>BRON01000014.1:0-1280000 GCA_024345305.1 Mrakia gelida
CCCTAACCCTAACCCTAACCCTAACCCTAACCCTAACCCTAACCCTAACCCTAACCCTAACCCTAACCCTAACCCTAACCCTAACCCTAACCCTAACCCTAACCCTAACCCTTCTACTAACTTTCAAACTTTTAAACTTTCCACAAACACTCTTATACACTCCCTTCTCACTTTCTTTACTCCAAAACCACTTCCCTACTACTACTTCACTATCAAACCCACTCCAACTCTCTTTTTCACTTTTTTTCAACTCCTTTTCCCTCCCACACCTCCCCTTTCCTACTACAACACCCTCCCACACTTTCTCAAACTTACTACTACACTTCACCTTCACTTTCACTTCCTTTTCACTTTCTCTACTTCCTCACCCTCCTCTCCTCCCTACTCCCCTTCACTCCCTCAACTTCTCATTCCAACTCCTTTTCCCTCCCACACCTCCCCTTTTCTACTACAACACCCTCCCACACTTTCTCACACTTACTACTACACTTCACCTTCACTTTCGCTTCCTTTTCACCTTCTCTACTTCCTCAACCTCCTCACTACTTCCCCTACTCTCTTCTCCTTCTCACTCTAACTCTCCAACTTTTTCACTTTCCCTTCTTTTTTTCTCACCCAAACACCTCCAAACCAACTCACCTACTACCCAACACTGTTTCTCTACTTTTTCTTCACTTTCACTACTCTACTACTCTCCCACTCCTTCCGTCGTACCCAACACTCTTCCAACACGTCCTTTCCTTCCCTTCTCCAGCCCAACACCCCAGCGCTGTCCCTTGTCTCCACGACTCATAGACGGTTTCAGCTAGTTTTTTTCACTTTCCAAGACTGTATTCATTGCTGGAAAGGAGATCAGTGGCAACTTGAGCAGGTCAGGGTGCTTCATCAAAAGGAAGGACGTGACTGGAACAAAGAGTCATGAGACAATCCCTTTCATCTCGTATAGATCACCTCGAGTGATTCATAGTTGAAACCGAATTTCAATTCCCTTTCGATCGCATATGCCCGCGACTATAGTGGTGGTTTCGTTCGTGTTCTTCTAGCCGGTGAAAAGCATGTCCACCCTTTCGCATCTCGTCGCGAGCACCCCCAGTTCGGGCCCCAAGCAGCTGGAGTGGCATCAAACATATTGAGAGAACCCTCAAAGGCACCTGAGATGATCTGCGTTGGTTTCGACCAGCTGAGAGAAAATTTGAGTGAGTCGAACTGGCACAAGAGGGGAGAGGACGCGACATGAACAAGGGATCACGAAACGACTTCTTCCATCTCGTATAGATCACCTCGAGTGATTCATAGTTGAAACCGAATTTGAATTCCCTTTCGATCGCGTATGCCCGGGAGTATATAGGTGGTCACGTTCATGTTCTAGTAGCCGTTGAAGAGCGCGTCCACCATCTCGCACCCACTTACGAACACTTTTAACTTCGGACCCAGAGCAGCTGGAGCGGCACCGAATAAATTGGGAGAACCGTCAAAACTACTAGAGATGATCCGAATCGGTTTCGATCAGCTCAGAGAAGATTTGAGCAAGTCGAACTTGGCTGGAAGAAGGGAGGACGTGACTGGAAGGAGAAGTCCCGAATTGATCGCTTCCATCTCGTATAGATCACCTCGAGTGATATACAGTTGAAACCGACTTTCAATTCCCTTTCGATCGCATATGCCCGCGAGTATACAGGTGGTCACGTTCATGTTCTAGTAGCCGTTGAAGAGCGCGTCCACCATCTCGCACCCACTTACGAACACTTTTAACTTCGGACCCAGAGCAGCTGGAGCGGCACCGAATAAATTGGGAGAACCGTCAAAACTACTAGAGATGATCCGAATTGGTTTCGATCAGCTCAGAGAAGATTTGAGCAAGTCGAACTTGGCTGGAAGAAGGGAGGACGCGACTGGAAGGAGAAGTCCTAGATCGATCGCTTCCATCTGATGTAGATCACCTCGGGTCATAGATGGATCAAACAGGCTTTTGATTCCCTTTTGATCGCGTATGCCCGCGAGTATATAGGTGCGCCCGTTCATGTTCTAGTAGCCGTCAAAGAGCGCGTCCACCATCTCACACCCACTCGCAAGCACTCCCAACTCCTCAAAGAAAGCAGCTAGAGCGACACTGAACATACCCAGAGAGTCAGCGAAGCAATACGAGATCATCGGTAGGTCAAATAGCAATGCCACGGAAGAACTGACGAACGTCGAAGGGAGGCAAGGTCGAGATGCAGGGAAGGGGAGGAGCGGTGAGCTCAACGAGAGCTCACTCGACGAGCAAGAGAGACCTTCCAACACTCCTAAGGCATCCCTCTACTTCCCGGACCATGGCCCCACTTCATATAACCCCGATTTATCCACCAGAATCGAGGAAAAGGAGCGAGAACTCGCCTCGACAGACTCGACACAGGAAAGGAAGGAGAAGGGTCGAGCTGCCAGCGCACGGAGTGGGGAGGTCGAGGGAGGGAGAGGTGGAGCAAGAGGGGTAGTGGGAGTGTTTCGCGATGGAAGAGGAGGTATACTAGAGTGGTAGGAAAGAAAGAACGAGAGGATAGAATTGGTACGAGAGTCAGGACTGCATGGGGAAGCATGGGAGGAAGGAGAGTCAAGCTCAACATGACTCCATGAGCGACGAGCATCAGCCATATACATCCCTCGAAATCTGAGACCTCCCACCTAGGCACCCTAGCTGCCCTACTATACCCCCGAAGTCCCATTGAGATCCGAGCAAGAGGTGAGGAGAACGGAAGGAGAGAAGATGGAGGGAAGGAAGGGGAGGAGGTGGAGGTGGAGCTCACATTGATCGAGCTCATTTTCTCCTGCATCCAGCCCTGGCGAAAGATAAAAAGTGGATAGGGTTACTCCTATACTACCATAGACTCATAATGGAGAAGGAGGGGCAAGGGGGAAGCGCATGTATAGAGCGAGAGGCAAGGGAAGATGGGGGTTGAGCTTGAACGAACGAGAGGGCCCTTCCATCGACAGGTTCGCTGCCGCTGCGCAACAATTCTAGCAGTAAATCGAAATCTGAAAACATATTAGTCAGGAGGCCGGATATAAAGAACACGCTCCCCCTTCGAGCGAGCAACTTTTCCTACCACGAGGCTCAGACTCGCATAGGAGAAAGGAGGAGGAGCTGGGAGGTGAGCTTGGGCTCATACGTTTCAACCTCGAGACGTCGGCAAATCTTCACTCTAGAGCTAAGCCCTCTTTAGGGGACATACTAGAGCTATGTACCAACGACTCCAACTTCAGACAAGAGACATCAAATAGAACCGGAGAAGAAACGAAAGCGGAGCGCAACAAGATTCAAAACCAGTACAGAAAGAGGAGGACACGAGTTACTACGTAGGGCGAGAGACAGTCTTGTAGAACCAGAGGAGGAGAAGAGCAGCGTTGGTGAAAGGAAGTGTAGGGGAGAGCAAACCTAGCCAGAACGAGAACTCCACGTCCTTCTCCTTCGTGATCTTCCACTTGTAATATTCCCTCGTCCCCAGCAGTATCCCTTCTCCGTCAGACACCCACCGCCAGTCTGATCCAATCCTCCCCTCCTCGATAGCCCTCTCCCTCCAACTCCGATCCCGGAACAGCTGCATGCAAAGAGGAACAACCATCTTCGCAGCTCTGAACGGACACCCTCCTCCCATCCCACCCTCCGCCGCCTCGTCGTGCAGCGAGATAGGGAAGAGGCATCCGAAACAGCAGTTGGAGTAGGTAGAGCGTTGGGCGGTAAGGACTGCGCATGTCTCGAGACTCCTCCAGTTGCAGCCAGTACAGTACGAGCACCTGCGAGAGAAGAGAAGAAAGCGACGTCAGAACGCGTCGCGGTCAAGAAGGAGAGGCAAACAGGATCGAAAACGTACTCTTTCTTCTTGCTGGGGCATCCGTACTTGTGGAGTGAGGTGGCGTTGGGAGAGAGTTGAGTGGTTGGGTGAAGGAGGATGCACGACGAGCAGAGGGAGTCGAGGGTTCGGAGGAGATGGGCAAGTTCGTTGAGGAGGATGTTTGCTTGAGTATGGAGCTGACGTGATTGGAGGTAGGCTTCGGGGATCTCGGAGGAGTGAGGGATGGTAGGGAAGAGAGAGCTGATGAGGGGAGGAGAGATGGCTGAGGGGAGGAGGTTGGTGGTTCGGTGGGAGGGGAGGGAGGGAGATTGAGGAGGGGCAACGCGACGACGACGACATTCCGTACAGAGTCCACAGTCTCCCGACGAGAAATCGTTGAGCTGCTCCTCCAGTGCTTTGGCAATGCAGCTGTTTGGAGAGCGGAAGCGAGGGTCGAACCCGTTTGGGTGGTCGACGAAAAGCGTCGACTTCTTCCGTTGGAGGTCCCAGACGACGGTCTCCCAGTCTCGACCTCGACCTCCTCCCTGAACGCGCTCGGAAACTGTCCATCCTTTTGGGTGAGGAAGGAAGATGACGAGGTTGCATTGCTGGAAGAGGAAGGAAGAGAGTTCGGTTGTTGTTCTCGTCCTGACCCGACGCGACGCAAGGGGGGTTGTGTTTGACTCACCGGACAGTCCAGAGCTTGAATCCCCGCTGTTGTGCAGAACAGGTAGTCGATCCTTCCGGCTTCCCAATCCCTGCTCGTTCCATCCATCTTCCTTGTCTCCTCCACACCCGTCACCGCGTAGTAGACCTCCGTCCTCACCTCGACACCCTTCCTTTCCGCCTCCTCCACCAGCCTTCCTCGTAGCGCGTCCAGCTCCTTCTTGGTGAATCCAAAGATGATGACTGGAGCTCTAGGAGCAGAGAGGTGACCGTTCCCGAAAGTATCCATCATCGTCTTGAAGACGTCGTCGCTGGAGTCCAGCTTCACAACGTGGAACGTGACTCCAGGACGACGAAGAGGAAAGTTGAGCTCGGTGAGGGTTGAGTGAAGGAGTGTTCCGGCGTGTCTCCGTGCTCCCTCAGTCCAGCTGCCGGAGAGAAGGAGGAAGGGAGCTCGCGCAAGTCGAGCGAGGGAGACGTAGCCCATCGACGGCCTCCAATCCGACTGAGTCGCCCAGGTGTGAGCCTCATCCCCGACGAACTGGAGGACCTTCCCTATGGTGCCGAGGGAAGCGAGGTCCTCTCGAAGCTGCTTGTTGCCTAGCTGCTCGATCGAGATGAGGAGGACACCTCGGAGGCTGACGAGAGGGGTTTCGGGAGGGAAGGGGTGGGTGTGGACGTCGAGACTGCTGTTCCGACATCGAGCGTGAAGCGTAGCGAGGATGGAGCGGAAGGGTGTTATGAAGACGACGAGACGACCAGTAGGGTGACTGCGGTCAAGGAGAGCTCGAAGGAGGGAGAGGAAGGTCTTGCCCGACCCAACGGGGCTGCTGAGAAGGTAATCGGTTCCTCCGCGGATGATCTTGGCAGCAGCTTCGAGCTGGTTCTCGTAGAGCTCCGCTGATGGGTTGCCGGTCCACTCCCGAAGAAGGCTGGTGATGACGTCCGCTTGGGAGTAGGGAGGAGGAACGAGGAGAGGGGAGGGTTTGGGAGGAACGCGAGGAGGCGGAGGAGGAGGAGGAGGGGGACTGGATCCGTCGAAGTCGTCCATGTCGTCGTCGAAGTCGACACCGTCCGTGAGAGCTTGGAGATCGAGAGGAGTCCGGCTTCTTAAGGATACTTCCACCGCACTTGGTGGAAGAATCGAAATCCTCTCCTCCTCCTCCGAGACTGGATCTCCTCCTCCTCCTGCCGCGTCGTCGCGACTTGGCTCCATCGGCTCGGATCCTTCGTCGTCGTACCCTGAGACTGGAGGAGGGGAGGGTGGTACTGGTGTGGGACGTTTGAAGAGAGGTTGGGAGGAAGAGAGAGAAGAGGAGGAGGGACGCTTGGAGGAGAGCTGAAGAGAAGGAGAGAAAGAGAGACGCGTCAGTCAGGCGAGGGACGTCGACAGAAGAGAGAAGGGAGGAAAGACTCACCGACGGATGAGAGCTACGCCCAAGAAACAGATCCAGCCTGTCGGGCAAGCGATCGATCTTGAGAACCTGCGTAGCGTAGCGGAGGAGGGGGAAGAGGAGGGTTGGTCAGCACGAGGTGTCGCGTGAAGATCGAGAACGAGCCTGGAGGCGAAGACTCACAGGATCCACTCCCAACGCGAGTTGGTACAGGCTCACGACCCTCATCGCATTCGTCGCGTCTCCAAAAGCAGCCAAGTCCCGAATCCCACCACTGGAGTCGGTGTTTCCGTAAGCGGCCTCGTCCGTCTTGAGCGAGTGGCCTCGTTGGCTCGACTGAGTCTCCAGAGCGACGAGGAGTCCGTTAGCGTCGGATCCGAGGAGAGGAAGGATGATCCGACTGATGAAGACTTCGGCGTGTCGAACCGTTTGGAGCCCGACTCCCGAAGACGAGCCTGACAAGACGAAGGCGAGCTTGAGGTGGGATCTGAGGTCGGCGGCGACGATCTGCTTCCCGACACCGTTCGTCCAAAGGAACGTCCTGAAGGTGGTCTGAACGTCGAGGTTGTTGTCCAGAGGGCTGAGAGAGTGGAGGAGGGAGAGAAGGTAGAGAGCGAAGGGTTGTACGACTCCGAAGAGCTGGATGACGAGAGGCACGAGGGTCGGCGACACGAAGCGATGGATGGTCTTCGTTCCTGTCTTGTTGACCTCCGTACGAACGGCGAGTCGGTTGGAGGTGATGAAGAGAGAGGAGCCGTGGTCGACCGTTCGGGTGAGCTGCTGAGTAACGAGTTCCGAAGCTCGACCTCCAGGGGAGGAGAGGTGGATGGCGACGAGGAGGTTGAGCTTCGCGGCGGCTAGGGAGTGAAGGAAGGCTCGGGCGTGAGGAAAGTTGAGCTGGGGTTTGAGAGGATCCGAGGGGTTTGAGATCCAGAGCTTGGAGTTGGAGAGAGAGAGGGAGAGGAGGAGAGCCTGTTGGTTCCGAGGTATCCCGAGCTTGATGCAGTTTGATGGATCCGTGAAGATCGATCCTCCAACCTCTCCCGCAACTCCTCCGACCGTCACTCCTTCCATCGTTCGGCCAACTGCTGAGAGGTCTGCCGAGAAGGTGAGGGTCTTGATCAAGGAAGCAGCTGATGCGATGGCTCCCTTGGCTGCGTCGGCAATAGCGGTGAGGGAGATGAAGCGGTTGTAGGAGAGGAGAGGGAGGAGGTGGCCTTCGACTGGGTCGTGGAGGGGTTGGATGGAGACGACGGGTCCAGCAGCGGTGATGGCGTGGGAGATGGGATAGCGAGTAGCTCGAAGGACGACGAAGGGTGTGACTTGAGCTCCGTTGGGGTGAGCTGTGACGAGTTCGAAGAGCGGCGAGTCGAGACTGAGAAAGAAGAAAGAGAGAGAGGTGAGCGACGTGTTTCGAAACCGCAAAGCGATCAAGACAACCGACTTACCCTCTCGACACTGGCACTGCTCCAACCTCAGCTTCATCCAACTCCCTAACCTCTCCCCATCCAATCTCGTCCAGCACTAGGCGGTAGACGACGAGTCGAACGAAGAACTCGCAGGACGCGAGCTGAGGTCCGAACGATCCGATCTCCCGAAAGCCTCCTCCGGCGGCGAGGGAAAGGCAGATTAGGAACTGATCTAGGACCATCTGGCCCCGAGGAGGAGTGGATGAGTATCGAGGGGAGTAGATCGCAAGGAGGAACTGGAGAAGGGCGTCCTGAACCTCCTTCGACTCCTCGACTCCTCCTCTTCCTTCTCCTCCGAAGACCCCGTTCGGCTGGGTGAGGACGTCCCTCTGGAGGATCTGACGGAGGGTGTTGGCTGCGAGTACCATCCGCTCGGTGGTGTGCAAGGAGGGAAGGTCGATGGAGGTGGAGAAGGAGGAGGAGGAAGGAGGAGGGGAGATGATTGGAGGAGGTGCGAGCTCGCCCTGAGGGATGGGGATGGGGTTTCGGTAGACCGTTGGCGTGACCCTGAGGGCGAAGAGGATGAGCGAGCTTGCGTCCCTGCTGTATCGTTTGAGGGTCGAATCCGCAAGCCGCGGCTTGAAGATCCTCGTCGGTCCCTTCCCTCCTCGCTCTTCCTCGACCATGTCCTCCGAGATCTGCACCGACCCATCCCCCATCCCGATCTTCCTCGCCACAGCGAACTCGCTCGGGTTCGTCCCGTACTTCCGAACCCCTAAGGCGAGATCCTGAACGTGGACCCAGACGTTTCGCAGAGGGTCGCGGTCTTCGATTCGAGTCTTGTCCGAGGATCGGTAGTTGTGGGCGGGGGAGATGGCTGAGCGAAGGATGGCGAGAGGGTAGGGTCGGATGAAGGAGCCGTAGCCGAGAGGGTTCTGGTAGACTGGTTGATGGTAGAGGGAATTGTCGAGCTTGTCGCTGGGGATGGGAAGGGAGGAGAGTATCTCGTTCTGCTGCTTGAGAAGGAAGGCTGCTGATGCCGAGAGGGGATCCGATCGTGGGACCTTGGGAGGGGGAGGAGGAACAAAGTTGGTGGAGTCGTGGGAGGGAGGAGGAACGGCGAAGGCGGGGAGGTGAGCGTCGGGGAAGAGCCGTTGGAAGTAGGCGGGAGTGGGAGCGAGGTTCGTTCCTCCGTGCCTCTTGTGACGGTGGCTTCGGAGGGAGCCGCCATCCTTGTAGACAGCTCCACAGCTCCCACACCCTATTCCTGACCTCACAGCGAGTCCCTCGACCATAGGGACGGTCGAGCCTGAACTCGTCGAGAGGAGGAGGCCGATCGCGTCTTGGTTGTTGGCGAGGGAAGCGTAGTCGGAGGTGTCGAGAGAGGAAGAGAGGTTGAGGAGGTGGGTGGCATCTCGGGTGAGAGTCTTCCGCTGGGAGGAGGAGAGGGACGGAGTGTGGAGTGCAAGATGGTGTCCGATGCGAGAGGGACGAACACCTCCTCCGTGAGAGTCCTCGTGGGTTGAGATGACGAGGCCGATGCGAGTGTTAACAGCAAGAGAGGCGATATTGAGAGCAGGAGTGGCTGAGAGGAGGAAGAGGAGAAAGGTCAGGGTCAGGAAGGAAGGGGGAGAGCAAGGAGGAGGGAGGAGAAGAAGAACGAACTGGCGAGATGAGGTCCCTTCCAGAACGCGTCTCGAACGAAAGATCCTCCGATCGTGAGTCCCCTGAGGCTGTTGTTCCCAGCCCCGTCGTCTCTAGGAACCAATGCTGTTGAGCCTGATGGAGGGAAGAAGGGTTTGAGGATCAGCACGAGTCCATACTCTCAAGCGAGAGAGCAAACGAGAGTGACGGAACAGAACGCGAGAAACTCACCATTGTCCGAAGAGACCTCGCCCTCGACTCCATCCATCCCACATGCAGCACCAACCCCTCCACCTTCCGAAGGGTTCCCATCCTCCCCACCACCACCCTCTCTCCCACCAACAACCACGCGGTCCTTCCCCTTCCTCGTCCCACTCAAGCTCAACCCACTCGCACTCCCTCCAACTCCCTCGCCACCACCTCGCTCGGTCTCTCCCTCTCCCTCCCCTATGTCCATCCCAGAACCAAACCCTTCCCCATCCCCTAGGTGAGCAGGGTAAGCAGGCACCTCCTCCTCCAGCTGATCCTGTGTTGGCGGAGGGGTAGTGTCGGGTTGGGGAGAAGGAGATGAAGAGTGAACGAGAGGAGAAGGGAAGAGCGGATGCAGAGGTTCAGTCACCGTGCAGGTCTTCCAGTGCTTATGAAACGCATCCGGGGTACGGGAGCAATGAGGTTCCGAGTGAGGTCGAGGGCAGAAGAACGATCCGTTGCTTCCACGAGGAACTGAGAGGAGAGGGGATGGAAGAACGAGAGGGAGGGAGGAAGAAATGGGTGTTGAGCTTGAACGAAGCGAACACGGTGATGATGCATGCAAGCGCACCTTTGAGACCTCCAGAAAGACGGACTTCAGCTTGGTGGATATCCTTCACATGCTGAGTGAGTTTAGCGAGGGTGGAGAAGGGCGAGAGGCCGTGGCAGATAGCTCTCGGGCACGGGAAGCTCATCTGCTCAAGCACGAACAAGAGCAGGCCAATCGAGAGTCAGAACAGAACCAAATGGTGGATGGGTGGTATGGGAGGATTGGTGTATGCAAGAGGGACATACAGTATTGAAGGAAAAGCCTGAGAGTGCAAGGGGAAGGAGGGAGAGCGAGTGGGGTGAAGGGAAGGACGATGGTCAGCTCGGGCTCGCAACTCCTCCTTCCTTCTTCGTTCCCCCTCCCTTCCCTCCCCTTCCCAAGGCAAATCACACCTCATCCGACCTTTCCCTACCCCCACCTCCATAGCAGAAAGCAAAAGACTCACTTGAATCCTACGAGAAGGTCTCTCGAGCGCTCGTTCAGCGAGGGTTCCAAAGGGGAAGGAGGTTTGGCTGAGGTCGCTTTCGAAGGAAGCTCGAGAGGGTGATGAGAGGGGATGGGGTCCGTTGGATGGATAGGAGTAGAGGAGGAGTGATGAAGAAGTTCCTGGTAGGAAGAGAAGGGGAGGAAAGAGAGTCAGCATCGAGCTTGCTCGTGGAGGAGGGAAGGGAAGGAGGAGGGCAAGACCGAGTCATGAGCAAGCGAGCGAGCTCCTCCTTCCTTCCTTCCAACGCGAGACCTTCCCAGCATACATCCAGGTTCTCAGTGGGTTCTATTAACCCCAAATGATGCTCTCCCAACATAGAAGCTGGAGAGAAAGGACTTCCCTTCCTTTGCGAGAGGAGGAGGAGGGGTTGAGGAAGGGAAGCGATAAGGGAGCGATAAGGCGAGGGAGCTCACCAACTGCCGTTCCGTTCGAGCACTGCTCCAGTGGGTGCTTGGGAAGGAGGCTGGTCCCTCGTAGGATCTGACAAGTTGTTGGTAAGGGGAAGTGAGAAATGGAAAGGAAGGTGTCAAGGGAAGAGGTCAATGTCGATGTGGTTGGGGGAGAGAGCAGCTCCGCGACTTCTCGTCGAAGACACGCGATTGACTCGGAGCTCGTCCCCTTCGGTCTACGGCTTCGTAGACCGATTTATGAAACCACCCTCCCATCACCCAGGTTGATCCTAGAGCATCAAAGAGGCAGGAGGTCCAGGAAGAGTGCAGCTGCTGTTGTAGGAGGTAAGCGAGAGAGGAGGGAGAGAGGGGAGGAGGTCGATGTTGAGCTTGAACGAACGAGACGGCCCTTCCATCGACAGGTTCGCTACCGCTGCGCAACGATTCTAGCAGTAAATCGAAATCTGAAAACAGATTAGTCAGGAGGCCGGGTATAGAGAACACGTTCCCCCTTCGAGCGAGCAACTTTTCCTACCACGAGGCTCAGACTCGCATAGGAGAAAGGAGGAGGAGCTGGGAGGTGAGCTTGAGCTCATACGTTTCAACCTCGAGACGTCGGCAAATCTTCACTCTAAAGCTAAGCCCTTGTTACGGGACATACTAGAGCTATGTACCAACGACTCCAGCTCTTTACAATCCGCGGTTTCGGCCTTGAATATACAGGGCAGCTGAAAGAGAGAGGATTGAGCTCCTCCGAAAAGAACTCGCGGAAGTCAGCTCGAGCTCGCCCTCTTCATCGTTTTGAGGTACCTCTCGGGAGAGTCGCTGTCGACAATGCAGATTTTATCGTATGAGTCTGTACTTCTGATACATTGTGCTTCATAGGTAGATCTCGCTGGTCGTCTTTTCCGTTTGCGATTCGGTGACAAGGGGAGGGAGAACGAAGCGACGCAAAGTCCGTGGAGTCCGAGGAGGCTGCTGGAACGGTCCGGACTCCACGGATCCGTGGAGTCGACTCCACGGAATCGACCGTTCCTGGAGGCAGGAACGGGGCGCATACGGTTAGGTTGATCCTAGAGCATCAAAGAGGCAGGAGGTCCAGGAAGAGTGCAGCTGCTGTTGTAGGAGGTAAGCGAGAGAGGAGGGAGAGAGGGGAGGAGGTCGATGTTGAGCTTGAACGAACGAGACGGCCCTTCCATCGACAGGTTCGCTACCGCTGCGCAACGATTCTAGCAGTAAATCGAAATCTGAAAACAGATTAGTCAGGAGGCCGGGTATAGAGAACACGTTCCCCCTTCGAGCGAGCAACTTTTCCTACCACGAGGCTCAGACTCGCATAGGAGAAAGGAGGAGGAGCTGGGAGGTGAGCTTGAGCTCATACGTTTCAACCTCGAGACGTCGGCAAATCTTCACTCTAAAGCTAAGCCCTTGTTACAGGACATACTAGAGCTATGTACCAACGACTCCAGCTCTTTACAATCCGCGGTTTCGGCCTTGAATATACAGGGCAGCTGAAAGAGAGAGGATTGAGCTCCTCCGAAAAGAACTCGCGGAAGTCAGCTCGAGCTCGCCCTCTTCATCGTTTTGAGGTACCTCTCGGGAGAGTCGCTGTCGACAATGCAGATTTTATCGTATGAGTCTGTACTTCTGATACATTGTGCTTCATAGGTAGATCTCGCTGGTCGTCTTTTCCGTTTGCGATTCGGTGACAAGGGGAGGGAGAACGAAGCGACGCAAAGTCCGTGGAGTCCGAGGAGGCTGCTGGAACGGTCCGGACTCCACGGATCCGTGGAGTCGACTCCACGGAATCGACCGTTCCTGGAGGCAGGAACGGGGCGCATACGGTTAGCGAACTCGCTCGGGTTCGTCCCGTACTTCCGAACCCCTAAGGCGAGATCCTGAACGTGGACCCAGACGTTTCGCAGAGGGTCGCGGTCTTCGATTCGAGTCTTGTCCGAGGATCGGTAGTTGTGGGCGGGGGAGATGGCTGAGCGGAGGACGGCGAGAGGGTAGGGTCGGATGAAGGAGCCGTAGCCGAGAGGGTTCTGGTAGACTGGCTGTTGGTAGAGGGAATCGTCGAGCTTGTCGCTGGGGGTGGGAAGGGAGGAGAGTATTTCGTTCTGCTGCTCGAGAAGGAAGGCTGCTGATGCTGAGGAGGGATCCGATCGTGGGACCTTGGGAGGGGGAGGAGGAAAGAGGTTGGTGGAGCCGTGGGAGGGAGGGGGAACGGCGAAAGCGGGGAGGTGAGCGTCGGGGAAGAGTCGTTGGGAGTAGGCGGGAGTGGGAGCGAGGTTCGTTCCTCCGTGCTTCTTGTGACGATGGCTTCGGAGGGAGTCGCCATCCTTGCAGACCACACCACAGCTCCCACACCCTACTCCCATCCTCACGGCGATGCCCTCGACCATAGGGAAGGTCGAGGTGGGCCGTCTGGAGAGGAGCAGCTGGCTTGCGAGTGTCTGATCGGAGAGGGGACCGTAGATGGAGTGGTGGAGGGAAGGTGCAAGATTGAGGAGATGGGTTGCTTCTTGAACGAGGGTTTTTCGATGGGAGGAGGAGAGGGAAGGGCAGAACTTGAGTAGATGAGCGGTGAGTCCGGATGGTGCGACTCCTCCTCCGTACGGGTCCTCGTGGGTGGAAACGACGAGACCGATCCTCATGTTGATGGCTAGAGAAGCGGCGTGGAGGTTGGTCGTGGCTGAGAGAGAGAGAGAAAGAGAAAGGAAGATCAGGATCGGGAAGCAAGAGATTGGAGAGAAGGAGATGAAGGACGAACAAGCGAGGCTCTCTCCTTTCCAAAACGCGACAAGTCCTTCCACGTCGAGTTTCCTGAAGCATCCAATCCCAGCTTCGTCGTCTCTTGGCACCGATGCTGTTGAGCCTGATGGAAGGAAGAAGGGTTTAAAGATCAGCACAGGTCCATACTCTCGAGCGAGAGAGCAAACGAGAGTGACGGAACAGGACGCGAGAGACTCACCATCGTCCGAAGAGACCTCACCGACGACACCATCCGTCCCACAAACCCCACCCTCCGCTTCGTCTTCCAGACAGTTCCTATCCTCCCCACCACTACCCTCCCTCCCATCAACAACCTCGTGTTCCTTCCCCTTCCTCGTCCCACTCAAGCTCGACCCACTCGCACTCCCTCCAACTCCCTCGCCACCACCTCCCTCGGTCTCTCCCTCTCCCTCCCCCTCGTCCATCCCAGAACCAAACCCTTCCCCATCCCCTAGGTGAGCGAGTACCTCCTCCTCCTGCTGATCCTGTGTTGGTGGAAGGGGAGTGTTGGGTTGGGGAGAGAGAGAGGGAGGGTGAACAAGAGGAGAAGGGAAGAGCGGATGGAGAGGTTCGGTGACCGTACACGTCTTCCAGTGCTCGTGGAGAGCAGAGGGGGTTGGAGAGAGGTGAGATTGAGGATGAGGGCGAGGGCAGGGGAAGGATCCGTTGCTCCTTCGAGGAACTGAAAGGAGGGAGGTGGAAGAACGAGAGCGAGGGAGGAACGGGATGAGTGTTGAGCTAGCTTGAACGAAGCGAGCACGGTGAAGATGCATGCAAGCGGACCTTTGAGACCTCCAGAAAGACAAACTTCAGCTTGGTGAACATCCTTCACATGCTGAGTGAGTTTAGCGAGGGTGGAGAAGGGCGAGAGGCCGTGGCAGATAGCTCTCGGGCACGGGAAGCTCATCTGCTCAAGCACGAACAAGAGCAGGCCAATCGAGAGTCAGAACAGAACCAAATGGTGGATGGGTGGTATGGGAGGATTGGTGTATGCAAGAGGGACATACAGTATTGAAGGAAAAGCCTGAGAGTGCAAGGGGAAGGAGGGAGAGCGAGTGGGGTGAAGGGAAGGACGATGGTCAGCTCGGGCTCGCAACTCCTCCTTCCTTCTTCCTTCCCTCTCCCTCCCCTCCCCTTCCAAGGGCAGGCCCCACCTTTTCCGACCTCTCCCAACCTCCAGCTCCATAGCAGAAAGCAAAAGACCCACTTGAATCCTACGAGAAGGTCTCTCGAGCGCTCGTTCAGCGAGGTGTCAAAGGGGAAGGAGGTTTGGCTGAGGTCGCTTTCGAAGGAAGCTCGAGAGGGTTGTGAGAGTGGATCGGGTCCGTTGGACGGATAGGAGTAGAGGAGGAGTGGGGGAGAAGTTCCTGGTAGGGAGAGAAGGGGAGGAAAGGGGGTCAGCATCGAGCTCGCTCATGAAGGAGGGAAGGGAAGGAGGAGGGGAAGACCGAGTCATGAGCGAGCGAGCGAGCTCCTCCTTCTCTCCTTCCAACGCGAGACCTTCCCAGCATGCATCCACCTTCTCAGTGGGTTCTATTCACCCCAAAGGATACTCTCCCAACATAGAAGCTAGAGAAAAAGGACTTCCCTCCTTTGCGAGAGGAGGAGGGGTTGAGGAAAGGGAAGCGATAAGGGAGCGATAAGGCGAGGGAGCTCACCAAGTCTGCCGTTCGAGCACTGCTCCAGTGCGTCCTTGGGGAGGAGGCTGGCCCCTCGTAGGATGTGACGGGCTGTTGGTAAGGGGAAGTGGAAATGGAAAGGAAGGTGTCGTGGGAAGAGGTCGATGTCGATGTGGTTGGGGGAGAGAGAGAGAGAGCAGCTCCGCGACTTCTCGTCGAAGACACGGGATGGACTCGGAGCTCGTCCCCTTCGGTCCACAGCTTTGTAGATCCACCGATTTATGAAACCACCCTTCCATCACCCAGGTCAATCCTATAGTACCAAAGAGGCAGGAGGCCCGAGAAGAGTCCAGCTGCTGTTGTAGGAGGTAAGCGAGGGAGGAGGGGGAGGGGGGAGGAGATGGGGGTTGAGCTTGAACGAACGAGAGGGCAAGTTCCATCGACAGGTTCGCTGGCGCTGCGCAACGACTCTAGCAGTAACTCGAAATCTGAAAACAGATTAGTCAGGAGGCCGGGTATAGAGAACACGTTCCCCCTTCGAGCGAGCAAATTTTCTTACCACGAGGCTCAGACTCGCATAGGAGAAAGGAGGAGGAGCTGGGAGGTGAGCTTGAGCTCATACCTTTCAACCTCGAGACGTCGGCAAATCTTCACTCTAGAGCTAAGCCCTTTATTCCGGACATACTAGAGCTACTAATCAACGGCCCTAGCTCTTCGCATAGCAGGAACTCGGCCTTGAATATACAGTGCAGCTAAAAGAGAGAGAATGGAGCTCCTCCGAAAAGAACTCGCGGAAGTCAGCTCGAGCTCGCCCTCTTCATCGTTTTGAGGTACCTCTCGGGAGAATCGCTGTCGACGATGCAGATTTTGTTCTAGAGAGCTGTGCTTCTGATACATTGTGCTTCATGGGTAGATCTCGCTGGTCGTGTTTCCCGTTTGCGATTCGGTGGAAGGAGGAAGGAGAACGAAGCGACGCAAAGTCCGGGTAGTCCAAAAAGGGCTGCTGGAACGGTCGGACTACCCGGATCCGGGTAGTGGACTCCACGGAATCGACCGTTCCTGCAGGCAGAAACGGGGCGCATACCGTTAGGCGAGGAGTGGCAAGGTAGTGATGGATGCGAGCAATGACGACGAGAGGGACTGGTAGATGTAACGAACGAGACCAACGAGGAAGGTCAGCTCCATCGTGGGTGATGAAAACAAGCGATGGAAACAAGCGTGTTTTGGACAAGCGGGGCGGGCCGGTCGGGCCGGATAGGAAGACTAAGTAAGGGGAAGAGAAAGAGAAACAGAAGGGGAAGGCAGGGAATAAAGGAGCAAAGGGAGAGGAAGGAGGGAGAGACAGGGACTGTCCTCTACGGCAGACTTACTTCTCCACCTCTCTCACCTCCACTGGCGCCCCTCCGGGTCCCACAATCCTTTCTGTACCCTCCGCAAGTCAAAACCCCAGAGGGAAGAAAATTCGAAAGCGCACCCGGCCCTGAGCCTGAAACTCGCCGACGCGCGTGTTTGTTTTTGAGACGTCCTGGTTGAAAAGGAAACTTGGCCGTCAGTTCCTCAAACTAGGAGCCCGGTTAGCTTAGTGGTAGAGCGTGTCACTTGTAAATTTTGGAAATGACAAGGTCGCTGGTTCAATCCCGGTGCTGGGCTTTGATTCTTTTGCTTCCTCTTTCCCTTCCCTCCTCTTTTCTTTTCTTTTTCGCTCTTCCTCTTTGTTTCCGCTTCCGGTTCGAATCCTGATTCGAGGGCCTTTGTCCCTCCCCTTTGCTGTCCTTCTCCCCTCCCCTCGGCTGGCCAGATGGAGATGGCTGAGCTGCCTGGGTGACAGCGGAGGTATCAGAACGGTCATGGCAGCTGAGAGACGTGGCTTTCTTTTTGCCGTCGGGAGATCTGGTGTCAGGGCAGCCAAGCACCCCGAAACCTAGGCTCCCACCTCACCACCCACTCACAGCGCGCCTGTATGGGCCAAGAAAGAGACACCCAGAATCGGCTTGAAGGGGATTGAGTGGATCTTCCATTCCCCTTGAGCTCTCTGCCAGCGAAACGAAGGGGAAGCCATTGCTCGTAATACAGATCTTGACGATGAGGTTCAACGGCGAGTGAGAATCTGCACCCGTTCAAGTTGAAATCCTAGAAAACGAGTTGGTTGTTCTCATTTCTGGACACTCTTTTCGCTTCCCAACTTCTCCCGTGCAGTTCTGGCCTCAATCCAACTTCTTCAAGCGCAGATTTTACTCAATAGGTTAATCCAACTATACCCCCTCTTCTCCCCATGTCCAACCGAGTGAAAAATTTGATTCCTGCTCAATTCTCATTTTGAACGAGTCAAGAACCAGAAATCACAACGCTCGAACCGAGGGCGAGCGAGGCGCGCGCCCTTCCCCTCCCCTCTCTCTCTTCTCTCAGTTCAAGTTCACTGCCTCTTTCGGTTTGGAGCCCTTGCCTTAGAGCTCGATTGATTGGTCCCTCACTACGTGTGCAAGCAAGAGCACTTGGGAGCGGAAGTGATCCGGGTTGGCAGAGAGAGAGAGAGCAACGAACGAACGACATTCCTTTCTTTCTCTTTCGTTCTGTTTTGCCACTCGCTCACTCGTTCGTATCTAAGCCGCCTTTTAAAGGTTGCGAGGAACAAAGAGAAGATAGGATTACATATAGGAGGGAAGCGAAGGAAAGAAGAACAGGGAAAGGAAGCGAGAGAGAGCGAGAGTTGGAAAAGTCGTTCAGGAACCGACGCGTCGTGACTGACTGACTGTACGCGTCCCTCAAGCCGAGGTCGATGGGACGACTTCTGCGCTGTGAGAGATGGAGCCCAGTCTATCTTCCGGAGTTACTGGACTCGTCGATTATGCTCAACTTTAGGACATAGTCGCTTTGGAGGGAATGAGTCGAACAACTCGACGCGTCTCGCTTTGACTGCTCATCAGTCCTACATAGCGGAAGGGAAGTTGAGCGGTGGTGGAGATGAGCTCGAAGAGACAGGTGACGTTCAAAAGTTGAGTGATGAACCAAGGCAGAGATAGAAAGAAAAGAAGGCAAGCGAAGGAAAAAGAAAGCGAGGCGCGACGTTCTCGATGGGTGAGGGCGTCCTTTCCGCCGAGGTCTCTTCAGCTTTTGACGCTCAAGAGACCTTAGCGGTATGCTCAAGCCTCACCCAAGTTGCCAACTCGTGAGGAGGTTGATACAAACAGGAGACCAGATAAAGAGTGCGAAAGAGCGACGTGTCGTTTCGTTTCGACTTCCCCGATTCTGAACTCGATCTCTGAATCAGCAACTGAGCCGCTCTCAGGAACAAGATCCATCATACACTGCCGAGAGTGGATCACTCCTCGGACTGCAGAGGACTAACGGAAGCGAGCGAAGGGGGTGAGACGCGTCTCGTTTTCATCCTCTTCCTCCCCTTCCTCCAAAGACCGATCTCCTTCAGCCTTCCGCCGCCGAACCAGATCGATCTAAACGATTACATGTCGTCTGTACCATCTGGTCGGGCGATAGGAAAAGCGAGGGAGAAATGACTCGAAAGCAAACGGGACGACGCGATGACGTCGACGACGAGCGAGCGAGCGAGAGAGCGAGGAAGGACGTGGGAGGAGTGACCGACCTTTCTCCAGCTCGCAAATCTGCCCTCCCTCGAGAGTCTCCCCGGAGAAAGGATGGAATGAGAGAAGAAAGAGATGAGGGGAAGAAAGAGAGGGAGGGGAACGAACGAAACGACAGAGAAACTCACCTCGACTTGACTCGTCGAGCTCAACTCTTCCACCCTCCTTCCCTCGCCCAAACGAAAGGAAGAACGACCCATCCACTCCAACAATCCTTCCAACCCGCTCGTTCAAGCAGCTCATGCACTCGTGAAAGAAGTGAAAGAGCTGCACGTCAAAGGGAGATGGAAGGGAAGTCGGGAGAGGGAGGTCAAGCTCAACAAGGGCAGCAGTTTGAGTGAGGAGCATCTGAGCGAGAAAAGCGAGAGCTTCTAGGATGACGACAATAGGAGGGACGTAGTCGTAAGAGAGTTGGAGTGAGAGGGTTTGGTACGAGAAAGAGTGGGAGGGGAGGATAAAGGAAGCGGTCAACTTCATCGTTCGCTCGAGCTCGCTCCACACCGCTCCTCCCTCGCTTTTCTTCCCTCCTTCCCTCCCACCCTCCCGTCCAACACCCACTACAACCCACTAGTAGTCATCCACAGTTTTCCCCAGCGCTCGTACTCCTTCGATTGAGCGAGCGAAAGAAAGAGCGAGCGAGGAGAGAGAGGTTACGTGACTTGGTAGATCTTTGAAATAACAAGCTTTCAAAAGGTGTTTGGAAGTGAGGTTGGGAGTGGTAGGAGTGAGGGGACGAAAGGGATTGAATGATTGAGGAGAAGAGCCGAAGAAGAAGAAAGAGGGGAAGGTCGACACGTCACGTTCCCTTGGGAACTTTGAAGTTGATTCCTGAGGTTTGCAAAGTCACCGAGAGACATATGCGTGTGGTGTTTGTGTCCCTCGGCTCTCTCGCCTAACGTCCAGGAAAAAGAGCGAAAGCAAAGTTGTTCCACGGAGCGACGCGTCGTCTCTGACTTCTGCTTCTCAAGCGACAACTTCTGTTTTGAGAGCGGGGTCAGGTCTGAGATATCTTTCATGGTATCCTCGGACCCGACACCCTTACTCTGATCTAACAGAGAATGACTCAGCAGGAAAAAACAGGGAGCGAGGGAGAAAGCAAGGCGAGAGCACGACGCACGACTCCTCGACGCGTCTCGCTTCATCTGCTGAACGATCCTAGGGGAAGGAGACTCGAGCAGCCCAGGAAACGCGCCCAAGGAGACGACCGGCGTCACGTCAATAGGAACGGAGTGAGGGGTAGAGGGGTTGAAATAGAAGGAAAGAAGATGGAGGACGAGACGAGCGCACAGTTTTCGATGGGTGAAGCGGTCCGATTCGGCTGGGGTTGCATCCGTTCAACAACGACTCGCACCCTGACCTACCGACACATCTGCCACCGGGGAGGAGACCGAAAGTGCAAGAGCAAGGCGCAGAGAAGAAAGCGAGGCGAAAGGAGCGACGCGTCGTCGACTCGTTCTGTCTTTGTTGATTCCCAACTCAATCTCTGAGTCTTCAGGTTCAGCCGCTCTCAGACCTTTCTTCCAGAGTACGAGAAGGAGAGCGACATCACCGTAGCATTTCAGAGAAAGAGTCAACGCCAAGGAAGAGCGAGAAAAGATGACTCGGGAACTACAAAAAAAGACGCGACTTAACCCGAACTCTGATCCTTCCTCCTTCTTGCCCTCCAAAGAAGGCCATGACGCAAGCGCTTAGGCGGGTGGTATGCGTGGAGAAGTCAGAGAAGGTAGACAGCGTGAAGACCGCTTCTCCATGGAATGCATGAAGGGGATGAGAGAGTTTGTGGGGAGCGATCTCTGTCCGACGCGTCTCTTCCACTCTTGTTCATTCCAGCCAAGGCCTGGAGGACCCATGTGAGAACTAAAGCGGAGAGTTGGCAGCGATCCAGAGCAAGCAATGTTGGAAAGGTCAAACAAAACCATGTGATGAAAAGCAACAGAGAGCATGCGACGCGACACGACTGGATCTGCTCCACAGTACTCGAACATCTGAAGCAGCGAGTCCGTTGCTCTCGCTATCTCGGCTGTGCGGAAGTATGAGAGCAGCGTCGTCGCTCACCTGAGAGGAGGAGGATGGAGAGGCCCGGTTCGGGACTAACGGGGAGAGAAACGGACGGAGAGTGAAAGATGAACGAACGCGTCCGACCATCAACACTCAGCTCCCCCTCGTTTTGCGTCTCACTCGTTGCTTGTCCCGGCTTGTTCGCTCTCTAGCTCGGCATCCCTAAGTTCGCTCGTCCTCCTCACATAATGGCGCTGTGTATCCAGCGAGATCAGATGAGTTGGTCAGAGAGCGGGGGACGAAGAGCTGAAGAGGAGATGGGAGGACGCGACGACGGGGAGGGAAATGGAAAGGAAAGCAGAGAGGGGAGGAAAGAAAGAAGAAAGAGGGAGGACGGAGCACGGGATAGAGAAATGAGAAGAAGGGTGATTGAGGAGAAGGAGGGAAGGGAAGGGAATGGATCGAGAGGGGGCGAGTGACGGCGACGACGCGTCGTGCAAGCTCAAATATCAGCTCCCCTCCCCTTCGCCCTCTCCCTCATCAACACCCGCTGAGCAGTCGAACCAACAATATATCCAGAAAAGCAGAGAAAGTGACGCTTGAGTCAGGTCGGACCGTCAATGGATCGAGATGACGACGGGTCGGCGGAGGAAGGCAAGAAGAGGACAACGGCATCGAAGATGAATGAGGCGAGGATTAAGGGTAGTAGAAGAGAGGGGAAAGGAAAATGGGTAAAAAGGCGCAACAATAGGCAAAGAAAATGGGAAAGGAAGATGAGAGGTAGAGAAGGAGAGGGTGAGTGACGACGCGTCTCAATCTCATCCTCTCACTCTCCTTCTTTGCTCCCGAGACCGACCTCTGGTGTCTCTTCCTCTCCAAAGAAGATGAAGCCAACCGAGCGTATATTGTTTGAATCACCTGGTTTGGCAAGGGCGGGACGTGGGAAAAAAGAATCGAGACGACGGGAAAAGCAAGGAAAGAAGGTTGAAGGACAAGAAAAGCGACGCGACGCGACGCGACTGGACCTCTGATCCTTCCTTGTTGACGCTCTGGGAAGACGATCAAACCGCGACCGCTGGAGAGAACATCCATCATGAAGGAGTCAGGGGAGACAGACAGCGTGAAGACGGCTTCTCCAGGGAACGCAGAGGGGGAAAGAGGGAGACCAAGAGGGGCGAGCTCTGTCCGACGCGTCTCCGCTGCTCTCTTGAACTCCAGTGAGGTCCCCAGGGGACCAGCGTCAAGAATGAGAGCAGCGACGGATTCTGGGGTGCAGAGCAGAGTTACTCCCGGGGGGAAGTGAGAAGAAGTGAAGAGGGGATGGTGAGAAGCGGGAGATGCGACGCGACTCGATCTGTTTGACTCGACCTCTGAAGCAGCGAGTCCGTCGCTCTCACAATCTTGATGATTAACAAAATTCGGAGAGGTCCTGGCGCTCTGCGCAGAGGAGGATCTATAGTATTGATTCGGTAGCAACGGAGCGAGAGACGGGCGAAGAGTGAACAGAGACAACACGAGCCGGCTCGTTGAGGCCCTCCCTCGTCTCGCTAGCTGCTCGTTCCGTTCTTCCCTCCTGTTTGAGTCAACATCTCCATTCCCTCTCAACCAAATCACCCAGCCCAGCTCGGAAACATTCCAGTGAGAATGGATGAGTGACTGAGAGCGTCGGAGATGAAGAGCTGCAGATGAAAGGGGACGCGACGACGGGGAGGGAAAGGGAACCGAGGGAGATGGAGAAAGGGAAGATAGAGGATAAAAATAAAGCAGAGAGATGAGAGAGTAGAGGACGGAAGTAAAAGGGAAGAACGGAAGGGAAGGAGGGAGGAAGGGAAGACGAGTGAAGACAACGCGTCTTGTGAAGTTTCAAGTTGAAGAATTGACCGCCAAAGCTTTCCCGCCAAGTCTCGCCCGTCTAGCTAAATTCCGCCGGATGGACAACATCGTCCTATCCAAAGCCGCACATAGTTGTCCCAAGACAGCGCATCTGGGCGACGATGTATGGGAATGTCGACGCGCCGGCGGAGGAAGCGCTGAGGAGAACGAGGAGCGCCCGGGGATGTTGAGCAGGAGGGAATAGAAAAGAGATTGCAGAAAGACCCACGTGGAATTGAGAGTAGGGGCGAAGGATAAACAAAAGAAGTATGAAGGGTGAATGAAGGAAAGATGGAAGAGAAAGGAAGAAGAGAGACGGTGAGTAACGTTGCGTCTCGAGCTCGTCTCCTCTCTCTTCCGAGGCCGATCTCCTTCGCTCTGAAACATGGGATCTAAATATCCACGAAGGCATGAGCCTCTATCGATAAGCAGATGCCGCTGTAAAGATCGCGAGGGAGAAAGGACTCGAGAGAAAAAGACGTCGACCGAGAGATGAGCAAGAGAAAGAGGAAGAACGTGTGAAGAGCGTCCAACCTCGCTGCATCCATCCTGCTACCGCATATCAGAGGGAAGAGCGAGAAGAAGAAACGAGACAAAGCAGAACGAGAGAAGGGAGAGAGCAAGGGGAACGACGGCGGAAAAACTCACCTCGACTCGTCCGTCCAGCTGTCTTCCCTCGCACGAAAGACCAAACGAACGACCCCTGCTCTCCAACGATCCTTCCAGGACCTCGGAGAATTAGCTCCTGAACCCGAACAAGTGAGCGGAAGAGCTGAACATCCGAGGGAGATGGAAGGAAAGTTGGGGGAGAGAGGTTGTGTTGAAAAAGGGACGGGCGACTGTACGATGAGCATCCGAGCGAGAAAAGGAGTATGATTCCTGAGTTGACCATGGAAGCTGTGGTTTTGATAGTATGGGAGCTGGGGTGTGAGGGTCTGGTGCGAGAAAGAACCAGAGGACACCAGCGAGAAAGAGGGTCAGCTTCATCGTTTGGGTCGAGCTCGCTCCTCCCCTCCCTTCTTCCCTCAACTCCCCCAAGACTCCCTTCTTTCACAATCAGAGGAGCATTCCATCCTCCTGAACCCCGTTCAGCGAAGATACCTCCCGTGGCAGAAGAAAGGGAAGATAAGGAGAAAAGAAGGGAAGCTGATGTCAGCTGATGTCAGCTTTCTGTCTTTCCTCCCTTCTCTCCCCTCTTTCCTCTCCATCTCGCCTACTCACCTGCTACTATAGATCGACCCTGCCAAGCCTCTCATCCAGCCTACGTCGAGGAGAGCATCCGACATCTGAGTGATTGAGAACGAACGAACGAAAAGGAGGAGGGAAGGGAGATGATGGCCGTTCGAAGTCAAATCGAGGTCGGTTTCGAGAAGAGGAAGCAGGGAGGGAAGGGAGAGGCTACGTAGCCCGGTGAGGGTTTTGAGTCCAATAGGGAGATGAAACAATGAAAGGGAAGAAAAACTAAGCGGAAGAAGCGAAAGGGAGGGGTACGAAGGGCGACGTCGACGCGTCTGGCCGAGCTTTCAAGAGGCTTGAGATCAATCCCTGAGGATCGAAGAGGGTCGCCGTGAAAACGACTAAGTGGGAAGAAGGCTCTCGGCTCCCTCGTTCAATCCTCAGGGAGAATATTAAGAGCAAAAGTCCGTCAGGGGGAGCGACGCGTCTTGACTCACTCGTCCTCCTCTCGAGGGCAGCCGAGAGCGATAACTTCTGAGCTGAGAGTTGTCGAGTCCAAGACATCTTCCTGAAACCCTGGACTGGCCCAACCCTCGTAGCTGCAGAAAAGAGTCGCTTTGCAAGGCAGAAGCAGCAAGAGACCTGAGCCGGGCAACTCCTCGACCGCATCTTGATCGCACTGCTGAACAACCTTGGTCCGGCTGAAGGAGAGTTGAGCAGTCGATGAGGATTGCCTGCCGAGGAGATCGATCTCAAAATGACGATGAAGGAATGAGATGAGATGAAGGGTGAAAGGAAGCACAGACGGTGAGCAAATGGAAGAAAGAGCAACACGCGACGCGACGTTCTCGATGGGTGAGAAGTTCAACGGGGCTGGGGTTGTTCCCGTCAGACGTCAGAATCAACCCCAGCGGAGTGAGCGGCTCTCCACCCGAGGAGGATGCTTACAGAGTCAGAAGGAAGGGCAGGGAAGATAACAAGTTCAGAAGAGCGACGCGTCGTCTTCTTCATCAACTCCTAACTCAATCTCTGAGTCAAAGAGTTGAGCCGCTCTCACGTCCTTGACCCAGTCCGTGGAGGCTTCAGACTAACCCAAAAGAGAAAGAGTCAATGCAAGAGAAGAGCGAAAAAAGATGAAACAGGAATGATCAAGACGTCGCGACGCGACTCTACCTCTGAACCTCATCTCTCAGCACTCTGAGCTTCAGATCTCAATGCAATCAGGACTCAGAGCGCATCTGAGAACTCGGTCCAGAGCAAAGAGCTGCCGCGCTCTGCGGCAAGGGAAGTCACCCGACCAAGCGAGCTCAATCCGACGCGTCTCCGTCACTCTCTTCATCTCCAGCGAAAGTCCTGAAGAACCCGCATGGGGGATGAGAGCGAAGGAGATGATCACCTACTACAGAGCAAGGAACCCCCTGGGGAGAGTGAGGAAAAGTGAAGAGGGAATGTTAAGAAGCGGGAGATGCGACGCGACTCAATCTGTTCGACCCGACCTCTGAGGTTGCCCGTGCTTCCGCTCTCGAGTTTTCCATTCGAGCAAAAGGAACGAGAGCGAGAAGCTGATGAAGTGCAAAGGAATGGATGACGTGGGCGGGCGATGTGAAAGATGGAGGGAGGAAGAATGAAGAGGAAAAGAGATGCGTCTTGTCTGAAACCAGGGTTAGCGTGCTGCTTGTTCAGTCCCTCCTCCCTCTTTAGGTTTACACCGCCGGCGCTGCTCCTCGAATCCACTCAATCCAACGTGAAGGGACTCCAGTGAGATCGGGTGAAGCGAGGAGAGGTTGGGGATGCAAGGCTTAAGGGGAGATGGGACGACGCGACGACTTGCGCGACGAGGGGAACCGAAAGAAAGGTAGAGAAGAAGAGAGGAAAGAATAAGACAGAATTAGAGATAGATGAGAGATCTGAGGACGAGAGAGAAGAAAGAAGTCAAGAGAAATGGGGAGGGTAGAGAGTGGAGAAAAACAGTGAGTGACGACGACGCGTCTCGTCGAGCTGGAAGCGTCTGTACCCTCCTCTCCATGCTGTTTTACTGGCTCTCATCAATCAAACTCCGCGATGCACACCGAGGTGTTCCAGCCGACGCTGCACATACTTCGAACATAAGCCGAGTCTCAGCAGCGACGGATGTAGAGGTTGGCGCGTCCGCGGAGGAAGGCAAGAGAAGGACGACAGCATCGAGGAGAAACGAAGCCAGGAATCAGAGGAGACGGAGAAGGAGAGACAGAGGATCTAGAAGAGACAGTGAAAGAAGCGAGAGAGAAGGAGGGAAGGAGAAATGTAGAAGCGAGAAAGGTGAGTGGCGACGCGTCTCGAGCTCGTCCTCTTCCTCCCTTCCCAACCAAGACCGATGTCCTTCAGTCCTCAACCCGGTCTCCAACATACGTAGCCAAGGAAGGTACGAGCTGCCTGGCTCAAGTGGCTGGGCGGAAGGCGATCCGAGGGAGAAAGGACTCGAGAAGACGTCGGTCGAGCTGACGTCGTCCGTTGGAGCCGATTGAGCGAGCCAGAGAGGAAGGATGTAGGAAGAGCGGCCGACCTCCTGGCTCGTAGAGCATCCCTCCATCGAGGATGTCCAGATATAAGTCGAAGCGAGAGAAAGAAGAGATGAAGCGAGCAGCGAGGGATGGGGAAGGGACAACTCTTCAGCTCGACGTCAGCTGAGTCGTTCCTTCCCCGTCTTCCCAGCTTCTCCATCTCATCTGTGGATGCAGAGGAAGACAAAACGAAGATGGGATGCGAGAGAGCGGGTGAGGATGAGCTGGGATCTATAAAAATCGAAAGAAAGAGGGAGCAAAGGGAGGGAGAGTCAGCTCCATCGTTTCGTTCAAGCTTAAAGTCACTCCTCCCTCCTCTCCTCGCCCAAGGCTCACCTCAATCTCGCTCAGCGAGAAACATATGTCTACTCGGGAGCCCTCGTCCGTGAGAAGGAAGTCTCTCTGTGGCGAAAGAAGGGGAGAAAAGAGAAGGAAGGAAGGAAGGGAAGCTGAGGTCAGCCCGAGCTCGTCCTCCCGCTCTTCCTCCCTCCTTCTCCTCCATCCTCGCCCTCCCCAACTCACTGATAGACATCCGCAGTCATCCCCCCCAGCACTCTGTTTCCCGATCCGACAAGCGAGTGCAAGAAAGAGCGAGCGCAAGAGGAAGAAGAAGAAGCGAAAAGAAGGAAGGACAAAAGAGGAGATGATGGCCGTTTGAGCTCAACTTCAGCTCGACGAAGCCAGCCCTTCGGGTTGGAGATCTGGACTGAGGGGGTCATAGGGGAATGAAGGGGAGGGGAGGGAAGAAGTGGGAAGGAGAAGAAAGAAGAAGGTGGGGAGGGAAGAGGGAAGGAGAAGGGAGGGAGCCGTTCGAGCGAAGAGGAATCCAAGGGCCATCTGCTGCCGGAGATATTTCTTGGAGATATACCATTCGACGTCTGAGTAGATCCTGTGAGAACTCTCGTCGAGATCTAGAGTCGAACGAGGTCAAGATATATAAAAAGTTGGCTGAAACGAAAAACAAACGCGTTCGCTCTCGCTTCCTCCCTCCAAACGCCCTCCGTCGTTCGACCTCGTCACCTCCCCCTTTCCTTCCCCCTCTTCTCCCTCCTCCTCTCTCTCTCTTCCCTTTCTCGACTGGGAAGAAGATGACCTCCTCTATGCCCCGCTCCACGTCTGGATCTTCTTTGAGCAACCACTCTCGAAGTGTCAGCATGCCCTCGTCCGCTTCTCCTTCCTCCTCCTCCCATCACCATCCTCCCCCTTCTTGGTCGACAGGGAACGACTCGTTCGACTCAGACTTGGAGAACGTACCACCCCCACCTTTACCCACCTCAGCTCCTTCCTACCAACGCCCTTACACGTCCTCCTACAAACCCTCCTCTTCGTCGGACACTCCCTCCCCTTCGACGTCCTCCCTCCTTTCTTCAGCTCACTCCTCCTCCTCAGCCGTCACTCCCCCTCAATCTTCGGACTCAAATTACTACCACTCTTCCGCAGCCAACACGAGGAAGGAAGCATCCACCTTCTCCCTCTACCCCAAACCCCGTCAACCTCTCACAGCTACGACCTCGTTGGGACCGACGGGAGGACTGGGAGGTTTGGCGGCCGCGGAAAGGTCAACAAGTGCGTCCGAGCTGGGTCTGGGGAGGACCAGGCCATTCGGACGCGTCGTTTCGGTTCCTTACGCTAGTCTGGGAGGGACTGCGTTGGGTGGGGAGAGGAGAGGTGGTAGAGAGGAGGATGGATGGGGGTCAGGTGCAGCAGAAACTATGTCGAGTCGACCTCAGTACGACGTGAGTTCTTTTCCTTCCTCCTTATCTTCCTTCCCTTCCGTCTCTCTCTCTTCATCCTTTTTCTCCAGACACAACTACTTTCCGCTGACACTTGTATACATCTTCTCTCTTCAACGCTGCCAGATCTCGCCCTCCGCTTCCTCCTCAGCCCACGACACTTCTCCTTCCTCCGCTTCCTCCTCCCTTCCTCGATCCTCCTCTCGTCCTCCTCTCGCTTCAACCTCCTCGTTCGAAGGACCCACCTCTACTACCACCTCTAACTTCACCTCCCGGACAGCCACAGCCAGCACGACCACCCCAGGACCCACCTCTCGCTTCAGGATTCCTCTCAGCGAAACGAGACCGACGAGGCAACCTCTCGGGATGCCCGTCAGGATGTCGAAGGAGAAGCAGGCTGAGATGAGGGAACAGGCGGAGAGGGAGGACAGGGAGAGGTTGGCTAAGGAGGCTGAGGAGGCGGAACGAGGTGAGTTCGATAAAAACTTGATCTGTGAGGAACGAGCTTCGAGGGACGAGAAGGGAAGGGAAGGGAGGAAGGGAGAAGGAGGTGAGCTCAACTGACGCGCCTTCCTTCTTCGCTCGTCGTCTTCAGTCAAAGCAGCAGCCCTGGATCAACCTCGCATATCTCCTTCGCTCTCGACATCTTCACGACCTCATCCGACGACGTCCTCAGAGTTCAATCACGACGATTCGCTCTCCCTCACCAACCGAGCCTCCTCCTCTGCTGCCCGTTCGACGTCCTCCCACCTTCAACCGTCGTCCCTCGCCTCCTCCTCTTCTCACCCTCACTCCTCCTCCTTCGCCTCCTCTCTCCGGCACGCCGCTCCGAATCATCCCACAGCTATCGTCGAAGAAACGGAAACGGACTACTCCTCGTCGACACCCTCCTCTGCATCCTCCTCCTCTTCGCCTCAAACCCAAACTCAAACGGTCGTCCCTTCATCCTCACATCAACGACATTCTCCTCCCTCTCGCTCACCACTCCCATCCGTCTCCCAGCTCCGACACCAACCACCCTCACCCTCCTCATCGTCCTCTTCCCACCACCTTCCCTCGGAGTCGTCCGATCCTCATCGTCAAAAGTCTCGCCATCGCTACTCTCCTTCCACACCAGCAGCCTCACCACCTTCCGACTCTCCATACTCCCACTACGCCTCTACCTCGTCGTCTTCGTCGATAGATCCCCAGGAGCACGTCGGAGCACACTCGAGAGCCCTCTCGTACAAACCTCCCACTCCTCCTCGATCTAAACCTCCATCAGTCGCGAACGACGTCCTCCCTATCGCTCCCTCCCCAGAACCATACAGCACCTACTTTCTCCAACACGAACCTCATCGCCCACCGCCGCCACCACCACCTTCACAATCTCTCGCTCAATCGCATCAGCAGTACCAACCTCAACCTCTTCCTCCCGTCCCGGATCCTCGCTACACCTCGATAAACGGATATCCTTCTCAGCAGCAGCAGCAGCAAGAGTACCAGCTGCCGATCTACCCAGGGGACCACCAGCAGCAACAGTACCAGCAGCAGCAGACCGTTCGACCGATGCCCGGAGGACCTCAGGGAGGACATTACGAGCCATTGACGGGGTCGACGATGGGTTCGTCGATGATGCAGCAGTACCCTCCTCAGCAGCAGCAGCAGCAACAGTACCTCCAGCAGCAACAGCAGCTACTCCCTCCTTCGCCTACGGACAAGGACACCATCATCGTTCGTCTCCCGCTCTCTTCTCGTCTCCGCGTTGCGTCTCGCTCTCATCCTTTCCGAAACTGACCCTCCTCCCCCTCCATTCCCATCCTTCAGGTCAAAGGAGCTCCCTACCAAAAGCTCTGCCTCGTCGGTCGAGGAGGATCCTCTCGAGTCTTCAAAGCCATCGACAAGAACCACACCGTCGTCGCGATCAAGAAGGTCTCGCTTCACAAGCTCGACAACGAGGCCATCAAGAGCTACGAGAACGAGGTGGCGCTGCTGAGGAGTCTGAGAGGGAACGATAAGGTCATTCAGATGTACGAGGACGAGACGGTGCTGAATGAGAGGGGGAGGAAGTTGCCGAAGACGCTTTATGTGGTGAGTTGAGGGGTCTTGTTGAGGGGAGAGGAGAGAGAGAGGGAAGCGAGACGAGGGTGGGTGAGGAAGAGTCGACGTGAACTGACTTTTTGTCTTTTGGGGCGGTCGCGTCGTTTGGGGAATGCAGGTCATGGAGTACGGAGAAGTCGATTTCTCGAGACTGCTGGAGGAGCAGAAGGGGAAGAGGTTGAACATGAACTTCGTCGGGCTGTTCTGGCTGCAGGTACGTTTGCCCTTCGCCTCTTGCCTCCGCTGCACTTTCTTGTATCCCTCAGACATGTCTCGCAGCTTTAGCTGACCTCCTCTTACCTCGCCTTCGTTCGCTCGTCGGGTCGCAGATGCTCGAGTGCGTCCAAGTCTGCCACGATCGAGGAATCATCCACACGGATCTCAAGCCCGCCAACTTCGTTCTCGTTCGAGGAGCGCTGAAAATCATCGACTTTGGAATCTCGCACGCTATCGAGGAGCATACCGTTCACGCTCGAAGGGACGCTCAGGTCAGTCGAGCATCGTTCTTTCCGTTCTCGATTTCGCTCGACGCGTCTTTCTCGCTGACCGGTCTTTCCCCTTCGTCTGCGCGTTTCTTTAGATCGGAACCCTCAACTACATGTCTCCCGAGAGTGTGATACGTTCGGAAGCTGGTCAGCAGATGGCTGTGAGTCTCTCTCTTTTTTTTGGGGGCTTTCGTCGCGTCGACCGTTCCTCCCTTCCCTCCCGCCACCCTCCTTTTCTCCTCAAGCTGATCCCCTTCCCTCTTCGCCAGCTCGGTCGACCCACGGACGTCTGGGCTCTCGGATGCATCCTCTACCAAATGATCTACGGTCGCCTTCCCTTCGGCGAGATCAAAGACCACCCTTCCAAACTTCGAGCCATCACCAACCCAGACTCCCAGATCAAGTACCCTTCTACCTCGACTCCCACTATCGGCTACGCCCCTCCCGATGCTCCTCCTCCGCCGTTCGATCCAGAGTTGACGAGTCCTGTGGATACGAGTGCGATCGCGGCGATGAAGAAGTGCTTCAGGTTTGGAGAGAAGGAGAGGCCGACGATCGCTCAGCTGCTGGATGATCCGTTTTTGAAGCCTTGGTTGAGTGAGTGCTTTCTTCTACTTCCGGGCCTCAGGGTTGCGCGGGAGGGAGAGAGGGGTGGTGGAAGAGAGCGACGAAACGAGACCGCTGACCTCCCTTCGTTTCGGTTTCGTCTTCGTTCGAGCAGAGAAGGAGAAGATACCGACACCTCTCGAGACGATCCCTCCCGGCTCGACAGCCATTTCCCTGGAACATCTCAAGGAGCTCGTTCTTCACGCTCAGAGCAACCCGGATGCCTCCGAGGTTCGTCTCGTTCTCTTTTCTCTTCGCGACTCGAGCGACCAAGGACTGACGCGTCTCCCTCCTTCCTTCCTCTCTCACAGGACTCCAAACTCCGCCGCCTTTTCGAATCCCTCCAACGCATCCAGGTCGACTGGGCAGAGAAGCAGACAGCTGCTGCTTCGAGTCCGAGGCCGTAGCCGTCCCTCGTCTCGTTTCATTTCTTCGTTTTGTCTCGAGAACACGTCACCTTCCTCCCCTCTCCTATCCACGCACACACCTTATTCCTCAATCCCTTCGACTATACGTATCTCCACGACCTCCTTTATCATACACACCCCCACTCTTCGTTTCAGCACCCGCCTCCGTCGCTCCCCCTTCGTTATTCTCTCTCCCAAACTCTACGTCACACTAGCCTCGTCTTCTCTTTCTTCGTTACTTCATCACACTTTGGGTTCATGTCTCTAGCTCTCTCTTCTCTTGATCTTCCACTCTTCTCCTCTCACACAACTATATCTCTCTCTTCCTTCGTTCGTTTCGTCTTCGTTCCTTTCTTTTCTTCTTACTCCATCTTTTGCGCTTCTTCGCTCGCTCATTTTCATGACCTCTTCTAAGGATCGATCTATTTCCGCGCGTGTGGGAAGCCGTTGGCGCGAGCGAGGCGAGTCGAGCTTCAGTGGTTCGACAAAGGCCAGCGATTCGAGCGAGTTCAGGACGCGTCAAAAAAAATCGTTCACGTCCCTTCGGTCTCCCACCTCTCTTCTTGAGCAGCAAAATGAAAGGAACCGCATGCATCATCCTACTATACCTCGCTGTCCCTCACTCAGTCGGTAGCGACAGCGACGCACTGCCAAACCGAAACAAAACGAGTCGGGTCAGCTGCATCTTCTCTTCGACGCGTCCCTCCCCTCCCTCCAAAGCCTCTCTCCTTTCGAGAATGAAGCGATTGACGAGCCTCAACCTCAACCAGCACATCAAGAGGCAGCCTAGCGACCTCGATGCACGATCGAGCGGGCGTGGTGGTCCGGAAGAACTGGCGGGGACGAGGGAGGGACGGAGGGCGCGAGCACGGTCAGCTAAGTTGGACGAGACGTAAGGGAAGAGGAGTTCCGCGAACCTTAGCGTAGATGGCGTTGAAGATGGTGAAGTCGTCCATGTTCTTGAGGAATGCTCTGCGAAACGAAGGCCGGGTCAGGGAACGGAGCGTCGCGAGGGAGGTCGATGAGACTGGAGACTCACGTCGTCTTCAGAACCTGAGCGGGGGAAGATCCAGAAGCCTTGAGGACGGCAGCGATGTTGAGAAAGACTTGATTCTGTTCTTTGATGATGTGTCGAAGATAAAGCAGAAGTAGGAGGGGGGGAAGAGAGGTGAGTCGTGGACGACGACCGACGAGAAGGAGCGAGAAGGGAAGAACGAACAGCCTGCTCCTCGATACCTCCTGGGACGATGGTCATCTACAAGGTACAGTAAGGAAGGGAGGGTCAGCGGCGAGCTCGAGTGTAAGGCAAAGGGGAGGAGAGAGGGAGAGGGATCAGGGAGATCAGAAGCTGAGCTCACAGTCGCGGGGTCCAGACCGATGTTTCCGCTCAGGTAAGCCAGTCCTCCGTATTTGACGCTCTGGACGTAAGGACCGAGGGCCGTAGGCGCAGCTGTAGAGCAACAGGAGGGGGAAGAGGGGACGGTCAACGAGGGAAGCTCAAAACGAAACTCGAACTGCTGAGCTCCCTTTTCCTCCTCTAGACTGAAGGAACAGCGCTTACCAGGGGCGAAGACAGTAGTGTATGAAGCAGAAAAAGATGGCATGGCTGGTGATGGTTAGAAGAAAAGAGGGGGAGGATGGCTGACCCATTAAGAAGGGAAGGAAGCTGAAAGGTCGGCAACTCAAAGAGAAGTCGAGATCGGATTATATATCAGCCCAAGCTCCTCCACTTCCAGAGTCAACAGAAGAGGTGGATCTTAAGTGCCAGATGAGGAGGAGAGAGAGGTCGCAAACGTCAGCTTCCATATCGAAACGAGGAGGTCGAAGTCGATGGGGAGGAAGCGAGGACGTTGAGCTTTCATTTCCCTTCCTTCTTCTCTCTCTCTCGCCAGACCCTCACTCGCTTTGACTTTTTTTCTTCAAGATGGCCGATTTACCTTCCTCTCCAACTCCCTCTCAAGCTCTCTTCCTTGCAGCCTCGGTTCACCTCACTTCGACACCTTCAGCAGCTTCCCTCTCCTCGGCAACCAAGCTGCAAGTGAGCTCGAGCTTCCCTTCCTTCCCTCCCGACCTCGTCCTTCCCATCTATACCTCCCCTACTCACTTCTTTCTCCCTACCTCTTCTCAGCTCTACGCCCTCTACAAACTCTGTACTACTCATCTGACCTCTCCAGCTACGAGTCGGCCTAGCTTCTGGGATCTTGAAGGACGAGCGAAATGGGACGCTTGGGCAGCTCTCTCGAAGCGATTCGGAGAGGGAGGAGAGGCGGCTGAGGCTCAGGGGAGAACAGAGTATGTAGGCATAGTGAGAGGGCTTGGGTTTACGAGTGAGTTTGGCTCCCATCATATGGATATCGAGACGGGAAGCTGGTGCGATCTCGATGAAGGAAGCTTGAGCTCACCTTTCCCTCCTCCTCCTCCCTCCCTCGTCTTTACTTTCGCTTCCTTCCTCCGTCCTCAACAGCGACGGAACAAGACCTCAAAGACGAAGGAGATCGTGCTAGTGTCGATCTGGAACGGCTCTCGGACGACGACGACGAGGAAGAGGAGCTGAGGAGGAGGGAGAACGTGGAGGGAAAGCAGAGCGAGCTCGCTGGCTCGTCGTCGTCGTCTGCTGCTGTCGGAGGAGGGATGGGAGGAGCTGTCAGTCAATTCGCTAGGAACGAGGAAGAATCTACGGATGAGTGAGTCTAGCATCTTTTCGCTTCGTGAAGGGCAGCTCGACGAGAGTCTGACTTCGGCTTCTCCCCCCACAGCGACGAAGATCAACCACCTCACTCGCACATCATCACCCCTTCCCTCCCTCTCCTCGAGTCGCACCTCGCGTCAAACCCATCTTCTATCAACTCCTTAGATACCTATGTTCGTCCCTCCTCTGCCCTTCACGGTCTCCCCCTCGTTCTCTCTCGCTGATCGCGTCCTTTCCCTCCCTTTACTTCCCTCTCCCCGACGCGTCCACCTCTTGGCTCTCTCCCTGCAACTCCGAACAGGGCTACTCCCCTCTCCACCTCGCTTCGGATCGCAATCATCCAGAACTCGTACAATTCCTCCTCTCGAAGGGAGCAGACCGAACGCTGCTCGACTCGGATGGGACGACGGCTCTTGAGATGGCGGAGGCGAACGGAGAGGGTTGGGAGGAGGTCAGGTCGTTGTTGGAGGGTTGAGAGAGATCTTAATGAGACTCAATCAGTTCAGCGCTCCCTCGATGCCGGAGCTTTCGAGAAGATCTGGTCGCGTCGTTCGCTTCTCCATCGTCGCCTCAGCTCAACTCGAAAGAGATCAAAGATACGAAGACATGATAGAGCGATACAGATACTACTAAGTAACAACATTGTTCCCTGATGCGGTCGATTGCGTTAGGTTATGGAAGAAACGTGCTTGTATGGCGAGAGATGAACGGAAACGGGACGCGTCGAAAAGCAAAGCAGAACGAAGAAGCTGATGAGAACGAGAATGATACAGATGAAGAATACAGGTAGAAATCAAAGAGACGCAGCGTGACTATGAATGACGCTGGAGATGAGGGGGCGAGCGAGGGAAGGAAGAGTTGCGTCAGTTCTTCGACTCGAAACTGGTGTCGCGTCCCGACGGTGAAGGACGAAGAGAGAAGAGAAGAAGACTCACCATCGACTCTTCGATCATCGTCACTCCTCAGCCCCACAGTTCACCCAGCTCCCTTGGCCCCAGCACATCTGAACCGACGGCCTTCTGATCGATGCTGAAGCGTCGTCGTGAGCTTCGCGCTTGTAAAGGACGGCAGTGAGACCGAGGTGGGAGTTGGAGGAGGACGGTGTGGGCGTTCTACGGTAAAGTAAAGGTCTCTAGGTGGGGTTGTGGTGGGTAGCTCTATCGAGGTTCGTGGGAGGAACGACGCTGGCGAGTGCTCGTTGAGGTTTCAGCTCTTGGAGGCTTTGGGGTGGGCTGGGAGAAGGAAGGGAGGTCGGTAGAGAAGGGAAAACGAGAACTACTACTAGCGACTTGAGAACTACGCGAGGGAGAATGAGAACTACTACTGGGCGACTTGACGGCGAGACTGGTTCTGGAGAAGGGAAGATGAGAAAGGGAGACGAGAAGGGAAGCTGAGAAGTTGACCAATTCTGGGGTGAAAGTTGATGGATAGCAAGAAGGTCAAAACTAGCCCACTCTTTATACTAAATATGATCCGCAGTCCGAAGCACCGAGAAGAGGAACGAGGCTGGAGGGAGTAGCTAGCGAAAGGGAGGAAGGACGGTGAGACACGACGCGAGACCATCAGCGGTCACAGCAAAGCCAAAAAGGGGTATAAGCTATAAAACGGAAGAGGGAGAGAAGTCGAGAACCAAGAAGAGTATGTACTAAGCAAGAGAGTCGAGACAGAAGGGAGGGCCGAGAAGGGAAAGGGGAACGTGAGTGAGACGCGTCGCGATGAGAAGGTTTCGGGCAAAGGTATCTACAGAACGAGAAGAGTCGGCGAAGGGAAGCAGAGAACTAAATATAAACAGAAGGGCGAGGCCCAGAACCTATAGAAGCGGGGTCTCTAACCGAGACAGGAGAAAAGGGGAAGAGACGCGTCGAGAAGAAAGCAAAGCGAAAGAACGAACGAACCAAGAAGAACTCCTCACTTCCTCTCCAAACCCCCACAACGGCCAGGCGCTCGGGAAGTAGCCGACGTCGGGGATAGACTGGCGAGCTGGGCGAGGGTAAGGGGAGTTGGTGACGTGCTGGAAAGCGGAGGGAGAGGGAAGTTGGTCGAAGTCGACCGACGCGTCGAGTTCTTCTTTGAAGAGGAGGGATTGGTTTTCGAATGAAGGGGGGTGGTTTTGATTAGAAAGATTGAGTGGGGTAGTGAACGGGCAGTATCCGACGGTGGGAGAGTATGGTTGAGGGTTGGACGGTTGGAAGTGGGGTTTGGGCTTGTGAGGAGGAGGAGGGCGAGGGAAAGCGAGGAGGGATTGGTGCTGCATCTGCTGGGTAGAGGGAGGTGGTGGAGAGTTTAGATATTGGTGGTAACCGAGGTTGTGGAGGGCGGGTGCGTAGCTTTGTGGGTAGTGAAGGGAGGAGGAAGTTGAGAGGGAAGATCCGAAAGGGACGACGACGGGTTGAAAGAGATCCGGCGAGGTGTGACGACGGGTATCCTCCGCTGATGATCCGATGGCGTCGTGGTCGACCTCAATTATTTGAAGCCCTCCTCTCGACCTCTTCCTCCCTTCCTTCAGACCCATTTCCGTCTCATCCTCTGATCCGTCGCGTTTCCTCTCCAGGCTTCCAACCGTCGTTTTCCTCTTTGAGTGACTGACCCCTGGCTCCGAACTGAGATTTTGGCTGGATTTGAACGAGGTGGACTGTCGATCGAGCTTTTCCATGGTGTAGCAGGAGGAGTGCGGAAGGGAGGAGGAGGATGCTCGACGACCTTGCTTGACTCGAAGAGATTTCGTCGGATAGACGCACTGGATCCCTTTGTTCTTGCAGCGAATGCAGTAGAGTAGGCCGTCGCACTATCAGACCAGTCGCAGAGAGGTTTGAGGGGATCAGCGCTGGTTTCGACGAGGTGCGTTCACTGGTCGGCGACGCGTCTCAAAGACGAGCCGTCGTTCGTTTGCTAAAGATCTTACTCACCTTCGACTTCCTCGCCTTGCAAGCCTGACAAGCCTGATAAGTAGAGATCGAAAAAAAAACATGATGGGGTCAGCGAAACTTTTTATCACGTCAAGAACGAGCGAGAGCAGCTCGACGCATCGAAGCGAGCGAAAAGAAGAGGAAACGACGCGTCGAAAAAGTCGAGAAAAAGGGGAAGAAGATGGCTGGGCTTACCTGAGAAGTTCTCGTCTCTTCCAAAGCTGGAACGATGGTGAAATCCATCACAGGCTTCACGATGCTGATCTCCCGTCCATCCTTTCCCGCCGTCGAGACTCGTCCCTCCTCTGCAAAGGGGTTGAGGGAGTCCCATCCGCTGAGGTCGAGAGGTCGAGTGGTATCGAAGGACTGTCGAAGGAGCGGAGAGGGGAGGGACATGTTCGATGATGCTGAGGAGAGAGAGTCCAAGGTTGAGAGGGCGGTGAGAAGGTGGGGAGGAGGTGACTCGGGTTGAGAGAAAAAGAAGTCGAAGTCGTTCCCTCCTGATCCAGTGGTACCTTCGCTTCCTCTTCCGCTCTGGCATCCGGCGCGGTGTTGATCAGGGAGAGGGAGGTTGGTCGATGACGGGTAGGGGAGTGGGAGGGAGGAGTGAGAGCTGTCGACGAAAGCTGATGTCGAACGACGACGACCCTCGAACGAGGTGTGATCGAAGAGCTGCATGGTTTGATTTGTGAGGGGAGTGAGGAGTGTAGATGAAGGTATCCTAGGGAGGGGTGGTGGCTGGTCGTGGGAGTTGGAGAAGGGAGGGAGAAAGGGGGAAAAGGAATGCTCGAACTCGAACGAACAGCACCCGTCCGTCCGACCTGTTCGTTCGTTAATTCTCTGATGAGACCCCATCGAATCGAGATCGAGCGGGGAGCGGCGAAGGAGAAGACCCCAAGTACTGGAACCTAGAAGAAAGATCTGGACACCGACGTGACGTTCTCGCGGAAAAAAGAGAGGAGAGTGGGGGGGGGGGGCGTCGTTGTTTGAGCGAAACTCAGAATCGACGAGGGAAGTTGCATTCCGAGACAAGGAGAAGAACATTCGAGAGCGAAGAGAAAGCGATCAGAGAGAGGATACATAGCTCTGAGCAACCAAACTGTTCAATCAGCTCATAAACAGAGACGAGCGGGACATTTCAGCCCCGTCTCGACGTCTAGCGACGCCCGGGGAGCTCCCTTCCCTCATCATCTTGCAGGTGAGAGGATGTAGAGAGGCCAAGTCGATGCTCGGAGACTGATAAGGATAGGGTTGAGGAACCAAATCGTGGGAAGAGGAGCTAGAAGGGAAGGCAGAAAGGAACGAGAAGCGGGAACGATGAGACGACGTCGAAGGTTTTGGAGCTTAACTGCAGCATGACGAGCTCGGAGGTACTCGAAGCTCTCGTCACAGTTCATCGACGGCGCGGAACGGCCTTCGAAGACTCTTCGAAGCCAAGAGAAGCGATCAAGTGAGCGATCTCGCCGCTTTCGGACGCGTTGTCTTCACCTCTTCTCAACCTTCGTTCCCCCCTCCCTTCGGTGGCATACTCAATCAGCTCACCATACCCATTATCTGTCTCTGCAATCATACGGTTAACGCTGTCTTTGAGACTTGCGAACGAATAATGGGAAGGAAACGAGGCAGATGGAGTGGTCGTCCCTCCGAAGCTCGATCCATGCAAAAATATCCGCCGACCTGTCTTCTGAGACGAAGGCATCATGATCTGCAACCCGCCCACGCCCCTTGAGAGCGAGAACGCCGCTTCTGGCCGAGGGAAGGGGCAAGGGAGGAAAAGAACAAATCAGAACTCAACCTGAACTCAGCCGACGAGTCGTCGAGCAGATCATCGACGGCGGAAAGCTTCGAGAACGCTCAGTTCGAAATCCTTCTGACGATCACCTCCCTGAGGACGAATAATGAAATGCGCTCTGAGGCAAAGACGTATCACGAGCGAGCGAGACGAAGGAGTAGGGAAGTGACGGATGGGCGACGCGTCGTTTTCCTTTCCTCTTTAGTCTCTCACCCCTCCGTTCCTCGAGCACGATGCTCTCGAGTCGAGAAAACCACACCATCAAGAGCCAAACTGGCGAGGGAGGTCCTTGTTTCGTCAAACGTACATATGGAACGAAAAAAGGGAAGAATGAAGAAAAGACGAACGAAGCTCTCAACCCTCACACCTCTCACTTCTCCTCCCACCACCTACTCCCTCGCACCTGAACCCTGAGAAGCTTTCTCTCCTTCTCCGACAAGGCCTTCATCCCAGACTCAACGAGAGCCAGCTCCTCCTCCCCAGCGACCTCGACGACGGCGGCTCCCTCGACGTCTCGAAATCCCTCGAACGAGAGGACTCCCTCCTGCTGGAGACCGAGGAGGATTTCTTCGTGTCTCGAGCAAGCAAGTGCGCTGCGTTCCTCCCTAAGAATAGTCTTGGGGTTGATGTCAAAGGCCTTCCCTCGGAGGACGAGACGGAATCGGTTCCCTTCACGTCCGACTCGGAAGTACGTCCAGGGTCGCACGACGTGGTGATCGACGAGGGTAAGGGTTTCGACCTGCCCTACGGACGCACCGATGACCTTCTCCATAGGAACGATAGGGTAGCAGGTAACGTGGACGAGGGTAAGATGGGTCGGGCGAAGGATGTGGAAGAGGGAGCCAGGGTGAGTCTTGATGGGGTAACGTGAGTCGTCGATGATGAGATGATCTAGCTGGATCCTAGGATGCTTGCGATCCTCGAATCGACCCAGGCAGAGGGCTCCAGAAGCACCGGAAGTATCGAGGAGGTGGAGGGTTCGGATTTGGTCGAGGGAGAGGAATGGTTGGAGGGACGAGGGAACGACGGCGAACTTCTTCCATCCGATGGTGATGCTTCTCTGCGCGTGAGAGAGTAGAGAGAGGAAGAGATTCGTAGATCAGCCTGACTTCCGGGAAAGTCTGAGGAGGATCTAGCACCCACTCGATGAAAGAGAGCTTGAAGCTGTCGCTGGGTGTGCAGGACGACCGTTCTGTACAAGATCGGGGAGGCGAGGAGGAGGAACTTCTGGGAGACCTGAGTGCAGGCAGCGAGGGTCCGAGGGGAGCAGACGCTGAAGATGTCGAGGAGGACGTCGTCTGGGACGTGGGCGATGGGAGAGGAAGGCTGAAGGGATGGGAAGTGCGGAGGAGGAGGAAGAAGGTCAGCTCGTTTCTCGCTCTTCCCAACGACGCAGAAAACCTTCCCAGCGAGTGAAACTCATCTGAGCGAAAAGGAAGGACGAAGGGCTCACTTGAGATGCCATATTGAAGACCTGGAAGCGGAAGGAACGAAAGGATGGGGAAGCGAAGATGGACGTCAAGAAGGGAACTCGAACGTGTTGAGCTCGACCTTTCCCCACCGCTTCGGCAGCCGCTGTCAGCAGAGCCTTCGCAGCATCGCTCTTCTTTTTTTCAAGGCTTGAAGCAAATTTGAGACTCCCCTTGAGCTCATGGAGGAATATTTCTCAGCAATTTCATCCGGTTTCGGACTCAAACTCTGTTTGTCTGGAGGGAGGAGTCGACGCCCGCCGTGCTCTTCACGTCTCCAACCACGACGACTCTTCCCTTCGACCGCATAGACTTCCTTTTTCGCTCTCTCTCTCTGCCGCTCTCTTCTCCCCTCTTTCCTTCGCTCCCTCCTCCGTGGATCTGTTGAGATGTCGTCTGTTCCGACGCTGTTCGGATTCCAACTCAAATGGATATCGTGAGCTTCAACCTTCCTTCCCTCCTTCCCTCTCTCTCCCTCTTCTTGCTCTGAGCTCACCTCCTTCTTCCCTCTCTTCTTCCTCGTGTCTTCAGCCTCGTCACCTTGACCATTCAGAATGCGTCTCTTGGGATCATCATGCACTGGTCGCTCGTCTCCTCGAAACCGGACCAGCGCTACTCAGCCGCGACGGCTGTCCTCGTCTGTGAGCTCCTCAAAGGATTCATCTCCCTCCTCGTCGCTCTATACGGGATCTTACAAACGATACCATCAAGAGGAGGACCATCATCAGCCTCGTCGTCCATCTTCAACAACGAGGACAAGGGAACGGGAGCTCTTCTTCCTCCTCCCATCAACCTACCCACCTCCCCTCCTTCCTCCTCCTTCAGCCAACACAACCTCCAACACCTCCTCACCCTCCAACCCTACTCCATCCTCCTCACCTCAGTCTTCTCGAGGAACGCTCTTCCGTTACTCGTCCCTGCTGTAGCATGTACGTTCTCTCTCTCTCTCCCTCTCTGCCCGTCCCCTCTAGCTTCCCTCCTCCCTTCCTTCTTTCCCTTCTCCCAGACGTGATCCAAAACAACCTGATCTACCTCGCCTCCTCCAACCTCCAAGTCGGTTCCTTCGCCGTCCTCTCCCAAATGAAGATCCTCACCACAGCAGCCTTCTCCGTCCTCCTCCTCAACAAACGTCTCATCCGCTCCCAATGGATCGCCCTCGCCCTCCTTGGTCTAGGAGTAGGAGTCGTTCAACTCCAATCCACCTCCTCCTCCCCATCCTCCTCCACCTCCCCATCAACAGGCAACCCCATCAAAGGGTTCTTCGCCATCTTAGCAGCCTGCTTCACGTCCGGTCTCGCAGGGGTATGGTTCGAGAAGGTCCTCAAAGGAAGCTCGACGGACCTCTGGATCAGGAACGTTCAACTTTCGCTGTTCTCCCTCCCTCCGGCACTGCTACCGGTGCTGTTCCATGACCACTCGAGTGTGGCACCGGGGAACTCGTATCCCATCCCAGGAGGAGGAGGAAGAGCAGGGACGACGGAGATGCACTTCTTCACCAATTTCAACGGGTGGACGTGGGCGACGATACTGGTGCAGGTGTTGGGAGGGTTGTTGACGGCGCTGGTGATCAAGTTTGCGGATAACATCTTGAAAGGTTTTGCTGTGAGTAGTTCGCTCTTTCTTTCTCTCCTCTTGTTTCGCTCTTCGCGAGAGAAGAGAGAACGTTCGACTGACTCTTCCTCCCTCCCTTCGTTCTCGCAGACGAGTCTCTCCGTCCTCATCGCCTTCGTAGCAGGCGTCGTCATCTTCGGCTACGTCACCACTCCCGGCTTCGTCTTCGGTGGAGCGTTGGTGCTGGGAGCAACGTGGATGTACAACCGAGGGGAGGAGGAGAGCAAGAGGATCGCTTCGAGGGTGGCCGAGGGAGGGGAGGATCAGTTGTTGGGGTGAGTGCGCGCGTTCCGTCTTCGCTCTTCTCTCCTCTTTGGACTTGAACTGACTCTGTTATCTGTTTGGGGAACCCGCAGATCGCTGGCCGATTCGAAGGACGGGCTGCACACGAACGGTTCATCGTCGGAGTCGTCGCGGAGGGGATCTCGAGTTTGAACGGTCTCATCTCTCTCTCTTTCTGTACTACATAATCACCCATCTCCTTCCCCTCGCGAACCCTCTGTTTGTCTATCTCTTGTATCTCTCACCCCACCATCCTTAGAAGCTCGTCTCGTCACTCCATCTCGACGCGACGTTTGCCCATCTCCTCCTCATTCAACCCCTGCGCCTTTTCTCTACTTACCCTACACTCTGTAATACCTGCCTCCATATCTCGGGTCGTTATTAATACAATCCCTCTTGCTCTCTTCTCTCTCTTCAGCTCGACTCGAAAAAGCCAGAATAAAAAGAAAAGCCAGCTCTCTGTCGCGGGCTCGTCCCCTCAGCCCCTTCTCCCCTTGCCCTGCCAACTCCCTCTACCCTTCCCCCCCCCACCCCCCTCCCCTTCTCTCTCAGCCATGTCTCAAGAAAACGGAGAGACCTACTCCCAACACTCCAACGACCGAGAAGAAGCTTCCTCGCCTCCTCTCTCTCCCTCCCAAACCCAGACCAACGGGAACGGCCAGCCCTACGAGGAGAGGGTCGAGGAGGAGGAGGTTGCGCCAGCACCCACGGTTGTTCCCATCGCGTTGAAGAAGAAGTTGATGGGCTACGTAGGATTCGCGAATTTGCCCAATCAGGTTCATAGGAAGAGGTGAGTGGGGGGTGAACAAAGGGAGGGAGGGGAGGGAAGGGAAAGGGGAAGGAGATGGTGCGGATGAGCTGGGAAGGAACGAGCACGAGCTGACCTTCGTTGCTGCTTCTCTTTCTCTCTCGCGTTGTCGCAGTGTTCGAAAGGGGTTCACTTTCACTGCTATGGTCGTTGGTGAGTCGAGTCTCCCTCTTGTGTGAGCTTAGGCGGAGAGAGGGAAGGGAAGGGAGAGGGAGGGCGAGGTGAAGGCGTTCCTCGAGAGAGGAACCAGACACGTTTGGGCTGAGCTGACTGTATGCGCTTTTGGGTTCGGGCTCGTTGTAGGTGAATCTGGTCTCGGGAAATCCACGTTGATCAACACTCTGTTCGCTACGACGATTCGACCTCAAAAGACGCATCCTTCCCCTGGAGCGGAGGTCGCCAGTACGGTTTCCGTGGAGAGTACTAGTGCTGGTGAGTCCCATTTCTATACCCTCTTCTGGACTTTGAGAGCTGGCTGGGGGTGCTGGCTGTCGAAGGGTGTGAACGAAACGAGCGAGGGATATCTACAGAGGGAGAACGAGAGCTCACCATCCTCCTTCCCTCCCCTTCCCTCATCGCACGCTCCCCTTCCCTTCAACGAACGAACGAACCCTTCGGACGCCCACAGACATCGAGGAGAACGGAGTCCGTCTCAGGTTGAACGTCGTTGATACTCCTGGGTTCGGAGATTTCGTCAACAACGATGATTCGTACGTATCCAAGCTCGCTCTCCTCCCATCTCCTCGAGCTCGCTGGCCCTTCCCTCCTTCCTTCCCTTCCTCTCCTTTCTCGCCCCTGTTTGAGCTTGTCTCTCTCCTTTGCTGACCTCTCTTCGCCCCCTTCTCTCTACCTCCTCGCTCCTACTTGTACTCTCGTTCGTCAGGTGGAAGCCCATCGTCGACAACATCGAAGCTCGGTTCGACGCCTACCTCGAGCAGGAGAACAGGGTCAACCGAGTCAAGCTCGTCGACAACAGGATTCACGCTTGCATCTACTTCATTCAGCCTACCGGTCACTCGTGATTATCTTCGTCTCATCTCCGTTGGGCGGAAGATAGGGAGGGCTGGGGGAGGGAGGAGAACGAACGAGGGAAAGGGAAGGAAGAGGGAGAGAGGGCTCGAGCTGACCTTCGTTTCGAACCTCCTTCCTTCTCGCCAGCCTCAAACCCATCGACATCGAGTTCATGCGACGTTTGCACCAGAAGGTCAACCTCATCCCCGTCATCGCCAAGAGCGACACCCTCACCGACGACGAGATCAGAGCTTTCAAGGCTAGGGTGAGTTCAACATCCCGACCCTCCTCCAAGAGCTCGCGCGTCCCTCGAATCGAACTCAACGCTGACTCTGCGCGTTCCTTTTACTTTTCTCGTTCGCCAGATCTTGTCCGACATCGCCTTCCACCAGATCCAGATCTTCCAGGCTCCTCTGTACGACAACGAGGACGAGGAGACGATCGCTGAGAACGAGGAGATCACTGTGAGTCTTCGCTCTGGATTCGGCTTGAATCCACCTTCGCTCGTCTCGCTTCCTTCCTTCCCTGACTGACCGACCCGCCTCCTTTCTCCCCTCTCTTCGTGCCCTTGTCCCTTCCTACTCTCCCTACGACTCCCCTCACGCCCTCCCATCCCTCTCACCCACTCACCCACCTCCAGTCCAAAATCCCCTTCGCCATCGTCGGATCCGACACCCTCCTCACCCTCCCCTCCGGCCAAACCAACGTCCGAGGTCGAGCCTACCCCTGGGGAATCGTCGAAGTCGACAACGAGGAACACTGCGACTTCGTCAAGCTGAGACAGATGCTCATCCGAACGCACATGGAGGAGCTCAGGGAACACACCAACGACGTGCTCTACGAGAGGTACAGGTCCGACAAGCTCTTGACGATGGGAGTCACTCAGGACCACACCGTTTTCAAGGAGATTAAGTGAGTGGTCGTTTTCGTTCTCGTTGATCCTCGCTTGGGGACGGGGACGGACTGTTCCGCGACGTGAGCGAGTCGATTGACCTCTCTTCCCCTCCATCTCGCTCTTCCAGCCCCGCCGCCAAGATGGCCGAAGAACGCTCCCTGCACGAAGCCAAGCTGTCCAAGATGGAAGCCGAGATGAAGATGGTCTTCCAGCAGAAGGTCCAGGAGAAGGAGGCCAAGCTGAAGCAGTCCGAGGAGGAGCTGTACGCCAGGCACAGGGAGATGAAGGACGCGCTCGAGAAGCAGAGGTTGGAGTTGGAGGATAAGAAAAGGAGGGTGGTGAGTCGCTCGAGTTCGGTCTTTTCTGTTGGGTGCGAAGGAGAGGAGACAAGGAGGGTTGGCGGGGGGGGGGAAGGGACGACGAGCGACGAGATGCGAGCTGACTTGGTTTCCCACGTTCTTTTGCGTCGGATTTTGTTACTTTAGGAACAAGGACGGCCTCTTACACCAGAGAAGTCGAGCGTGAGTCGACTCCCCTTCGTTCATCCCTCCTCGTCGCGTCTTCGTTGCTTGAAACTGACGCGTCTTCCTTCCTCCCCTCCCTCTTTCCTTTCAGACCAACAAGAAACGGTTCGGACTCGGCAAATAGACGACCGCCCACGTCGCTCGTTCGGTCTCGCTCGACTCTACTCGCCTTTCCTCTCTCTCGCTCGTCCTGGCGACGCCTCCTCCCTCCTTCCCTCCCTCGCTACTTTCCTTCACCTCGCTCGCTCGCCCAAGTATCCTACAACTTCCCCTCTCCACCCCTTCATGTTTCCTCTCTCTCTTTCCTCTTTTTCACGACCCCCACCTTCTTGCCTTCTCTCTCGCTTCGCAACCTTCTCTTTCTACGGACGGTCGTTTCTCTCCCACCCTCGCTGCTTCCCACCTCGATACCCCCTTTCTTTTCCCTTACTTTAGTTTAGGTCTACATACTCTCCCTCGATCCCCCCTCGTTCTCACTCTTTGTTTACTTCTCCTTTCCTTTCCACGGCTCGCTCGCTTCTCGGTCGGTCTTGCTTTTTTGGTTTGGTTTGGTTCGCCCGGCTTTGGTTTTTGATGAATACGCTTTTCTTTCTTCTTGAGTGAGGTTGTATGGGAGGGTGGGGGGAGAGTGAGTGGGGAGAGAAGAGCGGGTGAGGGGAGAGGAGGATGGGCGAAAGAGGGCAATGGACTCACGACGCGTCGCGAAACTCAGCGATGGGGATCGGTTGATTTGATTTTTTTCGCCCTCGTGGCGATCGCTTCAGCATCGCTGATTCCATCGTTCGATGCTTTCTCTTTCGGGATGTGCCTCGCCGAGTGAGTCCCTTCTCGTCGTCCTCGTTCTTGTCAAGTCGTTCTCGACGCGTCGAGCTTGTCTCCCTTCTTCTTCTGATCTCTCTCGTCTTCAAACAGGTTGAAAGTGATCCTCTTCGTCCTGATAAGGAACTTGAAGCAAGGTTCGAACCTTCGTTCATCGCCCACGAGCTCGTCCTTCGACGAGCAATCGTCGCCAAGTCGGCTCGAAAGCGGAGGGGACGAGGACTTGGTCGGGCAGAGGTTCGAGCTCTAGAAAGCCGAGTCTCTTCGCGAGTAGAGAACGAAAATTTCTAGGTAACAAACATATGTCAATAAGCTTCTCCGATCTTGCTCCCCGACGGAAGCAACGCGTCGCGATCTCGCGAGTCGCGATCCGTCTCGTTCGAAGCCATTTCCGCCGCTCGAGAAGCTTGAACGAGCTTCATCTCGTCTTTGAGGAGTGTCTCGGTAGACTCGTGGCACTTGCAAGGGATCCGTCTGTCGACCGACGAAAAAGGGAGGAGAGGAAAGAAGTGAGCTCAAAAATAAAGAAGAGGGGGGGAGGAAGAACGGCGTCGCGGATCCGAACGGACACAATGATGGGGACGAAGTCTTGGGATTCGGGGGTGTAGTCCGGCAGAGACAGTCGCTCGGGAAGGCAGGCGCATCTGAGGTGAAGAGAAAGAAAGGTCAGCGAGGTTCGCGACAAGTCGAGCTGAAGAAGGAAGGATTGAAGAAGAAACGATAGCATGACTCACTCAGCGAGAAATACGGGTCGGCGAAGAAGAGTAGCGATGAGGACCTTCGTCGGAGGTGCTGTTGAATCCGATGAAGCCGAGGTGAAGTACAGATCGACGACGAGCTCGGATGAGAACCTCAGCCGCGTGTCCGTGTTGGGATGCGTCGATGCTCGAAGAACTGTGGAGTCCGCCTTTGTCAGAAAGGCACATAAAGGAGAAGGGTAGAAGAGAGGAGGAGAAGACGATCAGAGCTAATCTGCCAGCCGCGAGAGAGAGAGGAGAGACGGCGACTCACAATTCTCGCGACCTGCTCGAAAGTCCACTCGCCCCCGTCCGACGCGTCGAAAAGCATCTCCTTCATTACTCGCCCGTCTGCGAGCATCTGTGATAGACTCTTGGCCCCGTAAGGGCCTTTCCATCCCGTCTCCAGAACCATTCCCTCATAGAGGATCTGAGCCGTCTTCGTTGGGAAGCGAAACGACGTGAGATCCGCCTTCTGCTCGATGTAACATTTGAGGGCGTAGACTCGAAGGTCCGGTGGTGGATAGTGAAAGGTGAGCGACAAGAAGAGAGGACCTGCGACTAAAAAAGTCTGTTGGTGAGATGGGAAGGAAAGGTTCGGTCAGGGACTCGAGTCAAGAGGGAACGAAGGACGAAGACGACGAGGAGAAGAGACGAACAGACGAAGACACCTTGAGCGACACAGGTCCAAGCTGGTCCGTGTGTCCTTCAGCGGCAATATCCAGTCTTAAGCCTACGAGTATCAGAGGGAAGAGAGGGACGTCAGTCAGCATGCGCTCGTGAGTGAGGGTCGAACGCGACAACGAAACGAAGAACGCGAGGCGGGACTCACTCTCGGTGAAAGTCTCTGGTGAAGGAGCAGCTACGATCCAAATCCGTTCCTCGGCGGTCAAATCCTTTGTTCCAAAGAGTCCCTTCGACCCAGATACAGTCCCAATGGCCTTCTGGAAGACCCTCGCGAAGGATTTGGGGTTTCGAGTGCGTGCGGCATGGGTGGGCGCAGAGTGAGGGATCGTCAGGAGCCATTCAAAGCTAGATGAGAGGAAAGTAGGGTCGGAATCGAGAGTCAGCTTAATTTGAAGGGTTGGGAAGAGGTGAGAGAGAGGAAGTACTAACGTGTTGAGACCCTTCTCGAGCTGAACCTCTTTGAGAACGACCTCCTTCGAGAAGACCTCCTCGCCGTCCTCGTCCTCCCTCCGTCCTCGGTCAGTTGGAAACGCCAGACTCTGAAGAGCGACGATCTTAACGGAGATGTTCTGAGCGATCCTACGCTGAGTGCTGACGACTTGGAGATAGCCTCCTGCTTTGGCCCAGCTCTGTATGCGAGGAACGAAGGAGGAGGAGGGAGGGAAGGGACAAGGGGAGGAGGAAAGGTCATGAGCTCGAGCCTTCGACGTTCTCTTCCTTCCCTCCCCTCCAACCTACTCACCTCCTCCTCCCCCACCCCCACCTCCTCCGGACAAACTATGATCCCACCCTGGGAAAACGAGAAGATCTTGACCGACTCCTTCTTGAGGTCGATGTTCGACAAGAGAGCCGTATGCGCTGGATGGGTTGGATCCGGATGGAGAGCCGAGAGGGAAGGGATGAAGCAGATGGCGTCTTTGGTCGGGGGAGTGTAGCTTGGGAGCCGAGAGGAGGAGGCTTCCATGGTGACGTTGTTGTGAAGAGTGATGAAGGGAGGGATGGAGGCGGAAGGGGAGTTGAGCTCGACGCTTGACGGGTTTCGTTTTATTGGGTTTTTTTTTTTTTCGTCGAGGCGATATGGGATTGGGGCTGTATGTAAAAGTGAGAAGTAGAGAGTCTATATGTAGGTGGCAGAAGAGTGCTCGTTCTGACTCGGTATCAGAGCTAAGGTTCTCTTCGTGCTCGGAGCTCGACGAAGAACGAGGAGCAGTGAGGTCGGACGGACGCGACGAACGAACGACGGCGCAAGGAGCGAAACTGCAGAAATGGAGCTGCGAAGGACGATCCGAGAGCTATGGTGAGAACAAAGACTGCAGGGAACATGCCTTTGAGGTTGGTTAAACCATGTGACGATGCGAAAGACGCGTCGCCATGGACGACGAGGACGAGCGAGGGAAGCTCAAGCTCACCTTTTGGCTCCCTCCGCTCTTCCAACCGCCAGCAGCTTCTCTCGCTTTGCCTCCCTCCCTCTCCTCGCCTCAGGGACCGATACAGATATATCAACATGCAGTCGATGCCAAGCGGTAAACATCTGGGCCGGACGAGGTGACAAACTGAAACCTGTCTCGCCAACCTTGGTCCCTCTCGCTCTCTCTCGTTTCCTCCTCCTTCTCAACCCCCAGCACTGCTCGAATGGTCGAAGACCAACCTCCAACCTATCATCCTCCACCCTACGGTACCGATACCCACGACGAAGCGGCTCCTTCTCCCTCGTACGAGCTCTCCGACCTCGGCGCTCCTCCCCCTCCCTCCGACCTCGCACGACCTCCTCCCCATCCTCTCTCTCATCCTGCCTCCTCCTCCCACTCGCTTCAGTCTGGTCTCACTCTCGACGAGGCTACTATCGAAGGATGCGCCCCCAAGAAACCTCCTCGTCCACCTCTCATCCCTCCCTGGCTCTTTCGCTCACGCAAAGGAAAGGCTTTCGTCGGAGCCGTCGTCCTTCCCTGCGCCGCTCTCATAGGAGCGATGATCTGGTATGGAGTCCATCGTTCGGAGGTCAACCACGCAAAGGACGTCCGGGCTCGACGAGTTGATGTGTATATGGATACAGCTAGGGCTACGGTACTTCCCCAGGTGAGCTTCGACTTGGATGGGAGGGAGGAGGAACGAGCGAGCTCGCGATCTTTCTCCTTCCCCTTTCTTTCCACGCGTCCCTCCTCTCTTTTCTCCTTGTCTGACTATTCTTCTCCTCCTCTACAATTTGAACTTCTCCCCTCCAGGTTCCTTCTGGTCTCGTCGCCTACGATGAAGACCTCATCACCTCTTTCAACTTCACCTCTCCTCTCGCCTCCCAAATCCTCTTCAAAGACAACGCTGGGACTTCATCCATCTACACCGTCTTCCCCTCCACTCTCCATCAACCCCTTCGCCTTGTCTCTGTATCCAACTACTACATCAAAGTCTTCGGAAGCCGCTCGAGCAAGGTCACCTTCGTCCCAGCAGCTCCAGGCGATGAGACGGACGACGTCGTGGTGAACGTGACGGCGATTTGGAAGGGTGGAGGAGGTTGGAGCGAGCAGGATAGCATGGCACGGGGAGCCAAAGAGCTGGGGCTTGTCTCGGGAGGGATGCATGGGTCGAACTGGACGGGGAGCGGAGGAGTCAAAGGAATTGGCTTGTTCGTAAGTTCGCGTCGTCCCTTTTGGTTCGACTCCTTTCGATGGCTTCCTACCTCGGATCAGCACCGACCAGATCTCGAAGCTGTAGAAGACCGATTTCCATCTATTTCATTTCACCTCGACGTTTCGATCCTCCATCAGACCTCGCCTTCGAGCATCAACGACGAATCATACCAACCTGCCAACCTCGCGACGCCGTTCGACTCCCTTCCCGACTGGAACAACACGCTTGTTTTCAACATCACCGTCACTATGCCTCACTCTCACGAAGGCGGGTATCTCGACATCTACGGAGAGAGCGCGATGGCCGTTGAGTTCGCGGACTTCTCGCAAACGAACGCGACTTTCTTTGATGTCGACGTTCGTGTGCCGAAAGGGTCGATCACGTCCTATGTGGGTCCCACTCAAAGTTGAGGATGCCTACGAGACATCTCGCTGACTATACACCCTTCCCTCCTTACTTTTCCTTGCGCGTCATCAGGGAGGATTCAACACCACCTCGTCTCTCTCCCTCCTCTCCCTCCTCCCCATCTACGGCCGATTCACTGTCAGCCACTCCCTCACCTTCATCTCCAACTCCACCATCAAAACCGAACTCTTCATTCTCCCCTTCACCGCGTTCTCAACCGCTAACTTCACCCACTCCGCAACCCACAACTTCACCTTCCTCCAACTCAACCCTCTCTCCTGCTCCGTCCTCCAAACAAACATCACCTCCTTCCCCGCCCACGCGAACCTCACCCTCACCGCCCTGAATCTCAACGGCTCCGTTGGTCTCGCCATGCCCTTCGACGTCTACGAGGGAACCGTCAAGGAGGGAACGAACAACGGATGCCCAAGGTTTCGCGACGTCGTGGCAGAACTCGACCCAGTACCCCCGTTCTCCGGACTCCAACGACTTCGTTGTGGACAAGGACACGGACGGGTGGGATGCGGGGTTCTCGTGGATTGGAGCGGAGGTTGTTTGGCATGGGGAGGGAGGAACGAGTGTTGGGAAGGGGAAGGGAGATATCTCGCTCATGACGAATGAGGGGCACGTCTTCTTTGGCGCTGGGACGGGATACTGGGTGTTTGATGATGGTTATGAAGCGGCGTATATTCTCTTCCCTTGATACGTTTGTTGGATTTGGGCTTGTTTTTTTTGATGACTTTGACGACGGACGAACGCAGACGAAGAGGACGCGTCGAAAGATTGGAACGAGAATGAGAACGAGACAAAGGCGGCTACCCCAATGATGTCAAATGCAAAGCCTGTGATGACACTCATCCGAAACTGGACCGAGCTCAGCAGACGACGGCAAGAAAAGAGTCAAGCTCGATCTTTGATGACGCTTTGAGTTTCGACGCGTCGTCGTTGACTTTTTCTGTCGCGCACCGTTGTTCGACTCGGTCCCTTTCCTCTTCTCCCTTCCTCTTCAGCTTCGGTTCTTACGTCAAACCTCCGGAAAGTAGGAGACATAAGCGCAGAAGCGAGCGAGCCCTTTCACTCGCTTGCCTCCCCACACGTACCTTCCCTTGCCGGCAACAACAACCACGGAGACAACGAGTCAGAGGTTACTGCTGGACCGAACGAACTGCACGTGTGAGAGGTCTTGAGTCAGGTTGCGAAGTCGTACGAACTGAAAGTCGTATCATCGACTCGCGTCCGATGTCTCGCTCTCGCCAACCCGATGGGGTTCCAGCTTCTTCTCGCCACCGTGACTCGATTCGAAAAAGGTATATCCATCGTGTTCTACAGGATACTAGATACTGAGTAGGGTTTCTGGGTCGTAAACTGAGAGAGGAGCGAGAAGAGGGGAGAGTCAGCCCTCTTGATCTCGTTCGAGTTCGCGTCAACACGAGGGAGAGAGAGAGAGGAAAGGAGACTCACAATCATCATCCAGCTACATCGTTCTCCTCTCCCTACGACCTCCTTCCAGCGATGCCCTCTCCACCCAACCTCAGCTCGAACCCGTTCCCCAACCAACCTCCACGTCGTTCCAACCCTCGCCCTCGGTGCTCGTCCTCCTCTTCCTCCAGCTCCTCCTCGGTGGGGAAGGGGGTGTCTACATGGACTTCCTCCTTCTTGGGAGGTCGACTGGGGGTTCCAGAGAGGCTTCGGAACTCCATGAGGTGGGGTTGGGGTTGAGGTTGAGCCTTGTTGTTGAGTCGACGCGAGGGAGGGAGGGTGAGGGTGAAGGTCTTGTTGGGAGGAGTGATGGGGAAACCGTGTTCGTGTTGACCAGAGGAGGAGAACGAGGAGGAAGAGGAGTGGGTGTGGAGAGAAGGGGAGAAGGAGGATTGATCGGCGAGATGGTCTGCGAGAGTGAGGGAGGATGAGACGGTGGAGGATGGGCTGAGGAGGAGTTCGTCATTGACGTCCTCGATGAATTGGGTTTCGGTTTCGTTGTCTTCGAGAGCGAAGGAAGCGGAGGGGAGTTCCAGTCCTGATCGGTAGTTGAGGTAGTTGAACGAGTTGTCGTAGAAAGATCGTTGGGAGGAAGTGGTGGAGGTGGAAGCATCGGAGGAGAGGGGAGAGTGAACGTCGCCGTCTTGCTCGTCGGCCTCGGGCGAGGCGAAGTAGGTTGTAGGGTGGAGAGGGAGGGAGAAGTAGTCCATAGCAGGTCGAGCGAAGACGAGCCAAGGGGAGGAGCGAAGGTGTTGGGGCAAGGCTGGTCGAGCGGTTGAAGGTGCTGAGGTGGAGGAAGTCATTCGAGGTGGGCTGAAACGGTCGGGAGCCGGCGGGAGGAGGAGAAAGAGGTGAGCTCGAGTTTTTGGATGGAGAAGACCGAACGATAGTAAAAACTCACCTTATGATGGTAGAAGAGGGGGTGGTGGTGGTTAGGAGGATGACTGTGTCTTTGAGAGTGGGAGAGGTGGAGATCTGATGGGAGAAGAAGAGAGCGGAAGGGGGAGAGCTCAGCTTCGAAGAACAATGAAGGGGGAGGGCGAAGTCGTGGAGGCGAGCTCGGTCGAGAAGGAAGCTCTGCTCACCTGTTCTAGGGGAAGATAGATAGGTTGTCGATGTCGATGCTGGTGGTTGGGAGCCAGAAAGGTGGAAGGCGAAGCAAGCGAACATGAGGAGTCGTTGCTGATGAATTGCGTCCAGTCAGCGGTCCCGGAGGCAGCCGAGCTCGGTCGCCGAGAACTTTTCTTCCCCTTCTTCCTCGACTTCAGTGCAGATTTTCACATCGATCGACTCGTGATCCGCCTCGCAAGACTCTCGTCCCTAGATCTAGGTTTTTTCATCGTTCTCAGGGACACATAGGGAGGAGAAAAGGGATCTCAAAAGTCGACCGCAACCCTCAAGGACTTCGACCGCTCTCCCCTCGCCCCCCGTCTGTCAAACCTTCTTGCCGTCCCTCTCGGGCTGCCTTCACCTCACAGGCCGTTCTGCTAAGAGATACATATCCTTAGGGGAGGCTGCTCTCACAGCGGGCTGTGGTAGACCCGGGACAACGTATCTCGGCTGCGACTTTCTCGTCTCACTCTCCTCGACGCGTCGAAGATGCTGAGCCCTCGCTAGTTTCTGCACGCCGTGTGCGTGGATATCGCAGCACTCTTTGACGGCTTCCTCGATGGCCATGCATGCCAGCTGAACGTCTAAGCTCGCCAGAACGACGTGCTCGTCGTGTATGCTGAGCTCCGAAAACTGGGAAGCTCGACGCGAGGCGCGAGTGGTAACCTAACCGAGAGGCAACCGGACTCTCTCTCTTGATCAGCTCACCTCGCTGATTGATCTCAAACGCCTGAGAGATGGAAAATTTTCACCACGACTGGACACAAACTGAAGGGTTCCTTCAGATCCGAAACTACTAACGAAAGAGCAAAACCGAAAGTCTATCTCCTCTCTTCGACTGCAACCTCGACGCGTCGATCAACGACGATAAAACCTCATGCCTCTTCCCTCTCTCTCCCTAATCATCCTTCGTCCTCTTCGACGACGACCCAGCCACCAAACTCTCTCCCTCTCCCGCCTCCTCCCTCTCATTCACATCGTACCCCTCCTCACTGTCCTTCTTCTGCCGTCTCGGTTTCGGCGTCTCATCGTCCTCCTCGTCGTCCTCATCGTCGTCCAAAGCGAACACGACTCGGTTGTCCTCGACTCCTCCAGCTGCCGAAGCTTGTTGCTTCCTCGTTCGCTTGGCCTCATCGTCGTCGGAGTCCTCCTCGTCAGGATGGTCGGGTCGAAGAGGTCCTCCTTCGTCCTCGTCGTCGGCGCGTCGCGAGAGCTCGTAGTCCTCTGCGTCGGCTTCGTCTTCGTCCTGGAGGTCGAACGGGATGGGAGAAGGGTCATTAGCGTCGGAAAGAGAAGAAAGGGAGGGGGAGAAGGGAAGAGGGAAAGGTGGATGGAGATGGAACGAACCTGAGCCAACTCCTCACTCATCGCCAACCTCATGTTGTTTCCAGTCGGTCTCCAGAGGAAAGCGATGCTGACGAAAGCACCGAGGTAGATCAGACTGAGGGACCCGTCGAGGAGGAACCATCTGGAAAGTTTGAAGGAAGAAGTCGCGTCAGCATCACGAGTCACGTCGCATCGCCCCTCGTCAAAAGCTTTTGTCAGGAGTCAAGACGAGGACTGACCTGATCTTCCAGTTGTTGGGAGCGTAGTCTTCACTCTGACGATCCGAAAGAGAGATGGTGGAGATGACGAAGAACGCGCCGATGGCGAGAACGGCAGCCCTGTTCGAACGAGAGAAAAGAGGGGAGCGGAGGGGAAAGTCAGCGAATGATGGCGAGAGGGCGACGTTGGAGGGTGAAGGACATACATGAGGATTCGATAGAGCCGCTTGAACATCTGTTCGAAAAAGAGCGAGACGAGAAACGACGGTCAGCTTCATTCGAAGAAGGTCGAAACGAGGGAAGAGCTCGACGAACCTGCAGCTTGTGCTTCTGCTTCCTCTTCTCGAGATGCATGATGGTCCCATTCAGACTGATGACCGTCCACATGAGGAACGAGGTGAGGGTGAAGGAGAGGCCGGCGATGAGGGAGAGGATGAGCAGGAGGGAAGCGGTCTCGAGGGAGATCTCGACGGTTCCGATCGAGTAGATGACTCCGAAGATGAAGTGCTGGGAAGAAGAGGCAAAGTCAGTGTCGGTCTCGATAGAAGAGCACGCTCGGATCTCGAAAGAAGAGCACACGCGAACGCAAGGAGACTGCTCACAGCGATGGTCAAGAACCTGATACGTCGCATGATGGTTCCGAGAGTAGGAGTGACGACGCTGAGACCCATCGACTGTCGAGAAGGAATGGAAAGACGCGTCAGATCGGGCTACTGTCAGATCGAGGTCTTGGGGGAGAGCGTCGAAGCGGACTCACGACGACGAGCAGCAAGAAGAAGCTCAGTGAGTTCCGTCCAGCGTTGAGGATGGCAACTAAGAGCAGGAAAGCCGTGGAGGAAGATCCGAAGCCGTGGTGGTTGATGTACCTGAGCGAAGGAAGAGGAGTGATGAGATGACGATCTCATCGACGCGTCGAGCAGAAAGCGGAGATAGGAGGGAAGAAGACGAACCGGTAGTAGACGAAGTAGACAAACATCTCGACGAAGATGTAGATGAGAGTTCCAGAGACGTAGTTCTGAGGGAGGGAACGAGAGGAAAAGGTCAGCTCGACTGTTTCGCACTTCGGAGTCGAGTAACTCGACATGAACGACGAACCTGAATCGGGAGCAGATCACTTCGGTACTTGAAGCAAAGGAAACCCCATCCGATGGTGATGAGAAGGTAAAGAGCGGTGAGAGCCATGTAGAACTGGAGGAGGCGAAGAAGAAGAAGGAAGACGAGGGAACGCGCCGAGGTTAGCTTCGCGTCGTGCTCGAGTAGAGGGCGTTTTGGAAGATGATCGAGCGAGATAGGACGAACGTTGATCTTCGGCCAATCTCCAGCTGGTAGCTCTCCCTGGAAGATGTTGAGGAAAGCGACCTCTCCTTTGTACTCGGCGTGGAGAGGAGCAGCAGCTCGGACCTCCAGAAGAGGCTCGACTTGGTCGCGTTTCGAGGAGAGGAGGGTGACGGGGACGGTTCCGATCTGTTGCGAGAATGAAGAAAAGAACAAGAAAGCGGTGAGCTGGAGTCACCTCGGACAAGGAAGCTCGCCGAGATCGACCTTCGCGTCGCGTTCGTGCTTCGTCCCCTCCTCTTCCCAGACGTGACTTTGGGACTTACACAGTAGTATCCCGTCTTCTTCAACTCGTAGGAGATGACTCCTCCATCGTACCAAGGCGTTCCGCTGCTGGCATCCTCCTGCTGCTCGTCGACGGCCTCCTCGTCGGTCGTAGGAATCGAAGTCGGTTCAGCAGCAGCTGCTTCCTTCTGTGCCGTTGTCGTCGCTTTGGCCTTCTTGGTTTGGGTGGAGGCGGAGGAGGAGAGGGAGGTGGAGGAGTGTTTTGCCTTGTGTTTCTGCTTCTTCTTGGTAGTGGTGGTGGTCGATGTGGGAGTAGCGGTGGGAGGAGGAGTGTCCGTCGTCGTGGTCGCCTTCGCTGGTGCAGCACCCTTCCCATGCCTGATACCCGTCACCATCGGAATCCCATCGTCCTCAGTCTCTCCTCCGTCGTCGAGAAGCTCGTTGTAGTCGGCTTCACCCTCGTCCTGAGCCTCTCCGTCGTCGTCGTCGTCCTCCTGTCTCCTTCCGAGGCTGGCGACTCGAGCTGAATCCCTAAAGCGAAGACCTTGGGTGAAGATGCTGGTGTCGTTGAGGGTTGTGGAAGATGGAAGGACGACGATGAATTCTCCGAGAGCTGATGGATCGCAGAGGTGGGCGCGAACGGCGGAGGTGGTGCCTGCGAGAGAGGGAGAGAGAGGAAGGAGGGAGGAGGAGAGGTGAGCTTCGGCGATTTGGGGAAACCGAGCGACGAAGGTTTGGAAGGGAGAGCGGCACAAACAGATGTAGGTTTTGGGTAGGTAGTCGTCGTCCTCGATGTTGGATCCTACCGAGGGAGTGATGGCTCCAAGGTATTGAACTGGAGGCGGAGAGACGGAAGGGACGCAGGGAAAGAGGCAGGTAGAGGAGGGATGAGTCTGCAGTTCGGCAGGAGAGAGCGAGTTGAAGAGAAGGACTGACCATCCGACCACTCGTAGATAACAAGAGCGATCTGACCCGAGGATGATGGCTCGAAGGTGACTGGTAGCGTCCGAAACGGAGACAGAGGAGGAGATGGGGAAGAAGAAGGAGTTTGGACGGAAGAGGTCAGCTCGACGTTCGTCCATCTCTTGCTCCCAACGACCCAGGATGCCCTCCGAGACTGAAACTAGGCTATCTCGGCTTGCCAGAGCACGCCATCCACCCTCTAAGCACCATCCTGAGCTACCCAAGCTCATTTGAGGCTCTCGCGATGGATGAGGAGCTTATCGGTCTTTCCCTTCGAGCTCAACGCTCCTTCCGAGAAAGAGACTGACCTTCGATCCTAGCCTTTTCTCCCACCTCCCCACCTTTGCGCTTCCCGGCAAACATTCCAGAGCATACCTGAGCATGACGGAGCCGAGGAAAAGAGAGCGAGAAGAGGTCTAGATCAGCGACGTTGCTCTTCCTCCCCGTTCTTTAAGCTCAACCGCGGAAGACGAACGGACCTGCCTAGAGTTGTCCTCGCTCGATATGGAGACCTTGTACGCGGACGCCAACGAACCAGCAGTCACCGCTGCTAGCAGAAAAGGGAGAATCGGAGACCTCATCTGCAGGGACGAGGGAGGGGAAGTGGAGAGAGGGAGGAGGGAGGAGAAGGTGAGCGTTTGAGTTGAGTTCGAGCGAGCTCGGTCTCAGCTCGAAGAGGAGCTTTTTCTCGCGCACGAAAATCACGCGAATGTAAGAGTGAGAAGACAGGTCACCTCTAGTGTCTTCGTCGTTGGAAACGGTCGCGAAGGAAAATCAGCGGAGCCCGAAATCGAAAGTTGAGTGAAGAAGTCGCGACTTCGCCTCGTCGCTCCCGAGATCCCAACCTTCACCCTCTCCCTCCCGCCACAAAACCTTTCTTCTCTCGAAGCATGCCATCCATCGTGCACATCTCATCCTTCCAGCTGGACAGGGGAACACCGATCTCGTTCACGAAGGCCGAGAGTGACGAGGAAGAAGAACTGGATCTCTCGAGTCTGTCGGTTCGTCTCGCTGTTTACTGTTGCCCTCTCCCGTGTTCTCTCTCCCCCTTCGTCCCTTCCCTACACCCCTGATCTTTCTCCCCTCTATCTACATCTACAGCTCTCACCTTGCAACTCCTCGCTTCGATCCTTCGTCCCCCTCGAACTGGCCAACCAAATCCTCCCGCACCTCTCTCAATCCACCCTCGCCGCTTTCTGTCTCGTTTCCTTCGCAGGCTTGCTAGAAGCGGGACCAATCCTCTATCGAGACGTCACCATTCACTCAGAGAAAGGTCTCACCAGCTATACATGCTCGGTAAGCTCGTATCGTTTTCGATATCGTCCCGTCCGAGCTCAACAACAACTGAAGCCGCGTTCTCTCTTCCAGATGTCCCTCCGTCGAAACTCCCGCCTCCAACCCTACCTTTCGATCTCCCAGACCAAGACCATCACCTTCAACTCCATCGCGATGGAAGCTCCTACAGCCTTCAACAACCTCCTCGTTTCAAAACGATCCAGCTTCGTCGCTCCTCGACTCGCCCAACTCCGATCTCCCCTCCCTCTTCGTTCCATCACCATCACCTCCACTCCCTCCCATAAGATCCCAGGTGGAGGGGCTCTCACAACTATCTTCAACTACGTCTTCCCTCACCTCTCGCCTACCCACCTCGAGCTCAAGGCAGCGAGCTATCAAGATCTTTCGGGAGCGACGTTGGTGACCCCCGAGGACGGGATGATCGATCTGCACGGGCTTGACAGGGCAGTCAAGCGCTGGTCGGGATGCTTGACGTCGCTCAGGGTCGAAGGGTGGTACCCTATCGTATCCGGTCGCGAAAGGGCGTTCTCCTTTCGTCAGTTGGCGACGGACAAGGGAGGGAGGATGTCGGAGTTGGTGTTCGATTTCAGGCTGTGGAGGGCGACAATCGTCTTTGGGGAGGTGATAAAGTTTTTGAACAGGAGGGAGGTGTTTGATATGGAGGGGTGCTCGGTTGTTGTCATTATCACCAAGGAGGTGGAAGAGTTGGCGAGAGGGGCGATGGAGTTGATGAGCGAGGAGCAGAGAGGGAGGCTTGAGTTGCGGGTCGTTGCGTAGATCCAGCTTTTCTCTTCTTTCGGGGTTTTAGGCTTCTGGGTTTATGTTTTATTTGTTGGTTTGGATTTGACATGGAGTTTGCGACGTTGCTGGAAGGCTGAGACGAAAGGAAGCTCGACGCGACGAGAACTCGACGCGCCTTGTTTCGTTTGCATCCTCTTGTTCCTCATTCTCACCCTCTCCTGTTTTTGATCCTCGGAGAATCTGACTCCTCCTTAGTCACAGGAATGGAGGCACCAGTCCTCAACAAACGAGTTCGTTACTCCACCTCCGCATAGCGAGCGCGAGCGAGAGCACGGGTCGAAAACCTCGCCGCGTCGTCTCCCAACTTTCTACAGTAAGCAGCATGCGCCGAGATATCAACTTCAGCTCCCATCGAATCCAGTTCATATCCAGTGCTGCTCCTCCCTTCGAGCTTAACCCCCGCGCCTGAACTCCCAGACTACAGAACGTTGCTGAAGAACCTCGCTGCCTCGACAAACGCTCCGTGGAAAGCCGCTGCGTCCCTCGGATTGCTGGTATCACATCTTGCCCCGGCAAAGCCGTGAAATTCCTCGCTGTAGTGGTAGAAGACGTTCTTGGAGGCGAAGGGCTTGGTCTTGAGGGTTTCGTTGATGGCGTTCATCTGCGAAGAGGCGAAGACAAGACGAGTGAGCGAGCGGAGAAGGGTTTGGTCGTCGATGGAGAGGACGTACGATGGTCATGTCTTCGCCCTGGGAACGCGCGAGAGGAGGGAAAGATCAGCTCGGGACATGCAGAGGTCGCCTAGGATAGGTTTAGACTCACTGAAGTTGGCCAGAGAGCAGTAGGAACACTGATGTTGTCTCCGTCGGTCGACGCGAGATTTCTGTGGTTTGAACCGCGAGAAAGGGTCAGTCTCCCTTCTTCTCGCCATGCTCGAGGGAGAAAGAGACTCACGACGGATGTAGGACAGCTTTCGCATCAGTCAGAGTCGAGAGAATAACGATCTTCGCTCCCCTGAAAGACGAAACAGAAGAGGTCAACTTCGACGCGCCGTCGAACGAGCTGTCGAATCGTCGCGAACTTTGAGAGAAGAGCAAAGACTGACCAGCAGAACCCAATAGCTCCAACCCTCTCGATCCCCTGGCTCTTAGCGAGCGTGATGAGCTTGTCGAGAGTAGCGAGGTTTCGTTCCGCGGAAGCGGTGGTCGCTCGGAACTCTTTGAGTTGAGCTTCGCTGGAAGACGGGGAACGGAGTCGAACGCTCGTCAGCCTCAATTTGAACACGAACGGGAGACTAGGCAGAGCTCACGCTTCAGGCGTCCTAGGCTGTTTGAAGAGAGCTCGATCAGGGAGCTTTCCGTCGAAGAAATCTGAGGGGGAGTCCAAAAACAGGTGAGAGGGAGTCGACCGAGGTCAGTCTTCGGTCGGGGCAGCTTCTCCCATTTGAGGAAGGAAGGAGAAGCAAAGAGAGGAAACTGAACGTACCTGGAACGCATACCCTAGCCCTGGTACCAGCAGCGAGAAGATCAGCTCCTTGGAGAGCCTGAGGAGACTGGCCGAACTGGAGAACGAAGGGAGGGAGGGAGGATGGTCGAGGTCAGCTCTGACTCTCCTTCCTTTGCTCTCCTCCCCTCTTGCAGCGAGCCATGCTGAAGAGAGGAAACGGGATTGACGACTCACGATATCATAAGCATAGATGATGAGCTTGGTAGCGTCCTCAGGGCCAGTGACGTAGGTCTTGAGTCCTTCGATGGTCTGGGAAAGAAAGGGAGAGCAGGAGCTCGGTGAGCTCTGGCTCGTTCTCCTTGGACGATCAGAACGAGATGTAGACGGCGGGCTTACCTCAAAAGCACCCTTGGGAGTGTAGTCAGCCTCCACTGGAGGGATCGTGCAGCAGGCTGAAGAGAAGCAGGGAGGAGAAAAGGAAGGAAGGGGAGGTGTGAGCTCGCCATCTTGACCTCTCGGCTTCGTCCGTTGAGGTTGATCTCGTTCTTCACACTTGCTTCACTCACATTTCTGAGCTTCGGTCAGCATGCTGAGGGACGAGGAGAAGTGGGAGGGAGATGTGGCTGTTGATGTGATGAAAAGGGAAGAGATGAGGTTTTGAGGGGAGTGAGGGTCGGTCGAGGGAAGCGAGACGACGAGGTGGCTTTTCGAAACGAGTGCGTCTCGATTTGGGTCTCCCTTGCTCCCTCTCTCCCTCGCGACGGTCGAGAGCACTTTGATCGAGATGTTCGAAGTCTACTTGCCATCTTATAGTCCAAGAACGTGGTGAAAGTTCATGATTCCTGCTATGGTCGAGAGAGTACGAGTGCGAGCGAGGGATGAAAGATCTGAAGGAGAGAGACGCGAAGCAAGTCAGCTCGGGGACGTTTTCTGCGAGAGGAGAGAGAGATGGACAAGCAGGAGATGTGGGGGAAGGAGGTGTACTCACTGCTATCTCATTTCTGACCAACAAAGACCTCTATCCTTCCCAATCTCGCTTCGACCACCGACGCGTCGAGGTACTCCTCCGCTTTCATCCTGAGATACCCCAGCGCTTGCCGCCTCCTCCTCTCAGATTCAACCCATACCTCGGCGCTCTCCAAGCCCAGACAAGGAAACTTCTCCCTACCTACACCTCTCTCGTCGACCAAATCCATTCAAAGTCTTTCGCGTTCCTGGAGTCGAAGGATATCCGACAGTCCGCTCGAGAGCTCTAGGACGAGGACGACGTCTTGGAGGGAGGTTCGCAAAGCCTGTTGGAGGTGTTGGCGTCCTTGAACGAGAGGCCGCGAAGGTTCGACCACCAGTCAAACTTGTTGAGCGCGAGGAGGGGAAGGTTCCCTGGCTGGTCTGAGAGCTCGACTCCTTGGACGTGAAGAAGGGTTGGGTTGAAGAGAGGGAAGAGGAAGGGAGCGAGGAAGTCTTGAGGCATCTGAGGGGGGAGGAGGAGGACGGTGAGAGCTGGACAGGGGGTGTAGGGGAGGAAGACGACGAGTCGGTCGAGGAGGATGGGTGAGGTGGTCCGGTCGAGGGAGAGCTTCTCGGTAGGGATGTTGGAGGTCTTGAATTCGGTGAACGAGAAGGTCTTCATCTGGTTGAGATCGAGGAGAGGGGAAAGGTGGGGTTGGGAGGTCTCGTCCTGAGGAGAGAGAGAGAAGAGCAGAAGAAGAGCGAGCGCGAGAAGGAATGGTTGCAGGTCATCAGCGACTATCCCTGCCTCCCCTCCGGTTCAGAGTACTTGATCGAAATACTCACCCTTTCAATGAAAAGTTGCTGAAGTTGCTTGAAGCCGCGAATATCTACGTCTCGATAGAGGAGAGGGGAGGAGAGTTGAAGGAAGGCGAGCGAGACTCGAGAGGTTTGAGCGAGAGTTGAAGGGTCGCAGAACTTGAGGATTTCGTGTTTGACTTCGAGGGGGAGGGTGGGAGGAGGAGGGAGCATGAGTCGTCGAAGGGGTCGCTGTTATGAAAATCTGGTCGTGGTGGGTGGGAGTGAAGGGAAGGAAGGGCGGAAGGAGCGATGATGAGCTCACCTCTTTCCACTCTTTCCTCCGAGGCTGCTCCTTCTTCTTTCGCAGAACCTCTCCTCAACGGCCATGGTCTCTTTTACTCGAATCCTCTTTCATCAGCGATCTCAAGCTCTCTCTACGATCAAGCAGACAGGGATCAGACCTCTGCGTTCTCTTCTCTACGGTGAGCCCTCGTCGAGTCGTCGAGTGGATCGAGAGAGCTCGAGCTGACCTTCCACTCTCCTTCTTCCTCAGTGCCCTGCTCCTCCCCCAAGTTCCTCGCCAAATCCCTCGAAGACGACATGTCATCCTCCGATACGATCATCTACGATCTCGAAGATTCGGTACCCATCTCGAGGAAGAAGGAGGCGAGAGAAGAGCTCGTAGCGTTCTTGAAGGTCAGCATCGTCATCTCCTCCCTCCCTTCTCTTCCTCCCCTCCTCTTCTTCCCTCTGACCTTCTTCGTCTCCTCTTACTCCCTCTCTCTCCTCAGGCCAACCCTTACCTTCGTACTCGCCTAGCCGTCCGGATCAACGCCGTCGGTTCAGGCTTCGAGGAGGACGATCTCGCTTCCATCTTCTCCATCTTCCCTTCCTCCACCACCTCCTCCAACTTCACTCCCCTCTCCCCTCTCAAACCGGAGGACCACACCTCTACTCCACCTCTCCCAGTCATCGTGATACCCAAGGTCGATCATCCAGCTCATCTCTCGAAGGTGGCGAGCTTGATCAAGGAGGCGAGAGGGAAGAGTGCAGGTGAGTCGAGCTCAGGAGGAAGACGAGTCGAGCGACGGTCGTTCGAAGAGAAGCTGACCTTCTTTTCGTCGCTTCTGGTAGAGGTCGGAAGTCGAGTACCTCTCATAGCGAGCGTGGAGAGCGCAGAGTCGCTATGGAACGTAGGCGATATCGCGGGTTGGCGAGGGGAGGGCTGCCAGATGTCTGGTCTCCTGGTTCGTCTTTCTCACAGGCTCTCGCTGCTTCCATCTCTTCTCCTTCCCTTTCGTCCTCGATCTCGCACACCAGCTGAACCCTCCTCGCTTTTCCTCCCCTCTTTCCTCGCAGTTTGCAGCTGAAGACTGTGAGTCTACCTCTCTTCCTCCGTCTCAGTCGTTGTCGAAGCTGACTCTTCCTTCGCACCTCGTCGTCGTTTCGTTTTTTACAGTCTGCGCTTCAACCTCGATCCTCCGCTCTCCCTCTCGGGTGGAACTAATCTACGCTCGGTCTAGGATTGTTCTAGCTGCTAAGGCGTTCAGTATCCCTGCGATCGACATGGTGAGCCCAGAGTCTGCCCTCGAAAGCGACGCGTCTTATTTCCCTCGCTCTTCCGGATCTCACTCGCTGACCCGTCATGTGTTTGTCCCTTTCGGTGCAGGTCTGCATCAACTACAAGGACGAGAACGTGTTGAAAGAGGAGTGCGAGGAAGGTCGGCGTCTTGGTTTCGACGGAAAGGTTCGTTCGAACTCCTTCCTGCCCATCTTCCTTCCGTTCCTCCCTTTCTCGACTTTTCCTGAGACTTTATACATCTCCCAGAGACTTCAGGATCGATCCGAGGCTGAATGCTGACTCTCCTTCCTTCGCTATCCTCTTCAAACCTTCCCTCTCACCTCTCGACGACACGTCTCCCTCCACCCACTCTCGGCTCCACCCACTTCAGCAAGCGATCCACCCCTCTCAGATATCTCGCATTCAATCGTCATTTTCACCATCGCTGTCTGGTGAGTCTCCGTTCTTCGCACCTCAGTTCTGCTGTTTCGATCCCTCTCCCAGCGACGGCGTTCGTTCGTCGCGTCCGCCGAACTGACTTCGGGCTTCCCTTCCTCTCTTCACGCGACTCGCAGAAATTCACCGAGCTACTCGTATCCTCGAAGGAATGAAGGCAGCCGAACTCGAGAACAAGGGAGCCTTCGGACTGGATCTCGGTGGAGGGAAGGCGATGTGAGTTTCGACTTTCTTCATCTTGTGTTTCGTTCTTCGCATTCGAGTCGAGGAGGGACGAGAGAGCTGACTCTCCTTTGATCTTTCAACCCTCTCATTGACGATGATTTAGTGAGATGATCGACGAACCCATGGTCAAAGCTGCGAAGGTTCGTTCGTCGTCTTCATCTCCCTTCGAATCCTGTCGTCTCGTCTCGTTTTGTCGCGTCTCCTCTCCTCTCTCGAGCTGACTCCCCACCCCCTTCCCTTCCTTTCCTTTCCCCTTCTTCCACCGCTTCCATCTCACAGCGAGTCGTTCAAGTAGCCAACCTCCTCGGAATGACCGACAAGTCCCTCTCCTCCACCACGGACTCGGACGAAGGAAGATCATCGCCTGGTGCCTGATCGATCAATCACATTCAACTCGCTTTGCCTCCGTCTTTCTCCTCAATTCCTGCCCACTCCCCACTACTCTCGCTTTGTAATCGCCTACCTATATCTTGCCCATCTCATGACAGTCACGACATTTCTTCTCGGGACCCTCGCGCGAAAGAAAAACAAGATCGATTGCCTTACAGTCGAGTCAAACGCACGGCAACAGCTCATCTTGATCGAGCAGGAGCAAGAGCGCGTCCATCATCTAGCTAGCGGGTTATGTAGTTCTTCCAAAGCTCGACCCATCTCCTTTGTAGCTCCTAGAAGTCCTCCATCGTTGTCTCCCGCGAAAGCTGCGATGCTCGACGACGTGTCGGCAAAGTAGGGCTCGTCCGTTTCGCAGACAACGTTGGTCTCAGGGAGAACTCCTTCAAGGAAGTAGGACTGGATGTGCTTGACGGTGCAGAGCTGAGGGCAAGGATCAAGGGAGAGGGAGGGGATGGGGTTAGCGAGAACTCCAGCGGGGCGAAAGCGAGAGTGAGGCGGAACGAACCGAAGCGATTGAAGTTGAGCAGTGCTGCAAAAGAAGAATTATAATACTGGAGTGAGTAGATAGGATGGGAAGGAAAAGAGACGCAAGGAGGAGTAGAGAGCGGACGAACGCCATACGAGTTCTGATGAACGACGCGACTTTGAGGTTGGAACGCGTTGATCTTGTAGGCGTTTGCGACTGAGCAGACTGGATCGGCCTGGTGAGGGATCGAAAAAAGTGCAAGGTATGACGTCAGGCTCACGAGAGCGAGGAAAAGATGAAGAGCTGAAGAACGAACCGAGTTTCCAACGAGAAGGATCGAGTTCGAGAGGGTTTTGTTAAAAGGGCCAGAGAACTGTGAATATTGATCAGTCAGCGAGGTGCAGAGCTTAATGCGATGAAAAGAAGATAAACCGAGATACCCACTCTACCAAACCCATCCTCCCTGGTTGTCCATCCGACGCACTCGTCCAAAACCTCCATCGATCCTCCAAACCAGTTCGAAACATGATTCCGAGTATCGGCCATAGCCTTCGCTCCTACTGCAGCGACCTTGGCGTCGGAGTAGTTTCGGCTGATGCTTGGAGGTGAGTCGTTGCACTCGACGGCTGGGGAACAAGAAAGCGAAAAGAGGACGAGAGATCAGGACGCGACGAGCAAAAACGCGAAACGAGCGAGGGAGGAAAACACTCGACGCACCGATTCCGAGATACGATGACGAAGCTGGTGCACTGGGGTCCGAGTTGGGAGCTTCTTGAGAACCGATGATGTCCCTTCCGTCTCCGTTGAGAGCGTCTCGAATGCCTGAAGGAGGAAGTGAAGGTCGTGTCAAGTTCACGTCGCCGACGAGGGCGAGTCGAACGCGCTGGAATCCAGTAGAGGGGCTGAGAACGAACGACTTACCATCCGCCATGGTTGCCCAGCCCCTCGGCTTGTACATCCCCATCAGCAAGAACATCTGGATCTGGGCTGAGGTGAGGACGGTTGGGAAGAGAGAAGCGTTCGGGACCGGCAGAGGCGTCGAGTAGGTTTTGTCGAGGAGGTCGCTGATCGTTTGGAGGAGAGCTTCGGCCGTCTGAGGAGGTGTTGTCGCGAGAGCACAGCGAGTGAATCCGGCCTGGTAAAGAAGGAGTGCAGAGGAGGAAGATTAGACTCGAGCGAAGCGAAGGAAGACGAGGAACACAACGAGACTTGCCTTGACGCACTCCGACGCAAATCCTTCCATGACCTTATCGGTGTCTCGGAAGTAGCTCTCAGCAAAAGAGAGGTCCTCGTGTCGGATGGTCGACCAGACGATGGGATCGAGGATTCCATCAATAACGACGCGTCCAATTCGGTTGGGGAAGATTCCAGTTCTACGACGCGTTCAAAGAGGGAGGTCAGCGTTGTCCTAGTACCACAAAAGCTCGAAGCAGAGGGACATAACTCACAGCTGAGCCCCGATAGCCGCTGAGCGAGAGGAGGGGCGTCAGCAACAGAGGAGGAGGACGGAGGACGGAGGAGGACGAGTCAGCGTCTTGATGCGTCGACGACAAATCAACGCGTTTCGCGAACTCACTTCCGTAGCCTGGATGGAGAGCGAGAACGTCCAAAGCACATTCAGTATGTAGCACCATGAGCGCTGGACTTTTGCACTCACTGAATCCCCAGTAGTTGATTCCCTTCTCGTCGCCTCGAGTCCAAGCCGCTCGAGAGAGAAGCTCGAGATCGCGAACGACGCTGGCCGTCGAGAGGAAACGACCGATCCCGTTCCGGTTCTTCTTATGACAGACTTGATTTCTGAGGCGAGAGTAGGCGACCGAAGGTTGCAGTTGAGCCTGAAAGTCGGAGAGGACGGAAGGATGGATCGAGAGGTTGAACGGGAGAGACGGTGCTGCTGGGACTGAAGCCATGAACAGGTCCTCTTGAAGAGCTGAGTCGAAGCATCTGGTCGATAGAAAGGAAAGCTGTTTGATGGGTCAGGATCGATGTGGTCAAATCTGTTCTGGAAGTGCCCGTCGAACAAGACGACTCACCGATAAGCAGGTTCGCTCTTCCCAACTCCCCTCGGATCCCATCCCACGATGTCGTACTGTCCGTTGGTGATGGTGCTGATCGAGGGTCCAGCTCTCATCGTGTAGCTGAATCCTGAACCTCCAGGTCCTCCTCTGTAAAGAGGAGAGAGGGGCGGTCAGCGACGCGTTGCACTCGACGACCGCGATTTTCTGCTTCGCTTCTTCGATGCATCCTTTTCCAACCAAGACATAATAGACCCACGGATTAATTAACAGAGTTCCCAGCTTCTTCTTCCCCTTCTCGGCCGAGTACCTGCTCAAAGCGAGCTTGACCTCTCCCTCCTCGACGCCTGAGTGATCCAGAGGGACGACGTAGGTCGCACACGAGAACCTCGAGGAGGTAGGGCTCGGACACGGTTTCCAGTCGATTGCCAAGGTGGATCTGTCGTCTGAGAGGCGCTGGGAGCCGCTTGGAGAGGAGAGGAAGGAAGAAAGATCGAGGAAGGAAGAAGCGGCGGGGAAGAGCGAGGGGAGGAGGAGGAGGGCTGAGAGGGAGAGGGATACGAGGGCGAAGAGGAAGACCGTTTTGAGCGGAGAGCGGCAAAGAGGAGGTTGTGATTTCGAAGACGAAGAGCCTGGAGCAGGTAGTTGTGTCTTCTCGTTGAAGGACATGGTGGTTGAGGGAGAGAGAGAGGCAAGGGAGGAGGAGGCAGGAGCATGTGGGTCGTTGCTTGAGCTCGCTTCGTCTTCCAGCGAGTCAAAGGAGGATATCTTGAATCGAATATCTTGGCTGGTAGAGTCAACGTGAAAGAGCATACGTCAGCGTGTATGGAGATACGACTAAAAGAGAAAAAGTTGCCGTGGTTGTCGAAGGCAAGGAAGAAGAGGCAAAACGACGAGCTCAAAAGGAGAATCACAGAGGTCTCCCTCCCAACGGCTTCCTTCTCTCCCCTCCCCATTTTCCTCAGAACTACAAAACTACTCGCCTCTCTCGACCCTACATCTATGCCTCCAAGGAACCGAAGAGTCCTCGCTCGAGAGCAGTCCGAGGAGGAAGAGCAAGAGCAGGATGATGGACCCATGGTGAGCTCGATCTTCTCTCCCTCCACCTTCTCCCTCTCTTTGGCTCTCTTCCCATCTCTCTCAGGTCTCGTATCTCCCACAAACAGAAGCTGACCACGAACATGCGATCCTTGTCGTCTTTCAGAACTCCTCCTTTCGATCCTTCTTCCCTCTCGAGGTCGTTAAACTCATCCTCGCCGAACTCGACGGACACCTCCCTTCGCTCTCCTCCGTTTGTCTCGTCTCGTTCGGATGCTTGGAAGAAGCGAGTACGGAGCTGTATAGGGATGCGGTGGTAAAGTCGGAGCGAGGAATGGTCAGCTTCTTCTGTGGGGTGAGATCCCTCTCTCTCCTCCAACATCAAGAAGAGCCAACAAGGAGCTGACTTCGTCTCTTCTCCTCTTGTTGCTTCCAAAGGCGAACCTTCGTCCCCGATCTCGCCTCCTTCCTCACCTTTCCCTCCCTCAAACTCAGACCCTCACCATCCTCTGCGGCAAACACACTCTCCCCTGCGTCCTCGCCCCTTACCTCGTTCAGAAAGGGAGATCAGACTCGCCGTTCTTCCCTCCCCGTCTGGACCCTTCCTCCCCTCTCCCTCTCTCCTCCCTTCGAATTGCCCCTGTTCGACCCTCTTCCACCAACGCATCTGCTCTGGTTTTCCTCGACGACCTCTGCCTCTACATCCTCCCTCATCTCTCCCCGCTTCACGTCGACCTCGTGTCAGGCTTCCCTCCCTCGGCGTCGTTCTTCTCATCGCGAAGGGAGTGGGGCAGGACGACGAGGTCGTGGACGCGTCTTCGCTCGTTGTCGGTGTTGGGGATTCTTCCTCCACGGGTTGAAGCAGTTGAAGGGCGAAGAGGACGAGGGGAGTGTGGCCGTCACGGTCACGTTGAGGTTGGGCAACTGGTCAAGCAGAGAATGCCTGGATGCGGTGAAGGAGCTTCGAGAGATGGGAGCCCTCGGGTTGAAGCGACTGAGGACCAGGATGGTAGTGAGATCGTCGTCGATGGAGAAGATCAAGCACGGGGTCGAGGTGATCTTGTTGAAGGAGGAACGAGATAGGTTTGAGCTGGTCGCTGTGGCTGGACATTAGCTACCTAGTATGAACTTTTATCTCATCTGGCGAGAGATTCGTGAAAAAATCGAGCTCGGAATCAAAAAGCACTGGTCTCTCTCGACCTTCCTCTTCCTCGTCTCGATTCGACCTCTCGCTCCCACCAAGCACCCACTCATCTCCCTCCCTCCCCTTCCCCTCCTTTCTTCAACCATGTCCGCCAAGAAACCCACGAAATCCAAAGCTCAAGAAGCTCTCCAGTTCCTGGACGATCTCGACTTCTCTGTCGACGACGTCCCTTCCTCCTCGGACGTTCCTTCTTCCACTCTCGAAGCTGGAGGACCTGGCACTCCCCAACCTTCTTCCAAGCGACCCTCGTTCGAGATCTCGGCTCAAGACGAGCAGGATAAGAAGGGAGAGGATTTGGGAGATAAGGAGGCGGAGGATGCTTTGGCTTTCTTGAATGGTGAGTTTGTGTACAAGGGAGAGGGCGTTTGGCAGTGGGAGGAGATGGGAAGGGAGGAGAAGGGAGGGAGGGGACGAGCTTGTCCCGAGTCGTCGTCCTGTCTCTCTCGTTCTCTCTCTGAGTTGGCGAAAGAAGATTTTCACCCTCTCTTTGCCAGAAAGGGCATCTTCTTATCGACTGCGCTCGCTGTGTATAAACATGTGCTCGAGGGGAGGGAGGGATGGGGGACAAACGAACGGACCCGCAATCTCCTCCCTCCCTCCCAACTCGTCTTCACCCTTCACTCCTTCTCCAACCTCCCATCCTCGTCCTTCGACCCCATACTGACCTCTGCTTACTCTTCTACACTCTTCCAGACCTCACCCAGAAATCCTCCACTCCTCGTCCCTCCTCGGTCCCTCCTCCTGCTTCCGCCTCCACCTCAACTCCTCCAGCTTCCACCCACACCGCTCCTCCTCCTCCCACCGCTCCCTCCGCCGAACCTCTCAACGTCCCTACCACACCAGCAACCGCTCCCGCAGCCGCTACCTCGTCCTGGGGAGGTTCCTCCTGGGGGATCCCGTCCTCCACCTCCCTCTGGGGGACAGCTTCGGCTGCTCTTCAGCAGGCGAGGGACGCAGCCGAGGCTCTTCAGCGAGAAGGATCCAAGGCCGTTCAGGGAGCCGTAGGGGATATGGCTGCTGAGGTCAAGCTGAGGGAGAGTGCTGGAGGAGTGGTAGAGGAGGGAAGGAAGTGGGGAGGAGGGATGCTGGATCTCGTCAAGAAGGGAGTCGATTTGGGGAAGTTGAGTGAGTCGCACGAGCTTCGCTCTCCTTCCTTCCTTTCGTTTCGCTCTCTTTCTTCGCTTTTGAACGAGCTTAGAGAATCTTTTGAGCGGGGAGCGAGACTCGAGGATGTTCTAGACAGGGTCAAGTGCTAGAGATAGACCGCTGACCGCATCCTCTGTTTGATCGCCTTCGAACCTTCGACCCGAACAGGACAAGATCTCCTCCAAGCTTCGCAACATTCCCTCACCAACCTCCTCGCTACCATCGCGCCTCCCATCTCGGAACACGAGGTCATCGAGATCTGGCTCACCCACGATATGGCTGGCTACGAAGGAGTTGATGGGCTTGTCTATCGGGGATTGTCCAAGGTACGTTTTGAGTTTCGAGCTTCGAGCGAGCTCGCACCCGTCTCTTCCCTTCCATCTCGTCCCGCTCGACTTCACGCCGTCCTCTTCAGACCGCCACCACCGCCACGACTCTTCAAACACTACCCCTCGATGGTGTGCGAAATATTAAGCTGACCTCCTTCCATCTTGCTTTCTCTCTCGTCGAACAGATCCTCGAACAGGTCGAGGGAGGAGAGCTCGTCGTCAACAAGGGGAAGGACGACGTTCCTCGGGTCGCTGCTAGCGGGAAGGAGAGGGATCTTAACCCTATCGAAGGGTTCGAGGCTGGTTTCAAGCTCGCTGAGGTCAGTCTTCGGTTCCATCGCCTCTTCGTCTCCCTTCTTCGCGAACTGTTTCTTCGCGTCGACGACCGACGTCGAGAACTGACTTACAACCCTCTCTTCCTCTTCTTACCTTCCAGGCAAGCCTTCAAGAGCTCATCAAGCAACACGAGGGAACTCCCTTGCACCCTGCTCCTAGTTCGTTCCGCCTCGTTCACCCTCCTCGTTCCTTCGCGAACCCTCAAACTGACTGCCCTTCCTCAACCTCCTTCTCCTTTAATACAGCTGGTCTCCCCGTAACCGTCTCCCCAGTCTTCCTCCGCATCCAACCCATCCTCGCTCCTCTCCCCTTCCCAGAACCTACCATCCTCCTCCCAACCCTCGCCTCCATCCACTCCTCTTCCAATCCCACCACTCCCTCCACCGCTCCTCCAGCCGTCCCAACTCCCGTCGCCGCTCCTCTCCACCTCTACTTCCTCCTACTTCTTTACGACCCTTCCCACTCGCTCAGGCACTCGACGATCACTCAGGCGGTGCCGAACCAGTGGATGGATATTCCGTACGAGGAGAACGAGTGGGTCGAGGAGGCGTTGGTGGATGTGATTAGGAAGGGAGTGGAGGTTGTGGGACAGGATTACGTGGGGAGGAGGATGGGTATCTTGAAGGCTGTGGATGAGGTCACGGAGGAGCCGACGAAGGAGAAGGTGGTGGAGGGTGGAGAGGCGAAGAAGGAGTAAGCGGACGAGGCACGACGCGTCGAAGGTTGTGTCTCTTGTTCGTTCTTTCTCCCATCCGATTGGTTTTCGAATGAGCCATCACTAGTTTGTGCTTCATCCTACTGCATCTCGTTCCTCTCGTTTACATGGGCTCCTACTAGTGTTTCTTTGGTCTTTCCGTCGTCGTCCTTCTTGCTCCTCGTTGCTCGTTTGCTTTTGCCTCCTCGCATCTCGTTCTCTTCCCTTTCTCGTACGGACCGATGGATGACGATCTCTGACGCGATATACTTCCCGCTACAGTGAAAGGAGAGAATCGGTCATGTGTAAAGAGAAAGAAGAGCGAGCTTCATCGATGGTACGACGGTGCGACGTCCTTGACGAGTTCCCAAGCTTCGTTGATCCTGAGAAACACAAAGAGTCGTGAGCCCAAGCTCTAATCGCGGACGTTACCAGGAAGGGAACAGAAAAGGAAAGCTCACTTTCCAACGACCGACGCGTCGAGCGGTCCTCCTTCGAGAGCCGAGAGATTTCCTTCGAGCTGCTGAACACTTGACGCACCGATGAGCTGCACCAGGCCAAAAGGCAGAGACAAGAGAGTCAGAAAGCGGTCCAACAGATAGATGCCCAGGAGGAGGAGAGACTCACGACACGATCTCCGAACGCAGGATCCAAAGCAGAGTGATGTTCGATCCATCGAAAGACGAGAGTAGGCATGGAAATGGAGGCCATCTTGGCAGCCTTAAAGATGTCAGCCAAGGAGAAGAAGAAGGGTGCAAGGTCCAGTTCAGAGTTCAGCGGAGTCGGCGACAAGAACAAAACGAGCGACGCGTCTTGAAACCCACCTCGTCCATCTTCGCCGAAGCTGCAAAGTATTCAACCTTCCAGTACATATCTCGGAACATCTTCCCGATGCTTGCGGATTTGAAAGAGGTGAGGAGAGGCGATAGTCAGTGCCGAGAACGTTTGAGAAAGAGAGAAGAGGGAACGCGTCGAGCTCACCTCAATTTCGGATCAAAACGAGATCCTTCCTTACCCTCGTCCTTCTCAGTCCTCAGACCGCCGAGGAACCCTCCCAGAAGCCTGAAAGTAGGCTATATGTCAGAAGGATGCTACCGAGCACAATTGGGGCAGAAAGACGAGAAACACGTACTGGTTGAACGCCTGCGAAAGGGAGGGAAGCTCGGATCGTTTCAGTCGCGTCGTCTTTTGACAAGGAAGAAGAACGCGGAGCAGGACAACTCACGACGAGCGACATACCAGACTTCCTCAGTACTGGGATCAGCTCTGACTCCATCCCACGCGAGAGAGGAGAGTATGCACCCTCATAGACGGTCGGTCGAAGCCAGTCGTTTCGCTTGCAGAGTTCGAGAATCTCCTCGACCTCAGCGACGGGATAGTTGGAAAGCCCTAGTCGCTCGAACTTCCCTTCCTTGTGGAGCTGGTTCAGAGCTGAGAAAGTCTATGGATAAAGGAGAGATGAAAAGTCAGCCGAGATTATTGGAGGGAAGAAGAGAAGCAGAAACGGACGAACCTCAGCCCAAGGCACCTCTCGATCGGGAGCGTGTAGGTAGAAGAGAGGGACGCTTTTGACTTTGAGAGCTTCGAGAGATGTCTGTTTAAAGTAACAACAGGTCAGTTGTGAATCCTGGAAGGTAAGAGATCGAAGTGGGATCGAACATCGAGGGACGCTCGTCTGGAAAGTCGAAAGCGAGCGACGCGACGCGTCAGAAATGTCGAAAGAGGGAGAGCGAAGCGTAAAACTGAAACTCACAAGCTCTCAGCAGAGTGTGTATATCCTCCAACCACTCCGAATCTAGCGCTCGGAAGCGACTTCGTATGGATCGAGAAGCCCTGACTGGAGATGATAAAACGAGAGTCGACGGACGAACGCGAAAGATCAGCGACGTCGACCGGTCGAAGACTCGAAGAGGACCCCCGAAGCGAAGAAAGAGCCTCACCTAGCGACATCTAGACTCCCGAGCATAATTTCGGATCCTCCGTCGCCGTACCTATCAGAGTGAAAAGTCAGAAAGCTACGAGACAACGCAATGAGATCCGACGCGCGAGCTCGAGCTGGTCTCACCTTCGCGAAGTATCGAGCTCGAAGACTTCATGTTTCTTCAACACTTCGAGGAGATCTTGAGTATCGGCGAGAGAGGATGATCCGTCAGATCCAGGGACGGGCTCGCGCAAGCCTGCGCACTGGGTGCAGAGAAGGAAGAGGAAGAGGGAGGAAGAAAGCGAAAACGCGCGAGATGGTCAGGTTTTTAGTTGGTCAATCGAACTCGCGAGACGCGACGGAAGCAGAAGTAGGGAGGAAGACTTCTCACTCCGTAGATGACTGGGACTCGAGGTGAAGGCATGCTGCTGTTTGGGGAGTGGTGAGTGAGAGAGGGAGATGGTGATGGTTGCAGAGAGAACGAAAGCGAGCGACGACTCAGCGTTGGCAAGGACTGGATTGGAGAAATTGGAGAAGAACGGTCGACGAGGGTTACCGGTTTGCCACCAGTTACGGGTGTTATTCATAGTGGTTGGTGGGGAGGTTGGGGGAGGAAGACGGATGACAAACGCGAGGCACGGACGGTCGAGTTTCGGTTCAGTCGAGGAGGTCGAGCCAGGAACGAGGAACCACTAGCGGGATAGTGCGGATCTACGTAGGTACTAGCCTAATAGGGATGTAATAGGTGGCACAATAAGAAGTATGTTGGTGCACGCTAGTCTGCTGGCTCTTTGACGACCACGACCTCGACTCTCCCTCGTTCCTCCTCCGACAGCTTCGCCAGCTCCTCCTTCCACTCCTTCTCCACCGCATTCGCTATCATAATCTTCGTCTCCAGCCCAACCATCCCAAACAGCCCCATCCCTCGAAGAACCTGAACGAAAGCCTCGTCTCCCTCGTTCTGGCTCTCCCTCGCGTCGAGCGTCAACTTGAAGGCTCCTCCACTCTGGACGTAAGGCGAGTCTCGAAGGATGAGCTGCGTCTTCGTTCCAAATCCCAGGAATGTCGCAATTTGAGCCCAGTCTCCTCCCCTCAGCGTGAACCGACGGAAGCTGCCGCTCCAGGCACGGAGCGTGCGAATCCAGTCGAGGGGACGATGACCCTGGGTTGGCCAGCGAGAGATGTCGATGTCCACGTTGATGGGAGAGAGGTAGGGCAGGACGAAGAGGAGAAGGGTCTCTAGGGCGTAGCGGAACCCGTCAAGTGAGATTGATTGGGGTGGGGCGACTTGGAGGCGGCGAAGAGAGATGGGAGAGGAGGAGAGTCGAGCAGGGTAGGAGATGCCGTTTGACTTCTGCTTGAGGAAGGGGATGATCCCGTGCGAGGCTGCGTAAGGGAGGTAGGTGGTGAGGGTTTGAACTTGGCGGAGGGATAGATGGGGGAGGAGTCGAGATCGGGGTTTGGGTTTGGTCTGGAGGGGAGGCAGGAGTAGAAGAGAGAGAGAGAGAGAGAGAGAGAGAGAGAGAAAGGTCAGCTTCGTCTCCCCCACTTCGCCACTCTGAAGGAGAGAGAAAGTGAGCAAGCTTACTCCGCCACAGAAGAAGCTGATCATTTCCCGATCAGACTCTACGACCGCATCCCTGTACAACTCCCCACTGGCTTCCTCCAAGCATCCGAACGACACGAGGCAGAGCGAGGCGAGGGAGGGGAGGTCGCCGTTGAGTTCGGCGAGGATGAGTTTGACGAGCTCAAGAGGGAAGAAGGACCGAAGGGAAGAGTTCTGAAAACCGGTGAAGATGTTGAGGTGAGCGCTAGCTTTTGGTATCAAGAGTTCCAGGAGCATGGGCTCGGGGTTGTAGAGAGAGAGAGGTATGAAGGGGCGAGGAAAGCAGAAGGTCGAGCTCACCTTTGGTGCATCCTCGGCTTCCTCCCTCTCCACCTGCTCCTCCTGACGTTGAGCGACGGTTCTTCGAGTCCTAGGAGGCATGGCTAAGCGAGGGTTGATATCGAGACCGACTCGAGACTCGTACGAGAAAAGCTGATTTGAGCAGAATCTGGTTGGGAGGGAACTCGTCGAAATCCGAGAGCTCTCGATCTCTCGTTCTTTGCTTCGGTTCCTTTCTTGCCTCGGTCTGCTTCCGAGCTCGGCAGATTTCTTGCAGAACTCGAAGATGGCATGATTCCTTTACGCAACTCCCAGATCTGACCGATACGAGCCTCCCAAGCCCTTCTGAATGCCTTGCCGACGGTTGCCTTCCCCCCTTCCCCTCCCTTTCCCCTCACCTCCTTCGCGACCCCCAACTCTCCTGGCCTCGTCGATTTTGGCCAGCGCTTCTCTCTCTCTTCGCCACCATCCACGCCTTCTCGGTCGTTTTCTTCCTCCTTCCTCCCCCTTGCTCAAAAGCGCATACATCCATACCCACCCTCCAAGTCGAGAAACCTTCACCTCTCCTCTCCTCCTCCTCTGGTTGAGCTCGCACTCTCCTCCTTCCCTGGACGAACGCTCGACCCTTCACGCGCTTCCACCCTTCGTCGCCCTCCTCTCCTCTCCTCCTTCTTCCTCTCCCTCCTCACCTTCGATGGTTCTCGTTCGACGCAAGAAGGTCGTTTTCAAGGATGTTCCCGACCTGTCTACCATCGGATCCCTGAACGACGCGACCTCGGTCGCTTCAGGTTCTTCCCTCCCTCCTCCTTCCACCAACCCTGCCTCCACCTCCAGCTCTACCCTGGACGCGAACGGGAACGAAAAAACTGCCAAGCAGCTCGCCAAGGAACAGGACCCCGATGTGTTCTATATCAAGCAGACTGGGGAGATCTTCCTAGACTACGAGTGAGCTCTCTCTTTCCTCCCTTCCCTCTCTCCCTTCCCTTCCTCTCGCCCCATCTCGTCTCGTCCCTCCCCTTTCGAGCGATCCGCCTCCTCCCCTTTCCCTTCCTACTCCCCTCAGTTTTAGGAGAGAGTGAAGATTTTCATCTCATCGCTCTCCTGAAGATATATACATCCCCTTCCTCGCCATCTCTCTCTCTCTCCAAACGAGAGAGCTCATCGTTCTCCCTCCTTCCCTCGTCTCTCCCTTCTTCGTCCCAAAGCTGACTCCTCCCTTCCTCCACCTCCACCTTGCCCTCTCCTCTCCTCCCAGCTCCTACGCCGCTCGAGTCTCGTTCTACAAACAAAAAGGTGAGTTCCCATCGGCATCTCCCTTGACCTTCCTTCTTTAATCGAAGCTCACGACCTCCTCCTTCCCTCGACTCGTTCAGCCTTCCAATGCGAAATCACCTCTCGCAACAACCTCACCTTCTTCCAAGCCCTCGAGTCAGAAAGGAACGAAGCTCGTCACCTTCACGCTCGATTCCCAGAGTGCTTGAAGGCTCCAGTCCTCAAGGCGGTTCAGTTCCGTGAGTTCAGAACGAGTTGAGCTTCCAGAAAGGCGAGAAGGCTGACCTTTCGTTCAACTTTCAACTCGTCTCGTTCGCAGAGGTGATGGGGAGACTGGACCAGTTGACGGATACCATCCACGATAGATTCTCAAACAGATACTTTGTAGGAGAGAGTGAGTTCATTAACGATCTCTAGTAGCGAACCTCGAACGAGCCAGAGCTGACCTCTCTCTCCTTCCCTCCGCGTCAGAGGTCTTTGTCGACGTCGAAGGAGACAAGTCAGTCCCGACCCTTTCTCCTCTCTTCTCTCTCCCTCCCTCTCTTCACACCAACTCACCTCTCCCTCTTTTCTCCTACCTCCCAGATACTACGCCCGAGTCTTCGAGATCTTCCCTCCCAAACCTCTCGCTCCTCCCCCTGAACCCAGTCCAGCTCACTCCCGAGCCTCCTCCACCTCCTCCCTCTCCCCACCCCCAGCCGAAACCATCATTCCTCACGAGATAGGAGGAGACCTCAACCTCACCCACGAGGAAGCCGACGAGCTCGATCCTGCGAAGGGGTACTGGTATCGACTTCAGCTCATCGACGGGAAAGCGAAGGGGAAGAACGGAGAAACCAAGTGGGGGGATAGCTACATCGATAAGCAGTACGAGCATATCAGGTGAGTGGGATGGAGCGAGGGGCGAGCTTGGGCGGGAGGAGGAGGAATGAAACGAAGAACGAAGCGCTGACCTCTCTCCTCCCTCCCTCGCGTTCGTTTTCCCCTCCCTTCGTGCAGCCGTGATCGTCTCTCTTTCTCTAAATCCATCCTCCGTCGCTTCCTCCGAGACTGCGTCGATCGATCCACCCTCGTCGCCTCCCCTTGGATCGTCAAACCCGCGCTGGCTAGCAAGTACGGCGTCCCCACCGAGATGAGCGAGGCCAAGAAGAGTCGGATCGAGGAGGTCAAGGAGCAGATGCTCGACAAGAGGAAGAAGTGGAGAGGGAATGGAGAGGAGGAGGATTCGATGGGGATGGGACAGGATGGGAGTAGTGTAGCTGGAGGGGAGGAGGAGGGTGGGAAGGGTGGGGGAAAGGGGAGGAACAAGAGGAAGATTGGGGGTGAGTCGTCGCGTCGAGAAGGGGTCGGACTAGAACGAGTCGTGAGAACTGAGCTGACCTTTTGGAACGTGTTCTCCGACCTTTGCAGACATCGCTGGAGGAGACGATAAGCCTACGACGAGGAAGAAACCTATCAAGTACCCTGCGGAGGGTGAGTCTCCCGTTTCCCTTCCTCTTGGCGCGTTTCGACTCGGACTGACGAACACCCTTCCTTCTTTCGTCACGAACAGATCTCCTCTGCGATCTCACCGTGCGAGAACTCAAGTCCGGAAGGGTCGTTCGTCGACCTACACCCAACAAGGAGCTCCCCTTCGGAGACCTGTTTGAAACGTTCCTCATGTCGTGGAGTTGTTTGAACTCGCTTGGGTGAGTCCCGCTCTCCCCTCTCCTTCCTCGTCCAGCTCTCGCTGACCTCTCGCTCTTCTTTCACCTCCCTCGCGTCACAGTAAAACCCTCACCCTCTCCTCCTTCTCCCTCGACGACTTCGAAGCCTCCCTGCACTACAACCTCTCGGACCCTCCTCACCCTCTCCTCGTCGAAATCAACGCCACCCTCCTCAACCTCATCATGAAGGACACCACGGGAGCCAAGGACGCCGTTGGAGTGAGACCTCTCGCGAGCTACGGAGAGCGACAGAGGTTGCTCGATGAGGAGGACGAGGAGGGGGAGATGGAGATGGATATGGGAGGGGTGGAGAACTGGGTGGGGAAGGAAGGGTTGACGGGGGAGAGGGTGATGAACGAGGCGAGGAAGGTTGGGTATGGCTGGGCGACGGGTGGGGAGTTGAAGATCAAGGAGGGGAGGAAGAGGTGGGAGAGGGTTTTGGTTGGGTGTTTGGTTGAGGTGAGTTTTTGCGTCGCGTCGCGTCGCGTCCTTTTCTGTTTCCCTTTGGCTCGAGACGCGTCGAAATCGAACGCCGACCTTTCTCTCTATTCCACCCTTCCTTTTTTTTTTACCATCCACTCTCCGCCGTTCCCCTACCCACCCACCTGCCCCCCGCCCTCCCACCCACCCACCCACCCCCAGCGAGCAACAACCCACTCCGTCCCTCACCTGCTCGACTTCCTCGCCCACCTTCTCTTCACCGACGAGGAAATCGAAGACGAGAACCCTTCCTGGGCGGTTACCGACGACGATCCCAACGAGATCCTTCGACCGGTGGACCCCTCGCAGAAGTACTACTCCCTCCACTCAGTCTACAAGCTCGAGATCGTCTCGTTCCTGTGTGAACTGGCCGTGCAGACGAAGAAGGCGAAGGACGATATGGACGAGAGTACGAGCGAGTTGACCGAGGTCAGGAAGGCGATTCAGGATGTTAGGAGGGAGAGGAGGAAACTGTGAGGCTTCTCGACCGTTTTTTTCTTCGATTTGAGGAGCTGGAGAAGGCCGTCGTCGTGGAGGAAGAAGACCGAACTGACTCGCTTTCGTTCGTTTCCTGACCTTTCCTCGCGTCGCGTCGTTTCATTCTTCCTCCAGAGCCGAAGAGAAGCTCCTCCTCGACGGACCCATCGACAAGGCCGCTCTCGCCAAACTCCACGCTTCCCTCGACGGAGCCTCCGTTCTCGGCGACGACGACGACAAGATGTCCATCGACCTCAACGGAGCCTCGGGATCCGTCGTTCGAGATCGAGACGAGGAGTCCAGCGTCGGAGGAGACAAGGCTTCCGAGCGACCCGACGACTCAGCAACCGTCCTCGGAGACGACGATCTCGACCTCGACCATCCCATCGAAGCCCTCCCCGTCCCTGTGCTCCCTGGAGACGAGGACGACGAACCTCTCAGCGAACTGGACGAGTCGGAAGCAGGATCGACCATCGACCACTCCTCCATCCCTGGAACCCCTTCCTCCGCCAACCTCAGTCGAGCTCCCTCAGCACGAAGGGAAACCCTCCTTCACCACCAACTCTCCAAAGAAGCAGACGCGAAACTCAAATCCCAAGCAGCGGCTCTCGACTCCTCCCTCCTCCTCTCCAAACCCAAACCCAAATCCAAATCCGCCCTCTCCTCCGTCGCCCGCATCGACGAAGAAGACGCCCGTCTCGCCAAAGAGGAAGATCGACTCGATCGAGAGTTCAGGAAACAGATCCATCTGCCTAGGTCCAAGCCGTTGGGGGTGGATCGCTTCGCGAACAAGGTGTGGTGGTTGGATGGGATGGGGAGTAGTGCTTTGATTGGGCAAGGGGGAGGGGTGATGTGGGGGACGGGTAGGATTTATATTCAGGGAGGGACGGAGGAGGATAGGAGGAGGGTGGCTGGGAAGTATGGGGTTGGAGAGGAGGAGATTAGGGAGAGGAGGGAGAAGGAGGAAGGGGAGGAGGGGATGTTGGCGGAGGGGGAGTGGGCGGTTTATGATCAGCCTGAGGAGGTGAGTGTCTCGTTCTATCTTCCAGAGGTGGATGGGGTGGGTGGACGGTTTGAAGGATGAAGTGCATCGAACGAAGATGCTGACTTCGCGTTCGTTCGTTTCCGTTTCGTTCGTTCGCCAGATGACCGCCTTCCTCGAATGGCTCAACCCCAAGGGACACCGAGAATCCAAGCTCATCGATACGCTCAAGAGATGGTGGGAGTACCTCTACAAGGGAGCTGAGAAACGTCACCTCGTTCGTTTCAACTTTCCTCACTCTCTCTCATACGACGCGTCGCTGACTTTTCTTCCTTCGCTCTTCGTTCGTCTTTCGCTTCGTAGGACGCTCTCTCCCGAGTCCACAACCCTACCGGACGAACCACTCGACACACGGGCATCTCGGATCAGAGGAACCATCCGAGCATGAACTGGAGGAACAGGAAGGCTGATCCTTTGCCTCGTTGATCCCTTCTTCGTCGCGTCCCTTTCTTCCGCTCTCGCTCGTTTCGTTTCACCTCCTTCTCTCTTTCTCTTCTCCTTCTTCGATCCTTTCTCTCCCTCTCACTCTCATTAGTATACTACGCTCTTGAGTAGTCTCTCTTCGTTAACAATCCTATCTATGTTTGAACAACGCGTCTAGACTCCTGTTTCTCACATTCGCCTCTCGGGGAGAGAGACCAGCCGCGGATACAGAATTCTGCCGGAGGATGAAAACATGTGAGTGTCAGCTGGAGCTAGGAGGGGAGGATCAGATCGAGAGAAGGGAACGGAAGAAGAAACTCACTGATCTCGCATCGACCCTCGACGCACGCGACTTCGTTCGTTCCAGGAAGATCCGAGCAGTCCACTCCACTCCCTCCGACGCAGCCTCCACAGGAGCTAAATCCAAAAAGCAGCTCGACGCGAGGCTCAGCTCGGAGACTCAAACAACGGCCAGTTAGAAAAACAGAAAGCTCACTAAAGATTCGACCTCACGTCGACGCACTCGAATCTCTTCGACAGCAGACACGCCTTCTCTCCAATCGGACAGATCTTTCCTCCTACGAAAGGAGTCTGCTCCTCCACGTTCCTCTTCTTGAACGGAGCAGGAGAAACAGCAGGGTTGATGGTTCCCGTCCCAGGAGCTCCAGCGATACAGGCGTTCGAGTAGATGGCGTCAGTGAGAGGTGCTCCTCCGGTATAGATCTGGAGGGAAAAGAGACGATGAGTCGTCTGCTATCTGTTTTCGGAGCCCAAATCTTGTTTCGGAAGCTGAAGAGAGGCGAAGCTGCCTCGTCGGACCCGCTCTCGACGCGACGCGCTCTTGCGACTCCAGCACCCCTCCAAGAACATCTCGTTGGGACTCACGCACGTACTATCTCTTGCCATAGAGAATCCGTCCGCCCCAGCGCACCTTTCCCTCATGCCCTGGACGAAACGCGGCAGCGAGAATAAACCGGAGCAGAGGGGCGGGAACGACCTTCGTTTTTGATCGAAAACGAAAGGTCAGCTTCTCCTTCTCGTCTCACCCCAACCAGAGCAGACTCGACTAGACTCACGCTGAGTAGGTATAGCTGATATTCAGCCCAAACCGATACCCGAAAGCCGAATCTCCAGTGGCGAGAAATTCGCACTCTTCCAGCGAAGCAACGTCCGTGTGGGTGTTGTAGGTTCTAGGTTCGAAGATGGGTCCAGTAATCCGAGTGGTGGGTGTTGTCGAAGCGAACGTAGCCCACAGCGATTGAAGGTCGAAGGAAGGAAAGGAGGAGGAAGAGGAGGAAGAGGAGAGGAGGAGAGCGGGAGGGAGGGAAAACGTCGAGCATTCGAAGAGAGAGTTGTGGGATGTGATTGAGCGTCGTGGTGGAAGGCGAGGAAGGATAAAATCGAAGGAAGCGAGTAGGAGACTGAAGAAGGGTGCCAGCCGAAGGGCTCAGCTGTCTGGTACCTGAGTTTGCTGAACCCGACGACGAGGCGTTTTGAGTCAATCCAACGCGGGAGTAGATTGTCTGCCCGAAGGGCCTTGGAAGACGATGAAAGGGATTTTCACAGATCAGTGAAGTACAAAACCCAGATGGAAATTGTTAGAAACGGCGAACAAAGAGAAGGGAAGAAACGTGAGAGCTCGCGACGCGTCTTCATGACCCTCGGCTTCGCTCAAGCTTTGGAGAAGCGTCCATCGAGTGAGAGATTCCATTCTCAGATGCTTCAGACAAAACCCTGAAGTCCTGGTTCGACACTTGGAGGAGGAGTCGGAGAGGGAGGAGAGGAGAGTGGGGTGGGGGTTGAGTTGGAGGGTCGAGCGAAGGGGGCTTAAGCCGCTGGAGGGAACAGAAGGGGGGATGGGAGAGGAGGAGAGGATTACGTGAGGCTCGAGGGTTTGCTCTGTGCGTCTATGTGTGGAAGGATAGAGAGAGAGGGCGAGGGGGTTGAGGCCGTTGAGGGAGAGGGGAGGACGACGACGCGTCGTGAGTTGCCTCGATCTCGCGTGAATGAAGCTCGTCTCCGGATCTTTTCGGTCGAGGTCGAGAAAAAGAGAGAGTTGGGTGAGAGTAGGTTCATTTCCATATCCGACTACGGCTAACGAGTCGTACTGAGGAGAGAGGAGAGGAAGGAAGGTCAGCGTTCGGGTCTCGTCGACGTCAGAACGAGGGAGAGCACGAGAGTGGGGCGAACGTCTAGACGAGAGAACTGGCAAGAAGCAAGATCAATTTGAGCTGCTCCAGGAGCAAGGAAAGAGGGGGAGCAGGGCGTTCGTGCCTGGAAGGGAAAGGGAAAGGAAAGGTCGACGCGTCAGATCAAGCAGTGAGATCTCGACGGCAAGCGAGAGCAAGGACGAAAAAAGACAGACAAAGGTTCGGACTCACGATTCACGAAGCTCGTACCTTCACCTTAATCTGACCTACCACCCTGGCATCGATGCAATCCTCCAAAAGCTCGCGAAACAATTTCCTCTCCCACTTCCACCTGACGAGCACCACCACCTGCACCACCTCCGGAATAGGAGTAGCAAGATCCATGATCACAGGCTGCATCCACTGTAGCGCTCTTAGTCGTCCGAGGTCCAAAAGATCGTACGCGACCAGTCGAAGTCGAGGGAAGTTGACTGTCGCGAGCTGGCTGAGCTTCCTCACTCCCACACACGCCGGTCCCACGAACTTGATGGTTTGCAGCCGAATCCAGAAGGCATCGTCGAGGTTGATGAACTTGGTGTCGTCTACGTAGATGGACTTGGGGTCTTCTCTGTGGGCTGCTTGGACGACGAGATGCTTGGGGTGGCAGAGCCTGTAGAGGGTTCGGAGAGCGAGGGGCTCGATGTTGAGCCGGAGGACGAGTCGGCGCAGGCGAAGGGCTGGTTGAGTGGGGATGGAGAGGAGGAGGTCGTACGAGTCGCCGACGACTTGAGAGAAGTGAAGGATGTGGATCGGAGGAGGGCTGGAGCCGGCGGAGGAGAGGAGGAGGGAAGGGAGGGTCTGGCGAAGATAAGAGTGGGAGGACAGAAGGAGAGGTCAGCATGGCAAGATGATCAGGCTGGAAAGACACGATCAACACTAACCCTTGGTTTGAAGAGAAGCGAGAGCTGCTCGCAGCCGCGAGTCTCGACCTCGTAGTAGAGAAACGGAGTCGAGAGTTCGAGGAAGGCCAAGCTGACGAGCGAGGTCTTTGCCAGCGTCGAGGGATCGTAGAAGCGAAGGATCTCCTTCTTGAGCTCGTTGGCGAGGAAGGGAAATGATTGAAGGCGTAGCTGACTGGTATCCAAGCTGATCTTGAAGGAGGAGAGGTCGAGGATAGGGGATTCGATGGGAAGGGACGAGGGAGGAGGAGCGTCCATCGCGATGAGGATTGAAGTGTCGAAGAAGGTTGATATCGGTACGAGTGAGATCCCGAGATGAAGAAGAGTCCAGTCGTGGTGACTAGAGGCTACGGATAAACGTGGGTTGTTAAGGTGGATCTGGACGAAGGTCGAGGCTTGCGGAGACGAGGACAAAGGTCGAAAGTTGAGCTCGAGCCTTCCTTCCCTCTTGCCAACGGCTTTGACCCTTCCCTACCTTTCTCAAACCTCAAGATCCACACCTTTCCACCTGAGTTCGCATCCATGCCTCCTAGAAATGGAAGACTCGTTGCTCGAGAGGCTTCAGAGGAGGAACAGGAGCAGCACGAAGATCGACCCATCGTGAGCTCGACCTTTCCTTCCTTCCTTTCGTTCCCTCCCCGTTCTTTCGCTTTGTCTACGACTTCCTTCTTTCCCGCTCTTCAACTCATAGAACTGAACCCTCTCTGTTCCCTTGCCGTCACCGAGAACTCCTCGCTTCGGTCCTTCTTCCCTCTTGAGCTCGTCAAACTCATCCTCGCCGAACTCAACGGCGACCTCCCCTCCCTCGCCTCGCTCTGCCTCGTGTCGTTCGGATGCGTGGAGGAAGCCAGTGGGGAGTTGTACAGGGATGCGGTCGTAGAGTCTGATCGGGAAATGATCAGCTTCTTCTGTGGCGGAGTAAGCTTGCTCACTTTCTCTCTCCTTCAGAGTGGCGAAGAGGGAGAGACGAAGCTGACCTTTCTCTCTCTCTCTCTCTCTCGCACTCCTGCCTCCCCTTCAGACCTAACCCAAACCCCGATCTCGACTCCTCCCCCATCTACCCCTCCGCCAAGTTCAAACCCTCACCACCTACCTCCCTTACTCAGCCTCGCACGGGATCATCCCCTTCCTCAAACAAAAGTCCAACGGCATCTCCTACCCTCCTCGACTCTCCTCCTCTCCCATCTCTCTTCGCCGCCTTCAAATCGTCCCAACCAAGTCAGTCACCCTCGACGGGTTCCGCTACGCCCTGGAGACACTTCTCCTTTTCGTCCTGCCCTACCTGTCTCCCATCAACGTGGACATCAACGTCTCTCGCCCCAGGCTCATCGTCCCCTCGACTGGATTCGAACGCTTTGTGCCTGGAGCGGCAGCTTCTGTGGGTTCACGCTGAGGGGAGGAGACTGGGCTCAGATCGCGACGTTTCTGGGGCTGGGAACGAAGACGCAGCTCATTCTTCGTGACTCGCCTTACGTCCAGAGTGGAGGAGCCTTCAAGTTCGAGGTCGAGTCAGAACCGCGGAGACGAGACTTTTGTTCAGGTTCTTCGAGAGATGGGAGTGTTTGGGATGTCTGGGCTAAAGACAAACGTCGTGGTAGTGAAGGCGGTGGAGAAGGAGTGGCAGGAGGAGCTCGCGAAGCTGTCGGAGGAGGAACGAGGGAGGGTCGAGCTCGTGGTCGTTGAGGAGGCAGCAGAGTAGCGTTGGTAGTTAGCTCCGTTCACGAACCTCTTATCTCGGACACATCTCATCACTTGCACAATCACGGAGAGTAGAGAAGACCGCTGAGAAAGAACGAAGAGAATTGACTCGTTCGCGTCGCGTCTTGTCTCTTCGCATCGCGGAAAGATGGTCATCACAGCGGCGGAGGGGGGTCAAGTAGACGTCAAGGTCATAAAGCACTTCCAAAACCCAAAATTGCAGAAAAAGTAGAGAAAGCGAACCGAAAGAAGAGAGAAGAGAGAGATAAATATAACAAGGTCGCTGAAGCCGACGACGCGTCTCGTCTTGCCTCGTCGCTCAAGCTTTGCGACAGCTTCCTTCCGGTGACAGTGACCATCCTCGGATGCACGATTCTATGAGAAAGAGAGGGAAACGGCGAAGAAAGATTCAGAGTGGGAATTCGAGAGGGGAGAGACCGAGAGAAAGCAAATCCAAACAACGAACTCACCGACCACGCAAGATCCGTGCCTGCAAGAGACCCCATCGGTTCCAGGAAGATCCGAGCAGTCTACTCCCTTACCGACCAGGCAGCCTCCACACGAGCTGGAAGGAAAGAACGCGGTCGAAGAGACGAGATCAGCGTTCATTTGCGAAGGGGTCGACGCGTCGCAGTCGATTCGAATCGGAAAGTTCGAACTGAGGACCCAGTCAAAAAAGGGGAGGACTCACGCGAGGTTTGACTTGATGTTAATGCAATCAAAGGCGTTGGTGGAACCGAGAGGGCATGCCTGCTCCCCGATAGGACAGATCTTCCCTCCGACAAAAGCTGACTGCTCGACGACGCTTCGTTTCCTCTTGTAGGCGGGCGATGCAAGGGGAGCAGGAGTTCCTCCAGTCTCCGAGTTCGTGACGGGGCATGCTTCTGTATACATGGCGTCGGTGACAGCAGCTCCTCCCGTGTAGATCTGAGGAGCGAGCAGGCGAGGAAGTCAGCGCTCCTCGTCCTGGATCGACGCGTCGCCTGAAGAACAAAGAATTCTCGTGGAAGGACGAGCAGTACGTACGCACGACCCATCACCAAACATTTGATACCCCTCCCTGCCGGCGCAGCGGTTGATCAGACCCTCGTAATACTCAGGACCTAACACGTTCGCTCCCGTCACTCCTGAGCAAACTAGGGGGCGAAAACGGAGTTCCAGAGCATCAGCCTTTGTCCTCCTACCTAGCTTGAGCGAGTGAGGGATTCTTAGACGAAAGGCTCACCTGGGGGGTAGCTGAGGGAGGAGGGAAGGGAGGGGGAGGGAGGAGGACGCATGTCAGTCTCGTCTCGCGCGAGCGAGCGACGCATCGAAATCTCCTCCAAAAAGAACCTCTCTCACCTGGTGAAGTAGAAACAAAAGCCCGTGTCGCTGGTCCATATGTAGCCTGGGGCGTTCAAGGCATCGACGGCAGCTTCACAACTGCTTCTGAGGGGAAACCCTCCTCCTCCAGGGGGCACGAGTGCATAACCTGAGCCACCATCTGCGTAGTTTGTGGAGATGTGCTCACTATCGAAGTCGATGTAGGTCCTAGCGTAGGTGGAGCCGGCGAGAGTAAGGCTGAGGAGAAGGAGGAAGAAAGGGACGCTGGCGAACATGGTTTGACGGAGTCGGAGGAGGTGGAGGGAAGGGGAGGCGAGAAGGTGGAGGGAGGGAGGAGAAGTAGAGAGCGCAGTACCAGGGAGTACAGAAGCTGAGAGGATAGAAGAGGGGTAGCAGGTGGGGTGTAGGTGGGTGTTGAGGAGGAACAAAGAAGAGAGGGAAAAGCGATCAGCTGGAGGTGTTGCGATCCCCTTCTCGCGAGAAGAGACGCGCCCCCAAAAGTCTCACCTCCGCCTGTCGGTCTTTCAATTCTTGTTCGGTTGAGAGCCGAGCGAGACGGGAAACCTAAAGCATCTCGGTGTATCAGGTTGTCACCCATGAGCGCTGAGCGACGAGGAGATGGTCAGTTGGAGGGAAAGAGAAGAAGTTGAGCAATATTTCGACGCGTCTCCGGGAAACACCACGCGAGCCGACGAGAGCGATGGTTCCAAAGGTGGCGCAGGTAGGCAGTCGGCGTCCCAAGATCCCCGTGCTTTCACTCCTTCGAGTCGCAGGCCAGATATGTCAGTCGCGGTGAAGAGGGAAGATGCACCCTCGAGATCTCGAGACGTGCGCCGCGTGCTTCGTCGAGCTCGAACTCGACTTTGCGAAACTCTGCTCCCTCCTTGAGCTGGCTAACGGTTGATAATCTATCTAGGCTAATCTAATCGAAGAACAAGCTAACAAACCAAAGCAAGAGCCTCTCTGGCCAACTCATGATCTCCTCGTACCCAAACCACCAAACGAAGATCCCCAACAACCCCACCACAACGGCGGCTCCAGCCCTCTCCAAGTTCATCCTCAACTGAGTCTTCCTAACAAAGATCTCGATCGTGCCCTCTCTCCACTCGTTAGTTCTCTCCTCTCCCTCATGGATCAAGATCTGCGCGACGGGATCGATGAACGCGATTCTTCCCTCCGAACAAGCGACGGTGATCTCCTTAAGAGGATAGCGACGGCCGTAGAGTCGAGTGGGGAGGAAAATTTCGGTTGATTTGGAGGTGAGAGCGAGGGGTTGGCCGGCGACGGCGGCGGGAGGGATGGCGTAGCGAAGGGTGTAGGAGGAGGTGGACGCGACGAAGGTGGAGGAGATGGGGATACCAGCGAGGGCGATGGGGTAAGGACGCTGGAGGAGGAGGAGGAGGAGGGAGTTTATCTAAGTCAGCTTTGAAGAAACAAGACAATCTGAACGAGATGGGAGAGGGAAAGGAAAAGGACGAGATCCGGACTCACAACGATCACGTCGAGAAGTCGAGCTCCCTTCTCGTACCATCCCGCGTCTCCCTCCTCCAAGCTCGGCTCAGCAGCTCGTTCCTCCTTCGCTCGCTCTTGCGAGAACCAGGAGAAGTTCTCTCCATTCCAGCCCTGAGAAAAAGGGGCGGGGAGAGGGATCAGGAGAGCGAGGGAGAGATGGAGGGACGCGAGAAGAAACTTACGTCGCCGTGCTCGTCGCTGTTTCCGGGGTTGTAGCTGTTGATCAGGGAGAAGTCAGGAAAGGAGAGAGCTGGGGAGGATGGGAGAGAGAGAGAGCTCGGCTCACTTCCAAAGCGTAAATCCAACGAGGTTCGACTCCAAACCCGAAATCAGCGCGTCCATCATTCGACTCGACCACGAGAAGTCCGAGGTTCGGAAGGAGTGCTTGTCGCTGCAGAACCAAAACGCGCGAGCGCAGTACTCCGTCAGTAAGTGATCGCATCGAAGGAAAGAGAGAGAGAGAGGAGATAAAGGCCTGGCTCACTTCAAATCCATCGGCACACCGAGCTCTCCCAAGATCTGAGGTCGCTCGCCGAGAATCTTGTATCCCGAGTCGAGAACGTTCTTGAGTTGATGAGCGTAGTTCTTCTTCGCTCCCGAATCGCCGAAGTAAAGGCAGAGAGGGAGGAACTTCCCCTGCGTTCACGAGCAAAGAAAGGAACGAGAAACGAGAAGACGCGTCAGTTTTGCGCAAGAGGGAACTCTTCTCGGATCAAACACGAGTAAAGCGACTGACCCTCGCGAGACCTTGAACATTGATGGTCATGAATCCAAAACCCTTGGTGAAGAGAGCGTTGAGGTCGTACCTGAGAGAGCGAGATAATCAAAGTCAACTCGAGTTGACGAGATCGACTCCGTCGAGATACGATCTTCGAACGAGACTCACCAGTGCGGAGCCAAGATCATGTTCTCTGGACGAGCCTCCTCCGGCCAATCAGGGCACCACTCGTTGGGACTGAAGGTTGAGTGAAGAGGAGGGATCGAAGAGAGTCAGTTTGGTCGTCGTCTCGACGCGTCGAGCAAGAAGGGGAATAGGACGCACATCGCTTCGACGAAGAGGAACTTGTCCTTGCCGAGCTTGGCGTTGACCATGATTGACCACTTCTGGATCTGTTCGAAGGCAAAATAGTCGTCAGAGAACCAGAAAGAGCGTGCAAGAGAGATGGAAGGGGAAGTGACGAACGAAGGGGAAGTAGGCGTCTTTGTAGCTGAGAAACGAGGGAAGAAGGTTTGCGGTCAGCTCGAGATAGGGAAGATAGAGAATACTGAGGGCCCACAAGTTGATCTGATAGAAAAGAAAGGCACGAGGAAGAGTCAGTACCAACCTACGAAGCTCGACGCGTTCGGAGAAGAATGATCGACTCACCTCTCTCCCATCAGTTCCCGTCGTGAAGTACGTCTCCCTCAACGCAACAGCCTCTCCCTTTCCTCCCCTCTTCTTCTCGTCCCACCCCCAAACTCCCTGAACTTCCCAGATGCATTTTCCCTTCGTCGGCCCGTCTTCTCTCCAGACCTTCCTCTTCTCGGTGTTGACCTCGACGCTGTTGGTCGTCCTCGTCGGGAACGGCCACGAACGGGTGTAGAGAGGGATGGTCTGGGTGTGACCTGCTCCGAGAGCGAAGCTTTGAAGAGCTGAGGGGGCGAGGTGGAGATGGAGGTCGGTGTTGTAGTTGAAGGAATGGAGGGAAGGGAGGGCGAGGTAGCCTGGGTGAGGTTCGTTAAGGAGCTGAAGGATGCGAAGAGGAGGAGGAAGGAGGTCAGAAGAAGGAGCACAAGCTGAGAAAATATAAGATAAGCTCACCTCAAAACCAAGAACAGACTCCAGCGATCCAACCTTGTCGACGAGGACTCCGAAAGCAGCGAGGAACGCGTCTTGAAGGAACGTCTGAATCCCGACCTCCACCTCTCCTCGCTTGATCTTGATCTTGTCTGCAAGCTCGTCTCCAGCCCAGAAGAGGGTGTTCATCGTCGCGCAGACGAGCTTCTGGTAGCCGGTTGGCCATCGTCCTCGATCGACGTGCTCCTCAGGCCACTGTCGAACTCCTCCTAAGTACGCGGATCCCGTCGCCTCGAGATGAGCTCCATCGTCCGAGATGTCGAATCCTGCGAGTTCCAAGGTCCAGCCTGGAGCTCCTGATCCTCCTGAGAGGCGAGAGAAGACGTCTGGAAGGGCGAAGATCGAAGGAGGAAGAGGTCAGGTCAAGCTTGCGACGAGCAAGAGAAAAGCAGAACAAACCTTGATGAATGACGACGAAGCACCGTAGCGAGTACTTGGGGAGTAAAGAGAGGAGGGAGTGAAGGTAGGTGAGGTAATCCTCGTCGTAGATTCCTCTAGTGAAGCATGAAAAGGACGCGACGAAGTCAGCCGGATGGTCGCGAGATGGAATGAAGTGCTGAGGAAAGGATGACGAACGGTCCCGAGTGTTCAAGAGCTTCCCAGGTGACTGTGATTCTTACTGGGAGATAAAACAGAGGAAGCAGATCGATGTTAGGATCGAGAGAAACGCGTCTGAGCTGCCGAAGGGAGAGCTCACGAAAGTTGAATCCCCAAGACTCGAGTCTCGCGAGATGATCATGAGCTTCGTCGAGTGCGAAGGGACGGTTCACGTAAGAGACCTCTCGATGATCGTGTAGAGGAATGTGAGGATCTTGAGGTCTGGTTGACAAGAAGGAGGGAAAGCTGGTTGTCAGCTCGAGGATCGAAGGAGAAGAGGATGTGAGCTGCGAGCTTTTGGTTTCCTTCGTCACTCGGTCCTTCCAGCTCGACGCAAGAGTCTCGAGAGCTCGGAAAAGGTCTCAAGAAGATCCCTAGTGTATCCTCATGGGTTCTGAAAGAAGCCTTGCTTCAAACTCGAAGCCAGAAGGCATGAGTCTCAAGCGTTCTTCACCCACCGGGATTGAGCTCGTCGAGCTCAACCTCAGCCTCCTTCTGCCATCTCTCCCCTCTACGAGACCGCCTCGAGCTAAAGCAGGGAAAGCAACACTCCCAGAGTCTAGCGCGGCGAGCCTGGAGCACGTCTGGCTCAAGTGCGAGTCCGAGAGCATCCTTGAGAGCGAACGAGAAGGGAAGAAAAGGAAGGAAGGAAGGGAACCAAGCTCAACTCACGCTGGCACTTTACTAGCAGCTCCCACGTTCGCTCCTCTCAACCACACCACCCTTCCTTCAGGGTCAACAAAGTGCCGTCCTCGAGTGGCAAGCTTGGGTAGCGAAGTAGACTCTTCTTGTTGAGAGCTCATGGCGGTTTGCAGAACGAAGAGAAGGAAGGAAGGAGCTCGACCTCGAAGTTGGGCGAAACCTCGGAGGGGTAAGTGTCGGTCGTCAAGGCGAGAGAAGCATAGGATCAAGCAGCAAAGAGAAGAGAAGGTCGCAAAAATGTATAGAAATATCGTTAAGCTAAGCTGAGGGTCGTTATAAAGAAGAAAAAAGGAACAGAGAGAGAGAAAAAGCTAGTCTAAGCCGTCAGGGCAATCGACCTCTTGACGAAATCAACCCGATCCCCTTCGATCTTCAGCACACACGAGAACAACACGTCGCTCCTATCCTCGTTGAGGTAGACGGGGAGGAGCACCGATCCAGCCGTCTCGAGGTCCGAAGCCAATTCGATCGACGAGGAAGTTCCGGTCTTCTTCTCCCACCGAAGGTAAACGAGAGGAAGTTTCGAAACGCCGTCGACGAGGTGGAGGGCTGGTTCTTCGAACCGAGCTCCGTGGATGGACATGCCTAGAAGGAAAGGGACCGAGGGAAATCAGCTTGAGGTCGAAGGAAGCGAAACGAAGACGAAGCAAAGCGATGAACTCACCTGAAAGCTCGAAGCTCAACGGACCCTTCTTCTCTCCGAGATCCAACACCGACCTGAACAGCTCGAGACTCATGTTGCTCGCCCTCGCCGCATGTTGCTGAGTAGCCGAGAGGTACGCCGTAGGGGAGAAGAGGAGGGAGAGGGTGATGGGGGCGAGCACTCCCTCCTTCGCGACCTTGTCGAGTTGAGCGAGACGCGTCGTGAGCGAGGCGATGAACTGAGAGGCTGTTGAGCCGCGAGGCATCTTGAACTTGGACCAGGTCGACGGGACGGTACCTAAAAATCGAGGGAAGAAAATCGAAGTCAGCAAAAGGGAAGAAGGGATGGGATGGAGGCGAATAGTAACGAACCCTTGGTGAGATCCGAGATGAGGCTTCGAAGGTCGTTGGTCTGCTTCTGAGTTCCTTCGATGACCTCGACGAGAGAGTTGAGGTCGCGCTGGACCGTGGAGAGAAGCCTGAAGTGGACGATGAACATCAGCGAGAGCCTTAGTCGACGAAGTCAGCGAATGTACGGCGACGAAACTCACTTCTTAGCCGTCTCGAACTCTCGGAGGTAGCAGCGGTAGATGGGATCCGACGAGGCTCCCGTAGGATGAGCGACGCTCTGGAGAAACGAAAAAAGCTGGAAGTCAGCAGGATAACACAGAAAGAAAGACCAGAAGCTCGCTCACCTTCGGGAGAAGAGCCTGCGACTGCTGGCAGAACTTGAGAAGATGCGACATCCAAGCTGGTCGCTCGTGCTCTCCCTTCGTTGGCCCAGAGGAAACGGTCTCCGTGTCGTCGATCGAAACCATCTTCCTGAGGTTCTGAAGGAGAGCTCGACCTGCGAGAAGGGAGAAAGCGAGGAGAGGAGAAGCATCAGCACGAGTCTCGATTCGAAACGCGAGGAGAGGAGTCGAGCGGACCTTGAGCGGAGGCCACGACTCGAGCAGCCGAATCGGCGAGATCCAACCAAGAGGTAGGGTTCCTATCAGGAAGACCGTTGGCCCATCCGAGGTAGTTCGATATCTGGGTGCCTTCGGGTGAAGGGAGAGCGGGTCCAAGTGCGGATTCGGCGACGAGAGGAGCTCCGTCGAAGGCTGAGGGGGAGAAGATCGAGTCGACGAAGGTCTTGAGGACTCGAGCGTCGTACTGGAAGACGAGGAGGAGGAAAAAACGGCGAGTCAGCAAGAGAGAAGGCCGAGGAAGCGAAGAGAATCAGAGACTGACGTCGCTTTCTCCGAGCTTTCCACCGTAGATCGATTCGGTGAGAAGGACCTTGAGCGACTTCCAGGGGAGCGAGGTAGGGTCGACGTTGGACCTGCTGATGAAGGGCTCAAGGGAGATATCGATAGCTCGGAAGGAGGCAGCGAGCTCGGAGTCGTTAATCTCGTAGGCCTGGGCGAAGAGGGAGAAGGCGACGCGTTAGCTTCGAGAGCAGTCGAAGAGGGGGTAGAGGGGAACGAACCTTGGTCCATCCGAGAGGTTCGTAAGTGAGTCGTTCTTGGATGACAGCGTGAAGGAAGCAGGCGAGAAGGTAGACTGAGGAAGGAGAGGAGAAATGTTCAGTCGGCGAAGGAGGATGTCAAAATGAAGAGGAGTGACTCACGTCGATGCTTCTCCGTCGGTCCCTGGGAAAGCTGAGCCGTAGGCAGGCTTCGAAGACCAAGTAGGAGTGTCGCCTTGAGTCCTCGAGGAGGCTCATTCATGAGAACTCGAGAGCTTCGAAGGATCGACGTAGGGATCTGAAGGGAAGACGCGTCGAAAGCTGGTCAGCGACGCTTTCGATCGAAGAGAAGGTGGAAGAAATGAACGCACCTTAAGACTTGTCTCCATGGTGAGGTAGAGCCTGAACTGAGGGTTCGGTCGAAGGGTCTGTAGCCTCTTCTCCAGTCCAGACGAGAGCCAGGACGAGACGAGATGAGTGTTCTTGAGCAGAACCGACTTTCCAGTTCGAGCAGCGTCCGAGATGGCTTGTTCGGCGAGTCGCAGACCTTCGGCACTTCCCATGGCGACTGAAAGGAAGGAGGGGCGAAAGGTCAGCACTCGGGAAGAGAAGAGGAGGGGGCGGGGGAGAAAGAGCGAGCAACGAACCAGAGATCAATCGACCAGTTCCAGCGAAGAGGGTTTCGACTCTGAAGGCAGCGTCGTGACCTGGGATGCTGGCGAGAGCGATGGGAGTAGCTGGCGAGCACTGATCCGAGATGGCTTGGAGATCGTCCTCCGTTTCGAGTTGGGTTCCGAAGAGAAGGCCGACGAAGTTGCTCGCTGCGGCTTGAACTCGATCCGGTCGAATGGCTCGCATGAGAAGCACCGTGTGGCAAGATCGAGCGAGAGCTGAACCAGAGCAGGAAAGCGAGGAGGTGTGTCAGTCGAAGGTCGTCGCGACAAGACTGACAAGAACGAATTGACTCACGCGTCTCCTTCTCCCAGAGGTCCGAGGGAACTAGCTTCTCCGGCTCCGTCGACTGAAGGAGGTTCGTCCAGACCTCTTGATCGGCTTGGATGTGCGCCTGAGCGTCCTTGAACTGCTCGATCTGAGCGAAAAGAGCGAGTTGCTGGACGGCTTCGACTTCGAGGAGAGGGTGAAGTCCCGACGGCGATCCTCCTCCGATGACAGTCGCTGCTTCGAGAAGAAGCTCGAGCTCCTCGGCGAGTGCTTCCTCGGATCCTCGAAGGTAGAGTTGAGCGAGGAGGAGACTGAGCACGAGTCGATCCGAGTGGAGGAGGGCTGAGGAGATCCGACGGTAGACGACGACGAAGAGATCTCGACGGATGATGGCGAGCCTGGCCGACGATTCCTTGACTCCTTGAAGGTTGGGATTGGCTCCGAGGACGAAGTCGAAGATGTCGAGGAAGCGAGCGAGGGAGAAGGCGTAGAAGTGGTTGATCTGTCCGAGTTGCTCGAGGACGAAGTAGATCATGCTGCAGGCTCGAGCGAGCGGGAGATACTCCTCGGTGACCTTCTCGACCTCGTTCATCACGACGTCCGTTTCCTCGACCTTCTTGGTGACCTCGGCGGCTTCCCTCTTGAGAGTTTCGAGGGTGTCGATGACCTTGTCGTCGTCGAGGATGTTTCCGCTGGATTCGTTGAGAGCCTGGAGGAGGGACTTCTCGAGGTGTCGAAGTCGAAGTCGGAACTCTCCCTGGAGCTTGACGAGATCCGTTCGTTTCTGATCCGTGTCGGGACGCTCGACCTTGAGGACCTTGTCGAGGGACTGGCTCTGGAGACTCGCTCGGGTCATGGTGAAGTTGACGAAGGTGACTCGACTGCAGATGTCCGGCGAGAACTCGACCGAAGGATCCCTCGTCGAGAGGAACATGGTGAAGGCGGGAGAGAAGTCGATGTCCTGGGTTCCGAGTCGAATGAGAACTCGTCCTCCTGTCCTCTTGATCTCCTTGTTGAGCACGGCGTTGAGGATCGGGTCGAGATGCTCGACGTCCTGGATGAGAATCGGGTTTCCGAATCGAAGAGCGCTCTCGAGGTTCTTGAGGAACGCCTCGTCGAGGAAACTGGTGACGGTGATCTTGCGATCCTTGTACTCATTGAGGAGGAAGGCCGTGGCTTGACCGGTGGGATCGATGATGAGAGGGTACCGGTTGAACCTCTTGAGCATGATGGCGTTCTCGTTCGAGAGAGTGTCCGAAGGGAGCGACTTGGCCTGCCATCCGAGAAGATCCTCCGCCGTCGATAGGTACTCTGGGAGCGAGAGCTCGGTCTTGAACTTGATCCCTGCCTCTGCGAGGTGATCCGACCACTCCTGCCACATCGACTCTCGGTACTGCTGGTCGAAGAATCCGGCGTAGGCGAGGAAGGCGGCGGAGAGAAGGACGTCGCCGACGATGGTGCTCATCTCAGCCTCGAAGGTCTTGCTTCCGATCTCCCAACGCTCCTTCTCTGACGAGAGACTTCCGAGGAGGGTCATGGACCTGTCGACCTTGGTTTGAACTCGTTCCATCTCGCTCTTGATCGACTGAGTCTCGCTGATGAGCAGAGCGTACTCGTCCTTGTAGCGAGCGATGCTTGACTCGAGTCCAGAGATGAGGTCGATGATCGTCGACGCCTGATGTTTCGTCTGGGAAGCCTGATCCTGGAGCGACTGGACCTCGTTCCTCAAGGGTTCGACCTTGTCGAGGATGTCCGAGAATCGAACCTGAGCGATGACCCACTTGACGAGAGGACCGCACGCCTTGGAAGCTCTGTCGACGGTCTCGAAGTTGTAGCCTGGTCGAGAGAGGTACTCGCGAGTCATCTTGTCTCGGAGATGCTTGGTCATCTTGGCCGTGTCGAAGGCGGTGATGGAAGGGATGAAGTCGTCGCGTCGAAGGATTCCTTGGACCGTCTTCCAGCTCTCGATCTTGTGTCCGAGAACGATGCAGACCGACTCCATGGCGACCTTGACGGCTTCGGGAGGGTTGGCCATCGATCGAACCTCGGTGAGATGCTGCTTCCTGATGTTGCTGACGGCGGCTTGGGCGTCGAGAACGGCTGGCTCTGCCTCTGCGAGATCCGACATGACGACGGCGCTCCTCTCCTTGATCTGGATGTCCTGCTTCGCGAGAGCTGCTTGGATCTCGATGGAGGCTGCCTTCTTGTGCTCGGCTTCCTGCTGATCCGTGACCATTCGACGGAGCTTGTCGTTCGCTTCGGCGTCCTTCTGCTCGAGCTGAGTTCGCTTGATGGCGAGACTCTTCCTGAGCTGCTCGACTTGGGTGACCGTGTCTCGAAGCTTGTCGAGTCCGACGTTGAGATGACGCTGCTGCTCCTCGAGTTCGTCTCGCTTTTCGTTGAAGAGTCGAACGTAGTGCTCGATGCTGAAGGGAAGAAGAAGGAGGGAGGAGGTCAGCTCGAGAGACGAAAGACTAGGCGGAACGAGACGTGCAAACTCACAAATCGAGGTAGTGTCGAGGAGTGACGTGGTTGTACCTTCCCTCTCGACGACTGAGACGAGCGTTGATGGCGTAGAGCGACTGATGGACGAAGACGAGGGCGTTGACGACGGCGCTTCGATGAGTGGGAGGGATGGAGAGGTTTCGGTAGGCGATGGGGAAGTTGAGAGGAGCATCGTAAGACGCGACGTCGAGGTCGAGGGTTTGAGTGAACTCGGATCCGACCTGGTAGAGAGCTTGATCCGTCCAGTCACCGAACCAGTCGAGAACACATCGATTGAAGAGAGCCTGCGAAGAGTGCATGTGAAGAGTCAGAAACGAACGAGCGTTTCGAAGGAAGATCGAGGATGAGGAGGACGAACGGGTGAGGTTGCTGCTCGCGATGCGAGTCCGTTCGCCGGAGGGTTCATCTGAGGAACAGAAGGAGCGAGCGAGTCAGCTCGAGGTCTTCGGTTTCTGAAAAGGAATTCAAACGGCGCTTACGGTGAAGACGACTGAGAAAAGAGGGAAGGCGGAAGGTCAGTTCGAGCTTCGAACAGTATGAGTCCAAGGTGACTCACCATGCAAGTTCTTCGCCACCTGATCTCGGAACCACGAGTTGAGCTCGTCCACGGAGTCGAGCATGAGTCCTTCTCGTTGAGATCCCTCCCTGAAAGAAGCGAAAGGACGAAGGGGACGAGAGAGTCAGTTCTCGTCGCGAGTCTCCTCCTTTCTCGTCTCGTCGACTCACCTGCACAAGTTCATGAGAGCAGTGTGCTCGTCACCCTGGGAGAAGGAAAAAGAAGAGTTCAGCATTAAAAAAAAAGGAGTGGACAGACGAAAGAAGAAAGAAGAACTAACAGCTTCGAAGAGACCAGGAACCTCAGCGTTGGCGAGCAAAGTGTTCATCCTCTCGAGGAATCCAGCGTCGAGGACGTCTGTGAAGAGCGAAAGCATTTCTCGTCAGCATCGAAAGCGAATGGCAAAGAGACTGAAAGGCAGAGCACTCACTCGACTCATCCAGAATGAAGCAGATCTTCTCTCCCTTGCATCCGGCTCGTCGAAGGACGGTTCGGAGGTCCTCGTCGAAGTCGTCGCTCGTGTACTTGTTCGAGACCTTGATCTGGAAGATGCTAAGTCCATTCATCCAGGCGACGAAGCGAGAGAGGGTGGTCTGGCGGGAGGAAAAAGGGAGGGAAGAGGAAGAGAGAACGATCAGCCGTGGATCGAGGCGCGACAGCAAGACGGACGAGAGATCGCTGGGCTCACCTTTCCTCCTCCACTGACTCCAATCAAGAGCATGTGACCCTGAACCTGACGGAAGACTCGATCGATCCTGAGAACATGGTCGAGTACGTCGTTGAATAGGACGAGTTGAACGTCGAGTTCCTCCTCGTGGAAGACGCGAAGTCGAGCCTTGACGTACTCCCGAAGCTGCTCTCGTTCGACTGGGAGGTAGTGTCTCGTCGTCCAGTTGGAGTAGAGAATAGGTCGAGCGAGAGCCTCCTGGTGGTTGATGGTTGGGAAGTGAGCGAGAGCCGTCGCGTCGATGTTCTCGTCCGTCCAAAGCTTCTCCGGTTCCGAAACGAGTCGATCCTGGAAGAGTCGAAGAGCTTCGTGGGCCCAGATCCGAACGAGACCTTCGACCGAAAGGGACTCGAGAGGACGAAGGGTTTCGTAGATTCCTCGCATCCATCGGGTGAGCTCTCGAGGAGAGTAGATGTAGTGGGCTTGAACGTCCGAGGTGAACCGTTTCTGGGAGGAGAGGTAGAAGTCGACCATCGCGTCCGTGAGGGGTTCGGCGTAGGCTCGAAGGTTGGGGACGACCTTGAGGAGGGCTCGGTTGAAGGTTCCGTAGATCTGCTTGAGGGAGATCTCTCCTGGGTAGTCGACCATGACGAGAGGAGCGTGTCGGAGGAATCGATGGGTGAGAGGGACTCGACCTGGATCGGTGGGAGGGTTGCATGCTCCGACGAACTGGATCCTCTCGAGCTTGACCCAAGACATGTCGCTCGTCCTCCAGAATCCTCCGCTCTCGACGAGTTGACGAATGAAGGAGATGACTCGTTGGGTTCCGTACTTGTCGACGGAAGGAAGGTTGATCTCGTCGCAGAAGAGGACCAGCCATCGACCGATCTGAACCGGGGAGAGGATGACTCCGTTGGGAGTCTTCCGGTACTCGCAGTACTGCTCGAAGGTCTTGAGGATGAGTTCCGGAGTCGTCGCCGACGAGAAGTTGAGCCCGACGACCTCGAGCTGGGGGAGTTTTCGGAGAGCACTGAAGAGCGTCATCGTCTTTCCCGATCCTGGAGGTCCACAGAGCATGAGAGGCTTGTGCTCCGAGAGCCACGAGTAGAGGACCTCCTCGTGTCGAACGGTGTCGATGGTGGGAACGACGACGTCCGCCGACGTGACTGCGTGAGTCTCGATGTCGATGGTTGGGACCTTGGACTGCCACGACGACCACTCGCCGGTGGATACCGAGACGTCGAAGTCGATGATCGATCCTCCTGGGCCGAAGGGTGGGAGTTCGACGGCCGTCTTTCCTCGGAGGAAGTCTCCCATCTCGGTTCGTCGTTCGAGCTTCGCGTCTCCCGAGAACGCCCAGATGAGGGTGACGAGCATCCTCTTGGAGATGTACTGTTCGACCTTGTCGAGAGGGAGAGGGAAGTCCGAGTGCTGGTTGTTGTACTCGAGGACGTTCCAAACGGTCTTGTTGACGAGGGAGAAGAGGGTGTTGAGAGCTCGGATCTGGGTGAAGTCCATGATGTGCTCGATCGTAGCTGCGAATTCGAGTCCGGCGTTCACGAGTCCATCGCGAGCAAAGAAGGGTTCGAGGATGCCGACGATGGCCTTCTGGGTGCTGAGGTTCGAAGTCGACTCTCCCGACGCGTCGTGGGTCCGTCCGAAGCCTTCCTCGTCGTCACCGTCGAGCGGAACCGTTCCGAGGATCTCGAGGTAGTTCTTGTAGAACATCTCCGGCTGGATGATGTCCTCGCTGAACCAGATCATTCCACATCGAGAGACGGTGGCGAGGGTCGCGTACTTGAGGTGCTCGACCTCGAACATGATCCGAACGTTGGGAGGGAGGTTGAGACGCTCTCCGTTGGGAAGAGTGAGGAGCTTGTTGTCGTCGAGAACACTGGGGAAAAAGAAGCAGATGAAGAAGAGTCAGTTCGAGCTCAAGGGAGAGCGAACGAAGATTTGAAGGTCGAGAAACGAGACCGGAAGCGAAGACGAACCTGTTCAAGTTCTCGACCCACTCGGGATCCACATCTCCGTCGAAAATGATCCAGTGCCTCTTCGAGCTCTCTCCTCGAACGTTGTCGACGATCTTCCTGAGGATGTGAGTGAAGAGACCGTCGTTCCATTCCCTCGTCGTCTGGTCGAGAGTTCCGTACAGCGCGTCCTTGTGGATCGCCTTGGGATCGATCACGTACGAGACTCCCTCGATTCCGTCCAGTCGTTGAAGAGCTTCGAGGAGGACCTGCCAGGCTTGAGTCTTTCCGCTTCCGGAGGGTCCGACCATCATCAGTCCGTGCTGGATCATGTGGATCTGGTAGAGCTGGACGACCTTGTTGACCCAGAGCTCTCCCATGACGAGGTGTCGTTCGGCGCAGACCTTCGCGATCTGTTCCTTGAGAGCGTCGAGGTTGACGGGGACGTAGTCGACTCCAGGGAAGACGTCGGCGAGGAGGCTAAGAAACGAAGAAAGGAAGAAAGGGCGAGAAGACAAGTCAGCTTCGAAGGAAATGTGCTCGAGCGAGAAGCGAGCCTCGAAGAGCAGATCTACTCACCTCATGAGGAGAGGGACATCATCAGCGACGAGCTTGGGTACGATGGTCTCGATCACACTCTGGATGAGGATCTCCTGCTCCGAGACGAAATCCGACGCGTCCGAGGGGGCCTCTCCTTGTTCGACGGAGTACCGACGAGAGACGAGACGTTCTCGTTTGAGATGACCGGCGCTGACGAGCACGGCTTTGAGAGCTCGAAGTCCGAAGTCGTAGTGAGGTTGAGCGGAGAGCTGCTCGGAGCAAAGGTTGAAGAAGGGAACGACTTTGGAGGCGAGGGTTTCGGCGGTTCGGAACCCTTGAGAGAAGAGCATGACTTGGGCGATGAGCTCGAGATCGGGTTTGGTCATAGCCATGCTCTGTGAGAGGGAGAAGAAGAAAAGAGGTCAGTATCCGAAGGATGAGAGAACGAGAGTAAGACGAGACGAACCCTGAAGAGCTCTGTGAAAGAAGTAAAAGGAGGAAAGTCAGCTCCAGCGATTCGAGACGCGTCTCGTTCTTCGAACTGTCAACTCACTCTTCAAGTTATCGGGAAGGTTCGATCGACCAGCGTATCCAGGGTTCATAGTGATGAAGATTCCTGTGGATCGAAGAACGGTGCAAGGTCAGCGAGATCGTTCGAGGAAGAGGAAAGGAAGAAGGAGAGCGAGTCGAACGAACCAGTATCCATGTTGATCTTCAACTGCTTCCCCACCAACTCGATCTCCGTGTTCGGATCCTTGACAGCGAGAGCAAGTCCAACTTGGATGCTCTGAACCTGCTGGGAAACGGCACTGAGGATCCTTTCCTCCAGTCGGTTGAACTCGTCGAAGCATCCCCACGCTCCGACCTGGCAGAGTCCGACGAAGATCCTCCCCATCGCCTGGAAGTCGAACGTCTCGTCGCAGCAGAAAACGAGGACGAATCTCCCGAGCTGGACTCCGAGAGCTTTGACGGACTCGGTCTTTCCTGGAAGGCGAGGAAGAGCAGAGGAAGAGAGGGAGGAAGGTCAGTTTCGACGCGTCGAGGAAAAAAAGGAAAAGGGCGAGAGAAGAGGACGAACCTGTTCCAGCTGGACCGAAAGGAGATCCTCCGAGCTGACTGCTGAGAGCCTGGGTGAGGGTGAGGTAGCATCGATCCGTGAGAGGGGTCTGGACGAGTCGATCTGGGATTCCGAGGTACTCGAATCCGTACGAGAAGGTCGCGTTCGCCATCTGGACCTTGAGTCGTTCGAGAGGGTTCTCGACCGTCGAATCGAGGTAGAACCGCATGTGGTAGAGCCACTCGAAGGACTTGCTGGACCTGATCTTGGCCTGATCGAGGGAACGGATGACGTCTCGTTGATGAACGAGCTCGGTGATGAGATGCTCGCACTTCCGTCGTTGGATGGGAGGGAGTTCCGTGAGGACCGTATCCGCGAGGAGGTCGAGACCTCGTCGAACGATGTTGAGAGCGTCGTCGAGGGGAGAAGCTGCTTCGAGAGCCTTGTCGACGATCCCAGTCCAGATGCATTGAACGGCGAGGACGACGAGTTGAGCGGGGAACTTGGTGACCCAGGCGAGGAAGAGTTCCGACGAGAGACCGTCAGGAGCGGCGTAGAAGGTCTGAAGTTCGTCGACGGCTTGGGAGAGGAGGATGGCGAGGGAGAGCCTCATCTCCGATTCGATCTTGGCGAGCCAGTCGTTGATCTTGGGGAACTCCTTGAGCGAGATGGGGTTGGCGAACGGGACCTCCTCTCCTTCTCTCGACGCCATTCCTTGGATCTGAGTGAGTTCCTCGTCGAGCATGATGGTCGAGATCCCAGCGAACATCTTCTTGAGGTGCTTCATGATCCGAACGATGTCCTTGGAGTTTCCGATGATCTCGAGGAGGTCCTCGTCTCCGACGAAGTAGAACCGAGGGAAGGACGATCGCTCTCGCTCGAGGTACTCTCCGAGGGCCTTCTGGATCTTCGAGAGGAGGTCGGCCAGTCGTTCGAGACTCTTCTGGACTCCTTGGATGTTGAGGACGTCGAGTACGAAGGGAGACTTGTAGACCTTCTTCATGACGGTGAGGAACTCGGTGTTGATGTTGGCGAATCGAGCGCTCTCGACGGGGAGGAGATGCTTGATGTCGGCGCTTCCGGAGAAGATTCCCTCGAGGTAGACCCACTGTCGTTGAACGTCGATCCAGACGTCTGAGAGGGAGAGGTAAGATAGAGAAGGAGTCAGTTGACGAAGACGAGAAGCGGTCGAAGAGAACGAGGCTCACCGAAGAGGACGTGAACTCGGTTGAGTTTCTCCTCCCACGACGCAGCCTGAGCAAACACATCGAAGAAGAGCGTGAGTTTGTATCGACGTCGAAGACAAAGATCGGTAGAGACTCACCTCGTCTTCGAAGACCTTGTAGTAAGGAGAGAGCTTCATCGCCGAGAGGGAATTGATGTTCTCGCCGCACTTGGTGAAGAGGTCGTCCCAGCCCCTGCGAAAAAGGAGAACTCGTCAGTTCAATGCTCGGGCGAGAGCTGGAGAGGTATACTCACTTGATGAGTCGGCACTTGTTCTGGTACTGGATGAGATCGAGAGTGTAGCTCGACCACGTCTCTCGAACCTGTTCGCGAACGAGAACGAAAGACGAAGATCAGCTTCGAATTCGCGACGAAGCTCTTTCCCCGCTGACGACTGCTTACCTGCTTGAGGTACTCCTCGAGAGCCATCTAGAGAAGAAGGAAGAGAATTGGGTCAGCTTCGCACTCGAGAGAAAGGAAGAAGAAAAAAAGCGGACTCCGCGACTCACCTCTCCGCTCGCCTGAGTGATAACCTCCTTGATCAAAACCTCGTTCTTCTTGAGATCCAGATCGTAGACCTGACCTAGGGTGAGGCTCGAGAGTCCTTGGGAGCTCTTGAGGATCTTGAAAAGCTGCCTCCAGTGTCGATCTCGAAGAGCTTCCGACTTGAGTTCCGAGATGATGACGTTCGTCTTGAGGTGGACTCGAATCGTGTCCTGGACGAACTCGAACGCGCTGTACTGTCGCATTCGACTCGGCATGTCCTTGGTAGAGGCGAGGAGTCCGTCGAGGAGTTGACGAAGCTTCCTGGGCTGCGGGAAGAGAACGAAGGAGCTTCAGCGACGAGGTCGAAGAGAGAAGGGAAGGAGGATGAGATCTCGACTCACCTGAACTGTCGACCAACTCATCTCCCTGATCTCCGCGATCTGAGCCCAAACTCCCGAGAGAGCAGTCCAAACAGCCTTGAGATCTCGAAGTTCCTCGACGACGGGTCCGAGTCGATCGTCACGCGAGGAGTCGAGGTCGAGGGCCTGGTGAAGAAGAGGAGAGAAGGCGAGTGAGTTCGAGTCGAGCATCGACCCGACGAGAAGACGACGAAACTCACGTCCTTCGCTCGACAAACGAGATCGTACTCCTCCTGGAGACGCAGAAGACGACCTTCAAAGATGTTGATCGTGTTCATAGCGGTATCGGCCTTGATGTTTCCTTGGATGGGTCTGCGAGAGAGGGAAGGGAGGGAAGGTGAGCTCGAGAAAGAGAAGCGGGAAGGATCGAGCTGGGAACTCACTTGTTGGCTTCCCACTCGGCGACGAGCTCCTTGATCCTCTGGTCGACGATCTTGTCCTCGGCGACGATCTTCATCTGAAGTCCGGCTGTGGGAGAGGAGGAAGACGAAGAGGAGAGGTGTCAAACACGCGTCAGGTCCAGATCGAAAGGACGAACGAAAAAAAGGGAGAGGAAAGACCAAACACTCACCGAGCTGCTGCTGAATCGAATCGTTCTTCCTCTTGAGAATCTCCTCGAAAGCACTCCACTCTCCTTGAACCTGATCGACGTAGAGCCACTCGCTCGGAAACTGGTATCGCTGCCTCTCGAGCGTCTGCTGTCCCGTCGCGAAAACGACGATCTCGGGAGCCCACTTGACGACCTTCTTCTTGAGATCCTGAACGAAGGTGATGAAAGTGACGGCCTGAGCTGTTGAGCTTCCCTCGATGGAGTGATGTTCGAGATCGTGTCGAGCCTTGAGGATCGCGGCGTGGACGTCGCGCATCGTCGTTCCGAGCTTGACTCCGTAGCGAGAGAGGATGTCTCGTTGCCAGGTGTCGTACTTCGAGTTGACCTTGCTCTGGACCATGGCGTAGTCGATGACGCAGACTCCGAAGGATCGTTGACTGTCCGAGTTGTCGAAGGTGGATCGAGTCTTCTTGATCTCCGAGAGAAGTTGAGCCCAGTTTCCGAGCGAGTCGCCGAGTCGCTGAGAATCGAAGAAACGAGCGATGTGTCAGGTCGTAGAAATTCAAGAAGCGAAGAAGAAACGAAAAACTCAAAACTCACGTTGTAGACCTGCTCAGCCTCGATATCCCAAAGCGACTGGAACTGAAGCCATTTCCCGACGTAGACGCTGACCTCCTCGACCTTGGCTTCGACGAGTCGGAACGGCGTCTCGAGAGTGTTGTCGGTGAACTTGGTGAGCTGGATTGGGTCGAAGAGGAGCAATGGATCAGCTGGAGTTCGAAAACAGGAAAAGGGAAGGGACCCGAACGAACGAGGGAGATGTAGGTCGTCTCCTGCTCCGAAGTCTTTCGCATCTGCAGACCGATCTCGTAACGGGAGCTCTGGATCCTCTTGAGGCCACATATAACGGCTGAGGAAGAGAGAGAGAGGAAAAGGTCAGCGAAGGGGATTCGAGCTCGACGAACAAGAGGGAAGCGAAAGAAACTCACCGAGCCAACCCTGAAGCTGCTTCAACCAACTCGCTCGAGCGTGCTCGATAGGAGGGTCGAGGTAGATGACCTGATTTTGGATCCTGACCTCGTGAACGAGAGAGATGACTTCCACTCGACCTTCGACGGGCTGGAAAGAGGGAAGGAAAGGAAGGAAGAAGTCAGCTTTCGCCCGACGCATCTTGTTGGAAGAGAAAGTGCTTGGAGATCGACTCACCTTGTCTCCGGCGAATCCAACTCGTCTCTTTCCATCGACGAGAGCAGTCGTATCCCTTCTCGAGTCCGAGTCCTCCGTCCTTGAGAACTCGACGCACCACTCTCCGATGACTTGGGAGAGTCGACCGAGTAGGATGGTTTCGATCCGTTGGTCGAGTTCGGCGACCCAGGGATCGAGGTTAGCAAACCCTTCGAGGTTGAGACGGTCGATCTGAGAGATGGGCAGAGCGAGTCAGCTGGAGAGGTCGAGGGGACGAAGGAAGGAGGGGGAATTCGAGACTCACGATCTTCTGGACCTTGTCGAGGATGATCGAGAAAGCCTCGGAGGTGTAGACGCAGGTCCCAAGTTCGTCGACGAGCCTCGAGATCTCCTGGTAGGTGTCGATGAGGGAGTTGGTCTTGTCCTGAAGGGGAGAGGGGGAAGAGGGAAGACGCGAAGGTCAGTTCGCAGCTCGAATGAAACGAGGAGAGCGAAACGAACGAACCTGGAGAACCGAGACGACGCTAGCGAACTCTCGAATGAAGGAAATGTGACGCGTATCTCGGTCGTAGAGACTGACGAACTGCTCCCATCGGAGAGGCATGCCTGACGAAAGGGGAAGACGAGGAGAACAAAGTCAGCACGCGACGAGCGATGGACGAACGAGAATCGAAGAAAGGCAGAGACTCACCTCGAGAGATCATGGCTTGGACGTTGTTCCTGTAGTCGGCGAGAAGGATGATGATCTCGGGGTTGGAGTTGATGAGGTTGACCGTCTGAGTGTACGTTCGAACCGTTTCCATGAGACTGACGGCGTGAGGGTAGACCTTCTTCGCTTCCTTCGCGAGTGTCGAGACTCCATGAGGGACGGCGAATCCCAACCAGATGAGGTTCCGAACCTCCTTGAAGAGCGTGATGACCTGAGGATCGAAGTTGACGACGAGTTGGTACTGGTTTCCGGCGCTCCTCGACTTGGTCACGTCGAAGACTCGTCCGTTGATCTTCATGTCCCTCCTCTGGAGATCGGCGAGCCAGGCCGCGAACAGAGGCTGGGTGTTGAGCTTGTTCTTGAAGCTGGCGCTCTCACTCTGAAGCTTCTGGCCCTCGGCGTAGAGCTCCCATCCCTTCCCGAGCACGTCCTCGACTCGCTGCATGTAGGTCGCGAGCTGGCGTTCGATCTGCTTGGCCCAGATGATGGCTCCGGCGACGGGAGGGAGATCTCGGAGTTGGGACATGTGGTAGGCTTCCGAGTAGCGGTAGTTGGTGGTGAACTTCTGGTGGAGTCGCTTGATGTCCTCTTTGACGGATTCGATGAGTTGAGTCTGGTACTCTTGGATGGCTCCTCGGATCTGGAAGAGCGAAAGGAACGAAGGTCAGTGGGACGACGAACATACGAGCAGACGAAAAAGAGAGTAGAACGAACCTTCTGTCGAACGAGAAGGGTGTTGAACTTGGAGAAGACCCTGAACATCTCGTTCGCGTTCCTCGCTGTTCCGAGTCGATCTCGAAGGCGAGCGATGATCTGGTTCTCGACTCGGGCGACTCGTTCGTTGTAGGCGGTTTCGGCGGTGACCCAGATCTCGGTTCCTCCTGTGAACGAGAAAAGAAGGGAAACGAGGAGTCAGCGAGGGAGAAGGGCAGCGAGAGACGCGTCTTTCAAACTGACCGATGGTGACGTCGAGCACGTCGATGTTCTTGACTGATTCGAACTGCGAGACGAAAAAACAAGGATCAGTTCGAAGCGTACATGTCGAAGACTCGAAGTAAGCTCAAACTCACAGCGATCTTGACCTCCTCCTCCATATCGATGTCCGTCAACGCGTCTCCTCCAACTCCCTTCAATCCCTTCGTCGGTCCCGTCATAACCCTCAACTGCTCGTGCTGCTTCCTGAAACCTCGAAGGTACGACAGCCTCTCCTGAAGAGTGTGATGAGCGGCGACGATCTTGATCTGGATGAACTTCTCCGAACGCTTCCTCGTGACTGAACGAAACGGAGACGAGCGAGGCAGGTCAGCTTCTCGTTCCTCGAAACGAACCGAACCTCTCGACGAAGAGGGGCGAAAACAACTCACGATCTCGAGCGATAGCAGTGAACTCCTTCATCATGTCGTCCCAGGTGTTGAAGACGGCTTGACAAGCGACCATGGTCTTCTCGAAGGTGTCGTACTCCATGTACATGAGTTTCTGGGAGGTGAGGACTCGAAGAACTTGGTCGTTGAAGTCTTTGGAGATGGCTTCGACGAGAGGGAGAGCTCGACGGATGGGGTAGGGACTGCGAGCGATCGAAAAAGGAAGAAAAGGTCAGAGCGAGGAAGACGCAACGCGTCGACGAGAAAAGGAGAAGGGGGAAGGAACTCACGAGAGCTTGAGCTTGTTCGAGAGATGCTTGAAGATGAGTACCAGACTGTCCTTCATCCTCTCAAGGTCCGTAGCGGCGAGGAGTTCGTTGAGAGGGAAGTCCTTCATGAGTTGATTGTAGCTGTGGACTGAGGTTGAGAAGAGAAAGCGAAGAAGAGGTCAGCTCGAGCTCGTCGCGTCGTCGGTCGCTCGTTCAGGACCCACCTCGACTCATCGCCTCCTCCAATCCGGTATCCGAGATGAAGGAGACCGTGGCGTGGAACCTCTTGGCGTGTTTGAGGATGTCGAGAGCCAGGGTGACGCTCTCGCTGTTGAGCTGACCGGCGATCCCCTCGAGAGCTCGTTCCATACTGAGCCAGAAGTTGATCTCCTGCGAAGCGGTTCCAGAGGAGACGTCCCTATCGAGCTTGGTGACGGACTGAATCTCCTTGATCCACGAGTTGACGTCCGACTGGAGTTTGTTGAGGAAGGCAGCGTCGACGAGGAGGGAGGGAGGGGAGATGGCCTCGACGGTGACTCTGGTCGATTCGGAGCGGCACTGGTGAACAATGAAGAGTGAGAGGAAGTCAGAGACGAAGGTGAAGGGTGAGGGGAGATATAGAGGGAAGGCTCACCTTCTCAACTGCTCGCTGAACGACAGGGTGAATGGCGAGAGTAGTGTCGGGGATCTCGACGTTCTGTTGGAGATGGAGGAGGGAGAGCTCGAGCTCGGCGAACTTCTTCTTGGTCATAGGAATTCCTGTGGGGTAGGTAGAAGACGAGGTGTCAGTCTCGACGAGCCTGAAGGTGAAGAAGAAGGTGCTCGAACTAACCCATCTTCCCGTCCTCCTGCTTCCCTCCCTTGCCAGCTCTCGTCCCTCCTCCATCGCCTCCGCCCGTTGCACTCCTACTGCTAACGAACGCCTCGAACCAAGGCCCGACTCCCCAGTGAACGAGTTGATGAAGACTCTCGTAAGGAGTTCCTACAGACGACTCTCCCCCTGGTGCGACCGAGGTCGAGTTGTTGGCGGAGGGACCGAAGAGGTTGAGGAGGTGAAGTTGAGAAGCGAGAGGAAGGAGAGGATCGAGCGTTGGAGTTCGTTTGATCAAGGCGAGGGTGGAGGCGTGTAAGGAGGAGTAGGAGAGGGTGGTGGCGAGTTGGTAGGAGTAGGAGATTTGGGTGAGGTCTGGGAGGGAGGAGGGAGAGGGAGAGGAAGGAGAGGGGTGTGAGCTCGACGTTTGAGAGAGCGAGGAAGGAGGCTGGTTGGGTGGAGAGAAGGGTAGGTAGAGACTCGGGGAGACTCTTAGAGTCCAGATCTATACATCCCGGTTGCCTTGGCGACCAAGAAACCCTTCGAAACGCGCTCGTTCGACGCAAGAAGCGAGAAAGGGAGACGACGAGAGAGAGGGTCCGTGGGATCTCCTCCTCCTCCCTTCGTCCATCCCTTCCCTTCCCTTCCAGAAGCAGCTCAGAGAGAGTCGAGGATGAAGATTTTCACTTCATCCCTTACCCATTCTCCTCTCCCGTGTATTCGAGCGGCGCAGTTCAACGAGACCGAACGAAAGGCGAGAGCTCACCTTCTCCTCCTCCTCCCTCCCCCCCGTGCTCCCTTTTCTGGTTGACATAGACGACACCCATGGTCTGATCGTTGCAGAACTTGGAAGCCTTGTCGTTCCATTCGTCCCTCTTCTCCTCTGAGAACAAGCTCGAGTCGATGTCCTCGGTGGTTGCTCCTATCACGGCTGGGAGGAGTTGAGAGAGGTAGGATCGAAAGATGGAAGGAGGGAAGGCGTTCGACGAGTCTTCGGTTGTCGTCGATCCTCCTCCTTCCACGGCGAGAGGAGAAGATGATATATCTTGAGGTGGTGGTGGTGGGTCGGCCATCGAAGACCCTGGAGAGAGAAGGGGTCGTGGGTATAGGGAAGAGAGAAGGAGGAAGGAAGGAGAGGTCGAGGTGTCGTGGTTTGGTGGAACGGACGAGGAGGTGAAGTCAAGGCGCGTCTTTGCTCTTTCTTTTTCCTTGATTGTATTTTTTGGTTCCGAGATGAGGGGCGTGGAAGAGACAGTCGGGGTAGATAAGATCAGAGTGACCTTCCCTTTTTTTCCCCCGACCCTCACGTCGTCAAGGGAAGAGAAAGCTCGACTGCTCAACATTTGTTCGAGCTCACCATCTCCTTCCTTTCAGCCCTCGCCTTCTTCTCGGCCCGCTCTCTTCGCTCTCCCCTAAATATATACAGGAACCGCTCAACTTCATGTAAGCTGCTGGTCTCGTTCAAACCTGCAGCAACAGACTCGCCGAGCTGACCCTTCACCTTCGCCTTCCCTCCCCTCCTCCAGCCCTCCTTCTCGCCTTCTCGCTCTCCCCTCCTTCCCCTCCCCCACCCTTCCTCGGATGGCACCCCCGATCAAATGGATCGGTAAAGAAACCTCCGCCCTCGGTTTATATCGCAATCTCCTCAAGAGTTGCGCTCGTCATCCAGATCCTTACGTTGGGTGAGCTCAGACTCCTCTCCTTCTCTCGACCTTCTCTCTCTTCGAAGCTGACCCCCTCGAATCTGCCTCCCCGTTTCTACTGCTACAGAGAATGGTACGCCTGTCAATGGAGAGGTTACTTTAAATCCTGGTTTGCTCGTTCCCCTCAACCGGAACCTCCAGAAGTAGCGAGGCTCATGCACTTTACGAGGAATGTGAGCGACCTCTTCTCTTCTCCTTCGTCTTGTTCGAGGTGTCCCCCGCTGATCTTATCTCTTGATCTGCTTCCGTTGACAGATCATCCTCCGACTTCAACGAGCATCCTCAGGAGATAAGAGAGCCTTCGACTACACCGTCGAGCGAGCCTACGGGGGCAAAGGCGATGGACGATGGCCTCTTTTGAAGGTGAGCTCGACTCGTTCCTTCCTTCTCCTCGTCTCGCTTCTTCCCTAACCCTCCCCTCCCTCTCGTCCGTCCTTTCGCAGCCCTTCACCCGCTCCCGAGTCCTCCCTCCCCCCATCTCCATCCTTCGAGACCGCCCCCATCGAACCCTCCCCTCCTACTCCCCCTTCCTCGTCTCGGCAGCCGACTCCCCCCTCATGCTCGACTCCCCTCGCCCACCCCTCCGACTCGCCATCCCTGAAACCCTGCCCCCTCACGGAGTTCCAGCCAACCCTGAACTCCTCAACAGACAGTTCATCGATCCAGCGAGGGAAACCAACATCCGGAAACAGTACTACAACGCGCTGCTCGAGAGGATCAAGGTCCCTCTTTGTGTGAGGGTTGTGGGGGTTGAGCAGCCTAAGAAGGAGGGAGAGGAGGTCAAGAACGTTTGGGATAGTCTCAAGGAGTTGGGGATCGATTGGAGGGAGTTTTCGGATGGGAGGAGGGAAGTTCTGTTGGATAGGCTGGAGCAGTTCGCTGGGAAGGGAGCCAAGTCGTCGTCGGTCGATGAGACGCGTCGTCGAACAGCAATCAACGAGATCGATCCTTCCTTACCACCTTCACCACCACCACCCACCTCCCTATCCTCCTCCTCCTCTCGTCCCTCTCCAACCTCCTCCTCCCCGTCCCTCTTCTACGAACAACAAAACCAACTCCCCTCCTGCGCTCCCCTCCCACCACCGTCCTTCCCCATCCCTCGAACAATCCACCACTCCTCCCTCGCCCCAGCACGCTTCCCCAACGGCTACCAACAAATCTACCGCGACCTCCTCTCCGACTTCCCCCTCCTCACCGTCGATCTAAGCAGGATCCAACCTCCAGGTCAATGGCTCGCGATTCAGTTCTCCCCTTGGTCGAGGAACGGACCTGCGTTCTACCACCCTATCGATCCAGTTGAGGATCTCCCTTACCTCGCTTCCCCCTCCTCCTCCTCTCCAAAACAGCCCGAAGCTGGTCAAACTCCCTCCTCCTCCGATGGACCAGCGCCATCGCCAGCGGAGGAGGGGGAGAACGACGACTGCGACGACTCGTTGCTCTTCCCACCTTTCGTCGTCACAGGCCTTCCTCCCCTCGGGAAAGAGCACAGGAGCCTTTCGGCTGAAGCTAGGGATGTGGTTGGAGCCGAGAGGAGGCTGTTCAAGCAGGCGGCTTACGAGGCTGAGGCGGATAGGAGGAGGGAGGTTGTGAGAGGGAAGTTGGAGAAGAGGGGGTTGAGCGAGGAGAAGATTGAGTGGGAGATGGAGGGGAAGTGGGCTGAGAAGGAGAAGGAGTTGGCGTTGGGTGGGGATGCGGTGGAGGAACAGGAGAAGAAGAGTGTGGTGGAGAGGGAGGGAGAGAGCGGGGATGATGCGCGGGTGAAGGAGTGGGAGAGGGAGCTGGAGAGGAGTCGAGAGAGGAAGGCGAGGAGAGCTAGAGAGAGGCAGGTGCAGGTGGAATGAATGAGCTTGCATTTGGGGTTGGTGGCTGCTTCAGCAGAGAGTAGAACCGACGACAGTGGGAGACGACGAGACTGCTCCTCGCGTCGCTCTTTTTCTCGCCGGTCCTCGCTATCGTCCTCTCCTCGAGCTTGAACTCGGCCTGTCCACGAGCCTCATACTTGCATACCCATCCCCTGAGCTCTCGCTGCTGTCGAAGTTTGCTTGAATGAGCTTGACCCGACATCAAGTTCGATGCGTCGACATTCAGTTCGAAGCGACAGATCTTCTTCCCTCTTTCTCCCTTCATCTATCTTCGAAACCTTTGCTCAGCGAAGGTCTTCCTGCATGCCTCGCCCTCCGCCGTCGCCTCATAGATCTCGGCTCAGAGGAGAAAAGGAAGAAAGAGACTTCCAGAGCACCCCGCGTCTGTCGAATCGAGCTCACGTTGAGACAGCATGTTTCACGCGTCCGACGGACTTTCTTTGATTGAGCCCAGACTCTATAGCATCCTGGGACGCGAGGAGTTCTAAATCAATAGAAAAGCTGCAAAATGTTTCCCCTTCGGAGATGAGAGAGAGCGAGGGAGCGATGCTCGAGCGAGGAGCGAAGACGAGACGCGTCGAGCTGATCGAGTCGATCGTCCTTCGAAGTTCGATGCTTCAATTTCTGTCCCGAGCTCGAGACTCCTTGTTCGGTTGTTCGGCTGCTGTGTTGGAACAAGGTAAGACAGGCTCCGGAAGCTTGATAGCTTTCAGCTTTGAAAGCTTCTGAGAGAGGTCAACCTCCCTCCTCCGACTACATCGACCCTCTCGTCCCCCTCCCCCTCCCCCTCCCCCCTCCCTTCTCTGCTTCCTTCCCACCAGCATGATCTTCTCCCTCCCTCCTCTCCTTGTCCTTCTCTCCATCGCTACCCTCTCCAAAGCAGCGACCTACGTTCAGTTCAATACGATGCACACCTCGCAAGTTTGGACCTTGGCGAACACTGGCTATACCTACCACGGCTTGACGTTCTCGGAGCAAGCATGTCAAGACTTCGCGACCTCTGATGTCGCTGTGGGGTATCAGCTTCAGCAGACAGATTGCTTCACCTTCAATACGTGAGCCCGGCCTTCTTGCGCGTTCGTGCTTCGCTCGAGAAAGGAAGGACGAGGCTGATCTGGCTCCTTTGACTCTCTCGCTCTCCTCCTTTCCTCGAAAACAAGCTATCCCGGCGTATGCTCAGGTTAGCCCTTCGTCCTTACGACGGCGAGCCTCTCGTACTCACGACGGCGTGTCGAACTCGCCTCGGAGGAGCGCTGACCTCTCTCTTGCTTTCCCTTCCCGTCGTCAGGCATCATGACTGCTAACGCGGTTAGCCAAGGAATGCTGGATCACTGCTCTTCTGGACCGGCTGGCTACGTGATGGTTTGTGTAGTGCAAGCAGGCGATGAAGACAGAGGTCTTGGTTGGCGAAGCTGACACCTCTTCCTCCCCTTCCATTCTCCTCTCCTCCCCTTCTATCCTTTCCTCTTCTCGGATCATCTTAAAGGCAGGAGATTCTTCCCGCGTGAGATTTCTATCTCTCTTCGCTAGAAAGCGTCGCTTTCTCTCGCCAGGCCACTGATCTTGTTCTCTGGTATCCCTTCCCCCCCCCCCCCCCCCTCCCCCCCCTCTTCCAGATCTATACCGGAGGAGCAGCTTTCACCGATATTTTTTACAACCATGGCTGTCCGCCGGGAGGAGGACCGCCTGCATCTATCGCTTCACCCGCCTACAAGAGGAAACGGCGTGTCGTCGAGCCCTCGCCCTTCCTCGGAGGGAAGGTCTGCCCCATCGGCGAGCAGGCTTGCCCTCTCTCCTCGAGCAACGCATTCGAGTGCATCAACATCACGTTGAACCTCGCGTGAGTCCTCCTCCTTTCGAATTGGTCGCCCGTTCGAGCTTTGCCATTCGACTCGACGACGACGCGTCGAGTGGTTTCCGAACGAGCGCCGATTCCGTCGCTCTCCTTTTCTTCTCCCGTTTTTCAGCTCGTGTGGAGGCTGCCTCGTCGGAAAGGGAGTGGACTGTTCGGATCTCCCTGGAACGAACGAGGTCTCCTGCAGGAACGGATCTTGCGTTGTCGGTGAGTTCGTTGTTTTGATTTGCTTCCCTCGGCCTCTTCCCTCTCGTGTTCCCACTCTGAACATTTCCTCACCATCCCCGCTTCTCGTCCGCAGATTCGTGTATTCGAGGATGGTCGCTCTCCCTCGAGGGAGGCTGCATTGAAGCTTGATCAAAGACGAGACGAGACGCGTCGCTTCGTCGGCTTCAGCGACCTTGTTATCCTTCTCTCCTCCTCTCTCTCCTCTCTTCCTTCGGTTCGCTTTTTCCATCTCTACTTCGTTTTTGGGGCTTCGGAAGTGTTTACGACTTTGACGTGTTCATGACACCACTCCGCCGCTGTGATGCCCATCTTTCTGCAAAGCGAAGCGAAGAGACCAGACGAGACGGGTCGCGAACGAGCGCGAACGAGTCGGCTTTCCTTCTTCCTCCTTAGAGACCCTTCTCCCTCTTCTCCCCGCTGGTGAAAGTTGAACAATATCATCAGATGGAGCGCTCGTAGACGAAGCTCAACTGCCGACACTACTCTGCTGCCTCCTCGACGACCACGAGCTCGACCCTCTCTTGTTCCTCCTCCGACAACTTCGCAAGCTCCTCCTTCCAGCCCTGCTTTATCCACTCCGCTACCACGAACTTCGTCCTCAGCCCGGCCAGCTCGAACACCCCCATCCTCTGAAGGACCCCAACGCAAGTTTCGTCTCTCCACCCGTGATTCTCGCTCACGTTGACCATCAACTCAAAGGCTCCTTCGCTTAAGATGTAGGGCGAGCCTCGAAGGAGAAACTGCGTTGTTGTCTGCGCTCCCAGGAACAGCGCGATCTGGTTCCCATCTCCTCCTCTCAAGGTGACGGAACGAAATCTGCTGCTCCAACTCCTCATCGTCCGAACCCAGTCGAGAGGGCCATGGCCTTGGGTCGGCCAGCGAGAGAGATCGACGTGGATGGGAGAGAGGTAGGGTAGGACAAAGATAAGAAGGGCGTCGAAGGCGTAACGGAAACTGGTAGGCGTGACAAGTTGGGGTGGGGCGATTCGGAGGTGATTGAGCTCGATGGGAGAGGAGGAGAGTCGAGGAGGAAAGGAGACGTTGGATTTCTGGACGAGGAAGGGGACGATCGCGGGCGTGTTTGAGAACGGAAGGTGGATGAAGAGGGATTGGAGTTGGTGGAGGGAGAGGTGAGGGATGATTCGCGAGCGAGGCTTGAGTTTGGTCTGGGGAGAAGAGGAAGGAGGAAGGAAGAGGGGACAAGTCAGCTCAAGACTCCTCCGCGCCCCCTTCGATCTGCATCGTCCAGGGGTGAGACTTACTCCACAGAAGATGCTGATCAAGCCACGATCGGACCTCACCACCGCGTTGCTGTACAACTCCCCACTCGCCTCCTCTAAGCATCCGAACGAGACGAGGCAAAACGAGGCGAGGGAGGGGAGGTCTCCGTCGAGCTCAGCGAGGATGAGTTTGACGATCTCCAGAGGGAAGAAAGATCGGAGCGAGGAGTTCTTAGGGGAACAAAAGGCGAGCGGTAGGAGTCAGCTTGTTGAATCGAGAGCGAGAGAAGTAGGGATACGTGGGTGGGGCAGAAAGGGGCGAGAGGGAGGGAGTAAAGGAAGGAAAGCTCGAGCTCACCAAACGTCCGTCTTGTGCCTCCCCTTTCTCTGCTGATGGCTCTCGAGCGACTGTCCTTCGATTCCTAGGAGGCATGCGTGCGAGGTCGGATGGCGTTGAGCAGTTCTGGAGTTCTGGAAGAAGGGGAAGGGAAGAGCAAGGAAGTCGTTAGGAGGGAGACAAAGGTCAGCTCCGGCAGTCTCGTTTTGAGCTCGTCGTTTTGCATCTTCATCCTTGCCCTCGACGGCCCCAGCGACCTTTTCCTCTTCTACTCGTCTCTCTCTATACCCCGACAGCTCCTCCCACACGTTGATCTTGCCAGCCGAGTCATTCGGTCCCGAATATCGTGCTCTGAGCTCTGAGGCCCTGACTCGCCCTAAAAGAAGCGAGCTCAACGACCCACCTCCCTCCTCCCCTGCCTCTCTCTCTCCCCCAACCACCATGTCCTCGAGCGAGAAGGGACGTCTACCTGCTCGAGGATCATCCCTCTTGGACCCTCATCTCCCTCCTCGTCGCTCTCCACTCAAAACGGTTCTCCTCTTCGCCCTCGGATCCCTCTCAGCCCTCCTCCTCCTCCCCTCGCTCTTCCCCGCCGCTTCTTCCTTCTTCGATCTTCCTCCCTTCCTCCCCATTTCAAGCGGTTCCCAGCGCCTCTCAGACGATGGATCCACTCTCGCGATCAATTGGAAACCGTGTCCGAGCCCTACTTCTCCGAGGTTCTCGTGTGCGACCTACGTCGTCCCTCTCGATCACTCAGGCGTCGAGGAGGGAGAGGTCAAGCTCGCTTTGAGTAGATACTCGGCTGAGAAGGAGAAGAAGAAGCTGGGGACTTTGTTCATCAATCCGTGAGTGAGATTTCCACTTCCGCAGAGATGGTTCGAAGAAGCGAGGCGGAAAGGGACGGTTGTCGAGTGAAACGCGTCGCTGACCTCTCGCTTCTCTCTTCTTTCCAGAGGAGGCCCCGGAAGTTCGGGTTTCAGCTACACCATGAGAGCTGGACCCTCGATCAGCACCATCACCAACGGACAGTACGACATCGTAGACTGGGATCCAAGGGGAGTTGGTAAGAGCGAACCTGCTTATCGGTGAGTCGTCTCATTTGACGGGCACTTCCAGAACCGATTCTGCACCGTCGGTTCTGACCTTTCGAACCCTCAACATTTGTCTTGACCAGATGCTTCGACTCAGCTCTCCAAGAGGATTTCTTCATGGCTTCCGTCCCAGCAGCACCGTCTCTCCCTTTCCACCTCTCGATTCATCCCTCGGTCCTCTCCGACTTCCAAGCTCAACTCCAGCCTTCGGTCGCCTACTCTCGTCTCAGAAACCAGGTCTGTCATCAGAAGAACCGAAACGGGATCGGTCGTTTCCTCTCGACGGCCAGCGTCGTTCGTGATCTTGAGCTTCTTTCGCGAGCGGCTTGGACTCGAGGCGACGAGCAGGGAATCAACTACTGGGGATTCAGTGAGTGCAAAAGTCCAGCGCTCATGGTGCTACATACTGAATGTGCTTCGGACGTTCTTGCTCCCCCTCTTCCTTCAGGCTACGGGAGTGAGTTCGTGAACCGCGTTGAGTTGTCGACGCTTCGAGACGCTGACTCGTCTTCTCCTCCGTCCCTTCTCTTCCTCAGCGGCTATCGGAGCTGAACGAGGGTCTGGATTCTCCTGACTCCTCCTGTTTCGTAGTACTCTGGCCCGTTCAACAAGACACTGGGAAACTCGATCTTACTCGTCGGGAACTCGGTTCGTCTTCCAATCTCCCTTGATCTTTCCCTCGTTGCGGTAACTGACTCCTTTCGTCTCACACCCTTTCCTCCAGGCCGATCCGGCTACCTCAGTCGCTAACGCTTACAAAACCAACGCGTTCCAACCTCAAAGTCGCGTCGTTCATCAGAATTCGTACGGGGTTCGTCTACTCTCGTCTTCCCCCCCTCTCGTCTCCGCCCGGTCTTCACTACCGCCCTACCCGGATACTTATTCTCGTCTCTTTGTTTGTCTCGTGCAGCACTGCTCCACCTCAATGGCCTCGGTTCGTCTTGCCTTTCTTGCCCTGTTGCTTCGCTCTTGGACCGATCCTCGCTGACCCTCTCCCCTCTTTCTTGACCTCAGCTCTGCACCACCAAGCATATCCGATCCTACTTTCTCGACGGAGTTCTCCCGGAGACCAACGTTGTCTGCGAGGTGGACGAGTCCTACTTTGCCGACGCGTCGTCGAGCATCGCGTCTTTCGCAGGAGGCGATGACGGCGCACTTCTAGGAGCTACAAGGGAACTGGGTCGGGTTATAGAGGACGCGCACAGCCCACTAGCTATACGATGAAGCTTCTCTTGCGTTTGCTTGATGTAGATGAGCGATTGAGACGCGTTGATTCAATTTGTCGAATCGTTCGCAACTTTTCTCGACGTTTCGCTCCTAGAGCCACCCGGTGGTACACAAAATGGAAATGCCTCGTTTCAACCTGAGTCTCCCTGGGCTGGATCGAAGAGGGGACGAGGAAGGGCAGGGCAGGCGAGGAGGACGTCGTCAGGGTCGAGCTCGCACGTACAAGTAGAGTTTTCGCCTCCCCTTTTTTTTTGGAGAAGGTTCAGGAGATCATGGAGCGAGTTCTGAGGGTGTGAAAACCTACTTTTCTCACCTTTGACGAGTCCTGCTATCGTCGCGAAGGACAGCCCTCGTGTTTCGACTCACCTTCCCGCCTCGCTCCCCTCGCCTTTCGTTCGACTGCCAACTCTCTCTCCCCTCTCCCTCGCCCTTCCCCCTCCTTTCCCTCTTCTGTTCAGGATGGACAAACTCGCTGCTCTCGGGGAGCAACTCTCTCAGGTTACGGTCTACGACTTGAAGACGTACTACAACCAGGCGAAGAACATTGTCCTTCAGGTTTCGGAGATGGAAGCCAAGGTGTTGGAGGCTACCAACGAGGACGCTTGGTGAGTTCATTAGGTTTCTCTTTCCAATGGAGGAAGGGGGATTTGTTAAGGGCTTGGGGTGTATGCGCTTTGGGGAGTAGAAACCGCTGGGGAGAGATGGGATGGACTAGAGGGAAGGAGGAGGGAGGAGAGGGAGGAGGTGAGCTGGCGAGGAGGGAAACGAACGAACGAACGGACGCTCCTCCCTCTCTACTCCTGCTGCGGAATCATAACAACAACAACGAGACAAGCAGGAGCGCGCTCTCGTTGTATACATACTCTCCTCGCCATAGCCCATCCACCCATCCCTCGCCTCGCACGTTGACTGTGCCCTCCAGCTCCCTTCCCTTCCCCTCCTCCATCTCTCTCTCAAAGCTGACTCTCGCCTTCTTCGCTCCTTCTCTCAGGGGAGCCTCTTCTTCTCTCATGCAAGAGATTGCTCAAGGGTTGGTACCCCTCTCTCTCGTCTTGTTCTCGCCTCTGTAGAGCTCACTCGGCTGACTCTCCTTCCCTTTCCCTCCTCTCGCGACCTCGGACCTCCTCCTTCCCCTTGATCAGAACCTTCAACTTGTGAGCTCTCATCTCTCGCTCTGTTTCGTCTCTTCTGCTCACCTCTGAGAGCTCATGTATATACTTCCTTCTTCCTTCCCGCCCGCAGCCAAGAGTTCAACCAGATCATGCCCACCATCTACAAGCGATTCATGGAGAAGGAGGCTCGCGAGTGGAGGCAGATCTACAAGGTCAGCTCCTCGTCCTTTTCGATTCCTTCGTATATAATATATGCACGAACGCTCACACTGACTCTTACTCACTTCACCTCGGTCGATGACTCCAGGCCCTCATGCTCCTCGAATACCTCATCAAACACGGCTCGGAACGCGTCGTCGACGACGCTCGCTCTCACGTCTCCACCATCAAGATGCTTCGAAACTTCCACTACATCGACGAGAAGGGCAAGGATGAAGGGATCAACGGTTAGTGCCAATTTCATCTCCATCTATCTCTTTCTTCCGACGCTCTTTCGACCCGAATCGAAGCTCATCTTCTCTCCCTTCCCTTCCCTCCCTTCCCTCCCATCTCCCATTTCCCTCTTCTCTCCTCCCAACTCGACCATTTCCATCCCTCCAGTCCGCAACCGAGCCAAAGAAATCGGAGAACTCCTCTCGGACGTCGAAAAGATCCGCTCAGAACGTCGGAAGGCCAAAGCCAACCGGTCCAAGTACATCGGAGTAGGGAACGACTCTGGATCCTTCGGCGGCGGAGGAGGAGGAGGGGGAGGGGCGAGTTTCGCGACGAGGAACGGAGGCAGGTTCGGTGGGTTTGGGAGTGATAGTCTCGGAGGAGGAGGCGGTGGGAGTGGATCCGGAGGAGGGTACGATTCTGGTGAGTTTGGGTTGAGCTCGACTCGTCTCCTTTCGCTCGAACCCGAGCTCGCGCGTCTTGAGCAACAGTGGGAAAGGCTGACTCTCGTTCCCTTTTTCGTTCGCTCCTCTTCAGATCAGTACAACGGAAGCAGCGGTCGAGACGATTACAACGGCCACTCGTCATCAGGTCGAGGAGGAGGAGGAGGATCCTCTTCGTTCAGGGACACCTCGGCTCGAGCTGGATTCGACGAGTACGATGCTGGAGACGACGAGGATCGGGTCTCCTCTCCCCCTCCTCCACGAGCCACGGCTTCGTCTAGGACCAACAAGGCCACTCCTGCTCCTCCCAAGGAGACGAAGGGGAAAGAGCCTGCTCCCAAGGCGGTCGATCTGTTCGATTTCACGGAGGACGACTACGCTGCTACTTCTGCTGGTGAGTTCCCTAGCTACTCTTTTGGCCGAGACGTCTCTCTTCAAGCTTCATCGCGTAGATGTTCGAATCGCGAGCTCGAGCTGACTCCTCCCTCTGTCCTTCCCTCCGTCACCTCGCCCCAGCTCCCTCCTCCTCCTTCTCCGCTCCTCCCGCTGCTGCAGCCGCCGATGACGACTTCGACGACTTCCAACAAGCACCCTCCTCCACCACCACCTCCAAAGGTCCCTCCTTCGCCTCCGCTCCCCCTCCTCCAGCCAAAGCAGCCGACCTCTTCGACTTCTTCGCCGATCCCGCTGCTGCTCCCACCCCGTCGTCCATTCCCTCTTTCACCTCGGCTGCTCCCGTCGCTCAACCGAGCAGACCATCTTACTCGCAAACCCAGCAACCTCCAGTCTACGCCCCTCCTCCCCAGCAACAACCCAACTTCTTCGCGTCGGGAGCGTCCAAGCCCAACTACACCTCCACTCCCTCCTACACCTCCAACAACGCTCCCCCACCTGCCGCCGCTGCCTTGAAGAGCGCAGGAGGGTTCGATGACCTTTGGGCTTCGTCCCTTGGGTCGTTCGGATCTGCTTCGGCTGCGAAGCCCAAGCCGGCTGGAATGGGAGGAGCGGGAGGAGCGAAGAAGAGCATGCTGGAGATGGAGAAGGAGAAGGCTGAGGGATCCCTTTGGGGTGCGGCTCCCGCTCCGGCTTCGAACCAGGGTGGAGGAGGAGGAGGGTTCGATGATTTGTTGCTTTGAGCGAGGGATGAGCGAGGGTCGGGTGAGCGGAGGTTTGGTTTAGTTAGATGGTCTGGGTTGGGTTGGGTCGAGCTGAGTAGGATTGGGATTGGATGTGCTTGAGTGCTGCGAGCGACTGAACGAAGAAAAGGAGAGATTGAGGATAGAAGGAGAGGAGAGAGAGGGAGCGGGAAAGGAACACGACGACCCAAGCTTGGGACGACGCGATGGACTCGAGGTCGTTCCTCTCAATGAGAGGAGTCGTCCCCGCGAGAGAAGACCAAGCAACATAAGCGTTTCCTTGATGAGTTGCGGGAAGTATGAGGGGATGGGTGGAAGCAAGAGTGAAACCCAGCAAGACTGGCGCGAGCCGAGAGACGCGTCGACTTCGTTCCTTTCGCTCGTCCGGTCAACGATGCAGATGAGTAGATAGGATAGGCTGAGAGAGAGAGAGAGCTGGGACGCGCAATGATGGAGAGGACGAAACGAAATCAAGAGCCCAAAGAAAGGAAGAAAAAGACGAAGCGGAGAACAGATGGGGGACAAGAAGGACGCGTCCGTTGGAAAACTCCATCAGGGCTTGACGCACTCTCCCTCGGTGAGGGTCCATCCTCGGATACACGACTCTGCGAGAAAGAAATGAGTGGGGAGAAGAAGGGGTGAGAAAGGGAGAGAGAAGAGGAGGGCGGTGCTCGAGGGTCATGATCAAAACAACACGCTTCGCAACTCACCGACAACACAGCTTCCGTTTCTGCAAGAGACCTCGTTCGTTCCAGGGAAAGACGAGCAGTCGACTCCGGCTCCAACGAGGCAGCCACCACACGAGCTAGAGGGAGGGAGCGTGAGGGGAAGAGACGAAATCAGCGCTCGTTTGTGAAAAGGTCGACCCGTCGACGAAGCGAAGCGGGAATGAAAGGGACCGGGAGGACTCACGCGAGGTTCTCCTTGATGTTAATGCACTCGAAGGCGTTGAGTCAGTCGGACGCGTCGCGAGGTCGACATCTCGTGAACGATCAACGAGGAAGTAGAGAACCCGACTGTGGATCTACAATTACCTGCTGCTTTGTCAACTCTACCGAAAACGCGGAACACCCCCTCCGGGCCAGAAACAGAGGGGATGAACGGGTCGACCATCTCGAATGACCGACCTTCGAAGCTCTTTCGCGTCGCGAAAAGCAGCGAGGAGGAAGCATAGAGACTAGAGGTCATTAGATCGTGATACCTAGCGACGCAATGCTATCTCTGAACATCCTGACTCGTTCGAGAGCGTAGAGCTGAAGAAGACGAAGACAAGGAGCAAGCGAGGGTGAAGTCAGTTCCAGTTTTCCCGTCGTTCGTTCCGTCTCTACTTCGTCTCCCACAACGCTGTCTCGATCCCTACCACCACCCATCAACCCACCCGCTCCTCCAACTCTCCCTCAACCAACGTAAACATAGGAAGAAAAGCCTCAGAACTCACCAAGTACTCAAACTCAGGCGCGTACTCCTCATCTCCCTTCTGAACCGCCTCGACCTGACTCCTCGCGCTCACCACACCCCACAAAGCCCAAGCAGCACTCCCCACTGGACTCCAAGCCCTCACACCCCTATCCATCTCCTCCAGCTCCTCCTCCTTCGGCGTCGTCCCTCCTCGGCTGACGTCCCAGTACGAGCGATAGAAGTTCCATCGCTCGGCCTTATCGGGGTAGGGCATGTGCTTGTGAGACATGGAGTGGGAGAGGGTGTCGTGGTGGTAGTCTGCTAGCCATTCGTTGAAGTGGTTGGCAATGTCGTGGACGAGAGGGTTGGGAGCGGCGTATTCGAAGTCGACGACGATGATGGCGTGGTGAGGAGGTGCAGGAGGTTTGGGAGGGTGGTCGAGTCGGAGGAGGTTGCCGTATTGAGCGTCGTTGTCTGTGAGAGAAGTGCGAGAGTGGTGCGTGGAAGGTCAGGGAGGAGTTGGAGGGAGAAGGGAGGGAGGGGAGGAACGGCGACTCACGAGCGAACACCATCTTCCACTTCTTCCCTCCCAGCACCTCTCCCTCCTCGTACCTCTTCAGCCACTTGGTGTAGGCAGCTATCTCCAGCTCCAGCCTATCCAGATCAAACTCCTTCACCCAACCCTTCAAAGCCTTCATTCCCACAGCACCCTCCTTCAGCTCCTCCGCTCCATCCCCGTCCCTCTCCAACCTCGCCAACGTTTGTACGATCTCCCTCGCCGGCCCAGCCCAGTCTCGTATGCTCGTCAGCACCGTTGGGTCCCTCGTCTCTCCCCTAAGCCCTTTAGAGTGAGGTCCCAGCAGCTCCATGTCGGCCGTATGGAGCTCAGCCATCCGACGAGCGATCCAGCGAGAGGTTTCGGTTTCTCTGAGCTCGGTTGCTGTGAGAGCTCGAGAGGCGAAGAACTGCTCTATGCGACCGTTGAGGAAGGTACCGAGGAGGGCCGGACCGAGGTGGTAGATGGAGGAGAGGAGGTGGAGGGTTCGAAGTTCGGTTGGACGGGAGATGAAGGTCGAGGAGGTTGATCCGTAGATTCGGAGGAGCTGGATTGGAGGGAGGAGGAGGGAGGGAGGGAAGGAAGGAGATGGGAAGGAAAGGGATGTCAGTGAGAGTCAAATCTTCTCGAGAACACGAAGATATAGACAAGAAAGAGAGGCTTTGACTCACCAAAGTAGGAGCATCCCATAGATTCCCAGTCGCACGATAAGGGCTTCCTCCTCCGGCTGCTGGCGAGAAGCCTGAGCTCGACGCTGACGGCTCGATGATGGCTGAGGAAGTTGAGAAGCCACGTTGAGGAGCATGAGGGTTGTCGTCTGCTGCTGAACCTTCTGGTGATGGTTGGTAGGATACGAAGAAGACCGAGTTGGTGAGAGCTCCCGAGACCTTGACGATCTTGAGGTTGGAAGGACGCATGTCTCGCGAGCACCAGTGGATGATTCGAAGTCGACGAAGGAGGAGGAGTACGTCCGAGTGGAAGGCGGGAGTTTGGTACTGCCTGAAAGCAGGGAAGGAGAGGATCGAATTGGTGAGCTTCAGATGAGCGAAAAGGGACGGGGAGTGGTCGAAAAAAGAGGAAAGAAAGGGAGGAAGGGGGGAGCGAGGTCGTCCGACTCACTTTGCTTCCAGGTCGAGCTCAACATGTTTTACTCCCTCTACAGACACTCCATCAGGATCCTCCCATCCTTCACCCTCTCCAGCATCGTCTCCACTGAAATCTCCATCTTCTCGTTCGTCCAGTCGAAAGAGGGAGACCGCGTCCAACGAAGCTCGATGGTTGATGGAGGGGCGGAGGGAAGGAGAGTAAGGATGGATCGTGGGGGAAGAGTCCGAGGAAGGTCGTCCTGTAACGTAAGGGGAGGTGGGAGAGTCGTGCATCCGGGGGGAAGAGGGGACGAGGATAGGCATCTGCTAGAGTGGGGATGGTTTCGTGGTCGTCGTTTGAGGAGAGGGAGGGAGGGAGGGTCGAGTGACACGAGCTCTCCTCCTCCTCTCCTCCTCCTCCCTCCTCGCCCCCGTCAAAAGAGGGCGGTGCTCGAGATAAGACGCGTCATTTTCGAGCCCGCTTCCGTTTCAGCTCAGTCTGAAGTTTTCTACGACTTTGGAGAGAAGACTCATGAGAGGAAACAAGAAGATCTCCACTCTTCCTGCCGTTCTCGACGAACCGTTCGTCCTTCGCGCGCGTCGTCAACTCGTCCATCGCGTCCCCTCTTCGCTAGCCCTTCAAATTCAGTAGGCACCTCCGAACTGCTTCTCCTCAGTAGCAGCACTCAAGGCTGGTCTCCTCCTTTGAGGTCTAGCTTCGAAAACAACAGAAGGAAGCTCGCCTTCATCGAAATGACTCGAGCGAGTGAGGAGGACGACGACGCGTCGAGCCGATCTTGAAATCACATCGCTCACCCAGTCCAGCTATTCCTCGCGAGAAATGAGACCTGCGAGAAATGAGACCTTCAAACCTCGTACCTTCCCCTCACTGCTAGAACATCTGCCCTGGACTCGGTCCTCTCTCGAAATCAGGCACGGTCGCAGTGAGCCCCCTCGCACCTCTCACCTGACTTCCCTCCCTCCCTCTTTCAAAGTGGCGTCGCCCTCTTTCCTTCCTTCCCTCCCAACCACCACAACCTTCAAAACCCTAGAACCCTCGCAAACCAACACTACAAGCTCTTCTTAAGCAGAAATGTGAGTAGGAGTGATTCTGGCAGGAGGAAGAAGACCAGGGAGGCGAGGGAGGAAGACGATCCCGTTCCCATCTCTCGTTGCTGACCTCCTCTTGCTTCCCTTCCCTCTCCTCCATGCTTTCTTCAACACAGCATGGATACCATCAAGGTACACCTCTCCCCCTTTGCCTTTTCTCGACCCTCAAGCCCTCTCGTTTCGTCGAAGAGGAGAGGAGGGGAGAGCTCATCGACATCTCCACCGTCCCGTATCTCGTTCGCTCGCTCGTTGCTGACTCGCTACTTCCTCCCTTCCTTCTTTCTCCTCTCAAGAACGCCGCCAACTACGTCTCAGAGACTATCCAAGGAACCGGAGCTGAGGGTGGGTTCATCGTCGTACTGTAGACGTCTCGTTGTTTTGCCACCAACGAGCTCGCTGACCTGGCCCCTTCCCTCCCCCCTCTCCTCCTTGCGCTCTTCCTTCCTTCCTTCCTCAGCCTCCAAGGAAGCCAACAAGTCCGTCGCCAAGGACTCCAACGCTTCCATCGGAACTCGAGTCTCTGCTGGAGTTGACGCTCTCGGTGACAAGGTGAACTTCGATCCCCATCTCCCTCTCGAGCTCGACGTCACTTCCCTCAACCCGCCTCCTGTCTCTCGTTCTGACCTCCTCCCTCCCTTTCCCTCTTTGGTTTTGGGTTACAGGCCGACCAGCACGGACACCAGGCTGACGCTTCTTTGAGCAAGGAGAAGGCGAAGGTGGATTTCTCTTCCTCTCTCTTTCCTTTGCGCGATGAAACGAGGGACGACTTGAAGGGCTCGACGCTGACCTTCTTTTCGCTTTTCACTCTTCGTCCTCGTCCTCTCACAGCACTGAACGCGTTTGGTCTACACCCACCCGCCCTCGTTCTCGGTAATGAACGTATTACGATGATTGTTTTCGATGATCTTTCCCGGGTTTTGTGATGGAAAGGAGAGGAGGACTGGCGAGACGCGACGGAACGAGATGGGAGGGGTGGCGAGAGCTGAGAGAACGAACGCTGCCCTCGTGCTCGCTCGCAGCCACGACGTGCATAGACCAAAAAAGTCTTGAGTTCTCCGTTGCTGCCACGTCGACTCGTCTTCCAACAGCAAAGCGATGAGGAGAGGGTTCGAGCTGCTCGACTTGGACGACGCGACGCTCGAGCGAAGGCGCTTCGCTGCTTGTGAGAGCGAACTCGAGGCTCTGCATCCCATCTGACTCTTATCCCGAAGAGTATAGACTCTAACTCTCAAAAGGTGGGCTCACAAGGGCGAGCAGCGAAGCCTCGAGCTTTTCGATTCGATCTCGAACGACAGCACTGACCCACTCTCTCTCGTCCTTCAGAGACACGGGACTGACCTCTACGAGAGCTCCTTTATCCCCATCTTCCAAATACAAAACCCTCTCTAACCTCCCCTCCTGCCATTTCCGACCTTTAAGCGGAACCATCTCCTCCTTCTTGTGAGTCCAGCGGACGAAACGCGTCGCGATCGACTGTTTTTTTTTTCACCTCGACTCTCGCTGACCCCTTTTCCTCCTTTCTCTTCGCCCTCCACCCCCACCCTCGGATACACAGGAACCAACGTCAACCTGATGACCGCGTAAGTCGTGGTTGTCCAGCACTCTTCTCGCGCACTTCCCCCTCCCTCTCGACGCGTCGAGTTTCCTTCCCCTCGCGCATACTGACCCACCACCTTTCCCCGCAGACCTATCTACGTATCAGATTTTGTGTGGCCGTAGCGTTCTCATCGGATAGGTTCAACGAGAAGCACTAAGTTCTGCAACATCGCTGTGTGCGTCGTCGTGCGCGCCGTCGAGTTCCTCGTTTACCGCCGTTCAAACGAGGGCTCGTCCGAAGATCTTTGATGACGGGGGAAGAAGAGATCATTTTGGTTTGGAAGCGATGGGAATGTTTTGAGAGGAGGCGAACGATGAGAAGGAGGAGATGGACGAAAGGAGAGCGAGGGAAGGTCGTGAGCGCGCGTGTGATTTTGGGGTCGAGTTGTTGCGAGCTGGGTTCGATTTGCGAGCTCGACGCTTTGTTGACGGCAGACGAGCGACCACCAATGAGTTCAGACGAACCCTGTCCATTTTGTCTAGCCGTCAAATCTTCTCGACGGTTTTCCTTCGTGGAAGAGAACGCGTTTCGGTTCATGCAGAGGAAGCTCGGATCTGAGGTCGATCGTCCGCGGAGGCTTCTCTTCGAGTGGCTTTTGGGAAGCAAAATCTTCCCCCTCCACATCTTAGCCAGCTTCGAGACTTTAGCGTAGAAGGTAAAGACCAGTCTCGTCTGCGAGAACATTTTCGTGAGTAACGTGCGAGAGGGGATGAGAGAGCTGCGGCCGTAGGAGCCGAGGAGCAGCAACGAGAGGAGACGACAGAGCTGTCCCTTCCCTTCACCTTTCCAATCCTGCAACCATCATCATCCTCGTCTGCTCTCTTTTTTTTGAACCAAAAGCAGCAGCCCTCCTTCCCTTCTCGACCTCATCGTCTCTACGGGAGTCCTCGCCAAACCCTCTTCCTCCCCTCGAAACACGAGCTAAGGCTCGTCAACACTCAAGCTCAACACTCCTCCTGGCCCTCCCCTCCCTCCCTTCCTCCCTCTTTCACGATGTACTCCTCCTCCCACCAACAGCAACCACCTCCCTCCTCCTCGAACGCTCGCCCCACGTCCTCCTACCTGGAAGACTCGGACTTCGGCTTCCAACCTCGTCCCTCCGCTCCTCCTTCGTTCCACACCCAAGCACCAGGAGGTCCCGACGTTTCCTCCCATCTTCCCTCCTCCTACCATCAACCTCCCTCGTACGACATCCCTCCAGCAGGTTCTCCTCCTTCTCAGCAAAGCGACGTAGGACTCGCTACTTCCTACTACCCTCCCTCATCCACTCAGCAGCAGCCGTACTCGTCCTACGAAGGAGGAGGAAGGGAGCAGGGAGGAGATGTGCACAGCGTTCATTCAGGTCTCTCGTTAGGTCCGGAGGATTCAGCTTCTGCTGTAGGAGGAGACAGAGGGTACGGTTCGAATGGACAGGGACAGGAGAGGATGAGCTACATTGATGAGAGAGGAGAGTACTACTCTACGGCTGGAGGAGGGCATGGAGTGGGAGGAGGGATCGGGTACGACGAGGAGGAAGGAGGGTCCGCTGGTCTGATGAGAGGTGCGGCTCCCTACGGGGGAACGGATAGTGAAAGTCGATTGGGGAGGGAGGAGTGGGAGGGGGAGAGTGGGAATGGGGGTGGGAACAAGAAGAGAGGTCAGATGGGTGAGTCGTCCGTCGTTTCTTGAGGAGGTGAGGGCGGAGGAGGGGAAGCGAGCAGGCACGAGAGATGTCGAGAGCTTCGTTTTCTTTTCGATATCTCGAGGGATTCTGGCTCGGGAGGGAGATGGGATATGAGGGATCTCTGATGCGCTGAGATATGGGAGGGAGGACGAGCAGGAAGGGGGAGGAACGTCATCAGAGAAGGGAGGGACGTGAGCTTCGATGTTCCTTCCTTCCTTTCTGTTCGCTCGCTCGACCTCCCACTTCTTCTTCTTCCTTCGCCATCACCACCTTCACCTCCATGCGAATCGTCTCCGATTTTCCCCCTCCTCGTGCATGTCGCTTCAAAAGCTGACTCTCTCCCTCTCCTCCCTCCCTCAGACTACTCCGACTCCCCTCCCGTCTTCCTCCAAGATCGATCAACACCCACCAAACCCAAGCTCTCCATCTGGGGAAAGATTCAACGCTCGCTCGCCGTCGGAAGTGGAAAGTTTCCAAAGGAGCAGAGGATCGAGAACAAGAGTGAGCCCTCGCGTCTTGCTTCGTTCGTTCGGTGGCCGCTTCCTCGACTGACTCTTTCTCGTTCGCCCGTTTCCGCGTGTGCTACAGAGCGAGGACTGGGACGTCAAGCGAGACCTTGGGCGAGTTGGATCTTGTCTGTCGGTGAGTTGCGCTCGACCCAAGCGGTGTTGGAGAGACGAGCGAACGGAACCCTGATCTTCGTCTTGCTTACTTTTCGGGGCTCGTTCGTTCAAAACAGCCATGGTCTGTGCGATGATCTTCGAGCTGGTGAAGAACAAGCAGTTGACGGGCAGTGTGATTGCTATCAAGCCTTCGTGAGTCGTTTCACCCTCAAAGACTCGTTCAGTTCGCGTTGGAAGAGAAGAGAGGAGGGGAGACGCGTCGAAGAGGATTCGAAGCTGATCGTTCCGTCCTGTTCCCTTTCTGCTTCTTTTTGTTCTCGTCAGGTTCAACTGGATGAGTACGTTTCAACCCTGCTCCTCGACGAGCGCTTAGGAGTTCTCCTCGAAAAAAGCTCGCTGACTCTTCGTCCCTTTCCCTCCTCGTTCAGTTGGGCCGTCGTCAGCAACTCTTGTCAACGTCGGAGCTCGTTTCGTTCCTTGCATGAAGGTTCGTCCCTCTCATCTATCTTCCCCCGTTCGCTCTATCGATGAACCGACCCTGACCTCCTTTCTTCTCTCCTCGACGAACAGAACGTCGTCGACGCTCCCCTCTCCACCGCCGTCGCCTGCTTCAACGAGACCAGGAGCACCGACATCCCTCTCTCCGAAACTTGCACCGTGGCTGACTGGTGTGGACTAAAGGTCACCGATAAGCCTAGGCAGAGATATCGATTCATCGTTCCTGTGGTGAGTTCGACGCGTCGTCTCTCCTCGATCTCTCTTCCTCTCTCGACGTCGGTCAAACATCACCTGATACATCCCTTCTCTCGTCGGCGAATCAATAATCCAGTTCCTCCACGCCGGACTCATTCATCTCGCTCTCAACCTCCTCGTCCTCAACACCGCTGGAGCTCAAGTCGAGAAGGAAATGGGTTCGTTCGCTTTCCTCCCTCGTCGCGTCCTCCGTATCTCTTTCTCCGCCGAGCGCTGACTCCTGTTCCGCCTCTTCGTTCGTCCCACAGGATCCTTCTTCTTCCTTCTCATCTTTTTCTCGGGAGCCATCTTCGGATTCGAGCTCGGAGGAAACTTCGCTTTACCTGGAGTGCCGTCGGTGGGAGCGTCGGGAGGGATCTTTGCTGTGAATGCGGTGACGCTGGTGGATCTGCTGGAGCACTGGCAGTTCGAGGAGAGGCCGAAGCTGAAGCTGAGCTTGTTGATCCTGGAGCTGCTGATGATGAGTGAGTCTTCTTTCGCTTTCGTTCGAAGTCTTCGATTCGACGTCGACGAGCGCTGACTCTCGCTCCTTTTCTTCTCGCACAGTCGGTCTTGGATACATGTGAGCACCTCGCTCCCTTCGCCTTTCTTCCTCTTTGATGCTTGAGTCTGACTCGTTCCATTCTGCCTCGCCTCAGTCCCCTCCTCATCGACGTGAGTCTTGACTTCTCACCTCGACGCGTCTCGCACTTCCCTCCCCGCTGACGCTCAGCCTCTTATCTCCTTCTTCAGAACTTCGCTCACATCGGAGGTCTTCTCATCGGTCTCCTTCTCGGTGTCATCCTCTAGTTCGCCCCCTTCTCCTCCCATCTCGCCGCCTCGACGCGTCGGCCCTTGAACTGATCCCATCTCTCTCTCTTTCCTCCTCCAGCCCCTGCATCAGTACCACTAAACGTCACCGAACCATCGTCTGGATCTTCCGAGGGTTCGCCTTCGTTGGACTCGTACTGGCTCTCGTCTTCATCTCGATCAACGTGAGTCAATCGACCGTTCGCTCTTCCCTTCCTCGCGACTCGACTGACCGCCTTCTCCATTTTTCTTCGTCACCAGTTCTTCGCCGAAGACGCCTCCGACGCGTGCGAGTGGTGTCGATACCTGGTTCGTTACCTTCCCTCTCGGTTCCTCATCTTGCTCTTCGCGACGCCCTCGCTGACCTTCCATTTCACTTCTTTCCTCACAGAGTTGCGTGCCCGTCAAAGTCACCAACTACTGCAAGGGAACTGGACTCCCAACCGAAACGACGACGACCACGACGTCGAGAAGGAGCCTCACAGGGTTCGAGCTGTAGCTTTCGTCGCCGCTGCATCTCGTCTCTTCCGCTTCCCTCCGCACTCTCATCACGAACCCTCTCTCTCTCTCTCTTCCCCTCGGATCTATATCTCCCCTTTGCTTTATGTATCGTTTCTTTCTCTTACCTTGCTTACCTCTCAAGTCTTCTTCTCTGCTTGCTTCTTTCGTTTTGGCGCTTCGCGTCGCTCTTGCTTTTCGTTCTCGTCTCCCTTCCCGTCTACCTTGTTTTTCTTTCCTTCGCTTCGCATCGCTACATACCCCTTTCTTCTTCTTCATCATCCTAACGACCTCATTGCAAAACTCATGGACTTTCTCTCTCTCCCAACACCTCTTTCACACCTCGGAAAGGAACTTGGACCTCGAGTTGTTCACACCCGACCCCCTCCCGCGCTACCATCGCTTTGGCCATCGTTTCACGGGTCTCATCCTTCTCCTTCACGAAGTAGCCACTACAGATCCATGCACATCAAGTACTCGCAGCCCCTCGAAGGAACGAACGGGAAGGGGAAGGAAGGAAGAGTTTCGAGCTCACCTTCCTTTCGCTCGAAGCCGCGGCGAGCCGCAACGAGTCATTCGAGCTCACCTCTTTTTCGGTTTTCTCGTCCCTTCCTTCTCAACCATCACCCTGAGCCACTTCAAGACATGCCCTATCTCAACAACTATCAGGCTCCAGCAGCAGTGCGGAAGGAAGATCGGCCTCATGAGCACACGAGGATCGAGGACTACGACTTCAACTTCTGTCTCAACGGGAGGGAGGTTGGGATGCTCGAAGGGGAGGGGAGAGATGTGAGGCTGGAGCCTTTGGTGGTGAGTGAAGAGTTGTTTTCGTCTCTACTTGTGGAAGCGGCCGAGGGTGAATCGAGAGAGGAAGGCGGAGGGACAAGGGAGCTGGAGGAGGAAGGGAAGGAGAGAGGGAAGGCGAGCGAGAGGAAGGGAGGAAGGTTGTTGAGCTCGAACTCGAAGGTCGAGCTCGAGCGCATCGAACGAAGGCGGCTGGCTCAGATTGAGCTTTTCGCAGGAGCGAGAGCGGCGAGGCTTAGGGGGAGCTATGTGCTCGAGAGGAGACTCTCCGAAAAATCTGACAGAACGAGATCAAAAGGGCAAAGAAGCTCGGCTCTAGACTATTCTCGTCGGTCGAGCTGTACCCTTTCATCCTTCGTCTTCCAACGTCTGCAGAGCTTCTCGAGCTCTCATCTGTATCTCACGTAAACCATGCTGACTCTTGAACATCCTCTCACCTCGTTCGTGTCTTTCAAACAGCCCTCCCTGCACGCCAAAGCTCTACTCGACGCGTCGCTTCCTTACCCAGAGATGTTTCGCTACATGGGCCCTCGACCTTGGCAAGACCTCGCTGATGTGCTCGTTTTCATCGAGAGCTTTGCGAGGAGTAATCCTGTAGGTCTTTTGGGGGCGGGCTGAGCTAGGAGGAAGGCGAAGGGCGGGCTCGAAACTGAACTTCTCGTCGTGCTCGCTTTGGTATCCGTCTTTCTTTTCACAGGGAACGCTGGTCTACGTTATTCACGACAAGAAAGATACCTCTGGACGGTTAGCGGGAATCATCGGCTACATGAACAGCTCGGCTGTGAATCTGGTCACCGAGTTGGGCTTCGTCTTCATGTGAGTCGTCCGCTTCCCCTCCGACGCGTCGCTCGAGCAGGAGCTCTGAGAGCTGATCTCTGTTCACCCTTCCCCTTTTTAGCTTACCACATGCTCAACGTACCCACATCCTCACGCATTCGGCCTCCCTACTCTTCGACAACGCGTTCAACCTTCCGTCGGAGTCGGGTCTCGGACTTCGACGCGTTCAGTGGCAAGGTTCGTCTTTCGTTTCGCCGGCTTCCCTTCCTCTCTCGTCGTTGCCGTTTCTTCAGCTGACGCCGGCTCTGCCTTCTCGGATCCTCGTCTCCAGCTCACGGATCCAATCTCGCCAGCGTCAAGTCAGCAGAACGTCTCGGTTTTGTCAACGAAACTCCTCTTTCCCTTCGAGCCGAGCGAGTCGTGCCGCACGGGAAGGAAGCTCCCCACCCTGGAAGAGCTGGAGACGTCCAGTTTGAGGCGGGAGTCAAAAGTCGGGACTCGTTCATGCTGAGCATAACGTACTGGGAGTGGGAGGAGTCGAAGAGGGAGAAGATGAAGGCTTTGGTGGAAAGGAAGTGAGGGAGCATAAAGAGTAGACGGTTCAAACCACTGGTATTTATACATCCTTTGTTGATTTTTGAACCAGATGGTCCGTGTCGGGCGCGCAGAAAGCCGACTGCAGGAGAAGCAGAGACAGAGATGTGCACCACGGGTCGATTTCCGACTCGACGAATCGTCTTCCTTTTTCGCTCGTCGCGTTCGTTTCTCATTCTCACGCAGATCAGCGACGACGAGGGCACAAGAGATCATTCAGAGAATAAAACATAAGGGTACATAGAGACGATCGACTAAGAAAGGAAACCCAAAAACTGGAAACTTCGAACCAACCCCTTCCCCTCATCAAACGTCCAACTCTCGCTTCTCCGACCTCTGTTCGGGGTGAGGAACCGAGGTGTTCCTGGCGTACTCGTCGGCCTCGTCCTGCTCGGCAGTTCGGATACTGAGATCTCCAACCACTGGAGAAAAAGAAGAATGGGAGAGGGGCGAGGGTCAGCACCGAGATGAGACGCGAGTGAAAGAACGGAAGGCAGGAGGGAACGTACTCCATCGGTTGACGAGGGTAGCGGCTCCTCCGACAAGGACGAAGGCGGTAGTGCAGCAGAATCCTTGGATGAACTTGGGTCCGGTCTTGGCGGGCCTGAGGGAGGAGGAGGAAGAAGAACAACGCGTCGAGGTCAGCTTCGATCGCGGGTCGAGGACGAGAGAAGAGGTCAAGATAACGAACCAGATGTAAGATCCGTAGACACTGGCACTGTGGGAGATAAGCGAAGATACGGGAGGTCAGTCCAGCGAGACCGCGAGACGCGAGAAGCGAAGGATGAACGAACAGGTTTCCGAGTCCGCTGTGAGAGGAAAGGAAGCCGAGGTCAGTCGAGGGCAGGCGGAAAGGGCGATAGCAGAAGGGAATATACGTACTTGATGGTCGCGATCGAAACAGCTCGCTGCTCACGGTTATCCTGTAGGGGAAAATAAAAAGGAAGTCAGCGAAAGAAGGCGAAGTCGACGGGAGAAGAGAAGAGGCAGGCGACGCACGAAGTTCTGGAGAGCGTAAGAGAGGAAGAGAGGGACGGCCGACCAGATTCCAGCTCCTCCAAAGACGATGAAGGCTGTCGAGGGAAAGGATATAAGAAGTCAGTGAGAGGGATACGAGGGAAGGGAAGCCTAAGAGGGACTGACTGTATCGAACGGCCTCGGTTTGGACGAAGGCGGTAACGAGGAAGGAGATGGCAGAGACGACGGCGCAGGCAGCGATGTGGTAGGGCTTCTCGTTGAACCTGTCCGATGAGAATCCTACACACACACAGACCACCAAGCAGGCAACATAGATAGGACTGTATGAGAAGGGGAAAAGGTGATGGGTCAGTAAGAGGGAAGGAAGTCGACGCGTCGGGTCGAGCGGGAAGGGAAGTGCCTGAGTGCAGAAACCGACTCACGCAGTCATCAGGTTAGCCTGAGTTCCTCGGTATCCGAGAGTGACCATGAGAGTGGGGCTGGAGGGCGAAGAGGAAGGAGGAGGTGGGGAATCAGCGAAAGCCAAGGAAAACCAGTCGATCACGACGCGTCCCTTCTTTGCTTCGCTGCACTCACAAGAAGTAGGAGATGGTTCCGCTGAAGGTCGAGAAGGAGATAAGACGAAGTCAGAGATAGTCATTTGACTCGAAGATGGAGAAAACTGCTCACGCAGAGGTCAATCCCATGTCTGAAGAGAACGAGAGGAGGCTCGGTCAGTGTCGTCGTTCGAGATCGAGCTGAAAGGGAGCGAGAATCGAACTCACAACCAGCAGTCAAGACCCAGGTCTTCTTGTCCTTCATGGCGGCAATGAAAGCCTCCTTGTGGCTGAGAGTAGGCTGCGAGGAGGCGGCGGTGATGAGTCGAAGCTGAGCGAGAGCTCGCTCTTCGTCGGTGAGTCCGTTGGTGGAGTGAGGGAAATCGGGGAGGACGAAGACGGCAAGAACGGCGAGGGCGACGGTAGCGAGACCCTCAACGACGAACTGGGAGGGAGAAGAGACATTCGAAAAGTCAGCTCGAGTCGCGGCAAAGTCGAGAGCTCGGAATTGAAACTGAAACTCACGAGCCACTTCCAACCTCGAACACCTCCGACCATGTCCATGTTTCCAGTGATGGCTCCGGCGAGAAGACCTCCGAAGGCTCCAGACATGAGAGAAGCGGTGCTGAAAGAGTGGAAGGAAGAGAAGACGGTCAGAACGAGGAGTGGAGACGAGCGAGACGTAGACGACGCGACTCACTAGAAGATGGCGAGTCGCTTGGCCTGAGAGTGGGCGAGGAAAGAACGCGGGTCAGAAACAGCTTCCTCGAGAGGGAGCGGATTGCGCAAGAGGAATACTCACGAGCTCGAAAGGCTTGTACCAGCAGGACATGAGGAACCTGGAGAAAGAAGGAGGGCGAGCGAGGTCAGCTCAGTCCGGCGCGCTCGACGAGCTCAACAGTTCTCGCTGGACTCACATCACTCCAGGGAAGAAACCGGCTGGATAAGAGAAGGCGAGCGGGAGTCAGCACGAGCGGTCGAAGCTCAGAGAGGAAGAAGAGAAGCGAACCTTCGATGAAACCTGAGGAATCGTCGAAGAGGGCGGTCGTCAGTATTCGAGCGAAGACGCGTCAAGAGAGAATCAAGAGGCTGAGTACTCACCGAGGAAGAACCTGAGAGCGATAAGACCGCCAGTAGAGTTGACTCCGACGGCAGCGATGGTGAGAGCTCCCCAAGTGAACCTGGCGACGAGAACGACGACGCGATAAGCGAAAGTCAGCTCGACCGTCGACCTCGAACGTACCACCGACAAGTTCGAAAGAGCAAGGTACTCACATGATGGCAGGAAGGAAGTAGGAAGGCTTGGATCGAGAGAGAAGCATGTTGGAGGGAATCTCGTTGAGGACTGAAGGAGAGAGCGGGAACCAAACGAAGGTCAGCTCGGTGTTTTCTCGTCGAGGTCGAGAATCAAGAGGACTCACGGTATCCGACGAAGAAGATAGAAAGAGCAGTAGAATAGTCGGTGGAGGACATGCTAAGATCGGTAGCCATTCCAGCGATCTGAAGCGGGAAGGAGGGCAAGCGAGCATAGGAAAGGAGCGAGGTCAGCGAAATGAACGAGCATGACCGGAAGAGGTCGAGTGGAGAAACTCACCCTAGCGTTTCCGATGTTGGTTCGGTCGATGTAGTTCAAGACTGATAGAGTGAGAGAGAAGAGAGCGGAAGGTAGAGGAAAAGGTGGAAGGGTGAAGAGAGAAGAGAGGGAAGAAGAGAGGGCAAGCGTCGGGTCAGAACTCTGTCCTAGGTCATCCGACGACGCTGCTCTTCCCCCCTCCCCCTCCTTCTGCTACTCACTGTACATCACCCAAAGCATGGGAAGCATTCGAATGTCGATCTAGGATACCGAGAAGACAAGCGAGAAGGAGAGTCAGCTCGATGAAGTCGCGTCCCTCGACGAACTCGCTCGCTTCCCTCGACTCACCTTTCGAATCAACTTCTTCTCCTCTGGCGAGTCGGGAACGTATCCTCGGTCGTAGAAAGCATTCTCAACGTGAAGCTGTTCGTTCTTGGTGTCTTCGTTGAAGGAAGCTGGAGCCATGTTGTTGTTGAGGGAAGATAAGGGAAGGAAGGGAGTTGAAGCTCAAGGAGGGGCACGGTGGGGGGTTGGGGGGAAGGTGGGAGGTGGAGAGAAACTCGTTGCTTGCCTTCCTTCCTGGTTTTGCCCTCCCAGCCCCCGATATTATCGAATCCACTCGGCTGATCGGAGCGAGAGCCTGGCTCGAGATCCATGGTTCGGTGGAATGAGAGGAAGATTTATAGGCCGCGCGCGCGCCTTGGCGAAGGGAGGTTGAGGATCCGAGTTTGAGTTTTGCCTCCTTTCCTTCTTCGGGGAGTTTCTTCTGTCCGCCGGGAAAGGGAAGACAGATGTAGATCAGCTCGTGCTTGGATCGGGCGAGACGGGAGAAAAAGCTGGTGAAGTGGGAAGGGAGGGAGGAAGACGAGAAGCGAGAAGAGCGACGCGCTCTTCAATGAAATCGGCTGAACTCACCCTGAAAGCAGAATTATCCACGAGACTTGAGGAATCCCAGATCCTAAGTCGGGTCCCTATCATCGCTCCTCCTATCGATCAGAACAGCCCAGCCCTTGGAGGAAGAGTTTGAAAGGCCCAGAAAGGGAGCCTTGGTATCGGGCGTGAAACTCAGCCCGCCTTGGAGAGATCGCGAGAGCTTGTCGTTTCGTAGAGTTGGGTAGTTTGGCAGGAAGAATGATCTTCCGATCTCGGTTCTGTAAGAGAGCGAGGAGGAAGGGGTTCAGGAAGCGTAGACCGTAGCGACGAAGCAGGGCGAAGCCAAGGGTCGAAAGCGCCAACATCGTCGACGCGTCGTCTTGGACCGAGACGGCTGCACTTGAGTCGACGAGAAAGCTTCGGTTGGGCTCGTAAGCGCTGGAGACGTCTTCGACAACGTTGCCTGGAAGGCGAGAAGCGAGAGAGCACCGAGGAAGGGGAGGAAGCGAGCGAGCACGAACTTCTTGATGCGAAGTGTGCGAGGTCAGGCGACGGGAGTTGAAGGGAGAGTTGAAGATCGTGCTGAAGTCGGGAGTCAGAGATGCATGGGCCGCGATAACGAAGATCCGAAGTTGGGGGTACGAGTCGAAGCGCGCTGAAGGATCAGACGAAGGACCGACGAGGGAGAGGCGACGCGACGAGAGCAAGTCAGGACCGCGAAAGATGATTTGGTTCTGCAAGAAAGAAGGGAGAGGCACAAAGAATATCAGTATATTGATCACGCGCATAGACGAAAGGCGAGAAGATATCGAAAGGACGAAAGCGAGACGAACCTGCGAGGTCGAGCTGTCGTTCAAGAGCCACGGGGAACCCCCTTCTCGCTCATTTGATCCGAGCCATCCAGCTCCAAGCACCTCGTAGGGGCGAGAGAAGTAGATGAGTCGGAAGGCTGTAGTGCGGCGGTCCGAGGGAAGAAGAGAGGTCGAGAGAGGGCGGAGACGAGGGAGGCGAGCTCGAGCTCGAGGGATTCTGAACAACGAAAGATGCATCCGAAGAGCGAACTCTGAGATAAGAATTGGATGCAAGGATAGTCAGATCCAGAAGAAAAGGAGTTCATTCCTGATCCTTAAGCTGAGGTAAAGGGTCCAAGGGAGAAGAGGTCGGCGAAGGGGAGGGAAGGAAGGACGCACCGAGCTCACCACTCGATCTCCCTTGATCGAGGAGTCAGATCTGCAGCTTAGCTCTTGAAGAGGGTCACCGGCATGGACAAGAGGGCACATGGTCGCTCGAAGCGACTAGGAGGGGCCCAGAGCTGCCGATGAAGGGTTGCGATGGATCTGAAGGAACGAGGAGGAAGGCCAGGAGCAGGCCTGTTCGAGAGAACAGACGGCTGTTAGATGGGAGCTACGATGGGTAGATGATAGAATATGGGCGGAGGGAGAGCTCACCAAGGGTCCAGGAGGTTCTGAACTCGAGAAAATCTTCCTCCGTTCCTTGATGACCGTCGGGAGGAGCGTCGAAGTTCTTGGCCTCAATTTGGTGAGCTTCGCTCTTCCTTCCTTCCCTTTCCGCTGCCATCCATCACGACGTCCTTCTCGAACTTCTCTCAAATCTTCACTCTCATGTCGGCTATCACCTCCCTCTCCTCCTTTCGACCAATCCCTACCTTCCCTCTGGAGATCAAGCACGAAATCCTCATGTTAAGGACTCTCACGCTCGCTCGCCTCCTTCCCTTATCGCTTTTTCCTTGCAGCGGTCGCCCTCAGGTCGCGCTCTCGTTCAGACATACACGAGCTGACTTTCATGACTCTGTCGTCATCTATTCTTAGCTCTCCCAGACTTTCAGCTGCTCGACAGAGCGCCTTCGAGCTCAAACTTCCACGTCGCCTGAACCCACGCGGACCCTCTTGCCATCTCCCTCGCTCAGTTCCTCTTCTTTGCTCGCCAACATCCACGATTCCCCACCTCTCCATCTCAAGTGTCTCCGTCAGAGATGCCATACTTGTTCGATCAAGCTCAGTCCGCGAGCGAGCAGCTCTCGCCCACGAATCCATCGAGGTGAGCTCGTTCCGTCTTCCAGCCCATCCATCTCGAACGAAGCTCATTCTTTCCATCTCTTTTTCGTGCAACAGCTCCTCCTCGCAACCAGGATTTGACTCTGAGATCATCTTCCCGATCCTCTGCGTCGCTTCCCTCGCCGTCTTCGCCCTCCAATCCCTCTTCCTTCTCTTTCTCAACTCCCGAGCTTGCAAGAGTCCTCCCCGACCAGCTCTCGAACCCTCCAAGCACGGTCTCGTTCTTCGAAACGGAGGACGTCCGACTCTCGGCTGGGGTATGGCCCGTCTGGTCGGATTGTTGAGCCTGGTGGGAGTTCACATATGGGTCATCTCAGAAGAAGGAGGAGGAGGAAACGTGGACTGGCCGGAGCTGACCGGTTTGGTGAGTCGTCTTCCTTCGCTCTTGTCTTCCTGGTTGCTGAAAAGACCTCAGTCGGTAGAGCACACCCTGATACCCCTCTCTGCTATTCGGTTTCGCTCCTCCAGATCTACCTCGCGTCCATGTCGCTCCTATCCGTCATTTTCCCTCCCTCGTCAACCTCAGCCCTCTCTCGCTCCCTTCGACCCACCCTGGTCCTGCTCCTCTTCTTGCTCCTCTTTGTCCACGTCTCTCGGATCGCGCCGCCTCTCATCTTCTTCAACACACCCGGCACTGATCCCTGGACTCATCCCCAACTCGTCAAGCTCGCCGTTCGTTCCCTCCTATTTCTCCCCTCTTCCTCGACGCCGCTGGCCGCTGACCTTTTTCCGCCTGACTGGAGCCAGATCCTCTCCGTCACTGCTGTACTTCCACCACTCCTGATCCCAACAGCCTACGTCCCAGTATCGCCAGAAGACGTCCCAACACGGGAGGAAACCTCCTCCCTTCTCTCGTTCCTCTTCTTCACCCACCTCGACGCGCTCGTTCTGAGAGCTTGGAGGAAGCCTACTTCGCTCGACTTAGACGATTTACCGGAGCTGAGGAGTAGAGAGGAGGCTGCGTATCGTGTGTCGTCTTTCTTCGGCTTCCAATTTCCGTCGAACGAGACGACGCGTCAGTGATCCAAGCTGACCTTCGTCTCTGTTCGCGACCTTTCTCGTAGTCCGAACCAGCTACCTTCACATCCTAGACCCTTCATCTACCACGTCATCGCCCACTCTCTTCAGAGGAATGCTCAAGATCTTTTGGAAGGAAGCCCTCCTCTCTCAACTGTTCTGTCTCGCCAACGTAAGTCGCGTTTTTTCTTCTCTTGCATACGTTTTCATCGATTTCTTGTCCCCGCATCTGACGTCGCCCTTCCTCTCTTACCCTTCCACCCAGGCCATCTTTCTCTTCGGAGACGTCCTAGGAACCAACCACCTACTTCTCTACTTCCAGTCCCCGAACGAAGCCGTCGTCCGACCTTGGGTTTGGGCAGCTCTGATCGGAGGAGGACCGTTCTTGGGGAACACTTGCTTCAACCTCTTCATGACCGTCAGCTTGAGGTTCGCTCGTCAGGTCGAGAGCTTGCTGCTGAGCCTGTTGTTTGAGCACTGTGAGTCTTAATGGCACTCGAGGGATGGAACCCCGAGAGTCGACGGCTCGAGGGAGAGGACGCGACGAGCTGCTGATCACCGTTACTTTGTCCTCGGCAGCGCTTCGACTTCGGGTGAACGAGACTCCAACGGAAGCTGAAGGAAGCAAGAAGGAAGGGAACACGGTGGGAAAGATCAACTCGCTCGTCGTGGGTCCTCTCAACTTTCTTTCTCTCCAAGTCCCTTTCTGCAAGCTCTGACCTCGCGTCGTCTTCTTTCCAATCCAGTCCAGCGATATCGCTTCGATCGCGTCGATTAGGTTTGCCATCTACTACTACACAGAGTGTTTGGTGAACTTTAGTGAGTGCAGATCCAGGAAGAGCGGAGTGTGATGCACACAGATCGAGCTGACTCTCGACCTTCTTCCGTTCCCCCATCTTCAGTCGTCTCCGGTTTCCTCCTCTGGAGACTCCTCGGCTGGACGTCTCTTGTGGCTATGGGGCTGGCTTGTGAGTAGTCGTCGAAGGGCCTTCGTTCTCTGCGTCGAGTCGCGACTGACCTCCCCTCGTTTTCTCGATTGGGCAGTCCTCGCTCTCCCGCTCACGAACAAGGTCGTCGACTATCAGACCGAGCTTCAGCGAACGTTCAAGTCTCTCACGGACGTCCGTATCCAGAAGGTGAGCGAAGCCATTTCAGGGCTACGGATCACCAAAGCACTCGGTCTCCAGGCGAAGGTGAAGAAGGAAATCGAGACGACGAGAACGAACGAGCTTGAGTCAGTCCGTGATCTTTTGTCTCTCTACGTGTTTCATCTAGCTGACTTCCTTCAATTCATCCTATGATACACACCAGGGTCAATCGTCAATCGAAGTGCATCTCTCTCCTCGGTCGGCTGGTCACATCCATTCTTCCCAACCTCGTCACCCTCGCAACTCTCGCGTTCTTCACTACATTCCAAGGAGGAACCCTCGACGCCGCTACCATCTTCACCTCCATCAATCTTCTTCAGAGGTTTTCGACTTCCGTTGCTAGCGTTTTCTCCCTTCAGGAGTTCATCATCGGGCCCTGTTCGTCCATCGTCCCTCGCCTCCCCTTCGTTCGTCGACGCTGACATTTGTCCTTTCTTTTATGTAGCCACTGCGTTAGAGCGTATCGACTCCTTCCTTCGAGAGACTCCTCTCGTCGATTGCTATCTCCCTGGAGAGGTCGTTCCTGTTGAGGAGAGTTGGATAGGGTTTCGGAAGGCTTCGTTCAGTTGGGAGAACGATCTGCCGGAGGACTCGACGCGTCACAACTTCAGACTCGAGGTCGACGATCTCACGTTCGAGAAGGGAAAGATAGTGAGTAAATCTCAATATTCGACGAGCAATCTTTGCCTCGCTAACTCTCTTTCCTCTCCCGTCAGACCGTCGTCACTGGACCTGTGAGTCTGATCTCGCTTGTCCTCTCTCCCTTCCCTCTAGCTCGCTGACCCTTCACTTCTCTCCTTTCAGACTGGATCAGGAAAGACAAGTCTACTCATGGCTCTTCTTGGCGAGATGCACTTTGAGAAGAACGTGAGCATGAGCTTCGACGCGTCTTCTCCTCCTTCGTTTGAGATCTGACCTTTTCCTCCCCCCACCCTCTCACAGGCCGGCTCGATCTGCAGTCTCCCTCGATCAGAAGGAGTCAGCTACGTTCACCAACAATCCTTCGTCCAAAACCTCACCATCAGAGCCAACATCGTCTTCGGATCACCCTTCGACCGAGAGCGATACAAGAAGGTCGTCTCCGCTTGTGGGCTCGAGGCAGATTTCGCTCCCTTCGCTTTTGGAGATCTTACTGAGGTCGGAGGTATGTTTTTTTCGACCTCTCCCTCTTCCCTGAAGGTCGAGAATTGACTCCCCTTGACTCCCCTTTGCTTCAACCTTCACAGAGAAGGGCATCACGCTCTCAGGAGGTTCGTTCTCGTCAAATCTTTCGACGCGAGCTCAAACTGATCCTCGTCCTTCGTTCTTCTCCTTTCAGGACAGCGAAGTCGAATCTCCCTCGCTCGAGCCATCTACTCCTCGGCCAGTACAGTCCTCATCGACGACTGCTTCAGCTCCCTCGATGTTCAGACCTCGAAGTGGATCGTCGACAAGTGCTTCAAGAGCTCTCTCGTCAAAGGTCGAACGGTCATCCTTGTCGTGCGTTCTCGTCTCTCCTTTTGTCTCTTCGATACCGCTGGCTGACTTCTCCTCTCCCCTCCAGACCCATCACCTCAGTCTCGTCGCTTCCATTTTCCTTGTCGCTATCGAGAATGGACGCGTCGTCGCTTCAGGGCCGGTCGAAAAGGTCCTCGCTGCAGCTCCGGATCTCATCACTCTCGACGAGAAGGAACTCATACAGGAGGAGGTCCTCAAACCGCTCGATGTCGTCGACAAGCCTCTTCTGGCCGAAGGAAAGCTCGCCGTCGACGAAGACAAGATCGAAGGAAAGGTCAGCTTCTCGATCATGAAGAGCCTCGTCGCTTCCTTCGGAGGGCCAGGCTTCTGGATCTCGTTCTTCCTCCTTCATATCTCCTTCAATCTCGGATCGATCGTTCGGTCGTGGTTGTTCAGCGTCTGGTCGAGGAGCTACAGCGAAGGAGACAAGACGGACCTCAATGTCGCTTTGTGAGTTTCGATTCGTTCCGTTTCTTTCATCAATCAATCTGACCATCACCTCCCAATTCGTCAGCTACCTCGGGGTACTCTCATCAATCATGCTTCTCACGATTTTGATCAACGCTTCCTCCTCGTTTCTCTGGGCATCAGGTTCGTCGCGTGTCATTCTCCCTTCCCTCCCGCTCGACTCAGCTCACGCCCGTTTCTTCACAGGTACTTTCCGCTCTGGGACGCTCATTCACCAGCGATTGCTCGACTCCGTCATCACCTGCACCCTCCGCTTCTTGGACGTGACTCCTCAAGTTCGTGCCCTCGATCTCTCTGTCGTCACATCAGCTTCGACTGACTCTCTTCCTCTCCTCACAGGGTCGACTCCTCTCTCGTTTCACCAAGGATATCCGCGCGGTCGACACTTCTCTTAGCCGTGGAACGGAGGAAGTTTTGAGCGAGCCCATAGGTATTCTTGTTCAAGTGAGTATTGCTGTTCTCAAGATCGAAGGTCGAGAGTGTCGACTGATCGCCCCCTCTCGTCTTCGACAGCTCGGCACAATCATCGCACTCGTCCCTCTCTTTTCGATAACCTCCATCGTCGTCGCATTCTTCGGATCCATAGTCGCTCAGCTCTACCTCAACGCTCAAAGATCGGTCAAGAGGGAACAGTCGAATCGACAAACTCCAGTCTTCGTTCATTGTGAGCTCAAACGCTCTCGGCTTCAACAGCTCTCGCTCTTTCTCACTTCTTACCCCTCTTCTGCAGTCTCAGAAGTAACTTCGGGACTCACTTCAATCCGAGCGTTTGGAGCCCAGCAACTATTCCGAGCCGAAGGAACCATTCGAGTGAACAACTTCGTCCGAGCCACCGCGTCGCAGGGATCTCTCGTTCGTTCTCTTCTCCCCTCGTTCTGCTTGCTCAAGCAAGCGCTGACCTTTCGACCTCCTTTCCAATAGAACCGATGGTCTTCAGCTCGATTCGATCTGCTTGAGGCCGCCTTCTCCTCGGGCCTTGCAGCCTATCTGCTTTGGGACGACAGTCGAGACGCGTCGAGGGTTGGGTTGATTCTCTCAGTCTCGCTTGGGTTCGCGACGATGATCATCTACGCGATCCGATCCTATAACGACTGGGAGGTGAGGCCTCTACATTTCCCATCTCTGAAATGGACCCGAAGCTGACTTCTGGTCCGTCCTTATGGCAGGTTGACCTCGTCTCCTTCGAACGGATCCAATCTTACGTCGAGATCGAGCACGAACCCGCCGCCACTCCCTCTGGAACTCCTCCGGCCTCTTGGCCGACCTCGGGAAGTCTCAAAGTCGAAGGTTTGACTGCTAGATACTCGAAAGGCGGTCCCAAGGTGCTCGAAGACGTCTCGTTCTCGCTCAAATCCGGTCAGAAGTGTGCCGTCGTTGGAAGGTGAGCTCGGCTGTCTTCTTTCCTCCCTCCTCGACTTGTTTTGACCTCTCGCGTCTCTATTTTTGCAGAACTGGCTCTGGGAAGTCCACGCTTGCCCTTTCTCTCCTCCGTCTCATCCCAACGGAGGGAGGAGTCGTTGTCGACGGTCTCGACACGAGCAAGCTTAATCTTCAAGCCATTCGATCCAACATCACTCTCGTGAGCTCATATATCTTCATCTAATCTACGGCCGGACTTGTTTATTTTACTGATTTTGTCGATTGAGACCTTACCAGATCCCTCAAGATCCAACTCTCTTCTCGTTCGTCCTCGACTGACTTCCGCGAGGCGTTTCATTCGACTGACGCGTCTCACTCTTCCTTTTCTCCAGTGGAGACATCCGCAAGAACATCGACCCTGTCGCAACCACGGACGACGCTGCTCTTAACGACATTCTTCGATCCATCGGCCTCCTCAGGAACGACGAGCCTGGTGGAGAGGGAGAGTCAACTTCAGGTTCAAAACCCACTCTGAGTTTAGACTCTCACGTCTCAGCTGGAGGGGTGAATCTCAGTCAAGGTGAGATGTTCCCTCCGCTACTCTCACAGCTTCACCTGCTGAATCTCTGTCTCGGTTGTTCAGGTACTCGCCAACTCGTTTCGTTCGCGAGAGGACTCGTTCGCCGTTCGAAGGTCAGTTCGACGCGACCCTCTTCCCTCTTTCCTCGAGCTCCTCTCCCTTAACTCCAGCACCAACTTCTTCACTTCTGTCTCTGGCTCTCAGATCTTCCTCTTCGACGAGTGTACAGCATCCATCGACTACGAGACGGACGCTCTGATCCAGCAGACTCTGCGAACGGAACTTCATGATTCCACCCTCGTGACCATCGCTCATCGCCTGCTCAGCATCATCGACTACGACGTGATCTTGGTTCTCTCCGATGGGAAGGTGGTGAGTTCATTTGATCGCTTTCGTGTGGTCCTCCTCCACTTTCCTCTCGGGTTTCGACGCGTTGTTTCCAACACTGACCTCTCTTCCCTTTGTCCTTCGTTTCGCACCTGCAGGTTGAGTTTGACTCGCCCAGGACTCTTCTCGGAAATCCGAAGGGGCACTTCCGAGCTCTCGTTGACGCGAGCAGTGATAGGGAGACCCTGCTGTCCGTCGTCGAGTCGCTGAAGGAGTAGAAGGGAGATGGTGGGAGAAGGACGAGGTGTTTACGATTTCGCTTAGAGAGTCTCGAAAGGTGCATCGAATCTGAACACCGTAAAAGATTAAATCGTATCGAAGGAAACCAAAATCCAAACAAAGCATTCCAATCTCCTTCGTACACCAACCTCGTCGTTCGATCAATTCACTCGCCGACATGCACCCTCCTCCCTCCCTGGTCCGTCGCCTCAACCCTCAGCACCACTCCCTCACCTCATCACTCGCCCGATATAACGCTCGGTGTTGTCGATTCCAATCCCTCGTCGCGGCATCACGACGCGTTCAACACTCTCGGCCGCCATCGTACTGAGCTTGGTAGCTTTGTTTCAGCGTATCGATGATTCACGTCTTGAGTTCTGGAGGCAAGAGGGCGAGAGAGAAGATCCTGCTATGAGGAAGCGACGCGTCGAGATCGCCGTCCGCTCGCTCACGGTGGCTGGCCTCCCTCGCCTCGACCCCTCGTTCGCTTGCGCTCGCACAAAACTCGAGTCCGACTCAGGCTCGACAGGTGCGCATGGATGATCCCATAGACCAAAAGCTGAACGAGCAACTAACAGCAGTACAAAAACCAGATCTCCTCCCTCTCGATCCCTCTACTTCTTCACCACCGTGTCCACCTTCTCCTCCTTCAAATTACTCGGCAGCGTCCCCAAATTCGTATTCCAGAACCTCCTAACCTCCACTCCCTCCTCTCCCTTCACTCCCATCTCCTCCAGCAACCCTCCAATCTCCTTCGTCCCCCTCTTCCCACCCACAGCCTCAATCATCCCGTCCGGTCCAGAAATCAGCACGAGTGTCTTCTCTCCCTTCTTCAACGGCGTAGGTCGGCCTGCTGCTACTACCTCCTCTCCAGCTGGCGTGGAGGAGGAGAAGAGGGACTTGACTGCGTTGAGGGGTTTGGTGATGGCTGAGGGAACGGGGATGATGGGAGGTTCGAGGACTTTGGAGAGGGATTGGGTGGAGAAGCGGTTGGGACCTAGGTCTGCGAGTTCGAGTTTTGTAGGGAGGAGGTAGGGGTCTGGGAGGTAGGCTGCTAGAGCTGAGAGGGGGAGGTTAGGGGAGGTGTGGAGGAGGGTGAAGATGGGGAGTTTGGGGGAGGGCTTGTCGTCGTTTGAGTGGGAGGGAGAGAGGGTGTGGAGGAGTTGGACGAAGGGGGCGATTCCTGTTCCGCCGGAGATCTGGGAGGGTACACACGAAGGAAAGGGACGGGGACAGGTGAGTACGGTGAGAAACGAGGAGAAGAGATGGCGATGAAGGAAGAGGGAAGAACGACGAGCTCGAGCTCGACGCGAAACGAAAGGAAGGAAGAAGAGAAAGCTCGAGCTCACCATAACGACCCTGTCCCAACCCTGCATGCTCCACCCGTTCCTCTTCTCCTCCGCCTCGTCTCCCGTCTTCAGCGCCGACGACCTCAAGATCTCAGTCTTGGTCTCGTAAGGACCTCGAAGCTCGATCCAGTTGAACCTCTTTCGACCGTGGATGAACTTGGAGACCTCGCCCGTTGGCTCCTTCTTGACGAGGATGGAGAGCTGGGTGTTGACTCCTGTGATGTGCTCTGGGGGGTGGAAGATGGTGTAGGGCTGGATGGTGGTGAGTGGTGATGAGAAAGGGAGAGTCAGCGAGGCGAGAGAGAGAGACGAAGGGAGAGGAAGGAGAAACGAAAGAAACGACTCGAGCTCACCCTCTCGATGTTCAAGTTCGGATCCTTAACCATGAGATGATAGATCCCCTCCTTGTTGGTCTCTACGTTCCCAGCAACCTGCTTGTGATCGTCCGGCATCCTAACCGTCAAGACCTTGTACTGTCCATCCTTCAGCGTCCCACTAACTCCGTTCTCATCCGGGTCGACGACCTCCATCCACTCGATAGGGAAGCTCCACCATTTCTCCAAATCGAGATCGGGCGTGTCTGAAGGTTGAAAGATCCCCCATATGACGAAGGCGAAGACGACGAGCGAGACTCCGAGCGTTCGGATCTGTCGCTTGGAGTGCTGGACGGGGTTCCCATCGGCGTCGAAATCTGGGTTGGGAGGAGGTTCGTCCACGACTCGGAAGAGGAGCAGTTGAAGCTTGTCGTAGCGAGATTGATAGGTCGATCGGTTGGCGTCGGGGGTACGGTAGTCAGGGAAGAGGGTGGAAGGGGTGGAGGAGAAGGACCGGAGGGAAGAAGGAGTAGTAGAAGGGCGAAGGGAGGAGGGGAAGGAGGTTGAGGTCGACGTTGGTCGAGCTGAGCGAAGAGAAGGGAGGATCGCGATGGATCGAGAGCCGAGGAGGGAGGTCGACGACGAGCGAAGGGGAGTAGAGAGAGAGCGGATCATCTCGTAGAAGAGGGGTAGAGGAGAAGGGTCGAAGAAGGGAAGTCGGAAGAAGGGAGGATGGTCGTTTGAAGGAAGGTCAAGGAGGAAGGGAGGAACGAGAGAAGAGGGATTGGCTGCCCTCCTTCGCCGAGCTCGTGCCGCTCCTCTCTTTCGTGTATATACTCTCGAGCCGCACAGATCTCTTCTATTGAGTCGAGTCTCTCGTATCCTCCTTCTCCCTGTGAAAATCTCCGTCGTCCAAAGCGCATATACTCGTCTCTTTCTCTCTCTTCTTCTCGCGCGAGCTCGTCCAAAAAATGTCGAAGACCTGGAAGCTCACCTCCTTCCCTTGCCCTCCCTCTCTCTCCCTCTCTCGCAACTGGTCAGGATGGAAGAGAACGTCAAGCATGTATATGAAAGAGATGTATGAACCACCGACCCGCTTCCCTTTCTACCTGGTATCAATAGGAGCGAAGAGAGAAACAAAGGGTACTAAGACGTTCGTTTCGTGTTTGTATCTGCACTTCCCTTGACGCTACACAGTCACTAGAGCAATCCCAAAAGAGAAAGCCGTGGTAGGAGCAAAGGGGGAAACCTGATCAAAGAGAAGGGGTAGAAGAAAGGTCAGCTTCGGGCGTTCGAGGTGATGGGAAGGGAAGGGCAGGGAGGGAGGGCTGAAGGAAGGAAGGAGGGAACGAGAGCTCACCTTGTATAAGAAGTGGTAAATATGCCGCACCTGAGAGAGAAAAAGAGCAGAGAGCAGAGAGAGGTTAGCTGGGAGAGAGAGGAGAGCAAAAATGGGGTGAAGATCGGACAAACAGCGTATTTTGGAGAGCAGAAGGAAAGGCGAGCTCGAAATCTAGAAAAGGGAGCGCGAAGGGAGGAGCTGTGTCGCTCGTGATCGCGTCGCGACGAAGGGAGGGAAAGGTCAGCAACAAAAGTGAAAATCGAGATGTCGAGATAGGGCAGGAGAGGAAGAAGATAACAGCGGGATGCAGATTTTCTTCTGAAGTGCTGAAAAGAGGAGGCGAAGAGGAGCCTCGGAATCGACCTCTCGTTCGAGGGAGCTCAACTCGACGAGCTCCTCCCTTCTCCCCAACTTCTTCCTCCCCTCTCCCTCTCCCTCTGCCTTCCTTCTTCTCGTCCCAAGCCAGCAGCTCGGGCGTCCCTCTCTCCCACCCTCGCTCGAACGAACAGAAAATCTGCTCATCAACTCGGCCGAAGCCGACGCCTTCCCCCGTCCATCTCCGGCGTCACTCCTTCGCCCCCTCCCCTATCTCTCCTTCCCTCCTTCCGACTCAGCCGCTTCTTCCACCACCCGACCTTCCAAGGAAATCAAGCTCAGCCTTTCCTCGCGTCTATCAGCCCTCGGCTCCTTGGGCGAGCCAGCAGCAACCAAGAGCTGTTTGATCTCCCGAGCTCGCCAGGGTGGGGAAGCAACGAACGAAGCAGGAGAGAGCGAGCTGAACGCTCTTTGAACGTTTCTTTGGACAGCTTTTTTTGACACGTTTCAGGGGCTGAGAGTCCTTTGAGCGGAATGTCGGCAGAGGTGGAAGCGAAGAAATAGGGGAGGAAAACGCTCGAGGCTTCGTCGTTCGCCTTCGCCTTCTTCCCTCCCTCCCTCCACCTTCTTCAAACAGTTCCACCACCCGCCGAACCGCCATCGTCTCTTCTATCAGCAGCACCATCAGCCCCCACCCACTCTCAACCCCATGCGTCTCTTCCGACCCTCTCACTCCTGCCCTTCCTCACGAGCTCACAACCACGACTCCTCCTCGACCTCCTCCTCTCCTCCTCCTTCAGCCATCTTCCTCCACCTCTCCCAGCATCTCCACGAACTGGAACGACTTTTGAACAAGGGAAGGAGCAGTAGAAGGGGGAGACTCAGAGTAGAAGAGTGTGCTAGAGCGTGTCATAGACTGTGCGAGCAAGCTTTTGGAGTGGACGGATGGGTGAGTGTTGAGCTCGGCTCTGAGTCGTCGTCCATCCTTCCCTCGACGTTGCGCTTCCCCCTTCCACGTTCGCTTCGTTCGAGCTAACTAAATTCTCTCTCCTCCTTTCGTTCACACAGGAGCACCACTCATCAACCATCAAGGACTCAACGGCTAGGGAGTTCGTGTGAGTTCTCTCCTCGAACAACTCAGTCTCGTTGATCGTTTCAGCCTCGTCCGAAGAGTCGGCTCTCGCTCGCTCACACGCCTTCCTTTCTCTTCTTCTTGGGCGAAGGACAGGATCCACCTCTGCCAGAAAGCACGCCGCCTACATATCGACTCGACGGGGGAAACAGCTACGTTCGTTACTTATCAACTCCTGTGAGTCTTGGTCTCCTTTTTCGCCGCTCGAGTTCGAGCTCCTCACGACGCGTCCCCCCTCTCCACTTCGACCTCCCTCTACTTCCCTCTCATTCTCACCTCTCCCCTACTCACTGTTCTTCTCCTCTCTCTCAACGCTAACTCGTCTTCTTCCCCACCCTCGGTCCGCTTCGAACGAGCAGAACAGACTGGGCCAACGAAATCAACCTCACCAACTCCCTCCTCGCTGAACAACAACTTCTTGTGGACTTGCTTCAAACCGAGTAGTTCGTCCCATTTCGCCCCTATCTCTGTCTCTCCCCTCCCAACTGACCCAACCCACCGTCCCTATCTCACCCTCCCTCCTCTTCCTCTCCTCCCACCCACCACGCTCACTCCCCACCACTTGCCACCCCCGCCCTCTCACCTCAGTCAAGCAAACCACAACTACACCTACCACACCCTCAAGATCCATCGAACTCCTCCTCCTCCACGAACGAGTACGCCCGTCAGGCAGCGAGGTTAAAGGTGGAACTGGCGAATGAGCGGGAGAGGTTGAGTGGGGGGGTTTGGGAAATGTGAGTGCGACGGAACGAGGATGCCTTTTTGGGGGGTTCGGGCGAGGAGGGTTGGGTTGAAGAGGGAGAGGGGAAGGGGGAGGGGAGAGGTGGGTTCGGAGGGTGGGAGGGTGGGAGTCAGGGAACGAAGCTGATTTTTTGGACGCGTTTCGGGTTTCGACAGGAAGATGGAGACGAAACGGTTTGAGGAGCTCAATGGACGATATACTTAGCATTCCCCTTCTTCCACCACCTTCCCTTCCCTCCCAGCCTTCGTTTCGCTCGACTCTTTGGATTTCGCAGACGCGTCTCGCTTGCTTTCGACTTCGACTTTACGCTTCCCTTCTTGTCTTTACAGTAACGATACCCCGTACGTGCGTGATGATACCCTTTCCGAAGATATCTCTATCTATGTGTTGTGCTGTTTTGAGTTGGCGGAGCGGGGGAGGAAGGAAGGGAAAGGGAGGGAGTAGGGGAGGGAGGAGGAGGACGCGTCGTCGAGGTGAGTTCGCTTGTGCTTCGTTTCGCATTTCCTCTCAGCTCATGCCTACCCTCATAGTTGGATTTGTCACTGACTCGCTTCATGCCTTGTTCTGAAATCGCGCAGGAGAAGCAGCAGAAGAAGGAGTTTCGATCTTCTTCTTCCGACCGGCGACGGACGCGTCGACTCCCTCCCCTTCCCTGCCTTCCTCTCACCTCTTCCTCCCTCTCTCAGCAGCTCGACCGACCCATCGGCTCTCCCTTCGATCTGCTGCTCAACTCAGCAGCCAACACGCTTGCTTGAAATCCCATCAACCTCAAAACCAAAAAGACGTGTCCTCAAAGGTCGTCATCCCCATCCTCGAGCTCGAAACGTTACAACTCAAAACCTCGCCGTCCGACAGGCTCGCTGAATCGAGACAACCTCACCCTCAACTTCAACGCCTACCCACCCCAATCACCCACTCATCCATCATGTCAACTCAAACCAACAACGGCGCCGTCTTCACAGACTCGAACGGTTCGTTCGCGTCGGGCTCAACTTCCCCTCCCTCCCTCCCTCCTCGATCTCGATTTCGATCTGACATTTTGGTTCGTTTGTTCCATGTTCTATGGTTTTGCAGGAACCCCCCAACCCTCCGCCACCTCCTCCCAAAGAGCAGGGAACCTAGGTCCTTTGCTTTTGCAGGATTTCCAGCTCATAGACGCTGTTCGTCCTTTCGCCCGACCTCGTCTCGAACGAACGAAACGTCGCGCTGATCACACCCCCCCTTTGGTTTCGTCTTGGTTCGAGCAGTTATCACACTTCGATAGGGAGCGAATCCCTGAGAGGGTTGTTCATGCGGTAAGCTCTGCATGCTCTCGCTTGAGGAGAAAGAGAGAGCGAGGAAGATGGGTTAGGAAGGTCAAGGGAAGGTTGCAGAGATCGAACTGACGTCCCCCCTCCCGTTTGTTCGCTTCGCAGAACGGACACGGAGCTCATGGGACCTGGGAAACGACTGAGGACGTTTCTGATTTGTGTTGTGCGAAGGTTCGTTCGCTCTCTCTTCCCCTTTTCGTTCGATCTCGAGCGAGAAGAGTGGAGAGATCAATTTCACGAAACTCACGCGTTTGGTTTGGTTGTGGTTCGTGGCAGTTTCTCGAAAAGGGCGAGAAGTGTCCTTTGGTCGCTCGTTTCTCAGTCGTAGGAGGGGAGAGTGGGTCGAGCGATACGGCCAGGGATCCGAGGGGTTTTTCGTTGAAGGTTAAGACGGAGGAGGGGAATTGGGATTTCGTTGGGTGAGTCGCGTTTCCTCTTCCTTTGTCGGTTGGAGTTGAGTGCTGAACCTTGAAACTCTTTTGTGGCAGAAACAACACTCCCGTCTTCTTCCTGAGAGGTGAGAGCTTCTTCCTTTTAGTCCGACTCGCCCCCTTCGTCTCGAGGCTCTGCTGACCCTCTTCCTTTCTGATTTCGTCCAACCAGATCCAGCAAAGTTCCCTCTCCTCATCCATACTCAGAAACGAAACCCTGCTACCAACCTCAAGGATGCAGATGCGTTTTGGGATTACTTCTCGCAGAACCCGTGAGTTCAGCTCGAGTTCGATTGAATCGACGCGTCTCGTCCTCCGTCTCTCTGTTCTGCTCGCTGACCAGCTTCTCTCCCCTTCGCATCCACAGTGAATCAATCCACCAGCTCTTGATCCTGTTTTCGGATCGAGGAACCCCGAACGGATACAGGCACATGCACGGCTGTGCGCTTTCTCGTCCTCCTCGTTTCTTTCTCTTCGCGACGAGCTCGAGACTGACCTTTTTCGCCGTTCGTTTCGCAGACGGAGGACACACCTTCAAGTGGGTCAACGCTAAGGGAGAGTGGAACTACGTTCAGATTCACATGAGGTCTGATCAAGGGATCAAGGTTCGTCGTCACTTGCGATTCCGAACAACGAGATGAGGTGTAAGAGTACTGACGACACGTCTCGTTCTTTCTTTTTCAAACCCCTGCTTAGAACTTCACCGCCGCCGAGGCCGCCGCTCTGGATGGATCCGACCCCGATAGTGCTGCCAGGGATCTGACTGAGGCGATTGCGAAGGGAGATTTCCCTTCGTGGTAAGTTTGGTTTTCGACCGATTTGGACGCGAGGACTCGCAGTGACTGATGATTCTTCGATCTTCTTTCGTCTCGCAGGACTGTTTCGGTCCAAGTCATGTCTCCCGAGCAGGCGAAGAACTTCAGGTACTCGGTTCTTGATCTCACCAAGGTTCGTCGCGTCTCGTTCGTTTCGCCTCCCTCGCCTCGTTCGCTGATTTCTCATTCCGTCCTTCGTCTCGTCAGGTCTGGCCTCAAGCGGCGTTCCCTCTTCGAAAGATCGGGAAGTTCACGCTCGATAGGAACGTCGACGTGAGTTCACACCCTCTTCAGCCTCGTTCTCGATTCCGAACGCGTCGAGCTGACTCACTTGATCACTCGTTCTCCTCGTCCCCCGCAGAACTGGTTCGCCGAGGTCGAGCAAGTCGCTTTCGCTCCTTCCCACCTCGTACCCGGAATGGAACCCTCGAACGATCCCGTCCTGCAGGCCAGGCTCTTCTCCTACCCCGATACACAGCGTTCGTCCCATCCCGTACCTCTTTTCGTCCTCTCCTTGTCGCTGATCGATCCCACCTTCTCTTTCTCCAGGATACCGACTCGGAACCAACTACCAACAAATTCCCGTCAACGCTTGCCCCTTTGCTAAGATCAACAACTTCCAGAGAGGAGGAGGTGAGCTCTCCCCGTTTCCCTCGTTCGATTCTGTTTAGTCTCTTCGACGCGTCGCTGACTCCTTTGTCTTTTCCCTTTTGTCCACAGCGATGAACGTCACAGGAGGAGGAGGATCCGCTCCCCACTACCCCTCGTCCGCCGACTCCCTCACTTACGCTCAAAGACCCTACGACCTCGAGAAGATCGCCGACGAACTCGACGGACCTGGAGTGAACGCGTTCGAAAGCGAGTTCCAGGAGATCGATCTGGAGCAGCCGAGAGTGCTTTGGGAGAGGGTGTTCGATGAGGGACAGAGGGAGAGATATGTTGAGGTAAGTGACAGTTCTGTCTGCTTTGGGTTAAACGAGCGAAAACTTAAACTGACGACGCGTGCTTTGGTTTTGGTATTCCAGAACGTCGCTGGCCACATGAGCGGGATCACTCGGCCGGATATCACCGAGAGGCAACTCGGGATCTTTTCCAGGGTGTCGCCTGATCTGGGGGAGAGGTTGAAGAAGGCTTTGGCGAAGCAGTAGCGACGCGTCGCATCTCAGGTTAGAGCGAGTTTGAGGGCTGGTAGGAATGAAGACGGAGTCTCGTCACTGTCGTGGCTGTTATTATATCGTTATTTTTATGTCAGTAGCTTGCGTTCTCCTTCAGACCTGACGGGAGGAAGAGCGAGAGCTAGGATGATCGCGACGCGTCTCTCGTCAGGTCGTCAAGTGAGTCCGACCTCATCCTTCCTTCCTCTCCTTGAACGGTCGTCAAGATCGGGCGCATCTTCTTCGGCCAAGCGCAACTCCGATTCTGCATCGCATGCCTCCTTCCCCTTTCCTGCCGAAAGAAACTGCGCCCCTGCTTTCAATCTCTCGTTAGCTCTCCTCTTGCTAACGGTCACCTCCTTCGTCCTTCCTCCTCCTTCCAATCTTTCGAACTCCAGCCATGCGTTTTTCACTGACGTCGAGTATAGGAACGCTCTTGCTCCTTCTCTGCTCGCGTGAGTTGAAGAAATCTCAGCCATCAACACCAAACACTTCCGACGCTGACCTCGATCCTTTCTCCCTCGCTCCCTTTCCCCTCTTCGCTTCCTTCCCTCCCTCAGCTCTACTTTCCTCAGCTCGAACGCTCGCTCCGAGAGTGATCACCCAACAAGGACTCGTAACATGGCTCGCTCCAGGCTCAGACGCTGCCATCGCTCAATGGTTCGTCGCTTCTTCTTCCCACCTCCGCTCTCGTTTCATCTTCACCTTCGCCCCCTCGCTCGAGCTCAACCAGTGCTGACTCGCCTTTCCTCCGCTCCGTCTCTCTCTCTTGAAAAGCTATCCGGTGAGCTCACATTCCTCCCTTCGAGCTCGCTCTACTCCAGGTCGCTAGCGATGAACCTCGTCCCGAGCTGATCTCTTTTCCCTTTCCTTTCCGATCCGGCTTACAGCTCGACATTCGGTTTCGCACGCCTGTCGCTCCGTTGCTCGTCGATGTTCTGTACTACTACCAGAACCAGACTTGGGTGAGCTCTTCTCCTCCACATAGATTAACAAACGAAGAAGAGGCTGACCTTTCCTCGCGCTCGTTTGGTTCGGCAGATTCTCAACGTTCGTACATTTGATCCCAAAGGGACTGGGTATTGGACGGATAACACGACGGAGGTGCTGGTTCATATGAACCAATGTAAGCGCTTCCTCTTTTCTTTCGACTCACTAGAGTAGACCTGACTCTTCTCTCGATCTTGCAGTCTTCTTCGCGACAGGAGTGAGTCACTGGTCGAACAGCTTTGGGACGACGAGCAGAGGCTGACCTTTCTTTTTCTGCTTCGTTTCTCCAGAGTCTTGTGTGGTTCAGGATCGTAGATCAACAGGGGAACGTCTCGTATCTTCAAGGAACTGCCTGTACGTCTGTGCCCTTTCTCGTCGCTTTTGAAGACGAGACGCGTCTCGATCTTTCAAAGTCGAAGTTGACCTCGAAGCCCCCTTCTCGCTCGCAGACACCGTTCAAGGAAGCGACGACAGCTCATGCCTCGTCGAGGACTACGAGAAGTCTGCATCCTCAGCCATCGAATCCTACGGAATGACGGGACAAGGGATCTTCACGACCATTCGAGCGACCTTTACAGACTCAGCATCAGCCTCCCCCTCCCCAGCCAGCTCTCCCACTGCCATCCCCTCCTCCGCCTTACTGTCCTCCTCGACCTCCTCCTCGACCGCCGCTCCTGGTGGCTCGAAGGGATCAAGCGTCAACGGAGCTGCCATCGGGGGAGGAGTAGCAGCAGGAGTCATCGTGATTGCGCTTCTGGTCGGAGCTGGGTTGTGGGTCAAATGGGCGCGTCGGCAAGCGGGAGGATTGAAGAAGTCGGAGTCGGTGGATCCAGAGGACAAGCTTCCGGAGGGAAGTGTACCTGCAGGAGCAGCCGCGGGAAGATACCTCGGTGAGTCGTCGTCGTCTCTTTTCTCGCGTCGAATCGTCGAGGTGTTCTGATCGTCGATTCTCACCATGTTTTCAAGCTTCTCGACCCACAGCTGTATCGACGACGGAGCAAGACTCTCTTCCAACTCTTCCTATCGCTACTCCCATGGCTCCTCCAGCGGTCCAGCCCTGGACGTACTCAGGTCAGTCTTCTTCGTTCTCGATTCACGACGCGTCCATCGTCTTCCGACCTCGTTGCCCTTTCGATCTGACACCCCCTTCTTTTCACAGCTTCATCACAGCCGTCGGCCGCATCAACGCGCGAGGCTCAGCCCGACTTCATCCAAGAGCGAGACGGAGGACTCTACCACGACGAGGTCGAGCGACTCCCTCCCGTCTACTCGGTGTGTCCCCTTTCCACCCTCCCCTCTCTCTCCTCGAATCCTCACTGACCTCCCCTCTCTCTTCATCAGGACGCAACATCAAGCTCCAACGGCTCAACTGGTCTCAGCGCCGCCTCTCCCAACACTGGAACTGGGACGTTCCCCTCAGGGAAGTCGGCACGTCCACTTCAACTTGTCGGGTCTCCTCCGCCGTTGGGTCCCAACTCGCCTGTTTCTTCAACGCGGAGTCCTTAGCTTTGAAGATCTCATCAGCCCTCGGAAAAACCCCTTTCAAATTGAACGCCCTCTCACGACCTCTTTAGCTTTATCGCCATGGACTTTTCGACTCTGCCGTCGCGGCGACTCGTTCGACGCGTTTCACTTTCTACTCACTCTCGAGCCGCTAGTTTCCCAGTCTTTAGACTGGTGGTTAGTAAGTCGAGTCGTTATATACATAAGTCTCTTCCTACGTCAGCTCTGACTCCAAACCGATCCCTTCTATCGACAAGTACGACCCGAAGACGCGTCCTCCTCGTCTCAACTCTCTCGCTCGAAGAGCTTCACAACCTTCCTCAGCTCCCCACCCTCGTCCATCGCGTGTTCATCCCACAGATCTGCCAACTTATCCAACTTACTCTCCAACTCAGCGCCGACCCTCTCCCTCCTCTCCTCCTCGCTCATCTTCGACGCAACCTCCCTCATCGCGTCCACCAACGTGTCCGTGACTCCACAATTCCTGACGGCCCTCCCAACCCCGCTCTGGGTGAGGACGATAGATTTGCCCATCTTGCGGAGAGTCGAGATGGCTGATTCCTTGGTTTCGAAGGCTGATCGTTCGGTCGTCCGAGTCGTGATGTCCTGGCAGGGCGTGGCAGAGCGAATGAAGAGCGTCTCTCGCGATGTGGTCGTCCGCTCTTGAGTTTCTTCCCTCCCTTTGAAGGTGGTACCAGACGTTCTTGGAGTGGGGGTCGAAGTCGATCTTGATCTTCGCTTCCTCGTCGAGAGCTTTTACGACGAAGGCGAGGACGAGAGGGTGGGACTCGCACGCTTGGAGGAGGAGTTGGGATTGGAGGGAGGAGGAGAGAGGGAGGAGGAGGGAGGGCGAGAGTGTGACAGGAGGTGGGTTGGAAGAGGAGACTTCGGGAGAGGACGTTCTGAGTCGTTTGGACATGGCTTTGAGAAATGGTAGGGGTTGAGAGTGGGAGGAGAGGGTCAGAGTCAGCGGCTGAAGAAACCCAAAATCTAAACCGTCGAGCTCACCTTTTGTTTCCTTCTCAACGGCTTCGACCCTTCTCGCCCCCTTCCCCTTTCAGATCCAGAACCGACCCTCATCCATCAGCCTCGCACATATGCCTCCTAGGAATCGAAAACTCGTCGCTCGAGAGCCGTCAGCGGAGGAACAGGACCAGGAGGAGCAAGAGGGAATCATGGTGAGCTCGAGCTTTCCTCCCCCTCCCTCTCCTTCCCCTTGTTTCCTCTCTCTCTCCACCAACGCATCCCTACTTCTTTTGTTCTCGAGGTGAGAAGCTGATGCCTACGTTTCCCACGCTCCTTCCACTCAGAACTCGTCCCTTCGGTCCTTCTTCCCCCTCGAGATCGTCAAGCTCATCCTCGCTGAGCTCAACGGCGACCTCCCTTCCCTCGCCTCGGTTTGCCTCGTCTCGTTCGGATGCTTGGAGGAGGCGAGCGGGGAGTTGTACAGCAACGCGGTGGTGAGGTCCGATCGTGGCTTGATCAGCATCTTCTGTGGAGTAAGTCTCACCCCTGGACGATGCAGATCGAAGGGGGCGCGGAGGAGTCTTGAGCTGACTTGTCCCCTCTTCCTTCCTCCTTCCTCTTCTCCCCAGACCAAACTCAAACCTCGCTCGCGAATCATCCCTCACCTCTCCCTCCACCAACTCCAATCCCTCTTCATCCACCTTCCGTTCTCCAACACGCCCGCGATCGTCCCCTTCCTCGTCCAGAAATCCAACGTCTCCTTTCCTCCTCGACTCTCGTCCTCTCCCATCGCGCTCAATCACCTCCGAATCGCCCCACCCCAATTCGTCACACCTACCAGCTTCCGCTACGCCTTCGACGCCCTTCTCATCTTTGTCCTACCCTACCTCTCTCCCATCCACGTCGATCTGGATCTCTCTCGCTGGCCGACCCAAGGCCACGGCCCTCTCAACTGGGCTCGGACGATGAGGAATTGGAGCAGCAGATTTCGTTCCCTCACCTTGAGAGGAGGAGATGGGAACCAGATCGTGCTGTTCCTGGGAGCGCAGACAACAACGCAGTTTCTCCTTCGAGGCTCGCCCTACATCCTAAGCGGAGGAGCCTTCGAGTTGATGGTCAACGTGAGCGAGAATCACGTGTGGAGAGACGAAACTTGCGTTGGGGTCCTTCAGAGGATGGGGGTGTTTGATCCGGCTGGGCTGAGGACAAAGATCGTGGTAGCGGAGTGGGTGAAGGAGGGCTGGAAGGAGGAGCTTGCGAAGTTGTCGGGGGAGGAACAAGAGAGGGTCGAGCTCGTGGTCGTCGAGGAGGCAGCAGAGTAGTGTCCGCAGTTGAGCTTCGTCTACGAGCACTCCATCTGATGAGATTGTTTAACTTTCACCAGCGGGGAGAAGAGAGGGAGAAGGGTCTCCAAGGAGGAAGAAGGAAAGCCGACTCGTTCGCGCTCGTTCGCGACGCGTCTCGTCTGGTCTCTTCGCTTCGCTTTGCAGAAAGATGGTCATCACAGCGGCGGAGTGGTGTCATGAACACGTCAAAGTCATAAACACTTCCGAAACCCCAAAAACGAAGTAGAGATGGAAAAAGCGAACCGAAGGAAGAGAGGAGAGAGAGGAGGAGAGAAGGATAACAAGGTCGCTGAAGCCGACGAAGCGACGCGTCTCGTCGTTGATCACGCTTTAACACAGCCTCCGTCGAGGGACAGCGACCATCCTCGGATACACGAGTCTACAAAAGAGAAGCGGGGACGGTGAAGAAAAGTTCAGAGTGGGAACACGAGAGGGAAGACGAGGAGACAAAATCAACCAAAGAACTCACCGACGACGCAGGTTCCGTTTCGGCAAGAGACCTCGTTCGATCTCCGAGCAGTCGACTCCAAGTCCTTCGGGGCATCCTCCACATGAGCTGGAAAAAGAGGAGAGAAAGAGGAGATGTCAGCGTTCGTTCGCAAACGAGTCAACGCGTCGTCAAGTCGAAAAAGCGTCCCTCGAACCCACAGCGGAATCGGACCGAGGAGGAGCTGAAAGACCTACCTGAGGTTATCCTTTACATTAATGCAGTCGAACGATTTTGAGGAAGGACAAGCTTGCTCCCCAATCGGACAGACCTTCCCGCCGACGAAAGGAGACCGCTCGACGTCGACGTCGGCTCCCCTCTTCTTGAACGGCGCTGGATTGGCTGAAGGTTGAGGAGATCCGTTCGCACACGAGGCAGCGTAGAGCTCATCGGTGAGGGGTCCGCCTCCTGTGTAGATCTGTGGGAGGGGAAGAGAGAAGAAGTGGTCTTGTGAGCTCGCGACGTCTCGATGCTGCCGTCCCGAAGAAAATGGAAAGCTTGGGACTCAAACACGAGCCGTCTCCTGCCATAACCCGCAAAGGATCAGAGGAGCATCGATCCCTCATTCCTTGGACGAATCCTGTCATAGTACTGAGGCCAGAGCAAACGGCAGGAAACGAACTGAGGTCGCGGTCGTTCGTTCGACCAAAATCGAAACCGAGATCAGCACTCTTGTCTTGTTTCGACCCTCCTGGACGCTGACTGTACTCACTAGGGATACATGGTACATGTATGGTCGAAGATCCCGTAGCGATATCCAGGCGACGAGTAGTAATCCGAGAGGCCTTGACAGGCTCCTTCCGACCCGACCTCGTAGTACATGATCATCCCGCTGTAGAAGGCCCACAAATCTGCTTGGTGGTCCTCGTCGAATAGTAGGTAGGTTGCTGCTCTAGTGGATCCGAGGAGGGAAACGAACAGGGGGAGGAGCAGGAGGTGCATTGCGAGAAGGGGCCGAAGCGTGTCGGCGTCGCGAGTACGGGAGTAGGGGGAGAAGAGGAGGAGGGCTGGAAGATGTAGGTGCGGGGTCGAGGTTGAAGGTGGAAAGAGATATTCGAGAACGAAAACAGACTCAAGAAGACTGACAACGAAAATCAACGAAGTGAACAGAGGGATCGAAGAACGACGCGCTCTGAGTCGTTCCGACGGGAGCTTTTGGTTCGAGAGCTTGGACGGTGTCGGGGGATACATAAGCTCAGCGAGCAGAGTAACACGATAACCGAAGTCGAGCTGATAGTCTAAGCAAAGAGAAAAAAGAAGGCGCACGTCCATCGTTGGAAGGCAAAACTGTGAGACGAAGGAAGACGCGTCGTCAGTTCTGTTTTCGTGAGCGAACCTTCCATCTCCTGCCGGACACCAGAGCGCGAGGAGCCAGTACTCACAGAAGTTGCGGAGGGAAGGAAGGAACCTCCTCGAGATTTCGTTCGAGGTTGAGGCGAGTTCGACGCGACGAGGAGGACCGGACAAGGACAAGGACGACGATTGTTCGGCCGCGTGGGATTGTTCGAAGAGGTCGACGAGGGACGTGATGGGAATAAAAGATGGAGTGTTGAGGCGGTGGTGAAAAAACGTGGGTCCGAAGTGTCGAGGGAGAGAGGGAAGAGAGAGAGGGAAGGCGACGCGTCGAGGACTGAAAGATCAAAGACGAACGACGAAGGGGATTTAGATCGAGCGAAGGGTCAGAGAGAGGAGAGATCGGTACTCACTCTAAGCCTCCACTACAACGGAGAACTTCGACCTCCATCCTTCGTTCTCTACGCTCGCAACAGCAGCCTCGGCCTCCTCCCTCTTCTCGTCCGACTCGACGACCAAGACCAGCGATCCCTCCTGCATCTCGGCGAAGTGCACGCTCGACGAGCACAGAATGTGTCCCAAAAGCTCGACGACGCCCTCCGCGGTAGGTCGTAGTTGATAGAAGAGGGTGGAGAGGTGGGTCCTGATCGTTCGTCGTCTCGTCGGCGAAGGGGGAGGAGGGATGTCTGCTTGTGCGAAGGTGTAGGGGACCACACCCTTGAAGTCGATGACGTCGATCCTGTTCCAGCCCGAGAGAGGACGAGCAGGAGGAACGCGGAACCATGGCAAGAAATGGTACGGGCGATCTGTTCCTTCCAGTTCGAACGTGATGGGATTGAGGAAGGGGAAGAGGCTGAGGTAGAGAAGGTTGACGGTCTCTTTGTGGTAGCAGTAGATTGAGAGATGAAGGATGCTGAGGAGAATGGGGTCGGAGGAGAGTCTGGAGGGAGAGACGCGAAGGGCGGTGGGTTCCGAGGAGAGGGAAGCGAGGTCGAGGGAGAGGGTCCTGATCTGCGAGAGGTCGAGGAGGTGGTTGATTCGGGAGGGCGAGGTGAGGTCCTGTGGAGAGGAATACATGCGATGTTAGACCATGGATGACAGAGAGGATCGGGGAAGCATCTATAGACGTCAAAACGACTCACCTCGACTCGCTCGCAGAACAGCTCTTCGATCTGCTTCATCGTCTTGACCTTCACATCTCGGTAGAGGAGAGGAGCCGTAGATGTCAAGAAGTCGAAGTTGACTCTCCCGAGGGCTGCGAGGGTTGAGGGATCCGCTTGTTGGAAGACGAGAAGGAGGACATCCCATGGAAGGGAGCGAGGAGGTCGTTGGCGAGTTGAAGGAGGAGGTTGAACGATCTGTTGGTGGATGCAGCAAGTGCGAGAGTCAACGAGAGAGCAGTATAATAGATGAGGTCGTGTCTATACGTACTTGCGACATGGCTGTGATGTAACTAGAGAGAGGCGACCATCCAAGGATGAGCGAGAGATGAACGACGGGAGGAGGAGGAGCAGCTGGAGGGGACGTTTGGGAAGCCCTTGAAGGATCGCAAAAGCAGGATTTCTTGACGTTTTTGATGGAGAGGTCCGAGTGGGGTCTCGGTGTAAGAGGCGAGAGCCGAAGAAGCGATCTTGTAGATATCGCTGGAGGGAGAGAGTCGGGGTTAGAGACTTCTCGGCTGGACGAGCTGACAAGCCGAAAACGAAGTTGAGGTTCGCCAGCTCTTTCGCTCGTTTGACCTCCAATCCACGACTCTCCTCCCTCTCTAGGTTTCCAGATCAACTCAATTCAATGAGTGGGCAAAGCATAGTCAGTAGAATGATCCTCTTGAGGTATCGAAGAAGGGGCGAGCGAGGGAGAGGGAGGACGAGAGAGCTGACTGACCCCTTGTTCCTCCTTCCCTTCACCTCCTTCCTCTCCTTCTCTCTCGTCTCGAACGCGCACTTCTTCACCGCTCTCAACCCACTCATCTCAACACCATGTATCTCTCATCCGCAGTCACGAGTTTACGCTGATGTGAACGAGCGTCTGGGGAAGGACTGGTGGGACTATGGTGAGCTTCTTCTTCTGGCTTGACCTCCTTCGTTCAAGCTCGACTCTCCTTCTCACGCCTCCCTTCCCCCCTTGCTTCCACTCTCTACAGACAACCTGCAAGTCAAGTGGGGTCGACAGGAGGACTACGAGATCGTTCGAAAAGTCGGTCGTGGAAAGTACTCCGAGGTTCGTCTTCTTCTCCTTCCTCCTTCGTCTTCAGCTCGAGCTCGTCCATGTTCCTTCCCTCCTTCCCCTTCGCCCCCTCTTTCTCCTCTCGCCCTTCTTCCCTTCCCTTGGTTCCTTCGACTGCAAGCTCACTCCTCTTCTTTCTTCTCCTCCCTCACCCTCTTCACTCTTCTTCCTCTCGCCCCTTCTCCTCCCTCCTCCAGGTGTTTGCTGGAGTGTCGCTCTCGACGTCTCAAAAGGTGGTCGTCAAGGTGCTCAAGCCCGTAAAGAAGAAGAAGATCAAGAGGGAGATCAAGATCCTCATGAACCTCTCAGGTGGACCAAACGTCATCAACCTCCTGGACGTCGTTCGAGATCCTCAGGTGAGTTCGCAGACGAAGGCGGGAGGGGAGGAAGGGACGGTCGAGCTCGCGTGTTGCCTGGGGTCGGTCGAGGAGGAGTCGTGAGGAGCTGGAAATCTCGTTCGAGAACTGCTGGGGCGGTCCCTGGAAAGTTACTGGGATGGGGAAGGCGTTCTGGTCGAAACTCAGGAGAAGATGCAGGACCAAACGAGAGGGAAAGGGACAAACGACGAGAGCTCACCTCCTTCCCTCCCTCCCTCCTCTCCCTTCGCCAGGCCAAAACTCCCTCCATCGTCTTCGAGCACGTCAACAACATGGATTTCAAGCAACTTTACCCTACCTTCACCGACTTCGACATCCGGTACTACGTCTACGAGCTCCTTAAGGTTCGTGCTCCTCCATCTTCTACCTTCCTTTCGCGAGCTCGACGCGTGCTCGTCTCGCTCGCTCGCTCGAGAGCACACCGAGGAACTGTGAGCTCACCTACCTTCTTTCGGTGTGTTTGCCAGGCCCTCGACTTCTGCCACTCCAAGGGTATCATGCACCGAGACGTCAAGGTTCGTTCTCGAAGCTCGTCCTGTCTCGATCTGACTCGACCGACTGAAGCTGACTCTCGACCTTTCTTTCATCGTCAGCCCTCGAACATCATGATCGGTGCGTTTCGCCTTACCCTTTATTTCGCTCATGTTTTTCTCTCTCTGACTACCCTTACCCTTCGTCGAATCAGACCACGAGAAGCGACAGGTTCGTTCGCTTCGAATCGGCTCCTTCCCTTCTCGCTCTCTCTTCGAGCCTGACCTTCGCTTCTTGCTTTCTTCTCAGCTGCGGTTGATCGATTGGGGACTTGCCGAGTTCTACTTCCCTGGAACAGCCTACAACGTTCGAGGTGAGCTCCCACTCCTCTCGCCTATCTCCGCTCTCCTCGCTGACCTACGCGTCTTGCTTTCGTTTCGTCCAGTCGCGTCGAGGTACTACAAGGGTCCGGAGCTGCTCGTCGATCACCGGGAGTACCACTACGGTCTCGACATGTGGAGTCTGGGATGCACGGTCGCGAGCATGATCTTCAGGAAGGATGTGATCGTACGTTCTTGTTGCTTGCTGGCCCCTTCGTCGCCTTCCACTCGAGCTTACTGACGCGATCTTCTCCCTTCTCACCGTCCTCCTTGTCTGCGCCATCAGTTCCAAGGTCACGACAACCTTGATCAGCTGGTCAAGATCGCCAAGATCCTCGGAACGGACGAGCTTTACTCTGTGAGTCGCGACTTCGAATAACGCGTCACTCCTCCTCCCTTCTTCGTATTACTGACTCCTTCGCTCTCTTCGCTTCCACCTTCAGTACCTCGAGAAGTACGACATCGACTTGGAACCCGCTTACGACGATATCCTCGGTCACTACCGTCGTAAACCCTGGTCCAAGTTCGTGAACGCGTGAGTTTCAGCCCTCTCTTTCATCTCTTTTTCTTCTTCTCGACTGACTCTGACCTCCGCTTTCCGTTCTTGATGTTCCCATCCACAGCGACAACCAGCACCTCGTCTCCGCCGAAGCTACCGACTTCATCGACCGTCTACTCCGGTTCGTTCCCTTCCCTCTCCCTTTGTCCTCGTCGCGTCCCCTCGAGCTGACCTCTCGCTCTTTCACCTTCCAACAGATACGACCACCAAGAACGGCTGACAGCCAAGGAAGCCCAGGCTCACCCTTACTTCGGTGCGTTCTCGTTTGCTCCTCTCCTTCACCTCCTTCCTACCTTCCTCGACGCTGACCTCGTCTTCTTCCTTCCTTCACTTTGCAGCTCCCGTCCGAGACGCCGAGATGGCTTCTTCCTCCTCATAAGCTCCCCAGCCCCATCGACCAATCCATTCCTCTTCCTCGCATTACCTAGATGCGTTCGCTACCCTACGCTCGCCAGTGGAGCATGCCCTCCCTCCCTCCCTCTCTCGCTCACGACTCCCGTCCCGCTCTTTCTCTGTTTTTAGATACACTTCCTAGGTTCTCTCTTTCTTTTTGGGCGTTGTTTCTTAATGTTCGCTTTCTCTTCTCTCTCTCTCGCCTCCCCTCACTGCAACCGAAACACCTCGAATCGAATCAACCAGCGACCTGCACAACCTCCCATTTCGCCTCCTCTCCACCCGCCCCCTTCCCGTCCACACCCAAACCCAACCCCTTCTGCTCCCTCCTCTCCACGCTCCTCCTTGCACCGCTCAAATCAAACCCCTTCACCCTCCCCGCCACGACCAAATCAACCCCAAACAGAGCGTTCCCCAATCCGAACACAAGCGTGCTCGCGTAGAAGAAGTTCGCGTTCCCTGAGCCTGCGCCTAGCCAGAGGTGGTGCAGCAAAGGGAGGAGGATGAGGGAGTAGAGGTGCAGGGTTAGGGAGGGGAGAGGATGGCGGAGATCTAAATTGCGAGGGAGGGAGGGGAAGGGAGGGTGGTTCAGCGACGAGGTTGGGTTTGGCAAGGGAAGAGAGAGAAACGAGGTTGGACGAAAACGCACAAGGGACAATGGAAGGGAACAAGGGGAGCAAAGCGAGCGAGAGAGAGACGTCTCCGAGGGTGGGGTAGGATTTGAGGGTTGAGGTGATGGCGAGGAGGCAGAGGACGGCGTAGAGGGGATCGCGTCTGGAAGGAGACGAGAAACGAGCGAGGTCAGCGAATGAGGACCGGGAGGGTGGAATGGAAGCGCGATGCGATGCGTACCTGAATGTCAGACCGAGAGGAACAACGAAGATGACGATGTGCATCTGGTTGCAAATGAACGAGAGCAAGGGCAGGACGGGGTCGCGTCAGTTCAGTTCTCGACTCGACTCGTTCGCTCACCCTCCATCCTCGAACCCAGACGCACGGAAGAGCAAACTCACCTGAAACACCATCGTAAAAAAAGGTCTGAAATGATCAAACATCTCGGTGAAGAAGTACCAGCTCAAGCCGACGTTGGGCGTCAAGTCGACGATTCCAAGGATGACCTTCCACCCCTTGAAGACTCCTTCCCATCCTCCGAGCACCAACCTCGCTCCGAGGAGAAGAGAGCCGAGCATGAGAGCGTAGGTTCCGACAAGCTTGGCTGCTTTGGGTTTGGAGGGGAGGAGGGAAGCTTCGGGCGAGGACGCGTCTTGGGTTGAGGTTGAGGTGGGTTGTTGGAGGATGAGGAGGATAAGGAGAGGGAGGAGAAGGAGAGGGTAGAAGGACGAGAGGGTCGCGAGGGATAGGAAGGCGAGGGATGGAAGGGGTTGGTCTGGAGGGGGAAGGGGGGGGGGGGGGGGGGGGGGGAAGGGGGTTAGGAAAGGCGACACGTGGAGCAGGAGGAGAAACGGACGAACGAGATGCTCCAAAGTAGATGGCAAGGAGGACGAGCATGTTGTCGAGGGACGTTATCGATCGAGCGAAGCAGGTGAGAAGGGTGTAGGGGTTCCAGAGGTATCTACAAGAAGGACGAAAAGTTAGCTGAGGAAAGAGAAGAAGATGGAGAGGGAGAGACGAGCTCACAAGAACGCGACGACTCCTTCCCAACCTCTTCTCTCCTCGCTCGACTCCCTTCCGTCCTTGATTCGAACTGCCCATATCCGACTGAGAGCCCATGCGGAAGCGACGTCGAAGGATGACCATGCGAGGGAGGACAAGAGACGAGAAGTGGGCGGGAGGATGGTCGAGAAGAGGAGGAGGTGAAGAGGGGACTGGGCGAGGGAAGAAGGAAGGAGGGAGGTTGGTGAGCTCGAACGAACGAGAAGAGAGCGCTTTGGGAGGCGACGAACATGATTGAAAGTTCCACCGTTGTAAGGATCTAGATGTTTCGACTGTAGGAAGACTCCTTCCCGTACTGGTAAGAAGGAAGAAGGAGAACGAAGAGGGAGGGGAGGAGAAGAAAGGTCAGCTCGAGCCTCCGGCTCGCCAGCGAGCCAACAACGAGAGCTAAACGAGGACTCACATCGCCTGAAGGAAGTCAAAGGAGTACCTAGCTCCAATCGATCCATTAACATATCTGGTAAGGAGGTGAACCCGAATACAGCCAGGCGAAAGACGATGGCGAGGAGGAGATGGGCAGGAAGGGGGAGTCGAGAGATGAACGCCGAAGAGCTCGAGGTTGTCGTCGAGGAGGGCGACCGAGTGCTGACAGGTTGGCGTTGGGTAGCCATGACCGGTTGCAGCTTTCAAGCTTGCCGAGATGGAAATCTGAAAGAGGACACGCTGGGCGTTGGGAGGAAGGGCGCAAGTCGAGGAGGAGGAGGGACGAACGAAAGTTGAGCTTCGAGCGTTCCTTCCCTCACCCAGCCTCACCCAGAACGGCCCTTCCTCCTGCGGTTCTCTCTCTCCCTCTCGCTGTCCTTCTTTGCACGTCCCTATGTCGACCTCTTCGTCACTCTCAGACGCCTCGAAACTAGCGAATCTTCTAGGAATCGGCGAACAAGACCCTCAAGCGTTCCTCAACGAGCAACTCAGCTGGTGAGTTCTCCCTCCTTTGAACTTCCTCCTGCAAGCTCGCACGTTCTCATCGACCCCTCTGACACCGACATCAATCTTCCAACCATTCAATCAGGCTCCAAGCCGCTAATCACAGCCAGGACATGTCCGAATCTGCTCGAGTGAGCTCGCCTTCGTCCCCTCGCTCATGCCAGCCATCAGGCTCGATGTCCTGAACCCTCTTCCTTTTCGTCTCCATCTCACCATCCTATTCGCAGGCAGCTTTCTGTTCGAGATACCTACCAGCCCTCGCGAGAGGTCTTCGACGTCATCGAGACCTCGAGGCCATCAGCTTTCCTATGTGCGCCGTCCGAACCCTCGAGCTGTGCGACCGCCAACCTCTCTGGACGGGCCACTTCCTGAGGACGAGTCCCGATGCGAGGCATCTTCTCTCGGATATCGTTCAGATACTCTGCTCCTTACCTGCCGACTTCCTTGAATCAGTACCCCGCGACTCGGGATTCTCAACGAATGAAAAGGCTGACTTTGCCCCTCACCTCCTTATCGTCTTTTCCCTTCCTCCAAAGGACTTCCAGTCTCCCGAAATGCTCGTCTTAATCCTCCTCAGCTTCTTCAGAGTCATCAAGGACATCGTCCGCCACACCCTTCGCCACGGATCCATCTCGAAAGCCAATCTCGTCCTCTCCCCTTCCCTAGACCGCGCCTTCCTCCACTGCTGCCGAATCTACCTCTCCTCTCCACCCATCGTCTCAGTCAAGCACAGCGGGTCTTACAGCTACGTATCCGAGATGAAGAGACACCTTCAGGACCTTCCGATGATACTGGGAGTTGACGGAGCGGGAGAGGTCGTGATGACCAGAGCCGTCAGAGGAAACACGACGTCGGAGGGAAGCCTCAGGTGTGAGCTCTCGACCCTTCGCGAGGATTCGGAGGGACTCATAGCCAGATACGAGTGCTCGGGTCGTTCGGGGAAGCTGAAGTTGTGCTCGGTCGTGAGTCTCTTCTTCGCTGCTTCGATCTCCCCTCGCTTTCGACGCGTCTGCTCCTCCTCGACTAAACTGACGAGCTTCTCCTTCCTCCCTTTAGTGCAAATCAGTCGTCTACTGCTCTCCTGGTTTGCCCTCCATCTCCTCAACTCGCTCGGACCCTCGTTCGCCCGCTGAGCCGACCTTCCTTCTCTCTCTTTCTCGACGCGTCGCTTTCGAACAGAACATCAACGAACCGATTGGAAGGAGCACAGAAAGGTCCGCTTTGCTCCGAGCTGGTAGATCGGTGTTTTTGAATTGGGATCAAATGATGTGGCCTCGACTTCGATGCGAGAGACGAGAGGGGACACGCGGCGCGGGGAATCCGGTCGACGCGTCGATTTCTGCTCGTCGACCGCCCGATGGAGTGCTGAAGGCGGAAGAAGGCAAATGCGGTCCGCTGTAAAAACTAGATCTAAGAGCCCTCTTTCTAGCTCCCAACTCGCTCCTTCTACCAACAAGATTCGACTTCGCCGTCGTCCTCCTCACTCCTCTCGCTCGAACAAGCCGGCGATCTCCTTCAACTCCCCATCCTCGTCCAACGCGTAGCTGTCCCAGAGGCTCACCAACTCCTTCAACTTGTTTGCGAGTTCAGCATCAACCCCCTCCCTCCTCTCCTCCTCGCTCATCTTCGACACGACCGCCTTCATCGCACTGATCAACTCGTACGTCCCTCCATCGTTCCTCAGGGTCCTCCCAACTTGGGTCTCGGCGAGAACGAGGGATTTGCCCATTTTGCGGAGAGTCGAGATGGCTGATTCTTTGGTTTCGAAGGCTGATCGTTCGGTCGTCCGAGTCGTGATGTCCTGGCAGGCGTGGCAGAGCGAGTGAAGGGCGTCCGTCTCCTGCGATGTCGTCGTCCGCTCTTGCGTCCCTTCCCTCCGTCTGAAGGTGGGACCAGAAGGTCTTGGAGTGGTGATCGAAGTCGATCTTGATCTTGGATATTTTGTCGAGAGCCTCGACGACGGAGGCGAGGACGAGAGGGTGGGACTCGCACGCCTGGAGGAGAAGTTCGGATTGAAGGGAGGAGGAGAGAGGGAGGAGGAAGGAGGGCGAGAGTTTGAGAGGAGGAGGAAGGGAAGAGTCGGAAGAAGAGGTCGAGGAGGTTCTGGCTCGTTTGGACATGGAGTTGGGAAGACAGAGGGGGTGGAAAAGAAGGTTAAAAGGAGAGGGTGGGCGTCCAAGGGTGGAAGAAACGAAAAAGCGAAATCGTCGAGCTCACCTTTTTCTTCCTCCCGACGGCTTCGACACTGCTTCCTTCCCTCCCCCAATTTCTTCCCTTGGAAACTCAACAACTACTCTTCGCATTCGACCTCGCCTCCATGGCGCTCAGAGACTGAAGAATCGTCGCTCGAGGGCAGTGAAAGAAGGATCAGGACGGTCAAGAGGGACCCATGGTGAGCTCGAGCTTTCCTTCCTTCCTTCCCTTTCCTCCCTCCTACTTCCTCTCGTTCTCTACCCAGGCCTTTCTAAAGCTTTTGATCTCGACCCAAAAAGCTGAACTTTACCTCTCCGTCCCTGATCGTGATCCACGGTTCCACCCTTCCCTCCCTCTTCCCTTTCAGATCGTCAACCTCATCCTCAACTCGACGGTCCCGTCGAACTCATCGAACGACTGCTCCTAGCCCCGTCCCCCCCTCTTCTCTCTTTGCTGACGAGTGGCTCGCTCCTGACTGCCATCTCGCCGCCGCTGGTTCGAGATGATCACGATTAATTGGCGGACGAGGTACGAGACAAGGGCGAGGTACCAATTTGTTTCGCTCTCCCGTTCAGATCGTTCCGCCACTTCTCTCGTCTTCCCATCTCCAAATTGACTGATTCTTCTCTCTCTTCCTGCCGACCTCATCAGCCTCTACCCTCCTCCAGCATCTTCATGTTCTTCCTCCTCCTCCTCGCCGTCCTCTCCCTCTCAACCCTCTCGCCCGTTCGCGCGTCTTGCGCCAGCTCCCCTCCCACCAACTGCCCTGGAACCATCGCTGGCTCCTCTTTTAAACCTGTCGCTTGCTACGTCGACTCTTTCCCTAGGTGAGCACCGCCGAATCCGTATCTTCTCTGACGAGTGAGCTCCAAGCTAACTCTCCCTTTCCTTTTCTAAAGGAACATCCCTTATTCAGGCTACGCTCCTACCCACGCAGGATGCCCAGCGTACTGTCGGAACTATGCTGGGTTCTTCTACAACGCTTACTACGGCGCATGCTATTGCGTGAGTCCCTTTAGTCATTTTGTCTTGAAGAGGAATGAAGATGTCTTCGACCAGCGTCGCTGACCTCGTCTTCTTCTTCTCGTTTCCCAGTCGTCGAGGTCGCAATCAGGAGATAGAGAGACGGCTTGCGTTACTCCTTCTATCGAGGCGAGTCGAAGCGCACGAGTGATGCATCGGCGAAGGGCAAAAACACTGACTTGCTTCGACTTCGATTCGTCCCTTCGATCCATCCCTCAGCTTTACACCGACAGCGAAGCTGCTCAAGCGAGCGGTCTTGTTCGTCGTCGCTACGCAGAGATGGCCCTCGCCGAGGAGGAGGCTGCTAAGGCGATTCTTTGCACCGGAGGGAAGCAAGCTTGCTTGATCGCTGAAGGATCTGACGCGTTCGAGGTGAGTGCTCGTTCTTTTCACTCGAGCGAGGTCGTCCCATTCAAGAGCTTGCCTTCATCTGACCCCTCGTCGCCTGTCTCACTCCTCCAGTGTATCGACACCACTCAAGAGCTCGAGTCGTGCGGAGGCTGTCGTTATGGGAGCGCTGGAGGAGCGTCCTCCAACGGGGTCACGTCCTCTCGGTGAGTTCGCGTCTCTCTTTGGCTTCGTCTCCTTCGAGGTCGCTTTACGAAGCGGTTTAGCCAGCTGACATCTCGCTTCTGACATGCTTCAAGACTCCGAATTCAAGGCCGCTTCCAAAAGAAGAAGGAAGAGATCGGAACCGAGTGAGTCGACTTCAAGTCCTTTTCTCGATTGTTCGACGCGTACCGTTCTGATCCTCGACCGTTCTGATCCTCGTCCTTTCCGCTTCCAGTTGCTCTTCTATTCCAGGAGTCTCCCTCTCAGGAGTCAGCTGCTCCTTCTCGTCGTGTACCGTCTACAAGTGCAGGTCGGGTTGGACTTTGAAGGAGGGGAAGTGCGTTCGTTCGAGGTAGCTTTTTGGGTCAATCGTCGGTCGAGCGCTTGTCCTTCTTCTCCTTTCCTTCTTTTCGGTTATTTGGGCCTTTCCCTTCGTTGTACGCTTGATACCTTCGCTTTCAATGTTGTGATGAAGTTGATCTCGAAGTGCCATCGTCGACAAAGGACGACTGATACGACGCGTCTTCTCTCTCTCGTGCTCGTTGTTCGTTCGCAAACGTGAGGCTCGCTCTCCATCTTGCTCTCCTCAGCCTTCCTTCCGTCCTTCCAAGGACCCTCAGACCTCCTTTTCTCTCGCCTCTCTTGCTCTCCAGCCCAATGCGAAAGAGCTTCAAATCGTACATACATCGAGCCTGCCGAAAAACATCCCTCTCGTCGTCGATCCCACCCACGCTCAGGCCAATCCAAGATCCCTCTCCTTCCTCTTCAGCTGCTCGACCTCCGCCTCCAGCGCCGCGTTCGCCAGCTCGGTCTGCAGCGTCGACGAGATGAGTTGCGTCCATTGACCTTCCAGTCGCTCGAGGACTTTGGAGGCGTCGACCTGTTGGAACGAAACGCGAGACGAGAGGGCAGGGAGGAGAGGAGAGCGAGAACGTCAGCAAGGGTGCTTTGACGGGGTGATGTTCTCATCGATGAGTCTCGAAGGAGAACAGAACGAGGAGCGCGAGCGAGGAAGGAGGCGAAAGCGAAGTCGAATCGAACCAACCTGGTGGTTCTTCCTCTTCCTGTTGAGCTCGACGAGTTCCTCCTTCATGGTGGCGACGGTGGCCTCGAGCTGAGCAGCATCGGCTGTGAGGAGGTGGTTGTGGATGAGATGGGCGTTGGGGCCGAAGGAAGTGAGGAGGGAGAGGTTGGTTTGACTGGAGGGGAGGAGAGGGAGGAGAAGGGAGGCAAAGAGAGGGAGAGAAGCAAGGTTAGCACGAGTCTCGGGGGAGAAGAGGGGGTCGAAGAGCGATGTGATATGATGTGATGCGTGATTGAGGTGTTGGTGAAGGAGTGTTTGGGATGGGGAAGCGTCGAAGAGGGAAGGAAACGTCAAGCTCACCGGACTCCGAGATGCTCGACCTGAGCTCGGGCGTTCAAACTGGCGGCCTTCCACTCCTCCTCTGTAGGGTTTTCGGATATAGGAGCTGGGAGTTGGTATCGGTTTCGGTCGAGAGCGGAGAGCTGGCGACGAGGGAAAAGAGTGAAGAGAGAAGATGCGAGGATGTGAGCTCGCGTCTCTCTTGACGAAGGGGAAGGAGAGGTCAAGGGAGGAGACAGAAGAACGAACGGGTTGATCTGGGTAGTTGGCGAGCAAAGAAGAGAGTCCGGGGGAGTCCTGAGGTGCGAAAGTGGAGTGAAGAAGTAGGTTAGCGACTAAGTTTGAAGGACGACGAGGATGGATGGGCTGAATGGAGGGGAAGGGAAGGAGGAAGGGAGGGCGAGCTCGAGACGATGACCCTTTCAGCCATCCCAGCTCTTCCTCCTCTTTTCTCCCGAAGTAGAGGGACGAGAAGCCTCCAAAGGAGCTTCCAAAGTCGAAGAGATCCTGTCCTAGCTCGTTCCAAGGACGGATGAAGAAACGACTGAGCTCACCTCGAACAACTCCTTCTCCGGACCTTTTGGCAGACGAGGATGCTCCGCTCGCACTCCTCCCATCTTGGCCATCTCAGCTTGAACAAGAGACTCGGCAGTCTCACGGAGACCTGCGAGGGGGGCGAAGGAAACGGATTGAGGTCAGCTCCGAGTAGGGATGGATGGGAGGGAGGAAAGGCAGAAGGAGGTCGTCTGAGCTCACCTGGCACATCCTCCAGATCTCGGTCGATGTAGGGAAGAGAGTCGATCAGATCGGCCGAATCGTGAGGAGTAGTCGTAGAGGTGGACATGATGAGGAGAGCCGGGAAAGAAATGGGAAAAGAAGAGGAGGAAGGGTCGAAGAGGGTCGTCGTTGCTGTTGAAACGAGAGAGGAGAGCTCGAGCTTTCCCTTTCGACGGCCATGTTCTCCTTTTCTCGCCTTTCTGCTTTGCTCGCTCCAACGATCTCTACGAGAGAATCAGAGGTGAGTAGAACGAGGCTCGGTTACTCCCTTCTCTTCCTTTTCGTACGTCGATAGAGCTCCGCTCGTCGTCCATCCGAGCTGACCTCGACCTCCTCCCGTCCCTCCTCCCTCTCTCTCCCTTCTTCCAGGCCGACCTTCCGTCCAAGGCTCACTCCTTCCCTTGGGAGATCCTTCTTCACATCATCTCCTTCGCGGATCAATCCACACTCGCTTCCCTCTCTCTCGTCTCCTTCACCGTCTGGGAGACCGCTCGACCTCTCTTGTACGAAGACGTCGAGATTACTTCCCTCGAAGCTCTCGTTGGTTTGCTGTTCGTGGTCAGTCCAGCTTCGTTCCAATCTTCTACTAGACCTTGGTCAGCACCTCCTTATCACCATGCTGATTGTGCTTCCTCTTCTCTTTCTTTTAATTCGCAGGAGCGAACGCAGACCTCTCCCCGCCTCCCTCCTTCTCGTCACTTCACCATCCCAACCCTCACCCTTCGACTCCCACTCGTTCTTCACTCCCCAAGCCAACCCTCCATCCCGTTCCTTCTCCTCACCGGTCATCCTCCTCGAGTTACCGAAACAAATCCTGCTCTCCTCCTCCTCAACTCCCTCCCTCGTCCAGTCGGAACCCTCGTCCTTCCCATCGAAACCACCCTCCACTCCTTCGACTTCATCTTCCAAACCATCCTTCATCGGGTCAATCCTTCCCACGTCCTCTTCTCCAACTCGAACCCCAACATCGGGAGCTGGACCCCTTACTCGACGACCCCAGAGATCCTAGACTTCGTTCCTCCCTTCGTCGCGAAGTGGACGCGACTCAAGCGAGTCATCAGTCAAGGTCACACATGGAGGGAGCTGAGGGATACCTCCAGTCGTCGACGACGAGCCATCCCCTTCCCCGTCATCTGGCTGGATCATCATCGTCGCTCGCTCGAGGAGGTCGTCTTTGATTTCACGACGACAGGGAGAGAGGATGGGTACGCGCGTAGCCTTCGTCGAGGGAGTTTGAACGAAGTCCTTCTCCTCGGCGGAGCTTACAATGCGCACCTATCGGACGGAGCGGTGATTGTGAGGGTTTGTTTCGAGGAGGAGGAAGCGGCGAAGAAGGACGTTGAGAAGCTGGAGCCGAGGTTGAAGAGGAAGGTTCGAGTCGAGGTCGTCGCAGACACGTACCTTTTTCGTGTTGCGGTGATGCCGGTCGCAGTGGTGATGTTATCATGGGTCCTTCCTGAAGCTTCGTTTCCGGCGAGACGCTCATCGCGTTCTCGATTCTCAGACTTGTCGCGTCCGATCCACGCTGGACCTCCGCCCGTCTTCTCGCTTCCCACTCTCTCTTCACTCGTCGGCTCTTCCACGTGTTAACCACCTGGTCGCATCACTTGGAGGATAGATCTCCGTTGCTCTCAATCACTTCAACCTCGAAGAGGCGAGACGCGTCGCGAACGCGGAGTCGCCTTTCTTTCCTCCTCCTTAGCGATCCTCCTCTTCTCTTCTCGCCGCTCGTGTAAATTAGAGGATGACATCAGATGAGATCGTAGTCGACAAAGCTTAACTACCAATGTCACATTGCTGCCTCCTCGACGACCACGAGCTCGACCCTCCCTTGTTCCTCTTCCTTCAATTTTGCCAGCTACTCCTTCCACCCCTTTTCCACCGCCTTCCCTACCAGAATCTTCATCTTCAACCCCGCCATCCCAAACACTCCCATCACACGAAGAACCTGAACGAAAGTCTCGTCTCCCCTTTCGGGACTCCCGCTCACGTCGAGCTCCAACTCGAAAGCTCCTCCGCTTCGGAGGTACGGCGAGTTCCGAAGGATGAAGTGTGCGTTCAGTCCGAGGAAGGGTCCAAATTCTCCTATGCTACAGGACAGGGTAAGGGACCGAAATCTGCTTCCCCAGGCGACGAGCGTTCGAGTCCAATCGCAGAGGAAGAGACGACGATGCCGACTTGACCGATTTTCGGTTCGGTTTGGCAGTCTATTGATGTCGTTACCGACTTACTGAAACAGAGCAACGTCTCGTACATGCTTCTCCTTTGACCATGCGGCTGAAAGAGAGAGAGGAAGAATGAAGCTCGCTCCGAGCCTGAGTCTCTTCTTCTCGAACTGAGCTGACTCGCGACGCGTCTCCTTTCCGCTTTCGATGATTCGCCCTTGCCGTTGGAACGGACCGAGACCATGCACGCGTAAGCTCTGAGCCTTCGCCGCCGCCATGTACTACCCGTCGAAGTTGAGCTTGGATTGATTCTGGAAAAAAGAGACTCGGAACTGCGATCCCGTCGCTGCAAAAATCGAGGAGACATTCACGAGCAGACCGACGAGGTGGGGCCGCTTTGCTCAGCGCTAGATATGTGCGGAGTCTGAGGGACTTGATAGTCAAGGCACCGACATACGAGCTCTATCTACAGCCCGTGGGATCGAGATGAGAAGAGAGAGGCGTCGACTCGACGCGTCGATCTCGCGCGGACCTCACTCTTTCGCTTCATCTTCAATTGAAGTGCTGGTCACACAAGGCTCTCGAGGCTCGAATCAAGTGTGTAAAGATATACTCAGATGTTCACAAGCGTCCCCGACTGGCGTCCTAACTGAAAGGAACCAAGAACGAACAGAGTCAGCTCGACGCGGTCTAATCTCTCGCTTCGTTGAGAAAGGAGAATAAAGAAAACTCACTTCAATAGTTATAAAAGCTTGGAGACACAACGTAAAGTCTCACGTTCCCTTTATCGGCGTTCATCCTCACCATACCCTTCCCATCCACCCCACCGCCCGGGACCTGGCTGAACTTGTAGTTCAACTTTCTCTGCACCTTCCCGTCTGCGAGTCCTCCCCAGGTCATGAAGGTTCCACCCCCCCTCGTCAAAGCCTTCTTGACGGTAGGCAATCCCTCGTTCGTCGCCAGCTCGAACTCGCCGTCGAACGAATCGAAAGGGAAGATGATGTCTGTTCCTCCTCCCTGCGACGTCGAGTTTAGGTTGACTCCTCCTAGTAAGGAAGCGTAGGAGCCAGAGGTAGCGAAGGATGTGATATTAGCTGTGATGTTGCCGTTGGTGCTGATGAGGGTGAGGTTGTAAGCGGAGGAAGGGGAGGGGAGGGTTGAGGGGGGAGTGAAGGTGAGGTTGGAGAGGTGGATGGTTCCGTGCGAGAGGAGGGTACCGGAGGCGAGGGAGTAGGAACCTGAGATGGAGCGGCTAGCGTAGATCGAGAGGGAGGGAGCGAAGAGGGGCTGGTGGGAAAAGAAAGAAAAGAAAGGGGAGCGGGAAGTGTGAGTCGGAGGAGAAGGAAGGGACTCGACGCGTCTACCGAACGGATAAACTCACAGAGGTGGCATCGATGGAACCTGAACCGAGTCGAACGTCAACGAAATCGAAGGTAGCGTTCTTGAGATCTTGAACTTTGAGGTCTCCGGCGGCTGTGGAGACGTCAAGACGGCGAGCGGAGAGAGTCGGAGGGACGAAGATCGTGACGGTGAACAGCATCGACGAGTCGAGCCACAAGTCAGGTTGAGATGCGATCTGAGAGACGCTCGAGAGTCCGAAAGTATCTTTTCCAACCGTCTGCAAGGGAGGAAAGGAGCGCGGATCAGCCCCGTGATGCAGAAGCGACGCTTGACGCGAAAACAAACTCGAGCTCACCTTCATCGCGAGTCCGACCGCGCTATCCCCATCAGAGCTCTCCACCTTGTAACCGTACGATCCTCCCGCCGTCTTGGAGAGCTGATCCGATCCCCACTGCTTCCTCGCATCTTGGTTTCCCCCCGAAGAGCCCTTCCAGAACGCGTCGACCCTCGCACTCCAATCCGTTGAGTTGTCGGGCGAGGAAGCGAAGACGATGTCCGTCGAGCGCTGTCCGAAGATCTTGACGAAGTAGGAGGACGATGAGATGGGCGTGGGGATTTGGAGGAGCTGAGAGGAAGAGGTGAGGACGGTTGCGTCGAGAGTGTTGATGAAGGAGAAGTTGGAGACGGTCGGAGGGGAGAAGGTGAAGGGAGTGAGGAGGTCGCCGTCGGAAGATATGAGGGAGGTGAAGATCTTGAGAAGAAATAGAGGATACGGTCAGAGTCATGTATACACGAAGAGCAGCCGCGAGAACAAACAAACTAACCTTGGGTTGGACCATCCTTCTTGCTGCACTTAAATCAGCCAGGTTGTCCAGCTTCGATTCCTGCGCTCGATGAACTCCATACCAGATCATCGTAGCCACCAGAGCGACGAGAGCCAGTATCACCGCTCCCAGGACCATCTTTGCTCTCTGCGAGAACCTCCAGAACTGCCACCAACGAGGCCGAGGTTTGAGCGTTGAACCTTCGACGTCCGAGCTCACCAGCGGTCTCGAAGGATCTGATGGAGGGTCGTCGTAGGCGTGTCGATCGCAGGCTGGGAGGGAGTCGTCTAGAGACTGCCTGTCGGGTTGAGGTGACGTCGAGGTTGGCATGGGAGGAATGGGGTGAGGGTTGAAAGGAAGAAGGAGGAAGAGGAGAGAGGAAGGGTTGTTTTCGACGTCGATGCCCAGGGATTTGAAGCTTTGAAGACAGGTTTGTCACCTGTTCAACCTTCTACTGATAACGACTCGGGGCCTTTTCGGTTCCTACAGTTCGTGAAGGTCGATTTTTCACGAGGAGGTCAGCGAAGTGCGCAGGAGGGAGCATCGAGGAGGGCGGAGAAAGGGAGGAAGGATGGAGGAGGAAGGAGATGAAAAGGAGGACGAAGGCGGGTGTTGCTGGGCCTGCTGAGAGTTGGTTCATTGATAGAAGGAGGATCGGATAGTCAAGGAAGCGGCTAGGGATATAGTGGCGAGTTGATGCGGATATCTAGGCCCGATTGGAAGGTTTGTCGAGATGCTGGAGCTGGCGCGTGAGAAGGAAGGGAGGCGATGGTGAGCTCTCGAATCTCGTTTCGTTTGAGCCCACCCTCCCTCCTGCCTCGCTCCCAACCGCATTGAAAATCAAAGGTGGGAGAGATGTGAGGTAGGATAAAGAGGAGGAATGAGTCGAAGGTGTAGTAAGTGAAGGATGCCGAGGAAGCTGGGAGGAGGGAGAGGCGTTCGAGAGCGATGGGAGAAACGCCGAGGAGGCGAGGAGGGAGAGAGATGCCTGATTTCTCGACGAGATGGGGGACCAGGGCGTTGATGCATATGTAGAGATGGAGGGTGAGGTTCTGTACTTGGGAGAGCGAGAGGTGAGGGATGAGACGGGAGCGAGGTTTGAGCTTCGTCTGTAGGGAGAAGGTGATGAGGAGGGGAAGGGACGATGGTCAGCTCGTTCGTCTTCTCCTCCCTCCTTCTTCATCCCTTGCTTCGAGACTCACTCCGCAGAAGAAGCTGACTATCCCTCGAGCTGACTTTATCACTGCGTCCCTATAGAGTTCCTCGCTGGCCTCCTCCAAGCAACCGAACGAGACCAGGCGGAGCGAGGCGAGCGAAGGGAGGTCGTCTTGGAGCTCGGCGAGGATGAGCTTGACGATCTCGAGAGGGAAGAAGGATCGAAGGGACGAGTTCTGAAAAGGAAGCAGAGAGAGAGAGGTAGAGATCAGGCTCCTGGGTCGAGAACGAGATAAGTAGGGCAGCGTGCGTGTGGACGGAAGGGAGGAAAGAGGGAGGAGAGGGAAGGAAGGTGAGACTCGAGCTCACCATGGGTTGATCTGCGTGCTGCTGCTGTTCCTCCTCCGGCTGCTCTCTAGCGACAGCTCTTCGATTCCTAGGAGGCATGGCGGCGCGGTTGAGAGGGCCAAACGTGGATCAGGAGGTTTGTGAAGGGGAGGGAAGGGAAGGGTGAAGGACTGGTCAAGGAAGGAAGGCTCGAGCTCAACTTTCGACCTTTGTCCTCGTCTCCGCAAGCCTCGACCTTCCTCCACATCCACCTTTACAACACATGCTTACTCGTAGCCTCTAATCACCACGACTGGACTCTTCTTCATCTCAGAATCCCACTCGTACCGAAACCAACCTCCTTCGACGCTTCAATCCTCCTCGCGATGGACGCTCCTCCTCCCTCGCTCCTTCCCTCTTCCCTCCCCATCGAATGCCCTATCCTCGACTTCTCCTCCCTCAAAATCAGCTCGGATGCCAGCCAACCACGCCTTGAACCCTTTCCCTTCCTCGCCGACGAGCTCAAGAAGGAGATCCTTCGCTTCTGCGATCCCTCAACGCTCGCAAAGACCTCGCTCGTCAGCTTGGCCTTCCTCGAGATGTCGACTCCGTTTCTCTACTACGAGGTCGAGACTCGCGGCTGCGAGCAGCTCTCGCTTCTCTTCAAACCAAGGGTGAGTGTTGATCGTGTCTTTCCAGCCTGGTTATCTTGCTTGCGATGCTGACCTCCCCTTCTCTCCTCCCACTCTTATCTTCGCCAGACCCTCCCTTCCCTCCTCCCCTCCTCCACCGGCTCCAGCCTTCCTCCTATCCGCATCCTTCACTTCTCTCAAGTCGTCGGCGACTCGTACGATCTCCTCCTCTCCATCCCTACTCAACCAGCCCTTCGCCTGCGCCGACTCGTCCCCCGGCTCAACATCGAGCCCCTCGCTCTCCGAACCCTCTACAGGCTCTGCCACCCCAAGCATCTCGTCGTCCAAGCAGCCCACAGAGAAGACCCCAAGTCCATTTACGTAGACGACACCAAGTTCATCAACCTCGACGATGCCTTCTGGATTCGGCTGCAAACCATCAAGTTCGTGGGACCGGCGTGTGTGGGAGTGAGGAAGCTCAGAAAGCTCGCGACCATCAACTTCCCTCGACTTCGACTGGTCACGTACGATCTTTTGGACCTCGGACGACTGCGAGCGGTAGACTGGATGCAGCCTGTGATCGTGGATCTTGCTGCTCCTCTTCCGGAGGTGGTGCAGGTGGTGGTGCTCGTCAGCTGGAAGTGGGAGAGGAAGTTGTTTCGCGAGCTTTTGGAGTATAGCGTCGATGCCGGGATGAAAGGTCAGATTGAGGTCAAGGTACGAGCTTCGTGAAACGTGAGTCCGAACCTTTGTCTGTTTTTATTTCGTCTTCCCTCTCGCTCGCCGTCGAGATCTCGCTGCTTGATCTGACGCGTCGACCTTTTCTTCCCCTTTCCTTCTAGGCACGGACGCCTTGCTCCTCAACTCTTCCCTCGCTCCTGGATCAGCTTAGCTTTGAGCTCGTCTCTTGCCCCTTCTCTCGCCCAGACGTTCGCCCCGCTCTCTTGCTCTCCCTCGATTCGACGCCGACGAGACCCGAACGCTGACCTCGCTTCCTCTCTTCTCTCCTCAGTTTGACTCGTTAGCCGTAGTCGGATATGGCAATGAATCTAATCTTGCTCAATTCTCCTTCTTTCTCTCGACCGAAAAGATCTCGAAACGACCTTCGTCCGCGCGAGATCAAGACGAGTCGCGACGCGTCGTCCTCCTCCCCTCTACCTCAACGGCCTCAACCCCCCTCGCTCTCTCTTTTTCTCCTCCCACACAGCCCTTCTATCGCAAGTCTAGCCCCTCCAGATGTTTATACCCGGAAACAATGCCTTGCACCACCGCCATCAGGCCTCCGTCCTTAAACACACGCATCCGTCCCTTTCCGGCTTCCTCGTCCAACCGAACGCCCTTGGGGACGTAGTTCGCTCGAAGTCGGGTGATGCTTCCTGCGATGGGCTGGGAATGATAACGAAGTAGAAGAAGGAAGGGAGAGAGCCGAGTTGGGTTGAAAGTTGGGAGAGGGACTAGAAGGAGAGGGTCGAGTTGAGTTTGAGCTCACCATCACGAACGAGAAGAGGAAGAGGAAGCCGAGGAGCAGGAAGAAGGTGGTGAAGATGATAGGGATCAGGAGACCAGCCATGATGAGCAAGCGAGCGATGAAACGAGTGTGGGTGTGGCGAGGACGCTGGAGGAGAGAAGAGGGAAAAAGAGGTTCGAGCTGAACAGGTCGAGTCGGTGGAGGAGGTGCCCGAATGTTTGACATATCTCCCTTTGTTGTTCGTTTGTCGAAGCAATTCTTTATGATGTATCTGTTGGTAGGTAGGAAATCGATCCTGGAGATGACTTTCCCTCGAGATACGAGTGCTAAGGGACGTAGAGGAAGAAGGGAAGGGTTCGAAAAACGGTGAATCACCCGAGGTGACACGCGTCGCTCGTCCCTTCCTTCCCCTCCTCTCTCCAGACCTGTTCAGCTTTGACTTCCAACTTTCACCTTCCCCTCCAACACAGCCACTCTCTCCTCCTTCTTCTCTTCCTTTTCCTGAGGATGCCCACCCCGGAGGATTCGCTCTCCCTCCTTGACCAGGAACCCTCCTCCCTCCCTCCTCGTCGTCCCAAAAAAAACAAGCTCACCCCTTGCCGGTTCTGCATCGGACTCGTCCTCCTCGTCCTCGCTGCCTTCTTCGGTATCGTCTTCTACCAACTCGGCAGACTCGCTTACGACTTCCTAGGGAAAGCGAGGTTCCCTCATCTCGCTCATCACCATCTCCCGCTCAAGAACGAAACGGGACGAGTGTTCGGCGAGGACGAGCTCGTGAGATCGTTCTATGGAAGGGAGGAGGACGGAGGAGTAGAGAAGTTTGACCTGATCGCTACGATCTTTCATAGGGTTATGGTGAAGAACGAGACGCTCGAGGTCGGGGCTGGGGCTGAGGAGGGAGCGTTAGCGCTGAAGGAAGGGGAGGAACAGCTGGAGAAGAAGAGGAAGAGGAAGGACGAGTTCGTTTGGGGACCTTGGGAGAGGATCTTCTCGGAGGTCGTCCTCGAGGGGTTGGATCTGAAGACGAAGAGGGTCAAGACGATCACCAAGATTACTCTGCCTGGTCGAATCATGTGAGTCCGATTTGGACAAAGGAGGGAGGGAAGGAAGGAAGACAAAGGGAGGGAAGCGAAAACGAAGCTGACCTCCGCCGAGCTCGCACCTCCTTCTTTCTTCCCTCCTTCTCTTTGCTTCCTCGCCACCTCCTCTCCCAAGTCCCTCCCTCCGAAATTCAACCCAAAGAGTCGACCTCGTCGCCTCCTTCAACCTCATCCCCTCCTCCCTCACCACCCCCAACAATCTCATCCCCATCGACACAACCGACTACGTCCCCTTCAATTTCTCCACTCGAACCTACCCCTCCCCGTGGCCCGTCCTCGGAAACACCCTCGAAGCTCAAAGGGAGACGGAACAGCCGAGTGCGTCTTGGAGGGATCAGCTCGTGAGGTTTGCGACGATTCAGCCGTTGTTGAAGGAGGTTATTCCCTGGGTCGAGAAGAAGGAGGGGGAGGAGGAGAAGAAGGAGGGGCCGGTCATTACGATGGTGGTTAACGGGGAGGAAATCGGGGTCGGGGATCAGGAAAAAGAAGGAGATGGGGAGAAGAGGGAGAAGACGAGGAGTCATGCCATCGTTACGAGGTGAGTTGACGTCTTGACGAGTCGCGTTTCGATCCTCCTCTTCTTTTTCTGACCTCACCTCTTTTGTTTTCCAAAGGTCGATGGTCACCATGGTTCGAGACACGTCCGTCTACTCGCCCGCTTCCTTCAAGAAACAGATGAAGGCTCTCGGGGAATCTAAGGTCAGTCTTGTCTTCGCGTCGTCGCCTTTTTTTATCACTTTCCCTCGATCATCTCCCTCGTTTCGCCTCGCTTACAAACCCCTCCCCTCTTTCGTTTCTCGCTTTTTCCCAGCAAATCTGTAACGACCTCTTCGCCGGCAAACGCGTCAACCTCAAGGGTGGGAAGTTTCCGAACTGCCGAGACCTCTCTCGATTCGACGGGCACGGACACTTTCAGAGCTTGTTTGAGATGGGATCCGAGGGGGACGCTGTTCTTTTGAGGGAGGAGAGGGAGAGGGAGAAGGAGGGCGGCGAGGTGGTGGAGGAGAGGAAGAAGGGAGAGAAGGGATGGAGGTATGGAGCTGTAAGTCCGCGTCGTCGGTCTTCGATGGAGCTTGAGATGGACGATGGATCTTGAGGCGGACGAGCGTGAGCTGACTCGAGACGACGTCTCTTTTTTCTTGACGCGACAGTTCATTCAAGCCAACGCTGGATTCCCAGGACCTGCCGATTTGGTCGAGCTGGGGAATGGGACGAGCGAAGGTCCGTTTCCCCTTTCGTCTTCCTCTCTTTTGCTCAGACTCTTCCTTTTCGCTCTGACGCTTGTTTCCAAACCCTTCTGCTCCGTTCATTTCTTCAGTCATCGAGGACGAACCCGATCTCACCTTCGACTGGCATCTCACCTTCTCGACCTCCTCTCCTCTCACGGTTGCCCTCGTTCGTTCGCGTCACTCTCTCTCTCTCTCTTTCGTGCGCGCCGTCAAGCCTGATTCACTTTCGTATCGGTTTGACCTGCAGGCCAAAGCCTTCGTGAACAGTGGAGATGGCCTCAACAATGGCGTCTCTTCGAATCGATCAGCTCACGAGATCGCTCAGGGTCAAGATGCAGCCGAGTTCTCCAGTGCGTCGTCCACCTCCTCTCCGCTCTCTTCTCTCACCTCGCTTCGCCTTCGCCGTCTTCCCCGTCTGATTCTTCTCCCCTCTTTCCCCTCATCTCTGTTGTCTTCGCTGTTGCTCCCTCTCTGTCAGACGCTCTCCTCGGTCACCCGTTCAACCCGTCGAGTCGACCCGTCGTCCGGAAAGCCCTTCGAAACCTCTCCAGCATCCTCACCTTCTTCTCCGTGCTCATCCAACTCCACTTCTGGATTACACGGAACGTCACCACGGGGCTCAGCGCGCCTGCTCTGGGTTCGTCTCAGTTCCTCTCCTTCTCGACTCGCGATTCCGTTTTGACGCGTCAACTCTAACCAACTCTCTTCCCTCGCTGTTTTTCCTTCTTGTCTCGCCACTCAGCCATCGACGGTCTGATTGATTACATCGTCTTCCTCTGGGAAGGCATCATCGATTACAATGAGCTCGAGGCTCCCTTCTTCTGGGGAACCGTCGTCGTCGTGACCTCCTACAGCGCCATCATTTGGGCGCTCGCGTTGAGGATAGAGTTCTCCTGGTGGGGTTATCTCCCCGTCGGATTCAGTAGGAGGAGGGCTTTTCATTTGGAGAGGGCAAGCACGAGGGTGGATATGAGGTTCAGTTGGAAGCAGAGAGGAATGGTAAGTTCGACGCGTCTTGAGTCGTTCGTTCAATTTCGAAGTCGATCGAATTTACTGACTCGCTCGACGTTGCTCTTCCCTTTCCACGGAATTCAACCACCGTAGGCCTCTCTCCTCCTCCTCGCTCTCTCCTTCCTCATCCCCAAACTCCCCTACATAATCCACGCCGCTCCACCCCTCTCCCTCGTCCCCGAAGAAGGCTCTCTCCGCTCCTCCATCGCCAAAGCCTGGTACTTCATCTACATCAACCACCTCGCCGACACCTCTTCCAACCTCCTCTTCCTTTCCCAGTTCCTCCTCAACCAGCGCTCCAAGACCTTCGGACAAAACTACCGCGTCCTTGCTGGCGTCGACTTGCTTTCGCAGACCCTTCACACGCTGCCGGTGCTGTTGAGCGCGAGGTGGGGGAGGTGGGAGCTGATGGATCCGCTGGATGTGTGGGATGTGGTGACGTTGGGGAAGTTCGCGGCGAGTGCGTGGCAGGCGTGGACGTTCGCAGGGTCTAAGCAGCAGGAGGAGGAGGAGCAGTGAGCGAGAGGGGAGGGAGGGTATGGTTGAGAGGGATTTGGTTCGGTGGAAACGGTTCATAGTTGTTTTGGGGATTATTTGTTCCTAGTTCACAGATAGAGAAGTATCATCGCAGGGAGAAAACGTGAAAGTGGAAGTTGGAGGAGACGAACTCAACTCAACTCAAAGCCGACGCGACTTTCAGTGCAAGACCTTCTTCACCCGTCTATTTCTCGGTTTTGCCTGATTCTTACAAGCCAAAGAGAGTCGAAAGAGACAACGCGTCGTCCCAGCTCTTCGTTCACCTCTCGTCTTGAACATCGGAGCCGAGCTGGCGTAGAGTCGACGCGTCCATTCCAGAAGTATAGGCAAAGATCGTACTCGCGAATGTTCGAATAAGCTCGACGCACCCACCCACCCTCTCCTTCCCCTCAGCGCTCCATCCAGTGATCCCTCCCGAACCTCCCACCCATCATCTCACCCATCCTCGTCCTCCCACCCATCCCACCTCCTCTACCCCCACTACCACCTCCTCCACAACCCATCATGCTCTCGAACCCTCCCACCCCGTTACGCTCAGCCGCAGGAGCGTCAAGAAGCGTGTCGAACTTGTCGGTCGCGTTGTTGAGTGAGATGGAGGGATTCGGTGAGGTTCGCGAGGTAGGTGGATCGTTGGACGTCGGCGTACTCCTGGAGACGAGGGAAGCGAACGAAATGCGAAGAGGCGAGGTCAGCATTGAACGAACGAACGAACGAGCGGACGAACGAGGAAAGGAGGAGGAGACGCGTCGAGCTCACCGTCAAACGCTCCTCCCTTCAACTCCCCCGCCTCCTCAACCCCTGCAGACCAGCCATCAACACACTGATCATCCTGAGGATCTCCGGATCTGGCTTCATCGTTCCTTCCGACACGCCTCGGACGTAAGCGAAGACGATCTGCGTTCGATTCGAGAGCATCGGGAGGGCGTTTCGTTGGGTTGTTAGGCTTCGGACCACTGCAGCGCGGCGAAGGAGGATAAAGAGGGAGTCAGATGAGCGTTCGTTCAGAGAGGAAGAAGAGAGAGTGAAGGAGAAGAGAAGAGGCGGAGCGGGAGACGGTGAGGTCGATGAAACGAGACGAGACGCGGGTCACTCACAACTACTCTCTCCCTTCCCTACCTCCAACTCAGCCTTCCCAACACCTTCCAACGCAATTCGCTCAGCCTCGCCAGGCTCGATCTTCCAACTCGTCTTCTGGGATAGGACTCCAGCTCCTCCCACTCCTGCAACAGCTCCCTTGCCGGCGTCGTCGTCGAGAGTGGGAAGCCGCGTGGAGGATGGTTTCGTAGATGGCGAGAGGGAGATCGGATCGTTCCGAGGATGCTGTGGGAAGAGTCGGGGGGAGTTGGAGGAAGAGACGGATGTCGTTTTTGGTGGTGAACTGAAGAAGGGCGAAGCGGAGAGGGAGGGGAGGGGGGAGGTGAGTTTTCGACGATGGAGGAGAGGGTGAGGGTGAGGGAGATGGAGATAGAGAGAGGGGACCTACCTGGGTGTGAAGCGAGAGATTTAGATAGGAAAAATCTACACCGACGGAGTACCATCCTAAGAACTCGAGAGGTGGGAAGACTTGTTTGACTGCTGAGGGAGAAGGAGAGGGAAAGGGGAAGGAGGAGGGAGGGGAAGGGTGTGAGCTCGACTCGAACCAAGGGGAGAAGCTCGTCTTTTCACTTCCCCCTTCACGGCCCTCTACATGAGATGCCAACGAAGACGCATGTACTCACAGTTTCCACTCCTCTCCTCGAAGAAAGCCCAATCAACCGTCTTGCCCTCGGAACCCGCTCCCTCCTGGATGTTCGTTGCCATCGACGTCCATGCCTCCGTCCGGTTTCTCCATCGCGAGCTCGTAAGAGTTGACGATCTCTACCTCTCGACCTTTCTGGATACCGATGAGAGCTCCGATGACTGCGTACGAGCGAAAAACGAAGGAGGGGGGGAGAGGGAGTAGAAGAAGGGAGGAGGGAAGTGGTGATGAGCTCGGTCGTTTCGTTGTTTCGAGTCGAAGGAAGAGATGGACTGACTCTTGTAGTTCTCCGACTTCTGCTGGAGTTTGGTACGAGTGTAATGTTCCGAGATGTTGTGGATATGGAAAGGGTGGCTGCACAGGACGAGGAGCGAGAGACGGAGATCCAAAGGTCAGCATGGGAAGGAGGAGAGCTCTCTCTCGGTTGGACTGGACTGACAGAGTGATGGTCAACCCGGAAGTGCTCAGACCAGGAAGGATGAACGAAGAAGGTGCGAGTTCTGATGAGGAGGCTTCCATCTTGAGAAAGGAAGAGAAACGGAAAAGAAGGCGATGGAAGGCGAGATGGAAGGTGGAGAGAGGAAGGAGGAGGAGTCGAAAGCTCATGAGCTGACGCTGGCCTTCCTTCCTTTCAGTCTCGAACGGTGACCATGTCTACTAGCAAACCTGCTCCGCTTTCTCTCCCTGGGACTCCTGACTCTCTATCCTACCAAAGAGGAAGGATTCTCGGATCCCGTCTTTGAATCAGCTCACCAAGAGTCGAACAAAGTCGTGAGCTCAACGTTTCCTCCCTCCTCCACCTCGACGCTTCCCTTCGTTCCATCTCCTCCTTCGTTCTCGCTTCCTTCGCTGACCCTCGCTGTTCTCTCTCCCTCTACTCGACCATCTCAGCTCATCTTCCTTCCAGGTCTGTTCGATGGGATTGGATCTGTACCCTACGTCGGCTTCCTCAGCAGCGAGCTCGAGAAGATGGGTTGGAGTTTGTGAGTCCTCTCGTTCGTTCGTCGTCGTCGTGCGTCCCGCCTTGGAGGGCAGAAGCGCCTCCACGTCGCGATCAAACAGATCTGTACTGCTCTTGCCATCTCTCTCTCAATGACTCGGAGCTCAGCAAACCTCCTCCCTCAACGACGAGCCAACGAGCTGACTCCCCTCGCTCGTTCCATCTTCCCTCTCCCTCTCCCACCCTCTCCAGAGCTCAACCCCACCTCTCCTCAGCCTACAAAGCCTTCGGGCGCGGCTCCTCCTAGCAGGACGCTGATGATATCGATGCTTGCGTCAACTCCTCCAGAACTGTACGAGGTTCGTCCCCTCTCCGGCGATTCGTTGATCTCGAGATCTTCGACCCTCGTCGCGTCTCCCTCTCGCTGACTCCGTCCGCCCTTCTCCCTCCGCCTCTCTTTCTCTTCCCACAGGCAAGGCGGGAATCGCTCTAAAGGTTCCTTTGACGGGCTGTCAGGTTACCTCGCCTCCGAACTCAGGAGGTCGTCGATCCAGAAGGCGATTCTCCAGGCGCCTGGTGAGCTCACGATCCACTCAACTTTTTCTCTGTCCTTCTTGCTTTCCTGCTTCCACAAACGAATTGGCTGACTCTTTACCCTTCCTTGCTATCGTCACTCGCATGATTCGTTCACAGTTCTCCGGTCGAGAAGCTCTAGCCTCCTACCCTTCCTTTCCCCCCCACCTTCGCTTCCCTCGTCGCTTCCCTCGCCGCCGATCTCTACGCCGCTGGCCAGCGAGACGAGCTCGTTCCTGGAGAGGAGGAATCCTTAGTGGTGGATGTGACGGCTTCCCGAGCTTGGAGCTTGGCTTGTGAAGGGCGAGTTGTTTTCGCTCGCTTTCTTCTTCCCGCGAGTCGTTCGACGCGTCGAGACCTGACCTTCGTTCGTCTCTTCTCTTCTCCCCTCACCCTTCTTCGAACTGCAATCAACCCACAGCGGAGACGACGACTACTCCTCTCTCTTCGAACCTCTCCCTCTCGACATCACCTTCGGCAAACTCCCTCTCTCGACACCCGCGCTCTTCCTCTTCTCCTCGACCCAACGCTCGACGGCTCAGCATGCCTTGCCGAAGGCTTGGGAAGCGGCGGTTCCGAAGGACTTGAAGTTCAGGGGAGCGACGTTGGAGGGGAGTCATACGTTGAAGGATGGGGGCGAAGGGTGGGAGGAGTTGGGGAGGGAGTTGACGCCGGTCTACGCTTGTACTGTGCTGGGTCGGCTCGGGGAGATTTTGGAGGAGGGAGGGAGCTGGTCGTGAATAGGGTTCTGAGTTGAGTTTCAAGTCTGATTCGAGTTTGCATTACGAGGATCTTTCCCAACGATGCGGTTGACGCGAGACTGAGAGGGAAACAGTCCAAACTGGCGAGAGAGTGTGGGAGGTGGTGATTGCAAGGGAACGAAACAAAGAGAGAGGGCGCTTGCGAGAAACCACAACGCGAAAGCAGAACTGATGCAATCGGTTCACGAGAAGAGGCGCAAGCATCAATGTACTACGGAACTACTGGCATCAAGGATACATAAAGTGAATCGGGGGTATGGCAAAAGGGAGAGAAAGGGTTTGAACGACGACGCGACGCGGACGAGGGAGGAGTAGCATAATTACTGGAACGAAGGAAGCAACCGTATAATGAATAAATACATCAAAGAGGCCGAATGTAAGGTATTAAGAAGGCTCATTGAGAGAGGAAGATTTCGGAATGAAATGCAGAGCGTTGCTAAGATAGAAAAAAGAGAGGGACAGCGCGTCGTTGGCTGTTCGAGGTTAAAGCGACATTTCGGTGAGCTTAGGAAGCGGTAAGAGGAGAGGCGAGCATCGTCAGCGGCGTGTATACAAAGATTGGGTTCGGGGTGAGAAGAACAAGGTAGTACTGACAGAGGCTTCATCGTTCTCCTCGTCGGTCGTCGTCAAGACCCAATCCCTCCTCGACGTCCACCTCGAGTCGATGCTCGTCCTCCCATGCCCAGTCCCGTCTCCTCACACCCTCCAAAGTGGGCTCCTCCATCTCTGCCAGCACCAGCACCTCCGCTAGCTCCCTTCAAAAGCGACGACGAACGTCGAGGTCCGTTGGGAAGGAAGAGAACCGAATCGAGGTGGCGTTGTGATGGTTTCCGAGGAGCGACTTGACCATTTCGAGGCGTTCGTTGGCATTGGAGGAGGGAGGGGAGGGAGGAGAATGTCTAGAAAATCCGTAGGAGAGGTGCTTCGTCGTGTTCGGGTCGTCCCAGAACGCTTGACCGATGAGAGCGTCCCTCTCCTCGATGTCCTCGTATTTGGGGTCGCCGACCCCCCAGATCCCCTCCTCGCTCATCCGAGCCGACGGATCCCTTCTCTCCCCGTTCAACTTCTCCTACCCCACGTCCTTCTTCGTTCCTTTCGACGCCGAGAGCAACACGGCTTCCAACTACACCGTCCTCTACTCCTCCTCGCAACCCATCCATCTCAACTCCAATCCAGACCTCGTCATCAAAATGTTCGGAAACCGCTCGTCTCAGGTCAGCTTCATTCAGGGGAACGCGTCGAGCTCGGATGTCGTCGTCGAAGTTGCCGCCATTTGGAGGATCCCAGACGGTTGGAATGAGACTTCGTCGGTTGCGTGGGGACTGGGCGAGCTTTCGAAGACGGTTGGGGGGTTGTATGGAGCTGAAAATGGCGGAACGGTCGGCGAAGGCGGAGTGATTCTCGAGGTGAGTTTGGCCCTCAAGACGCGCCCCCCCACTTTCACAAGACTGAAGGCTTACAGTCGCTTTTGTCCTCTGCGCACAGACCTTTGGAGACGCTTCGGTTAACAAGATCTGGACCTCGGGCTCTCGGGATGACTGGAACGACGTCCTGATCTTCAATCTCACCGTCACCATCCCTCCCACCAACCCCATTCCTCGTCCATCACCAACCTCACCGTCTTCGCCGAACCACAAACCAGCATCAGCTTCGGAGACCTAGTAAACACCACTATCGAGACTATCGACGTGCGAGCACCGATTGGCTACGTCTCGTCCGACAGCGCCGCGGTGAGTCACGACGCGTCTCTTCTGTTCTCTTCGCTCCTTCGCTCATCTCGACTCTTTCCTTCCGTGCAGGGAATCACCGCCAACTCCATCGACATCTTTGCCGGAACAGTCATCTTAGGGAGATGGAAGACCTACAGCTCCCTCTTCCTCACCTGCAGAGGAGTCATCCAAACCGAGCTCAACTTCCTCCCCTCCCCGTCCTCCCCTGCTTTCAACATCCCCTTCTCCGCTACCCTCATCAGCAAGTCCTCCGGATACATCACCGCAAACATCACCTCCCTCCCCTCCAACTCCAACCTCACCCTCAACGCCGTCAGCTCCAACGCGAGCTCGGGCCCGTCGCTGGAAGTTATCTTCCCGAAGGACGCTTTCGCTGGGTCTTGGAGGATCGCGACGAACGTCGGACAAGCCTCTGCTTCGGAGGAGAACCGTAATGGAGGGGTGGATATCTGGGACGAGGATGGGGTGTTGAGCTACGAGGGGACGACGACGGTGGGTGGACTCAAAGGAGGAGGGAACGGGACGATCAATTTGAACGCTGGCTTCGGGGGGGTGCAGCTCGTTTTCGGGGAAGAGCCTGATTCCTTTTCACCTTTCTAGCTCGATCTTCATTAACTAATAGAGCGCTCGATTTGTACGATCATGAGCTTGACGAACGAACAACGCGATGCGATGCGACGACCCGAAAAGCATCAAGCCGCCGTCTTTCTTTCGTCCTATCTCTGGAGAGGGGATGCAGCGAAAGAAAATAAGGCAACGCATGGTCACGAAGAAGGGAAGAAAGACTCGCGTCCAAGATGTAGTCTAGGCGTTGTCTTTCACTCGTCGCGTCGCACTTTTGTTCTTTGCTTTTCCTCCTATGCCTTCGCAGTTCGTTTTCTTTTTTCTTTATTTTGGGGTTGTTGGATGCTTCAGCTGTTCGGTCTGGTCCCATAGATGCATCGTGCTCATCTCTTCCTTGTCTTTCGTTCGAACGTCGACTTTGCGAAAGATCGACTCGGCTCGACGCGTCTTTCTTCTCTCTCACACCCTGCCCTCTCACGCACGTACTCACCCACCCAGCTCTCTATCCATCTCTCCCTCTCTCTCTCTCAATCGAACTCTGTCCTCGTTCCAAAAACGAACGCATCTCATCTTCTCCCTCTACCCCCCCGCCTCGTCCCTCACCACGCAAGATCTCTCGCCCCACACAGAATCCCTCTACCAACTCCTTCTGTTCCTCTTCTTAGACTTGGCCTTGTAGGTCTTCCATCCCGAGTAGGCAAATCCGAGGACGGCGAAGAAGGCTGCGAGCAAGCAAGACGAAAGCGAGGGAAGCGACGCGTCAGTTTGCTCGTTTCGGGTTCGTTCGCTCGACTCGTTCGTCTCCCAACCTCGTCGCACTCCTCCCTCTCCCGATATCCACCTCTCTCCCCTCCCACCCACCAGCAAACCAAAGAGAAAAAAAAACAGGCGCTTCGCGCTCACTCACCAATAACCTTAATCATAAACAAGAACCAACCCATCCCTCCTCCTCCAGAGTTACTGTTATGCTTGGCTCCGTTCGCACGTCGTCCTTTGCCTCCTGAGCCTGATGATCCTCCTCCGCCCGAGGGAGAGTTGGAGTTCCCTGAGCCGGTGGAGAGGACGGCGGAGGAGGTGGAGATGGAGATGATGCTGGGAGGAGCGAGGAAGGATGAAGGAGGAGGGGGTAAGGGGGGAGGGAAGAGAGGGCGAGGGGGAGGAGGAGGAAAAGAGAAGGGGAAGGGGAAGGGAAGGGAAGGGAAGGAAGGTGAGCTCTCGTTCGAGGACGAGGAAAGAAACGAAGCAAGACCGCAAAAAGACTCACTCGTGAGCATCCGACACCTGGCCTGTGAGAGCTGAGAAACCAAGGTAAGGAGCTACAGGCATGGTGGTGTTGATTTTGAAGCACGAGGTCCATTCGTCCCAAGCTGGAGGAGGTTCGAACGCGTCGAGGGAGGGAGGGAACGAAAGGTCAGCTCGAGGACCAGGATACTCGAGCGAGAGGAAGGGAAGGAGTTTTGAGAAGGTGGGGTGGTGAGAAGGGGAAGGGAGGAAGGATAGGACTAACACTTGTAGTGCAGCTCGAGCTGGAGGAAAGGTAAAGCAATACGAGAGGGGAGGCGTGAGTTGAGCGAGACGAGGCGAGGCGAGGCGGGGAGGGACAGATGAACGAACCTGGAGATACTGATCCTTGATGTACGTTAACCTAGCTTTGGAAGCTACCTCCGTCTTCCTGATGTCGGCCTGCAAAGACGATGAAACGAGAACGAAGGTCAGCTCTCGAGCTCAACACCGTCTCCTCCCTCCGTCCCTCCCTCTCCCAACCGCCCCCTGCCCCCCCTCCTCTCACCAACCCACCAACCCACCAACCCACCAACCCCCCCCCCCCCCCCCCACCCACCCACCCACCCCAGCAACTCACCGAACAAGCAGCAATCTCATGATTCGCCCCATCCGTCGCATGGTCGTAGCTCTTGGATCCATCTCCCATCATAGCCGACACGCGAGGGAACTGGTACGAGTGACGCGAGTTGGGGTAGGTGTCGAAGAAGATGGCTAGGCCGTTGAAGTAGTCTGCCGAGCGAAGCGAGGGAAGTGAGCCGACCGAGCGAGCAAGGTGGAGAGGAGTGAGCGGAGGGTGGAAGGGAAGGGGAGGGGGAGGGTGGTGGGGAGGTCAGTTAGAGGAACGAGGAGGGAAGGGAAGGGAACGAGCTCGCGCTTGAGCTCGCTCGAAGAAAGGGAGGGCTCACCTTGGTTCCCAAACACCGGCCCCGGAACAGCTCTCGACTTGGTCAACCACATCGCCATGCCGTCTCCGTGGATGGAAGGTGATTTGCCGTCGATCTGGCGCGAATGAAAACAACGACAAGAAACGAAGGAGGTGAGCTCGCGCCTTCTCGCCTTCCCTTCCCTCCCTTCGCGTCTCCTCCCTCGTTCCCCCCCTAGCCAACCCAACCCAGACGGCAGAGGGATACGTATAGAGGTGGGGTGAGCTGCTGACCTTAAACTCGACATCAATCTGGTAACTCCCAGCCGTAAGCGGCAGACGGGACCAGAGCCAACCCATCTCTGAGGGACGATCTTGAGTGAGTCGGATGTGTTTGTTGGTGTTGACGATGGCGTCGGCTCCGAAGTCCCACCATCGGTCTGGAGAGACGCGAAACACAAGCGCAGCAGAGACGAGAAGAGGAAAAAGAAGGGGGGGAGGGAAGAGAAGGAGAGGAGGTGGTGGTGAGCTTGGAACGAAACGAAGGGCCAGCGAGCTCGCGAAGGGAAGGAGACGAGAGGAAGAGAGCTCACTCTGAAGATCGCTGTCCACGTAAGCTGAGTGGGAGGAGAAGGCGCGCAGTAGATGGGTGAAGATTTGATTTTGAGTCAGAGCGAGGCGAGAGTGAAGAAGGAAGGAAGGGAAGGAGGGTCAGCTTGGACGTTCGACGTTCACCTTGACATCTCCTTCCCCTTCCTTCTCCCTTCTCCCTCTCTCCCCCTGCCCTCTCCACCTGGTTCAGGACTGACGAGCATAAAGCGAATGCGTCCGTAGTGGCACAGTCTGTCATCACCCCCCCCATCAAGACAAAAGCGAACCCAAACGCGTGTCAGCTTCAGCTCGAAGGAAAGGAGAAGGGAAGGAGAGGAGGTGAACGAGCGAACGAACGGCTTCAGCTGTGAGGATGACCTCCTCTTTTGGTTTCGACTTCGCAGCCACGGAGGATAAGGGGGAGGTTAACGAGAGGAGGGAGAGAGCTAGGAAGAGGGAGGTGGAGGAGTGCGAGAGCATGGCCGAGCGAGCGGAGGGAGGGCGAGGTTGGGAGGGAAGGAAGGGGGGGAGGTGAGCTGGCGCGAGCAGAGGGAGGAGAGGCGCGAGAGTTGGTTTCTTTTTCTTTTCAGTTTTTGGGATCCTTTGATCTTTCGAGTCGGTCTTCAAGAGATTGAGCTTTGCATCCAGCGCTGCTCTGGATGTCTACTCCAACCGAAAGCAGGACCAGGCGAGTGGTCGCGAAAGGCGAACCAACTGATCTCGACGCGTCTCTCTCCCTCCTCCTCGCTCTCCCACCCCATCTTTCCCTTCCCTCCCCCGGTTCCTAGAAAAATAAAAAGGATTCATCCATTCCTCTACCAGCCTCCGTCATAATCTACCTAAAAAGCGCCCAAACCAACCCCCCACCAAGCACCACACTCCCACCCGCAACGACCATCAGATCCCTCTCTCTTCCTTCCCCCTCCCAACCCTTCTCAACAAACTCCTTCGACCGATCCGCTACGTCCTTGGCTCCTTCGATGAGGTGCTTGGGTGTGTGGGAGGAGAGGGTGGGAAGGGTGAGGGACGAGAGCGTTGGAAGGAGGGGGTGATAGGGTTTGGGGGTTGGGGGTGAGGAGGGCGGAGGTGGTGAGGTCGAGGGTAGAGAGGAGGGTACGGAATCCTCAGCAACGGCTGGTAGCGTTGTTGTCGAGCCCGTCGTCGCTCCAGCTCCTCCACTAGCAACCCTCTTCAACCTCCCCACCAACCCTTCTCCGTCCCGCTCTCCATCTCTCTTCTCCAACGCCAACAAAACCCTCCCCACGCCCGCCTCGATTCGGATCTCCACCTGAGCAGTCATCTCCGTCACCCTCTCCTCGAACGTCTGAGCGAGTCGTTTCCGTTTGTAAGGTTCGACGAAGACGATGGCGGTGATGAAGACGAGCAAGTTCGCTACCATCACCGAGACGGAAACGTAGGTGGAGAAGGAACGGAGTTTGTCGGACCAGAGTTGTTCTTCGTGGTACCGGCTGAGAGGAGGCAAAGAGAGAAGGGGATGCGAGGAGAGGGTTCAGCGAGGGAACGAGGAAGAGGGACGACGCGTCGAGGAAACGAGCGAGAGGGAGAACGAGATCGAGAACGGCCCAACCCCCTTCCTCTTCTCTCACACCACCGGGTCCACCACCAGAACAACAATTTCCAGACCAAGTCACGCTCACGCCAGTACTCACTTCAAAATCGCGTTCATCAACTCGGTAAACGCACTCTCGACCTTCCCCTCCGCCCCCTCCATCTCAGCCTTACTCCTCTCCTCGATCCTCGAATTCTCATGATCCTCCCTCACCAGAACCGTGAACCTCTCCACGTCCTCAGTCCGCCAGCTGTTCTTGCGCTGGAGGAGGTCGTTGACTTCTCGTTGGGAGGAGGAGCGAAGAGAGACGGAGGCGAGGTAGGATTGTTTGGCAGTTTGGAAGGAGGAGCGGAGGTTCGCTATGGATGTTTCTGAGAGAAAGAACGAAGAGGAAGGTTAGGTTAGTGGGCGTCGTGGAAAGTGGGACGATCGGGTTGGGGAGTGAAGGAGGAAGAGCAGGAGGACGACGAGACGAGACGCGCGACAACCAGAAAAGGAGCTGAAACTCACCTCGTTCAGTGACATTCCTCTTCAACACCTCAATCCTATCGTAGCCAGTAACCTCATTCAGCTTAGCTCCCATCATCGAGAATCTCGCGACGGCTCGAGTAGCGAGAACGTCTGCTTTGGTCCAGATCTGCTGGGACGTCTCGGTTGCTGCTTGCCGGATGGACGACGAGGTTTGGGAGGAGATGGAGGAGAGACGATCTTGGAAGGAGGGACCTGGTGGATCAGCTGGTGTGGGAGGTGTGGGAGTTGGGGGAGGAGGTGGTGGAGTAGGAGGACTGGGAGAAGTCGGCGGCGAGGAGGGAGTGGAAGGCCGAGGAGGGGAGGGAGGTGAGCTCGAGCTCGTCGATTTTGGAGGTGTTTGGAAGAGAGTTTGGTCCGATTGAATCGAGGGTGGCGAGAGAGTGGAATGGAGGATCTCATCTTGAAGGTTCTGAGGCGTCGAAGAGTCTTGTGAGGGAGGTAAGGGAGAGGGAGTCGGAGGAGGTGATGGAGGAGGAGGGAGGGCGATGGCTGGACCGGAGGAGGAGGAAGGAGGGAGAGCAGCGAACTGGCGCCGACTTGAAAGGGTTAAGCGAGATGATGCATTGCTGATCGAGTATATCCGAGCTGGTGCTGCGCTGAGACGAGGCGACGGGTGAAGGAGGGAGGAGGAGGAGGAGAGAAGAACTCGAAGCGGTCGTCCGAACGTTGAGCTCATCCGTTTGGTTAAAGAAGCGTCTGTGGCAGAAGAGGAGGAGATATCCAGGGTCAAAAGAGCACGAATATACGAAGAAGGGGATCAAGATTGTCTACTGACCTTGAGGTAGGGAAAGATGGGAGGAAGGGCGACCAGACGAGGGAGAGAAGGGAAAGGGAGGAGGGAAGGAAGGGAGATGAGTCGACCTCGACGAGTCGGTCTTTCTCGGACGATAAAGAAGCTTGAAGAGATTAAATACAGGTCAGTCGATGGAGAACATGTACGAGAGTCCGATGAAGGTCTGGATACTGACAGGAGCGCTCTTCTGAAGAAACCGTTGAGCTTGACGACGTGATCGTTCGGGAGGAGACGAAAGTTGAGCTCTCGTTCCCCTTCCCTTCTTTCAACGTTCAACAGCCACCCGCTCCTTCCTCTCTACTTTTTCTCCCGTCATGGATCCTACCACGGTCACTGCCTCGGGGCTGGCAAGGCTCTTTGGGATTCGAGACGACGAGCCTAACCTTCATCTCTCGATTGAGTCGGATATCAACGCTCTCGCAAAGCTCGTTCGTCCCTTCCTTCCTCTGTGCCTTCCCTCCTCTTCTCTCCACTCAAGCTGATCGGACTCTCTCTTGCTCTGAATCGTTCTCAGGACATAGCCATCCAAAGTGCCAACGACGAGGTTCTCGTACGTTTCTTCGCGCGGCGAACCCACCTTCCTTCGTCGAACCTGCTTGACCTTACCTTCCCTCTCTCCCTCCCTCCAGGCCGAGTTCTTCGCCTTGCATCTTCCCTCGCTTCTCAACCTTCTCCAAAACCTCCCCGCCCACTCTTCACTCGGTGGAATGGTCCTCGATGTCCTTCACAGCGGTCTCTGCTTCAGGCTCCCACAAGTAAACGTAGGGCTTCAACGTTGTCCAGCAGCTCGCGACCTCCCTCGCCTCCTCGTCAAACGCTTCACCAAGTACCCTCTCGATCAACTGGACGACGTCGTCAGTCGCAATCCAGCTCTACGACTCTGACCGATACTATCGCTGATTCTTGACTGCTCTTTCCCAAACAGGACGTCGCCCTTCGACCGAGTGGATCGATCAACTTGGGCCTCTTCCTCCCTTGGACGGACGCAGGTGTTCTGTTCGAACTGATCTCTCCAGCCGTCCAGTTTGGCCCTGCATCCGTCTGCAACTTCAACCTCGACCCTTCCCTTCTCGACGATTTTGGCAGAGTTGCACGCCATTTCCTCTCCACTCCTTTTCTCGAACGAGAGCGCATGAGCGCGACGACGGAGGGGACGTACTCTCCCGGACTCAAGTTCCTCCTCGAGTCCGTCCTCGCCTTGCTTGGCCGTCCGAGCGATCTATTCGAGGCCGATGAGGACGTCAAGTTCCAGCACGAGGAGTCGCTGAGATGCGGTTGGGGCCAGTTGAAGGAGCACCACCTTTGTGAGGTTGGCGTGAGAAAGGGAGGGGTTTGCGAAGCGGATCCCAAAGCCTCCATGCTCTGTTCGGGAGTGCGTTCCGATCTCTACTCTCCTTCGGTATATCTGCCTTTCCAGCGCGATCCGACCAGTCCTCGTTCTCTTCCAGTGCCGCTGCGTCGCGTACTGTTCTCGAGGTTCGCCTTCCCATCCTTTTACTTCCCTCTCTTCTTCTCTCCGACGATACCTTCCCCCTCAAACTGACCTTCCGCTCTCATTCTTCGCTCTACAGAACATCAGAAACTCGACTGGAAGAAACACAAGCCCGTCTGCTTCAAACCAAGTTGGTGATTGCGGCTCGACTCGACCTCGACGCGTCTTCGGGAACGAGAGGAGGGAAGCGGGAGGATGGTCGTTCGATCGGGGAGCTGGAATAGGGTAATGGTTAGTCGTAGCTGGATCTCATGATCCTTCTCGTACTTTCTCGATCTTGGCCGTCTCGAGAGGAAACGTTCGAACAAGGAGTCGACGCGGGCGAGCGAAATGGTTCGTTCGTCTTCTTTCTTGCACCCTCGCGCGTCCTCTTCAAACAGCTGCTGACTGGTCATACTTTCCCCCCCCCTCAGATCCCTGCCTCTCTGCTATACATCTCCCGTCGAGCTCGAGCGTCCTTCCTTCCCTCTCGCCAAGAACTCGGAGGGACGAGGTCGGGGGGATTAATTAGTTGATCGGCAGCTGTAAGTCCTCAACTCTTCGACAGCTCTTCCTTCGCAGATTTTCCTTCGTGCTCCCTCTCTCGCGTCGTCCAGAGGTAGAACCCATGTTCTGGCTCTCTCCTGGCACATTTTCTCTACAGGAAACGCGCATTCGAGACGAGAAACGCGTGCCGAGGCGTTTCAGCCCTCCCCCGCACACGCGTCCACTTTTCTCTTCCTTAGCTCGCCCTGACCTCTTTCCTCCCCTCCCTCTGCTCTCTCCCTACAGATCGCATCCCTCCTGATCCTCGCTAGCTGCTCATCTCGACCGAGCTGAAGACCTTCCCTCGGTCAGCGCGAAGGAACGGGCAAAACCCAACCCATCTCGTCCGACACCTCCTCTTCTCCTCGTTCGTTCTCTCCGCCCTTCGTCGACGCGTGCAGCATGGCACCCCTGCTGGACGAACGTGCCGGACGAGATAGGGAGAGGTTCACAGAGTCCGAGGGAGAGTTTGCTTTGTTGACAGCGAACGTTTCGTTTTTCGGTTGACCTCTTTTCACTCCCACCCATCACCTCGTTTTCTTTGCCTCCCCTCCTCCCTCGCGATGTTGGTCCCTCTCTCCTCCCTCTTCGTCCTCGCCACCGGTCTCGCTCCCCTCGCCTCTGCCATCACCATCTCTTCAGTCCCAAAAGGAAGCAACGCCGAACGACTCTCAAGAGGACTCGCTCCCCTCAAACCCTCTCGAACATGGAGGAGTCGGGCGAACGTCGCGAACAACAGACGTCAAGCTGCTGCTCCTCTTCCTAGCGCTGGAGTCACCCTCAGTCCTCACGATATACAAGGAGTCACCTTTCTCAGTGCCTACGATGGTCAAAACGTCACGAACCTTCAAGGAGTTGTGACTGCTAAAAGGTGAGCTCGGCGACCTTCGACTTTTCGATTCAGCCCTCGACGCGCAACACGTTTCGCTGACTTCCCTCCTCCTTTTTCCTTCCTCAGCTCTTCTGGATTCTACATCCAGTCCGTTGTTCCCGATGCCGACGATCGAACTTCTGAGGGACTCTACGTTTGTTCACAACTCCGCCTGGCTCGGTCTCATCTCGTCGACGTCTCGCTGACCTGTCGTGCCTCTTCTCCCTCGCAGGTCTACTCCTACTCCGCTGGCTCTCTCGTCGCCGTCGGAGACATCCTCACCCTTTCAGGTCTCGTCTCCGAATACTCCTCCGACGACACAGGTCTCCATCTCACCGAGCTCACCCTCCCCAAAGACATCGTCGTCCTCTCTTCAAACAACGTCGTCGTTCCTCTCGTCCTCGGAGTCGACCGTACACCTCCTGGCTCGACCATCTTCTTCGAGGATCAGTTCCAACTCCCTTCTCAGACGGTCAACATCGAGGAGACCGTCACTTCCTTGGAGCCTGCTTCGCGGGGGCTTGATTTCTGGGAGAGGTTCGTCGACTCCGCCTTTCGAGACGCGTCTCCCTCCCTCTAGTCTTCGACGCTGACGTCGCTCCTTCCTTCTTTATCTGCAGTCTCGAAGGAATGCTCGTCACCATCCCCAACCCTCGAGCCGTCTCCCGCACCAACTCGTACAAGGAGACTTGGATCGTCGGAGAAGCCTACGCGACGGGATCGAACGCTCAAGGAGGACTCAACTTGATGAAGGACGCGAACGGGAAGTGGGATGCTAATCCTGAGGCTATGTGAGTCACCTCTTTCGCCTTCTTGATCTTCGGGAGTCTCAGGAGGATGGGGGGCTCTTGTTCGTTCACTGACCCTCCGCCCCCCGTTTCGCCTCGTCGATCTCAGTTGGGTTTGGACTCCTCTGGACGGAACCGCCAATCCCGCTGTCTCCACCACCGTCATCGGAACCAAGTACGAAACCATCACTGGTATCATTTCGTACTCTTACGGGTGAGTCTCTCGTTACCTTCTTTGTTCGACTCTCTTTAGCGACGACGTTGACCGACTCGACTTTCTGTCTCGCAGATTCCCCGTCATCTACCCTCTCACCGCACCCAAGATCGTCTCCTCTCCCTCGACTGCTCTGGTTGCGTCGACCATCGTCGGAGATGGCCAGTGCAAGGTCTCGATGGCGAACTAGTGAGCTCTCCATTTGTTCTTCTTCTCGCTCGCATCGACGCGACTGAAGAGCTGACTCTTCCGCTGCTCGCCTTTTCTCGCTCAGCAACGTTCTCAACCTCCACTTGACTTCGACCACATTCACCAAGCTTGCTAACCACATCGTTCGTTCCTTGTCCACCGTTACATCGAATCGAGCTCGAACTGACGCTTTCGACCTCGTCGCGTCTTCCACTCTTCTCCTTTCTCCTTCTTCTAAGACCAACTACCTCAACCTCCCCGATGTCATCGGACTCGAGGAGATTCAAGACGATACTGGATCCACCAACGACGGTGTTACTGGTGAGTTCGCGTCCTTCGTTCTTGATTTCTCGTTTGCATCGATCCCAAATCTGACCCCTTCCCCTTTTTGACTTTCCTAGACGCGACCCAGGTTCTCGCGAAGCTCGTCGCCGCTATCAAAACCGCTTCGGGAATCACCTGTGAGTCTGACCAGCTTACTCCAATCTCAAAGACTACAAGACTTCGAAGCTGAATCGACTCCCTTCTTCGTTTCGTTCAGACACGGCGATGGAGATCGCCCCCGTCGACCTCATGGACGGAGGAGAGCCTGGAGGGAACATTCGACCTGGTAGGTCTGTTTTCACTGATTTTGAGTTGAGCGAGGTGAAGGAAGGGTGGAGAGAAAAGACGAGAAGAGAAGAGGAAGCGAGTCGACTGACGCGTCTAGTCCTTGTCTTCAGCTCTTCTCTACCGATCCGATCGACTCGAGCTCGACACCTTCTCACCCACCGTCGGAACCAATCAACAGAGCCAGTCCTTCGTCTTGGATCCCTCCACTGGAGAGACCACCTTCGCTCTCACTCCTGGACTCAGTGAGTCACGCGAACGGAAACGAAGAACATCGACGCTCGAACTGACCTGTTGTTCTTCCTTCCCAGTCGATCCTACCAACGTCGCATGGACCAACTCGAGGAAGCCTATCTCGGTTTCCTTCCTCGTCAAGGGCTCGACTTCGCTCAGGAAGCGTCTCCATGTTATCGTTGCTGTGAGTCTAATCTCCAGCTCTTCGCTGGTCGAAACGTCGAGCTGACTCGCGTCGACGCTGTTCTCATTTTCCCCTAGCACTTTGCTTCCAAGAGTGGCTCGGGACCGACGATGGGGAGGTTCCAGACTGCCGATAACGGAGCTGTCGGATCTCGAATCCTTCAGGCTCAACTCGTCGCTGATTTCGTCGCCGAGCTGCTCGAGCGAGACCCTGAAGCCCATGTGAGTTTCGGTCTCGTTGACCCGAACGCCTGCTTGTCACTGACTCGAATCTTTGATTCTTCTCTTCCCAGCTCGCTCTCCTCGGAGATCTCAACGAGGTGAGCTCTCTCGTTCTATGCTTGAGAATCTGGCGACGAAGACGCGACTGACCGACCTTCTCCTTTCCTCCTCGTTCTAGTTCTCTGGAGTTCAACCCCTCGATATCCTTTCGACCGTCCTCACCGAGCTGCATGGAAACCTAGCTCCCGAGGAAAGATACAGCTATCAGTTCGATGAGGTACGTGTTCGCTCTCTCTTTCTCTTTCCCTTTCTCGTTCGCGACGCCTGGTCTTTCCTCGCCCTCTTCTCTTCTCTCGCTTCCTTGACGCGCTCTCCGCCTCGCTCCTCCCGCAGACCTAACCTGACCTACTTATTGTCCTCTTCCATCTTCCCCCACTCAGAACACCCAACAAATCGACCACATCTTCACCGTTCCATCCCTCTCGATCGGCTCATCGTTCGAGATTCCGCATCTTAACACCCACGGACTCGCTTCGGTCCAGGCTTCGGATCACGATCCTGTCATTTCCAGTATTCTCGTTTGTTAGACTTTGGGCTTTGTGAGGTTCCTTGATCAGGGAAAGGGAAAAGACGGGAAGGGGCCGTTTTGTGGAAAAGCATTCGACGCGGAGGAAAGGAGATGAGAGTGATCTATATGATAAGACTGAGCTGAACGACTGAAGAAACCCAAAATGAAGAAAGAAGAGGAGGAGAAGAAGACAAAACGAAGAAGGAGGGGGGGCGAAGTTCTACGCGAGGGAAAGAGAAGACGACGCGACGTTTCCGCTGCGACGTTTGGATCAAGCCTTGACGCAATCTCCTTCAGCGGAGAGGTCCCACCCCCGGATACAAGAGTCTTCGGAAGTGAGACGGGAGTGGAGAAGCAGGGGTGAGAATAGCGACGAAAAGAGCGAGCGAGGAGAACGAAAGACGAAGCGAAAATGAAGCTGAGATTGAACTGACCGACAACGCAGGATCCGTTTCGGCAGGAGACCTCGTCCGTCCCAGGGAGAGATGAACAGTCGACTCCGGCACCGACGAGGCAGCCACCACACGAGTTAGAAGGAGGGAACGAGAGGGAAGAGACGAAATCAGCGCTCGTTCGCGAACGAGTCGACGCGTGGACGAAACGAAGCGGAACTCAGAGAGACTGGGAGGACTCACGCGAGGTTCTCCTTGACGTTAATGCATTCGAAAGCGTTGAGCGAAGGACAAGCCTGCTCCCCGATGGGGCACACCTTCCCTCCGCTTTCAATCGTGAAACTTTTGATCCGTCGACTCGGTATCGCGTCGAATGGGGTTGTGGTTTCTGAGCCTACGCCTCTTTGGACAGACAGAGAGGAGGAAAGAGAGAGCCTCGAGGCTGATAGAGACGAAGTGAAAGTCGCAGGTAGTCTACAGCAAGTCGGAGAAAAGTCCGAGAGACGAAGGAGGAGGAAAGAGAGGACCGCACGCGAGTCGAAGGTGAATTGGAAGCGTCGAAGTCGACGAGCGAGTCGAGCCGATCACGAGAGCGACAAATGTCTATGACCATATGTCTATGCGGAGATCAACTCCGTCAGGAAGGACGAGGGGTTATGCAGGGTGGTGTAGAATCCAGGTCTTTTGAGACTGAGCGACGAAGGTCGAGTGCTTACCCGTTTGACACGTCGAGTCCTCTCCTCCCTTCGTTGCTTGAATGAAGGAAAGTGTCCTATCACACCGAAGAAATGATATACGTGAAGGAAGGAAAAAAACAGAGTGATGGGGTTCCAGTCCCCACGCGTCCGAAGCAAAAGAAGGAGAAGGAAGATAAAGAAAGACGACGCGTTGAACGAACGAACGATCAAGCGAGCGAGCGACGAAGACAGAAGCTAAGAATCAAGAACGACAAAGTATAGACTACCACTTCAATCGATATTCCAAACCTCCTTCCCCTGTCCCTTCTCCAACCCATCGTACCTCCTCAACCCACCTCCCACGGACCCAACGTTCGAAAGCATCGACTTCTGGCTCTCGTACGACTGCCCTCCTCCCGCTCCAGCCCCACTCGCCTCCCTCTTCTCAATGTCAGCCCTGTTCGCCAACACCTCCCTCTTCCAAACGCTCACGTCCGTCCCCTCGGTCTGAAGCGACGACGCGTTCGATTCCCTCGACCTCGCCGACGAATCGACGGTTCGGAAGCTTCCTGGTCCCCCGGAGGGAGGAGTGAGTCTTCTTTCACTTCGAGGGAGGGGTGATCGTTGGCCGAGAGGGTTGACGTCGTCGTTCGGCATCCAGGAGGGAGCGTTGGAGGAAGCGTAGGAGTTGACTTTTGAAGTCCTCCGGTGTTGGTGATGGCGAACATCTTGGAAGGGGGAGGCGCTGGTCCGGAGGGGAAGACGGAGGAGAAGGTTGGGATGACGACGGGGTCCGAAAGCGCGAACAAGTCAGTCAAGTCTCGACGCGTCCATCTCTCCTCGTCGGCTTCCTCCTCCTCCTCCAGGTGCATCACGCATCGAGTCATTGGAACTCACAGAAGCCAGCACCCCAAATACCGCCCTGTAAATGACTCGATGCTTCGCGAACGGAGCCACCGGACCCTGAGTCAACTGGTCGAGCCAGAGGACGATCCAAGTGAGGAGGAAGAAGAAGTCGAGTCGGAGGAGGATGGAGAGACTGAGGACGAGCTTGTAGTACCGGTTGATCTTGATGGAGGCTCCGATGTTTCGGAAGGTGGCCCAGCCGTAGAGCTGATGAGCGAGGAAAATGGAGGACGGGAGAAGAAGGTTAGTCGAGGTTCGCTCGCTCGAGAGAGGGAGAAGAGGGAAGGATGAGATGCTTACGCGAAGAAGAGTCCAAGAGATGTAGCTTGACATGAAGAGAGCGAGAATGTTGAGGGAGAGAATGGCGATCTGATCGATTCAAACGCGAGGTTGAAGAAAGGGTCAGCTTGGAAAATCGCGTCGACAAAAGAATGAGCGACTCACCTCGACCATCTTCCTCTTCTCCCAGTACCCAGCGTTGAGAACGTTGACTCCGTCGCAGACTCCGTTGATGACTCGATGGAAGGCTTCGTGGGAGACGATGGTGTGCGAGACCTGGTAGGCTGACCATCCGGTGGAGAGGAGATGGGTGCTGTTTGGTCGAGGAGGAGGAGAAGAGAGCGGACAGGGTCAGCGACGATCTTCTCGGGTTTGAAAGCTTAGGACGGGCAGGAACGATGGCGGAGAGAGAGGGAGAGAGATCTCACAGGAGCGCAGCGATGCTGTGGCGGAGATAACGAAAAGAGAAGGCCGAAAGTCAGTCAAACTGGCCGAACGGGGACGCGTCGAGGAAGGCGGATGGAGAGGGACGAACACATGAGGGATCGACTCGTTCAGCATCGCAACAATCGACATCCCGGCAACCCAAGCCCCATGAAGAAGACGAGGACTGATCGAACGACCCAATTCAAAGCGAATGCGAGTCAGCGGGCGTCGTCGAAATCGAAAACTCGAACTCGTCGCGTCTCTTCTTCCCTCCCTCTCCCTCAACCCGACCCAACCCAATAAGCACTTCTTTTTTACTCACCAACATCCTCCCTCCCTCTATCCCTCGTCCCCCAAGCAAGCACCGCCATCCCTCTCACACAGGTCTGACTGACGACAACGCTGTCATTCGCGACTTCTGCAGCGAGGAACTCCGGAGAGGTTTCGTTCGGGTGTGGAGGAGTGGTGAGTCCTGAGATTTGGAGGGATCCGTTGGAGAGGGGAGTGAGGGAGATGGCTCGTTTGGACTGGTGGAAGGCGAAGTCGAACTAGAGGGAGAAGGAGGGGAGGAAGAGGGAGAGAACGGGTCAGCGGGACGAACGCGTGCGAGCGAACGAACAAACGAGAGAAAGAGAGAGAAAGAGGAAGGACGGACGATTCCGTGAACGAATTGATCAACGACCTTTCTCTTCTCGTTTGACTGGTTCTCTACAACCTCAGCGACGAAGCTCCTCCTCTCGAGATCGTCGTCGCTCTCCTCCTCCTCCTCGGCCTCGTCGTAACTCCCATCCTGGCCGTACGTCGCTCGGAAAGCCTCGAAGTTGGTAGCTGTGGGAGCAGGAGCGACTCCTATGGAGGTGAAGGGGACGACCTCTCCACCGATGACGGAGAGGAAGGTGATGGTTTGGGTCTTTTGAGCGGCGGCGAGTCGTTTGGTTGAGGTCGAAGCGAGGGAGGTTGATGAGGATTTGGTTGCCTGAGCTTTGACTTGAACGGCAGAGGTGGGAGTGGAAGTTGGGGAGCTGTTGGCGATGGGAACTTGGAGGATGGACGAGGTGGTGGTGGAGGGAACGAAGACCGACGACGGCGAGGTCGAAGAGCCTTCGGCGGCAAGACCCAAGACGACGGCGACCTCCTCTCCTCTTCCTCCCAAGTCGGTCGAGTTGAAGCATTGCCCACCGTCGGGATCGCAGATGAGACCGTAGTACTCCCAGGAGGTATTGTTTTCCGCGGTTGAGAAGTCGGCGATGTGGGAGAGGAGGTCGGCGGATTTGGAAGTTGGCGCTGCGATGAGGGAGGGAGAAACGGGTTAGCTTCGAGAGAGATGTATAGACGCGAGAGGGATGCGAGGAGAGTAGGGGACTGCAGAAGAGCATGTCTTATAGTAGAGCATGCTGTCCCCAGCTCATCCAAAAGCCGGTTGCGACGAAGAAGCTAGCTCGCGCGACCATCCATCCACCCAAGACGACGACGACGACGAGAGATACGATTGAACTCACGAGAGAACGAAGAGTTGAAGGACGATTTGAATGAAGGAGTGAAGGAGTGTGAGGGAGAGGTACAGGACCAGAGGAGTCGAAGAAGTCAACCGGTCGTACTGAAGGAGGAGAAACGAGAAGAACGACGAAGGTGATCAGCGAGGGACGGAGGGAGACGGGAATGAGCTCGAGCTCAACGACGAGAGAGAGGGAGCGAGCTTACGATGTTCTTTGTAGAAGTCCAACCTCTTCGCAGAAGGATCTTGGGAGTAGTAGAGGACATGCTGAAGAGTTCTCGACTAGCGAGAATTCGAAGAAGGGGGGAGGGAAGGGAGGAAGGGAGACCAGCGGCGAGAGGAGTGACGGAGGAGGAGGGATGGAGAGGTGGATGGGATTCCAAGGGAGGCGGGCCTGCTGTTTGTTTCTTGGGAGGGGAGGAAGGAGGAGAGGTGCTGGTACAAATATGAGACAGACGAAGAATAGAAGGAAGGAAGACGTTGGAGGTTGAACAGAGTGAAAGGACAAGGGGAGGCAGGGCAGGGGAACGAGAGAGCGGTCGAGCGACGGCTTTTTTAGAAGAGTCCCTGCAACCGCCGCTCATCTCGTTTAAGTGCAAGAGTAAGGTGGGCGAATGCGAGATCAAAGGGAGAGCGTCGTAGGAGGGGAGAGCGAGAGGTCGAACGAGTCTGCAGCGAAGGAGGTGACGGAGGGAGGAGTACGGGGGGACGAGCTCGCATGAAGCTGAGCTGAACGAGCGGGAGGAAGACCTTCCCTCTTGAGTGGTGATGTGCGATCTAGAGGCCAAAGGGAGCAGTCAGGTAGTCTGTAAGCTACATAAGCTGTGCTGAAAACGAGCTCGTCGTCGCTTGCGAGAGAGGGCGAGGAAGCAAAAAGCTCGAGCTCACCATTTCGCTTTCCCTCCTCCTTCTTCGTTTTCGCTTCTTCCCCTTCATCCACAACGAGCTCTTCTACTCCACTTTTTCTTCCGCTATGTCCACCACCTCCAACTCCACCGAGCCTAAGCTCTTCGAATCACCAGACTCGGACTTCACTCTCATCAGCAAGGAGGGACATCGTTTCCCCGTCAAGAAGATCGTCCTCCTCGCCAACTCCTCCGTTTTCGAAGACATCCTCTCCCTTCCTTCGGACTCTCAGGAGGCAGAGCTCAAGGTAGACGAGACCACCAAGATCCTGGATCTCTTCCTCCGCTTCCTTCATCGAGGTCCCAACCCGGAGGACCTCCCTTTGGACATCCTTCGAGAGCTCCTCGTCGTTCTCGACAAGTACGACGTCGAGATCCTCTACCCCGTCGTCGTTGGAGCAACCTACAGTCACGTCTCCAAGAGTCCCATGGAGGTCTGGGCGCTTCTCACGATCCACAAGCAGTTCGTTCTCGCGAAGGAGTGCTACAAGCACATGGATGGCTCTCCTGATGTTGGAGCGGGAGGAAAGCTCGGGTCCGTTCGATACGAGCAGACGAGATGGGCTCCGTCGTTCGTTCCCTTGGATCTGATAGAGAGACTTCCCGTGGCTGAACTGCAGAAGCTGATGAAGGCTTACGAGATGATTGCGAGATGGTACTTTCCAGGCTGGACGCAGGCTGCTGGGTATCTTTGAGCTGAGAGAAAGGACGGCGAGTGGATGTGAGCATCGCTTTTCCTTTGTCCTGCCTTTTGTCTCGCTTTCCTGGAGCTGACTGACTGATCGTTTCTTGCTCAAAATGCACTAGAACCACCCTGTTCGTGCATTAGCCTAGTGAGCAGCTTTCTCTGTTTCTAATCGGCGACGCGTCTTCGTTCTGACGAGTCGCATTCGCGTGTTCTTGTCGTTCCCGCCTCGCTCGTTCTGACCCGCTCTTTGCCCTTGTTCCTTCTTCCCACTCCCATTTGCAACCCTCCGTTCGATCTACCATGTGTAAAGTCGTCGTCGTCAGGATCTGGTCATCTTCGTGAGTTCCTTCGCCTCTCTTCGCGACCAACTTCGACGACACGTTGCTGACCTGGTTTCCTTTCCCTTCGATCTCGTTTCCCAGATCCTCGTCGTCTCGGTACTCAGGTCGATTGATCAAGCACCTCTATCGATGACCAATTAGCTCCCAGCCAAAGCAACGTCACCAAAGCGAGAGGTCGAGGTCGCGTCGTGAATCAAGTTCAGCTCGGAGCTCGACTGCTCTTCCCTTCGTTCGGGTGTCTCTTCCTGCTCACTCTCCCTCCTGTTTCTACTCATTCTGAATCTTCCAGAAGCAGATTTTCCCGGCCCGCTCCGGTCCATCAAGTCAGCTATCTTCGGTTTGTCACCTCGCTTCTCCTCTCCTCCGACCTTCTTCCCTTCTCGCTTGTTCTTCGCTAACCACGATCACCTCTTCCTCTCTTTCTTTTTCCCTCCCACGATGTCCCCCCTTCATCCCCTCAACGAGAAGACCCCCCTCGGCTCGTTCGTCCATTCGCCCGTCGCCACTCGATCCGAGACGGAGGGAAGCGAGAAGAAACCTTGGAAGGCCATCTTCCTCCACTCTGTTCTTCTTGCTGGATTCTTCTTCCTGCTCTGTCAGGCGAGCAGTGGGGTCCAGCAGCCGCCTGAACCGAAGAAGGAGGTCGACGTTGATGTGAGCTTCGCTGGTTTCGTCGTCGACTTCTCTTCGTCTTCGTTCCTTTCTCTCGCTCGGCTCACTGAAACTCTTCATCCACCCTCTCCTCTTCACCAGTACGGCCTTCCTACCACCATCCCAGATCGAATCATCACTCCTCTCTCCTGGGGTCCCATCGAAGTCTACGATCCTCACCTCTCGTCCAACAACTCAACGACCAAGAGTCCTTTCATCTCCTCCCTCGCCAAACCTCTCGCCATCTCCTCCTCCTCCTTCTCATGCAATCGGCATTTTCTCAAGATCATCGGGAAGCTTTCGAGGGGGACCATCACCTTCGTTCCAGGCGAGATGGGCGAGGAGAATCTGGTCGCGAGCGTGAGGGCGATCTGGAGGGAGGAAGACGAGGAGTGGGGCACAAGGGAGTTGGAGAGGATTGAGGGTGGGTTGGTGGAGGATGAGGAAAGTGGAAGTTTGGGGGTTGGAATGATGGTGAGTGCTTTGTCGTCGCTCAGAGGCTGCGTCGGTTAGAGTTGAGCGCGACTGAGCTGACTCGAAACGCGTCGTGCTCGATGCTTGTTCCTCGTTTTCGTGCAGACCGAAGCTCCTCTGCCTCTGACTTCGGCGGATTCTCGACTATCCCACCAGATCGGGGAGGAGAAGAAGCCTACCATCACCTTCAAGATCGTTGTCTCGGTTCCTCCCAAGTTCAAAGGGAAGAGCTTCAACCTCGTCGCTGGCGGGGTCTTCGCCGTGAAGTTTCAAGACCTCAAGGACGCAAACTTTGGAGACCTGAAGGTCCTCATTGGTGCGGGTCGGGTCGTCGCTGAAGTGAGTCCTTGGATCGTTGCTCCTTCATGAGGGCGAGATGACGATAAACCGCCCGGGTTTGACGCGTCGAGTTCGCTTACTGCAACTGACTCTTCTTCCTCGGTCACCCTTCGACTCCAGAATCTCCTTGGCTCTACCACCAACATCACCAACATTCGCGGCTCCATCCTCGGAAACTTCTCCGTCACCTCCAACCTCACTCTCCTAGCTCCCATCGGACCCATCGTCGCGTCGTCCATCTCCCTCCTCCCCTCTTCTTCCCCTCCGATCTACAACGTCTCCCTCCTCTCCCACACCGGCTCCCTCAACGCAACCATCCTCCCCACCCCTCCCCACTCCGTCCTCTTTGCCTCAGCCATCACCGACGTCGGATCCGTCAACCTCACTCTCCCTGATCACTCGAGACTGCAAACTCATTTCTTCCTTGAAACCAAAGTTGGGAAGGTCGAGTACGAGGTTGTTCCAGCAGTGAGGAAGAACGTGGAGAGTACGATGATGTCGGGATGGAAGTGGTTGGGTGGGTTGGCGTGGGGGGATATCGATTGGGTTAGTTATGAGAGGTATACGGGGAAGGGAGAGGTGGTGGTGAAGAGTCGGGTGGGGGATGTTGCGTTGAGGATTTAGAGACCGTAGGTGTAGATCTTGTACTTGACTTTGCGTAATGATAACGAACCTTCACGAACGAGGGAGAAACGACTCGAGAGAAGGTGTAGGGAGAGACAGAACGCGACGCGACGGGCCGACACTTCTTTACTTTCGAACTCGAGCAGCGATCGGAACAGAGCGTGTATGCGTGTATGCGTGCGTGCGTGCCATGACCCATGGATATCCAGACCAGCTGTAGATAACGGCGAGGAATGAAACAAACGAGGAAGGGAAGAGAAGAGCGAAAAACCGAAGAGAGGTGAGGGAACGTGAGGGTTCGGAGTCAAGTCGTCAAACGAGAACGATGAACAGGAAGAGAGGAAACTACAGACGAAGAGAGAGGAACGAAACCAGCCAAAGGAAACGTGCAAGAGAGACCGTCGTGCAAGAGAGAGGAGACCATGTAGGCGTACCAAACGTAAACCAACGAACGAAGCAAAGCAACACACAACGAGACGCGTCGATCGGCTCACCACCCCTTCGACTCGACCTCCATTCCACCTCCTCCACCGAGATGCTGTCCTTCCACCATCTTCTGTAGATCTCCCATCCCCATCGGATCGTTCCCGTACGAGGTTGTCGATCCAGGGGTGCTGTACGACGACGTGTAGGGGTTGGAGAGCTGTTCCGTCGCTGGCGAGTCCGCGAAGTACATCGATGGCGTTCCGACGTCGTAGCGACCTCCTCCTCCGACCATCTCGACGTGCAGGGCTGGAGCTGGTGCTTGTTGAGCGTAGGAAGGTTGCAGTTGCTGGCCGAAGGTGTTGCTCCTGCTGTCGTACTGACTTGGTCGAGGAGGTTGCTGGAATCCTCCGAGGGTGGGATCGTAAGCGAACGAAGGAGCCGAGGAGGCTCTCGAGCGACCTGATCGATGAGCTTGGGATCCGGAAGCGAAGGCTCGTCGTTGTTGAAGGTCTTGGTGGTGAGGGAAGGGTTCGAGGATGAGGTTGTTGCGAGCCATGGAAGGGTGGTAGTTCTGGGTTGTGGAAGGGTGTTGGGAGAAGGAGTCTTCGACAAGAGGGGAGAGAGCGAAGAAGGTTTGTTGGGCGACTGAGTCGACGGAGGCGGCGACGGAGGCTGGAGGGGAGAGAAGGGTCAGTTCGAACTCGTCGAAGAAGTCGAAAGGCCGATGGTTCGACTCACTCGTCGAAAGCGCAACCATTCGCAGGACCTTGAAACCAATCCACTCGTCGAACGTGATCTTGAGGATTTGGAACGACCCGAACGAGGGATCCGAGCGAATCGTCTGCAACGGAAAGAGGTTGAGACGCGTCAGTTGAAGAAAAAGGGATCTCGTCGCGTCTCGCAACTCACCAAATCTCGCATGACCTCAGAGGTCACGAAGCTGGGAAGGAGGAGTAAAACCTTCAGTCAGCGACGTTTCGTTTCGAAACCGAAGAGAGAGAGACGACTCGCGAACTCACCTCCACCTGATCAAAATTCCTCTCGGACTCGCCGTCTTGCCCTGTGCTTCCGCCTCCCTCGCCTGAGAAGCCAACAACCTGTCCGCCGTCGCGTCCGCCCACCTCATCAACTGCTGCACCGATCTCACTCCAGACGCAAGCGAGTCCTCGAGGGTCGCTGCTCCTCCTCGGTTGGCGTTTTGGTTCTGAGCGGCGGAGGAGTAAGCGATGTCTTTGAGGAGTTGACGAAGTTCGACCTCGAGGATTTGGACGAGTTGGTCGGGTCGACAGTTGCAGACCTGAAGAGGGAGAGGATGAGGGTGGAGGGTTTAGTGAGGGAGATGAGGAGAGCAGTGAAGGAGAAAGGGAGAGACGAGGAACTCACGAGAGCGACGTGGTTCCGAATCGAGTCGAAATCGATCGTTTCGAAGGTCTTGTTGATATCCCTGATGGCGGTCTCGTTCGAGAGGAGAGTAGCGAGGGCCGAGGATATTTGGTAGATGTCGAGGAAGCGGACTGCGAAAGTGCGAGCGAGCAAGGGAGCAAGGGAATGGGTCAGGACTCGACGTCGACGAAGGCAGGCGACGAGAGGGAGAGAAACGTCGTTCGAGGGGAGGATAAACTCACGAAGCAAGTGCCTGAACCTCGCACCCAGTTCAACCTTGGGCTCCGCAAAGCTAGGTCCGTAAGCCTCGAGGGAAGCGACGAGGATCTGCTCCAAGTTGAGCGACAGGGATCGAAGGGACGCGATCGTCGCGGGAGGGATGGGACTGAGCGTTTGAGCTTTGAGGTGTTCGAGGATGGCCTGGTAGACGAACGGACGCCACAGGAAGTCAGCAAACAGTCGACTCCCAGTCGCTGAAAGGTGGTCTCGTCTCGTCGCCCGACGTCGTCGATTACTTCTCACTCACATCAAAAACAACCGTCTCTGCCCTCGCCATAATCCCCGCCATACTAGGCGCATGACACACCTCCTTCTCGTCCTCAGGGAGCTGCCAGAACGTCCTCAAGTTCAACTCGAACACATCGAACCTGAGGTTCCTCACCGCCTCCATCAACGCGTCGAGATGAGCGTTGAACTTGATCCAGACGCTTCGGGCAGCTCTTCCTGGTGGGGTATCGGAAGGGAGAGGACCAGCGTCGAAGAGGGAGGGGTAACCTGGGAGGGAAACGACGGAGGTGGAAGGGGGGACGGGGAAGGAGGAGGTGGTGTGTCGACGAGCTCGGTTGGTGGAGGTTGAGTTGGAGCGAGGTTTGGTTCGAGGAGGAGGAGGAGGAGCTTGGATGAGGGTTGGGGAGGGGTGCTTGGGTTGAAGGTTGGAGAGGAAGGTGGGGGGTTGGGGTTCGAAAGTGGGTTTGTCGGCGTTGGAGGAGGAAGCGTGCGAGGCAGCGGTGGGAGTCTTGAGGTCGTCGAAGGCTTTTTGGGAAGGGGTTCGAAGAGCTGCCATCGAGTGAGAGCGTTTGAGATCGGCGCTGCGTGAGGGACGAGCAAACCAGAAGACAGGAAAGAGAGCTGGTCAGCCAACGAGAAACGACGCGTCGAGTCAAGTTCAACACCGCGAGAACTCACCCAAGCGAATCGAACGAAACCTGATCCTCATCCGTCTGCATCCCTCCTCCTCCCTCCTCGTCGTCCCCCTCATCATCCGACCCAACAGCATCCGAAGCCTCCTGCTCCTGCTCCGATCCCTCCGACATCTCGACCTCCGAGCCAGAGGCCGAAGCAGAGGACGAGTTGGTGGGTTCGGTCCAGTGCGTTCCTCCCGTTCCGTCTCCAAACAGAGCGAGGTTTCGTTGTTCGTACTTCGAGTTGGGTCGGATCCCGCAGTCTGAGAACAAACGTCGACGAGAGGGAGAGGAGGTTAGAACGAGAGGGTAAGACGACACGAGACGAGACGGGAAAGTTCAGTCGACTCACAGTGGTACTTGCTGTTCCCTCGCACTCCGAGTCGTCTCGTCTGAATCCCAAGGAAGGTAGATCGAACGGCTTTCCCGAAGCTCGCTGAGTTGACGGCCTGAGCGAACAAACGAAGCAAGAGGAGGTCAGCGAACCGCCTCCGGTCGTCTCGACTCGTCGCGTCCCCCGCTCGCTCCTCGTTCTCTTCAAACGTACCTTCAACCCCAAGTTCTCGCACGAGATGTTGTACGAATGGAACAGCGCTTGCCTCGAGACCGTCGACTTTTCGGACGAGGAGTAGCTTGCCCTCAACCTGTTGCGATCCACGCGAGAAAGAAGGAGGGGAGAGAGGTCAGCTCGACCGCTTCGTCCCGTCCCTTCGACCTGAATTTCGCAAAAAAAAAAAAGAAAAAAAAAAAAACGATAGTCTAGAGGACTCACCAGAAATCCGCAAACCCCATCTTAGCCTTATCCTTATCAGCCTCCTTCCCCATCGCTCTCTGATTCTCCCCCTCCTCCACCAACACCTTCGGCACAACCAGTCCTTCCTCATCGTCGATAGCCAACTGAGCAGCGGACGAGCCTGCTCCTCGCGTGGCTCCTCGAGGTTGAGCCTGAGACTGAGAGGTTCGGTTGGAGGAGGAGCGTGCACGGAGGGCGTGGCGAGGAGGGGAGGCCGAGGTGCGTTGGGAGGGGACAATGGCTGAGGAGGAGGTGGAGTGGGAGTGCGAGTGCGAGTGGGGGTGAGGGTGGGAGAAGTTCATAGCTGAGGGAGGAAGAGTTCCTCCCCCTCCTCCTTCGACGTGGGAGTGAACGTCCATTTGAAGACTTGAGGGAGCGTACTCGTGGTAGCCTGATCCTTGAGGTTGCTGGAAGGACGAGGAGGAGTTGGGTTCGATCATCATGGATCCGAGACCGCTGATGGATCCTGATCGCGAGGGAGGGAGGGAGTGGGAGTGGGAGTGGGACGAGGCGGACGAGGAGATGGACGATCCTCGGGAGTGGGTGCTGCTGTTGTGAGCGGAAGGTGGGGAGATGGAGGAAGAGGAGTGGGAGTGAGAGCTGTAGAGGAGTTGATCTTGACGGGTGAGGTGGGCGTAGGAGGGGTTGTGCTGCTGCTGATCGGAGGAGTGGTGAGAGGGAACGGACGAGGGGACCGAGTGGTTGAGTGTTCCTCCTTCTCCTCCTCCGAGTTGATTCGAGGGGAAGAGCTCTGCAGAGAAAGAAAGAGCGAGGCGGTTGACCGTGAACGAGGTCAGGTTCCGAGTTCTGAAGAAGGAACAGGGTTCTCGAACCAAACGACCTCCTCTCGTCTCGAATTGCTCACCGATCTCGTCAGCTCCATCCCAAAGACCTCCTCCTCCTCCCATCCCGTTATCGTACCCTTCCCCATCCACCAATCCGACCCCTACCGCTCCCATACCTCCTCCAACTGACAGGTCGCTCCCCGACCTCTTATGAATCCCTCCGAGCATCGCCATCGGACCTCCTCCTCCTCCTCCTCCGAGCGTGAGATTGGGGTTGTTGGGGTAGGAACCTTTTCTCGAGTGAGAGAAGGACTGAGGTTGAGGGAAGGTTGAAGCGTACGAGTAGTGAGACTCGGGAGAGGGGTCCAGGATGGCCATTCGAGAGAGGTCGTTTGGTTAGGGAGAGAGCTGAAACGTGAAGGGTGGTTTGCGTTTTTCGTCGGAGGGACCTGCCTGAGAGCGAGAGAAGAAGAGCTGGGAGAGAGTCGAGCGTAAGATGAAGGTCAGCGTGGAAAGGGAAGACGAAGAAGAAAGGCAGGAAGGACGGGAAGGGAAGGGAGGGCGGACGAACTCTTGAGGGCGAAGAGGGAGGCGAAGGGTCGAAAGGTCGAAGGAGGGAAGAGGAGAGCTGATCTGAGATGGAACGAGAACGAGAGAGCTCGTTAGATCTCGACAAAGAGAGTCGAGACGATGGAAGAACGCTATCTCTCTCACGATAAAGAAGACTGTGAATGTCAGAGTGAAAGGAAGGAAGCAGTGAAAGGGAAGGGAAGGGAGAGGTCAGCGGATGGGACGTCCGTCCGTGGGCTTCGTTCGTGCGAGGCGAAGGAGAACGAGAGAGAGAGAAAGCTCACCTTGAGCGATTTCTATAGAAAGTTGAAGAGCAAGAAGAGAGAGAAGGTGGACGTCGGCCTGCGACTAGTCGAAAAAGGGTGGGCGAGAGGAAGGGAGCTGAGAGGGAATGTGTGTTCGTCGAGGGAAGGAAGTGGATGAGCTCGACGAAGGCAGGGTTCGAGCTTCAGGCGAACAGGGCAGGTCTAGCTCCGTCCTAAAAGGTCTCAGAGAGGGAGGGATTTTCGGCCAGCGAAGAGAGGGGTACAGGGAAGGGAAGAAAGAAGGGTCGAGCAGCGAGAGAGGGTTGGTGGGAGGGGAGGGGGTCGATGTTTGAAGACAGGAAAGGGAAAGGAGGGAAGGGTGCTGGCCTGCACCACCCTCGGACTCTTTTCCGTTCAGGGGCCGTCGAGGGAGAGACTTGAAACAGCAAGGGGACCTGCCAGGGGGAATGAGGGAGAGGTGAGCAGGTTTGAGTGAGCTGAAACACATGGCTGGAGAGGGTGGTCAGTGTGAGAGGGAGGGAAGAAGGGAAGGAAGAAGGAGGGATGAGCTCGACCTTTCCTCTGTGGCGTCGGCTTCACAGCTCTGACTCCCATTCGTTCGACGCGGTCTCGAGCTCGTGTCCCACCAAGAAAGATATTCCTCGACTCACAGGATCTCGAAGGTTTTCTCTGAACTGTTGCAGCGCGCAAGGTCAATGAAAAGAGCCCGAAAATGAGCTGGAACCCAGATCGCCTTCAGCCCTCGACGCGTTTCATCCCGTCCGTCTATCGTTTCCTCTCTTCTCTGTTCCAATCCACTCTCCTTCAGTGCCGAAGCATCATCTCTTCGCCAGTTCTTGATTCTCCTCTTCAAGAAACGCGTCTTCTTTCCCCTCCTGACTCCCTCCTCTCGCTCATCAACTCACAAACTCACTCATTCAATCCTAGCCCTCTTCCCATTTCCACCCCTCCCGTTCTCCTCCTCCCCTACCCCTCCTACTCCTCCGCCGCCAGCAGCGTCCATCCCCCTCTTCACCATCTCTCCCAGCAGATCCTCTCGTCCTTTGAACTCTTGTCGACGCAGGGCGACTTGGTAGGCGGCTGAAGGAAGTGGGCAAGAGCGAGCGGGCGAGCGGGCGGCAGGAAGCGAGCGAGGGAAGGGGAGAGAGAAGTAAGGATGAAGGGAACAGTGTAAGAGCGAGTGTGTCAGTCGGAAGAGAGACGAGGCGGGAGAGAAGATTGGGTGGAGCGGACGAACCATTCTCGATCTTCTGCAACGACTGCGACGTGATCTCCTGCTTCTTGTACAGCCCTGGCACGAGCGAGATCAACGGGTCGAACTCTGCGCAAAAACGACAAACCGAACGCACTTCCAGTCAGCTCGCGTTCGCTCGGACGCAGGTCGTGTTGCGCGCGACTCACGAGCCTTCATCTCCCTGACGAATTCGACCGTCTTGAGCGCGATATCGTGGTGACCGAGTGCAATGGCGTTGAGGGTGTAACGCATGAGTTCTCCGGTTAGGTCTGAAAGTCCAAGAATGTAATCCGAGGCGGTGACGGGGAAGAACTGCAGTGGAGGGAGGGGATGCGACGACAAGAGGAGGGAGGAGGGGACGCGACGAGAAATGACGGAGGGAAGGAGGAAAGGAGAGGAACGGATGGACGGCGTGAGGTGAGGTGCCGGCAGTGTAGAAATGTTGGAGAGGTAGCAGGAGAGAAGGGAAGGGAAGAAGAAGGGGGTGAGGAGTGAGCGGGCGAGTTTGAAGACGCGTTCAGAGGAGGAAGGAGAGCGAACGAACCGGTCTGCCAGTCTCGGGATTCGATAGAGAGCTCTGGATCGTACTCAGAGGGATCAACCCTCCGTCCGTCTCGAGGAAGTACATGAACGAGATCCCTTCTATGTATTCTTGAACTCCACCGGTGCTGGACGAAGGGAAACGAAACGACAAACAAGAACGAGGTGAGCTCGAGGTCGGGCTTGTCTCTACTCGTTGCCCTCTCCCTTCCTCACCTGCCCTTCCTTCTTTCTCGAGCGACTCACATGTTCCCCTCGTACCTCCAAAACTCCCCTTTGTCCTCCTCGCCGAACTCAGCCCCGACCTTCGCTAGCAACGCCCTGATCTCGAGATCCTTGTCCCTTGCTTCCTTGTATCGATCTGGAGGAGGGGAAGCGGCGAGGGAGAGTCGATGAAGGGTGAAGATGAGTTTCTTGGAGAGGGCGGTGATGTCTCGGGAGAGCTGAGGAGAGCAAAGGGCAAAGAGGCAAGGGAGTAGGAAGCAGGGAGGGAACCAGGGAGAGGGGAGGAGGAAAGAGGTGAGCTTCGACGGTTTTTGCTTTGGAGAAGGAGGGTACGAAGGCAGGCCGACCTTGATGATTCGTTCTCGCTTATCGGTCTGCAGAGATGCCAAGCACATCGGTGAATAAGATAAGAGAGAAAATGGGTCAGCTCGGCGCCGATCTCTGGGAGAGCAGAAGGAGAAATGAAGGGAGGGAAGGGAGGAAGGAGGAGAGCTCACATGGGCATCGAGTTGAGCTCGGAATCCCGTGAAGGAAGTCAAGATCGATTCTCCTCTTGAAGGCAGGGTTGAAGTTGAATCGAGGACATCGGTCATGACGAAAGGTTAAGATCGAAGAATACGTTTTGGGGAGGGAGGAGGCCGTTGGAAGGTCAAGAACGAAACGTCGAGCTCAACTTTCATGAAATCCGCCAACATCGACTATGCCCCTCCCTCTCTCGTTCGCTTTACTCCCTACGACTCTCTCGTCTCCTCGACTGACTCCCTTACTCTCGGTGGAACTCAACGGAGTAACGATCTATAGAACCTTGGATCCTGAGCCGGGAGAGGTGAGCTTGGAACGACCTTCTCCCTCCCTCCTCCTCCCTTTCGTCGAGCTCACCATCTTCCCTTGCCTTATCTCGTTCTTCTCCAGCCCTTCGTCTCATCGTCGCTTCTGCTCCTCTCCCAGTCTCTACCACCTATCCTGGCCCTCACCAAATACGACTGTCGACTTCCTCTAGGATACGGCCAGTCCGATACCATCTCTTTCGAGAGTTCAAGTCGAGCTCACACTTTCGCCCTCCCTTTCCTTCCAGACACCACCCTCTCCGGTCTCGCTCCCTTCCCAGATATCTGGATCCCTCTAGCGACTGCTCGAACCATCGCCAAAGATCTCGGTGTGTTGGAACCGTTGGGATGGCTGCTTTCGTGGAAAACGAGGGCGATGTCGAGTTGGTTTGAGGGAGTCGGTGAGGATGGAGGCGGGGTCGTGGCTCACAAGTCAGTCCAGATCGTCTCTTTCTTCTTGAAATCTGACCTGACTTCTTAATATCTCATCTCAGCTGGAGACTCCCCGAAGATCGAGCAGATCCTTCAGCCTACTCACATCAAACACTCCTCTCGACACCCATCACGTCGAACATTGTTCTTCTTCCTGCTCATCAGACCGTTCGTTCACTCCTCTATATGTCTTCCCCTGTATCCCAGGATAATGACCTTTGCCCTCTCTAATGCCCCTCCAGATCCTTACCCTTCTCTCCCCTGCGCAACTCACCTCCCTCCTCTCCCCGCCCACCATCTCCTCCATCCCTCCCACCCCTCTCTCCCACCTCTGGCCCTCCCTCATCCTCCTCACAACCGAATCCTTCGAAGCCTACCTCTCCTCCCCCGATCCCTCACCTACCATCTTCCCCTTCTCAAACGTCATCGCGACCCTCGTCCTCCCATTTCTTCACCTCCTCGGCGACGAGTCCGCTTTCCCGTCGGTCGAACGAGACGAGCTCGTGAAACTCCTGGGAGGGAGGCGAGGACTAGGTGAGGAGGGAAGAAAGGCATGGGTTAAAGGGGTGGAGGTGCTGGGTGGGCTGCTGGTTGGGTTGCTGATGGGAGGGGTGAGGTGGGAGGCATCGAAGGGCAAGGCGAGGGAGGCGCTCGTTTTGCCTTTGAGGGACGACGAAGACGCCGAGCAGCCGCAGGAGATAGCAGTCGAATCAATCGAATCACCACCGCCTTCCTCTCAACCCCTCCGAAACGGATTTAAACCTCCGCGGCGTCGTTCCTCTCCCTCTCGCTCACCTTCACCGAGACCAGTCGGCTCGACGCGTCGTCTTCCCTCTGAACTACCACCTCCTCCCTCCACGCTCCCTTTACCCTCCTCAACCTTGACCTCAGTCTCAACTCCACCCTCACCCAATCAAATCATCTCCTCCCAACTCTCAACCCTCATCGCCCAAATCGACTCCCTCTCGTTGCAGATCGAAGCTCAAGCTCAGCATCCTCCTCCTCCTCGAAGTCCTCCTCCCTCGTCCATCGCTTCCTCCCTGCCATCCCCACCTCTCTCCCCACCCGCAACGACGTCGAGCCCAAAGTCATGGATACTTATGGCTCTGCTGGTACTCTCGAACGTAGCGTGGCTGGTGGGAGTGGGTTGGAGAGCCGGAGGAGGAGGGCAGTCGGTCGCGTCGACGTCGAGCGTGGAGGGTAGAACGACAACGACGATAACGCCGATGGGTGGTGGAGGAGGGAGTGTGGAGAAGAATCGAGCTTGGGTGTTGGAGTATGTGGAGCATGTTATTGATGAGCTGTGAGTGATATCTGGGAGGGAGAGGAGAGATGGAGGGCACATCGTCGGTTTCGTAGTTTGTTTCCTCGACACTCGGTCTTGCTCGGAGTGAAGTCTTTCGTCCTTCCTAGCGGGAGAGGACAGTTCACCGAGTATTCGGACAAACAGCCTCGTGCAAAGCATCTACAGTACAGCAGGAAAACGTCTTCCCTCTGCTTCAGCCCTCGTCGTGAAGTCTCCTCGTCCGGCCTTCGATTCTCTCCCTCTTCCAAGCCCACCCTCGTTCGTCGTACCTTTCCCAAGCCCAAGAGAAGGAAAGAACGTTCGCCGCCCTGAGTGGTCGAGAACGGTCGGGAAGGAAATTTCACTTTCCTACCGGTCGCCCGCGTGTGATCGACCCTCTCTCCTCGCCCTTCTTGACCGAAACGTCCCTGCTCCTTCGCTCCTTCTCCTGCAACCATCACAACCCCTTCCCACCCTTTCCTTCCCTTCAAAGGACACTCACAAACAGACCGAAGCTATGTCTTCCTCTCTCTCCCCTTCTCTCGCTGCTCTTCCTACAGTTCCTCCTGCCTACGAATCGACTCAAGAAGGAACGACTCCTTCGAGCTCGACGAGGACTCTTCGCGAGAAGGCTTCTGGACTGCTCAAGAAGACGGGCAAAGGGATCCTTCATCATCTCAAGTTCGTAGGACCAGGGATCGTCGCTAGCGTGGCTTATTTCGATCCTGGTAAGTCCCATCCTTCGTTTCAGCGAGAAGAGAAGGAAGGGAGAAGGAAGGGAGCGAGGGAGCTGCCAAGGGGAGTGGGAACGAACGGTGACGGGTCTTGCGTGGGAGAGATCTGCGAAAATCTTCTCTCGTCACATACATATTGAGCCTGCCCTTCTACGAGGATGCTCCTGTAGTAGGAGCGAACGGTTGCATAGGCACATACGATCAGGAAAGGAACGAAGGACGAGAAACAAGCTCGAGCTCACCTTTCTTGGCCACCCTTCCTCCCTTTCATTCGCTGACCTCTTGTCCCTCTCTTCCCTTCCTCTCACAGGTAACTGGTCCGTCGACTTACAAGCCGGATCAGCCTACGGATACAAGCTCCTCTTCGTCGTTCTCATGGCTGGGCTGGGAGCCATCCTCCTACAGGTCAGTCGAGTCGAAACTCTTTTCCTCCGACCCAGTCCGGTTTTGGGTTTCGCTTTGCTGATTCGTTGTTTTCTCCTTTCGCGATATGTATACAGGTCCAAGCTACGAGACTGGGAATCGTTACTGGACTGGATCTGGCGAGACACACGAGGTTGTTGCTTCATGATCGACCGAGGCACAAGATGTTGATCAGGTCAGTTCGAGTCGAGAGCGAGGGAGAGGTCGCGTTCTCCTTCTTTCGCTGACCTTTTTTCCTGTGTCGGTCGTCGTTATGATGCAGGTGGGGAGTGCTCTACCCGATCTACGTCCTGGTGGAGATCGCTATCATCGCTACGGATCTGGCTGAGCTGCTGGGAAGCGCGATCGCTCTCAACCTGTTCGTCCCCTCCCGCCCACTCTTCTTCTCCGTCCTCACTTCTGCTCGTACTGACCTTCCCTTCCGCTTTCCTTTCTACTCACACTCCCACTCCTCGTCCCCATCCACTCAAATTCCTCCGACCCTTCGACCTCTCCTGACCCAACCTCCTTCTTCCCTCGTCGCGCTGATCTTCCCGGCTTTGCAGCCTCTTCCCCGCCCTTCCTCTCTACGCCGGAGTTCTCCTCACCTCTCTCGACGTCCTTCTCGTCCTCGCCTTCTTCCAACGAGACGCCAGCGACAACTCTCGAAAGGGAACGCGAACCTTCGAAATCATCATCACCGCCCTCGTCTTCGCCGTGTTCATCTGCTTCACCATCCTCGTCGTTCGAATCGAACCTCAGTGGAACCTCGTCTTCGAAGGATACCTCCCTTCCAAGACCGTCTTCGGACCTGGAGCTCTCTACGTGTCGATTGGTATCATTGGAGGTGAGTCGACGCGTCGACACGAATCGTCCTTCTTCCCTTTGCCTCCCACTGACCTCTCTTCCCTTTCCCCGCCTTGACTTCGTTATCATCATTTCCAGCCACCGTCATGCCCCACGCCCTCTTCATCGGATCCCGACTCGCAACCGTCGACCGACTCGACCTCCTCCCTCGAAACCCCACGCCTCCCTCCGACTCCTCTCGCTTCTGGAAACTCCCCTCAAGGAACATCATGGATCTGTTCCCCGCTTCGTGGCAGAGGATGGGTCACGAGATGGGTCTGAAGGTCCGAGGGCAGAGCGATAGGAAGGGCAAGGGTCGGGATCTCTCGAGGACGGCTTCGGAGTCGGATGCGTCTTCCATTGGGGACAGGAAGTCGGTGGGTGGTGAGAAGGAGGACGAGGTGTTGGCGGAGAATGTTGAGCTGGATGCGATTGGAGGCAGTGGGAGGTCGAGTGTTGGGTCTGGGGGGCAGAGGGAGGAGGAGGAGGACATCGAGGAGGAGGAGAGACCCGTCGCTGCGTTCGATAGGCTCAATTTTATTCGAAAGCACATCACCCACGCGACTGTGAGTTCCCTTCTTCTCTTGTCTTGACTCGTCTGCTCTTTCTTCGCTTTTGCGAGCGTCTCGACTGACTTTCGATCTCTCTTCTCCTCTCCTCGCGTCCTCGTTCTCGTCCTGCTTCCTCCTCCTTCAGGTTGACATCATCTTCTCCCTCCTTGGATTCGCCGTCACTATCAACTCAGCTATCCTCGTCGTGCGTGCCCTTTCCTTCTCCCCCCACACCTGCCTCGTCTCTCGCTGACTCAAACCCTCTCCCTCGTCTTCTGCATCAGATCGCCGCCGCCGCCTTTTACTACCGCAACGGAGTACCCGACGCTGCTACCGCAGATCTCTTCGATGCCCACGAGTTGATCGGCTCCTACATCGGAACTGGTGAGCCCGCTTCACCCGCCCTCTCCTGTTTCGATGCGTCGTTCGGCTTGCTGACCCTCGACATTTTTGATCTCCATCTTTCAGGCGCCGCCCTCCTCTTCGCCATCGCGCTTCTCTGCTCAGGACAGAGTGCTTCCATCACCGCTACTCTCGCTGGTCAGGTCGTTTCGGAAGGCTTCATTGACTGGAAGACGAGTCCCTTCGTGTGAATTGTCGCTCGTTTTTCGATCTTCGTCGCGTTCCGTCTCGCTTCGCTGACTCGCCACCTACCTCCTCCTTCCTTCCAGCCGTCGAATCCTCACCCGTCTCATCAGCATGGTCCCCGCCATCGCCGTTGCTGTTTCGGTTGGACGAGATGGAATCGACACGTTGCTCGTCGCATCTCAAGTTGTGAGTCGTTGGGCTTCTTCCTCTTATTTCCCTCTCGTCCCCTCCCTCTCCCTCGACGCTGGTCATCGAGTTTCCTCTTCCTCATACTGACGCCCTTCCCTTTGCATCCCGTCCGATTCCTCTCCTCCAGGTCCTCTCCATCGTCCTCCCCTTCGTCATCGCTCCTCTCGTCTACCTCACCCACTCAAACGTCATGGTCGTCAACGCTCCCGCCGCTTCCATCGAACCCACTCCTCCTCCCGCCTCCGTTGAGGCGCCTCCTCACGTCGAGGCTGAGATCGAGCAGGAATCTCCAGCCGTCGCCGTCGCCTCGGAGGACAACCCCCAAGTCGGGGTCGAGGTCGAGGAGGAGGACGAGACGAGGAAGCCTGTCAGCTTCAAGAGCTCGAGGATCGCCATGGGGCTGGGTTGGCTCTTGTTCTGCACCGTCGTGCTGGCGAATAGTGTGAGTCTTCTTTCGGATCGCTCGCTTCTTTGCTTCCCTCGTCGCGGCTGAGATCTCGAGACGCTGACCCTCTTCTTTCGACTCGAACAGTACGTGATCGTCACCCTCGCTATGGGAGGCGTCGAATAGATGTTCCTCGTTCTCTCTCTCTATGTACTTTTCTTCACACGGACTACTCTCTCTCTCTCTCTCGTACTCTCTCGATCTCGTTTTGCCTTTGTCCCACTTTCGACTCGTCGCGTCGACGCATCTCCTTTTACATCTTTCGTTTTTTCCTAATGTTGTACCCGCTTTCATACTCGCCGCTTACTTGACTCATGCAGCTGCTCTCTTGATAACGTCCGATTCTGGGAAGTGTGAGAAGGTGGGAAGGAACTGAAGCAAGCGAGAGCGAACGCGGCGAGACGATTCGACCTTTCCGTCTCGCTCTCTCGCTCTTCTTCCTCACGGGGAGAGTCTCAAGTCTTGGGGAAGTGAACGTACGTGTATGATTGAGAAATAACGAGACATCAACGAGCCAGGGATCCAAGAAGCAAGCGAGAAACGGAGGAAACAAGAAGTGAGAGAGCGAAAGAGAAGAAAAGCGAAACGAGCGATACAGTATCTACGGAAGAGATGAAACCCCAAGCTCTTACATCGCTCCAACCCCCCTCGTTGCATTCCTCCTCGTCCCAGTCCTATGGATCTCCTCGTCTCGTCGTGAGCAGAGAGCTTTCTTGCCGCCGCCTGGAACGCGAGGATGGAGTTGTCTGAGGAGGTCGGGTCGGTCGCGTTGGAAGTTGGGGTGGGAGAAACCTGAAGAAAAACGGAAGAGGGGGGGGGGGGGGGGAGGGTAAGGCTGAAAAGTCAGCGTTTGAAAGATTGAGAGAGAAAGCCTGTCAAGTCCGAAGATGGGATGCGAAGCGCAAAAGGGAAAGGGACGGAGCGGGAGAAGAAACGAACCTGATGAGATGACGGTCTTTTGGAAGTGATGTGTTCCAGTTAACCCGACTTCGTGAGCGTGCGAAGTCCCTGTGGTAGATGTGGTAGTGGCACGAGCGAGGCGAGCATCGAGGGGGAGGGAGGAGGTCGTGGAGTCGAAGGGTTGGAAACTCTCGACAGCGACGCGTTGGAACGAGTCTGTCGTTGGAGGAATACCAATCGAGAGGTTCGGGTTGAAGAGGAAGGTTGGGCGAAACATAAGAGAGGAGGGAGGACGTCAGCGGTGGTCGAGATCAGATCTGTGTGGCCTAGAAGGGGATGAGAGAGGAAAAGAAAAGGAAAGAGAAAGAACGGAGGACTTGCATAAGTTCAGCTGGCGTACGAAAGATGTGAGCTTTGAGTGTTTGAAGAAACGAGGAAGGACTGTAGGGAGGAAAAAGATGGCCGAGATAAGGCGAGAAGAGCGAGTTAATTAACGCTAAGGGAGGACAGGCTGATTGAAAAAATGCGGAAACGGAGAGAGGACGACTCACCAACAGCCGCGAACTCGCCCTGCTTGAGGAGAACGAAGGACTTCCCACTCTTCCCCCAAATGATGAACTCGTTGTATTCGTCGTGGGTGACGATGTGCCAAAGCTGGTGAGAATAGAAGCGAGAGCGGAGGAGGGAAAGATAACGCCGGTTTCAGCAAAAACCAAACAAGCGACGCAAGAAAGAGAGGGAAAAAAAAACCTTCACTCACCTTCGAAACGAAGGCTATCTGCTCGCCTAGTGTTTCTTGATTGCCCTGTGGTGATACGCTGGCTTGAATATCGAGAGACGCAGCATCGTCGTCCGTCTCCTCGACTCGACGCGTCGCGGGAGTCTGCTGCTCGATCTCCATCTCCATTGGAACGCCGTGCGGGATAACCAGCCCCTCGAGACCGAGCGACCCACAAGGTGCCTGGTCGAATCGTCCTCCTCCTCCTCCGAAAAACGTTGGTGAGAACGGAAGAGAGGTGGTCGAGGAGGAGAGGAGGGGGTCGTCGCTGAAGGTTTGTTGTTCTGGCAGATAGAGATCGTAGGGGGAGCTGTGTAGTTGATGAAGGTTGATGAAAGGAGATGGTTTGTCGAAGCTTTGGAAGCGACTGGGGACGGGAGGGAGGGAGTTGTTGAAAGGTGGGTACGAGAGGGAGGAGGAGGAGTCGCTGGTAGCGGAGGAGTCGGCGTAGCCGGGAGAGTTGATTGGGTAAGACGAGGTAAAGAGGGTCGGAGAGACTTTGGACGACGCTCTCCTATCGGTTGAATTGCTGGAGAGGGAGGAGTGGAGGGAGTAGGAGGAGGGAGGGAAGGATGTGGCCGTCGTCCTCGCCAATGGATCGATCCTCCGGACCTGTTCGTCGCTCGAGTTGGTTCTTGAGCATCCCAGCCTTGTACTGCTTCCTCCTTTCGAAGGGCGATGCAGAAGGGAGCGGCGAGTCTTGGAGGAGGAGGGAGGGGAGTTCGGCTCCTTGGTAAGGCGAGAACGTGGATGAACCGAGTTGCGAGCTGAGGGGAGGAGGAGGGAGGGTGGGATCTGGAGGATTCTCGATTGATGTAGAGACCAAAGGGCATGAGCCGAGAAAGTAGGGGCACTGATAGAGGAAGGGATGGTGGAGAAAGAAGGAGGAAAGGCGGAGGTCAGCATGATCATGAGGGACGAAGCGATCGCGACGAGGGCTGAACGAGAGCGTTCGGTGGAGGAGAGGGGAAATGCCAGCTACGAACTTGGGTGTGATCCATGTTCGAGGAGGAGATGATAGATGGGTGGTTGGTTAGGTTGATGTGTTTGAGAACTACTCAGCAAGAGGGGGCCAGAAGGGAAGAACAGGTCTCGAAAGGAGGGCAAATGAAAGTGCGAAGAGGCGCAAGATTCGTCTGAACCAGGTCTCCGGGACGACCATCCTTATTCTCCTTCATGGAGCGTTCTAAACCGCGTTCCAAAGCCTGTTTCAAAGGCCCATAGATAGCCTCGTGTCCTCTGGACCCTCTGATGAAACTCTCAGCATCGTGAAATCAGCGTATCAGGGATGAGACGCGCTCTCTCGACACGAAGCTGTCAGTCGCAGCTCTTCGTCGCGAACTCACACAAGCCATCATCGGACGTCTCGATCAGCTTTCTCCTGTTCGAAAGCGAAGAAGGGAGAGCGAAGAACACATGATCTTCACGAGAGCTGGCACGTTGATTGCTGTTTCGGTACGCCGTCTCGAGCGAATTAGCAAGAAGAGCTTTCTGTAGCTTGTCTTTCTTCAGCGCTCCTTTCCTCACTCTCATGGCCTGAAAGGACAAGTTTGGGCCCTCTCGAAGAGCATCGAGCCAAAGCTGACCTGTGTCAGGGTGGCCGGAAAATTTCAGCGACGGCGAGGCAACTCAGTCGACGCGCGTCACTTCGAGCAGCCGACAATCTTGCTGAGTTTATCTTCAGAGTCAAGACGCAAGGGATGCATGTGAAAACAAGGAAGTGAGCGCAGTGTATCAATCCTGGCTGGCGAGGTTCCGCGAGGGCGGTAGAGACACCACGACCGTCCAGACCACGGCGAAGGACGACGATGTACAACGGAAGAAGAGAGTGAGCGACGCGTCGGGGTCAGCTTCGGAAAGCGCTTTCGCTTGAAAAGGGATGCAGAAAGTCTCACCCCGGTGGCAATCGTCTTCCATGAGCTCAGTAGTGACGGTTCTTTCTTTCCAACCCTGGTTGGAGCTCGACAACGGACGCGTCACACTCGTCGCGACCGGGCGCTGATTGCCGCCACTTCGCTCTCTCCTCTCTCTTTACCTCAGATGAAGGCTGTCCCGCCTTTGCTGGAGCAATTCACTACGATCTTGCTGGACTAAACGAAGTCTTCTGCAGGAAAAGGATCTTGCGTCGTCGGTTCGTTCGTTCTCACCTATCTTCCTTGCATCTTCTTCGAGCTCCCCACGAACCTTCGAAGCAGAAACCTCCACTCCCACTTCAACCCCCAAAATCCTGCATCCGAGGATGGTCTCTCTCACTCGAGGAAGGCTGCGTAAAAGCTTCAGCAACGACGAGACGTGACCAGACGAGTCCGTCATAGTACTCGGGCAACTAAGGCTCGGGCGCTTTCTCCTTCTTCTCTCTCTCTCCTTTTTTTGCTTCACTTCGGTTTTGAATCTGTCTGTCTCGATTTGGTAGATGATGTGATTTAATCGTTGGAAAGTCTCACCTCCTCGCGACCCACCCACTCCCCTCAACCTCCCACCCGTACTTCCACACCTTTTTCTCCTTCCCTCCGATCTTCCCACACCACTCAATCATCCCTTCTTCCTTCTTGCCCTCAACCCATCTCGTGACTCCTCCTCGACCGTCGGCGTCCACGGCGGGGAGGGTCGACGAGGGCTGAACGAGACGGACGATGATCTTTTGATCCTCTGAGACGGGGAAGCGAGATTGGATGAGAAGGCTGACGGGTTGGGGTTTGGTGTTTTCGATGGTGACCTGTCAATGACGGAGGAGAAAAGACTGTCAGCTGAGAGAGCGCGAGAGAGAAGACGACGAGACGAGCGTAATTTCGACTCGAACGAACCTTTTGAACGAACGAGACGTTTTCGGTCTTCGTGCTGCTGAGGAAGGAGCCAGATGTAGACTTGAACTTCTCCTCGGGGTGGAAGGTGACTTGTACACCTGTTTGGAGAAACAAACAGAAAGGTATTATGCATCAGCTTTGGTTCGCTCTTCCTCGTCGCGTCTGCCCGGCTTCGTCTTCGATCGACTCACCTCCATCGACTCCCAAGCTGACTTTGAACGTTTCTCCTGGTCTGACGTCCCCCATCCTTCCACGACCGACGAGACTTCCGTCGAGGTAGATGGTGGTAGGTCCGGGGAGAAGGGGGTAGGGAGACGCGTTCTTGACCGAAGCCTGCGAGGAGGAAGAAGGAGGGAAGGTCAGGTCGCGTCCACTTTCGAGCGACGCTTGATGTCGTCGAACGGAAACGGAAGACGTACCTGAAGGAACACCGTAGCAGCGAGAGAGGGAACTGTGATGCGAGAGAACTCGGCGTCGAGCTTGAGGACGGCGATGCTATAAGGGAACGAAAGGAGAAGGTCAGCGCGGAAGGACGCGACGAAACTGAAGCTCGAACGAAAGGACTCACGAAACCTTGTGAGCAGCTCCATCACACTCGATATCGCTCGTAACATCGATCATGAAGACGGCACTCGTCGTAGACCCTCCACCTTCTTTGACCTCAGCAGTCCTGTGAGCGACCATCACTGGTCCTTTGTCCTCCTCGTCCGAATCTCCTCCTCCTCCTCCTCCGGCCGGAGCCGCCCTATCTCGCGACCTCACTCTGCCCGTAAATCCCCACAGTCGAGGATCAAGACGAGGATCCGAGGCTACAGTTGATGCGCGCATCGGGGAAGGCCTAGGTGGTGCTTCCTGCTGAAAGAGGACGGGGAAGCCGAGACGGTAAGGTCGAAGGGTTGGGATGGCGGAACCGAGGTTGGGAGCTGCTGTGCTGAGGACGATCTGAGTTCCGATCCAGGCCTCTCCGGTCGCGTTGGTGATGGAGGCTCGGTAGTGGATCTGGACAGGGGAAGGAGGGAAAGAAGAGTGAGCTCTCGACGCGTCGAGCGACGAACGAATGTCGTAGAGAACGCAACGCACCGAGAGAGTATCCTTTTGCGCTGTTTTGGGCGAACTTCTTTCCTTCTTGCCGGTAGGAGATGTCGAAGGAGTTGTCTCGGCTCTGATATCGTAGATGGGAGACCAGCCGGCGCCTCGAACAACTGGAGGGAAAGGGAGGTCGAGGATCGATCAGTTCGAGCGGCGCTCGCGAACGACTCGCTCAACTTCATCAACACTTCCCTTCAGTGGAGATGGTAGACTGACTGTAGATCAAAACGAGGCTGACGGACCTCTCCTTGACGTCCTTTTCCCCGTCTCCCTTGACCTCCACGAGGACTCGAACGGTTCGTCGTCTCATCCTGCCGACGATCTCCTCTGCTGTCCTCCTCACCCACAACTCGTTTGATTGGGCCTTCTCCTTCTCCTCGGCCTTCCTTGCTGGGAGGAGAAGAATTTCGATCTCTGATTCGAGAGCCTGGATCTCCTCGTGCGTCTTGGTTCGAGACTGAGTGAGTTTGAGCGTTTTGGAGGCACAGAAGGAAAGGTAGGAGTCGAGGTCGGAGTGGGGAGTGTTGGAAGGATTGAGAGCGTTGGAGTAGTTTCGGAGGATGGTTTCTGGATTACGAGCAGAGAAGTGAGCTCATCAGCATGGGCTGAGAAGAGGGCGAACGAGACGAAATAGAGAGCGAGCGAGCCAAGAGCTGACCTTGAGCGTCCAACGATTGAAGGACCGTGTTCTTGTAGGCGATCTTCTTTCGAAGGTCGATGACCTCGGGAGACGGAAGCTGGACAATCTTGGGAGGAGCTTCCTCGAACGGCTTGGAAGTGATAACAGGAAGGCAGACGAGGTCGACTGGGAGGAAAGAAAGGGAACGCGTGAGCTCGACCCTCCTCCTTCTCGCCACCACTCGCACGTCCATTCACCGATGGTAGCTGAGACGCCATCCTCTCCGTAGCCTTCGACTCGAAGGGTATCCTCCTCTACTCCGTTGGGAAGGTTTTCGATGTCGATTTGCGTCTTTCCAGGCTGGAGGAGACAGGGAGCGAGATGATGAGCTCGAGTCGACTCCTTCGTTCAATTCAAACACTCACCTTGAGAGCGACTTCGAATCTTCTCTGGACTTGAGCTGTATGAGCTGCAGCGTAGAGGGTGGCCTTCTCGGTGTTGGTGTCGTACGAGTCGATCTTGAGTTTGTGGGAGGAGGAGGAGGCCATGGCGGTTGGAGGAGTGAGTCGGAGGGGAGGAGAAACTGGTAAGGATGACTCACGAACAGGTCTGGAGAGGCATCGCGCGTGGGCCCTTATCAGCTTATACGTTGATTTCAAGTCTTGTCAGGTTTTCCAATCCAAGAAGATCTCGACGGGCGTGCTGAAAGACGAAGGAGCAAGGAAGGAAGGTTGAGCTCGCCTTCGCTCGCCTGCTTCCAGCCTGCTCGTTCTCTACCTTCTCCGAGGGAGGGCCGTTACCGTGTTCGCTGGTCCTAGCAAGAATCGAATGAGAGATGTTGAGCTCAGCCGTGTCAGAATCTGCTCTGTTTGGATGGAAGCCGTTGAGAGCGAGCGAACAGAGGGAAGGAAAGAGGAAGCTCACCTTTCGAGCTCAGCTCGCCCTTCCTTCCCTCTTCTTCTCCCTCAACAGCGACCCCGACCCTGAAGTCCACGAACCTTTTCACGACAACTGGACCTCCTTCGACCCCTCCCATCCTCATCTGGACGCGTCCGAACCCTGTCTTGTCCTACTCTTTCCAGCCATGCCGGACGAGGACGACCTGCTGCCCCTCCCTCCTCCCGAGTCCTTCTCGTTCCCTTACGAGATCCCTTACCCGATCCAGACCGAGTTGATGCATCTCGTCTATCAAGCCATAGAGGCTAGTAAGATTGCAATCGTACAGAGTCCAACAGGAACGGTCAGTCCCACGTTCGAGGAGAGGCGGAGGGAAGGGGAAAGGGAGGAAGGAGAAGCTCGTGAGCTCGACGCTTTCCTTCTTTCGATGAGCTGACTCCCCTTCTACCCTCTTCTCTACAGGGAAAGAGTCTCTCACTCTTATGCTCGACTCTCACTTGGCTCAGTGAGTGTCAGCTCGCGCGAGAACGAGACCAAACGAGCTTCTGGTTGACCTTTTGATCGTTCCCTCCGCCCTTATCCCTTCCAGCCGACAACGCGCGACGGACGACCCTCTCCACCTTGACAGCCTACAAGGAACAACTCATCAGCGAGTCTGACCCTTCGGAACCTTCCTGGGTCATGGAGCATATGTTCGAGAAGAAGAGAAGGGAGCTCGAAGACCGGACCAAGGAGTTGGAGGATCGACTCGAGGAGGTTCGGAAGAAGGAGAAGCAGAAGAGGAGGGAAGCTGCTAGGGCAGGGGGACTTGGGTTTGGAGATGGCAGGGAGAGGAAGAGGCTGGTGAGTGAAGGCAGTGAAGATTTTCATCAAAGCGAAGAGCGTGCAGCTGACCCTCGTGGTTCGCTTATTCGGTTCAGAAACCAACGAACGCGTCGCGACTGGACGACGACGACGATCCAGACGACTCCTCCTTCCTACCCTACGACCCTTCAGCTTCCTCTTCGACCGATCAAGATGGAGAGCGCGACAACATCTCTCCAGCTGTCCGAGCTCTGATGAACCAGTTTGTTTCGAGTCTCTTCGCTTCTCCTCTCCTTCGTCTCACTCACCAACCCTCACTCGTTATTTCGTTCACAGACTCAATCCTCAAGCAGCCTTCGAACCTCCTCCCTCCACCAAAACCAAAATCTACATCACCTCCCGAACCCACTCCCAACTCTCTCAACTCCTCTCCGAACTCCTCAAGACGACCTTCGCGTCCCACATCCGAGCCGTCGCCTTGGGATCGAGGAAGAACCTCTGCGTGAACGAGGACGCGAGGAAGGGTGGAGAGACTGGACTGGACGAGAGGTGTTTGGATCTGCAGAGTGCGAAGGGAGAGAAGAGGTGCGAGTTCCTGCCTGGGAAGGAGGAGGGTGGGATGGACGGCGAGAGAGGGAGAGGGTTCGGGGAGAGGGTGTTGGTGAGTTGCGATTCGGTTTCGCGCTCGCTTGAACGACGCCGCTGAACCCTTGTTGTTTGCTGCTGCAGGCCACCGTCCAAGATATCGAGGATCTCGTCGTTCTCGGGAAGGAGATGCACGTCTGCCCTTACTATGGAACGAGGAGCGTCATTCCTCAAGCAGAGGTGAGTTACTCGTCGCTCTTCCTCTTCGCGTCTTTTTGCTGACCTCGCATCATCTCGTTCTCAGATCGTCACACTGCCATACAACCTCGTTCTTCAGAAGTCAGCTCGAGAGGCCCTCGGAATCGATCTCGCTGGTCAGGTGCTCGTGATCGACGAAGCCCACAGTTCGTCCTCCTCGTCTCTCCTCCCCTCCTCGCTCGACGTCTCAGCTGACTCTTCCCTTCGACTCTCCTCCAGATCTCATTGACACCATCCTTTCCATCCACTCTCAAACCCTCACCCTTCCTTCCCTCGTCCTCGCTCAAACCCAACTCAAGACCTACCTCCTTCGCTTCAAGTCGCGTCTCAAGGGATCGAACGCTCTCTACCTCAAGCAGATGCTTCTCATCCTCAACGGACTCATCGATCTGTGTACCAAGTGGGGAGAGTCGTCTCAGGGGAGCTCGGGGAAGGCTGCTAGCGGGGAGATGATGCTCGTTGGAGAGGTCATCAAGGGGATGGGACGAGGATTGGATCAAGTCAATCTGCTGGAGGTGGTGAGGTATTTGAAGGAGAGCAGGATTGCTGTGAAGGTGAGCTTTAGCCTCTCTCTGTGCCAAGTCGGTCTTCGAGATCTGACTCGCATGCATTTTTTCGTCGCAGGTCAGCGGATACTCGGAGAAGCTGCTCGAGGACGAGGAAGCGAAGAGTGAGTCTCGTTTCGATCTCGTCGCCTTGCTTCGTCGTCGACTGACTCTGTGTCGTCCTGTCCTGCAGGACCACCTTCCAAATCCTCTCGTCCCTCGACTTCGACTCGCCATTCTTCCATCTCCTCCATGCATCAGCTCGAATCCTTCCTCCTCTCCCTCTCGAACGCGGACGCCGACGGTCGAGTTCTCATCAGCTCGACTCCTCCTCCTCCAGGCTCATCGGACGACAAGAAGCCGACCGTCACCCTCAAGTATCTCCTCTTGAACCCTACGGATCACTTCAAGGACGTCGTCGAGGAGGTTCGAAGCGTCGTTCTCGCTGGAGGAACGATGGAACCCGTCAGTCGCGTCAGCCGCTCGAAACTCCTTCGTGGCCTCCGCTGACCTCGCCTTCGCTTCTTCCTTCCCTCCAGGTCAGCGACTTCTACCTTCAGCTCTTCCCTCAGGTCGAGCCCTCTCGCTTCTCGAACTTCTCGTGCGGTCATGTCATTCCGAAGGAGAATCTTCAGACGCTTGTTCTGACGAAGGGACCGAAAGGTCGAGACCTCGAGTTCAAGTTCGACAACCGAGGAGACGAGACGCTGGTGAGCACCTCCTTCCGTTAATCTCCCTCCCTCCCATCGCTCCGTTCTGACTCGCTCTCCCACCGTCTTCTCCTATCTGCAGCTCGACGAGCTGGGATCAGTCATCTCGAACGCGTGCAACCTCGTTCCGGACGGGATCGTCGTCTTCCTTCCTAGCTACGCGTTCCTCGAGAAGGTCAACACGAGTTGGGAGAAGTCAGGACTACTGGGGAAGTTGGCGATGAAGAAGAAGGTGAGTTCACGCTTCTCCTACCCGCTCGAGCAAGAGCAGAGGACTGACGCGTCGACTTTCTGCGTCTTTCGTTGACAGCTCTTCTACGAACCTCAAGTGAGTGGGAGCGTTGAGGCTGTGCTGAGGGACTACTCGTTGGCTATGCTCGATGTAAGTGTCTCTATCTGCTCTTCTTCTCGTCGCTGTTACTGACCCTTTTCGTTCTCCCTCAGACCTCCGTCTCGTCGACTGGATCTGTCGCTCCTCGCAAGTCCGGTGCTCTCCTCTTCGCTGTCGTCGGAGCCAAGCTCTCCGAGGGTATCAACTTCTCGGACAAGTGAGTCAACATTTTCCTCCTCACATTTTACGATGGAGCTGACAATCTTCCCCTCCGCGCTTCGTGCAGACTCGCTCGAGCAGTCATCATGGTTCGTCGACCTGCTTCCTCCCGACGGGTCTCTTCCTCCCTTCGCTCCAGCTGACCTCCGCTGTCCTTTCTCTCCGTCAGGTCGGCCTCCCCTTCCCCAACCTGACTTCTCCCGAGCTCAAAGAGAGGATGAAGTACGTCTCGGACGTTGCTGTCGCGAGCAAGATGGTCGGAGGAGACAAGGCTGGGAGAGAACGTGAGCCTTTGCGCGCGTCGACCTTGTTCTTCCTTCTTTTGAACGCTGAATCTTGCCTCTTCTTCTTATCTTCTCGCAGTCTACATGAACATCTGCATGAAAGCCGTCAATCAGTCAATCGGACGAGCGATTCGACACGCTGGAGACTACGCTGTTCTGTTCGTTCTTCCCTTCGACTCGTCTCGTCTCGTCTTCGCTCGTCGCGAACGAGAGACCTCGCGCTGAATCTCTCTCCACGCTTCCTTTATCTCAACAGGATCCTCGTCGACAAACGATACGGTCAAGCTTCGATCCGAAACAAGCTTCCGAAGTGGATCGGAGAGGACGTGAAGGTGTGCCCGACTTTCGGAGAGGGAGTGAAGAACATCGCGACGTTCTTTAAAGCGAAGAGGGAGGCTGGGATGAGTTGAGTCGAGTTTGTAGATCTGCTTTGCTAGGTATCTGATGATTCATCTCCGTCTTTCCTACGAGGACTGGGAGCGAGCGATCAGAACAGAGATGGGAAACCATAAGATCGTGTCGTCGCGCGTCTGTCCTCCTCCTCCTCCTACCCTCTCCTCCCTCGTTGACTCCCACTCCTCCCTTAGATGGCGCTGAACTCGAGTCGATTCCCAACAAAGTCTCTAACGAAGAACCTATCCCCCTTCATCGCTCCATCGAGCTCCTCCCCTTCGCGTCCAGCGACGAACCCAGCGCCCTCGAGACTCGGCACGGTGGAGGCGCCAGGGTGTCCACTTTCCGCGAAGGCTGCCAGCTTCTTTCGGAAGGCCGTGAAGGTCGCAAGGGGGAGAACAAAGCATGGGTGACCTCGAGTTTGAGGTCGGAGGACGAGCGTGTCGGGGATGGGTTCCAGGGAGATGTGGATCTGAGAGGGCGAATGGGAAGGAGGAGAGATGTGAGCTTTGGGCTGAACCGAGAGAGCGGAGAGAGAAGGAGAGAGAAAAGACGAACTTGTTGAGCAGTATCTCCGATCCTGAACCATCTGAGCTTTCCGACCATGGTGTCTGGAACGGGATCGACCTCTTTGGGGAGGAAGGAAGAGAAAGGGAAGGGAGGAGAGAATGAAGGTCAGCTCCGAAAGCTCAACTTCGAGAGCGAAGCAGGAAGCCTGAACTCACTCAGTCCCATGATATCTCCGTAGAACTTATCGGCGAGCTCGAGTGGGTCTTGTCCTGTCCAGCCTTGATGTCCTCTGTGAAGGCGAGAAGAAGGAAAAGGGAAAGGGCGAACGATGAACCGAGAACGAGCAAAGGGAGGATCAGCTTCTCTTGATCGTCCTCGAGTCGTAAGATGAGCAGGAGCGACGGGCTCACACTGTAAGGTTGATGTGTTGGATAGCTGAGATCATGCTGAGATGAAGTTGGAAGGGGTAGGGTGCGTGGGCGGATGGTGGTTGCAGGTCGAACGAGGAAGGAGGACTCGTGAGCTCGACTCGACCGGGCCCTCGCTCCGAAAACGCGATCTATTTCCTCCTCGCTCTCGTTTTGAGGGCGAGAATTTTCAGATGAGAGAGAGAAAGACTGGGGCTGGAAATGTACAGGTCAGCCCTAGAGGGGACAAGGTTCCCAGCTGTAGAGACGCTGAGAAGATGAGCAGCGAGAGCGAGATCAAGCGGGTTGCTTTCGTCTCCAACTTCTGGCGGTTTCGCTTCTGTACTGAAGTGGAGAATTTTCCAAAGAGTCGAGTGGGCTCAGAGAAGTGCATAAGAAGATGCTGCCGAGAGAGGGAAGCTGACGGAGAGGGTGAAGGGAGCAAGATGGAGTTCGAGGGAAGGAAGACGTCGAGCTCACCCAAACGATCATCGTCCATCTTTCTTCCTCTTCCTCGGGAGCAGAGTTCTCTCAACGTCTTCACGGTGAGCCCATCCTCTTGTTTATCAGCTCCCCTCCCTTCTCTCCGATTTCGTACGCTCCGAGACTGGCTTCCCCAACGCTTCGAAGGGAGCTCACATCGAGCTGACCTCCCTCCCCTTCCCTCATCTCCTCTTCCCAGTCCCTCGCTTCCCAGAGATTTCAGCGACGATTGCTTAATCAAAGATTGGCGTCGATTCATTTCGCTCTTACAACACCTGCAGGCCATCCCTCGTACGAGCTTGGGTCGTACTGAAACTTTGAGGGAGGAAGGACGTCGAGGCCAGCTCGCTCGAAGCCGAGAGCTCTGCTGGATAGGATCTTGCAGAAGAAAAGCTGTGATTGGTCTAAACCGGATGTGTAGAGTCTCAAAAGATCCGTTGGAGATTATAGGCCCTCCATTTTAGAGGGTAGGATGGGTCGAGTCGACTCAAAGGAAGGAGCGACGAGCTCAACATTTTCCCCTTCCTTCGCTGCCTCTCGCACCCTCCCCTCTTCCCTCCTCCACCTCCTCGCCACCCTGTTTGCCCTCAGACGAGGAGACTCGATAGAAGGAGCTTCTCATACACGAAGGACTGACTCGACTTCTTCCTTTCTCATCGCTTTGGCAGCTCGTCCGAAACAACCCTCCCCGTCCTCGACCTCGAACGTCGTCGCTTCTCCCTCGTTAGAATCACCCTTCCTACACCTCAGCACACCGCCAGCCTTCACTCGACGTACCATCGAACTCCCTCTTTTCATCTTCACCTCCACCAGCGACTTCCTCCCTCCCCTCCTCGAGCACTTCCTTCGGACGCGACTCTCCCTCGTCGGCATCGTCGTCCGCATCCCTCGCCCTCCTTCCCCTCCTCTCTCCTACACTCAACACGGCAACTCAACGGCTCAGCTCTCACCTCGCTGGCTTCTCGGAGCTCGGAGGCTTCTGGCAACAAAGAAGACGGAGGAGAGAAGCACGCGGGACTTTCCGTCGAGCTCTCACGGTTCCTCCGCTCCTCTCCTCCCTTGTTTTGCCTTCGGACGCGTCGACCTCGGCCGCTCCTCGGACGCGACGCGGTAGAGGTAGGTAGAGAAGTGACGAGTTTTCTCTTCCTGCGGTTGTAGGAAGCGGCAGCGGTTCTTCTTCACTCTTCGCGCGGGTTATCTTCGATGCGCCTGAGGGCTGCTCGAGGGCTGAAACTATCAGGAACGGGTTCAACAAACCTCTCCAGCCACAGAAGAGGCTGGAAGGTGGGGTCGAATGGGAGTCTCCTTCAGCGGGGGAGGGTCGAGTACACGAGGAAGCTTGCTTGAGGAGCGGGCGATTGTCGGTGAGTCTGCAGCTTCAGCATCGACGCTGCTCTTTCGCTCGCTGCAGGTTCTCGCTCTTGGAAAGAGGCGTCGGCTGATCATGCTCCTCCCGTCCTTTATCTTATCGACAGGTGCCGCGCGCGTCATATCTGCCTCGTTGCTCGATTCAGGAGTATCAGAAGCCTTGGAAGCTTCGGGGAGCGGACGTGGGACCGGACGAAACGTGAAGACCAACTCACTTGTTTGGTTTTCAAGGCCTGGACGAGCCGGATCTTTCCTCCCTCCCTTCTCGAATCTATAACAGGGCTGAGAAGATCAAGGTGAGCAGTAGTTTCTCCGTACTTGTACAAAAGGGAGTCCCACTGACTCTTACCCAGTTCTCTTCTCTCCACATCCATCTCTTACCCTTTCCTCAACAAGCCCCACTTCCTCCCTCTATCCCCTCTCCATCTCTCCAAAACACACCCAACCATGTCTGATACGGACGTTAAGCACATCGATTCTCACGAGGAGAAGAAGTTCGAAGTCGACGAGCGCGAAGCTCACTTCGCACCAAAGGACAACGTCGAGGTCGAGCGAGTTTGTGAGTTCTGCTTTCCTTTCTTTCGCGTCCTTCTTGCTCTCTTCACAGGCTGGAAGGGTCGTACTCGAGATCGGAGGGGACGCAGATTCCGATACGGCTCCTGCTATAGAACAAAGGAAGGAGAAGGAGGCTTCGTTTCGAGCTTCCCTTCTTCGGGCTGAACCTTTCCGTTGCCGGGCTTGTTTCCTCATGGATTTTTCGACCTTTTCGCTGACCAGACCTCCTTCTCTTTCTCTGCGATAGTCAACTCTGCCTACGCTGCTGCTGTTCTCACTGATAGTGTGAATCCCAAGTCAAGAGGTTCGTCTACATCTGCTTTTGAGGCGACGGTCTCGGTTCACTCGTCGCTTCCCCGTCTTTCGAACTTCGCGAGCTCACTCCTCCTCCTCTTTCTCTCCTCGCATGTTTCCTCCCTTCTCGCAGAGTCTATAATTTTATACCTCTGCTGTGCCGTCTCATTCCTGTGTGCATGCGCGAACGGATACGACGGTTCTCTCATGACCGTGAGTCTTCGTCCCTCTCGCTCCTGGTCAGAACTCTCTGGAACTTCCCTGACACTTCTTTCTTTCCTTCATCCCTTGGCGCGTATCAGGCTATTCTCGCTATGCCCTTGTAAGCCTTACTCCATCTCATCGATCGCGAGATATCTCGACTCTATCTCAACGACGCAAATCCGAACGCTTCGCTGATCGAACGCGACTCTCCCTTCCTTTCTCCTCACTCTCTGGCCTTCGTTTAACTGTATAGCTTTCAAAGCCAGTTCAATTCTGGGACTACCGGATCTACCGTTTCTCTTAGTAAGTTCACGATCTCCAGCTGGACTCCATTCGGTACTGACCCTGCTTCCTTCGACTCGAATCAGTCTTCTCGATCTGTTCGTCCACTCTCTCCTCTTCCCTCTTCGTTCTCGAGCTGACCACTTCTTTATCTCCTATAGATACCGTAGGATCCATGGTCGGTGCTTTCTCAGCCGGACCCATCGCTGACAAATTCGGTCGACGAGTCGGTGAGTCTTGACTTCCTCGTCGCGTCCCGTCTCTCCTCGCTCTCTTCACTTCTGACTCCGCGTTCCTCTTCGTCTTCCCCTCAGGTATGTTCTGCGGAGGTTGCGTCATCATCTGCGGATCCATCATCATCTCGTCGAGCTACCACATGGCTCAACTTGTCGTCGGACGATTCGTTCTCGGTTGGGGAATCTCGTGAGTTCGACGTTTTGTCCCTTCTCTCTTCCCTCTTCGCAGATTTGAAGACTGCAGTCTCGTTTTTTCTCTGACGAGGACGAGACTCACAAAGAAGAGCGGCTGCGAGAAAGCCTCGAAAGAGAAGACGCGACGAACATCACGAAGCTGACTCCCTTCCTCGACTTCTTTTTCCTCGCAGCATCATGACCGTCGCCGCTCCCTCGTACTGTGTCGAAATCGCGCCTCCCAACTGGCGAGGACGAATGACTGGTATCTACAACTGTGGATGGTTCGGAGGAAGTGTCCCTGCTGCTGGTGAGTTGAGCGACGCGAGGGACTCTGTGCGTCTCCCTTCTTTGTCTGACTCCCTGTCTCCCTCTTTGCAGCCATCTGCTTCGGAACTCAATACATCAAAGGTCACATGCAGTGGCGACTCCCTCTCATTTTCCAAGTGGGTCCTTCTCTCCGCCCTTTCCCTCGTCCGTCAAAGCTCGAACTGACGATGGCTTACCCTTTCTTCGCTCTTTCAGTGCGTCCCCTCGATCGTCGTCCTCATTTCCGTCTTCTTCATCCCCGAATCCCCTCGATGGCTTCTCGCGAACGGAAGGGACGAAGAAGCTCGAGCATTCCTCGTTCGATTCCACGGAAACAAGGTGAGACTCTTCGCGATCTGTGCCACCCTTTCGATCGACGCGAGCTGACTGACTCTTCCTTCCTTCTCTAGAACCCCGACTCTGCTATGGTTGCCCTCGAATGGCAGGAATTCAAGGAGGGAATTGCACTCGACGGATCTGACAAGAGGTGGTGGGGTAAGTTCCTTCTCTTCGCACTCGTTCGACGAAGACAAGCGTCGAGTTGACTCTTCGCGTCTTTCCCAGATTACCGTGCGCTTTTCAACACTAGCAACGCTCGATGGAGAATGACATGTGTGCTCCTCATCTCCATCTTTGGACAAGTTTGTCTCTATCCTCCTTCGCTCTCCTCGTTCAAGATCAAAAGCTGATCACGTCGCGTCTTCTCTTACACAGTTCTCTGGTAATGGACTCGGATACTTCAACACCGTCATTTACAACAACTTGGGGTGAGTAGAATCCCCTTCTCTTGTCTGATGATCCGAGCTGACTTCACCCTTCCTCCCTCGCCAGTTACACCGACGTCGCGACTCAACTCGCTCTCAACCTCGCCAACCAAGTCGCTTCTGCCATCTGCGCCGTAACCGCTGCCTTCCTTTCCGATCGAATGCCTCGTCGGTGAGCCAAAATCTCCAAGAAACCAGCTTTGCCGTCGCTCTTCTGCTCGACCGTCTCTGACCATCCCTTTTCTCCCCGCCTCTCTCATCAGACCCGTCCTCATCATCGGAACCTTCGTCTCCGCATGCTGTCTCGCCATCAATGCCGGTCTCAGTCTCTCCTGGTCCAAGCGTACGTTCTCCTTCACGGAAGATCCGACGTTGGAACGAAATTGACGCCTCTCCCCTTCCTCGTTCACAGAGGAGCACACTGGTGGAAACGACAACCCAATCTACACCAACCCCAACCTCGCTTTGGGTCAGGTCTCCCTTGCGTTCTACTACCTCTTCAACTGTGCCTTCTCCTTTGCGTGAGTTTATCACCTCCCTCTCCTTGAACGAGAACGAGCCGCGTCGTCCATCGACCATCGACCGTGGCCTCGATCCTCTTCGCCTCCTTCTCTCTTTTCCGCTCGACTGACGCCGTCTCTCTCTCCTCGCTCCTTACCTCCTTCAGCTACACTCCCCTTCAAGGTGCCTACCCTACCGAATGTCTGGAATCCACCGCCAGGGCAAAGGGAATGGTGAGTCAACTCTCCTCGACGCGTCTCGACTCGACTCGGCTGACACTCCCTCCCCTCCCCGTTTTCACAGGCTCTCTCCGGTGTCATCGTCTCGGCTGTCGGATTCATCAACCAGTTCTGTGGTCCCATCGCTCTCGGAAACATCAAGAACAGTGAGTCTCCATTAGCCTTCGGCCGTCGCGTCGAACTCCCGAAACTGACCCTTCCACTCTCCTCTCTTTCGTGCTCAGACTACATCTGGGTCTTCGTCGGCTGGGACTGTATCGAGACCACCATTTGGTACTTCTGCTGTGTCGAGACTCGTGAGTCTTCTTCCCTTCGTGCTTGCTCGTCCGTTCTTGTCTTCGAATCGAACCGAAACTAACGCTCTTCGTTCGTTTCTTTCGTTTTTGCAGAGGGTCGAACTCTCGAACAGCTCGACGAGATCTTCGCCGCTCCCTACCCCGTCGCAGCATCCAAGAAAGTGGCGACGATCGCGGTCGCTACTGCACAAGACGGGAAGGTTGTTGTCGTCGAGGAGACGGCGGCTTAGATCTTTCTTCTTTCGCCCTTTCTCTCTCACCTCTCTTTCTCTTCGCTTCGGTCTCCAAGAACGAACCATCTATTTACCTATCCTTTAACGAGCCTCTCTAAATCTACGTCCTAATTCGTATGCTGCTTCAGCCTTTCCCAACGAATCGCAACGCCGCGTCTGCCTAAAACGAAGCAGAGCGCATTAAGATCGAAACCAAACGTGAGGAGCTGAGATTATCTAGGATGAAGGGACTGGTTCAAAACGTTATACAAGTCGTCCATGGCTCTCTCTCCACCTCTAGCTCTCTCCCGTTCCTCATCTCTCTGCGTCTCTCGAGCCAACCTCTCCCTTTCCCTCAACCTTTCTCGCTCCCTGTCCTCCCTCTCGCGTTGGCGATTCCTCTCCCTCTCCCTCTCTCGCTCAACCTGCTGGTCCCTCTTCCTCGATGCCATGTCTCTCTCCCTCTTCTCGAAGTCCCTTCGTCGAGCTGTCTCCCTCCCAACCAACTCTTCCGCGTCCGAGTAGATCGAGCTCGACCCCGTTGGCTCTCGTCTCCGTCTCCCAATGACTCCGAGCGTGGGCTTCCCTCCTCGACTTCGTTCTCGGTCGACTCCCAGCCCTGCTCGTTCTGGGACTCCGCGAAGCTGAGGGAGGTAAGGTGGCGAGAGCGAGGGAGTGTAAGGAGTGTGCGATCAGGGGAACGAGAGGATGTCCTGATCTTCGGGCGAGTTGGAGGAGGAGTGGGATCGAGGGCTTGGACGGAAGGCGGGAGTGGAGTTGTGACTTGGGTAGAGGGAGGGGGAGTAGATATCTTTGTGGGATTCACTGAGATGACGGTAGGAGGGAGTCAGGGAGGGGTTGGAAGAGGGTCGTCGGCTGGGAGGGGAGGCTTGTCGATGAACCGTGCTTTCCGACCGAGATGGAGCGAGGGCGACCCTGGAGCCTCGTCGAGGAGGTGAAGTGTAGCCGTCCTGGTGGTAAGCGTCTTCTTGGCTGCCTCGACGAGTGCTGGGGTAGTCCTTGTCCAAGGTTGCGAGAGCAGCCGCTCCATAGTTCGACTCTCCTCGCCCTCCGAACTCGCTCCTCCCTTCGCTCGACATCGAGGCTGACTTCTCCTTCAGAGATCCGACGGCCTTCTCGAGATCCAATATGACTGGTGCGACAGCGGCGGCTGGAGGTTCGGTTGGTTTCCGTCGAAGGAGGAAGATGAGAGCTCCGAGGGAGATGAGGGCGAGAGCGAGGAGGGGAAATCCGATGGCCTTCACGTTGGGTTTGTTGGGAGGAGAGGAAGCGGCGTCGGATTTGACGAGAGGAGCCGGTGGAGGAGAAGGGAGGGAGGTGGCGATGGGAGAAGATGTGGGAGTGGAAGTGGAGGTGGGGGTGGATTGAGAGGAGAGGGTTGAGATGGAAGAGGGGAGGAGGAGGAGATCCGACGCGTCGCTGCTCGAGGTTGGGAGGGGTTCGATCGGCTCGCCGAAAGGGTCGGTCGTCTCTGGAAGAGCAGGAGTGGATGTGTCAATCGGATCCTCCGTATCAGTCGAAGAAGGGTCGTCCTCGGCTGTTTCCTCGGGGACTGGCTCGTCAAGAGTCGTCGGTTCCGCTCCAGCTGAAAACAAAAACCAACAACGATCAGCTTCAATTCTTCCTCGGGATGGACGCTTCTCTCACATCGACACTCACCGAGAAGAACGAACGACGGAGATTCATAGGTGACCATATCATCTCCTCTCATCGTGAGGAAGAAGGGAGTATCCGAATCCATCGGTGGTGCAGTACTGAAGTCGACGAAGAGGGAGGAGGCTGGTCAGTCGACGCGTCTCGATTGGTCGCACCCTCTGCGAGGAAACTCACAGCGAGATATAGGAGTTCCCGCTATCATCCTTGGTGATGGTAGGCCATATAGCAGTCCCGCAGCTTTCCTTCGAAGAACAGAGACGAAAGGAGGGCGAGACGACCGGCGAATCCGAGCTCCTGCGAAATCGAAATCGAAGGTCAGCCTCCTCGTCCCTCTTCTCCTTCTCTCGAAGCTGAACTCAGAACTCACCACGACGCTTGGATGCTCTGACCGAGCGGGAAATTTTGCCCATCGCTAGGATGCAGCCAAGTGACCTCCGCTTCCACCGAGATGACCAGAGAAGCGACGACGAGGGAGAGGATCGCGAGGGTGAGCGACCTGTCCATTTCGAGGAGACGAGGGAGGAAGGAGGGGAGGGGGGAGAGGGAGGGAGAAGGTTTTCGCTCAGCGAAAAGGAGGGATGTCGAAGATCGAGTATGAAAACGAGCTGTCCTGCAGTCCGGAGTATTACGAGGTTCGAGGGTGGGAAGGGAGGGGGTGGGAGTGGAAAGGGAACCGTTGAAAAGATCGACGACTCGAACTTGGTTTTGCAAATGAGGCGGCTGGTGAGGAAGAAGAAGGTGGCTGGGTGTCAGCTCAGGGTAAGACGACTGATTGATGGCTTCCGTCATTGAAACCTGATTAAAAGTTCCATCGGTCAGAATCCAAACGAATCGAACGACGCGCGCGTGCGAGGCTCATCGCGTCTCAAACTCTCTTCTCCTCTCTCTTCTTGGAGATCGTTGCAAGAGAGAAAGATGGGGACGTAGCGTTATGTCTCCAAAGTTACATCCATCCCATCCAAAAAGACTAGATCTTCGACCTCATCGACCGTTGCAGACTTCGAAGGCTTTCGAGCCGAGGATCGTTCTCGTCCACCGAGACGAAGCAAGGGAGGAGCGAGTTGGTGATGAACTCCTCGATGTAGAGGACCGGGAACCTCGTTGTTGGCCGTTGAGAGTAGGAGGCTTGGGCTTGAGTCCATTCGGCGAACCTGGGGAGAAAGGAAGAAAGGGAGAAAGGGTGGGTTCGCGTGAGCCTCTTGCTTCGTTCTTGGACGAGGGACGAGGGAAAGGAGACGAGAAGAAACGCACCAATCTCGGATCAAGATGATAATGTCCGTGGCGAGGAAGTGGATGGCCGCTTCGCTCTGCCAGGGAGGCATCTGTTCGAAGCGGAAGGACAGGGACGAGAGCAGTCTCGTCAGCAAACACTTCGACCTTCTTCGAATCACCGACGACCAAGAGACGAGAGCGTAGGACTCACCTTTTCCTCGAAGATCACCGAGAACACCTCGAAGATCCTATCCCACTCAGCCCCAGCCTGCCTCAGCGTCGCCGGAACCCAACCAGGTCGAGCTTCGCGTCGGTTGATGTGACTGTACTCCTCCAAACGACGGCAGACGAATTCTGCGAACGCAAGAAGAAATAGAAGGCCAGAGACGGTCGGACGTCAGCACGAGGTCGAGAGCGAAGAGCAACGCTGAACAAGAAACAGGGAACGCACCGAGAGGGAAAGCAGTTTCCGAGGGGAAGAACTTCCGACCGAGAGCGACGACGACAGCAGCGACAGCATCGGGCTTGTCTGCATCCGTCGCAGCTTCCGAATCGGCTGCGAGAAAGATCAAGAGAGTGAAGGGTCAGTCGAAGATGAGGTGAAAGAGGTTGAAGGTTGAAGACGCGACTCACTCCTCTCGAGGATAGCTCTCCAAGTCTTTGAAACCAAAGCTGGATCTCGATGATCCGACGTGTGCAAGATGAGGAGGATGATCTCGAGCATCTCGAAGGGTTCGGCGAAGTCGAGGTAGAGCTGTGGCAAGAATGGCATGATCGCAAAAGGTCAGTCTCCGATGCCTCGAATGAAGCGAGAGAGAATCGAGGCACTCACTTCCGAGATGGTCATCAACCGCGAGTCAAGCTTCGCTTGAAGGTCGTTCTTGAGGTTCTGATCCATATCTACATGCTCGTAGACCGTTCGGGCGACTTCCAGTTGGACCTGAGCGACTTCGAGCTTCTCCTCGAGATCCGTGAGGAACTCGACCGAAGGACCTGCTGGGCGGGACGACGATCCTGAGGATTTGGCGTTGGAGACGGCGAGGGTGAGGTACTCGACTCGTTCGGCGAGGAGGAGTGGTAACCTGTGGAGGGGTTGAAGCGAGGAGGCGAGGGGAGTCAGCGGTTGCACGATGTAGGAAGCGAGATCGAATCGAACTCACTCGAGAGTCTGAGCGAGGTGAGCTTGGACGAGAGCAGCCTGGGCACTGTTTCCACTCCTAGCGTAGAACTGCCAAAGGAGGTTGGCCCGAGGATGGGAAAGAGGCTCCCTGGAGAGGTAGGATTCGATGAAAGGGGTTTGCATCTGAGAAACGAGGATGAAAAGGTCAGCTTCGACGCGTCGAGAAGGCCGAAACGCAGACGAGCAAGATGACTGACCTCGAGCACCTGGTCCGTCATCTGGCGACTAATCATCCAGTCGTAGAGAGCTGTGTGGAAGAGAGGATCTTCCGACGAAGTGGCCTGGGCGTAGGCAGCATCTCGAAGAGCGTCGACGTCTTCTCCAGCGCCTGGAGAAAAGGGTTCGAGGGGTCAGCTTGTTCGTTTTGATTCGCACTCCGGTCACTTGAAGTGAAAGATCACTCACTATTGTACCCATTTCCCACCGAAGTGTCGAGCATCTCGTCGGAGGCGAGAAGTGTCTCGAAGACCAAGTCGTAGCATCGTTTCCGTCCTTCGAAAGCTACTCGTCGAGGATCGTTGGTTCGTTCTCCGTCGGCGAGGTATCCGAACGCTTGACCTTCTGGATCCCAGTCCTGAGCGCATTTGAGAGGAAGCTCGATGGCACCTGAACGAGAGAGAGAGAGAACAGAAGACGGATGGTCAGGACTCGGGACGGGGAGAGGACTCTCGAACGGACGAAGAGCGACGAAAGCACTCACCAGTCGAGAAATGGAGCGATCGATACTCGGCGCAAGTCTTCTGAAGCTTCTCCAGAGAGAGGTTCGAGGTTCCCTTGGCGAAGAGTCTGAAAATAAAGCGACCAGAAAGAGAAAAGATCAGTCTTTGTCGATTTGAGGTGCGTCTTGGAGAGGCTCGAACGACTCACCGCAACGACTCTCTCAGGTAGTCTCGTCTTGACGAAGGATCCCGCGTCTCCGTAGCATTCTTCAGTGCTTCGATAGCCTATTGACACGAGATCGGAAAGATCGACAACAAGGTCAGCGACGGTGGCGATGAGCAAAGGGCGAAGAGCGAAGTCGAAGGATGTCTCGCTGACCTTGAACAAGATCACGTCCTCCGCTCGACAGAACGATCCACATCGCGCTTGGAGAGTACTGCTGACGGCCTCGATCTGGGAGCGAGAACAAAGTGAAGTTCGGTCAGCGACGCGAGGAGGAGGGAAATGTGAGGAAAGCGAAGGACGAACGTCTCGTTGCTGCCCGATCTGCTGGTGGATGATGGCGTTGACGACGTTCCTGGCAGTATCTCGACCAGACTCGGTGGTGAAGAGATCCTGGTACGAGAGGGCTCGGAAGAGACCCTGGATCTCGGGCGAGCAGCTGCAGCGAGAGAGAAAGAGGGAGACGAGAGGCGAGGTCAGCGATGTTTCACGGGGAGAGGACTGCAGCTGCGTTCGACGTACCTGGCTACAGTCTCCGGCAGCTTGTGGTCCATCAGCAGGAGCACGAAGGAAAGAGCCTCGATGGCCTTGGTGACGAGAGAAACGAGCGAGTTGAGCGATTCCTGTTCGGCTCTCCAAGCTTCTTGCTCCTTCGACCGTTCGTCGCTATTGCTGATGTTCGAGTACTCGGATCCAGGACCGGTGGTGAAGAGTTGAGAGTTCCTGGAAGAGGAAATGACGAGGTTAAGGAGGTCTGCTTTCGATCGAAAGAAGAGACAACGAGGGGAAGAGGATCGCACCTGTCGATGAAGCTCTTGAGACTCGAGAGATCTCGCTGAACCGTCCTGAGCGTTGACTCTGGGAGGTTGGAAATCTGTCTCGACGGATTTGTCGGTATCGGGCTGGAACGGAAGGAGGTCAGTAAGAGAAGAGACGAACGGGAGGGTGAAGCTCGACTCGACTCGCTCACCTCAACGCGGTGATCTTCTGACTCCAAATCGGCCTAACCAGCCTCGCGAAGTAGATCGTCAGACCCTCGTGCTTCCCACTGAAGTCGATTCGAGTCCCAGACTGTCCCGCTCCAGCTCCACCTGACAGATTCGACGCGACAAGAGAACGAAGGGTCAGTCAACGCGTTCGATCCCAAGAGTCGAACGAAAAGCAAAGAACGGAGGGGTATGCTGAAACTCACCGTATCCATACCCTCTCTCTACCTTGACCGGCACTCCTCCCAAAACGTACAAGCTCCTCGTGGCTGAGAAAATCGCGTCCGACGAAACAGGCGAGGATGAAGTCGAGGGAGATTCCGAGGCGACGGCGAAGCACATGGCGCACGACTGATCCCTTCCGTAGCTGGAGATGAGGAAGAAAGAAGAAAAGGAAGGGAGAAAAGAAGAATGAGTGGATGCGACGAGAAAAGAAAGAAGAGACGAGGACGAGGGCAGAAACGACGACTCACAGCTCGAAGAACGCTGGCACCTCAACCGATCCATCAATCCCAGCCCCAGACGCCAAGATCGCCTTCAGCACATCCACCGGCCTCTGCTTCTTGATCTCGAACAGCCCATGGGTCGTAAGAACCAAGAATCGCCTCGGGGTGATGCTCAACTGAGCCGCGAGCTCGTTCAACCTGAGCGCTCCTCGTCCTGGGACCTTCAGGCTTTCCGGTGCCGCGAGGGAGGTCAAGACGTGAGGAACCTCGACGATGGCTTGGACGTTTCCTGCGATGGGGAGGACGAGAGCTTGTTCGAGGAGGAGAGGACGAGAGGGGGTTGTTGATGTCGAGGTTGTCGCGACGAAGGAAGGGTTGGAGTTGTAGTACTGCTGTTGTTGCTGGGTGGTACCGTAGGGTTGGTTGGGTTGAGGAGCTGGATTGGGGATGGTGGAGGATGGGGCGGATTGGGAGTCTCGTCCGAGGTCGGGAGAGGTGAGGAGGAGGAGGTTGAGGTTGTCGCGTTCGTACTGAGCTCCGACGAGGACCCCTCCCGAGCAGAGAGCGGTGTCCTGGATGGAGTGGAAGCGAATGGCAGGGGCGGACGGAGGAGCTTGGGCTTGGTAAGGGTATCCGTTGGCGTAGGGAGTTGGAGGAGGAGCGTCGCCGACGAGGTGAGAGGGAGGGAATCGGACGTGAACGAGCTCGAGGGTTGTGGGAGGTCCAGCGGTGGTTCGGAAGCCTCCGTAGTCCCGCCTGTAGTACGAGAAGTAGAGACGAACACCTAACACGAGACAGGGGCCTCGTCAGCAACGGTGCTCACACTATTCCTCCCTCGACGAGAAAGGGAATCGAAGCTCACCTTGAGCAGTCACAGCGACGAGTTGAGCTCCTCGTTCTCCCTCTCCCCTCCCAATCGGCGAGAGACTCTTGATAGCGAACGAGTCCGACTCGAGTAGCGGATGTCCAGGAACGAGCATCTTGGCCTTCCCCTTGATGTTGACGAGCTTGGTGACCTGCTGCATGGCCTGGGATCCTCCGAGGTAGTAGAGAACGATAGAGTTCGAACGAGTGAGGGAGTAGAGAACCGATCGAGTAGAGTCGAGAGTGAGACTTTCGACGGGATCTGGATGTGAGGAAGGGAAGAGTCTGGGTGAGTTAAGGAACGAGACGAGGAAGAGGGAGGGAAGGAGAAACGAGAGCTCACCCTCGGTGTTGCTCTTCAAGAACTCTGGCACCAAGGCAGCGAAAGGTCCGAGCGTTCCTCCCACGGAACCCGTCAAGTTCTGCAGCTGACATCCCTTCCCAAAGAAGCCTTCCTTCTTCTGGTACTTCAACGCGTAGATGTCTCCGTCGTTTCCGATCATGAACGTCTGTCCATCCGGCATGGCGACGACGTTCCTCATGGTGATCCCGTCCGTGGAGATGGAGAAGTCGGTTTCGTAGAGTCCGAACTCAGGATCGGTTGAGGAGGATCCGAGGAGGGTGAGGTGGGACTGGGTGGAGATGACGAGGACGTGGGTGATGTTGGAGACGAAGACGTCTGAAGGGGAAGGAGAACGAGAACGAACGAGGTCAGCTCGGTAAACGAACGAACGAAGGGTTGAAAGCACGACCTACCTGGCTTGGCTGGAACGAGAGCAACGCTGAGAATCGGTTGAGTCTCTCCTTCGTAGGTATGGAAGTCGACACCGCTGGGAAGGGGAGAAGGAAGACGAGACGCGTCGAGAGAGAAGGGTGAGCTCTCGAAGGAAGGGAAGGAAGCTCGAGAAAGAAGACGAGTGAACTCACGGCTTGTTGTACTCCCAGAGGTAGAGATTTGAGTCTACTGTGATCCAAGCGATCTCCAGTTCTGGGAAGAGTCCCATGAGCATCGAGCTGTTTTGGTCTGGGAACGAAAACGAGGCAAAGATGGATGGGTTCGGATGAGCTTGTGGATGTCTCGCGAAGAAAGAAGGAGCGCTGAAGCTGCTCACCCTTGATCTCATTGAAGAGCGAGTCCGGGAAGGTGGTGATCTTGGGGTTGAGGAAGGGTGAGAAGTTGGAAGAGATGGGGAGAGGAGTATAGCGGTCACTCGAGGGTCCTGGGAGGGAGGGAGGGAGGGAACGAAGGAGGGCGAAAGGTCAGCTCAGCCTTGGAGCTCGCACATCCCGTCTAGGAGCGATTCCAAGTATATAGGGAGACAGTAAGATCAAATTGCTAACCTTTGAGACCCTCTCCTAGTTCTCCTATGAGGTTCTGGTCTGCGATGAGCTGCTGGGTGATGAGCTTGCTCGCTCGTTCGAGAGGACCGTACACTGGATCCTCCGCTCGAACAGGAACCACGGCCGACTGTTGCTGCTGGGGAGGCTGAGGGGGTGGAGGGGGAGCTGATACCGATGGTTGATGCTGCTGCTGTGGTGGTGGTTGCTGTTGTTGGTAGGATCTCGATAGATCTGGGTAGATGGAAGCCGTCGACGTCGAAGGAGCGAACGAAGGGCGGCCGGGAGTCTGCATCGCGAGAGAGAGCAGGGGGGAGACGAGCTGGAAGGGAAAACAAGTACAGAAGAGGGTCAGCTCATCGGTTCCAACCCAAAGAAAGAAGAAAGAAAGAAAGCCAACGAAGGGAGGGATGGATGGAGGGGGGAACCGAGGGAAGGAAGGGATTCTCGACCTCGTCGAGCTCTCCTTCCTCCCTTCCACCGCTGCTAGACTCCTCCTCCCTTCACTCTGATCGACCAGCGTCCCTCTTCTATACAAGCAAAAGAGAAGACTCACCTTTCCTGTAGGTTTTGAGATCTCTCTTTCGGAACGAGACGGGGTTGGGAGCAAACAAGCGAAGAAGGGCGAGCTCGTTTTGAATCTTCAGAGCGAGGGCGACGTCCTTGACGACCGTCCTAGACTTTCTTCCCCTTTTTTTTTTTTTCGCTCCTCTCCGGGAACCTAGGAGCCTCGTATTAACTCTCGACAACAGACGTTCTGGTAGTAATTTCAGACTCCCTTCTCGCCTGGTTGGGGACGCCTCCAAAGTTGGGTCGCGCTCGACGAACGCGTTGCTCGATTTCCCTTTGTTCGCTCTCTTCTTCTCGCAACGACCAGCAGCCCTCCTACTCGACTATATCCCAGCGCCAATCCTCGCCTTCCCTGTCTCTTCATCTTCCCTCCTCCTCTCTACCCATCCTTCCTCATGGCTTCCCTTTGAGTCACCAGCTCTCCTCCTCCTTCCTTCCTCGACCCTCCCTCGCGTCCTTCCTTCCCTTCACTCAAAAAGCCCTCCCACCTCGGCTCTCTTGGAAGGTATTCTAGTCTCAGAAGAAGGTCTTCCGATGTGAGTCCAACATAGTATCTTCAGAGAGGGGACCCTTGGGATGGAGGAGCTCTCAAGAACGGAAGGGAAGGGGACTCAACGGGAGGGGAGGAGCGCGAGGAAAAGCCTAAGGGGAACGCGAACTCGGTCGCTATAGAGCCCAAAGAGCCAACAAGGTCATCTTATAGTGGAGAACATAGTCCTCGCGAGCTGCTCGCGAGACTTGGTGCTTTGCGCGGGTCGCGTAGAGGAGGATTGCCAGGAGGACGAGGAAGGGAAGGAGACAGGGTGAAGCTGGATTTATCCTTCCCTTCGCCTCTTCGCCTTTGCTCTCCCCATCTTCGCACCCGTTCTTGTCTTTCCGCAGTCAAGAGCACATACTGATTCGCCTCCCTCAACCCTCTGGTACCTCTACAGCGATCCCTCAGCACCCCTCAGCGTCGACACACTCTCGCTTCCATTCCTGCGGCCCTCCCCAGAGCTCGTTCAGCCCATCTTGACCGCCCTTCCTCCCGTCCCTTCTCCTCGTCAGCACCTCCTCAAGGATCTAGTCCGTCTTCCGGCTCTTCCTGGCATCTCCACCTATTCAGATCTCCCCTCCGAGCCCTCTTTGCGTCCCACCCTCAACCCTCAGCCCTCGCAACACCACGACGGAAGGTCTCCTCGTTCAAGCGACTGAGGAGGAAACCCTTCTCTTTCTCCTGAAGGAAGACACCAAGGACGATGAGCTGGAGTGGAATGGATACGGCGGTGAGTTCTTCGTCATCCTTGTACGATCCATCTTCCTTCTGGAATCAACGAGCGAAGCGGAGGACGTTCGACTGACCTTTCTCATACTTCATCCTCCTCTCCCTTCATCAAGCTCACTCCTCGTTCCCACAACTCAGCCACTTCTTTTGTTTTGCACATGGATCAAGCTCGAGCACATACATACATGCATCGTGAGTACTCAATCATCGTAGCTTGCCCTCAAGACGAGTCAGCCCAGAAACTCCAACTAACTCGCTCTCCCTTTCCCTCATCGACGTTCCTCTTGCCGCCCCTTCTCGCTCGTCCTTCATTTCGAGCAGGATCTGACCTCAAGGCCCAGGCACTTCTAACAGGACCTGCGAGGACCTCGGGCCAGCCTTTTCATCCCTTCATTCGAACGGTAAATGAGGGCGGGCGCGTGAGTGCTCCCTTGTTTGTTCGCTGACTCCGCGACCATCACCCCACCCACCCTCGTTCTCGCATGGATCTACTACGTCTCAAGCCTCGGCTCGTGTCTGGCTGAATTTCATGATCTTCCTCTTCGGCCCCTTTTTTTCTGTCGCCCTTGGAAGCTGCAGGACCTCAAGCGACGTCAAACAGAGGAGATCGAGTCGAGGTGAGCTCAACTTCTCTTCGGCTGCCCTTCCTGTCTTCGCTCGCTCGCCCAGCTCGAGGCTGACCGGGATGTCTCTCTACCCTCAGACAGTTCAGTCGAGAGATATGTAGAGAGAAGTCTTGACAAGGTCAGCAGCCTGGAGAGCTCAAGAAGGGCTGCGAGCTCGAGCTCGACGCGACGCGAAGGGAGGACTCGAGGTTCTCGAAGCGTGAGTCGACTCGTTCCTCAGCTCTTCGTCCCGCGCGACTTTTCAAGCAGGTTCTCCGACACCCTGGGCCTCGACCTAGGCAGGGAAGGGCAGTTCCTGTAGAGCCGAATAGAAGTTTTTCTCGTGTTTGGTTGGCTGACGAGATCGAATCGTCGGTAGCGTTCAAAAAAACGCCTGTCCGAGAATCGGAATGTCGGAATAACTCCTCGCCTGGTTGGAAGGACCAAAACAGGGAGTAGATCGGCAGCGACCTTTCATTGAAGGCAACGAGGGTCGAGGAAGCAAATCTGAAGGCGAGTGAGTCCACGACTCGAGCTGAGCTCTTCGTCGCGTCCTCGAGCTGACCCTCCCTCCCTCTCTTCTTTCGTCCTTCGAACAGGAATCCTCGGAAGAATTCGTGATGGCAAGCAGCCGAACAGGACTCTTTTCTCCGTCTTTTGTTGATCGAGGGAATGCTTGAACAAACAACGTGAGTAGAACAGGAGCCGAGAGACACCCTCTTTCCAAGGTCGGAAGGAAAACGCCTCTCGCTGCGCCCATCTCGTCCGAACGGGCCTTGGTCGCTTCCTTCGCTTGCAGACCCTTTTTTTTGCCTTGGACTTCCCCCTGCTGACCCTCTCTTCTTCCTCCCTATCACCCACCTTCCTCCCCAAATCCCTCCCCCCTTTCCTCCTCCCTGGCCATCATGCACTTCGCCCTCGCCCTCCTCTCCCTCCTCTTCGTCGCGTCTTCGACTTTCGCTGATACGGTCACGACCTCCGTCTTCACCAATCGAGTCTGCGCTGTCGGACAGCTCGCTTACACTACTCCTGGAGGAGTTTCTGGAGGTGTGAGTCTCGTTTCGCTTCTCATTCGAGGGTGGAGAGCAGACAAAGGACGAGCTGACCTTACTTCCGTTCTCTTCGTCTTCCCTCCCCCAGTGCGGCGTCCCCTCAACCATCAACACCAACCCATCGTACACGAGGTGTGATTCTTTCCAGTACATCCGAAGGTGAGTTCAATCTTCCCTCCTCTTCCTCGAAACGTGTTCCTGGTCTGCTCGATGCTCCGACGCCCCTTCCCCCTTCGACCTGCCAATACATACGTCGACGCCTCGGTGTCTACCCTTTCTCTCATTCGAATCATTTCTGACCTTTTCTTTCACTCTCTCTCTCTCCCTTCGGCTGCGCAGCATCATCACCGTCAAAGTCAACAACAATCCGTCAACCTCAACCACGACCTACTCCTGCTCGACCTTCCTCTCGAAATGTCCGCCCGGATTCGACTTTGCCGTTGTCTCGCTGGCTGGAGCGGTTACTACAGCGATCCCAGGGACGTGTATCGGATACATCGACACGAGCGACGCCAGAGCCTCGTGTCTGAGAGTGAATGGGCAGTTCAGGAGCTCATCGAAAGTCTGCGCCTCGCCGCAATGTGGCTCGTTGGTGAGTGCTCGAGTTTTATCTTTCTTTCTCCTTGTGTCTCTGTATACTGACGCGATGACCTATTTCCTATTCAAGGGATGCAACCCCGGACCTCAAAACTGCCGTCTCCTCGACACGAACAACAGTAAGGCCTTCTCGATCCTCGAACACGAACGCGAGTCCGACTGACTAGCCCTCCTTCTCCATTCCCTCCCTATCTCGCTTTGTTTCACCAGTCAACTCTCCTGCTGCCGCATGCACCGCCGTAGGCTCGATTTGTTTGAACAAAGCCCTCGGATACTCATGCGGGACTCCGTGTAACGCTAAGGTCAGCTCGTCTGCCGAACCGATTCGACGCGACTTGATCTGACCTCGCTTTCTTCGCTCTCGCTTTCCTCCTCTTTCTCGATGTGCAGGCCTGCTACGATAACGCTCCCAGTGAGTACCAGCCATCGAACTCCTATTAGTTCGATCTCCTGCTGACGATTCTCTTCTCTTCTTCGCTTTCTTCTCAGGCGTCCAGGGTGAGTCGCGTCGTCGAGAACGAACTTCTCCCTTCCTCGCGTTGGCCCCTTCTTTCTCGCGCTGACTCCGACTCACCTCCTCTTCGCCCCAAAGTCTGCGATGCTGCCAACAACCGGTGCGCCGTCTGCAGCACGGGAGCTCGACTGGACGCTCGTGCGTCTTTTCCTACTAATCTCTCGAGGAGGAGAGGCGATGACGGAGCGCTGACTTCGCTTGCTCTTCCTTCCAGTGACCTGTTCGGGACCCATCTCGGGATCTCAAGCTCCCACTCGTCGTCGAGATCTGCTTCTCAAGGAGAGGAAGGACAAGAACGCTCGCGAGAACCCCCTCTGCCCAAAATTCTTGACTCCCTGCTCAGTCGGACTCCAGCGAGCCGGAGGCTACGAGTGCCTCGACACCCAATCGGAGCTCGAGTCGTGTGGAGGATGCCGATCAACGTAAGTCGCGTTCTCTTCTTCCACTCGTCTCCTTTCGTCTCAAAGAACGCGTCTGATCCTCTCCTCTTCCCTTCTTCCAGTGGAATGGGAACCGACTGCTCCTCCCTCACCGGAGTTCGGATGGGAGCCGTAACGTGCGATCGAGGACGCTGCATCGTCTCTGCGTGTCGACCTGGGTTCAAGCTGAGGGACGGAAGATGTTTGTAGAGCTCGCGTCGCTGGTTCCGTTTTGATCTCGCGTACTCTTTCTCGAGACCTTTCTCCGAGCTAGAATAGCTTCTCGATCGTGCGCTGTATCTATCTACATCTCGTGTATCTCTCTGTTGGGTTTTTGGTGGGCTGTGGGTTCGACGGGGAGAGGGGGTCGACTCGACTCCACTACTTATCCGCTTTGTTTTTTGGGCTCTTCCTTTTTTTCGTCTTTGGGCTTCTCTAGGGTTTGGATTCTTCTACTATGGACAATCAAAAGGTTGGGGTTTATCTCGAAGCAGGTCGGCGTCCACGTAAACAGTAGCTAGTATGTAGGTGAAGAGATCAGAGCGAGTCGAAGATCGGAAGGCCATGAGAAGCTTCGAAGAAGAACCAAAAGTACGCCGAGGCGGAAAAAGAAGAGCAACGGAGAGCGCTGCGACGTGTCGATGGTCTATGAGAGCGGAGAAAGAAAAGAAAAAAACTACAAGCTAGTCTGTAAACGGAGGGAAGAGAGGGGGACGTTCCTCGAGAGGGAAGGAAGGTCGGCCGCCTTCGACAATTAGACGCGTCGTTCTTCCTCCCCCTCGAGTCAGCTTCAGCTCGAGCATTCCGTTTCCGATCTCCGTGGACGGTGGAGGGCGAAGAGGAAACCCGAAGGTAGCTTGACTGCATTCACTGGCAGATTCCCTCGTTCGTGAAACGAGCAAAAAGAGGAAAGGAAGAAACTAAACGCGTCGCCCTTCGAATTCGACGCCTCCCGTCCTCGGACGCGAATTCCTCCGTCCCTGAGATATCCGAGCAGTCAATTCCCCGGCGCCACCGTCCAGCGAGCTTGGCATAACGTAGAAACGACGAGGACGCACAACTGACCGCGTCGTTCGTTTGTTCGATCGGTCGTTCGCTTTCCCTTCTTCTCTCCACCCCACCCCAACGAACGAAAGCTGAAAACGCGATGGATAAGGAGCGGAGTAAGTACAACATCAAACTGGGTAGACTAAGTAGGTCGAAGAAATCGAGATTCGCGATAAGATGGAAAGAGACGAGATGACGCGCCCTCGCGAAACGAAAACGTAGCAAAGGACGATCAAACATCCCACATACACTACATCTCTCCCCTTCATCGAGCCAAAACCAGCTACATCACACACCAGCCCCTTCCCTCGTGGCACGCAACGCTCGCGCTCAAGAGCCAACGAAACGACACGAGCCGGACCAAGTCGCGTCCCTCCTCCCTCCCTCCTCTCTTTCCCGTTCAGCTGCCCTCCCTCCCCCTCTCCATCCTCTCCCCTCCACCCCCACCTCCAAGGGCCACCCCTCTTATCGAGCTCAGCAAACTAGGCACCTTGCTCAGTCTCGACATCCCCGCTCCAAGACCCAGATGGCGAGCTCGTTTTGTCGATTGTTGTTCATCGGCGACGGGACGTTTCTTCGAACTTGAGCTTGAGGGTTGCTGGTGATTGGGTTTGAGTTTGTGAGGAGGGAGCGGTGGGGGTGGCATTGATCCGAGTAGGGAGAAGGAAGACGTGGTGGGATTGGTTTTGTGCGAGGAGGAGGAGGAGGTTACTGGGAGAAGGACTTGAAGGTTCGATGGGCGTGCACGTGGTGGGATTGGGAGAGCTAGGGGGGGGAGGGGGAGGGGGTCTGGTTTGGGTCTGGAGGAGGACGATGGAGTTGGTTTGTGGAAGGAGGGTGGTGGTGGGAGGCCTCTGTTGGATTGGGTTGGTTGGAGTTTGGAGGAGGAGGCGACGGCGTTGGTAGGAGGAGGAGGTGGTGGAGGAGCGAGTGTTGGATTGGGTAGGGGTGGATCGAGCTTGAGTTTGGATTTGAAGGCTGGGATGACGAGAGGACTCTTCTGAGAGGAGAAATGGGGGGAAAGGAGGAAGAAGGTCGCGCGTCAGATCGAGACGCGTCGAGACCCTCGAAGGACCGAACCGAGAAGCAAAGCTCGTGACTCACCGATCGTCCCACATGAGCCTCGTCCCTACTCATCCTCCCAGGAGCAGTCGAGCTGACTCCCTTCCCCCTCCCAGCACCCAGCAGATCCCCCTCCCTCTCCCTCCCCTTCCCTTTCCCACCCCTCCCCTCCGCCTCACGTCCAAGCCCACCCCACCTCACCTTGTACCCCACCTCTCTCAGTCTCACCCCCGTCGTCAAGCAATCCCTCACCCAATCGAAGCTGACGATCCACTGTCCCGGGAGTTTCGTTTCGAGGATGGAGCGTTGGAGGGAGGAGAGGGTTGAGGTCGAGGAGGTGGAGGAGAGGAGGATGTGGGAAGCTGATTGAAGAGAGGGGGTGAGGGAGGCGCCGTTTTGCTGCGAGAGGGAGAGAAGAAGAGTATGGGTGTTAGTGAGCGAGATATGAGAGGGGGGGGGGGGAGCAGGAAGGAAGAGAAGGATGGACGAACGAGGAGGGAGGTGATGAGCTCGGACGAGAAGGGAGAGTTGGGTTCGACCCAGCACCAAGTTGGGTTTCTGGAAGCGAAGGAAAGCAGATGGTGAGAATGGTAAGCTTACAGCCCAGCCCCCATGACGAGGAACCCCGGAGAGGAAGGAAAGCTCGAACGAAAGAAGAAGAAGAAAGTCGAGACTCACCCATCCTCCCTGAACAACTTGTCCGACCCTTCCTTCCTCATGTCCAGCCCTCCTCCTCCGTTCTGCCTCTGGGTCATGAGCACAACCTCCACCTCCCTCTTCTCTTCCTCTTCCCCCTCTCCTTCTCCCACCTCAGCTTCTTCCTCCCCTCCGGTGGCGCCTCCCTCCTCCTCCTCGACAACATCGTCCCTCAATCCATCCACCATGCCTTCGACCATGTCCCCAAAGTCGACTTCTACGACCTCGTCCTGACCTTCGTAGTCTCGGTACCTCTCTGCTATCTCGTCGATGGCTTGGAGATAGCGAAGATATGCTTGGTCGAGAGCTTGAGCGAAGGGGGAGTCGGTTGAGGTGGGAGGAAAGGGAGGAGTCGGGGCAGGTTGTTGAGCTTGAAGTTGAGTTGGCAGAGGTTGGAAGAGGTGGAAGGCTCGTTCGTCTTCTTCCTCCTCGTCGTCTTCGGGTTGAGAGGGTTCGTAAGAGGAACGAGGGCCGTCGTCGAAAGAGGAAGAAGGAGGGAGAGCGTGTTGAGAGGAGTAGGCTGGAGGAGGGCCGTTGACGGAAGAGGTGGAGGACGAGGACGAAGTCGGTTGAGAGAGGGAAGACGTTGGGACCAGCACCGTGGGGTGCGTAGGAGGAGGAGGGGAGAGAGAGGAGGAGGGGGGAACCATGACTGGAAGGGAAGTGGGTGGGATGGATGGATGAATGGATGGCGAAGGGAAGGCAAGGGAGGAAGGTCGAGCTGAACAACGAAGGGAAGGGATCGAGGTCAGCTTCGTGTTACTGCTAGACAATCAGCCCGCCCTCCGAGAGAGCGCTCAAAGTCTAGATCGTATTAGGGCTCACCTTTGGTTCCAACAGAGAAGGAAGAGAGAGCGCCGCTGAACCGGATGCGTCCTTCGCAAAGGAAAGAAGAAGGGGAGAGGACGAGTGGAAGTTGAGTCTCAATCAAAGAGAGGCGCGTCTTCGGTTCGCTCGAGCTCGACGACGGCTCGGTTTATGTTTTCTGGCAGGAAAAGTCGCCTCGAAGATCAATTTCACAGCCCTCTCCAGCACCTCGTACAAATCTCACCTTTCTCGACGAAAAAAAGAGGAAGGAGAATGGCGTCGACGTCGATCTTGAGTCGACTCGCTCTCAACTCTCCTCTTCCAACGACGTTCTCCCTCCTTTGCTTCCTCCTTCAGGCTTGTCTTTGAATCATATCGGGATGTCTGCATCGTGATAGGACTTCTTGAAACTTTTTCGACATTAACAAGCTGAAAGCGCGGAAGCTGATTTTCGTTCGCTTCAGCTCGGCGTTCTCTCTCTTCCCTTTTCGCCGCGAACCATCACCCGCCCATTTCCCTTCCTCCCACCCACTACTCTCTTTCCTCAAAAGTACCTACCTTATCTTCTATCCAGCCCTAGTTTCAATGTCGTGAGTTCACTCCTCCCTCGTCCCTCTCCCCTCGCTTGACCTCTTCGCTGACTTCCTCCCCCCCTCTCTCATTCTCCCTTCTCGCAGTTTCATCCTCCCACTCTGCCTCCTCTCCCTCATCCTCACCTCCATCGCTTGCTCCCTCGCGTACGTCTCGTTGCTTCCCTCTCACCTCTTCTCTCTCTCTCGACAATAGGAACACAAAACTCCACGCTCACCAGCTCGCTCGCTCGATTTTTGTCCTCTGAAGTTCCTGGGTCCTCCTCGGAGTGAACATTCGCAAGCAGACGAAGTTCTGGGGCACCTACAGTCGCATCGATCCTTCCTTCCTCGTAGCGTCTATCTTCGCGACGTTCTGCTACCCTATAGGTGAGTGGGTTGAGCTCGAGGGTACTGGTCCAGGCTCGCTCGTCGACTCGACACGTGCTGACCTCATTCGCTTCGTTTGTGTGTTCCTTCCTTCCTTTCTTCTTGAACCCTTCGTTCTCAACAGTCGCCATCTGCCCTGATATCGCTACCATCATCATCGTTTCCTTGTTTGCTCTCTGGTTCATGGGTGAGTAGCAGAGCTCCGAGGCGGTTTGACGTTCGGGGACGCGTCGAAAGCAAGAACGCAACTTCGAGACCGAGCTGAACCTTCGTTCCTTCGCATCTTCTCAGGCGAAGGGATCGCGTATACTCTGATGAAATGGCAGTGGCCTACGAGGTGCCCAGCAGGAGTACGCCGCTCTTCTCCTTCCCTTCCCTTCATCTCGTCCTCGTCACGTCTCGTCGCGTCGCTCACTCTTCTTTTACCTTCCTCTCCTTTGCCCAGGTCCCCCTCCCCTCCGGCTGCGTCCCTCTCTACAAATCCATCCTCGCCTTCGCTTGGATCGACTTCGGACTCGCGTGAGTCTCCTTCCCTCCATCCCTCGCGCTGCTCCTCGTCGCGTCGAACGTCGAAGCTGACTTAAACTCACCTCTTCGCTCAGCTGCCTCCTCATCCTCTTCGTCCTCTTCCTCATGGTTCGACACTCCAAGCGAGGCGGAGGAAGCGGAGCGGGAGTCATGTGCTGGGAGCTTTGCTCGTCTGAGAGACCTCAGCAGCGAGATCTCGAAGTCAACAACAACAACGACGGCGACGGAGTCGTGAGTCCAGCTCGCGTTCATCCCTCGTTTTCGTGGTTTCCCCTCTCCTTTCTTTTGCTGACCTTTCTTCTCCTCTTTGATCTTTCGCAGCAGAACGATAAACAGCTCCCTACCGATCAGGACTTCGTCCCCCCTGCAGATAACTGCGTTCAGCGACTCAAGGCTCTCGGTTGAGCGAACGTCGGCTCTCCGATCTCGCCTCGCTCGTCTTCTTCTTTTTCCTTTCGATTTTGACTCGTTCGATTACCTCATGTTCTCTCCTTTGCCTACCTTGTGCCAGGCCTGAATCGATTCGCTTCGCGAAACGAGAGCTCGAGTCTTGAAAGCTCAGTCGACGCGTCGTCGTCTCGTCATTCTCATGTCTCTTCCTCCTCATCCACTCTCCCTCCCTCTCACAACACCCAAAGCCGCTCTCCTCTTCTTCGGCGATGCGGCGATCAGGCTCGCTCCTGGGCGACAAGTCTCTCAGAATCTGCTCCCTGGGCCCCGAGGCCAAAGAAAAAGGGAGAAGATCGGCGCTCTGGATCGCTCGTCGGTCGCCTTTCTCGAGTCGATCTGTGACTGACCGAACCTTGGCCGAAGCGGAAGCACTCTTGGAGCTTGGAGTTTCGAGTTGCTCGATCCCAAGTTCGCTCCGACGTCCATGCACCTCCTCCCCTCCTCTACTCTCCTCCCTCGTTCCCCGTTCCTCAGCCTCCTCCTCTCAAGACCCAGCAGTCTCTCCACGCCCACCATCATGCCTGCCTCGAGAACTCCTCGTCGAGCCCAAGCGACTTCCTCCTCCGGCACCCTCTCCTCCACCCCCGCTCGTCCAGCGAAGGAGCCAAAGACCAAAGCGCCTGCTGCTTTCCAGGTCAGCCCTTACCCTGAACTCGCAGCCCCTACTCCCCAGCAGTGTGAGGAGGTCCACGCTAGGCTTGTCAAGATGCACGGTCTTCCTGTGAGGAACGGTCCTGGGAAGCTACGTTGGGAGACGGGAGAGGAAGGGGTCAACCATGCGCCGACGAGTGAGTTGCTGCAGGCTCGGAGGATTGATTGGTCCCGTTATGGTCTCTCTCTGGCCGCAACTGACGCTTCTCTTCGTCTGTTCTTCCGCTTTATAGACTCTTCATCGAACAACCAGCGACCTTCGGTCCTCAGTGTGACGTCAGTAAAAAAACCCACTCACTCATCAAGCTCGACACGCTCTCACCTTTGGCTCGGATCAGAACGACGACGCGTCTCGAGACGAGACCGAAGCTGCCTTTTTTTTTGCTGCTTGCTTCCCCTCTACCGTACGTTCACAAACAGCGTGCGAACGATCCTCTCACAGAACACCAACACCTCCAACTTGGATCGTGCGTTCGCCTCGCTCCTCAAGACCTACGGTCACACTTCGATTGGAGAGAAGAGCGTCGACCTCGTGAACATGTACCGATCGACGCACGAGGAGGTTTTGGAGAGCATCGCGTGAGTAACTTTGAACACCTGTATCTGTTCGGAGGTGCTATCCCTCTACTTTGACGAGAGCTTGTGAACTACATCCACGTTTTGGGCGAGTGCTTCTCCTCGCGTTGATTGATTGACTGACCTCCTCGCACTTCCTTCTATCCTTCACCGCTGCACTTCAATCTTCTGCTTCGTTCCCTCTCTCAGATGTGGAGGTCTCCATCATCGCAAAGGCAAGATCCTTTGGAACCTCGTCCAGGACGTGCACCGCCGGAACAAGACTCGTCGCGAACAAGACTCAACCTGGGCACCCATGCCTCCCACCGGCAAAGCTGCGTCCAAGGAGGAGATCTCTCGAGCCGACGACGAAGCTCTTCTCACTCTCGACTACCTCTACGACTATCCGGAGGATAAGGCGATGGTGCGTGGCTTGAGAACTGGGTTGGGAAGAGTCCGAAGCGAGCGAGACGCGTGCGGAGGGGAGCGCTGCTTTTTGAAACGCGCTGACTGACCTTTCTTTTCTCCGCTCGCTACCAAACAGGAGGAACTTCAGTCGTACAAGGGTATCGGACCAAAGAGTACGTGTCTCCCCTTCTTCGTCGTCTAGCTCGTCGAGCAAGCATCGAGCTCGCGCTGACCATCTCCGTCGCTTTCAATCTTCTCGCAGCTGCTTCTTGCATCGTTGCCTATACTCTCGGCCACGATCTCTTCGCCGTCGATACCCACTGTCTCAGACTCGCGAAGATGTTGGATTGGGTCCCTCAGAACGCTACCGCGTGAGTTTCCGCTTCTTCCTGTCTTTTCCTTTCTGTCTCCGCCGACTTCCAGCGCTCTTCGCTTCGAACGTCCACGTTGCTGACCTATCCTATACTCTCGACCGACTTCATTTGGCCTTCGCTGATCTTCAGTGAGTCGGCCTACGAGCACCTCGACGTTCGGATTCCAAACGAGCTGAAGTACTCGATGCACTTCCTTCTCATCGCGTGAGCACGCCCCGCCTCTCCTTTTCTTCCTTCCTCCCTTCCTTCCTTTTCCCGATTTCTTTCCTAGTGGAGTCTCGGTTCGCGACTCAATCACTTCTAACGTCCCTTTTCTTTTACCCTCTGTTACCACCAGACACGGCCGCCACTGCCCTCGATGCGCTGCGAAGCCGGAACCCAACAAGTACCCTCCTCTCGGTCCCTGTCCGCTGGTGGATCTGTCGGATCATAGGAAGGGTCGGAAGGAGACGAAGGTTCGAAGACCGAAGAAGGCGAAGGGGGTGAAGGAGGAGGAGGAGGAGGAGGAGGAGAAGGAGGAGTGAGAAGGAGGAGAAGGAAGATCCCGTTAATTTCATCGTTTGTCGACGCGTCGCGCCAAAGCAGACATACTCAGCTGGTCTTTCCTCTTCTTCTCTCGCACTGCGATCTCATCACACGGAGCTGGAAAGGAGTATAGGGACTAGGGGTTGATCTGTACTAGTGTCAAATACAAGGAAGTAGAGCGGTCTGTCTAGCAGCGAGCGTCGTGTCGAAGGAACAACAATAGGTCATGAGTTTTCGAACGAGAATCTAGTCTACACATGAAGAAGCGACGACGAAGGAGTAGGGACGGTATTGATAGGTATGAGGGAGAGCATGAGGGGGGTAGTAAAGTGTAAAGAGAGGAGAATATGAGCGAGAAACGAAAACGAAACACGGCGCGACGGGATGCAGAGCGAAGTACAAGGAATGAAACGATCAGACCCCCAACCCATCAACGCGAGCTCCTCGTCGACCCTCCCGATGAAGTCGAGAACCTCCCAGCCCAGACCTCCCTCCAAACCCTACGGCGTCGAGCATCCCAGGGAGGAGTGCAGCTCTCGACCCAAGTCCAAGTCCCACTCCCTCCTCTCCTGCTTCCGCTTCCGCTTCCGCTCCCGTTCCTTCGTCCATCATCCTCCCCCTGCTCTCGATCCCAGTTATCTCCGTGTAGTAGTTCGTCGACTGGTCCGAGACGGATGCTTCTCTCGAGGGAGGGAGAGGTGGGAAGTTTGCGGTCGACGACGACGAGTAGAAGGTCGAGGGAGGAGGGAGGAAGGCATGCTGAGAGGAGAAAGAGGAGTAGCTGGAGGAAGAGTATCCTCCTCCTCCTGGGACCGACGACCCGACGTTGAGACTTGGCCAAGGAGAGTCGAACCCGTCGAGAGTGGATCGGGAGGACGACTCCTTCGCCAACGAGGAAGAGACGAGTCCCTGCTTTGGTTTGCTCGAGGAGGACGACGAGGAGGAGGAGGAGGAGGACGAGACGAAGGTGAATGTTGAGAGGGATAGGAGAGCTGCACCTCCGTTTGAGGATCCGGTGGGAGATCCAGGACGAGAGGAGGCGAAGGACGACGCGTCGTGGTGAGCTCGACCTCTTCCTGCCGAGTCGCTCGCTCCTCCGATTCCTCGCACCGACGACGAGGATGTTGATCTCCTCGGGTAGTTGTACCCTGAGTTGGAAGAGGACGAGATGGACGAGGGGTAGGCCGAGTGGCGGAGCGAGATCTGGGGGAAAGGGATGCTGAGGAGGAGGAATGGGAGGCCGTCGAAGTCGAAGTCGTGGAGAGGAAGGATCCGAACGAGGGAAGCATGAAGGTTTTGGGTTCCAGGGCTGTGTGATTATGAGGGAGAGGAGGGAAGAGGTGTTGCTGGGATCCGGTGTTGGTGTGAGGGATGTGAGAGAAGGAAGGAGGGGAGGCGGATCGTCGCTGGGAGTCGAGCGTCGGCGATCGAGGTTGGTACGACGAGTGAGGATGCTCGAATGGGGGTGCTGCTCGTGCGACCGGAGTGAAGGGAGAGTCGTGGAAGGAAGCGAAGTAGGGGTTTTGTTGAGGGGTGAACGTGTGGTGGTGGTCGGAAGAGGAGGAGGCGAAGGTGGATCCAGGGAACGACGCGTTTTGAGGATTTGGCGACCAGCCGAACCATCCTCCTCCTCCCTCCTCTGCGTCTCGTCCGAACAAACTCCTGCTAGGTCCTACCTCAGCTGCACCGTGACCAACAGTCGATCCTCCTTCTCGTCCATCGCTCTCGTATCCTCGTGCCATCTCCCAACCTCGTCGCGCGTCCCATCGCTCGTCCATCATCTCTCGAGCTCTGTCCTCCTCGCTCCTCCTTCTCAACCTCTCCATAGCCCTCCTCTCCTCTTCTTCCCTCTCCTCCTCATGGCTGAACCTCGGTTGAATCCTCGATGAAGGAGAGATGTACGAGAAACCGGCTCGCTCGTTCGGATCTTGTGCTGATGGAGGATGGCTCGCGGGGAAGCTCGACTCGTCGCCGTTCGGAGGGTAGTAGGCGGCGTAGTGAGGTATAGTTGCTGGCGGAGGAAGACGAGGAGTAGGATTTGTTTGGTAGGAGGAGTAGCTGGGGTAGAACGGGATGGTGTCAGCCGACACGGCGAGGGGAGGAAGCGAGAAAGGGTCGAACGAGGGTTGTTGTTGTTGAGCTGTTTGGTCCGACGAGAAACGAGGTCCAGAGACGTCTCCGGTAGGTTGGTAGGCGTGCAATGGGTAGGCGTGCAATGATGCGAGAGGAAAAGGGAGGTGCTGGTGGGCTGAGGCGGGAGGTGGGAGGGGAGCGGACGAAGAGGAGGTGGTAGCGAAGGGGGTGCTGGCGTCTTGAAGATCGACGCGTCGATTCTTTTGGCGTTGGTTTCTGAAGGAGGAAAGCCGGAGTATCAGGAGGGAGGGAAGAAAACTAGTACGAGAACTGTAATCCTATACGAGAGATAGAGGATGGACTCACTGGAACCAGACTTGAACCTTTCGAGGAGTCAACCCGATCTTCTTCGCGAGATCCTCCCTCTGAGCCGTCGTTGGGAACTTGGTCTGTGGCAAGTCGTTTGAGCGAGTTCATCAAAGAGAATAAAAAGGAGCAGAATCAGTCAATTTTTCTGGGGTTTATTTTCGTCGCGAGAGGAGTCCTCAAGGGGCGAGGCTCTTCGCGAGTTGCTTCCGCACAGGGAAGCAACTGAAGGAACGAGAGGAAAGAAACCAAACTCACGAAGGCCTCTCCCTCGGACGTCTCGTTCCATAGACTTTTAAGGCCTGAGAGTTGAGCAGGGGTCATCATCGTCCTTGTTCTGGGAGGGGACCAAAAGAGAATGAAGGAAGGAAGAAGAGGGAAGATCATCAGCTTCGTTTCATCTCGACGAGCTCGACGGACCTGGAACCAAACCATCCCTCCCCTCCCTTCTTCCCGACCCTTCCTTCTCTATCACCACTCAAGAGAAGAAAGGATGAATGAACGAGGTGTATGCGCACCTTTTGCGAGACGATCCTCCCTCTCCACTCCTCCTTCTGCCGCCTCCTTCGCCGCTGTAGGACGGATCTTGTCCCTCTCCCTCCTCGTGCGAGTAGTGCTCGTCGTGCTCGAACTCGTTGTCCGACATGCTGATGATCCTGGAAGGCGTGTATATTCCAGATGTGAGAGGATGAGAGAATGGAAGAAAGGAAGGAAAGTGGGTGGGGTTCGAGGTGACGGCTGTTGGGAGGGAAGAAGAATTCGAATCTCGTGCGTTCGAAAAGGTCGACGCTCTCGACTCGACTCGCCCAAACAAACATCCGACCCGTCTCTGCCCCAACGAGATGAATGCACATAGAGATCTCGGTGTTTAGGGCTTTTGATTTACTTAGTGAGATCCAACCTCATCCCGTAGGCGTCTTCGCCGTCGGCGTCTGGGAGGAACAAGAGGAGAAGGGAGGGAAAGGTCAGCTCGCGTTTGGTTCGACTTCACTCGACCCCACTCGAATCGTAACAGACGATCCCAAACTCAGCTCCCTCCATCCCTTCTAGTCGTCCACCAGCTGGCAGAAACCCCTGCACTCCTCGCGAGCTCGAGTTCACAACGACCCTGCGTCGCGCGTCGTCTCGTCTCGTCTCGCTCGCTCGAACGCGTGCGAGCGAGAAAGCCAGCAAAGAAAGAAGTGGAGAAGAAACTCACAATACGAAATCTCAACATCGTGCACCTCGAACCCGAGCGAGTCCCTGTACAGCGAGATGGCGGCTCGATTGGTTTTACGGACGTGCAGCGAGACGTAGGCGGACTGGTAGACGGTCGCCATGGCTTCCTCTGCATACACGAACGAAGGCCAACGAAGAGCGGTCAGTAAAGAGTCCACGGATCTCTCTCCTACTGATCCCGAGGGATCGATTGGGTCGAGAGACGAGGTCAAGGAGGGAAGCGATAGACGACTCACGACTCTGCTTCATGAGCTTGTTGGCGAGACCTAAGCGACGATGAGTTCGGAGAACGGAGATGGAGGTGACGTGTCCATGAGGGGGTTCTGTTGGAGAGGCGTCTTCGTCCCTGGTTGATTGGGAAAGGAAGAGGAGGAGAAAGGAGGGAGGGAGGAGGCAAGGCGAGGTCAGCTTCGATGAAACTCGACGATGAGAGGGCCATCTCGAGCTTTGGACGAAGCTCAAACTGATCGAAGGCGTCGGAGGGAACGCAGGAGAGTCTACTGGGCCCAGATACCCCTATTTCCACTCCAGAAGAACCCCCAGAGACAACTCCAGCGTCCAAGTCGAAGACGAAGGAAGGAAGAGAAGCTCAACTCACATCTTTGCCAGGATGTAACCGACGATCTTCCCCGTTGAGGTCTCTTCAGCGACGTACGAGAGCTGAGGCCATGTGAGAGCGTGGTAGAGGTCTGAAACACACGAGTCAAGGAGGAAGAAGGTGAGCTTGAGCTCGGGAAGGGAAGGAGCGAGAAGGAGAAGACGAGGTTGAGCTCGATTCTTTTCGTTTGAGAGTTGAAGAGGCGAGACTAGTAGGACTGACAGTACTTCATCGTGTAGTTTTCAGGAAGGTTGAAGATGTTGGCATTCTGCATGCCGATCCTGGTCGAGTTGAAGGTGAAAGAGGGCGTTCTATGGTCAGCTTAGCTCGAGAGAAGGAGGGAGGGAAGGGAAGGAGACACGAACAGGTCATCTACCTGGGTTTCAGAGCGCAAAGAGAGTCAGCTGAGAACAAAAAGATAGCAGCAAGTGGGGAACTGACTCACTGTTGCTGTACGGATGTTCATGATGTAGAGAAAAGAAGCGAGAAAAGAGGCAGGAGGAGAAGAGGGTCGTCGTTGGTGTCACCTCGAAAGACCAGTTCCCTCTCTTCCCCATCATCTCCTTTTTTTCGCCATGTCTGCTTCTAGATCTTTCGGTGAGCTCGAGAAAACCTTCTTCTCCATCTCGTTGAGCTCTCTGACCTCTCTTCCTGCCCTTTCAGTCTTCGTTACAGGGAACGCCGGCAAGCTGCGTGAGGTCAAGGCGAGCTCAACCTCTTTCTTCCTTCTCTCTCTTTGCGTTCTCCACCTTCTGCTTAGAGGCTGACTCCCATCTCTACGCACTCATCTCGTCATCAGGCCATCCTCTCAGCTGGAACTTCGGGAATCGAAGTCACCTCCCAAGCTCTCGATGATCGTGAGCGAGCTTCCCTCGCCTCCCTCCCTTCCCGCCGAAGCTCACGAGCTCACCTCTCCCTCTTCTCCCTCTCCCTCTCGCTCTCCTCACTCTTTCTCTTCAGTGCCCGAGATCCAAGGAACGACAGTAGAGGTCGCCAAAGCTAAGTGTAGAGCTGCTGCCCTCCAGGTACGGCCCTTCCCATCAATCGGGCGAGCTCGTCCTTCCTCGAGCTCGAGCTTAACCGTCCTCCCTCCCGTTTCGTTCTGACTCGACCCTTCTTCGTTTCTGATGACCAGATTGGAGGACCCTGCGTCACGGAAGATACCTCTCTCGCCTTTGGAGCTCTGAATGGACTCCCAGGACCTTACATCAAAGATTTCATGGCTGCTGTTGGACACGATGGTGAGTTCAACGTCGAGTCGAAGTCTCTTTCTCGTTCTCCTCCACCCTTCCCTCATTCTTCGAGACTCTGAATCGCATAGCTGCCCAAGTTTTCTGTGTCTTGTTGTCTTCTTGCTTGTTCTTATCTCGCTTTCCGTCGCTATCGTCCGACTCCCAAGCTGACTCACGTGCCTCTCCCTCCCTCTCTTCTCGCTCCCTCCAGGCCTCAACCGAATGCTCGTCGGCTTCGATTCCAAAGCGGCCACCGCCATTTGCTCTTTCGCCTACTCGTCCGGACCCGGATCGGAGCCGTTGGTGTTTGAGGGAAGGACAGAGGGGAAGATCGTTCCCGCGCGAGGAGACAAGGTGTTTGGGTGCGTCTCTCTCCTCTCCTTTTGCGCCTTTCTCTAACAAAGGAGAAGCACCTAGCTCTTCCAGAGAGTTCTTCTTCGATGGACGTTGTGAGAGATGGGAGAAAGAGAACGGCTGAGTCGTGACGACGAGAACCTCAAAGTCTGAAACTGACGCGTCTCTCTCCTCCCTTCCTCCCTCCATCTCTCTCCCACCTTCGAAATAACAGATGGGACCCGATCTTCCAACCTGATGGGTTTGAGACGACGTGAGTGACTCTCTCTCTTCACCCCCTCCTTCGCCCGTCCACTCCTCTCCCGCTCCCTCCCCTCTTCTTGTTCTCGTTTTCGTTCTCGTTCTCCCTCGTCTCTCCTCCCTCCCTCCCCCCTCCCTTCCTCCCCTTCCATCTTCTCCGAAACTGACGCTTCTTCCCATGGTCTGATTTCGCACCCACAGCTACGCCGAAATGGACGGAGCCGAGAAGAACAAGATCTCCCACCGAGGTCGAGCGATGGAGCTGTTGAAGGCGCATTTGCTTTCGCTCTAGAACGCTAGGCAGTCTAGATAGATATGGGACGGTTTGACCGGAACTTACTGAATTATCACGGATGCGAGAAAGAGCGGAACGAAGAGCGCAAATCGTGCTGTACGTGATCGACTCGCGTCGTCGTCGTCTTTTCTTCTTTGACCAGTCGCGGCGAAACGCGAGAAGGGTACTAAAGGCTTAGTACATTATATGGAGGACGGGCTGAATGAGAAATCAAGGTAGGACCTAGTTGATACAGTAATTGGAGGGTAAGCAAAACAAGAGAGCCGAGCAGCGAAGCGAAACCAAACCGAACGAAATCAAGACGCGTCGTCCCTCTCCCTCTCCCTCGCGCCCGAAGCCCTTCACTCATCTCAAACTCCCTTCGGAAACCTAACCTCTACCTCCCCTTTCTCCCTCCTCAACCTGAGCATCGCTCGTCCGAAATCCTCCTCGACTTCTCCCTCCTTCTTCATCGTCGCGTCGGCTCGGAAAACGGGAGCAGGCATGACTCCCCACCCTGTGCTTCTCGCTCTTGGCTTCGGTTTATGGAAGGCGAAGGAGGGGAGGTGGGATTTGAGGCTGGTAGAGGGAGGAGGGAGGGAGTGCGATGTGGCTGGGCTGGGTTGAACGAGAGGGGAAGTGGAGGGCTGAGAGTTGAGGAGGAGAGGGGAGGGTGAGGAGGTTGACGAGTATGGGTGGGACGAGGACCGAGAGGATTGGTGGTGGCTGCGGTAGATATCAAGTTCGTGATATGGACTCCTTGAGGCGAGGAGGGGGCATGCGAAGGAGGGGGAGGGAGACGGAGACAGACGCGTCGGGTTGGCGTGCGAGCTTAAAGTTGACGACGCATCCTCGGGAAGTTCCTTCTTGTTCTCCCACTCCCAACGATCCCACTCAATCAAAGAACTCATCCCTTCTCGGTCCTGCTGACGCTGATGAGGTCCTTCAGCGTCGTGGGCGTCTGCGACGCGAGTGAAGTTGAGCACCAGAGGCGAGGGAGAGCGGAGGGGAGGGGGAGATCGAGCGGAGAAGAAGGTTGATGACCAGGAGAGAGGGTGGAGAGGGCCTAAACGATCGTTCGGACCGCATGGGACGAACAAATACCGAGGGGGAGAGGCGAAAGACGACCCTGCTTCTTTTTTCGTTTCCTCAGTCGCAAAGCTCTTGGCATCTGCAGGCCTGCCTTGTCTCTTTCAGTGAGGTTATCGAGTGCGGTAATGTCAAGTATGACCTCAGGTGCGTCGCGAAACGTGTTCGTTGAATCGCTGAGGTTGAACTACAGCTTCGCTTCGACTCAATTCGACGCGTCGAGAGTCTCGTCTTCGTTCGTCTCGCTTCCCTCGGACCCTTCCCTCATCGTTGGAGCTCACGATCTTCCTCTGCTTCCGCACTGAGCGCTGGTAGGACTCCCTCCCCCGAAGATACTCTCGCTCGACCTCAGGAGCCTGCATCAAGAAGATGATCCGTCGCGTCGCTGACTTGTTTTGATTTGCGTTCGCTCCCTTTGGGTTTCTTCTCGCTGGGTCGTCCTTCTCACTTCGATTCTTCTCTTCTCCGAGATTTTCTTTGTGTTCTTCCCTTTCTTGTTCACACTCTTGGGCTTCAGGTTTTCTCTATCTATGCACGGCAGCAGCGCGTCGTCTTCGAATGCGCCTCCTGCGTCCCGCCCGTTTGAGTCTGCAACCAAACGACATGATCATGATCTGCTTCCCTCCTCCTCTCTTCCCATCTCCTACTCCTTCGTCCCACCGCTCTTCTTCCCCAACCTCCCCACCAGATTCCCCACCGGCCCAGCCATCCCTCCCTGACTCTTGAAGCTCTCGAGGAAGTTCTTGATCAGGTTGTAATCCATCGCCTGATCCCCTTCCAGCCCATCTCCATCGAGGTCGTCGTCCGAGTCCACGTCCCCAGCAGCGATGAGAGCAGCTCGAAGCTCAGCGTCCATCGCAAGAAGAGGGTCGTCGATGTCGAAATCGTCGTCGTCGTCTTGATCCATCGGCGAGGCTGTTGATGGGACGGAGGTGGGTTGGGCGGCGGTGGGAGGGAGCGGAGTCCGTTTGGTGGGTTTCGGGGAGGATCCAGAGGGTTCGGAGGTCGAGGCTGGTCGTTTGAGAGGAGACGTTGTCGTCGACGCGTTCTTGTTCGATCCTCGACTCGACGAGCTCGCAGCAGCTTCCTCCTTCCTCCTCTCCAGCTCCTCGTCCATCTTCTTCATCACCGCCTCGAACGAGTCCAACGTAGGATCCGGAGCACCCTCCTGAGGTTTCCTGACGCGTTCTCGAGGTCCAGGAACGACGGGATCCTCTGGAACGGGCATCGGGGTTGTCTCGTCTTTTACTGACGCCTTCTTGGTGAAGCGGACGGACTTTCCAGACAAGGAAGGAGCTGCCTTGTCGGTGGTGGGTTTAGAAGATGAGGAGGTAGGGGTGGAAGCGGTGGGAGGTTGCGAGGGAGAAAAATATTGAGCCGATTTGAGACCGGAGGAGGAGGGTTTCGACGACGACGACGACTTGGCTTTGGATTGGGGAACGAACGCTGAACGAGAAAGAAAAAGGGAGAAAAAATATGACGAGAGAGGTCAGCAGAAGGAGAGAAACGCGCGAAAACACACCGAAGCGGTGAAAGAAAGACAAGAGACGACGACTCACATCCTCTCCCTTCCCTATCCTTCAAAATCCCCTCCCACATCCCCTCATCAACACCCAACTCCTCCCTCGCAAACTTCAGGAACTCCTCCTCCTCCTCGCCCATGTCAATCTCCACCTCTCCAACAACCTGAGGCAAATCCTCCTCGTCTTCTTCGTTCTCCTCCTCTCCCAACGCACTCGCGAGCGTCTCACCCCACTTTCCCTTTCCTCCTTCTTCCTGCATCTGGGGCTGCTCATCCTCGTCCGACTCGTCGTCTGAATCGACTCCATCGAACTCGTCCCTAGGAAGGAGAGGTCGTCGCATCTTGATCGGAGGAAGAGCTTTGGCTTGATCGTGGAGGAGCGCTTTGAGCTTTTGTTGACGGTCGAGTTCCTCGAGAGCGAGGGTGGGAGTGGAGATGGGGAGGGCAGAGGCAGCTTGGGAGCCTGTGAAAGTGGGAGGAGGGTTGGAAGAAGGAGCGGCTTTGGAGGGTTTCGAGGAGGAGGAGGAAGTCGAGGGAGGTTGAGGTTGGGTCGCGGTGGGCTGAGGCTTTTGAGTCGAGAGACCCCACTCCGTCGCTGGAAGGGAAGGAACGAGTTTGGCCTTTCGAGCCTCCTTCTCCTCAAGGGACATCGACGACGTCATGTTGGCTACGACTTCCGAGTCTGATTCCTCCTCGTCGTCCGAGTCGAGCATGTCGCGTTCCATTTGGTCGTCGTCGATTCCTGAGGAGTCGTCCGAGAGCATCTCGCTGCGATCGGAAAGAAGGAAGAAAGGAAAGGAGTCAGATCGAGTCGATAGAACGAGGGGGAAGAGGGGAAGACGCGTCGAGAAACACTCACTCGTCAAACAACGCTCCCTCCATCTCTCCCTTCCCACCCACGAACCCAGCGACCTTCTTCGCGAGATCCTCCAACTCCTCGACTCCTCTCTTCTCCTCGTCGATATCCATCTCGCCTCCATCCCCGTTCCCAGCAGACGCAGTGAACCCAGGCATCCCCGACGACCGTTCCCTCATGAGCGTCTCGAGATCAGCGGGGTTGACGTCCAGCCAAGCTTCCGAGTCGTCTGGACCTTGAGGAGCGAGGGACGTGGGAGATTCGGGGCCGGGAAGGGAAAGGGCTGCTTGGAAGAGAGTTGAGAAGGAGGGACGGGTGGATCTGGGAAAGCAGAGGTCGAAGGTCAGCGTCGAGTCGAGACGGGAGCGAGAAGAGGACTCCAGGTCGAACTCACTCATCCTCATTCCCCTTCCCGACCTTCAACCATCCCGTGGCAGCCTCAGCTTCACGTGCTTTCCACTTCGCGGATCCCTCGAGCTCTCCCTCGCCGAACCAGCCTGCTCGTTGGAGGGTGTCGAGGTAGCGAAGGAACTCGGGATCTTGTCGAAGGGCGGAGAGTCGAGCTGAAGCCTGTGGAGCGACCAGAATGTACGAAGGCGAACAAGAAAAGGGAGAGTCAGGCTTGAAGGTGAAGGAACGAAAAGGAAGAGAAAGAGGTAGAGACGCACCGATTCTTCTGACGCGTCGAGCGAAGGATAACTCTTCGCTCGCCCCTTCGATTCGCCACAGAGGATCTCGAACCCAACGGCCTGCAGCACGAAAGAAGACGAGGTCAGCTCTGTTCGTTTCCTCTCCTCTCACCCTGTACGAGTCTCCTATCCCTTTCTTCGAAGATCGTCGAAAGACTCACCACCTTCACTCCCCTCCCCCTCCACTCCCTCTCACCCGCTCCATCTGCCTTCGCACCCACACTCCCAATCACCTCCTCGTCCTCCTTATCCTTCGACATCGGATCCGTCCACTCTCTCCCGAACGCCTTGGAAGGCCAGAACTCCTGTCCCTTGAGTTGAGCGTAGGCGGTTCGAGTGAGTCGGATCTGAGTGAGGACGGTTGAGGAGGGGGTGGGTGGGAAGAGAGGCATTTTGGCGGCGGCCTGAGCGAGAGAGTGAAAGGAAAAAGTAAGGTTAGTGAGGGAGAGGAGACGACGAGAACGAAACGGAAAGACGCAAACTCACCCTGAGCTGAGTGGGATCCCTCGTGTAGAACGTTTCGACTGCCTTCTGGATGAGCTGGGGTTGACGAGCGAGGGCTTTGGCGATGGGTGTGGGGAGGTAGAGGGTTGTAAGATGCTGGTGGTCTTTGAGTTGGGATGGGTAGCTGGCACGAAGGAACAAAGGAAGATCGAGGTCAGCTTCTTTCTCGCGCGTCGAAGTTCTGAGCGACGAGTCGACTCACCCAGCAATCCTCTCCCAAGCCTCTCTCTCAACTCCGATAGCCCTCCATCGACCAGCTCGTACTTCCTCGAGAGCCTTAGGCTCTGAAAGCCATCCGTCTCCTCCCCCGTCGCCTCCAGAGGTTCCCTCGTCGTCCGAGTCCTGATCTCCTCCATTGAGGTCGAGTCGTCGTTCGTGTTTGGGAGGACGGGTGGAGATAGGCGAGGAGACCGAGAGAGGGATGAGGTGGAGGTGAGATTCAGATATCCAGACCTGGCGGGTTTGATCAGAAGAGAGAGCGAGTCAGCGAAGAGGGAAGAGGGACGGGCTGAAAGTCGAACGCGGACTGACCCTGTTCTCCGAGTTGGAGGGAGTGACCCAGGAAGGAAGAGCTTGAGCTGCTTCGATGAGTAAGAAGTCACCGTCGGTATCGTATACTCTGTGCATTGGAAGCGAGAGCATAGAAGGAAGGATGGTGAGCTCGAGACGAGAGAAAGACGAGGAAGGGAAGGGAACGAAGTTGAGCTCGAGCTCGCAACTTGTTCAGCAAGTCCTCGCCCGTTCGAAAGAAAAATTTCACTCACGATCCTACTACTCCCTCCCACTTATTAGTGATCTCCTTGATCAACCATACAGCGACCCACTCGTCCTCTATGGAATCTCCCACCCTCATGATCCCCTCCAACCTCCACTCGTCCTTCGACTCCTTCGACGACGATGCGACTCTCGAGCTCTGCTCTTTCTTCACCACCTTCAAGTCCAACGAGTCCCTATGCCATATCCACTCCTTCGGAAGCAGATCTTGATAGATGAAGGTGTTGATCTGAGCTGCGAGAGCGGTGGCTGCCGAGAGGGAGGACGAGGAAGGAGAAGGGAGGTGGAGCGTTATTGAGAGAGTGTCTTGGGGGATCGAGGGAGAAGGTCGAGACGCCATCGTGAATGGAGGGAGGGGAGAGGTGATGGGTGCGAGTCGAAGAGCAAAAGGGTGTCTCTACTATAGAGACTGAGTCGGGGTTTGAGGATCAACGAGAGCTCGCTGAGGGAGGGTCGACTGGAGCTCGTCGAAATGTCGAAGCTCGCTCATGACGCTTGACGACCCCAGACCCGATTTTCTTTGGGCTGTTTTCTTCTCTCTATATCACTCTCGGAAGCTGAGACTCCTCATCACACCCAGATACATCATCATCCACTCTCCAACATCTGCTCCAAACTCAACTCTCCTCTCTCTTCGTCCCCTTCCACCTCGATCTCCCTCGACCGCCCGACGTGTCCACCGCTCAAACTCCTCCTCCCACTCCGCTTCTCCCCTTCGTCTCCTTCCATCGACGGTAGTCCCGACGCAAAGGACCCCAGTTTGATCTCGTCCCCTTCCACCAAAGAGGTCTGCGAAGACCCCCTGCCGACGGGGTATCCTGAACGAGTCGCTCGTTGAGAGAGGACCTCCGAGGGTGGGAAGCTGGATGTTCGGGGTCGGCAGAGGTGGAGGTATTCGAGGACGTCCTGGAGTAGCGGAGGGACGGGAAGAGAGACGCGTCAGTATGGAGTTCTTCGTGCGAGGGAGGGAGGGAATGGACGACGCGCGCGAGGGAGAAGGAGAGAACTGAGCTCAGAAAAACTGACCCTTTGAGAACCGAAGACCAGGGAGGCGCACAATCCTCCCGTGGATTGGAAGATGGCTCTGTTGGGAGACATCAGCAAGCGGTGAGAGAAGGAAGGTGTTAGTACAGAGACAGATCGAGGGGAGACGCGACGAGAAACGAGAGAGAACGAACGGGGCATTCCCTCTTCCTTTGACGAGCACCAAGATGACCATCGCCACGCTAGCGAAAAGCCAACCTCCGAAAACCAGAACCCGAAGGTTGAACGCTCGATCGAAGGTGGAAGGCTGGCGAGTAGGTTCGTCATTGTCGACCGCGAAGGAGGGAGAGCCGTTCTCGATGGTGTTCGCCGTGATGACTTTGGTCCGACGAAGGAGGTAGATGAGAGTCCAGACTGAAGACGCAAACGACGAGTCAGACCTGAGTGGTAGATTTGAGTTACTAGAAAGACTTCACTCACTCTCAAAGACGAGAACCAGCGTTAGAAAGACGAGGGAGGCGACGCGAGGAGCTCTGTTGTCCAACTTAGACCGAGGCACGATGGCGAAGGCGAAGACGGCAAGGTTGTTCGGCCGAACTGCTGTGGACACGGCAATCCCCGTGAATACCGCCGTCCAAGCGAGAGCTGGAACGACGAGGCACTGTAAGGGAAGAAAGGAAGAAGGTCGTCAGTCTCGTCAAGCGACGCGTCTCGACCGAAAGCAGAGCGGATGATCAGTCACTCACGGCAGCGTTGATTGCAGCAGCAACCCTCGGACTGATCCTGACACTAAGGACGACGAGTGACCAAGTCTGAAGAAGAGGAAAAAGGGTGGAGAAGAACGAGTCAGGTCCGTTTTGGAGTGAGGCGGGAGGAGCTCGCATTGAAGAGGGAAGGCGCTGCTGTCTCGACGTAGGGAAGCCAGTTATCTTGCTCCTGGTCCCAAGAGTCTTGCTCGTAGTAAGACTCACTCTGAAAACGAGCGCTGCTGCTGCTGCTGCTGTGAGGACAGTCCCAGCCAGAGTTCCGCTTGAAACTACGACGCAGAGAGCCAGGGAAGGGTGAGGGGAGGATCGGATTCTGTTTGAGAAAAATTGTGTGGGACGAGAAGAACAGTCAGCGGCTGGTCTCACTTCTACTGGTACAGAGTAGCTGAGTTCGTAGAGAGCGACACGCTTTCGCATCCGTCGACCAAACAACCCTTCTCGACCTCGCAAAGAATCCTCCGAACCTCTTCTTCCAGCAGCGTTTTGGGACGTACGGTAGGATGTTGAAGATCGCATTGACGATCAGGGCGACGAAAAGCTGGCAGAGGATGAAGGGAAGCCGTGTTTGAGAGTCAGTTCAGATTTTCGAACGGAAGAAGGACGTCCCGAAGAGGGAGGAGGGGGAAGGATCGAAGGTCGAAGGTCGAGGTGAGCTCTCATTCGTTCCTTTGTTCTTTTCCCTTCTCCTCTCCTTCTCGACAAGTCTCAGGGAAAGAGTCGAGTCACTCACATATTTGATGGTGAAGTGACGTTGTAAACGACCGATGCAAAATACTCCGAGGATCAAGACGGAGGCGACGAGGGAGATTAGGTACAACGCATAGAAGGGTTTCCGAAGCTCCTGATCGTGAGAAGAGGAGGGGACGATGAGGATGGCCATCCAGGACGGCTTTCCTTCGCCTGATGACTTCCAGACGTGGTAGGTAGGAGGGAAGACGAGGGACGGATAGGAGTCTGTGTGTCTAAAACGTGTTGGTTGTTAGAGGGAAGGGGAAGGAAGGAGGCAGCTCGAAAGGAGTGGGGAGAGGAAGTGGTTATCGAGAGCGAAAGAAGGATCAGAGTTCTGGTCTTCTGTTCTTGTTCTGTTCGAAGAAAAGGGTCCGAGGGACCGAGTTGACCTAAAATTTACTCTCCCAGCGTGCCACAGCCTTTCCAAACTCCGAGAAGGGTCAAAGAAGAAAGGAAATCTATCCGAGTTCGAGCATCTGTTGTAAGCTCATCCCTCCCTCCTCCCCCTCCTCCTCCCCCCCTTCTTCCCCTCTCGAACGAGCGACTCGTCCTTCACTCGAGTTGATGTAGCTCTTCCTCCCACCCTCTCCAACTCTCCGCTCTAGCGGCCCCATCTCAAGGCCGTTTTCCACTCCGTCCTCCAGACTAAGCTTCGAGGTCCGCGACGCGTCGCGCTCGGGGAATCCTGGTGCGATCGTTGGAGACAGCAGGCCTGGCGAAGGGGAGGGGGTGGAGGAGATTGAGCGGAGGATGTGAAGGTATTCCAAGACGTCCTGCAATGGCAGAGAGATCGGTCGAGGAGGTCAGCGAAACGACAAAGAGGAGAGGCGACAAGAGACGAGCGAGACAGAGAACGCTGCTCACCCTCTGAGAAGCGAAAACCAGTGCAGCGCAGAGTCCCCCGGTGGACTGGAAGATAGAGCTGAAGTAGTAATGAACGGGGTCCAGGTCAGCTCGTCCATCGAAACGACAGTCGACGCAGGACGGACTCACGCAGCATTTCCTCTCCCTTCTACGATCACGTAGACTAAAAAAATCCAGCCAGCCCCCAGCCAGGCACCAAAGCAGATGACTCGAGCCGTAAATGGCCGATCAAAGGTTGCTGAACGGTAGGTGGCCTCGAAGTCGGCGATCTGACGGGCAGGGCGAGCGGGAGACGCGGGAGGGATGATGGATTGATTCGAAACAGCTTTCGTTCGACGAAGATAATGGATGAGGGTCCAGACTGGGAGGCGAATGGTAGGTTAGACTCGGAGCGCGAAGGGGAGAGGAGTGAGTTGGCTCACATTCGAAGACGAGGGTAGTAGAAAGGAAGGCGACGGAGACCGCTCGAGGGGCGTGGTTGTCGACCATCGACACTGGTGTTGTAAGGTAGGCAAAGACAGCGAGGTTATTGGGTTTGGTGGCAGTGGAGATGGCAACTCCGGTGAATACTCCGACGAAGGCGAGCCAGGGAACGGTGAGGCACTGGAGGGAAGGAGGAAGAGGGTCAATCTCGCGAGACGCGTCTCGTCGACGAGGGAAAAGATGAACGCACGATCCAGTCGATGACAGCCGAGACTCGAGGGGTTCTCTGTATACTGAGAACAACTAGCGACCAGGTCTGCGAAGGGAAAGCGAGATGGGTGTCAGACTAGGTCTCGGCAGGAAAGAAAAGAGAGAAAAGGAGGAGCCTTCGCTCGAGCTTCGAGTTGAGCTCGACTCGACCTTCTCCATCTTCGTCGGACTCACTCTAAAAACCAGCGCGGCAGCACAGCCTGCGTTCACACACGTACCCGCTAATGTTCCGGCGGCAACGACGACGGAGAGAGCCTTTGAGGGATGGGGAGAGGATCGGATTCTGCGAGAGAGATGGACGACGCAAGGGAGGAGAGTCAGCTCGCCTTTCCTCTCGTACTACCAACAACCTTCAGCTTGTCCTCCCTGTCTCATGCGTTCCTCCCTCCCTGTCTCCCTCCGAGCAAAAGCCGAGGGCAACTTGGTCGCCGCTCTCGACGTCCAACCAAACAGCCCGAACCTACTACTTTCCCTTTGATGGCCAGCCGTGGTCTGGTCGAAGGGAAGGAAGAAAAGACTCACGAGAGAAGATTGAAGATGGCGTTGAGAACGAGAGATAGAAACATCTGTATAGGGAGGAGGAGGAAGAGGTCAGAATCGAGCTCGATCAAGAAGGAGAAGACCGGGCGGGGAAGGAAAGGGAAGGAGGGAGGGGAGAACGAGCGAGCTCAACCTCCCTCCGACGGCTCCTCTCCACGACCAGGAATGAAGACGCCTCGGACTCACAGACTTGATGGTGAAGTGTCGAGTCAGCCTCCCGCTACTGAAGACGATCAGGATCGCGACGGAGCTGATGAGGGAGAGCACGTAAAGCGTGAAAAAAGGAGCGCGAAGCGACCTGTCGAAGGGGGTGGTCGGAACGACGAAGGCCATCCGGTTGCGAGCGTCTTCCTTCGTCGAGAGGGTTTAGGAGGGAGGGATGGTGTGATGAAGGTGAAGGAGGTCTCCGAGCATGCGCTGGCGGTGAGCGAGAAGAGGTCGAGTCGAGCAGAAGGATGGGTTTGGTTGGGGGAGGAACAGGAGAGGGTTCATGAGTCTCGACGAGCTCTGTGAATCGAGGAACAGAGGGTTTGGTTGACCTCGGAAGTTTCGTCTAATCGATTAGAGACGGTTCCTTCCAAACGCTTATATAATTGGATCGTGTGTGAGGTTCTTCCTCATCCTGGACCATCCTGGGGCTGCTACTTGTCTCAAAGGATGTTTCAACTGCCCTTGTCCATCTTCGACAGATCCCCGGTTTCCCGCGAGCTCTACTGCTCTCGGCTCGCTCGCCGCAGCGCTCATGGCCCCAATTCTTCGCTGCAGACATGCTGGTGGCCTCTCCCCTTCGCTGCTGCTTTGGTTCTTGGGTGTTGCAGCTGGGACGAGCGACTCTTTTTCCGAGTCGGTCGATGACTCTCTCCTCGCCGTCTTCTAAAGACCTTCCTTTCCTTCTAATCCTCCGTCGGAACCTTCGGTGCATCTTCCATCCTTCCCTTGGTACTCCCATCGTGGGCGACTTCCCTCGAGACGAATTGGAGCGAAGCTTATCTCGCTGCAATCCCTCTCCGGTCGGTTCCACGCGTCGTGAGTCGCTTCGTGCTTCGCTCAACTTTCTCTTTTGGGTCAAGCTTGAGCGAGAGTACTGTACTTTGCGGACGATTCTAGGGCTTCGACTTTTGGACTGAACTCGAAATTCCAAGCGTGAAAGGGGAAAAGCTCGAAAGATCCACATCGACGCGACGCGTCGTCCTGCCGCTTCTCGACAGCGCTTGGACTCCCATTTCGATCCAAACGTCCTCCCTTCTCCATACGAGCAACCCCAGGTGGCTCTGAAGCTTTGTTGAAAACTTTCTCGAGTCCGATTTTCCTTCTATTTCCCCCCGTTCAGCCCTCCTCTCCCTACGTCACACCAAAACGATCACGAAACCGACTCCCCCCTCGCTCGCCTTTCCTCCCTCTCCTCCTCCCGAACCACATCAACCTCGAACAAAACTTCAACTTCATCCAACCCAAACACTCTCCTCTCAAACTCCTCAACCATGGTCTTCACTCTCCTCGCTCGACGATCCGCTTCCCTCGCTTCCGTCCGACCCACCTCCTCCGCTCGATTCCTCTCCATCTCGCCTGCCTCCCTCCAGATCAACAACAAGCCCGTAGGAGAGAAGACCGTTGCCGACACTGTCTGTGAGTATCTCGATGCTGTTTCTCTCTGCGGCTTCAGGAGAGGGCGAAGGGGTGCTGGAAGGAGGGAGGGAAGGGGAGGGAGGGCAAGATGGGGCTGAAATGATGAGCTCGCTCGTTTGACTGACCTGTTCTTCCCTTCCCTTCTATCCTACAGCTGAGACCGTCGACTCCGTCTCCAAGAAGGCTTCCGAGCTCCTCCAGAGCGCTCGATCTACCGTCGCTGACGCTACTGCCACTGCCAGTGAGTTTCGAACGAGCTCATCATCCCTCCCTCTCCTCTCCTCGATCTCCTCGCTCGCTCGTCCTCTCCCTTCATCCTCCCTCCCCCTCGACTCTTCTCACTCCCATTTCCACTTCTCTTCATCTTCATACACCCCTCACTCAAACTGATCCTTTTCTCGCCCCCTCTCCTTGCTCTTCTCGCTCCCTCCAGAGAACGAAATCAACGCCGACCCCTCCGTCCCCAACACGACCGACCACCCCGTCCAGAACCTCGCTCAAGACGCCAAGAAAGCTGCGTCGAACGCTTACCTCGATGGGGAGAAGGCCGTGAACGATATCAAGACGGAGGGGAAGAAGGCTTACGTCGATACAAAGGCTGAGATCGAGAAGAAGTAGCGCGGACGACGGGAGGGAAAAGGTTTGGTTGACGGAGATATCGTATGTACTTGTAACGAGCTCTTGGGCTTTGCAAGGTCGGTGTATTAATGAGAGTGATTCGCTTGAGAGAGAGAAAACGTTGAAAGGGAGGGAGAGAAGCAGCGGAAGTGAGAGCTCGTTCGGACGCGTCGTTCGTCGGTCCCACTTCCACTTCCCCCGCTTCCCTCTCTCTCCCCTCCCGCTCTCTTCCCTTCCCTTCCCCTCTCTCTTCCCGTTCACCTACTCAGTGTACATCTCCGCCTACTCTACCGCCCTAGCCTCTCTGCCAAACCCGTCCAACCCATCTCAACTCGATCCCTCAAAGCGTCATCTCTCAAGCCCCCTCCCTCTCTCTTCCTTCTTCCCTTTCCTTCTCCCCTCCCCTTCCTCATAAGCGTGATATAGAGGCTCATGAGCATAAGACGAAATGGCGTCGTGACATAAAAAGGGGGCGAAAGCGAGAGTATCGATACACTATTTGAGGAGGCGAGGGAAAAGCAAGGTCGACGCGTCGAGCGACGACCATTGGGGAAAGGGGGAAGAGAGCGCGAGAGTGAGAGAGGGGTATAGATGGTGTTCCCTAGATGATGGTCTGGGTGTATATGTATGGAGTTCTGTTAAAGAGGGAGGGAAGGGAGAGGGAGAGAGGGTGAGAGAGGCGCGTCAGTCTTCTTTCGCTTCCGAGGGGACGAGACCCGATGACAGTTCCCCCCTCCCATCCCCCTGCTCTGCAATCGAATCAAACCCACACGAGACGATGCCCGTACGTCCCGCGCACACCTCCCTCCCTGTACGAAAAGTCAAAGAGGACTCACACAGAACCGAGAGAAGATGACGAGCGAGCGAACGGAGCTCGTCGCGTCCTCGCTCTCTGTGTTATCGTTTCATTCCAGTGGGGCTGTGTTGATGTTTGTTGTAGGAGTTGGCTGTTGAGCGGAGAGGAAGGGAGGGTGAGATAACCGAGACACGAGAAGGGAAAGGGGGTTAGATATGAGTGGGATTGGTGTTTGATGTTTGAGGAGAAGAGGGAAGGGAGAACGAGCGAGGGAGAGGGAAGAGTTGGGTGAATTGGGAAGGTGGGAAGGAGGAGGGAGGGACTGACCTCTGATGGAAGCGAGAAAAGGGACAAGATGGTGTCCGAGTGTTTTGGTTTGAAAGAGCGAGATTATGCATAGGTCGAGCGAGGCGGGAGGCGAGAGGAGAGGTGGGCTGAGGGCGATCGCGACGACGCGAGCGAGAGGAGGAACGAGGGGGAAAGGGAGGGAGGGAGAAGGTCAGTTCTTCTTTCTCGCGCGAGGCTGGATGCACGAAAGTGAGAAGACTCACTGTATAAGAGACGAGAAGAACGAGAGACGGCGCAAAAAATTCCGATCTCAGATCTCAAACGCTCTTCTTCCTCGCTACCAACGACGCCTCGACTCCCTTTCTGATCTCGACGGGGAGGCCCTCCAGCAGCGTTTCGGCGACCTCCCTGCTGTACCTCCTCAGTTGACGCTCTGGGTCTGAGACTGCCGAAAGAGGGAGGGAGGTGTGGGAGAATGAGAGGGAAAGAGGGCAAAAATTCGACGTCATGATCAGCTCAGCCCCGCCTCGACGAGAAGAAGCGGATGGGGAATGATGGAAAGGATGGGATAGAGCTCACCACTTGGACTGAGAGGTCTAGGTGGAGCTGATCCAGCTGGGAGGGAAGGAGGGTGTCCTGGATCGGTGGGAGGAGTGTCAGGGAGGATAGCGTTCGAGGTGGTGGAGGGAGGAGGAGGAGCGAGAGGAGGGTCGATGGAGGAGGGAGAGGCGACGACGTTGAGGTTGGAGAGTTGGTTGGACAAGCCTGGGGAGGCGTTGGGAGCGTAGGTTGAGGAGGTGGAGTCTTTGGACATGTTGGAAGGGATGAGGGAGATGGTGGGTGGAGGATGGAGGGAGCGAAGAGAGAAGAGAGAAGGCAAGGCAAAAAGGGTTGAGGCTTCGAACGTCATAAGCGTCTGCGTTCGTTCGCGAGCTGTTTGGTTTTCGTCCTTCTTTTTGATTAATATGCCTGGAATCCCCATCGTTCTCTTCCTGAGTGATCAAGCGTGTTGGGGTTCGATGATCGCGCTCGTACGAGTGAGCGAGTGATCAAGAAGCGCAGGTTTTCTTCATCGAGCGAGCGAGCGAGCGAGGGGATTCCGTTCGCACGAGCGGACTGGGGTGAAGGTCGTGCGCGCTGCTCCTCATTAGGGTGACTGCCATCTGGATCGAGCGCTCACAGTGCTTGAAAGCGAGATACAGACGCTTTTCCTCTTCCTCGCAGAGTACATAGTCAGTCAAAGAGAGAGATCAAAGTCGCGCGAAGGACGACCGAAGATCGACAGGCGCGCGTCTTCTCCCTTGACCCAGGAGGGAAAACAAAACAAAACCTGCTTTCTCGCGACTTTTCCCATCCCAGCTTAGCTCGCAATGCACTCTTCCCGTTCCGTGAAGGTTTTTTACTACCGGAACGCAAACCGAGCCTGTTTGTTTTGGGTTCGATCAGCACTTGAGCTGGTCGGGACGATCCCTTTGGCTCGCTCCTCTTCTCGCTTTCCCCCTCCTTCCTCTCTTTCCCTTCCCAACCGCGTCCCACCCATCCCATCCCCTTCCCGCTTTTCCTCTTTTCTGTATCTGTACGTTCTTCCTCGCTCTTAGGGTGACCTCTTAGCGAGTGTGCTGACTCTCGGATGCTGTGTTGTCTCGCAGGTGGAGACGAACTCGAGGAAGCGAGCTCTCCTTCTTTCCTTCCCTCCTCCCTCTTGTCCCTCCACCATCGTCGTGAAGACTCGTCTTCCCGCACTGTCAACATCTCGTGAGTCCTCCTTAACCTCCCATCTCTCTTTTTCATGCAACGATCGTCTTACCCATTCTGTTTTCGTTACTCTCCTTTCCTCCGTCCTCCCCCCTCCTCCCTTGCTAGCTCGCTTGCCAACATGTCGACTCTTCTCCCCTCTACCTCCCCTCGATCCAAATCCTCGTCCTCGTTCGGTCTCCCTCTCCCAGCCCTCTCCCCCTCCCTCAAATCTGGTCACCGAAGACCTTCTACGGGCTCGTTCTTTGGTTTCCAGAGTTCTTCTTCCTCTTCGAGCTCGTCCTCCGCGACAAAAAGGGTCGGATTCGTTCTCCTACTGGCCTTCGTCCTCCTCTGCCTCTTCCCGCCAAGACCGCCCTTTCCTCCAAACTTCAAGACAGAATGGAAAAGGGAAGCTGCCTTAGGGAAGCAGCATCTCGAGAACAAGGGAGCTCTCCGACTGCTCATGATGCGGACGAATCCGTGAGTGCCATCCTTCCCATCGTCGAGCTCGCAAAAGAGGCGCTTCGCTCCTTCTCTCGTTCAGAACGTTTCACTTCTCCTTATGCTCACTCCTCTTCGGGACTTTCTGCTTTCTCCTTGTCTCCAACAGTAAAAACACCTGCATTAACTGTTCGTGTTTCTACTCCCTTCCCTTCCCTGTGTGCTGTTACATAAGCTTCTGCTCCCCTCCTCCCACTGCTCCCGAGAGACGCGTCCGTTCGAAACTCAAAACCCTAACCTCTCCTCCCTCCGTCCCTCCCTTCTCCCTTTCACTCCCGCTTCTCTACTCGCCATCGCTCAGCCCAAATCCTCCCCCACCTCCTCCAACACCACCTCGCCACCTCCACCTACCTCTCCCAACCCCGAACCTACGTCTTCCAACCCTACGTCCTCCCCCCCGGCTCCTCCCCCTTCTCCGTCTTCTCCTCCAAACTCCCCTCCATCCCCTTCACCGCCTTCCTGCATCACTTCCTCGGCTCTCCCCTCTCCCCTACCTCCAAAGGCATCTCGATGGAGCACTACGAGCGCATCTGCCCCGAATCCGAACGAGTCGTTCTCGGCCTTCAAACCCCTACCCACACACGTCTCGTCTGGGAGAAGGAGCTCGCTGAGGGGAGGTGGAAGAAAGGCTCCAAAGAGCTCGTTCCTCTACCTAGTCCTGGGGATAGCGTAGGAGTGGATGAGAGGTTGCTTGTCCTAGGAGGGTTCACGGAGAACTGGAAGGACGAGAGATGCCTCGAGATCAAGGGTGATCTGGTGGAGTTTTTGCTCGCGAACGGAGGGGACGTGGTTGGGGAGGAGGAGCTTTGGGAGGTGTTGAAGAACTCGGAGGGGGTGAAGGGGTGGAAGTGGGGGGAGAGGATTGTTAATGGGGTGAATCAGGCGGTTGGGTCGTTGGTTGGGGGAGGGGGGGTGGTGGTGGGTGCTGGGACGGGAGCGAGCGTGGGTGTTGCTGGGGTTGTGTTGGGGAAGAAGGGGGGTGCGGCTGGAGCTGTGGTTGAGGAGGCTGGGGGTGTTGGAGGGGTGGGAGCTGTTGAAAAGCCGGAGGTTTTGGTCGGGTTGCTTGGTGAGTTCCTCGCTTCTCGTCGCGTGTCTCGCTTGCTCGTGCTCGTCTTCTTCTCTCTCTCTCTCTCGCCGCTGATCTCCTCCCCCCTCCCATACTCAACTTTCCTCTCCCAGCCGTCCACATCCCCCAACTCCTCTCCTCCCAATGCGAAACCTTCTCCTCCTCCACCTCCAACTTCACCTCCTTCTCCCGCTCCCCCATCCTCTCAGACCGCTTCCCACCCATCTCCTCAGCCCTCTCCCAGCACGGAAGAGAAACCATCTACTTTGATCACTGCTCGCCCAGCATCGAACGCGTTCTCGCTCGATCAGGTCGCCTAAGAAGGGAGCATCCTAGGTTGAGAGCCCTTTTCGTTGGAGGGATGGCGGAGGCGGGGTGGAGGGAGAGGAGTAGATGGAAGGAGGCTTTCGAGAAGGCTGGTGAGTGATCTCCACCATCGTGGTTTGGCCGTGAAGAAGATACTGAAGGAGGGGAGAATGAACGAACACCGATTGACCTCGTCCTCGTTCTCTCGACGCGTCGAACGAACAGAATCCGAAGGAGGAGGAGGATGGGAGCACGTCTACTTCGAAGGCGATCTGGGGATCAACTCCTGGGGGATGAAGGAGTTGGGAACGGGGGTGAGCATGGAGTTGATGAGGAGGTCGGAGGTTTTCATTGGGAATGGGTGAGTCGTCTCTCTTCTCCCTCCCTCCCTCTCTTCTTTCTCCTCTCTCTTCCCTCCCCTCTCTTCCTCACTAACCACCCCTCCCCCCCCTCCCTCTTCCCGAACCAGCTTCTCACCCCTCACAGCCAACGTCGTCATGCTCCGTCAACGAGACTCCCATCCGCTTGATACGACCAGGTTCTGGTGATTCAACGTTGCGTTCTCGTTGTCGTTCTCGTTCTCGTTCTCGGTTCACGTCTTTCTTTTTGGGTTCTTTGTGCGTGTCTATCTACCATCTCCCTTGTCATCTCGTTCATGCCGTCTACCTCTAGTCCTTACTCTACTATCTTATCCATCCGAACTCAAACTCACGCCCTCGTCTCCTCCCTCCCTTGGACCTCCCTCGTCTTCGTCTTCGTTTTCGTTAGCGCCCCTCGTCGAACCATCTTCGTTTTGTGATACTCGCTCTTCTTCGTCGACGTATGTAGTACTAGCCATATCATCTAGCATGCCATGCCCGATCTCGAACGAGCAAGGAGCATGAAAGAGAGCGAGCGAGACGGCAAGCGACGCGTCGAGAAACGCAAAAGTCCTCTCGACCTTCGAGTCACCTCCTGTTTTCTTCGTCTGAGAAAATTTGACCGACTCCATCATGAAGCCTTCTACGTATACAGGTCCCTCAGCCCACACTTCCCCTTGCCATGAGACGGCTTTTTTCGGATCTCAGCCCCACCTCCCCTCGTCTACCCCGACTCAACTTGAACGAGGAGGATTTTGGTTCGTCCCTCTCTCGTCGTCGGCTTTCTCTCAACAACCAACTCCCCGACCCCTCCTTTAACGAACCCTCCTTGCGACGACGATGGTAGACGCGACGAAGAAGCAGAAGACGACGTATCCTTTCTGGTGAGTTGACGTCGCCAAGGTTGAGGGAGGGAGGGGGGGAGGAAGCAGGGAGGGCAAGGGCAAAGGAGGGAGCCGGGGAAGAGCGACTTGCGACGAGGAGGGCTGCAAGCAAAACTAGACGAGTCGAGCTGACTTAAGTTCATTTATTGCTTCCTTGACACTCTCAGGTGTGGTGGTGAGTCCATCTCCCAGCTCCAAACGAGCTGAGAGGGCGCGAGCGAGCTCAAGGGGAAGGAGGAGAAGGAAGGAACGACTCGAGCTGACCTCTTTGCCCTTCCCTCCTTCCCTCTTTGCACCGACGCGCACGCCCCGACCGACCGATCTCTTCTTCGCTTTCCGCTACTACAGGTGCAGCAGCAAGCATGGCCTCGGTGTGCACCCATCCTTTAGATCTGTTAAGAGTGTGAGTCCTGCTCGTCTCGTCTCGTTCTTCTCTTCTCTTCTATCTCTTTTGCATTCGGATTCAAGCGTTCGTTCGTAGCGAATCATTTGTAGCGCCCGTTTCGCTCGCTGACTCGCCGCCTTTCTTTTTTCGGAAAACGAATCTCTACAGGCGCATGCAGATGTCAGCAGAGAAAGCTGGGATGTTCGTTACTGCTAGGGATACTCTTCGAGCGGATGGTGAGCCTCCCTTCCTGCCCTTCCTGTCGTCCTCTTCGAAGACGAAGCGTTCGGCGGATTCAGCCGACTCAAAACTCGAGCTCACCTTCTCTTCGTTTCAGGTCCTCGAGGACTGTACCCAGGTCTTTCAGCTTCGATCCTGAGGCAAATGACTTACTCGGTGACGAGGTTTGGGACGTACGAGTACTTGAAGGATGAGATAAAGGCGAGGAGTGAGTCCCTTCTCCTCAACTTCCTTTGCCCTCGCCTCGGTTCTTTGGTTCTGCTCGTGTGACTGACTTGAATCGCCTTTGGGCGCTTTGGTTCGGGTTAGCTGGAGAGAAGGCTTCGACGTGGCAGATGCTGGGAGCTGCTACTATCGCTGGTATCGCTGGTGGGATTGCTGGGAACCCTGCTGGTGAGTTTTCGAGGATTGTTGAGCTCGACTTTCCCTTCCTTTCCTCTGGCCTCGAGCAACGGCCCTCGAGAAGAGAAAGGCCTGTAGCTAATCACATTCTCTCGTATCTACCTTCCCTTCTCTCCTTCCTTATCATCAACCTCCTCCCAACCGACCAACGCATCCTCACGCGTCGACACTCTCCCTCCCTCCCCTTCGCCAGACATCATCCTCGTTCGAATGACGGCCGACGCGACGAAACATCTCGACGACCAGCACCGTTATAGGAACTGCTTCGATGGTCTGATACGGGTTGTGAGGGATGAGGGGCCTCAGCAGTTGTTCCGAGGTTTGGGACCGAATTTGGTGAGCTTCGACTTTCCCTCCTTCCTCATCTTCGACGCGAGTTCGAGGCGACCTTGGAAGCTGACTCTCGCCTGTTTTCCACTTTTCTCGACCAGGTTCGATCGGTGCTGATGAACGTACGTCCACTCTCATCTCTCCTTTCCTTCCTTGAATCCTCAACGCTGACCTCGTCTTGCCGCCTCGCGTCTCTTTTCCTCCCTCCCTCTGCTCAGACATCGCAACTCGTCTCGTTCGTTCCTCTCCCTTTCCTTCTCTCTCCCGATCTCTCACACCCAAGCTCACTCATCGCGTGACCCTTTCTCTCATCAGGTACGACTGGTTCAAAGATCAACTGAAATCCAAAGCCGGCCTTCGTGAAGGACTCGTTCTTCACGCGTTCGCAAGTCTCGGAGCTGGAACCGTCGCTACGAGTTCGTCCTCGTCCCTTTGCCCTCATCCCTTCTCCCTCTCGAGCACTAATTCCGACCCACTTCTTCGACCTCGCAGCTATCTGCGCCCCAGCAGATGTCATCCGAAGTAGAGTCATGAGCGCTAATGGTCCTGGATCCGTTCGTCCCTCCCTCTTTCTCTTCTCCCTCGACCTCGACACGTCTTGCCGCGCTGACCTCTTTCTCGCGTGTTTGGTTCGGCGATGCAGGGCCCATTAACGGTACTGAAAGACTCGCTAGCGGCTGAGGGACCTGCTTTCTTGTTCAAGGGATGGACGCCGGCGTGGAGTGAGTTGCTCGTTTCGTTTCCGTTTGACGCGTCTTTCGTTCTCGTTCTCGTCGAGCTGACTTCCCCCCCTCTCTTTCTCTTCCGATTTTCAGTTCGTCTGGCGCCTAATACCGTCTTGATGTGAGTCCTCCTCCCCACCTTCCCTCGGCAAACATCTCTGCGCTTTCGTGAACTGACCTCTCGTCTCCCCCGTCCCTCGCTCGCTTTCCCTCCTTTCGCAGCTTCGTCTTCCTAGAGGTCAGTCCCTCACCTGCCCTCCTCCCTCTTCCCTCTCTAATCTCTTTGACTGACCATGCCCTCTCCCCTGCCCTCGCTCTCGCTCATCACAGCAAATCCGCAAAGTCATCGACAAGACGCGTCTTTGATCACCTTCCCTTTCTCTCGCTCGCTCGCGTCGTCTCCCTCCCCACCGCACACACCGCATCGCCCACTCACACACTATCGCCTTGCTTGTCATCTCTTTCCCTTGCCCTTTCTCACGTTGTTTTACTGTAGCATCCATCTTCCCGCTTCTTGCTCCCCCTCGTCGCGTCTTCCTTCTTCTTCTTCTTCTTCTTTCTCTCTTTTGGGTTTCGCATCAGCTCGCTCTCGCTTTCTCTCTCTCCCATTATTATTCATAGACTCTCGCACTAGACTCATGCATGCTCTCTTGCTCTTTGATCTCTCTCGTTCGTGGCGTCGTCGGTCGAAGCAAACAGGGTCAGTTACATCAAGAGGTCGGTAGACCAGGGTTACGAACAGACGAACAGAGGGAGAGAAGAAGAGAGAACGAGAGCTACGTGTTACGCAAGCGGGACGATGGGTGGTAGTAAAGCATGTTGGGGACGAGGGAAGAGAACTGAGCAAGGACGAGAAGCGTGTGCGGACAATCAAGCAGTTGGAGATGAGACGCGGCGGCGACGAGAAAAGAGGATACGGCTAGACTAGGCACACGAGGGAGCATGTGACGGAGCGGATGGTGGTACAAGGAGGAGAGGAGACGAGAGAATGAAACGAAACGGAAGTGAACAAACGAAGAGTGAGGAGTCCGAGACCGCGCGAGGACGACGCGACTTCCCGACCCGTCTTCAGCAGCCCTCCTGCCCCTCCGCGTACACCAGCCTCATTTGCACCCCCAGTCCCGGCTCCGATCTCCCAGACTCCCACCAAGATGGACTCCTCCTCTGAACGAGTCCTCCTCCGAGGTAGAGAGGGAAGCTCCCGTCGTCGGCCGCGACGAGTCCGACTTGATCTCCGAAGCTCCCTCCCGTCGACTCAACGCCGGTTGTGTTCGACGACGAGCATTGAAGCGACGCTTTCCTCCTTTCGAAGAGGGTTTGAGGAGGATGAGGAGAAGGAGCGAGGTAGGTGGAGGTTTGAGGTTCGACGAGAGAGGTGGGAGGGTGGAAGCAGGTCTCGAAGAAGGTTTCGAGTTCGCGTTCTTGTTGTTCTTTCTGCTTCCTTTGATACTTGACGAGATCGTGGGTGGTGAGAGGAAGCGGTGACGAGGAGAGGTAGGAGGGCTGGAGGAAAGGCTTCGAAGGGGACGCTCGTCGAGAGGAGGACGAGGGTGGGAGGTTGAGGGTGGTGGTGGAGATTGGGTGGGAGTAGTGGAGGGTGGAGGAGGGTGGAGAGTATCGATGAAGGGACGCTGAGGTTGCTGAGATGGAGGAGGTAGAGAAGAAGGCCTCGTTGGAGGCTCGAGTGGAGATTGTGTGTCCTGATTCCGACGGTGAAGGCATTCCGACGAGTCCGAACGAGTTCTCGTCGACGCGTTCCTTCGAAGTCGTCCCGTTCTCCTCAAATCCCTCCAACCCGGTCATCTCTCCCCACGACGAGTCCACGACTGCGGGAAGGTACCCAAAGTCTCCACTGCTCGATGAGGGTTGCTGAGCGTAGGAGGAAGAAAGGAAAGGAGGAGGCGGTTGGGAGCCGAGTGGGTAGGTGAAGCTGGTCGACGCGACGAACGGTTCGATCCCGCTTGGAGTGCGAGTTGGGAGGAGGGGAGAAGGCGATCCGAAGCCGAACGAGTCCATCGAGGGGAGCTGCTCCTCCTGGTAGGAAGTAGTGAGGAACTCGTTGGTGGTGAGAGTGAGGGTAGGGAGAGGAGGGACGCCCTCCATCGAGAAGGAGAGGTTTGCCGACGACGCGTCCGACGAGGAGTCCCACGACGCGAAGGAAGAGGAGGGAGATCCTTGGAGATCGAAGGAGGGAAGGGGATTAGACTCGTCCTCGACAACGGAGGTGAGATCGGACGACATGGCGACGTCGGGCGAGTTGGTGACGGTCCCGGGGAGAGGGGAGGAGGACGACGCAACGACGACTTGAGGAGGAGGAGGGGGAGAGATCGACGACGACGGGCCTGCCGAGTAGTCGTTGGACGATGCTTCCGGATATGGACACTCGATTCCCTTCGACTTGCATCGACCTACAAAGGACGAAGCAAAGTCAGCCACCGCTCGCGCCACGAACGAGAGGGAAACGAAAGTGCGAGCGCGACAACTCACCACAAACCTCCGTCTCCTCACCATCACATCTCGCCCTCGCCTTCACACACGATGAACAAGCTCTTCTCCCTTGATCCTCCTCTACAGCCCCAAGAGGTCTCTTCCTCTTCTTCGCGAACTGCTGAGTTCCATGGTTTCGAGTGATGTGCCGAGAAAGGAGATCACTGAGAGAAAAGACGACGAGAAGAGGTTAGCACCGAAACGAGACTAAATCAAGCGGGAAGCCCAAGACTTACGAGCGTGGGAAGGCTTCGGGACAGGTTTTACACGCTATAGATAGCGAAAGGAGGAAGGAAAGAGACCGAGGAGGGAGAAGGTCGACTCGGAAGACTCGGGTCCCGGCTTCCCCTCGACTTCAAGAGCGCAAGACTCACCGTACGGTCGCTCTCCTGTATGAATCCTAGCGTGCCTCGTAACATGCTGAGGTCTAGTGAAAGTTGCTTCGCACTCTGGGCCTAAGGGAGGAAAGCGCGAGCAGGAAGAGGAAGGCGGAAAGCGGAAGTCGAGGCCGTGAGTTTGAATGAGCGAGCGTTGGGGGCCAGTGAACAAGGAGGATGGGGAGGTCACAGGGATGGATACGAGAGGTTGGGGAAGGGATGAGAGGGAGGGGTAGGACCGTAGGGGGGAGGAAGACAAGAAGGGGGGGGGGGGGGGGGGAAGGGAGGGAGGGAAGGTAGGAGGGAAGGTCAGCCTCATCGTTCAGATCACGCTCGCTCGTCTGCTCCCGAGGTTCCCGCCCGCCTGGTATTGTCGACGAGAGCAGAGAAGCACTAACAAGCGTGGTCTCCAGCCATGTCTCAAAGTATTGTAGCGAAGGGCAGGAGGGGAGAAGGAAGCGGAGATGAAGGTGAAAGGAAGGGAGAGGGACGAAGAGGTTAGGGAGGAACTTCGAAATGACAGTCGATTGTTTGAACACACTTCTCGCTCGAGGGGGTTTAAAAACGAGATATGAAGCCAGCTCGAGCTAGATTGTTGCCCCAGCAGAGGAGGGAGAGGGAAGGAAAGCGCACGAAGAAGGGAGGGAGAGGTCGAGCAACGCGTCGCTGCTACAGAAGAGAGATGGAGGAGGAGGCAGACGCTTGTTGATACGTCCTTTTGTTCTGGCGATCCGAAGCCAGAGGAGAGATCATCGAGAGGGCAGCGATATGAGAGCGCATGAAGCGACGCGTCGACTTCTCCTTCAAGGAGGCTTTGAAGGGATATTTTTGTTCCGTTCAGAGTAAGAGGCAGGAATGCTATCCACGAAGTCTTCGATGGGAATGCCCAGAAGAGGTTGGTCGGTCGAAAAAGGGAGAAAATGAACGGAGGAGGAGGAGGACAGCGTCGACGACTGCTCACCTCCCTCTTCTCCTTTCTTCACTCTTCTTCAAGGCCCACCACTTCCTCTACTCCTTCCCAGCAACGTTCCACGACTCTTCCTACATCAGTGTCGTCCTATCTATCTCCTTGCATCCCTCTAATACTCACACTTTTAGGCCTTCAGCTTCTCCTCGTCAGATCAATCTCACAGCAGGTCGCGTCACGTCGGCTCTCTCGCTCGCTCTCTCTCGAGAAAGGTAGACATGTGACCCATAAGATGATGCGAAAGAGAGGAAGACGGGAATACTGCTATAGCGTGTAGATGATATCGTATCGCAACCTCCTCCCCGGACTCGACCCCGAGCCTGCTAAGCTACAAAGATGCTCGAACGTCAACGTCAACTCGACTCGACTCATTCCGACGCACCAGCGACCGTGGAGGCCGCCTTCGCTGCTGCTGCTCGTACGGGTTCTGTTTGGGAAGAGAGGGAAGAAAGAACGGGAGGGAGGAGGGAAGAGGTCAGCGAGGTGGAGGAGGAGAAGGGGAGGTGGATTGGGTCAAGAAAGAAAAGGACGAGGCGACGAACCGAAGTAGGGATGGGACTGAGCCTCCTTTGCTGTCACTCGTTCTTGATGGTCGTATCTGTGAAGGCAGACGTTCGAGAAGTCAGGTCGAGGAACACGAGGGCGAACGAGAGGCCGGGAAAGGATGAGGGGAACGAACCGAAGCAGACGATCCAGGAAGTCGACGGCCTCATTTGAGATGTAGCGCTGGTTCTCACTGCGCAGGACGAAGGCAAGTCGAGCGAAGAAGGTCAGCAGGAGTCCGAGGAGAAGGGGAGATATGGAAGGAGAAGAGGGAGGGAGAGACGAGGGACGAACGAAGTGATGAATCTCGACCAAGGTTTCCTCTGGTATCGACCGAGGATGTCGTCGTACTGGGGATCCAGGTCTATGTCGTACTTTTCCAGGTACTGCAGAAATCACCGAATGAGTCGAAGGTTCAGCTTTGGTCTCGCGAGAGAGAACGAAGGGAGGATGGTGCGTTCGAACGAACCGCGTAAAGCTCGTCGGTTCCCAACACCTTCGCGATCTTGCCCAGCTGGTCGAAGTTGTCGTGGCCGTGGAACTGTATCGAACAAGCGAGGAGGAGGTTGAGAGGGTAAGCGAGAACGAAAGGAGAGGGTGAGAAGAAGAGACGAAGGACGAACGAAAGGCTCCTTCCTGAAGATCTGTTGGAGAGCGACAGCGCAGAGCGAACGAGGTGAGTCTCAAGAAAGCCAAAAGGAGAGGAGGAGAGAATAACGAGACGCACCATACTAGCGAACATACATCCCAAACTCCACATATCCAACGCGTAATCGTACATCTGGAAATCGACTGCAGACGAGAAAGCAGACGGGTCGAAGAGTCAGTCACCGACATCGACACGTCGTTTGGTGCGAGCGGAGAGGACCTCGTGCAAGGCTGAAGGTGAGAGACTCACCCAGCAGCTCAGGTCCCTTAAAGTATCTCGACGCGACTCGAACGTTGTAGGCTGTTCCAGGCTAAGGACAAGGAAGGGGAGGAGCGGTGTGAGCTTGAGGTCGAGGGATCTCTCGAGGTCCCCTCGCAGAGTCGAACTACGAGCCCAGATGCAGAAGAGCGAGGCAACGTACGTGGTAGAACTCGGCCAGTCCCCAATCGATCAACCGAAGCTGGCGGAAAGGAAGAAAAGAACAAGATCAGCTCGACCGTCTTCGAAGCAGCTCGAGAGGAGTCAAACGAAAGTCGAGTCGAGCACTCACCTGCCTCTTCTCGTGGTCGATCATGATGTTGTGAGGCTGTCAAGAGTCGGATGAGGAAGAAGAGTCAGCTGTCGGCTCGGAAGGGGCGACGGGCAGAACATCGAAGAATGAAGACGGATAATGAAGCGATCGAAGGAAACTCACCTTGACGTCTCGATGCATGATCCCTTTCGAGTGGCAGAAGTCGAGGGCCTGGAGGCGTAGCAGAAAGGAGAAGGCGGAGGATCAGCTTTTGCTCGAGGGAGAGGGAGGTCACGGGTTGATGGGTCGAGGGACGATGGTTCGAGGGACGTGCGAGAAAGGAAGGAAAGGGAGGAGGGAAGGAAGGAGAACTCGAGCTCACCTTGAGCAGTTCAAAGATGTAGTATCGAACGTCGAAGTCTGTGAGGCGAGGGTAGAGTTGCTTGAAGTCGGTGTTGTTGACGTACTCGAAGACGATTGAAGGGGTTTTGGACTGTAGGAGAGAGGGAAGAGAGGGAAAGGAAGGAGAGATGAAGGTGAGCTCGAGCTCAACTTGGTTCAGAGAGCCAGCCCTTCCGAGCGTGGATTCCTTCTTGTCGAGGACCAGTGCTGCGAAGGATGATTCCTTCTCATGCATGCGAGCGTGCTCTGAGTTCTCCTGAAGCCTCGTCCGAGGGAGATGGACCCAGAGAGCGAGACATGTCTCTCGAGAGGACGAGCGTGTCTCGCGGCCTCTGCTCCTTCCTTCGCTCCTCCTTCCAAGAGCCAGCTCCACCGTTCCCATCGCACGAGACTCTTCCTGCGCCTCACCTGAGGATCTCTGACTACGTCGAGGAGGGCGATGATGTTGGGACCTCCTGCGAGATCCATCAAGATCTTGATCTCCCTCTTGATCTTCTTCTTCTTGACGGGCTTGAGCACTTTGACGACGCATCGCTGGTTGTTTGGGATCGCGATTCCTTCGAAGACCTGTGATAGGGGATGGAGAGCGATAGAGAGAGGTGGTCAGAGGATGATCAACGCGACGAGATGCTGAGACGAGAGGAGAACGAGGACGAGCGAGCTGATGGGAGGAAGGAGGTGGAGGAGGGGTCTCGGATCGAACGATGGGATGGATGGATGGAGGGGACTGACCTCCGAGTACTTCCCTCTGCCAACCTTCCTCACGATCTCGAAGTCATCCTGCCTCCCCCACTGAACCTGAAGGTTGTCTGAAAAGTGGGAAGGGAGAAGGTCAGCGAAGAAGGCAAGCCCAAAGGAAGGGAGCTAAAGCTGACGAGCTCGAGAGACGAGCTTCCTTCTCCCTTTCCATCCTCTGCTTCTGCCACAAAACAAGAGTTCGAACTAACCGTAATCCCACCAGGCTCGACCCATCTTCTCGTTCACATCAGCATACACGCGAGACTGGTAGAAAGAAAGGGGAAGCAAGTCGGTTCAGCTGTTCGGTCTTCCCTCGTCAACTGCTTCCTTCCTCCTCCTCCTCCTCCTCACGACAAGCCCATCCTTCCAAGCTGATACGAGCGAGCACACTCACCACACTATTCGATAAGGCTGGCATCCTCACGAGAGGAAGAAGGTGGAAAGAGAGAGAGAGAAAGGCGGGAAGGGAAGACGAGGTCTGAATGGAAGTTGAACGTCAACTCGACCTCGAGAGCTTCAAATCAAGAAGGAGAGCAACGCAGGAAGCTCGTTTCCGCCTCAGACAACCATCTTCGAGGTTGAGAAAATCTTCTCAGGGGTTCTCTAGACCGACCGTCCAATCGATCTCATGCTCCTCCCCATGGATCTATCCCTTCTTCAGCTCCCCTCGCTCTTCAACTCGCTCGCTTAGCGGCGGCGTGCGAGCTCACTTCGATCCCTTCCTTCCTTCCTTCCCTCCTTCCTTCCTTGCCCTCCTCCCCCTCCCCCATCTTCGACCCCTTTACAAGACTCGCAGACCTTGGACGGGGAGCTGAAGACTTTCATCTTTTCCCTTGTCATTACTCCAGGTGATCTACGAAGAAAGCTGATCGTCCCTCGTTCGTTTGCTGAGCTGAGCTCGAGGGTCTTTAAACCTCTCTTCCCCCTCCTCCTTTTGACGCTTCTTCTAGATGCATGTCTAATCCAGTTTCACTCAAACTATACGGCGTCTAGCCTTCGTCCTTCCCCTCCCTCCCTCCCACTTTCAGAACTTAGGCCAGTCGTCAGAGTCGCATCGTCCGTTTCCTCGCTTGACCTTCGCTTCCCTGCGTCTTCAGCCCAGCCAAGCTTCACTCCTCTCCAACAGACTCACGAATGGCCTCCTCGATCAGAGAGAACAATCGCTTTCACCTGCGTTGGAGATGACTGGGAGATCGGTCGGGTTCAACCAGGGCAGGGAGAGTTCTGATGCGACCTTGGGTGAGCTTGCCTCTTCGCTTCTTCGCTTCCCGCACGACTCGTCGTCCTTAAAACTATGCTGACGCGAACTTCGTTTCAACGATCGTCTCCTCTTGGTCCAGGTTGCTGCTCGCACTTCAGCAAAGCCGAGGAGGGAGTTTCGTGAGGACGTCGACGGCGACGGCGACGCGTCGAGAGATCAAGTGAGTGAAACGGACTCCCTTCCTTCCCTTCTTCTCGGGATGTTTCTATCCAAGGCTGGCATGCGAGGATACGGTACCGTATGCGGCCGTCGAAGTCAGCGTCCGCTTTCGAGGGCTACCAAGGACGGCGCGTGTCGTAGACCAGACGAAAGGCCCGCGTGTCTGTTCGACGGGTCGTTCCGACTCTCTCTTTCTCTTCTCCAGCTGACTGGCTCTCCGTCCTTTCTTCCTCCAAAGGCTCGGTCGAGATTTCTATTGCAAAAGGTCGACCTCTAGTCTAGAGTCCCACAGGTGAAGCTTTTTCCCCTTTCGTTCGTCCTTTCGACCTCAACTCGGCACACTGACAGTTGTTTGGTTGTGCTTGCCCACGCCAGTCGCCTCTTCTTCGTCCCCTCGCTCCTCTTTTGTTTGTTTCTCCATGATCGTCCAGTCATCTACTTCGGCTCTGCATAAGGACGAGCTAGTGAGTTCAACCTCTTCAGCTTTTTCCTTCGCACATTCCTCTCTCTCTCTCTCTCTCGCGTTCTCTGATCTTATCTTCGCTTCATTTATCCTTCGCGTCAAGTCTCGATTAGGCAGCTATACCGCCGAGAGTGAGTACCAGAGATTCGGTTCGTCGAGGCTGAAGGTTCGACGACGTTTTTACCAACTCTCCCTTCCTCGGTAGTGGTTTCAGGAAGGTCAAGGCTCCCGACCTTCAAGCTACGGCCGGGGGTCGACGAGTTTGGTTCTTGTTCGCACCTCCCCCAAAAGTTCTCTTCAAAGCTGCTACAGCCAAGTAAGTCTTTCCTCTACCACCACCTCCCCTCCTTCCTCATATCATCTTAAAACTCGTCTCATGTTCGCAGCGGAAGTTCAAGAACGGCATCCGTTCGTCGTTCGTCGTCCGACTTCGACCTCGACCACCTTCGTCTCTCCCTCCGCCTCCTCCTCTTCCTTCTCCCCCTTCCCCCACTGTTCATCGACAAAAGTCCATCCAACCTCTCCCTCGTACTCCTCAGCACATCCCGTCCTCGACCAACCCTTCACCCCTCGACGAGACTCGCATCCCTTGGATTCAACGTCGTTGTCGCGAAAGGACGACTCTGCCGTTCGAGTCTCGCGCACCGAGTTGGAGCAGTTCGTGGCCCCTTCTACGTTCGGAGAGGAGGACAGAAGGGCCAGCGGGAGCGGCTCAACCTCAGAGGACTTCGGCGGTTTCTTCAGCACCTTCGAGCTTCAGTCGGTGAACCCTCTCCCTCCTCTCCCTCGTTCCACCCATCACCCTCCCCCAGCCTCACCTTCCCTTCCTCCCTCGACGGCCCCGCCCACCCTCCCTCTACCCTCCCCTCTGATACCTCACCACTTCGACTCAACTCCTCCTCTAATGGGAGAAGAATGGCAGTCGGTGAATCCGTTCGCTTCGGAGAGCTGTTCGCGAACGAGGACGAACGCTGGAGTTTCGACATCAGCGATGAGAATCAGGATTTGCGGTGAGGAGACTAGAACCGTACATGTGAGTCAGTACCCTCGGAAGTCAAGTCCTACGCGAGACTCCTCGGTTTCTCTTTCTTTGAGGCGAGATCGATGTCCATCCTCGACCCCAAACTAATCACGCATGCCCTTCTTCTTTCGTTCGTAGGCATGCCAGGCTTGTCGAGCCAGGAAGTCCAAGGTATGTATGAATACTTTCGTTTGTGATCCGGTGTCCATTGCGGGGTACAGAAGTAGATCCGACGGGGATGAGGTTGAGAGTCGAGACTGAGACGCGTCGTTCGTTCGGAGCGCAATCGCAAACCTCTCGCTGAAACGCTTCTTTCCTTCGCTTTTACCTCGTCCAGTGTGACGGTCAGGCTTCGTGCATTCGATGCGAGAAGAAGGGGATCCCTTGCGTCTACGGGACGAAGACGGTTCGCTCATCAGGAAAACGACCCTCGATTGGAAGCTCTCACTCCTCGTCCTCGTCCTCGAACTCGTGCTACACCAGGGAGCCCTTCAATCACAGCAAAGTCACCAAAGGCTTGGACGTCTCGTTAAAATCGGACCGAGGAACCCAACATCGTCCCGCTCCTTCGTCGAGTTATCTCAACCCAACGACTTCGCGACGCGTATCTCTCGGATCCTCCCTCTCGACTCCACCGATCCCCAATCCTTTCCAACCCAGCCCTCCACTTCACGGCTCCCGATCTTCATCCTACGATAACTTCTTCCAACCTCACCCTCCTCGTCAGCAGCAGCAACAACAGTTCTTCTCCCATCCTCCCGCCCCTCCTCCTCCTTCTCCTCGTTCGCCGACTCAGCCCTACCCACCACCACCCCTCATCCCCCTTCACCACCACCCCTACACCGCAGTCCACACCTTTCCCTCCTTCGACGCTCATGCCGCTCCATCGATCCAATACCAACCCTCCCAATCGGAGGCCTCACCAACCTACTTCAACGTCGGACTCGGACTCGGACTCGACTCCCCCTCCCATCCTTCCTCCAAGTACCACGAGGACCCTGTTCACCCCTACCTTCAGCCGAACCTGCTCTACCCAAACTGGTCATCAACCTCGTAACAAGGAGTTCACGATCTTCGCCCTCTTCCTCTCGCCAGGTGGTCCTCGACGGGGTCGTCGTCGTCGTCGCAGGGAGGCTACGAGTTCGCCACTCCTGTTCATCGGACCCGCGAGGACAGTTCGTGGGAAGAGTTCAGGTTCACTGGTTGACGTGAAGTGAGTCGATCTGGAGGACGAGATGGGGAAGAAGCCGTCGTCGAGTCGAGTGGATCGACTAACTGACGCGACGTGTCCTCCTCTTCCCTTTCTTCCTGCTTTTCCCTTGCTTTTGAAGACGCTCGAGGTAGCACATCCCGGTTTCGCATTGCATAGCTACACTCGATTTCTCCATCACCCCCGTCCTCTTCACCTCAATTCGATCTTTTTGGAACGCGTACCTTTGCTTTTCTCGCTTCGCTACCTTCGCTGCTTCGTTGCTTCGTCTCCCTCTCTGTCGTTGTTTCGCTGCATTTGAATCTTTCTTTCTTCTGTAAGCATACTCTCATCTCGTCCCTTTCATCCCACACTTCTACAGCATCATCATGTCCTTGTTCTTCGTTCACCTTTCCCGACGCCTCCTCGACGAGTCGAGCTTCGAGTCCTCCATTTTTCTTCTTCTTTCGAGGTAGCTTGCTCGGGTTCAGCCTTTTCACCTGCTGAGGCCAACCACCGAAGAAAGTGCGGTGACGCAGGGAGGGGAACGGACGCGTGCCTGAAAGCCTCGCCCTTCGTTCCAAAACGTCTAGCGCTTCCTTCATTCGTGCGGACCCGAGTAGGACTAGCCCTTCCGAGTCGTCTCCTAGCGCTTCCGACTCCCAAACGGCTCACTCATAATGGACCCCTTCGATGGGACCCCATCTCACAGCTCGTTCGACGGCGGTGAAGGGTCGCGTCGCGTCGCTTTCGTCTTCTCACTTCTGCCGTTCTTTCTTTCTGCTTTCTCTCTCTCGCTTCTCGGTGTCCACATCGAGTCAGAGGGGTATTTTTGACAAGTACCGAAGCTCACCAAGCAGGCCTGGGCCTTGAGGGGCTGAATCGAGAACGCGGGTCGTGCCTGGCGGCAGAGCGCGACGACGACCGACGAGCTTGTAAAGCGAGCAGCTGTAGAGCCTACTCGGCAGCCAAATTCCCCACCAGATCGTAGGATCTCAAAAGGATCGTGATTTTGAAGAACGCTCTCGCAGCCTCTTTCTCTGTAACACCACAACCATTCGGTCTCCCATTTCTTCTCTTCCCGTCCCCCATCCCTCTCCCCTCTCCCTTCTTCTTTCCGATCTATCTTCTCTTCCACCCTCTCATACTCATTGCTCTACCTCCTTTAACTATGGAACCTACACTTCGATGGAAGGAGGACGAGGAACGAACTTTGGCGCCCGCTCGAATGGTGAGCTGAACACTTCCTCTTTGCTCCCTCTTTTCTCCTCCCGACCTTCCCTCGCATCCTGCCTTATCCCTCTGAGATTCCTCGTATTGATTCCTTGTCCTTCCCTCTACTCAGATCAACGCTCTCTTCAACTGTCCTCCAACTCCTTCGTCCGCGATCTCCCTCCCTTCGTTCATCGCCTCCGTCCTCAACCGTCGTTCTCTTCAACTCCAGCAACGAGACGTCTACGCCGCCCTCCTCCTCCTCATCCGCCTTCATCAGCTAAACCCTCATCATCAAGCACACTCAGGACACCGACTCTTCCTCGTCGCGATGATGGTCGCCCACAAGAGTGATTCGGAGTGGAACTTCAGCAACCGCTCGTGGACGGAGGTTGGACGACGCGGGATGGACGAGTCTTTAACGTTGGAGCAGGTCAACAAGATGGAGCAAGACCTGCTGAGGTACATCAGGTGGGAAGTGGTGATCACTCCTGAGCTGCTGATATCGGTGGAGGTGAGTTTCGCGTCCTTTCTTCGTTCTTGAAGCTGAAGCCCTCGTCGGTGCGAGGGTCGGGTGCTCGGTCGGCTTGAACCCCTTTCTCTTCTTCTCCCGTTCTTTCAAGAGAAAAAAACTGACCTCGTCTCATATCGGTTTGATCCCTTCCTTCACCTCGCAGACACTGCTCGACGACCAGTTCACTCGCCACTACCATCCCTCTCCTCCCTCGTCGCCAACCCTCGTTCGATCCAGGCTCTCGGCTCCTCCCGCTCTCGCTGTCCCCTCGCCCGCCGTCCCCGACGTCAACATCAGCCCTCTCTCCCCTCCTTCTTCCAGTCCAGGATTAGCTCCCTCCCTCACTCCTCCCATGGATACGCCAAACACCCTCCCTTCCTCCCTCGTCGGCGACGACTCGGACGCGTCGGCTCCGACTTCTTTTGGACCAGCCACCTCCTCCCTTCCCTCGACGACGGATTCTCACTCATGTTAATATTTTTCTTACGTTGCTCTAGCTTCTATCTGTACACAACCATGTCTCTCCTAGTCTAACGCATCTATCACGAACGCTTTCCCTCTCCGCATCCTCTCTCTCTCTCTTTCCCACCTCCACCCATCCCTCTTCCCTCCCGCTCGCTCACAATCCTGTATCCTTGTGTTCTCTCTTCTCTCCTCCTTCACCATCACGCACTCTCGTATCTGCATCGTCCTATCCTCTCCGACCTTGTCTTTATAGCTTTGCTTCCACACACGTCTCGTTCTCTTGGATTTGTCTTCTTTTGTTTCGCTAGTCACACTCGCCCGTCGGTCTCCTCTTTCCCCAGCTCAGCGTCAATACACGTAGTGCGCTTTCTCTTACCTTTGTTTTTGCCTCGCGTTGTGGCTCGCATGTATGATTTGATCTCGTTCTTCGAGTGAAGCTTTTGGTTCGAACAAAGTGAACGCCGCGTCTCATCGTTGTGTTTTTTGATTGCTGCTCGCTCAATCGCTCTTCCTTCCCTTCTTGCACGAACGGATGAACGGCACAGTACCAGATTGAGTCCTTCCCTTCTCTATCAACACCCCGAACAGAAACGGAAGAAGAAGAAGAAGTCTGAGCTCGAAAGGTCCATCTCGTCATCGCGCTGCTCTCTCTCGTTCAGTTCCTCTTCGCGCAGTGCAGGAGACATACAGACAGTCGTAACGAAGGTGTACTGTAGAGTCGTTTCAGGTTAGGTGTGGTGGGTGGGATGGGAGGAAGAAAGATAGATACAACGAGCGAGGGAGAGTGGGGCGAGCGAGCGAGTCGGTCGCGATGGGATGGGATGGGAAAGGAAAGGGAGACAAGAGAGAGGGAGAGAGAGAGAGGCCCAAAAGAGAGAGGAGGAGAGTAGATATGGTAGAGTAGCGGAGAAAGAGAGAGAGTGTCTGGGAAGGGAGATTGGAGAGAAAAGACGAAAGGTCAGCCGAACGAAGAGCTCAACACTCGCGTCGCTTCAGAACGAGCGAACACTCACAGATCAATTAAACGGCCCTCCCCATCCCACTTCCGCTCGTAGCAGTCGAAGGCCTCCCATCCCACCTCTCCGTCCCAAACGCAGGCGAAACGGCTTGGCTGGTGTAGTAAGAATCGATGGTAACTCCGCTCGAGCCCGTCGTCGTTCGCGTTCGGTGGTTCCCCTCGGAGGTGGTGGTGGAGGTGGATTGAGCGGTTGGAGAAGGGGTGGTGAGCTTGTTGGATTGAGATTGAGCGTTGGATGGAGGGGTGGTGGTGGAGGGGAGGCTGGGAGTGGCGGTGGTGTGGTTCGAGAAGTCCGGGAGGGAGGGCGAGGAGGTGGGAGGGAGAGGGAGGGCGTTGGCGTTGGACGTGTTGCTGTCGCTGAAGATGGAGGGGGAGGAGTGGGTCTGAAGGCAAAGATCAACGAAATGAAGAACGAGACATCAGAAGGGATCATGGAAAAGATGAGGAGAAGATGGAAATAGAGAGACGCTCGAAGACTCACAACAATCAAGACTTCGACGTTCGCTTCGCCGTCGTCGAGTTTCTCCAACACTTCCACCTCCTCCTCGCCCATCTCCAACCCCTTCTCCTCCAGATCCAAACTCATCTCTTCTCCGCCCTTCTCACTCTCCAAATCTCTCTCCCTCTCCCTCTCGTCCCTCTCCTTCTTGAACCTCTTCTTCAACACCCTCGCTCGTACCAAACACCACACAACCGCCAACAGTCCCATTCCGACGACCGTGCCTACGAGGGATGAAGCGATGACTCCAGCTCTCGTCGTCGTTGGCTCCTCTTCTTCCTCTTGTTGTTGAGGAGGAGCGGAAGGGCTGGCGAGGAGGAGAGAAACTGAGAGTGAAGCGGGATCCGAGGTTGGCGTTGGTGTTTGAGGGAGAGCGGGAGCGAGGGTGATGAAGAGGGTCGGAGAGACGGAGAGGAGAGGAGCGTTGGTAGGGAGGGAAGCATCTGCGAGTCCGAAGGAGAGGGAGAGGGAGGTGGTGGGTCGAAGGAGGAGGTAGGAAGGTCGAGCTTGAGCTGGTTCCTCGTCGAGGTCGAAGAGAGGGACGACGAGAGCGTCTTCGTCGAGGGTTGCACGAGTTGGAGTTGGAGTGCTGCAGGAGAGGAAGGTCGACAAGAAGGTCAGCACTGTACCACGAAGAGGAAAGAAGAGCTGGCAGAGAAGGGAAGGGGAAGGGGAAGGGGAAGGGAAGTTGTTGGGAACTGAGCTCACCCGATCGACAGAGACGACGCGGTTTCGAGGTCGTCGCGTCTTGCTGCCGCAGGACCAGCCTCTACAGTGCTCGAGAGCAGGGCAACGACGCAGAGAATGGAGCTAACGAGCATCCTGTTATGTTCGACAGAAGAGAAGAAGGGAGTTGGAAGCGAGGAAGAGAGTCGTCAGAGAGTGAATCAGGAGAGCGAGAGGAACGCGAGGAACGAAACTCAACTTGACCTGCCGAGGAGCCGTCACATCATCTCCCTCACCCTCCCAGCCTGGCCCTTTTGGTTCCTCCGAGAACGGTCACGCTGGAAACAAAAGTGAAGAGGTCGTCAGGCGAGAGAGGAAGAGGGCTGAAGCTCGCTCAAGTTTCGACGTCGGTCGACCCCTGCGTCGGCCTCGACCCTCCTCCCCCTCTCCAACACTCACCCTGAATTAAAAGACGAGCTCACCCCAACCGCGACTCTCCAGACTGTTCTACACCCTTCCTCTAACAGAGAAAACCCCCAACCACCACCCACACTCGCTTCGTTCTCTTCCCACACTTGGACTCTCGCAGGCAGGTTCCTCCCCAGTCGCGACTCGTCTGTTCCCTCTCTCACACACTCTTTACCCAACGCTCCTTCTTCATTCTCCCCCCCTCCTCTTCTACACACTCCCACACTCCTCGATGAACCTCGCTCGGCCACCTCGTTCTCCTCGATCTCCAGGAGGAGGGTCGTTCGCTCAGCAACTCGTCCCTCCTTCTCGTCGCCCCTCCCCCATCCCTCGTTCCTCCTCCTCTCCCACACTCCCTTCGTTCAGACAACTCACGCTTACCCTCGGACCCTCCACTTCCTTTTCTACCTCCAACCCGCACCACCGATCCGCAACCTCACCTCACCCTACACCCTCTTCGTCCCATCCCTTCAACGGTCGCTCCTCCCAACTCGCTCAACGACCTCCCCTCCTCCTTCGTCGTCAAACAGCAGCAGCAGGAATGCTTCTACCTTCTCGAACCTCACCGAATGCTCCAACCTCTTCTTCCCCTTCCTCCCCCGCCGCTCACCAACATCTGCGAGGAGCAGTCGGAGGAGGAAGAAGACCTTCGTTGACCAACTCCATCTCGTCCTCCCTCGGATCAGGAGGATCGAATCAAGCTCAACATTCAGGAGGAGGGCTCGTTCAAGGACCCGTCCCACCCAGTTTGCTACTACGAGGAAGGTGGCTATCCTCCAACGAGTCTTCTTCTCCCTCGCCTTCTTCTTCCAACGAGCACGTAGGAGGAGGAGGAGGAGCCATCAAGATCGCAGGATGGAGGAAGGACGTTCAAGCTCACCACTCTACCCACCTCCCTTCCTCCTCAACCACCACCTCTTCAACCCGCTCCCCTTTCACCATGCATATCTCCCCACCTCCACCCCCACTCCGTTCCTGCTCCTCCAAATCAGGGCTCTCAAGGAACTCCTCCCTCGGCTCAACCTCAACCACTTCCTCCTCCTCCCGGCTCTCCACCTCAGCGAAACCCCCGGAGACGGACCAGTTCGATTTCCACCTCCTCCCCAGCCCGGTGTTCAGGAAGGGAGGGGAGGGGTGGGGAGTTGGGGAGAGGCCGAGTAGCGAGTAGAGGGGAGTGGGGTTGGGGAGGGAGGGAGATGATGGACTCTTCGTTTTGCGAGCTCTCGGAGGTTTGGACGCTTTTTCGTTTCGCTTTTTTCCTTGGACTCGATTCTGCTTTTGCTTCTTGCTGCTTTGAACTCTTTGCTTTGGACTCGACTATGTTGTATAGAGTAGGTCACGAACGAACACATGGACTATCTTTTTGTTTGAAGGAGGAGAAGGACGAGGAGGGACTCAGATGGAGGGAGGGAGGAGGGTGAGCTCGAGCTCAACTTCGTTTTACTTTGTTCTGCGTTCGAAGACTTGCTCAGAGAAGGAGTCGGTGGGTGAGAGCGAGTGCTGGTATTAGAGGTCTGACTCTCTTGCCCGTGGAAGGACGAGAGAACGCGAGCTTCCAGCTCGACCCCGACGCGTCCGAGTCCCCGTCCCCTACTCGAAACTAAGTGCAGTTCCCAATGCGTCTTTCCCACTGCTGTGGGAACGAAAGCGTCATATCGAAGAGCCGTGCACATCAAAACCCCAAAAACAGTAAAGAAGAAGAGGAGAAAGGAGAAGAAAGTCAGGACGACGCGTCGAGCGGAGCGAGTGAACGAACGAAGGCTGGCTAGACGCATGTAGGGAAGCGACGGGCGGATCGACTTGACGCGGAGCAAACTATGGAATTCGAGAGGACGTCGAGGCCACCTAAAGCGAGAGTGGGGAAGAAGAAGAAGAACGACTGCTCCAACTCGAAGCCGAGCTCGACGCTCGTCGAAAACGAAAACAACAAACGAAACTGAACTGATCCTGCCAGCTGCTGTGTCCCCTCTCCCTCTCCTCAGCCCAACCTCCCCTCCCTCGTCTCCAAAATCCCCAACACCTCATCCGCCCAATCGCTTCTCCTCCCCGTCTGCTTCACCCCCGACCTCTCCTCCCCTCCTCCATCGCTTTTCTCCCACCCTCGCCCCTCGACGGCCTGGAAGTGGAAAGGCGAGTCCTTGTTGTTGATGAGGTTTGATCGTTGAAGGGATGGAGGAATGGGGGTGTGGATTGTTCGGGTGTTGGGGCGAGAGGTGTAGACGGAGAGGGAGGAGAGGGAGTGGTGAGGGAGACGGGGTCGAGAGGTTGAGGGGAGCCGACGGAGGGATTCGAGAATAGGAGGGGGAGAGGTGGGTGAGGGGGATTTGTCTGGGAGAGAAAACATTGAAGGCGAGAGTGAGAGGGAGAGTCAGATTTTCCGACATCTCGGCGAGATTAGGAGGGAACGTGAGGGAAGAGCAAAAAGGAAACGAGGGAGGGGGCTCACCGATGGCCGCGAGAGAATCAAGGGTTGAGACGAGCTGGGAAGGAGAAGTTGGGTCCGAAAGACACCTCTTGGGATCCTGGTTTGCGAGGTTGGTTCCCGAGGGAGCGGCACTCAAGGAGTCGGAAGATGAATGGACGGTGGAAGAGGCAGGGGAGGAGGAGGCTGGACTCGAACGACTGCAGAAGGAGGAGCCGGAAGAGCCTGAGGAGGAGGAGGAGGAGTTGGCTCGGAAGAGGGGAGGAGCTGCTGAAGTAAGGGGTTCGAAGAACTCGGAGGCTAGGTCGCTGGCCATGGTGTTGTGGGAAGAAGAAGAGGAAGAGGGGAGGGAGGGAGATGGGATCGTTGTTGAGGGCAAGAAGCGAGCGAACACCTTCCAAAGAAGGAAGATCGGTGAGCTTTCCTCCTCGAGCGGCAGGGACCCCGAAAGATTGGGGGGTCGCATCGAGAAGAAGAAAGAGAGTTTGGGAAACGAGACGCGACGCCGCGAGACAAGCGGGGTCCGACGAGTCAAGCAAGTCAAGCAGTAGATAAGATGGCTGGGAACCGAAGCTGAGTGGTCGCATAGGGAGAGTAATTCTTTGAGTACGATGGATGCACGGAGCTTTGCCCTGGAGAGCCAGAGAGGCGAAAGGAAAGGGAAACGAAGGCTCGAAGGAAAAGAGAAGGTCCGGCTTGAGAGAGAAACCGCAGGCCAGATCCCAAAGCTCTCGGTCTTCCAACTGTTGTGAGCGATGAAGGGACGAGCAGGGGTAGCAGCTTCCTGCCGCGCTCGAGCTGAAACGAGGGACAGGGGGAGGATGAGGAACGAGAAGAAATGAGGATCGTTCGAGTGAGGCGAGAGATCACGATGAGCTCGCCTCGTCCCCTCTCCGCCTGGCCGGCGAGCCCTAAGACGTTCAAAAGGAAGCTTTCACTTCCGAGTGAGGTCGTCGTGGGTAAGCAATCGTCCTCGGAAACGAGTTTGAGCGATACTGACGGTTGCTGAGGAAGATGAGCTCTCGACTTCCAAGCAGAAAGGTGAGCTCGACCCGACTCGACCTTCCTTCTTTCTCCCTCAACTCAGCACCCACCCACTTTCCTCGAATGCCATCTTCTTCTGCTTCTTCTTCTCTCCAGAAGCCTCGAGATTTTGCATTCGAAGCTCTGGTACAGTGAGTCATGTTGTGGAGATGGAGGAGGCGGAAGGTACTGGATGATGGAGTCGACGACTGACCCAATCCTTCCTTCCCTCTTCGTTCCAGGCTCGCTTTCGACGACTACAGACAAAGAGAGCGTACTTTCTACCTCAACCTGAAGCCAGGAGAAGGTCCCGATAAGCCTGATCCATCGAGGCCAAGCTGGTAAGTCGTTTCTTTCGGGGGAAAGACAGGTCTTGCCCGTCGAAGCTCGAGCTCACCTCTTCCCTCCCTCCTCTTTGCGTTTGCTCCTCCTAGGTACTACGCGGCTAACAACGTCCACGCGACCGAGATCCTGCTCACCCTCAAGTCTCTCAAACCAGCAACTCTCCTCGTCCACGGCGTCTCGACAGCTTTCAACACTCGGATGGTCGAAACATGCCTCCTCCCAGTCTTCCAAAAACACGACCTTTCCTCCTACGGCTTCCAACTCATCCAGATATCTCGCGCCGGGCCCACCACCGCTCACTGGGGCTTCAAGGACGGCTGGATCTTCGGAGACACTCGCTCTCCTCTCTGGGACCAAGTCGAGTCGACTCTTCTTCGCCCTCGATCCTCGACGGACAAGATGAGCGAGTCGAGGATCGGGAAGGCTCTGGGATATCCGGTGGAGAGTCAAGGGAGGAGAACGGTGGTATATATAGACGAGGGAGAGGTGCAGGAACTTTCGAAGCTGGTTGGGGAGGAGGTGGGTGAGGTCATCGGGATGGAGTTCTTCTGTGGAGACGGGGACGAGAAGGAATGGAGGAACATCGTTACTCACTACTTGCGCTGCTACAAAGCCGTCGAGTCGGTCGGAGGACAACTCACTATCGACCCCTCTCGCCATCCGTCTCTCGAGAGATACTTCAAAAACCTCATGGCAAAGCGTTGAAGGGAAACAAGGACTCGAGGTGAGCACGACGACGCGTCGTTCATTCCTTTTGTTTCTTCTCCTTCGTCGGAGCTTTGAGCTGACGTCCTTTCTTGTTTCGACGTATCCCCTCACATCTACCCTACGAACTTCTCCCTCCATACCCCTTCGTTCAGTCGTTCTTTCCTCTCTCATCTTTTACCTCAGCTTGCCCATCTCGTTCTTCTCTCTCTCACCTTTTACCTCAGCTCGCCCATCGCGTCCTCTTCCCTTCAGCTTTTCCCCCGGACCGATTCTTTTTATGCACGCTCCTAGTTCTAACGTTTCTCTCTATACTTGATGACCCCTTCACGCCCTTACGATCGCGAGACTACAGAGATCTTCTCTGCCTCAGCCGCGCCGTCGCGTCGAATCCCCTTTCAAACCTCTCCTTTTGCCGAACGTTTCGAATCTCAGATCCCTCTCAAAGTCGAGCACACGAAAGCCAACAAAGACGTATGCAATGGCCGACAACCCGAGAAATGAGATGAAAAGAAACGAACAAGCGAACGAACGCGCGACGAAAGGAAGAGCGAAATTAAACGAGGCGCCTACAAGATACCCGTGCCCAGGAGTAGAAGAAGAGCAATAGGAGAGAGAATCCAATATGCTGAGAAGGAGATAAGAGCGAGAAAGGGTATCGACGAGAACGAAGGGTTAAGGTGAAAGGGGAGATGAAACGAAAGGAGGGAAGAGGCGAAGAGAAAGAGTCGAACGAGAAGACTACAGATACACGGTACCAAACGAGCTAGCGAAGACGAGAAGGCGCTAAGGCAAAGCAGGAGAGTACATCACACCGACCTGAAGGGAAGAAGGAGAGAAAAGAAGAGGGAGGAAGAGCAGTCAGCGTGGCCATCTCGTCGCGCTTCTCTAGACTCGTCCGAGCGAATCAGAGTCGAACAAAGACGGATGGGAAACGATCACTCGCCTCTCCAACCGGCACCTGAGACGGAGGTTCCATATCCAGAGCCCCCGACTCTCCTCCTGTCGAATCGTAAAGATCGTCGAACGCTCCCTGAGCCGAGGTGTAGGACGCGCCCTGACCGGCCATCTCGTCCTGGAAGGGCTCTTCCAGCGAGTTCCGGTACTCGAGGTACGAGGTAATCCTGTAAGAGCGTCGGGACAGAAGAAGAAGAAGACGGTGAGCGACTGCGACGAAGGAGCTAAACGAAGGAGGGCAACAACGAACCAAAGATGATGACACATGAGCTCGTCGGCTGTTGGTCGTTCATCCGACGAGACCGTCAAGCAGCAGAGGATGAAGTCGATGGCGAGTTCCGAGATCTGATCGGGGTCGGGAAGGGGAGGGAGTTCTCCAGCTCCGATCCTAGAAGAGGAAGAAAGAAAGCGAAGGTCAGCTCGAGATCTGCGGGTCGAAGAGCGACGACTCCTTTTTGGTTTCGAGAACTCACTTGTACATGATCGCCCACTGCAGATCGAGCAAGAAGTGATCGTCAGCGTCTCGAGTGGTGGAGGGAATGAAAGGAGAAGGAACGAACCTCGTTCTCGGCGGTATACCAAGGCTTCTTCCCCGTCGCGAGCTCGATGACGACCATTCCTAAACTCCAGATGTCCATCGCTCCGAGACGACCTCCAGGCGAGTTCTTGATGACTTCGGGTGACATGTACTGTTGAAAAGATGAAGCGACGGAGAGGGAAGGTGGTCAGCCTCGAGCGAACGAGCGAAGAAGGAGGGGAAGAAAGAGCGAGGTCGAACTGACCATCGGCGTTCCCTGAAGCGAGTTCATCTGAGTTCCAGCAGGAGCTCGAGTTCGGTTGATGGTTCGATGTCCTCGAGCGATGATCTTGGCTGCTCCGAAGTCGACGAGCTTGATGACTCCAGCGTCGGAGGTGAGGAGGATGTCTTGGAGGAAAGGAGAAAGAAGACGCGACGAAGAGTCAGCTTCGAGTTCGACGACGAGAGAAACGAGTGGAAGGCGACTCACTATCAGGCTTGATATCTCGATGAACGATTCCTCGACCATGCAGGTACGACAGTCCCTCGAGGATCTGACACGCGTAGTTCATGATGACCTCCTCCTGCTCGATCCTTCCGTGCTCGAGAAGATCCTTGAGACTTCCTCCGTCGCAGTACTCCTGGAAGATGTAGACCTTGTCTCGATGAACCTCGATTCCGTAGTACTCGACGATGTTCTGGTGGTTGAGCATCTGCATCACCGTCGACTCGTCCTTGATTTGCTTGTAGACGGCGGGGAGGTTCGAGACGTCCGAGAATCGAATCTCCTTGACGGCCATGACGGTGTTCTGATCCATGTTGTGAGCGGTGTAGACCTTTCCGTAGGCTCCTGATCCGATGAAGCGACCTTGCTGCCAGTGGATGGAGATGTTGGAGGAAGAGGCGGCGAGAGCGACGAGCGAACGATCCTCTGGACGATCCGAGTTGACGACGCGACCGATAACGTGCATGTCCCAGTCGAGGTAGGCTCTCGCGTCCTCGAGGGCCTTGATTCCTGCTCCTCGACGATCGTGAACGAGACGAACGCTCTTGTCTCCGGCTCCTTCTCCCGTCCATTCTCCAGCGAGGCGAAGGAGGGCTGAGTTTCCCATCGGATCCGAAGGGGAGACTGCTCGACCGACGAGTCCGTCCTCGTCGTGTTCCGTCTCGAGTCCGATGGTGACCTTCCTGAGCTCGGCGAGACGATCGGCTTCCTTCTTGGCTTCGTAGCTGGATCGAGCTCCGAGGATGTCGAAGTGACTGATGAGGAGAGCCATGCAGCTCGCGACCTTCTCCTGGAGTTGACCGAACTCGTCCCGTTCGAGATGAAGGATGTTGTTCCCCCTCGTCATGGTCATGGCGAACTCGAGAGCGTTGACCGTCCATCGGAACGTCTTGTGGTCCGTCGGGTCGCAGTCCTCACAGATGAAGGCGACCCAGTTGATGGCGAGGACCATGAGTAGACGACTGAACCCAGACCACGTCGCGTGATCCATGTAGACTCCGACTCGTTGACCGTGATCTGACGAGAACGAAAACCAGTTCTCGATGAGCTCTTGAGATCCGTGGATTCCTGCGAGAGACGCTCGAACGTGGATGACCGATTCGACGATGGCTTCCGAGAGGCGAATCGTCGCGAGTCCGATCCTCCTGAGCTCTCGCTGGACCGTTGGGAGATGAGCTTGGGATTCGACGAGACACGAGAGGTCTGAGATCCGTTCTCCGGTTTCTGGGTCGACGAGCGAGTCCGTGAAGCGTTCCTTGGCTGCTGAAAGTCGAGGAGAGGGTCCGTCGGCGATGAGTCGAACTCGGAACTCGCGAAGGTCGAGGTCGATCCAAGGGATGGGGATGTGCATGATCGCTCCTTGCCAGAAGAACTTTTGAGCCGGCGTCATGACGAGGAGGTAGGATGCTTGGTTCACTCCGTCTCCTTCTGCTTCGTCGCCGCTGCTGTTGCCCTCCAAGTCCCTTCGATCCGAGGAGCGTCGAGAGGTCTTATCGTACGAGAACGCTCGGATGAGGAGGTGTCGGATCTGATCTGGGTGATCTCGAAGGCTGCTGTCGGCGACGACGTAGGTTCCTTCGGCCTCGAAGGCTCCCGTGTAGACGAGGAAGTGACCGGACGCGTAGAGACCTCCGAGGAACGCGTCGAGATCGATCTGATCGAGCGAGTACTCTGCCGAGTTGTCGAATCGACTTGTGAGACGTCTGAGAAGCGGAGCAGAGTACGGAGTTAAGAGTCAGAGAAGTTTCGAGAACGAGAGGAACGAAGGAAGGAAGGGATTGAGGAACTCACCGAGCGAATCGTTGAAGCTTCCTGTACCTCATCCTCACGGCGTCGAGGATCTTCGCAAACCAAGCGACCCTCTCCTCGTCCGTCATCATCTGGTCGGCGACCGTAACGGCAGTCTGAACCTTCCCATCTCCTCCGACGTTGGCCTCGAGGGTGACGACCTCCTCCTCGTACGCGTTCCGAAGACCCGACGACGATCTCGACGACTTCCGTTCGACTTGGGCTCCGTTCTTGCGAATTGCTTGAGAGACGACGGTGGGAGGAGCGTTGGGAGGTTGAGAGGAGGGGACGTGGAGTTGAGTTTCGAAGTAGTTGATGACTGGTGGGATAGGGGAAGGAAACGCGTGAGTGAAAGAGAGCGGGAGAGGAGAGGGCGAGCTCTCTCGACGCGACGAACCTCGAATCATGAGCTTCTTCGTCAACGAACTGTGAGGGAACGAAGCAGAGGTCAGTCTCGACAAGCTCGAAGCGAGAGAGGGCGAGAGAGAGAGGAAGTGGACGAACCAGAACTGCTCAGCGACGATCAAATCTCCTCCCCTCACCGTTTCGGCACTCTCCGTCAAAAACTCCCACTCCGCCTCCAAGATCTCCGTCTCCCTGAAGTAGATCGCCTTGCTCCCACTCTTCAACTTCCAATGCAGCAGCCTGAAGAAGAACTGAAGACTCTGCAACAGCACCTCGTCGTAGCTCTCCCTGATGCACTCGGGCAGGATCCACTTCCTGTTCTCGTCCGGCTCGATGACGGCGCCGTACTGCTTCTTGATCGTGCAGGCGAGAGCGATTCCGAGTCTGAAGTCCTCGGTGAGCTGGTCGATAACGATGACCGTAGGATCGGCGACCTTGAGAGCGTAGGCGAGTCGGACCTTGAGCGATTCCTCCATGAGTTGGGTTGGGAAGGAGATGAGCTGGGTGAGCTCGGCTTGGTAGGGAGGGAGGTTGAGGGTGGAGAAGATGTCCGAGTGTTCGAGGTAGGTGGATTTGGCAGAGGAGATGAGAGCGTAGAGGTCCGAGAGGGTCTTCTTCTCGAACGTCCGCTGAAGGGAGTCCTCCTTCATCACTCGTTCGACGAACGTTGGAGGTCGAACTGGTTTGTCGTCCTCCGGCTCGCCCGTCTCCCTCGCTCCTCCTGGAGCGGTTCCGATGATGGGTTCCTCGGCATCGACCTTCTTGACGTCGAGGTCCTCCGATCCTGTCCATTTCTGGAGAATCCCGATCTGGGTTCGAAGCGAGAGGACGACGTTGCTCCAACTGACGAGGGCTTCGACTCTCCGTTGGAACTCGGGCGAGTCGTAGAGAGGTTTGGCTTGACGAAGGGAACCACGATGAGGGTAGAGGGATTCGGCGTGGGAGAGTTTGGAGAGGATGGCGAGGACTTGATCGAAGGCTGAAGGAGGAGGAGGGAGGGGAGGTCGAGGAGTGGAGGAGGGTGTCGGTGTTGAAGCTCCTGGGAGGAGGGAAGCGGCTTTTGGCGTGGAAGAGTCGTCGTCTGTTGGTGTAGGATCCTCCTCGCTGCCGACTGTGACGACCTTGAACGAGTTGACCTCCTCGAGGATCATGTCGACCGTCCGTTCGCGTCGTTGCTCGACTCTTGTCGTTTCCTCCTCCGCCGTCCTCCCTCTCAGCCTCGCTCTGATCCCCCACCAAATGTTGCTCCCCATCTCGTTCCTGAGCACCTCGCTGTTGGGTTTCTCTCCACCTATCCTCGTCTTCTCCGACCTGAGGACCTCCCCCGAGAGGACGGAGGAGAGCATCGTCTGCCACTCGAGTCGTTCCCGTCCCTCTGGATTCGAGGCCAGATCCGCGACCGTCGAGGGAGAGAGGGTTCCCGAGAGGTGGCCGTGCTTGGGGATGGACGAGTCTCGAGGAGTAGGACCGGTGGAAGGGAAGTAGTGAGGAACTGAGCTGATGGGACCGATTCCAGGGAGGGTGCCTCCTCCTTCCGAGACGCCGACGAACTTGCGAACTCCTACTCCTGCTCCTGAGAAGCCGTTCATGAAGCCTGGAGCTCCTGGGAGGTTGTCGTCGTCCGAGTCGTTCGCGTCGAGGAGCTGACCGAGTCCTGTCTGGAAGTAGTTCCTGTCCGGGTCGTCGTATCCTGTTGGGACTCGTCGAGCTGAGGAGGACTCTCCTGCTCCTGCTCCTGAGGGCGTGGATCCTTTGCGATAACGACGTTGGAACTTGGTGAAGGGACCTGATGATTCTTCCGAGGTGGTGGGTTGTGGTTTGGTGGAGGTGGTGGGAGGTGGGTGTTGATGGGAGGATGAATTTCGAGATGAAGGAAGAGGACGAGACGAGGTGTTGGGTTCGTTCTCGTCCGGATGAGAAGAAGAGAATCGAAGCTTAGAAACGGGTCCTCCAGCTCCTGAATCCGACGAAGAAGTCGCTCGATCTCGGAGGTTGTTGTTCGCTCGAGAGAAGCTGGGACTGAGCGAGGAGGAGGAGGGAGAGGAAGAGGAGAGAGAAGGAGAGGAGGTTCAGCATGGCTCTCGAGCGAAGGAAGGAAGGAACGAAAGCTGAGCTCGCTCACGTCGTGACCAGTCCTATAGGCGTATCCGAACCAGCGTTCGAATCCCTTCCTGAACCTGATCTCTGCAAGCTGACGGGAATCTTGTCGTACTCCTCGTCGTCGGGAGACGAGAAACTACCTGCTTCTGGAGAGGAGAGAAGGGGATTCCAAGTCAGCTCCGCCCTCCCTTCTATACTAGCCCAGATGGTGGTCATACTAACCAAAAGTAGGCTTCCCTTGAAGGGGCATCGTCAAGGGCGGAGTAGAGCAAGAAGAAAAGTACGTCCTGAGAGGGAAAGGAGGGCCGAAGTCGGTCGTTGAACGTCAAAGAGAGGGAAAGGGGCTCGGAGATCGAGATGGCCTCGCCAGCGCAGTCCCCCCCATCGGAGTCACTTTCCGCTCTCGTTTCTGGAGGGAGAAAAAATCTTCTTTCAACGGTTCGGAAAACAAAGCAGGTGGGGAGACACTGCATTCTTTTCCGCTGAAGAACTCGAACAGATAGAGAGAAGAAGAATCGCGCTCGCTCGCGTCGACGCTCTCCGTCCTCGCTTCTCCGAACTACTCGAGGTCTCCCTTCCACGGACCATACAAAGGACATCGAAGAGGCTATGTCACGCACTAGAGGAAACGAAAACATACTCGTCGCTCCACTTAAGGAACCACGACCAGCACTATTTTCTCCCTCTCTCGCTCCTCGAGCGTTTCGACCATCCAGGAAGAATCGAGTTTCGAGTCCGCACATGAAGGGTTGGTAACTTCGTTGCCATTCCCATGCTCTTATGGCGCGAAGGTCGAGGCTGACGTTCCCTCTTTCACGTTTCAACAGTCGAGCTCGCGTCGCTTCTCACCTTCTCTTCACCTACGGATCCCTCCTCCTCTACGACTTCTCCGATTCAACACGATTCTTTCTACGCTCTCTCGTGAGTCTCGTTTTCCCACTCTCCCGTTCTATGCTCGTCTGGCCACCTCAGCGACGAAGCGAGAACTGACCCTCGACGCGTCTTTCCTTTCTTTTTGCGTCCCAGCTCAAACGTCCGCCCTTCGTCCTCAACCTCCTCGACTTTCCCCAGCCTACCCACTAGCCTCTGTTCGCCTCTCCTGCATCTGCCCTTCGATTCACTGGGATTCGCTCCCACGCGAGCCGCGGTCATCGTTCGTCGCTCTCCTCCGTCTTCGATCTTGCTCCCAACAATCATCTCGTCCTTACCCTCCTCTCCTCCCTCTCCTCCGGCAACATGCATCGATCTCCTCCAGACCAGCTCGAGCGAGTTGGAGACAGCTTCAAAGTTCCCTACACCATCGTACGTTCCGCTCGCCTCGTTGCTTTCAAGCTCGATCCTTATCTCTCTGGCGCTTGTTGAGCTCGAGCGTTCTCCTTCCTTCCTCGACTCACTGACTCGCATCCCTTCTTTCTCATCACACCTCCCACCAGATCAACGCCTTTGCCTCCTCCTCCCACTTCACCGGAAACCGCTGCCCAGTCGTCCTCTTTCCTTCCAGCGTCGGGAAGTCGTTCTTCCCCGACGAGACGCTTCGCTTGATCGCCTACGACTGGCAGATGGCAGAGGTCGCGTTCATCTTCGAACGACCCGACTCTCCTTCGGACGAGTGGGATGTGCGCTTCTTCACCGACGAGATGGAACCTCGGCTATGTGGTGTGAGCCTTCCGTCGCTCTTCGGAGATGGACGAGGACGAAACTCGAAATCACCTTCCTTCTTCTCCCTCCCTTTTTATCTCGCCCCGTCCTCAGCACGCAACCTTTTCCTCCGCTCATTACCTCCTCTCCCTTCATCCTCCCCTCCCCTCCGTCACCCTCCACACTCCCTCTGGTCCCTACCTCGGTACTCGTCTACCCAACAACACCGGCACTCAAGTCACCCTCCCCTCCGCCGACTTCGTCCCTTTCCCTTCGGACGACATCAACGGAGAGATCATCTTTGCTACTACCTGCGCTGGATTTGGATGGACCGTAGAGCGTGCTCAGAGGGAAGGGTTGATCAAGTTCGTGGGGTTGACGAGTGGGGAGGGAGGGAGGAAAGGGAGATACAATTACGAGTCGTTCGCGCTGGTTGAGGTGGACGGGGAGCTGCTCGAGGGTGGGTTGGAGGGGGTGAAGATTGTCGGAGGAGCGTATGTGAGTCGATGAGTCGTCTTCCAGCTTCTCTCGTGCTCGAGCTGACGGGCCTCTCATCAGGCTTCCCTCCCTCGTTCAATCCCAATCCTCGTCGTCACCTCTCGCCCACCTCCCTCTCCCTCTTCCGACGCCTCTCCCTCTCCCGAGTTCATCTCCCGAGTCTTCAACCACCCCATCATCGCCACCTGCTTCGAAGACGACGTTACTGGGACGGCTCACGCTGGACTTCTCGCTCCGTACTGGTCGAAGAAACTCCTCTCTGACGATGAGATCGGGACGACGGAGCTTGTCGCGAGGCAGGTCAGTAGGCGAGGTGGTGGGATGAGGGTGTGTTGGAACGGGAAGGGAGCTGGTGATGGTGGCTGGACGGACTTGAGGAGTGCGGGAGTCGAGAGCGGGGAGGGATGGATGTTGGTGTGAGTCCCGCGACGCGTCTTTCTGGTCGAACCCCGCGGAGTTCGATGCTCTCGTCCTTACTAATGTGCGCCTCTTTCTTTCCCTCCTCACACAAATCATGATACACAGGCCGATAGCGGGGAGTTCCGAAGCTTAGATGCTTTCGATGGAGCAATATCTCTGGAAGGATCGAACGAAAGGAACATCGAGCCGAGAAAGTTGAAGCGACGGTCCATTCATTCGGTTCGTTTCGTATTCAAGATCTGCAGACGCGTGAGCGAATATAGTTAATGGTGTTCTCCTCGTTCGGTTTTTGCTGGAAGCCTGAGAATCCAAAGTCACCTCTTCGTTGTCCTTCTTGGAAGCTGAACGACCGAACGAGACGACGGAATGAGGTGAGCGTCCTCGTTGAAAGCGAGCGAGTCAAAAGACAAGAAGAGATGAGACGAACCCTCAAGGCCGAGTTCCTAGATGGTCTCGAAAATGCAGATCGAAGGCAGACTTGACGGTATCGGCGTTGCGTGAGGGGTTGGAACGAAGGGCACGTCGGTGCTCGACGTCGACTCACGGAGAGTGCCGACGCGATGAGGGTCTGCAGGGCAACGAGTAAGCCAGAATCAGCCAAGATTTTTTTATCCGCGGTTTCGGAGAGGATAGGACTCACCTTTTACTCAAGCCTGGAGATGCGAGCGTTGACTTCTATTCTCCTCAGCCGCCCTTCAACCGACGACGCGTCCACACACGCCAACGCCTCCTTTCGAAAGATCCCTGCAAGCTCCTCCTTTCTCTCCTCCACATCCACCCAAATCTCCACCCTATCAAGCCCTCCACCTGGTAAGGCCTCCGTCGATCCCTCCTCCTCCGTACCAGATCCGAAGAGGTCGTCCAGCGTCGAGTTGACCATGAACCATCGAGCCTCAAACGACAAGCTTTCCGAGAACTCGGTGACGAGTACGACGTTCTTGAAAGGTTGGTCCCTGAGGGGTGAAGAGGTTGTAGCGTCCATGAAGGAGATGGAGGTGAGGTTCGTCCAGCATCCGTGGTCGAAGCAGAGCGAGGGAGTGTTTTCGATTTCGACGTCTGGGGGGGACGCGACTCCTTCGACGTGGATCTTGACGGGTGCGAATCGAGGGAGGAGGTGTTTGGCTAGGATGCACTGAACGAGTTGATGGCGAGGTTGGAGGTGGAGGGTGTGTGGGACGAAGGGGAGGAAGATGGAGAGCTCGTCGACTTGGAGGATGGGGGTGAGATTGTTTTGATTTTGAGTGAAGAGGAGGGAAGGTGAAGGGAAGACGGATAGCCTGGTTTCGGTGAAGCTGAAGTTTTTGAGGTGAGTGAGGGAGGAAGGGATTCGAGGATTCTGGGAGTTGATCTGCAAAGAAAAGGGAGGAGAGTCGGTGAAAGAAAAATCATCGTGCTCGACGCCTCGAGTCTCGCTGACTTTTCGCCAACGATCTAGGAGAAATGAGGATGAGGGCTCACTCGGGTGCAGAAAAACTTCGCCAGCTTCTCCTTCCCTTCGATGGAAACGTCGCGGTAAAGGAGCGGGGAGGAGAGCTGGAGGTAAGCGAGCGAAACCTGCGAGGCTCGTCCTAGCGAGGGAGGATCGCAAAACCGAAGGACCTCGTGTTGGATTTCGAGAGGTAGAGCAGGGAGGGGAGGGGTAGATCTGTTTAGCATCCTCCGAAGAGAGATGCTGGCTGGGTATACAGGACTTGTAAGGAAAACGTCCAGCTGACGTCCATTCGCGCTCCGCTCGACTTCTCAACTCTTCCACTCCTCGGACATCTTCCAATCCTCATACAGAGACGCCCCTGTCTTGCCTCAGAAAATAGATTCCGCCCGGCCAGTCGTGCCCGATCATTATCGGATGCAACTTTAGAAAGGTGTTCAAAGGGCGAGCCATGGAACGCTGCTGTCTCTTCAGACCTTCCCCGCTCTTTTCCTCTTCCTTCCCAACACCCGAGAGCGATCCAAAAGACGTCGATATACCATCGAACAACAGACGACGAGCTCACACTCCCACCGACGTCTCCCTCCCTCGCTCACTTCTTCAACTCCTCGATCTTCCTCGACGCGTCGCTCTTGCCCAATTCCTTGTCCTCCTCCGGCGAGACCTCGAGTCCCTTCTGCTTCTCGAGAACGGCGAGGTAGGCAAGCTGCTTTTCGGTGGCGGGCTCTTCTCCTGCAAGGACGGAGGACGAGAAGAAAGCAAGTCAGAGATGCATGCGAGCGGACGACGAACGCACCAATCGAACGTGAAGGGAAAGTAAAGAGAACCGTAAAACTCACCAGTAGCCCAACTCTCAGGATCTTCCAAGTACTCCTCCGTTCCAGGTGTCTCCTCCTCCTTCTTCTCAGCATCCTTCGTCGTCGCTGGTTTGATCGAACTCGACGCGTCGTCCTTCTGTCCCGTCTTCTTCGACTCCTCCTCCTTCTCCTTCTCAACTCCCTCCTCCTCTCCCAAGCCGTCAACAGGGATCCCCTTCCAATTCTTGAGTCCGTCGATGATCTCGCTGGCTTCGGTTTTGGTGAGGTGATCTCGTTTCGAGGGAGAGAGGTGGAACGAGGGATGTTGTTTCGCCAGGAGGGAGATGAAGGCGAGTTGTTTGGAGGTTGCGGAGTCGGATCCTAGTAGACCAGAAGAACAAGACGATGCAAAGAGGAGAGAGACAAAAGTCAGAGTCGTACGCTGGAGGAATGGGAAGAGGAAGAAGAGACGAGACGAGGGAAGTGACGTCGTCGATTGAAGTCGTTGAAGCTCGCGAGATCGAGCCTGCCTTCCCTTCCCCATCCCTTCCCTACCCTCCCCGTCTTCGTGCTCTCGAGAGCAGGCGTTACAATGCATGGGAGATAGACTCACCAGTAGCCCAAGTCTCAGGATGCTCGAGATAATGATCTTCTCCGAACTCCTCCTTCTCGTGAGCTCCCTCCTCCCCCTCCTCCTCGACCTTCCTCTTCTTCACCTCCCTCTCCTCAGGCTCTCCCTCCTCCTTCTCCTCAGCAGAACGCTTCTCCCCAGGCTTCTCCTTGTCCTCGTGATGATGATGAGGAAGAACGATCTTGCCCTTTTTGAGCCCTGAGATCATCTCTGACGCTTCGGTCTTGTCGATTCCTTCGAGCTCCTCCTCGTCGATGTCGAGATGATGCTGCTTCTCGAGAACTTGGATGAAGTCGAGCTGTTTCGTGGTGGCGGGATTGGAGCCTGCACATAGTCGAAGAGAAGTGAGAGAAAGAAGAGAGATAGGGCAGAGAGGAAGGAGGAGGGGAGGCGAGTTGAGCTCGAGCTCGAAGGAAGAACGGCGAAGGATCACACGAACCTGTTGCCCAAGACTCCGGATGGTCGAGATGATCTGGAGGAAAAGCTGTAGAGGGAGGAGCTGTAGATTTCGAGGTGTTGGGAGTCGAGGAAGCCATGCTGAAGGAGGGAGGAAAGGGAGGGGATGCTCGACGTCGGTGGCGAGACTCGATCCTCCCGCGCCCGTCCTTTTTCTCGGGCGGAGGTTGAAAACTCGACGCGACTGACTTTGCGACTTTCCCTTCCTGGTCTGCTCAACAAGAGCTTACCATAGCCATAGCCTCTTGGATAGCCCGTCTTCGCTCTCCCACGTCGCCTCTCCCTCCCCCATCTCCCCATCTCTCGAGTCTCAGCTGGAATTTAGCTTTGTCGCGCTTGCGGCGTCGCGCGTCTCACTTCCCTCCCGATCATCCGTTCCCGGTTCCCTTTCCCCCCCTCCCTCTGACGTGGAAGCAAAATGATGACCCGCTCAGCCTCAGGGGGCGGACCAGGCACCGACGTCATAATGAAGGTACAGGTACAAAAGAGACCTCGAATTCAGCCCTCTCTTCTTTCCTCCATCCACCACTACCTCTCTCACCCTCCTACCACCTCTTCCCAAACCACCCAACCAACCTCAACCACTTCTTTCAATGTTCGTCCTTCTGTCCTGTCGCTCTGCTTCCGGTTTCGTCCTTGGTTCGCCCCATCTCGTTTTGCTGACCTTCGCCCTTTCCTCCTCTTCCATCTCTTCTTCGACTTCTTCAGAATGGATACCGTCAAGTCCGCCGTCAACTACGTTTCCGAGACCGTCCAGGGACTCGGTGCTGAGGGTGAGTCCTTTCTCCCATCTCATCTCACTCTTGCCTTCGTTCGACGAGCTCGCTGACCCTGCTCCCCTCCCGCCCTCGTTCGTTCTTCTTCTCTGCAGCTTCCAAGGAGGGAAACAAGGAGGTCGCCAAGGACTCCAACGCTTCCATCGGAACCCGATTCGACGCTGCCACCTCTGCTGTTGGAGACAAGGTGCGTTTCTTGCTCTCCCTCTCGTCCATCTCTCCCTCCCGCCCCACCTCGTCGAAGCTCACCCTTCTTCCCTTCCTCCTGTTCCTTCATTCTCAGGTCGACCAGCACGGACACGAGGCTGACGCCAAGCTCAACAAGGAGAAGATCTAAAAACAGCTTCCTGGTATTTTTGTGGAAACGAAACGAACCGAATGAATGAATCGTCCTTCTTGATCTTTTCGACGTTGAGCTCTGGAAAGAGCGAAACAGGGAGGAGAGCCGATAGAGTGAGGAGTCACGGATCGCAGCGTCAAAGTGAGTGACATTGATGCAAGCACGGAAATAAACCCGAAACCTGGAGGGAGGACGGGAAAGAGCGCTCGCTTGTCCACAGTTGACGACAACAAGACGCATCGCCGCCGCCGCTCTCGACTCTCCATCGTCTCTCTCATTTCCCAACGTCTATCTCACCGAACTCAGAGATCCAAGTCGTCATGCATAGATTAAGAGAGAAAGCTAGACTAGATAAGCGTAAGGTAAAGTCGAGAACAAGCCGAGAAAGGTCGTCAAAAGAGATCAAAGAGAAAGAAACGTCAACCAGATCCACCATCACACCCCCTCAAGCAGACACCTTCCCCAACGCCGGCCCGTTCAAATCCTTCCTATCCCCCTTCGTCTCATCCGCGTTGTCAGACCTGAACTTCGTCTGCTCATCCGTCTCGACCTTCTCGCTCCTCTCCTTGTCCGACACCCTCTCCTCCTTCCCATGCTCCCTCATCGCATCCACCTTCGACGTATCCCTGACCCCTCCCTTACGTCCGAAAAAGAGATCGCGTTTCCACTCGGACATGGTTTGAGAGTTCGATTTGACGGGTCCAGAGGCGGAAGCGGGATGGGAGTTCTTGAGATCGTCGGCCTTTTCGCTCGCGGCTGCTCGTTCGTCTCGTTTGGCTTTCTCGGGGTGGAGAATCTTGGTCTTGACTTTGGCTTCCTTCTTGGAGAAGGCGGCGTACTTTTCGAGACCGAGGAGGATCTGCGAGGAAGGAGGAGAGGGGAAGGAGAGTTGAGCGTCAGTCGGGCCAACGAACCGATCTTGACGTGACCAGGAGAGAGATAGAAGCAAGGGACGAACGAGCTCAGCCTTCTTGACCTTGACCTTCGAGAGATCGGCTCCCTGGCCCTCGAGTTGATGGAGGAAGGATTTGAAGTGCTGAGCGGGAAACGAAGGGAGGGTAGGAAACGAGGTTGGCCTAAACGATCTTCGACTTCGCTCGCAAGGAGAGCGAGAAGGGAGACGAACCTCGATGTTGGAGCGGTAGTGACCAGAGAGAGGACTGAGACTTCGAATGAGACCGTGTTGAACCTGGAACGAGACGAGGATCAAAGGAAAGCGAGTCAGCTCCGTCGACGCGTCTCGTCTCGATTCGGGTCAAGCAGAAGATCAAGACGTACTGAAAGGATACCAGCGCTCGTGACTCGACCTCCAGAAAGGAAAGAAGAATGCTGGAAGGTTCCAGTCTTCTTGAGTCCGACGAAGACTGTAAACGTCAAAGAGAAAGCCGAGGGAGGGAGGGTCAGCATCGATCCGCTATTCGAGGTGGAAAGACGCGCGAGAGACTCACGATTTCCATCCAAATCAGCAACGTAGATCCAAGTATTCTTTCGAACAGTCTTCCTCAACATCCTCTCAGTCAGACCGTTGACGGAGAGCTTCTCAAAGAATCGTCCGATGGGACCCTTCGTCGATTCCTTCGTGTCCGCGTAGTGATGAGCGTCCTCCTCCTCCTCGTCCGATGAAGACTCCGAAGAAGACTCGGATCCAGGCTCGGCGGGTTCTTGTTCGTCTGCGAGATCGAGAGGGAGGGTGAAGGTGGGGTTAGTTGGAGCTCGTCGCGTCGAAGCGAAGATAGGTTGACTCACCGTCCTCCTTGGGCGTGTTCATGAGAGGAACGATTCCTCGACCCTGGCCAGCGTCCTCGTACTTCTTGGGACTGAGATAAAGAGGAAAAAGGGTCAGAACATGGGGCGAAGGGAAGCGATGCGAACGCGAAGTGCGGCGAAGGAGAGGAAACGAGCTTCGAACTCACGCGGTATCGACAAACTGTCCAGCGAGAGCTCCAGAGAACCATCGAAGCTTCCCATCCTGACGAGAGATCGTGACGAGGTAGCTGAAAGCAGAAAACGCGCGTCAGAAAAAGTCTCTCGCCTTCTTCGCGTCGTCTCGAAATCGTGTGCTCACTTCAAACGCTGCTCAGCCGACAGATACGTGATCCTCTCCTTCTCCAGCTGTTCTCTTGAGCACTCCGGCAAGCTGAGCTCCTTCCCAGGTCCGTGATCGAGCCATCTGAGAACGAAGGAAAGAGTCAGCGACGCTCAAGCTAGCCCTCCTCGTCCTTTCGTTGTTTCGCTGTGATCTCACCGAAAGAAGTTATCCGTCGTATCCGAGTCCTCCCAAGCTTGGTGGTAGTACTTCAGATTCGAGCCGTATCGGTGGCGAGAGTCGACCATTTCGAGCCAGTGCTGCTCCTCGAGCTGGAGTGGGGAGGAAGATAATCGAGTGAGCTCTCTGCGAGTTCGACGCGGTGCTTTCGTCCATAGATCTCGACTCACCTTCTTGTTCTTGATATCCAAACTCCCCTTCTTCTTCGCCTCTCCAGGTGTAGAAGAAGCAGCCGTGTCCTGATCGATCCCCGAGCCATTCTGTGGAGAAGCGAAGAGGACGAGCGAGGGAGGGAGGGAGAGGTTCAGCGACGCGTCCAGCTCGTCCTCGGATCCGAAGACCAATCCTCAAGGGTAGACGTACCTGGATCTGAGAAGCAGCATGAAGAGCTCGATGCCAACGTTCCTTCGGGGCGTTCTAGAACGAATGTACGTAGCAAAGACGAGAGGGAAGGAGGTCAGTTTCGAGCTCTCTCCTCCCGTCTGTTTTTAGAGGGTGAGTGAGGCGGAGGGAAAGGGCCGAGTTTCTCTCCCTCCCGAACCATACAAAAGCGATCACTGCTAGATTGACTAGAAGGAGAGCAGCTTTGCTCTCCCCACCTCATTCATCCTCTCTCGAAGAAGCAAGCCAGAGAGAGACGAGAGGAAGGGCCGAAACCTCTCTCGGCAGTCACGAACCCTCCCTCCCTCCCTCCTCCTCGCAGCCGAGCGAACAGCATGGATGGAACAGCAGGCTCACCTTCCCCTCCTGAGCATCCCTCTCGTTCCTGATCCCTTGAGTTCGATTCAAAGCGTCTCCCCAACGACCATTTGAGGACCTGAAAGTCGAAGAAGAAGGAACGAATGAGCTCGGAAGGGGGAGTGAGCTCGGAAGGCGGGAAGAAGGGAAGAGCTCGAGGACGAACAGTCCAGACTCCTTGTTGGCAGCTCGAACTTGATGACCTCGAACATGCTTCTGGATGATCCCAACGGCTTTGATCTCTTCCGGAGAGGCGGATGGAGGAGGAGAGGGGGGAGTCTGGGGAGAGAGAAGGAAGAGAAGGGAGGAAGGGAGGGAGAGGTCAGCTCGAGTCTCGGATGCTTCCCTTCCGTTCTCTCCTCCCTTCCTTCGTTCATCCGCCTCAACCTCGACTGCAAGCGACTCACATCTTGAGGTGGAGATTCGGTTGACATAGCGGTATCGAGAGTCAGTTCGTTGTTTGTTTTGAGTTCGTGGTCGGTGGAAGAACAAAGGCACGAGGGAAACGAACGAACCTCGCCCGTCGAAGCTTTCGAATCGGTCGAACACTTCTGGATGACGAGTCAACAAAGAGGGCCGCGGAGATTACGGTCTCAAATTTTCACGATCCATGAACGAGGGCGAAGAGAGAGAGGGAGAAGGAAAAACATGAATCATTCAGGGCGTGAAAAAAGAGAAGAGTAAACAAGCGGGTGCGAAGTGAAGAGAAAGAAGGAACGAAACGAAAACACGACCTCAACTAAGCTACCTCTTCAACCTCCTACTATTCGCCATACCCCCGAGCACAACCTTCCTCGCCAACTCCGAGTCCCTCGCCCACGACCAGTTAGGATCCTGCCTGAAGAACTCGAGCTTCAACGCTTCCTCGGCGGAGGGACGGTCGGCTTCGAGGATCGCGAACGTCTTGTTCTGGACGAAGTCGAGCGCGGCTGGGGAGAGGTGGATGTTCTCTGGGATGGGAGGTTTGTGACCGGTTCCGAGCTGGTGTGGACGAGGAAAGGGTTCGAGGGGTCAGCGGTCGAGAAAGAGAGGAGAAAGAAGGAAGAAGAGGAGGACGACGCGAACTGAACTGACCTTGAACATGATAGCCATCATTTCGAGACCCTGCCACGGTCGTTCACCACTGAACATCTCGAGGAGGACGCATCCGAAGGACCAGATGTCGACCTTGGCAGAGTAGCCTCGACCGTTGTTGTTGACCACCTCGGGAGCCATCCCTGCGAGACGCGAAGAAAGGAAAGAGTCGAGTCAGTTTCACGGGTCTCGTCTCGTCTCTCTTCGTCTTCGAACGAAGCACTCACAGAAGACCGATCCCTGAAGGAGAGTACCATCGTCGTTCTTGTAAGCGTCGGCTGTGGAACCGAAAAGTAAAGTCAGCTTGAGCTCGTTCGAACGAGAAGAAGGGAAGGAAAGGCGAACGAACAGCTCTGTTTCGAGATTCCAAAGTCCGTGATCTTGCAGACTCCGTTGTTGTGAGGGTCGACGAGGATGTTGTCTCCCTTGAGATCCTGTTCGAAAGCGAGCCAGCGAAAAGAGAGGGTCAGCCTTCGAGGTTCGGACGAGGAGTTGGAGAGGAGAGAGGACGAACTCGATGAAGGATGTTCAAGCTGTGAAGGTAAGCAAGACCTTCCAAGATCTGCTTCGAGAACCACCGAACCTCTCCCTCCTGGAGCTTCCCATACTTCCTGAACACACTCCCGAGCGAACCTGATCGAGGGACGAACGAAGTGAGAGTCAGCGAACGAGAACGAAAACGAGACGCGTCGTTCAGAAGAAGAGGAGGAGAAAGACTCACCTCCTGGCACGTATTCGAGGAATATAGAGATGAAGTCGTCCGACTGCTCGAACCCAAGGTACTGAACGACGTTGGGATGGTCGAGGTCCTTGAGGAGCTGGATCTCCGACCTGAGAGCGGCGATGGTGTGAACTTGACGATCGTCCGCTTGATCCGAGAGGGTCTTGGGCATTTCGACCTGCTTGACGGCGATCATCTCTCCGGTGGTAGCGTTGAGACCTAGGTAGACTCGTCCGTACTGTTTTCGATCGAAGAAGAGAGAAGGAGGGAGGGAGGAGCGAGGTCAGGAACGAGAACGCGTCGAAAGAAGAACGAGAGCGGAAGGACGTACAGCTCCCTTCCCGATGAGATCTCCCTTCACCCACTTGAACGTAGCTGGCAGATCAAGAACGAGGTCGACGTCAGCGGAGAACTCGACCAATGAAGAGTGGGAAAAAAAGAGCGAACGAACCAGGCGGCGAGCTCGAATCCTCCTCGGGAACCTCCAAAACAGCCACAGGGATATGAGCCTTCAACTGCCCAGGCTTCACCTCCTCGACCTTGCTCCCCCACATCTTCGTACTCCTCCTCCGCAGAACCGAAACCTTCCCCATCTCAGGCTCGGGCACGCTCGCCAGCGAACTTCCACTCGGTTTCTCGAGGATCTTCTGTCGGTCCTCCGCGACCCTTCGAATCGACTTCCTGTACTGGAGCTTCGGAGCAGGGCCGTTGGCGTTGGCGGTGGTGGAGGAGGAGACGGCGGGGACGGCTTCGATGACCTCTGTATCGAGGTTGAGATGAGGGAAGAACTTGGAGAGCTGCTTGACGACGATTTCCGGGGGAGGTCTGAACGCCCACTGCTGATCCGCGTTCTGAGCGAAGACGGTCTTCTTCCTGACGAGTCTGGAGGGAGTGATGGCTGATCCACTCGCTCGAGCGCTCATGATCTCCTCGTCGAAGGCTTCCTCCTCGTCGGCTTCTTGATCGTTGGAAGCTGGAGCGTCGTCCCATGAGGATCCTCCCGATTGACCGACGGAGGACGAGGAGGTCTCTGACGGGCGAGGCTTCGCGACGGGGGTGTTGGTCTGGATGGGAGGGAGGGATCGGTTGTCGAGTCGGGTGGGTTTGGAGGTGACTGTGAGGGTGCTTTCTGGAGAGGTGTTGGTGGAGTTGGAGTTGGAGGAAGAGATGAGGAGCATGGCGAGACGAGCTGATTCCTTGAGGGTCGCGTCGGGATCGTGTTCGTCCGTCGAAGGATCGTTGAATCGAGGGGTGGGAGGTCCTCGTTCCGTGTCTCCCGAGTGAGATTTCGAAGGAGTGGATGCTCGAGGAGTAGGAGGAGCGACGACAACGAGCTTCTTCTTGGGTGCTGGTCGGAAGAGAACGTTGGTTCCTCCATCGTCTGAATCGTCCTCGTCCGAATCTCCTTCGGCGAGCTGGTTCCTCGAGAGGTCCTCGAAGACGGACGAGTGCGTCGAGACGGGAGAGTCGGAAGTTCGGGTGACGAGCGGAGCTGGTGGAGGTGGCGGTGGGGGTGGTGGAGGAGGAGGAGGTCGAGTCGCTTGTTGGAAAACAGCGGTAGAGTTCCCGACCGACGAGTTTCGACTGACGGAGAACGCGTTCGTCCCTCCGTAGAGAGTCCCGTCGTCGTACGAGGGTTCCGTCGATGGCGGAGCCGAGAAGGTGTGAGGTAGAGGAGGTGGTGGAGGAGGGGTAGTTGTCTCAGTCGCGCTTCGTCGAAGATCCGTTGGACTCGCTCCCTCCGTTCGATATCGGCCATGTCCCTGCTGAGGGTTCGAGTCTCCTCCTTCGAGCGAAGCTCTCCTTCCCGTCCTCGGCATCGTCGGATAAGGTCCTTGGGAGTGCTGCTGATGCTGCTCGTGGTGTCCTCTCCCATCCATCGGATTCCACTCCTGATGGAAAGGGTAGGGCGAAGGATCCGGCGACGAGGAAGGTGAGTCGTGCGTGCTCGAAGGTCGTCTTGGAGGAGCGAGCGATCCCATCGAAGCTTCCGATTCGTCGTGATGAGTCCTAGGACGAGGAGCTCCGTATCGAGGATCGAAGGAAGGACGTCGTTGAGCGGGAGGGAATTGTTGAGGATCGATCGAGTAAGGTCCAGGACTTGGGTCGCGTCCTCTGAGGGAGTTGTAGTTCCGAGGAGGAGGATCTCGAATCGATGGATCGAAGGATGGGTAGTCGGGGGACTGCTGGTGGGACCACTGATTTGGGTGTTGCTGGTGGGAGGGAGGGAAGTTGGTGGAGTTGAAGGAAGGAGGTTGCTGTTGGCGAGAGAACTGAGGTTGAGGGGACGGCGCGTTGGGTTGAGTGGATCGACTCCTTCCCGCTACCGAGTTCGAGTACATCTGATCCCCGAATGCAGTCCCAGGTCGAGCCGTCGACTGACCCATCCGAACTCCAGTCTGAACTTGAGTCGAGTAGAGACTGCTCTCCTGAGGTGGTCGATACGAGCTCTGATTCGGACCTCCTCCTCTCGAGTTGGTCGGTTGACGCGAGTCTCCCATGTTCGGGTTGCTCCTCATCGACTGGAGAGGTCGAGGGATCGAGAGAGCTCCCATCTGAGGCTGCCATCGCGGGTCCTGATTCGACTGCTGCGAAGGAGGTCGACCGAACGCGTTTGGAGTTGCTTGAGTGAGGATGGGAGAGGGAGGAAGGCGGTTGGAAGCTGGGTGATGAGGAGATGGGTTCTGGTAGGAAGGGGAGGGAGCTCCTGTCCAGCGAGGATCCTGTTGAGCTCCTCGTTGATGGTTGAACGTTTGACTCGAGAGCTGGAAGGACGTGTCGGCGTAGGGGTTGCCTTGAGGGAAGCTGGCGGTCCGCTGCTGGTTCATCGACTGCTGGAAGTGCATCCTCGAGGTGGGATCGAGCGTCGAAGGGGGTTGAGGAGGGCGGTCGTAGGGAGTTTCCTGTCGATGGCCCATGCTCGAAGCTGCACGGAACTCGTTCTCTCCTCGACCTCCTCCTCCTCGAAGAGGTAGCGTTCGAACGCTGTTGGGACCTCCTCCTGCTGAACCTGTTCGTCTCCAGTCTCCTCCGAACTCGTCGACTGCTGAGGGAGGAGGAGGGCCTGTGTTGGAACCTGATCGAGCGCGAGAGAGCTGGCGCTGGAGGAGTTGCTGCTCTCGTTCCATGTCGTAGAGTCGCTGCTGCTCCTGCTCCTGACGATCGAGCCTCTCTCGTTGGACTTGGGCCTGCATCAGAACGAAGGATACGCGCAAAGAAAGGTCAGCTCATCCCAACGCGTCGAAGAAAGAGACGAGCAAGACTCACGTGGTAAAGCTCCTGCTCTCGCCTCTGCTCCCTCATCGCCGCGTCTCGATCCGCGTCCGTCTGTTTCCTCCGCCTCTCCTCCTCCTCGGCTCGATCCTTCGCATCCCACTCGGCAGCCATCCGATCCAGTTCGATCTTCTCCCTCTCCTTCTCCTGCTCTTCCAGCTGCTGTTCGGCCTGCAGAGCTCTCAGAAGCTCCTCCTCCGCGTCCTGAGCGTCCTGCGAGTCCTCCGAATCTCCAAACAGGCGCGTCGACTCCCGGATGTCCTCGAGGGAAGCTGCTGAGGTGGGTCGGGAGGAGTGGTTGGGATGTCGAGTGAAGTAGGAGGTGGTTGGAAGTTCTGCGCGTGAAGACTCGCCTGGGGAGTTGGAGGAACGAGTAGGAGTGATGAGAGGAGCGACGGGAAGAGGAGTTGGAGTGACGGATCCTCGACGAGGGAAGGAGGAAGGGTCGACGGCGAGATTTCCGTTAGATGAAGAGGTGACCGAGTTAGAAGGGCTTCGAACCTCGTCTGGAGAACGAACGACGCTGCTTCGATCTCCTCCTCCCTTCGTCGCTGCGACGGCTGCTGCTCTCCTCGCCGAGGAGGCCGACGTCGACGAGTTGGGACTGGTCATTCCTCCTCCTCCCAGATGAGACGACTGCCTCCTCGCTCGGTTCCGATGGAGGTTGGCCGGTCCAGATCCAGAGAGAGCAGGACCGTCGAGTTCCGACACCGACGTCTCGGACGCACTCGCCTGGTACCCTCCTCCAAAGTACTCTGCCGTCCCCATCACTTGATCCGACATACTGCTCGCGCTCTCCGACTTGGGATGGTGGTACCCTCCCGATCCATGATGAGGTTTCGTTCTCGGCGACGAGTTGTTAGACGAAGGAGGAGGCACGAGAGGAACCGACCCTCCCACGGACGTCTGAATCGCGAGCAGCCCTTTGATCTCTCCTGGCTCGGTGCAGTAGTCGTAGAGAGCTTCTCCGTCGAGTGGGTTGGAGGTATCCGAAGGGGCAGCTGCTACTCCCATCCGACGACGAAAGAGCGAGAAGGAGGCGTGGTCGTCATCGGCGATGGACACCTGGCAAGACGAAGAAGGGGAAGGAAGGAGGAAGAGAGGTGAGCTTTCGCGTTTCGTTTGGTTTCACGTGGGAGAGTTTCGAAGGGATGGATGGACGAACTGCTGTGAAGACCTTCTCCCTGATGGCTGCTGAGCTGTCGCTTCCTGAGACGTCTGCTTGATGGAAGGTGGATCCGTCGACGGTCACGAAGAGGACGACCGAACCGAGAGGAGGTCGTTTGGGAGCGGACTGCGAGAGGAGAGGGAGGGAGGAAAGGTGTGAGCTCGCGCGACGGTCGTCCTCGTAGATCCAAGAAACCCGACTCACCGATGCATCTATACTCTTCCGACCGTTCAATCTCTCTTCAGCAGCAGCAGCAGCTCTCCTGGCCTCGTTCTCGGACAGGAAAGGTCCAGTCGCCAAGCCGAGTCCAACGTCGCGAGAGGGAGGTGGTGGTGGTAGAGGATGGTGGTGAAGAGGTGATTTTGGTGGAGGAGTTGGAGGTTTGGAAGATGGACCTGAGCTGGTAGGAGTAGGGGTGGGGTGGTAGTTGTGGGTGATGGGTGAGAGAGGAGAGTTGAGAGGTAGGTTGGAGAAGGACGAGGAGGCGGACGAGGAGGAGGAAGTTCCAATCGTTGGGCGTTTGGGTGCGATGAAGGATTGGGAGGGTGAGGAGTAGAAAGAGCTCGGTGGTGGTGGCTGGGACGAGGAGGAGGAGGGCTGCTGGTACTGGTGATGAGAGAGGGAAGGACGAGCTCCTGAAGGACCGACGTGGGAAGATGGTGAAGGGGAGGAGGAGTTGGTCGAACCTGATCCTCCTCCTCGTCCGAGTCCTCCTCCTAGACCTGAAGAAGAGCCTCCATCGAAGTAGCTCGACGGTCCTCCATCCCCTTGAGCTGCTACTGTAGGAGTAGGATAAGGCTGCTGCTGACTCTCGCTGCTCTGTCCTGTTCCAGCGAACATGGTCTGACCCCTCTGAGGTCCTGTTGAGCTTCCTCCTCCTCCTCCTGCTCCTGCTGCCGCTGCCTTCCATATCCCTTCTGGAGGTTGAGTGTTGAGAGGAGAGGATTGGGATCGTTGAGGTTGAGGTGGTGGTTGATTCGATGGTGGAGGTGGTTGAGTACTTGTAGAGAAGGAAGAACGAGACCTTCTTGATCCTCCTCCTTCGTCGTCGTCGTCCTCGTCCGCTGAGGAGGTCGGATTCGTGACTCTCAAAGCGAGCTTCCCTGGCTTCCTCCCTCCCGTAGGTCGGTTCCGAGTAAGAGGGGAAAGGGAAGGAGGGGAGGGGAGTCCACCGCCACCACTACTGCTGCCTGACATGCTGAGAGGGAGGGAAAGGAGGACGTGGAGCGGAGGGAGCAGGAGGAGCGAGGAGGAGAGGGAGGAGCGAGCACCCAGCGAAGGGGAGTGGGTAGAGAGGAGGAGGTCTAAAGGGAACAAGGGAGGTGAGAGGTCAGTCGTACTGATCTCTACAGAGCAGAGAGATGACGAGAGGTTCAAGCTCACCAGGAACGAGGGGACGAAAGGACGGGAGGCGAGAAGGGAACGTCGAGGGAAGGGGAGACGGAGAGCGAGATGGTTCGAGCTTCCTTCGTTGGCGAGCTCGTTTTCCTGCTAGACCGTCCGAGCGAGGGGAAGGGAAAAGGAGGAGGGAAGAAGGAGGACGCTCTCGACGGGAGAGGGTGGAAGGGTGTTGATCGTTGGAGTCGAAATCCTGAAATACTCGCAACGAGAGAAGGAGGGGAGGAGAGGGAAGGAAGCTCAAATCGAAGCGAGCGAGCGAGGAGCCGATCGTCCCAGAACGACCAGCGGGGGCCTCGAGTTCTTTCCACCTTCGTTGTAAAGGACTTGGTAGAGGCGCTAGCAAAGAGAGTGCATGAATGAAAACGAGCAACGATTCGTTCTGAAGAGAGGGAGAAGGAGAAAGGGCAGACGACTCGAGGGAGAAAGCTCGTGTCAATCAACGCGTCCTCCTCGACGCTTTGGGTTGCTCGAGCGAATATCTACTAGCAAGAGCACAAGTGAAGTAGGAATCCACGCAGTGGGAGAACTTCTGAAAGAAAGCAGATCGGTAAAAAGCAGCGGAACCGAGGAGTCGGCTCTTCCGGCGGAGGTGTCGTGTGTCGCGCTCACAACGCGTCGCTTTCCGACCTCGCAGCTCGCTCGGATCTACTCACAACGATGTTCTCTCGAGATCTAGATTGATGGCTTCCACCTCTTGCGTCTGGAAAACGAGGGAGAAAGCGAAGAAAGAAGATCGATTTCGTTTGACGACGCGTCGAACGGGTCGAAAAACAAACTACAGAGATCCTGAAGCCCAAGAGAGTAGAGAGCGAAAGTGAAAAGGAGCACGAAAAGCGAGAGAGAAGAAAGAACGAAGCGAGAAGAAGTCCGAGAGAGACAGATCGTAGAGGAGAAACAAACACACCACAACCACGGCGCGACGAATCACTTCTTGAGGCATGTTCCAGCAGAGAGAGTATCCTCGAATGCAAGAATCTGGGTCGAATTCAGAGAGGAAGGGAAAAAAATTCGGTGAGCTCGAGCGACGAAAGAAGGTCTGAGAGAAGCGAGTAAAGAGGAATCAAAACAACAAAACTCACCAACGACGCATTTTCCTCTGACGCACGCAACGTCGTCCGCTCCTGGAAGATCCGAGCAGTCGACCCCGGCTCCTACGATGCATCCTCCACACGAGCTGAAAAGGGCGAGGGAAGGGGAGAAGAGTTGGGTCAGTGGTAGGTTCCGAGTCAAAACGAACGAAGCGAGCAGTCGACGCGTCGAGTCGAGTCGCAGCTCCCGCTCAAACCGAATCAATCAAGGAGATCTCGGCGTGACTGACTTGAGGTTCTCCTTAACATTCAAGCACTCCAGCCCTTTCGTCGCAAGAGGGCAAGCCATCTCTCCAATCGGGCAGATCTTCGCTCCCTTGAAGGGAGACTGAACTTTCGGCGCTCTCTTGAACGGTTGAGGAGCGGCGCTGGGGTTGACGGTTCCATCGCTCTTGCAGCTTTGGGCGTAGGCCGCATCAGAGAACGCGGCGCCTCCGGTGTAGATCTGTGAGAGAGAACGAAACCGGGAGAGGTTAGCTCGAGTGGGAGGAGGGGTCGAGGGAAGGAGGTTGTTGTGGACTCACGCACGTCCCATCAGGCCCGACGACATGCCCTTGGTTCCTCCCATCCCCACGGCAACCCGCAAATGGATGGGAATCTGCGGCGGGCGAAAGAACGCGAAACGACCGTCAGCTCTGATTGTGTCGCGAGTGGCTCCCTCGCCGTCTCTATCTGCTCCCTGCGTCGAGGAACTTACTGGCCGTAGGTATAGCATCGTCCGTCACCGGCAAAGAAGGCCCAGGCCACAGCATCGCTTCTGGATTGAAAGAGCGCGATACAAGATGCCTCGGTTTGCCCTTGCGTGAGAACCTGATTTCGACCGCCAAAGTTGTACTGGTTGGCGTAGAGCTTGTCGAATCGGACGAAGTCTCGAGCGTGGGAGAAGTTGGCGAGGCTGAGGGTGAGGAGGAGGAGAGAGAGGAGGGAGGGGAAGACGGGAAGCATTGGGAGTCGAGCGAGGAGCGACGGGAGGGGAGGCGAAGCGAAGGTGATTTGAGGACTGGGTAGCCAGGGGGAGGAGGGATTGATGAGGTGAAGGCAAGGGGGGGAGGTCGTCGGTGGTAGGTGGAAGAAAGCAAGAAGAAGGGGATGGGTGAACGAAAAAACCTCCAGGTCAGATGGAAACAAAACGCCTTCGGAAGAGAGTAGCTCCAACTTTAACGTCGGCTCAACGTCTTCTTGATGCTGGACCGAGACGTGAGGATCGAGACATGAATGAAGAGGAGAACCAATTAACCAAGAGTAGCTTCCGATGATCGAAAGATCGAGAGGACGGTGGAAAAAAGCAGCCGCGGGAGGAAAGTCGGTTTCGCGAGGACTCACCTGACCGTCGACGCGACGCGTTCCGCCGCTCCCTTCTTTTCTTCTCCACGCCTCATTCTGCCGCTCTCTCCTTAGCCCGCTCTCGAGGCCTCACCCCCTCACTCTTCAAGAAAACTCACATTAATCGAACCCCTCCGACCACCTCCGACCCGCCAACATCCTCCCTCTCCCTCAACCACCCCCTCAACTCCCTCCCCAACTCCCCCCACCCCTCCCTCCCGTCCTTCAGTGCATGAGTACCCTCCAACGTCAGCTCCCCTGAGATTGAGCTCCTTCGGAGCCGCCACTTCCCAGTAAGGTGAGCCGTCAACGCGTTTGGGATGTGTCCGTCGTTCGAGGAAAAGGAAAGGAGCGCGAGTGTCGAGAGACGAAAATTTCCGAAGGTGGTGTTGAGAGGAAGAGAAGAGACGAGAGAGGAATAGTTGTCGTCACCGCTGTGGTCCGGGAAAGGGGCGCGAGGAAGGAAACGGAAGAGTCTCGAGATCCGACTCGACGCATCGAGCTTTCGAAGGGTCCGTCTCTGAAGAAGAGGGGAGACAGACGAGGAAGATCAGTTTCGACCCGAACATCTCAGCACTGCCAGCCCACGAGCTAGAGCTCAGAACCCTACTCGTTCGCCCATCGCAGAAGGTCTGTCTTTCAAACGAGGGCGAAGCAGGTCAGCGACGAACGCTCGCGACTCGACTCGAAGGAAGAAGAAAACGACCGTATTTCATTACTGTTGTTGTTGGGGATAGAAGAAAAGAGCAAACGAGAACAGAGGTGGAGCTAAAGAAGGGGTGGGGACGGGGTTGGGGAGAGGGAGGGAGGGAATGACATGCCTGTTTCGTTTCCGTGATTCGCTCTCCAGCGGTCGACGGATTTCGGGCGAGACGAGGCCATCTGGAGTGAGAGGAAGAGAGAGAGAAAAGAGAAGAACAAAAAGATACTGGAGTGAAGGAAGAAGAAGAGAGAGAGATAGGATAACAAGGGGGAGGGAAGGAGGGAGGGGAAGCGAGTTCGTTTTGATTTTGGGTTTCGTTTGAGACGCGAGAGTTAGACTGAGAGGTGAGCTTTGAAGAGAGGTTCAGCGAGGTACTGTTTGGGAAACAAAAAGGAAGAGAGTCAGCTTGAGCGGAAAAAGCGAGCGAGCGAACGAGAGGAGTGAGATGGAACGAACGTTGGCGACGAGCGAACGACCACCGAAGAATCGACCGTTGAGACCAGCGACGGCCTTCGCGGCGACGTCAGGAGTAGCGAACTGGATGTATACTTCTCCCTGTTGGTCGATAGACAAAGACAAGGTCAGCTCGAAGCTCCGAGAACGAAAGAAAGATGAGCGAGAGGACGCGACGAACCTGGGACTCCTTCTCGACCTTGATCGCGACGACGGGACCGTACTTGGCCTCGCACTCTCCCTTGATATCATCAGCGAGATCAGTATCCCAGTCACGTTCGGTTTCCCTGTGGACGAAAAACAGGAAGAAGAGTCAGCGAACAAACGATGAGGGAAAGAGGGAAAGAGAGAAGGGACGAACTCTTCGGGCGAGAACATGTTGTTGACGAGGACGTAGTTGGAAGGTTGAACGGGGATGACAGGTCGAGCACTACAAAGCGAGCGAGAACAACGACGGTCAGCGACACGAGGAGGAGGAGGGAAGCGAACGAGACGAGTCGACTCACGTCTGTGGAACCATGGGAAGTCTCGAAGGGTGAATCGGGGGTTGAGGAGCAGCGTCAGGAAGATCTCGTCCAGCAAGCTTGAACATGAGGGCTTGGCGAGCAGCAGCGTCCATTCGTTGACCTACAAGAGAAAGGAGAAGGAAGAGTCAGTTCGGGGAAGAACAACGCGACGAACGAACGCGAGAAGGGGAGACGAAACAAACCAGCGTTGTCGTCGAGACTCTCGGGCCTGTTTCCATCGTTAGCGTTGGGGACGACGGGACCTGTCTGAACGAAGGGAGTGTGAGGAAGGTTGCTGGGCTGAGCGGGAGTGGCAGCTTTCTCGTTGACGGTCGAGACTCGGACTGAGGAAGAAGAGGAAGGGCAGAACGAGTCGCGTCAGCGTTAGGGCGCGAAAGATCTTGAAGCGAGGGAAGGAGGTAGCGGACTAACGTTGTCTTCCAGCAAGCTCGAAACCGTTCATGGTCTGAAGAGCAGTCTTGGCAGCTTCGAGGTCCTTGAACCTGAGCGAAGAAGAAAAAGGCAAGGTCAGCTTCGCATTTCGACTTCCAAGACGACTCGTTCGTCCATCTCCCTCGAGAAGCGATCCAGGAGAGCTGCGACATCCAATGCTGCCCATCTCCTTCCAAGCCATCGCCCAACCCCTGCGAACCGTCGTCCAACAAGGAGAGGAAGAAAAACCTCGAACTCACTGAACAAACGCAAACCCCTTACTCTTCCCCGTCATCGAATCCCTATGCAAGTCCACAAACTCCAGCTCCCCGAACGGCATAAACACCTCCCTGATGTTCTCCGCCGTCAACTCGAAGTTCAAGCTTCCCACGTAGAGTCGATGGTAGGGGATCTCGGCATCGGCGTTTCGATCCCTGTTGAGCTGAGGAGGAGGAGGACCTCGCATTCCCAGAGGAGGGAGGGATCCAGGTCTGATGTGGGAAGGGTGTGGGTGGTAGTTGGGCAAGCGTGGGTGTGGTGAGGAGTCCGAGGAGAAACGAAGAGGGGTGCTTGAGAGCAAGGAGGGAAGAGAGAGGGGAGGGAAGCAAGAGCGAGTCAGTAACGAAGGGGGTTCTTGCTCGCTTTGAGAGGACAGCGTGACGCGAAGAAGAGAGAGATGGGATGGTCAAGAGTGGGAACTTACCCTGAGAGAGGAGCGTGAGGGTTGAGAGGTTGGATAGCAGGAGTCGTTCCAGCAGCGAGCTTGTTTCGTTCCGCCTCGGTGAGCTCGACGAGGATGGGGATTCCCATGACGATCGTTCCCGTGAGCTTGAGAGCTTGTTCGACCAGAGCGATCTCGGAGAGTTCGACGTATCCGATTCTGGAGCAGCAGCGAACCACGAGCAAAGGACGAAAAAGTCAGCTTCGAGCGCTCGAGAAGAAGGAAAGCGAAAGGAAAGGACAAGACTCACCCTTTCGACCTCCTCGACACCCTGTCCGTCACGATCCTAGCATCCCTGACGGTTCCCTCTCCCAGCTTGTCCTCGAAGAAGGCTCCGAGATCTCTCGAAGTGAGCTTCCCTGCGATTTGGGAGACGAAGACGGAGCGAGCTTCGGAGTCGATCTCGTCGAGGAGAGCGTCGGCTCCTCCTCCTCCTCCAGCACCTGAGGTGTCGTAGCTTGGGGATCCTCGGCGACGACGACGAGGTGGGGATCGGTTGTAGTCCCTGTGTTCAAAGCAAAGCGAGGTGGGAAAGAAGTTCAGACGAAGGAAATAACGAAGTGGAAGGAGAAGGGAAGGAGAACGAGAGCTCAACGAAACGAACCTGTCGTCTCGACCTCCTCCTCGTCGGTCCCCTCGTCGTTCTCGATCCATCTTGGCGTAGTCTGTAGAGTGAAGAAGGACCCAAGAAGGAGATGAGCTTGGTTCGCATGGCAAAAGAGGGAAGAACCGAGCTCGACGAAGGACGGTCGAATGGACTCACACTCCTCCTTCTCCCTCTCCCTCTCCCTCCTCATCTCCCTATCCCTCGCATCACGATCCTTCTCTCGGGTATCCCTAGAGTCTCGTCCTCCTCCTCCTGACCTCCCACCGCTCTCTCTCGACTTGTGAGAATCTCTCGAACGATCCCTCTTCCTGTCGTCTCCTCCTTCCAGTTTCTCCCTCCTGCTGCTCCTCTCTCCTCTGTCCCTGTCCTCCCCTCTAGTAGACTCTTCAGCTCGCTCCCTATCCTTCCTCTCTGCCCTTTTCCTCCTTCTCTCCTCAGGATCCTCGATATCATCCTCTTGTTGTCTCTCTCTCTCCCTCCTCTTTCGTCTTTTACGAGCTTCCTCTTCGTCCTCGTCTGGTTCGCCCGATCGTCCGTGTCGTTTCGAGGAGGATCGTTCGGGTTCGGGGTGGGAGGAGCGGGAAGCGGAGTGTCGAGAGGTCGTAGGGGAGGGAGCAGCACCAGCAGCGGCGGACCTGGATGTATGCGGCGAGACAGCGAAAGGTCAGCTTCGGTCAAAGGGAAGGGAAGGAAGGAGCCAACGAAAGGAGGGACGAACGACTTTGAGACTTCGGGAGTGAGATCCCTGTCGATTTTGCCGTTCCTCTGAGGAGAAGGAGTGTCTTCAACGTGAGAGGGCATATTCAAGAGAGAGAAGAGAGGAAGATATCGATGGGGGAGGGTTGACGACGTTGGTGGCGAGAGAGAGCTGACTCCACGCTTGTTTCATCTGCGGTCGAGCTTCGTTCCTTTTGTTTCCGTCCAACTTCGACGACCTCCTTCTTCTTTTTTACTAGCGGATCGTCTTCTCTCTACACTCTCGGGTGAGTAGATATACTCGCACACTCAATTCTCGATCTAGTTCGCCCAGGATCGAACGCTGACGAGCCCTGTTGCTCCCTTTGGCACAGGTCCCCTCCCCTCCCTTCCCTCCTTCTTTGCGGGATGCCCTCCTCCGATCAACTCTGGGGAGAAGATCTTCAACTCGTGAGTGCACATACACTCACCATCTGTATCCTCGATCCCTTGCTGATTCCTCCGATCCTCTCTCCTTGCTCACTCTTAGGACGCTCCCACTCTCGCCCGACTCTCTCAGCTCGAAGCAGCAAGCTCCTCCGCTTCCTCCTCCTCCTCCTCCTCCCACCAAACCAGAATGTCCCAGATCGCATCAGCATCAGCAGCAGCCCTCCCAGCACCTCCCGGACCTTCCTCACCGTCCAACGCATCCTTCTCGAGACTCACTCGTCGGCTCGAGGAGACCAGAGGAACACAAGACGCTCCAACGTTCGAGGACGAGGTCGACCTGGGAATGTACGACGACGACGAAGTCATCGCCAACCCTACAGTCTACAGGGCCCTCGATACTATCACCAGGGAAGGAAGAGGCAGACCTGCCGTTCCTCCATACCAAGTCCCACTCGCACCTCGCCCTTCCTCCTTCCTTGCTCCCTCTCCACCTCTTCCTCGTCCTCCTCCCTCCGGTCCCTTCATGGACCCCGTTCGTCTTTACAATCCCATCCCCAACGCACGTCTCCAAGCCGCTGCTGGTCCCTCCAACCTCCCATCGTCCACTGCTGCCTCGGATGGCTCCTCCTCAGTCTCCTCGTCACGAACCATCTCGCCGGAACTCCTCCAGCTTCGCCCTCCTCCGGCTCCGAGACTCGAACATCCTCGACCCTCCCTCTCCCCCGAGAAGCTTCCCGGTCGAATCAAGAGACCAAGACTGAGGAGAGAATCTTCTTCGGACAAGGAGGAGATGGCTGAGACCAGGGTCGCGTCAGGATCGAGGTCTCAAGAACAACAACCCAGAATCAATGTTCTCCCTTCCTTTCCTATCGCCTCAACTTCAACCTCCGCCGCCAGCACGATCCCCAACCTCTTCACCATCCTTTCCAAACCATCCACCTCTCCCTCGACTCGCGACAAAGGCAAAGGCAAAGCTCGAGCCTCACCCACCTCCATCGCCAACCCTTCCCCTCGTCGTTTCGCGTCCTCCTCCTCCTCGATCCTCCTTAAACCCAAACCCGAACCCAGCACCACCATCGAAGACGACGAACTTCTACTCCTCCTCGACGCCAACACCAGCAGCAACGCTTCTCCTTCGGCATCGAAGGACAAGGGCAAAGGAAAGGAGAGAGCGCCTCTCTTCTCCGAGGAAGACTTCGAGTGCTCCATCTGTCAAGATCTCACGGTCGGCACATCGTCCTGCGTTCCCTGTGGTCATACGTTCTGTGGTGGATGCATCTGGGACTATCTCAAGGCTGGGAACGTGAGTCGCCGAGCCCTTCTGAACCGAATCGGAACTGCGACGCGTCGAACTCGAGCTCACTCCTTCCTTCTCCTCGCTTCGCCTTTTCCAGTCCACCTGCCCGATCTGCCGAGCCTCCATCCCCTCACACGGAACTCGAATCATCCCCAACTACGTCGCCGAGAACCTTCTGTCAAAGTGGGCGGAGGCGACGCTGAAGGAGGACGAAAGGAAGGAGTGGGTGTCGAGGAAAGACGGATGGCTTGGTTCGTTCTTCGTTCCTCCAAATCTCTTCGCTTCCTTTCGTTCGCTCGAACATCCGCTGACCTCTCACTCTCCGTTTTGGTCCTCCTCTCGTGTCGTTCAGCCTACAAACTCTCCCTTGAAGACGACCCTTCCTTCAACCCTACCTCCGCTCGACCCGCCGCCGCCTCCCGACCCTATCAACGCCAACTCCCCTCTCGCGTCTTCGGAGCAGGAGCAGACGACGATTGGCTCTTGAACCTCGGTCGAGATCTCGGAGGAGAGGACGAACGGCCACGCCAGTACCTCGCGAGGCGACCGCCCGTTGGTGTCAGGCGACGAGTGAGGGAGGCTTCGTCGAGTGGTGAGGAGAGGGAGGAGAGAAGGGATGGGGATTACAGACCTCGTGGTGAGGCGGGAGGGTCAGGGTCTGGACCGAGGAGGGAAGGAAGAGGGTTCGGGTCGTTGTTCGGACGACGCTTGGACGATGAAGGGTTCCCTCCCCTCCCTCCTGCCGTCGGATCTTCGTCGTCTTCGAGGAGGTCTACGAGAGTGGTGAGTTCGATATCCCTTCTCTCTCGTTCAGTCCACGCTTCCTCTCTCGTGTACTAACATCCCTCTCTTCCTTTCCCTCGTCTCCATCAGCGCATCCCCGACTCCCCACCACCACCTCCTCGACCACCCTCCCTCGCCCGTCCCTCGTCTTCTTCCTCGTCGTCTCGCTCCCGAGCACCACCGCCACCACCCAACGCAGCTGGACCTTCCCTCATATCCTCACGACCCATCCTCCCCCTCCCACGACATCGTCGAGCGCCCTCCCCACCAACAGCAGGAGGTCTCTCCCCTCGAGCTCGTCGACGACTCGCCGTTCTAGGACCGGAGGACAGCGACGAGGATCTTGATCTCGATCTTCTCTTCGGAGCCATCGGTTCCCCTCCACCTCCTCCTTCGCGCCTCTTCTCCGCTCCCGTCGTCCCAGCAAGACCGTCGGCTTTGTCATCAAGGCCGTCGGCGGATCCATCCAGCGTCTGGGCGAGCTTCAGGGCTAGTGCTGCTGCGAGTGGGAGCGGAAGTGGGAGTAGTGCGAGGAGAGCTGCAGCAGCAGCGGCAGATCCCTCGATAGCAACAGGAGGACCCCCATCGTCGAGACCTGGAGGAAGAGGAGGGTTCGCGAGGTTCGGTGGTCAACCTTCGTTCGCGGCGAGGGCTCCGTTGCAGAGGAGACCTGCCACTGCTGCCAGAAGGGGCGGGGATTCGGATATTGAGGTGGTCGATTTGATTTCGGATTAGGAGGGTTAGCAGTTTTTGGGGAGAGGGGAGAGGGAGGGTCGCGTTTCGTTTTGGTTCTCCGTTCTTTCGCTTCGTTCGTGTTTACGTTGTCTTTCTTTCGCTTACGATCTATTTTCACTTGTACGATTTTGTGCCACCCTCTAGTACCTACCTATGCCTGCGTCACCCAGCTCGTTCTCGTCGCGGTCGATTCGAGAGAGAGTCAGAGGAATGAACCTCGTCGCACCCGCGTCTCTCCCATGCCAACAGAATTCGAAGCTCGTTAGATCATATATTTAGAATCCGTAATCGAAAGTTTAGGCTCTACTATCGGCCAACCCTCGTCCACCTGGAGGTACGAAGGAGGCAAGTCCGCTGAGGAGAAGACCATCGTCGCGTCTGGTCCCCCACGTCCTCCTTCCTCGTCCTTCGTCCCTCCTCCTCCTGCTGCTGACGACAACCTATCGACGCGACTCTCTCCCTCTGCGAAAGTCGAGCTCACTCCAATGGGAAGGACCTGATCGACTTCCCAATCGCTCTTCTTCCCTGGGAGCTTGAGGTTCAGACGAAGGTGGTACTGTTCGAAAACGAGACGCGTGATCAGGTCTCGGTTCATTTCGAGACGAAGGGAAACAGGATATGTAGAAGGCAAAGGAGCTCACCCCACAGGACAACAACCCCTTCGTGAACTCCACTCCAAAACTCGGTCCAGCACTCTTCGTCGCTCCCCACCCCACCTCCATCTCACCCACACAAACGATCTCGCATCCGTACCTTCCCTCCCGCTCAGGTCCCTTCCATCCGGGTTTCCCGTACCACACGCGCGACTCCTTCGCCAAGTCTGTAACAGGTCCGACGACCTGGGAGAGGACTTGAGATTTCCCTTGAGCTTGGGTGAAGACGTTTCGGACGAGGGAGATGGTGAGGGAGTCGGGGGTTGGAGGGGAGATGGTTGGGGGTTCAGGGGAGGAAGGGTCGATGTGGTAGAGTTTGGGAGCTAGGAGGAGGAGGGAGAGGTGGAAGGGGATGTTTTTGGCTCGGGGGAAGGAGGAGAGGGAGGGGATGGAGAGCTGGGTTGCGAAGGTCGAAAACGAGGCGGTCAGCCCGGCGACGCGTCGAGAACTGAACGAACGAGGAGAACGAGTCGAATGCAAACTCACCTTGATCACGATCTTCTTAGGCTGAGCTAACCAGCCTTCCTTGAAGTCCTTCTCGGCGGAGGCGGTGACCCATCCTTCTGCTTCGGTTGGTTCTCGAGGCGGAGTTGGAGGAAGAGGGACGGAACGAGGAACGATTGAAGGAGGGACGAAACGTGGATCGGTCGAGGGAGGAGGCCTGTTGAGGAGCCAGAAAGGTCAGCTCACGGCGAGAACGAGCCGCCAAAGAAAGATAAGGGATCTCACATAACTATGAACGGAACCGTCAGTCTCTCGTCCGTTGAGAAGGCTGAGCTCTTTCGAGCGACGAACTTGACGAAGTCTGTTTCAGCAGCCGAGAGCGAATCAAGTCAGATTGTCTCTTCCCTTTCCTCCCTCCCAGAGATGCGATGGGAAGACTACTCACAGGCAACCCTAGCGACGGTATGACCCTCTATCGAGCTTCCCTTTCGAGTTCCTCCCTCGAACGAAGGCGGGAGATGGAGTCCGGCTGAAGGGAGGAGGAACGAGAACGGTATCTTGACGAGCTCGGGACCAGGAGCTGAGGAGGAGGCTGGTTGATCGTTGGCTGTCCAGAGGGTTTGGTCGGATGTATACTGATCGGGTAGGTGGGAGACGAGGGATTAGGAGGTGAAGGGCGAGTGAAAAGAGAGACAAAAAGGTCGGGGGGAAGGAACGTTCGAGCTCACCATCGAGGTCGCTTCCTTTGCGTTGCCTGCAAGAGCCGTAAGAGTTGAAGGGTCAACGAATTGTCTCAGCAGTACTATGTATAAGTTGGTTACTGACTAGGTCTAGCCTTATCCGCTGTCGTACTAGAAGCGTAGCTCGTTGTCATCAAACATCGAACGGAGGAGGTGAGCTCGCTGAGCTTGGTTTGCTTCCCTTGCCCGTCGATGTCGAGAAGAAGAGTCGCCACTCCGCTGAGACGCTCTCCAGGAGTGTAGATCTTGATTGGATCATCGAGGTAGACCTGAAAAGAGGGCGAGAAGAGAGGGAGATGGGGATGGTCAGCTTTCGTTCGATGGGGGATGAGCTCGCAGACCTCCTCCTTTCCCGCCTAGCTCCGTTTGCTTCCTCGTCCAGCTCGAGGAAGGCACTTACATTCAGGACCTTGGCAGACGAGGAAGAAGAGCCGAAGAGGGAGTTCATCCTGGAGACTAGAAAGCTCGTTGGCCTCGAGGCTGATGGTTCAAGGGAAGGCTTGAGAGCTGACTGACCTGTTTTCTTCGAGGCGATGTCGGGCTGCGCTGAGTTACGTAACCTCGACAGCACTGCTGTAGAGGTCGACTCCGTTATCAGAAGCCATATGGGTTGAGTTATCGGGCCTGATCCTGGTCTATGTACTAGCTTCAGAGCGAGGAGCTCCGAGAGAAGGGTTCGTCGCGCATGAAATCGAGCACAGGGTCGTCAAGAAAAGGTCGTCTAGTTACAAGCTGAGGAGGGGAACAGAGATCGAGAAAGGGAGATGAACAAAGCCCAAGATGTGAAGCCAAAAGGAGATCTAAGAGAGGAGGAGTGAAAGAAGAAACGCGAAAGAAAGAGCAGAGGGAGAAACAAATCAAGCCTGGTGGGTGGTCTTCGCGTCGATGGGCTGAGCGGCGCTGCTAGCGTTCGAGCGAGTAGATCGTAGCTCGTGGGACTGTAGGGTGGAAAAGAGACGAGCGAAAGGTCAGACTGGCGTCGGGAACGAGAACGAAGGAAAAAGGAAGGGAGTCACGCTCTCTCCGTCCGCGACTCCTCGTCGCTTCGAGTCTCCTCCAACGACGCCTCCTCGTCGAGCCTTCCTGTTCCTGTGGAGTTCGACGAGCAGGAAGGCGATGGCGGCGAGGACGAAGGCGATGATGGCTCCGATGATACCAGCGACCAGAGGAGAGGTTCGTTGGGCACCAGTTGTGGAGGTGACGGGAGCGGTTCGAGTCGACGCGTTCGCGATCTCGATGAGATCGCACCCTCGAGAGACCTTGTTCTCGCACTTGTTACACCAGACCTGAGGACGAAAAGGGAAGAAGTACCCGTCAGTATCGGTGTTCAAAAGCGAAACAGAGGTGAGTGGGAAAGAGCACGAACTCCGAGGTCGGTGATGGCGTAAGGAGAAAGCTTGGTTCGGAAGTCGTCGAGCGAGACCTCGTCCTGTCCCCACATCTGAGTAGCGACGAGATCGGAACCGTCGGTGGTGGTGGAGCTTCCGTTTCGGCTGTGGAAGGGTGAAGAGGAAGGAAGGAAACGCGATCAGCTGCTGCTCGAAGAGGGTCGAGAAAAGAAGACGAGGCGAGACTCACAAAGCCAGCTTGAGGGTCAAGTCTCCGGCGGTGGAGTTGTGAACCTCGAGAACGGCGACGGAGGCGTCTGTGTGAGTCGAAGTCGCGAGGGAGGGAGGTAGAAGGTCAGCGAGGGTCGCGAGGACGAGGAGGAAGACGAACGCGACGAACAGTCGACGATGTTGGGGTTTCCGACCTCGGTCATGTTGAAGATGGAGAGGAAAGGCTTGTAAGCGCATCCGAGGTACATCATCTTGAGTCCGACAGTGGTGTTCTCGATTCGCTCGAATCCGTCAAGGATGGGTCCGAGGAGAGCTGTCGGGGGAGAATGAAAAACGACCAAGCTCAGCTCGAAGCGTTTGGATCCGTCTTCTTCTTCTATTCAACTCACTCTGTCCAGCGATGTTTCCGATTCCGTCGAGCTCAGGATCAGTGAAGACGGCGTGTTCGTGGTAGTTGGCGAGATCTGGAAAGAATGGAAGGGAATCAGCGATTGGGAACTCGAAACGACAGCCTCGGAACGAGTCGACTCACCTCGAGCCTGCTCCATGGTGGCAAGCGAGGTGCTGTTGTAGAAAGCGGCGTCGTGGATGTACTCGACGTTCATGTAGTCGAAGATGTTCCACATGTTCTCGAACGAGACGTTTCGGTTGACGATGGGAGCGAGGGACTGACGGGGAGGGAGGAGTGGGAAAGTCAGCGCTCGCTCGCGTGAAGAGAGACGGAAGTCTGAGCTCGAGTACACTTACAGCAAGGAAGTCCTTGGCTATGGCTCCTCGAGCCTTGAAAGCGTCAGAAGCGTCTGGAAGAGGGCCAAGAAAGAGAGAGAGAGGGCGTCAGATCAAATCGCGAATCGTTTCGAAGTCGAGCGGCAGAGCACGACGAGGACTCGAGGAACGCACAAACAGCCTTGGTGTTGGCGGTGAAAGCAGGACAGTCGGTGTATCCCTCAAGTGAGATATCCTCAGCAGCCTCGATGGTCTAAAAGAGACGAAGGAAGGGAGGTAGACGAAGTCAGCTCGACGCGTCTTCTCATTTCCGTTCTTCCGGAACTCGAAACGCGAACATACCTCAACAGGGACGTAGAGGAATCCACCCAGAGGCGAGGTGATCACCGTGCCATTGGCGAGCGTGTTGTTCGAGTAGACGTTGGCTGGCCACATCCCTCTGGAGGAAGCAAAAAGCAAAGAAGGAAGGGGGAGAAGTAGGCGTTAGAGACGAGTTGACGCTCTCGACCGCCTCGTCTTCAAACGCCTCGAGGTTAGGATGACATCGATATGAGTAGTACTCACTGCATCAAAGCTGTAGCCGAGTTGACGATGACCTTTTGGTCGTGAAGGAGAAAGAAGAAGGAGGAAGGGAACGGAGGACGCGGCGAGGAGAGACGGTCAGTCCCGACTCGCGAAGGTTTGGGTGATGGAAAGTTTTTGGAGACCGAGTGAAGTCGAGCGGAGAAAGAAGGAGCTTACCTGACCCTCGGACGAGCTATAAGCGGACGCAACATACACGTTAAAGAAGGCGGGAAAGAAGAGCGGAGGGGGCGGAAAGTGGAGGGGAGGGGAGGGAGGGAGGGGGCAAGGGAGGAAGGAAGAATCAGCTCGAGATCGCGAAAATCGGCAAGAAAAAGCTGAGAGAGCGATTGAGGGGATGGGAGGGGAGTGGAGGAGGAAGATAATATAACTCACTCAGCCCGAACGTCCAGTTGAGCGAGCTTAGGAAGAGGCCAGCTGATTCCTTGGATGAAGGTCGAGGAGGTCGAGTTGAGGTACCTCTGCTGGAGAGCCTGTCCGGACTGGTACTCTTGAACCTCTCCGAGGGGAGTGATGGCAGTCCCGGAAGCAGTGTAGGAGGTAGGGTTTTGCTGGTGAAGAGGGAAACGAAGGATGGGGAGGGGGTGAGAAAGAAGAGGGAGGAAGAAAGCGTGAGCTCTCGTCTTTCTCGCCTATCTCCTTGCTGTCGATTCGAAGGAAGGTGGCGACTCACGTAGAACCCTTGACGATCTCCGTGACGGGTGATGATGATGGCTCCAACGACGGTAGACATGCTGCTGTAGTAGAAGAAGGAGGGAGGGTGAAAGGGGGAGAAGCGAGAGGTCGGAGGTGAGGTGAGCAGATGGTCGTCGGTGGGAAAGAAACGAGTCAGCTCTCTTCAGGGAAGCTTTTGAGTTCGTTTTCGGTGCAAGAAACGCCTCCGAGCTCTTTCCTATCTGTCGGCGAGAGTTGAAGGCTTGACAAAGCGAAGAATAGATCGAGGAAGGCTGGTTGCCGTGGGGCACGAAGGAGGAGAGATCGGGGGGAAAAGGGAGGTTGATAAACGTTGAACCGAGGCTCGTCCTTCCCTCCTTCTCTCTTCACTCTCACCCTCTCTACAACCCCTTCAACATGGACAAATACACATCCTGCGAGATATCAGACGCTCTTCTCAAGCTTGGAATCAAATGTGGAGGATATATCCCAGGTAAGTGCTCGTTTTGCGACCCCCCTCCTTCCTCGCATCTCGTCCGAAGCTCACCTCCTCCTCCTCCCTTCCTTCTCTCTTCCTTCCCTCCTTCTATAAACAGACCTCCAATGCTTCTCAACTCCCTCTAACCCACCTCTTTTCGGTCCCATCTTCCCCGTCACGATGGTTCCCTTCTCGGACTCAACCTCCCCTCGACCCTCCCAGCACTTCGTCGATGCTTCTCCCTCCGGATCCATCATCTTGATCTCTTCTCCCCTCGGAGCGAAGAGCTCAAGTTGGGGTGGTTTGATGACTCTGGGAGCGAAGGGGAGAGGCGTGAAGGGAGTGGTGGTCTTGGGGAGAGTAAGGGATCTCGAGGAACATAGGAAGGAGCAGTTTCCGGTGAGCAGCGAATCACGACTCTCCGTCCGTGTCTGCGTCGTCGTCGTCGCTCCTTCTTCCCTTCCTGCTGAACCAGAACGCTGACTCACTCACCCTCTCTCTCGTACCCCGCTTCGATCCATAGGTCTTCGCCTACGACCACTCCACCCTCCCTCAAGCACCCTTCACTCGTCCCTCCCTCCTCAACGAGCCCATCACCATCCCTCTTCCTCATCTCTCCCTCTCCTCTTCAACCACCACCACCGAGATCCCCACCCTCACCATCAACTCAGGAGATATCCTCCTCGCCGACACGGACGGAGTCGTCGTCGTTCCCAAGGAGCTCGTCGAGGAGGTCATCAAGGGAGCCGAGGAGAGGAGGAAGATCGACGCGTTGTGCGAGGAGGATCTCAGGAAGGGGAGGGGAGTCGCGGAGACGTTCAAGGATAGGAGGAAGTGATAAGGTAGCTCGTAGATCTCGCGGTAGTAGATAGCTAGCGTTGCTCATTCTCCATCAGCTTCGACTCGCGTCGTCGACCACTTCGCCTTCGCTTTCGCATTCTTTCTTCGTTAGCTCGCTTTGGTTTCACACCAATGACCTTTCACGCCTTTCAGCCTTCCAGCCTGACATAGAGCACATCTCAGCACCGACGTGGAACCTCGGCGAGCGAGCTATCAGGCTCGATGGTTTAGCTTTCGAAGACGACGCGTCCGGATTTCTTCCTTTGAAGGACAGCCAAAGAGCCTGGCGAGGATCTCGATATCCATATGGATCGATTGAGTGTAATACTAGCGAAAGACAAGAAGAAATCTTGAGCGAAGTGAATGACCAAACAGCGACGCGATGAAGCAAAGCAAAAGGCGGAACGAGAAAACGAGAGAGCCAGTGTATGAAGACAACGAGGCAGATATAGGTGAAGAGTATGAGAGTGGTGAAAGTTGGTTCAGTTAAGGCGGTAGGCCTGGAGGAAGAAGAAGAGCAGGAGAAGGAGAAGTGAGAGTCGCGTCAGTCTTCGTGAAACACGACGTGTCGACTTCTCGTTCTTTTGATGTTGCAGAAGCAAAGGAGAAGACTCGCCCTCCCTCAGATCCGTCAATCCCAGCAGTTGAGCTCCTCCCAGCTTCCTTCACCCCAAAGCCTCGTCGAGCTTGAAGGTCCTCCTCCTCCTCCTCCGAACGACGACGAAGGAGCAGCGACGAGGAGAGGACGAGGACACAATCCGAGATCCCCGTTGAAGGATGGGGGCCAGGCGGTGGGGACGAGGGAGTAGTCTTTGAGGGGCTGGTGAGAGAGGTCGAGAGGGTAGTGGGATGAGTGGAAGGTGGGTCCTGCGTCGACGAAAAACGACGACGCGTCGGGCTGGTGGAATTGAGGAGATGGCATTTCGAGAGGAGGGGGAGAGGTTGGGTGGTAGGCATGATTGGAGAGATGAGGGCTCGACTGATATGGGCTGGCTCGATGATTCGGGGAGGGGGGAGGGGCAGGAGGGAGGAACGACGCGTCCCCAATCGAGTCGTCTTCCGCCTCGAAACTCTTCCATCCCGCTCGTTTGTCCCCACCTCTCCCATCTAAGCCTATGCCATACTTGGGTATGGTCGATGCTGAACGAGGAGCGAGCGCCGTTGTGCTAAAGGGGGAGGAGAAAGCGAGTGGGGAGGGAAGTGGAAGTCGTTCGCGACGTTTGGTGGCTCGAGGGGTTCGGATCTTGATGGGGTAGACGCAGTCGGTCCCGTTGGTCTCGCATCGAAAGCACAAGCTCTTCCCGTCGCACTGGTGTGAATACAGAAGCAGTCGGTATACCTTTCGTTTTTTTAAATCGAGTCGCGAGACATCGACGACGCGTCTTGATTTCGAGCCTCGTCGAACCGGGGGACGCATTCGACTCACTCTTGACTTCCTAGCTCTGCATGACGAGCAGGCCTGATAGTTAAACGAAAGCGAAAAGCGTGGTCAGATCGGAACGAGTTTGGAAAAGGGAAGCAGAGGACTGGTTCGAGGGAATCGAGCGACGACGCAAGAGACTGCTACGAGAGACGAGGGGTATTTCTGACTGACCTTGCTTCTCCCTGACTCGTAAGGTCCGATGAGCATCAGTCTACTCTGACTCGTGGATCTCCTACTCTCATCCTTCCCTCCTCTCGAAGCTTCGGAGGCAAAAGGGCAGCCGCCGTCCCATCCCTCAGAAGAGAGGGTTTCATCGAACGGCTCAACGACGAGAGCGATAGAGCGGGGCGTCCCCAACTGATCCGAGGAGTTTTGGGGGGCCGAAGAGGGCGAAGAGGAGGTGGATGGGCTGGGATCGGGCGTCGACGCGCGAAGTGCAACTTGAAAGTCCTCGACGAACCGACCGAATACGTCCTTTCTTGATGCGAAGTCCGTCGACCTGATACGAACGGCAGTGGGAGAAGTAGGAGGAGGGTAGTGGGGCTGTAGTCGAGTCGAAGCCAAGTAGAGGAGGGAGGAGGAGAAGAAATCGCCGATGGGGGAAGTTGAACGAGGAAAGTGGACGCGAGTTTGGACAGCATGCTTGGAGTAAGGCATCGTGCGAGGTTGGAACAAGGGGAGTAGATGAGTGGAAGGGGAGGGAGGTGATGATGGTTGGAAGGCAACTTCTGAGGGGGGCCGAAGGAGACAGGGCGAGTCGTCCAAGTCCTCGACTCGTTTTGGACAAGTTTTGCTGTTATTCCCCAAAAAACGAGACCGCAAGCGAATAAGGAGGCAGTCGAGGATCAGATCGAGGAAAGCTACAGAGGCTGAGACAGCAAAGTTGGAAGACGACGACGAAGAAGTGAGTGATGAAGAACCAAACAAGAATTTGACGACTCGTCTGCATCCAGCTCGAGAGCTCTGCTCATGTTTCGATAGGGTACCTAACGTCTTTGTTCATATGCAGGCTAGACGGAAAGGTAGAGCTTTTCAGGAGAATCGAAGGACTGGGCAAAACCAACGAGAAAGACGCGTCAAAGGGAAGGTCGCACTCGAAACTGAAGCGTCTGAGCCGCGGCGCTTGAACCTTCTTCCCTCCTTTTTCTCCGGAGCCCGAGTCGCCGTTCCCTTGACTTCCAATCCTCGAACTTGAGAAAACTCTCTGAAATTTGGAAGATCAAGAAGATGGTCGGCGATTTCAGCGACAAGTCTGCTGGGGGAGGGAACGAGACTTCTGCGCTCTTCTCTCGAGCACCCTCGCGCGAGTTCAATCTCAGGATGGCAACGTAGACCTCGTCGAGATTCTTCTGAAAGATACTTCAAAGACTCCCGAAGTTGGCCCCAACCGCGCTGATGCGAGAGGAAGACGAAAGGAGCGAGCGACCGCGCTCCCTCGGCGTTGACGCGTCGACTCAACTCTGCCTTTTGTTCTCTCTCAGCCTCTCCAAGGAAGGTGCCGAGTCTGAACAGCAAAGCAATGAAATCGAAAGTAAATTATACAGATGGTAATGAAGGAGATCGAGAAGAGAGATCGCAACGAGAGATCGAGATCGATACAAAATCTTGAAAGTACGAGTCGCGTCGAGTGTCCAGACGACAGAACGAAAAAGAGAAAGAACGAAAGCTGACCGCTGACCAAACCAGGACCTAGCTAAGATACCACCTCATCCCATGTTCTCCTCTCCTCAGCCCAAGTATTCCGTCCTACTAACGATCACCACCCCGTCCTCCTTCCTCATCAAACTCAGCCTCGATGGTCTCCCTCTCTCAGCGTCCTTCCTCGCCTTGGCTGGAACGACGGACGCCATCACCTCCTGACATCTCAGCTCGACGTGCTTCGACGGCTCAGATCCGAAGAGGAGGTCGTAGGAGGAGAAGGAGGTCTTGGGATCCTTGGGGAAGGCGGTTCCGCTGAGGGAAAGATAGGAAGAGATAAAGGGTCAGCGACGCGTTCGAGAAAAGAGGAGACGAAGGAGAGTGTGAAACGAGGACGTACTAGATGGTTATCATCTCCTCCGCCGTCTGACTGATGAACTGAGCCTTGTATCCACCTCCGTGAGGATCGTTTTCCTGCTTGAGACCCGGAGGGAGGTACCTGCGGTTCGAGTCGAAGGAGAGCGAGGGTCAGCATTCGCTCTTTCGCGACTCTTCTGCTCCTCCTCGAACGGAAGAAAAGGAGCGCTCACCTCAGCAGCTCGGGAAGAGGAGTGACAGGCTTCTCCAACCTCCCGACTCCGGCTCCTCCGTCTTCGCCGCCGGGAACGAAGAACTGCGCAGACGAAAAGAAGGAAGGTGAGATCAGTCTCGAGCGAGGAAGGAAACAGCAAGCAGCACGTGCTCGCTCGAACTCACCGTATACCTCACACTCTCCACTCCGACAATCGTCCAAACACTAGCCTCGGGAACCTCGATCCACCACCTCGCCGTCTCTCCTACCCCAGCAGGGTCTCCAGTCGAACGCGAAGGTCCAGCTCCAACGGGAGGACGCGATCCTCCATCGGTCGAGTTCGTCCTCTTCTTTCCCTTCCCCTTCGCAGCGACGGTAGGTTTTGAGAGGGATGAAGCTGAGGTTCGACGCTTGACGACCTTGCCTCCGTTGTTGGACGCGTCGTCGACGGCGGTGGGAGGGAGGAACGATCCGGACGCGTCGGGAGGGGAGGGAGGAGCTGAGTCGATGGGTTGGGAAGGATTGGGAGGAGAGGGTTCGGAGGAGTTGCCTTCTTGAGAGGGGGTGGGAGCGAAGAGGGTACGAGCGTTGTTCGGACAGCTGGTCTGGACTTTGTCGCCGATGATCGAGAGGAACGCGCCAGAGATTCCAGCTTTGGTTGGGTCGCGAGGGATGATGGTTGGGCTGTAGAGTTCGAGGGCGATCTGTGCAGAATCGCAGGAGTGGAAGAGAGAGGAGAAGAGTCAGCTTCTCGAACGTTGAAGATGGGGAGATGGGAGACGAGCGACGAGAGAAAGACGAACCTTCTGAAGCTGAGAGATCGCGTCTCCTGCTCTCTCCCCAGGAGGAACGCACACGTCCGCCGCTGTTGATCCCTCGCCGATCGAAGGTTCTCCTCCGAGAGCAGTCGTGTTCTGATCCATCCTTCTGAGAACGAGAACGGGCGAGACGACTCCTGACTTTGGGCATTGAAGAACGACGGTTTGGTCTGCGATACGAAGCGGAGATGTAATCAGCAACGAAGTCCTTCCACCATCCGAGAAACGAGTGAACTCACTGAAGCAGATGGGAGACAGGTGACTCGCGTCGTAAGGAAGAGCGTTGATGGGAGGTTCAGGCCAGTCGGGATCGAGGAGAGCGAACGACGAAGTCCCTTTAGCTTTCTCCCTCGCTGGAGGACGAAGAGTTCGACAGTCGACGAGCCAGATGATGAACGCTGGAAGAGGAAAAGGCGAACAAGGAGATGGCGAGGCGAGTCAGCTATCGAAGAGGTTCGTCTCGTCGCGTCGATTGAAGAACAACGAGCTCACAGTCCCAATGAGACGTCCCAGCCTCGAACATCGGAGGTTGGAGGGAGGCGGCTCTCCTCTGAGTCCAGATCTCTGGACTGACGAGTCCCGAGCCGTCCGAAGCCTTGATGTGGGAAGCAGAGTCGGAGACGGAGAGGTACCGAGTGCTGTTGGTTTGGGATCGAACTCGTTGGAAGGCCGAGATGAGGGTTCCGTGATGCATCGCGACTGTTTGCGCCGATACAGAGGCGAAATAGGGAGTGGTCAGCGACGCGTTCGTCGTCAGAGAGGAGGAGAAGGCGAAGAACGAGACGCGTCGACGAGACAGGACGAGACGCGAAGAGATGCAAGACTCACGATCGACGCCCTTCGCTCCAGCTCCCGAGCTACCACTCCCACCTCCCTGCACCTTCTTCCTGGCAGGTTTGCTGATGACCTTGATCTCCTTGCTCTCGAAGGTTCCGATCTCGACATCGGCAGACATCGACTCGACCTCCTCTCCTCCTCCGACTGCCCTCGATCCGGGGATCACCACCTTCACTCTCGTCCTGACCTGCCTCTTCCCACCACTGGCTGCCGAAGAAGAGAGGTTCTCTCCCTCCGAGACGAAGAGCTGCTTGCCGAGTGTGGTGCCGTAGATGGGGATCTCGTCCGGAGTGGTCGAGGAATTCGAGACGGAGGAGGTGATGTCCTTTCCGTTTGCGGAGATCCAGATCGGAGGAGACTGCTTGGTTGGAGGAGCTTCGTTGGTGATCGTCATGGTGATAATGGGAGCCGAGGAGGGGGAGGGTGGGTAAGAGGAGGAGGAGGAGGTGTTGGAGAAGGGAGAGGACGTCGAGGGCGAGGAGGAAGAGTGGTGGTGATGAGGAGAGGTGGTGAGAGGAGAGAACCAGTGAGGTCCTGCGAGGAGAGCTGAGGGTGGTGGACAGAGGAATCTGCAAAAGGCGAGACGGAAGAAGGTCGAGGTGAGTTGCGAGCGAGAAGACGCAAGAAAGAGAAAGACGCGTTCGAGTTTGAGATCAAACTCACCTCTTCTCAGCCTTGTAAGACTTCTGGCCGACTTTGGGAGTCATGATGATGATCGACCTCTCTCCGTCTTCGAACCTCATCTTGGAGTCGATGTACCGTCGGACTTGGACGCTGGTGGTTTCAAAGAAGAGGACGTCAGCTCGAAGCGAAGAGACTCGAAGGCGAGCAGCGAAGATGAGAGGGACAGATCTCACGGAACGTTCGAATCTCCTTCACCTCCCATCTCTACATCCCCGTTCCCTTCCTCCTCCCTCACTCCGATCAAGTTCATGCTCTCCGCCAAGCGATGAGCTCCAGTCCACATCGAGACGTCTCCTTCCTCTCCAGCTCGATTCCGACCCATCCTCCTCCCGTTCTCTCCTCCTCCGACGTGACCGGATCCGTTCGTTGGATGTTGTTGGGACTGCTTCTGAGCTACTGGCTGATCGAACGCGAACGAAGGAGGAGCGTGGGTGTTGCTGAGGGAAGAGAAGAACGCGTCTTGACCGAGGAAGTCTCCATTCGAGTTCGACTGCTGTTGCTGGTCGTTTCGCTGGTGCTGCTGGTACTGCGGTTGATAAGGCGAGGGAGCTGAGAAGGTATTGTTGGGAGCGTCGAAGTCTCCTGGGATAGGGGAGTAGTACTGAGGTTGAGGAGGTTGAGTCGAGGGCTGATAAGGAGAGGGAGAGTGTTGGAAGGACTGAGGTTGCTGTTGTTGTTGTTGTTGTTGCTGCTGCTGATGATGATAGAAGGGGGTGTTGTTGTTGAAGTTGTTGACCTCGTTGCTGTTACTGAGGTGGTTCGGGATCGAGAAGGGAGACGGAGAGAAGGAGGTTGGGTCGAAGGAGGGAGTGAGTCCGGTGGGAGAGAACGAATTCGCTGAGGGATCGAACTGAGTGTCGGTTTGGAAGGAAGCGTAGAGCTGGTGTAGTGTATAGAGAGGTGTAGCGAGTCAGTACTATGTTTCTTGGCAGTAGACGAGAAGGATCAAGAGAGGGAAGGTGGTTGAGCTGACGTCTCGAGCTTGAGCTGACCTCCTCCTTTTGCTTCTACAGCGAGCGAAGGAGGAGGAAGCAAGGGCTCTCGTTTCGAAATGACGCCCCATGACGCGATGAGCATCTCTAGTATACGAGACGCAGCAAGGTCTCTGTGCAGGGGAAGGAGGAAGGAGATGGAGGAGGAACGAGCGACGAGGAAGGGATTTCCCCGAGAGAGCCGAGCCGAAGAACGCAGGTTCGTTCCCTCCCTCCTTCCTTCCTTCTCCCAGGCTCTAGACCAGCAGAGGATCTATAGAGTGACCCCTCCCATGCTCTACGAAAGACAGAAGAAAAGAAATCGAGCTTGAACTCACCTTGTCGAGCTCTCCGACGTCCCACTGAGGAAGCTGACCTCCTTCGCCTCCTACTCCTCCTGCTCCCATCCCTTGAGCTTGATCCCCTCCTCCTCCTCCTGGTCCTAGATGAGTGAAGGGAGGCGTAGGAGGAGCGTACTGAGTACTCGTGAAAGTGCTGTGACTGTGACTATTGGAGGAGGAGGACGAAGTGCGAGAAGGGTCGACCGATGAAGGGGAGGAGGACGAGGCAGAGGGAAACGAGGTCGAGGAAGAAGGTCGAGAAGGAGGTTGCTGAGATGGCTGCTGCTGAGGCTTGCTGGGTTCGTTGGGTTGCTGGATCTGCCACGAGCTGAACATATTGGAGAAGGGAGGGAGTGGTGGGTGAAGGAGAAAAGAAAGAAAGACAGGCCAAGCTGACGTGAGACTCGAGAGCAAGAGGCGCGACCGACTCGCTCGGACTCATTTTCAGATATCCTGCGAGCAAGTTTTTCGAAGGTCCGGAAGGCTGATATCTGGGCTCTCTAACGAATCGAAATTGGCGGAAGAAAAAAGGGTGGAAGAATCGGAGAGGGCTCAACGGAGAGAGCAGCTCGCACGGCTCGTCTCGTCTCGACTCGTCCCCGTTTTCTCTTGCCTCCCAACCACGACCTTCTCCTCAGCCACCATCAACGCCGTCTTTCCTTATTTCCTACCATGCCCTCTTCCCCACTCCCCAAATCAACCTCCAAGCTTCCCCCGGCTCCCAAAGCTTCAAACTCGCACTCGAACTCAACCTCAACCTCCTCAGCTTCCCCCGCTTGCCCTCCTCCTCCAACTACCTTCTCCAACTCCTCCCAGCCCGAGAACGACATCGTCTTCGAATCCGATATCGCAGCCTTCGACCATCACCTGGAACTCGGCTTCTAAAGATCGTCGGCAGAACGACCTGGAGGAGGAACTGAGGGAACTGAGGAGGCGAACGGGAAGGTCGTCCATGAGAAGGGAGCCGGAGGGAAGGAAGAAGCTGCAGAGAGCCCTTCTCAGGGTGATACGGATTTAGACGGTTCTTCTAGTGAGTACCAAACTAGTGGCTCGCAATTCGAAGGGGAGTGGTGTCGACGAGATCAGAATGGAAAGCCTCGTCGAGCTGCTGAGTCGTCTCTGACGTTCGTTCGTTCTTTTCGTCTTCCTTCTCCGTTCTTCTCTCGCTCTTCCAAGGAGGCCACACCTCCAAGTTCCCTTCTGCCGCTCAATCCGACTCTCAAAGTCTCGCCAAGCTCGTTTGGTCGGGAAATCAAGAGTGAGTCGCGTCGAGTCGTCGAGCGCCGACGTCTCTCTCTCTTTCCCCCTCTCCTCGATACATACCAGCTCACCCGTTCTTCTCGGTCATCTTTTTGTGATATATCCCCAAAGTCTCGGTATTTCCAACGACACCTCCTCGCTCAAACCAGACGACCACCCAGGCGAACGCAGAGGCTCGTTCGACGACGGAGGCGCCGTCCTCCCCTCCGACCTCCTCTCCCAGCTCGGCATGACCTCGACTTAAGCATCCTCTCCTCATTTTGTCTTACTCTATTGCATCTTCCATGCCCTGGTCCTTCTCCTACTACATCTCTCGTCTTGTTCGTCGTCGCCGGCGCGTCGAAATCGACTTGTCGCACCAGCTTCCCTGTTGGCCTAGTCTTTTTTTTCTTCCTTCCTAGGTTTGGATCATTGGATATATACGCTCCTCCCCCTTGCCTCAGTAATGACCGACTTCGAAGCGAGGCCCAAGCGGGAGAGAGAACGTGACGCGAACAACTCGTTCGAGATTCTTTCGATCCGCCGCGCTCGATCTCGTAAAGAACTAGAGAAAGAGCGGGATAAGATGGTGTTGATGGGAAGGTACATAAAGAGATGGGCCCAAGGGTATGAACAAGAAGAGAAGAGAAGGAGAGACTGAAGTGGGAAAGGAAAAGGAAAAGAAAACGACGCGTCCTCGTCGGTCCAGCGAAACCTAGAGAACGAGAGAGAGATGAAGCGAGCCAGAGTGTAGAGACCAGATAGATAGAGAAACATAGGAGTGAGAGATAGACAGCTCTCGCATACAGGGATCGACTGTCGACGGCGACGCTAAAGAGGTCAGCTTGATCGATCCAACGAACGAGCAGAGAAAGGACGAGACCCGTCTCTGAACGAAGGCAATCGAGTCACTCACCTCTTCACACAACTTCACGCCCTTCCATGAGCGTCCGAGCTCTCCCTCCTCTCGAGCCTTCCCCTCCTCCACACCGTCGTCTCCTCAGCAACGTCGACCTCCGAGTCCTCTCGAGCGATCCTGCTTCCCCTCTCCCCAGCTCCTCGAACCAAGCCACCCCTCCAGCCTCGTTCGGTGACTCCGGTTCGTCGTTGCATGAGGAAGAGGTTGCTGGGAACGGGGACGGGGACGGAGGGGGGAGAGGGTTCGTGCGAGGAGGAGAAGGAGGAAGACGGCGATGAGGGGAGAGTTTGATGTTGTTGTTGTTGTTGTTGATGTTGTTTTCAGAATCCCGAAGCACGATGAAGGATCCTGAGCGAGGTGTAACGGAGGTGCAAGAAGGGTCGAGAAAAGTCAGATGAGTCTGGAAAGGGTGAGAAGAAATGGAACGAAGCGAAACGTGAAGCACTCGTCGCGTCGGGCTCTCTTCCCTCTCGCTTGATTCCTCGTCGCGCTCCATCGCCCCACTCTTGTTTCGCTGACCCCGGGAGAGAGAAAAACGAAAGACTTACTCGTCACTTGAGATCCAGAGGTCCCAGCGTAAGCACTTCAAGAGCTGCATCTCCATGGCGTTGATGTCTCGAAGTTTCCAAGGGGTGTAGGGCACGAACGAAGAGTTGATGTGGGAGTGTTCAGAGGTGAGCTTGACGGCGAGGAGGAAGCCAGCGAAGGCGATTCGGAGAGGAGCGTCTTGGGTGATGACTGTTGAGCCATTGAGAGGAAGGAGAGAGGGAGAGGAGTCAGGAAGGTCGAGAGGGAAAGCAAGACAAGGAAGACACGTTGTCGACTCGACTCGACTCACCGTTCGCTCCCATCCTGGGAAAGATCTCGACCAGTCGCTCGAGGAGGATGACGGTGACGATGAGAAAGACGAGCTGTTAAAACGAAGAAGCCGTTAGCTACGAAGGGCGAAGCGAAGGAGAAGCAAACAGAGACGAAGGGATGAACGGGGGAGGGAGAGAGCTTGTTCGACCAGACGTGCAGCCATCTCCCAACCGCTTCCTTCTGAGCCTCAGCGTTGACTTTATCCCTCTTTGGAAGAGCAGGTAAGATCAGTCCGATAATCTCTGCACCCATCTCTGCGCACGAAAACAAACCAAACGAGGGAAGGGGGAGGGGGAGGGTTAGTCAGCTGAATCAGGAACGTCTCCCCTGTTACGTTTAATCAAGCGGACGGAAGCGAAGGGAAGACTCACAACAAGCATCCTCGCTCGCTTTGAGAGCCATCAACTCTGCCATCTGAGCACGATTTTCGACGCGCAATCCGATAAGGTCGACGTGTCCATCCTTCCCGAGAAGAGGACTCTGGGCTTCCTTGGAGTCGGCTGAAGCGACGAGGAGGCTGGCGAGGAGGGAAGCTTCGAGGGAGGGTGGTGATTAAGATGGAGGGGAAGGAGGGAGGGGAGTCATGAGAGGAGATGGAGAGGGAAGGGAGGTTGAGTGAGATGAGGATTCGTCGAGGTGGTTGCTGCTGGAGGTGGTAGTGGAAGGGACGTCGAGAGGAGGAGAGATGGAAGTCGGAGAGACGAGAGCGAGGAGGCAGGTGGGAGGAGATGGCGTCAGAGAGGGGAAGCGAGGGGACATGGAGGGAAGGAGAGAGCGAGGGAACGAAGGGGAAGAAGGTCGAATCGCCACACTCAAGGAGTAGCTCATCGAGACCTCAAGCCCGAAAACATCCTGTGCGAGGGAGATCAGGTCAGGTCTTCCTCGCGGACTTCGGACTGGCTTCGTCCCTGTCGCCGTCCCGCGACTTTGGAGTCGGATCGCACGGTTACATGTAAGCCCTGGCCCTCTCCTTCCTTCTCCGACGATTTCATTCAGTCTCGGTACTGAATCTCCTCGTTCTCGTTCCTTCCTCTCAGGTCACCAGGTTCGTGAGAAGGGGGAACAGAAGAAGAACAGAGCGACTCCCTCTCGTCGTTCGTCGCGCCGACTCTGAACTTTCGTTCTGCTTTTTTCCTCCACAGAATGTCGAGCAGAACTCTTCGAGCACCCAGATTCCTTCTCTTCTGTTGCGAACGACGTTTGGGCTCTCGGGATCGTGTTCTTTGTCATCTTGGTTGGGAGAAACCCGTTCGTCCTCGTCCCTCGTTCGTTTCTCCTCTCGCTCGCGCGACCTCTGCGATGCGTACTGACTTCTTCTGCTGTCTTTAACGTCTCGATCAGCTGGGACGAAGCCTCAATACACAGTCCTCACTTTCGACAGTTCATCATCGACCCCGAATCCTACCTCAACAACTTCCCCTTGTCCTCCTCCGCGATCTCCCTCCTCCTTTGCATCTTCGAGCTGGACCCAAACCGCCGAATCGGAATCCCCGAGCTGGTCAAGAGAGTCAAGCGAATCAAGAGATGGTGGGAGGTTCTGGAAGTACTATTGGAGAGGGAGAAGATACGACGGGGAGGGGAAACGAACTCGGTTCGATTTGTTCACGAGTGAGTCGCGTCTTGTCCCATCGCCGTTCGCTCGCTTCTTCCTCCCCTCGCTCGTCCCTCCCTTTGCGTCGACTGACCCAACCGAAGTTTTGTCTTCTTCATATATACCTGTAGCTCCACAAGCCAAACCCTCTCCCTCCTCACTCCCACTCAAGCCCACCACACTCTCCCTCTCCCCAACGACTCATCCTCCTCCACTCCGGTCGCTCGCTCGGCCACCATGCCTCTCTCCCCTCCTACCACTCCTTCCCCTCACATCGCAACTCTCTCCCACCCTCACCCCCTCCTTTCTTCATCCAAGTCCGAACTCCTACCACCGGTCCTCCCTCCGTCGAGGCAAGCTCATCAAGACACCACCTCCAAAGCTCCCTCCCTCGGACTCGGCGCGGCGGCCTTCTTCCTTCCCTCCCCATCCTTCATCACCATCCCTTCCTCCTCCTCCTCGGACTCAGGATCTTCGTTCTTCGTGGGCGACCTTCCGACACCGGAAGACGAAGTTCTCCTCGACGAGTACTTCGCGAAGCCTTCCACGTCGTCGCTCCTCATCAGGGCGAGAGGGAGCAGCGTTTCCGACGAAGGCATCGCGGAGAGGCTTTCGAGTGTTGAACTCTAGGACGCTCAGGGTATTTCCAGGGAGGTTGATGATTCGTTTGAGTTTGAGGGCGAGGGTGAGGGAGGAAGGGAGGAGAACGAGAGGGATGGTTGAGCGACGGTCGGGTCGGTGGGACGAAAGGGTTCGGTCTCGCTTTGGGGTGGCTTAGAAGTAGATCTTAGGTTATCTTGTGGTTACATATGGACTCCAGGGATGGTACCATTCGTTATCTCAACTCGAGAGCGAGAGCGAGCAGAAGAACGACGCGTCCCCGCCGCCGCTGCTGATCATCGCTGGTTGAAAGCTCCTACCTCAATCCAAGGCTAGACCACCCGAATAGGGACTGTCAGCCATCTCTCTGGGAGCGTTCCAGCAGCAGGGACGACACGAACGAAACGACTCTTTGTCCGCTTCGACGCGTCTTCGACCCTCTCCCTTTCCTCCTTCTCTCTCGTTCGCGAACGTCGTACCGCGCTCGCCGTTTGGAGCTCGGTTTCGGCTCCATCTCTCTACCAGAACATCAGACGACCCCTTTGGTGACTCTCTTTTGCAGATGTTGTTGTGATTTTTTTGATGAAGTCTGCCGAGGAGAGGTCTATTTGGAGAGAGTCCGATCGACTCGTCCCCCCGTCTGCCCGTCCTTCTCTTTTCGCTGACCTCGCTCCTTCTTCCTCCCAACGCTCAGCTCACCTTTCACTCCTTCTCGGTCTTCTTCTCCTATCTCGGACGTATCAGCTCGGAACACTTCCCCCTCGACTTCAACCAGGACCCGGACCAAAAGGAAAACAAGTCGACCTTTCCTTTCGCCCTCCCTCCCTCCCTCCCCCTTCCTTCCTTCCCCTTCTCCCTTTGATCATGCTCTCCTCCTCCCCACCATCCTCGCCATCTCGCCCTTCCACCATCTCCACTCCTTCGTCTTCCTCTTCCTCTCGGACTCCAACCTCGAAACGAACGAAATCTTCCTCGCCTCGTTCTCTCCTGGGCAAGCTCGCTATCGGTGCCTCCTTCGCTCTCTCTTTCGCGACAGAGGTCGAGGCGGCTGGCAAGGCTGGAACGTTTGAGATCGTGGGGAACTCGGGAGTATCAGCCCAGCAGGTGAGTGGGAAAACTTTCTTTCTTCGCTCTCACCGGGAGGCTCGAGGGAGAGAAAGCCGTCGTATTTTTGGGGGAGGGAGGGAGCGAGGATCAAGAGGGGTCGAGCGAGAGGAAGAAGGGGTTGTTGCTCGCTTTCTCGCAGCTTGAAGGGTGCTTGAGCCTCTCAAAGATGAGCTGGATCCATCTCCAGAGTCTCAAAAACCTTCTCAAGCTCCGCATGGACTTCCTTCGCGCTTGCCGACCTTGACGGGGAGCTCATCGAGTTCGAGAGAACGAAGGTGTTTTCAGCCCCCGCTGACTGACTTTCGTTCTTCTCCACGTCCAGCTCTTCCTCGGTGCTCCCAACAAGGTCTACGTTATCGACAAGACTGAGAACAACCCTATGCGAGTCACTGGAGCTCAGGGAGAACATGGTTCGTTCTCGTTTTCCCTTCTCTCGATTCCCCGACCGAGCTCACCCTTCAGCCCACCTCCTCCCCCAACCCTCGGTCAACTCGCTCCAACCTCCCTCCCTTCCCTTCGCTGACCTTTTCCCTGCCTTCTCTTGCTTCTTCTTGATCTACTACAGCCGCCTGGGGTAGCGAGTACGCTCTCGACACCAATACCGCTCGAGCCATGGACATCGTCTCGAACTCGTTCTGGTGCGTCTCGTCGATCTCTCCTCGGCCTTCCTCTCGCACCGCTCACGCGAGGCTGATCCTTTCTTCTCTCCCCTTCTTATCTCTACAGTGCTGGAGGAACCGTGTTAGGAAACGGAACTTGGCTCAACGGTTCGTTTCTCTGTCGAACTCCACTCATCCTTTCACGCGTCGCTGACTCACGCTTCTCTCCCTTTCTGTCCCTCCTACAGTCGGAGGAAACCAAGGAATCACCTGGGGAGGAGAGACCGCTGCTTCTCAAACGGGAGGAGCTCCCTACGACGACTACGACGGAGGGAAAGCCATTCGATTCCTCGATCCTTGCGAGGACGACGACACGTGCGAATGGGGAGATTACCCTGCTCTCTACATGACCACGAGGAGGTGGTACCCGACGCTGGAGACTCTCGAGGATGGGAGTGCGATCATCATCGGAGGGTGCGAATGGGGAGGCTACGGTGAGCGATCTTCTTTGCTTTCATTCTTGTGCGTTTCGACGAGCTAATGAGTTCTCGCTTCCGTCTCGTTCTCCCAGTCAACACCGCCGACGAGAACAACCCAACTTACGAGTTCTTCCCCAGCAAAGGAGCTCCTGTGACGATGAACATCTTGCAGAACTCGCTACCTGCCAACTTGTTCGCGTTGACCTGGTTGCTGCCGAGTGGTGAGTCTCGCGTTGACGAGGGAAGGTCGCGTTCGTTCCTCTTTCTCGTTGCTGATCACGTCCTTTTCGTGCTCTTTCTCGCCTCCAGGAATGCTCTTCATCCAAACCAACTGGGCTACCGAGATCTTCGACTACAAGAACGGAGTTGAATGTTCGTTCCCCTCTCTTGCCTTCTTCTCCTCCTCTTCCCCTCGCTGACCTCTCGATCCCCTTCTCTCCTCCCGACCCACTTTTTCCTCGTATCCAGACGCTCTCGACGACATCCCCGGTGCCGTTCGAACCTACCCTGCCTCAGGCGCCACAGCCATGCTACCTCTCACTCCCGCCAACAACTGGACGGCTACGGTCCTCTTCTGTGGAGGAACTGATCTTCTCGCCGATCAGTGGGTCACCAACTGGAACATTGCTGGCTACCCTGCGGATAAGAGTTGTGTCAAGGTGACTTCTACGCGAGAAGAAGGAGTACTTCGCGAGAAGAGGGAGTAGGTGACATTCGACGCTGACTTCGACTTCTCTTCTTTCTCCAGATGACTCCTGACGTCTCTGTAGAGTGGGAGGTAGAAGATTCACTTCCAGAAGGTCGGACGATGGGCGAGGTATGAAATATTCTCTGTTCTGAACTCGTGGCTGCTTCAAGCGCCCTCCAGCGACTCACACGAACTAACGTCGCGTCCTGTCTCCCCTTCTCTTCGCTTCCCCTCTTTGACAGTTCATCATCCTCCCCGACGGCCGAATGTGGATGGGAAACGGAGCCGCTCTTGGTACTGCTGGTTACGGAAACGAGACTTGGGCCGTCGGACGATCTTATGCGGATCAACCTCTGCACACGTCCTACTACTTCGACTCCACGCAGCCCTCAGGATCAAAGTGGGCCGAGGCCGGTGTCTCGACGGTCGATCGTCTCTACCACAGCACCGCTACCCTTCTTATGGATGGATCAGTCTTGGTTTCTGGCAGCAACCCCAACCCCGATTGTGAGTTTCGTTGTTCGTCTCGTCCGTCGACTCGACGTCGCGCTGACTCTCTCGAACCATCCCGTTCTTCTACAGACGTTGACAAGACCATCGATCCTACCATCACCTACGTTACTCAGTACCAAGTCGAGCACGTAAGTCTTTCACACCTCTCAATCTTCCTTCCTTTTCTCAAGCTTCGCTCGGCGCGTCGAAAGTCGAAGCTGATCCGTTTACTTTCTTCCCTCCTTCCTCAGTTCTACCCCGACTACTACGACGAGGTTCGACCCGAGCCCACTGGACTTCCCACCAACCTCAACTACGGAGGAGATTACTTCAACGTCTCTCTGCCCGCCGCCGCCTTCGCTCAATCCTCGTACATCAACTCGACCACCTTCGTCGTTTCGCGAACTGGATTCTCGACTCACGCGATGAACAGTGAGTGTCCACTCTCGTCTGCCTTCCTGATCTATCGACCCAAGCTGACCCTTTCTCTCTTCCTTGCTGCGGTCAGTGGGTATGCGACACGTCGAGCTCGACCACACCTTCACCGCCGCCGCCGACGGATCAGCCATCTTCCACGTCTCTCACCTTCCTCCCAACGCCGCTATCCTCGTCCCCGGTCCAGCCCTCCTCTTCGTCGTCGTTAACGGAGTGCCTTCTCAAGCGCAGTGGATCAACGTCGGATCAGGAGTCATCGAAACCCAACCCACCTCCCCAGCTGCAGCTCTGCCAGCGTCCTCGATGCCTCAGGCGCTCAGCTCGCAGGAGGACTCTTCGACGACTACCAAAGCCGCCTCCGGAGCTTCCGAGACTGGATCGAGTTCGGGTGGGTCGAGCTCTGGAGCTGAGAGGAGGTTGGGTGGTGCTGGAGGAGGAGCGATGGTGATTCTGGGAGTCGCGTCGCTGTTGACTTTCCTCTCGCTCTGAGCACCCTTCATCTCATCTTTCCTAGACGACTTGCATTTATATCTATAGTTCCCACTCCCTTTCTTCGCCGCTGCTTATCTTTCTCTACTTTCGCTTTCATCTTCGCTCGTCGCTTCTCAACCACGGACTTCTCGTCTTGCACTTCTCCTCCCCCTCCCTCCTTTCCCACACCCTCACTTCGCTTCCCCTAGTCTCTCCCACTCCCTACGTACTTCCTTGATCGACTAGCTTGCTAGATCTTTCCCTTCATCTCTTCATCTCCCATTATCCTTATCGATTTGCATCTCAACCTCGTTCGCCACCTCGCATCCCTCTGCTCTTCCCTCCCTTAGACGTATCTACTCACTCCCCCTATTCTTGCAACCCTTCACCTCACGATCTTTTGTTTTTCTTGCTTGCTTCTCGTCGATCTCACATGGACTCACCCTCGCATCGAAGTTAAGCCTGATCGTCGACGGCGCGTCGAGAGGAGAAAGGAGAGCAGCGAGTGCGATGAGACGGCTTGGCTGCTGGTGAAGAGCAGGTTGAGGCTTGAAGGTCTTGAAGGAGAGATATATACCACTACAGGGGTCTGGACTCTAGACTCTAAAGGCGAGGTCCAGCAGGGTCCAGCCTTTTGAACTGGAGAAACAAACGCCTCGTCTTCGAATGGACGTTCACGCTTCGATCAGTTGTCGAGAGCAGACCAACGTGAACGTGGAAAGAAGGCTTTTGAGAGAGAGAGCGAAAGCTAGTAGTTGGATGAGCTGCCGAAGAGTAAGATCTACTTCGCAGGCCCCTCTCGTCCTCGGAGAGAAGAGAAGGGCGAGGGTGGGAAGCAAATGAGTCGACCGAGACGCGAGACGTGCGACGCGACGAGGAGGCATCGGAGGTCGCAGCGATGGTATGATGCTTGGCCTTTCCAACGTCTGTTCACCGAAACAGACGATGGCGGCTGAAGGCTGCTTTCGGCTGTACTGAAGATTTTGGGGTGGGGCGAGACTTGAGCGATCGGTTCCGAGGAGGTGGATTGAGTGAGTCGGCGACTCAAAGGAGGCACGACTCGTCGTCGAAAAAGCCCAACGAGCCCTTCTCTTCCTGGGAGGTGACTCGGTAGGATAGAGAGACAGCCTTCCAAGGCATAAGCTACTAAAGACTTCTACCGAAGGGATGCAACCACGAGGCTTGGGTCCGACAAGTTCTCGTTGAGCTCCAGACGCGTCGCGCTTTCCCGTTATCTGTGACAATCGCTCTGGATGCGTTGGATGGACTCACTACACCGACGGTCGATGCTACACCTTCACTGGGTGAGGCTCGAAGACAGCTTTTGGGTTCATTCCCGACGCGATGAGAGCTGACCGGTCTTCCCGCTTCCTCCCTCTCTGTAGATATCCCTCGATCTGTAGTGGCTGGGGAAATTACCACGGCTGGAGCGAGGGGTTCATCCAGAGGTGCGACGGAACGCCTGGCTACGTCTTCAGCCCCGATGGGACGTGTATCTACACCGGAGGAGCTGCCTACTCGGACGCTGCCTAAGCTCAAGCTTGCCCCACTGTAGGATCTCAGGGTAACGCTGGAGTCGCTGCACCTCTCGCCTCGCCAGCTTACAAGAAGAAGCGAAACGTCGTCGTCGAGCAGTCGATCTTCAGGGGAGGGAAGGTCTGCCCTATCGGAGAGATGGCCTGCCCCCTCAAGAAGGGTTTCGGATGCGTCAATGTGAAGGAGAGCCTCAAGTGAGTCGCGTCGAGCTCGTTACCTTTCCGTCGTCTCTCGAACCTTCCCATTGACTCCCTCTCCTCTCCTCTCCCCTCCCTCATCTTCAGCTCGTGTGGAGGATGCATCGGAGGAGCCGGAGTCGACTGCTCAGACATCATCGGAGCGGATGAAGTCGCGTGCGAGCTCGGATCTTGCGTCGTTCGTGAGTGCCCTCCTTCTCGACGCGTTTCGGTTTCGTCTCGTTTCTCCACCGAAAGAAGCTGATCAGATCCTCTATCCCCTCTTCACCCCCGCCAAAACAGGATCGTGCACCCGAGGGCACACTCTCTCTCCCAGCGGACAGTGCCTCAAGCAGTAAATCCTCAAGCCTCGCGCCGTTGGCACCCTTTGTTTTGATTGTCGTTTGCCTTTCATTTCGCTTTAGACTCTTTAATTTCGGCTCTCTTTCGTTTCTTTCCGCTTTCTTCTTCGCTTTACTTCTCATCGAGCATAGCACATTTGGGTTTTAGGTTTCATCTTCTCTATGCATCAGGTCTTCGTCAACACTCGAAAACGTCGAGGCTCGTTCGCACTCGATCTTGTTCCTCGAAAGATCCTCTTTCGGATCTCCCAACCTCTCTTCTCTACCAGACCATACCAGTTGTGTCATACGTATCTTCACTCCCGTGCTCGAAGAGAGGGTCGTCGAAATCGTTCCCTCGCTGAATCCTTCTCACCTCGTCGCGTCGAGTCGAAACGACTGAAGAAAGCGGAACTCGGTTCGTCCTCACCCTTCCTCAACAGGAAGCAGATAAGGAACACGTGGGATAAAGAGGGAGGGTGAATGCTAGGTATAGCGTGGTGTCAAGAAGATGCAAAGAAAGGGAAGAACGAAGCGTGTAAAGCGAAGAGCAAAGCGAGGCGATAAACTAATGCAAGAAGTCCTGATTGTCCACTCCACGAACTACATAAGAGAAGATCCCCCAACAGTCCGTCTAGTCCAAGCGATGCAAAAGAATGAGAGAGGGGGTTTACCAAGCAGCGAGTCCAACGACGGCGAGGACACCAGCGACGGCGAACGACGAGAGGGAGAGGGTGGAGGAAGCGGAGGAGGCAGCTCCGGTGGTAGCAGCAGCGGCAGAAGCGGAAGCTCCAGAGGCCTTAGCGGAGGCGGAAGCGACCTTGGATCCAGTGACGGAGGCGGAAGCTCTGTGAGGCGAGAAGAGAGGGGAGGAGGAAGAGGTCTGAGTTTCGAAGTTCGGTTCGTTCGACGCGAGGAGAGCAGGAAGGTTCGGATCACTCACCCAGCGGGAACTGAGGATCCACCAGTGCCAGCAGCGGTGGACTGAGCGAAGGCAGGGAGAGTGGAGGACTCGACGGCGGAGGTGGCCTCAACGGAGACGGTCGAAGTTCCTTGCTCGACGGTCTGAGGAGATTGAAACGAGAGAAGGCGAGGTCAGCTTCACGGCTCTTCCGCGGTATGGCTGAAAGAGAAGGGATCGAACACGCACGAAGTAGAATCCAGCGACGGGAGCCTCAAGACCGGAGGCGGTAACGTAAGCGTTGAAGTCGAAGGTCGAGATGGCAACCTGATGAATCGAGCGAAACGCGAAGCAGTCAGCGAGCAGTCTCCTTTCCTTAAGCCCAGACGCGAAGACTCACTCCAGGAGTGCTCAAATCGGAGGGAGCGGTGAAAGTGGAGGGCTGGGGCAAGAGGAGGATGGTGTATCTGGATCGAAGCAAGAAGGAAGGAAGGAAGGAAAGGTGAGCTCGCGCGTCTCGTCTTTGTTGTCCGTCCATCTCCCTGCTCTCCACTTCACAACAAGCTTGAAAGACTCACCGGTGAGGTCCCGATCCATCAGCAGGGTAAGGTCCTCCGTCTGTATCAGTCAAAGAAGGGTTCAAAAGATCAGCTTGGAAGGTCTCTCGAGGGGAACGTGTGCAAAGGGAAGGAGGGAGGAGGAGGGAACGAAGGCGAGAAGGCACGAACAGGTGGTAATGGCATCGGTAGAGAAGTTGAGTCCGTAAGGAGCCTCAGATCCAGTGAGGTAGACGTTGTTGACAAGCCAGTGTCGAGTCTACAGCAGCAAGAAGAAGACAAGGGGAAAGGTGAGCTCGAGCTAGCAGAAACGCGCCAAGCACCGACGTCGTCCCTCGCTCCTTCCTTCCTTCCTTCTCCGTTCTCGCCTCGCCAAAACGACTTGGAAAGTGAAGACTGACCTGTCCTCCAGACTGATCTGATCCAACGGTAGCAGGGTCGACCATAGCGACGGTGAATGCAGCTCCCTCAGCGAAGGCGGTAGCGTTGGAGGAGGGGGTAACGAGGATGGTAGGCTGAGAGGTGACCTGAGTGATGGTCAGAGGTTGTCCAATGACGGCAGCCTCGCTGAAGGTAACGGCCAAGGTAGCGGAAGGGTTGAACTCGGTGAGGAGATCAGGGACGAGCTTGGACTCTGGGAGGAGAAGAAGACGAGGGAGGGGAAGGCGAGGGAAGGGAATGAGCGAAGAGCGAGGAGGAAGGGAGAAGGGAAGGGAAGGAGCAAGGAGGGCAGAACTCACGAACAAAGTTGGCCTGGAGAAGCACAAGAAGCGAGAAATCAAAGAGAGGGAGGTCAGTATACATGTTTCTATGCCATAGAAGGGAGCTGAAGAGGGAAGAGAAGGAGAGGGGAGGAACGAGGGCTGACCTGCTCGTACTCGATGTCGAGCTGAGACGCGGTAGTCTGAGCCGAGACGACAGAAGCGAGGAGAACGGAGAGGGCAGCGGAGACGGCGAGCATGTTCGTTTGAGAGGAAAGAGGGTGGGATGAGGGAGGTAAAGGCGAAGAAAGCGAAGGGAGGAGAGAGGGAAGGGAAGGAAGGAGTTGAAGAGGAGAAACAACACCCCCCTCGAAAGTTGAGGTCGATCAATCGCGTCAGGGTGAGAGGGAAAAAAAGGGTGACCAACCAAACGGCCGCCTTGGAAAGTTTTCGCGTCTTGCTCAGAAAGAGAGAGCAGAGACAAAAGAAGCCTTCGAGGCTTGTTCGATCTTCTGAGACTGAAAATTCGAGGAAACGATCGGGAAGGAAAGGCTCGCTGTCGTCGCGTCGTCTCCCTCCTCTTTTTCGAACGGAGCCGTCAAAGAGTCATCCCATCCAGTCCTCTCGTGGACCTTGCACCAGCCAATGCATCTCCCTCCGAAACTCCCTCAGTGAAGGGCAGGCCAACCGAAAGTCCAGCCTTCGAGAAGCATGTCGTCCTCCTCCCCCGGTCGAATCCAACTCCCTTGGAAGTCCGTCCAAATGGGCTTGTGGCAGACGAGCTTGTGTTTCTTCCAGTCCTTCTTCTGATGGCCTGTAGAAGCGAATGGATTGGGGTAGGAGGGAAGTCAGTACTCCGAAATTGAGGGCAAGACGGGCAAGGTTGAACTAAGGGAAGTGTGGCAACGACACGACGACGCGTCGAGATAGACTTACCAGAGGAGCAGTAGGCCACGCAGAGGCACTAGAAGAAATGAAAGAGGGTGTATGGGGTTAATATGATTTTTGAGAAGGTAGGTTGACGTGAGAGATAGACTAAGAAGACTCACGGTTGAACAAAGATGTCTCCCAAGCAACAACCCCTCGTTCTCGTCCCCATTCTTTCTCTTCTTCCAAACACTTCGATCTCTTCACTCTCCCCTCCGCTCTTCAGCATCTCCTCCCTCTGCTTCGCAAACTTCTCATTCCCCAGATCCATCAAACCAAACGTCGAAAGCACGGAAACGAGTCGTCGCTTGAGCGTCGCAGCCTTCTCGTCGTCGTCGTCGTCCGACGCGTTCTGGAGGTAAGGAGTCGAGAGGAAGTGGTTCCCTCGTTGAGCGAGGTCGGCGAGGAGGGAAGGGTCGAGGTGGAAGTTGAGTTTGGAAGCTGCTGGGTTGAAGTTGATGGAGGAGCGGACGAGAGAAAGGAGGAGGTGAAGGTCGCGAGAGGGGTTGCGAGCTTTTGCGTTTGCTGTGGACTGGTAAGCGCAAAGGAGAGGGTTTCAGAACGGGGTGATCGCAAAGAGGGTGTGGGGAAGTGGGAAGGAACTCACGAGGTCGTCGAGGTAAGTGGAAGGGAAGTGAACGAAGTGTTTGGCGACGAGGGTGGGCAAATCGGACGCGTCCTCGAAGCGGTGGAGAGCTCGAGTGAACTGAGGGAGGTTGGCTTTGGAGATGTGGAAGAGGAGGTGTAAGGTGATATCGTAGATGAGTCGTGCGGGAGGACCGTCGTGGAGTATCTTGAGAAGGCGAGGGAAGTAGTGAGAGAAGAATTGCGCCTGTCGAAGCGAATGACGAGCAAACGTCGAACGCGGGAGTCAGTCCAGGGCTGGCAGAGAGCGTGAGAAGGAGATGTAGGTTTTGAACTTCGTCAGGGAGAGCAGAACGGAAGAAACAGGCGAGGTGGAGACGAGCGAGCGAGGAGACGTACAAGTTCCTTCAAGGCTGAGTCGCTTGCTTGAACAACCCTGTAGCGCTTCGGATCATCTTCTCGAATCCCATAAAGTCTCGCCAGTTCCATAGTGGTAGGTGCAGGAGGCATGAGCTGAGGGAACCGTGGAAGGGGAAGGTGCAAAGAGGCCGAGAGAAGTTCGTTGGGGGAGAGTCGATTGGAGGGACGGAAGAGAGAGAAGATCCGTCAGTTCAGTGTCGTCGGAGGGAGGGTAAAAATGGGGAGTAGAGAGAGACCTACCAAAGAAGGTCTTCGTAGGAGGAGGAGAGAGGAGGTTGAGGTGATGGCCGTCGAGAAGGAAGGTTGAAAATCGAGCTGACTCGTTCTCCGTTCCCTCGGCCTCAAAATTCAGAACCGCACTGCCTTCCCCTCGCAAAAAAAAAGAGGATTGATGATGCTCTTTGTTTCCCGAGCATAGTTCTCCTCGGAATCGTAAGACGTCAGAAAATTATCTGTCTTTCCAAAGGCGAGAGCACTAAGGGCGATTTCCTCCGTCGCGTCCCAACTCATTCGTCCCTTGCACCTCCTTTCCCACTCCTCACCCGCCAACTCAGCCCTCGCTCGAGCAAACGCGCATACATCTACACCTTCCCGAGTAAACTTTCCGCCGCTCAATCAAGTCCAGCCCACCCAACCTCCCATGCCTGCTGCTCCTCCGGCGAAGTCGCGTCGACCTTCGTCTTCCCCTGGTCGTCGTCGACCTCAACTTCCCCAGCGACGGTGATGTCTCGTCGCTCAGTCCAGCAAGGCTTGAAGCAGATTAGCTTGTGTTTCTTCCAGTTTTTCTTCTGATCGACTGAGCGAAGAGAGAGGGGAGGAGGAAAGAAGGCGAGTCAGCGAGAGAGACGCGTCGCGTTCGAAGCGAGGGAGGGAAACAAGAGACGAACTCTCTGAGCAGTAAGCCACAGAACAGCACTGTGACGAACGCAAAGAAGAGGATCAGCATCTCGAGAGGGTCAGAAAAAAAAGGAAGGAATGAACGACCGACTCACCCCCGAACAAAGCAAAACTCCCTCCTCCCTCCCAGGCAACCGATCCATCTCCCTCTTCGACAACTCGCACCAGAACCTCTCTCTCGGTCTCGGTATCCCCTCCTTCTCCTTCTTCACCCACCCACCACACTCAAGCATCTCCCTCCTCTCCTCCGCGTACTTCCCAGCCTCGTTCCCAATCCCAAAACGACCCAGGACTTCCTCGAGCTGACTCCTCAGCTTCTTCGCCGTCGCGTCGTCGGTGTGAGCGACCTGAAGGTACGGCGTCGCGAGGTAGTGAGTCCCCACGCGCTCTAGGTCGTCGAGGAGGTCAGGATGAAGATGGAAGGAGCAGTGGGAGGCTGGACCGAAGCGAAGGGAGGTGAGGAGGAGGGAGAGGAGGACGGAGAGGTCTCGGGAGAGGCGCTTGACTTGGGAGGAGTTGCTCTTTGGGAGCTGCGAGGAGAGCGGAGAAGGAGAAGGAGGTTAGGGACGAGATTGCGCGTTCAAGGAAAGGAGAAGAATGAAGAGCGACGAGCTCACCAAATCGTCCAGCAGGTCAAAGTCGTAATCCACGATCCTTTCGACGAGGAGAGTTGGGAGTCTATCAGCCTCTTCGAGACGAAGAAGAGCTCGGAGAGAGTGAGGGATCTTGAGGTTCTGAGCCATAGCGAGCAAGCGGATGATAGCTTGGATGAGACGGGAGGAAGGATCGTAGTCGAAGGCGATCTCGAGGAGGGAAGGGAGGTAGAGGGAGAGGAACTCGGCCTGAGAACGATGCGTCGAGTGTGGTCAGCGATGAGTTTCTAGAGAGTACGAGAGCGAGAGGATCCCTACGAGTATGTCAGGACACTTCTTGATGTCCGAGAGAGCTTGGTTCTGGAGAGAGGAAAAGACGAAGGAAGGGAAGGAGGTCAGAGAGGGGTGCGAGGAGGGAGGGAAGGTCGAACGACGAACCAGCGTTTTCAGAGCAGATCTGCTCTCTTCCACAAGTTCGAAACGACTGGATCGTCTTCGCGGACTCCGAAGAGTCGAGCGAGTTCCGAGACCGTGGGGGGAGGCATGGAAGAAGAGAAAGGGAAGGCGATGATGGACGTCGAGAGGAGGAGAGCTGACGAGGAGAAGCTCTCCTTTGAGGTCGATTTCGGGCTCAAAATATATGGGACCCCAAGAAACGTCTTACAGACGTCTTCGTTTGCGTCTTATCTAGAAGATCAGGGCTCCAAACAAGCAATTTTTTCCTCTCAAGAACCTCTCCAAACTCGAAACCACCTCCCCGAGCTTTCTCCATCTCCTCCCTCCGTCCCGACCCTCACTCCCTCCCCTCGTCCCTTCCATCCCCATCCACCCAATTAGCTCCCTCTCTCAATCGGATGGACGACATCCTCTCGAACCTCTTCTCCTCCCTCTCCATCTACCTCTCCTCCCTGGAAACGTTCTTCCTCACCCACTTCGGCCCTTCCTCCCCTCCCTTCCTCTCCCAACTCGAGTCCCTCCCTTCGACCTTCCTCGAATCCTCCAAGAAAGTCCTTACAGGAGACCCAACGACCTTCTTCGTCTACATCACCTTACCGATTCTGATGTTCAGTGCTTTCCGAGGGAGGGGGAAGGAGCTGGATAAGCAGGAAGCGGAGGGAAAGAAGGAGGTGAGTTTGAGCTTCGACGTGTCCTTGCTTCTGGTTCGCGTTCGCCTCCATCCACCACGAGCTGACTCCCTCTCGCGTTCGCTTTGGTACTGTGGTCGTACAGGCCGCCGCCGCTCTCGCCGACGCTGAGACGCTAGCATCCATCAAACGAGCTTCGGACGAGCAGGTCGAGGTGGATCGACCTTTCGTTTCGACGAAGGGGAAGGATGGCAAGGGTGCTGGAAGGGGAAACGCTCCTGTGAAGAGGAACACGAAGAAGAACTGAACCAGCCATCCCTTAATCTCTACTCCCCAACTCATGAACTTTACTTTACATAATCTCTATCTCTATCTCGGTCGAGCATCGTCGCCTGCGGTCCCTCCCTTCTTCCGAGCTCGCGCGTGCAAGATTTCGAGCTCTCCTTCCCTCCTCCTCCTTCTCTCCTTCCCCCCTTCCCTCCCCTCTTCTCTTCTCTTCTCTCGCACTCACCCCGCCACGATGGCCCGATTCACCTCCATCGGAATCAAGAAACGAACGTACCTTCCTTCGGACAGGTCTCCTTCCCCTCAACCTCCTCCTTCATCCACCCAAGCTCAAGTTCAAGCTCAACCTCAACGATCCCTCCCTCCTCCTTCGAACGCCAACCCCGTCGCTTCCACTTCCACCTCCACCTCTACTCCTACTCCCACTATCACTGCTGCTGTGGACGAGAGCACTCCCTCCACCGGCCCCAAAGCTCGTAAACCTCGACGGGGAACTCGAGGGAAGAAGGACAAGAGGGAGAAACCTCCCAAACCAGTCGTCGTCCCCTCAACCTCAGCCCCAACCGTCGAAGGAGGAGAACCCTCGTCTTCCACCTCTGCGCCCAAGAAGGTCGGGAAAGTCGGCAAGCAAGACGGCGAGCGAGGGGAGAACGGACGGTTGACGATGGCTGGACTGAAGGGTCCCAAACCTGGAGAGACGGAGGAGGAGCACAAGATCAGGATGGAGAAGAAGCAGAAGGAGCAGAAGGAGAGGAGGTTGAAGGGTCAGTGCCGGGTCTGTTTGTTCTTGGGTTGGAGTGGGGTTGAAGGTGGGGAGGGGTGGGTGAGTGGGCGGGTGGGAAGGGGAGAAGGGAAAGGGGAGAGGTTGAGCTCGACGCTTCTCTCCTCCCTTCCTTTCCTTCTTCCCTCGTTCATACGTTCGTTCGTTCAACTGACCTCCAACTTCCACTTCCCTCGCTTCTTCGCTCGCTTCGGCTCACTCTAGACTCCGACGCCAGAGTAGTAGCCTCTGAACAACGTCGTCTGGCTCGAATGTCGGAACGAGAGCGAGAAACGACCTGTTTCGCTTGTCGTCAGAAGGGTCATTCGGCGAGGGACTGTCCGAATGCCCTCGAGGGAGATTTGCTCGTGGATGGGGTGAGGACCATGACGGGGAAGGATACGGTTAATATCTGCTATAGGTGAGTGCACTTCAAACTCAAAGTGGGGAGGGGGAGGGGGGAGAGGAGGGGAGGAGTGAGACGAGCTCGAGCTCGAGGAGCTGACTTTTCCCTTTCCTTCCTTCGCACCCCATCAACCTCGCTTCGCCTCGCTTCATCAGATGCGGCTCCCCAACCCACTCTCTCACTCAATGCCGAACGCCTCTCAACAAAGCCAACCCCATGCCGTTCGCGTCCTGCTTCATCTGCCTCGGGAAAGGTCACCTCGCAGGGAAATGTCCCAAGAACGCTGCTAAAGGAGTTTACCCCGAGGGTGGGGAGTGTAAGATCTGCAGAGGGAAGGATCACCTCGCGAGAGATTGTAGTTTGAGGAGAGATGGTGAGTGTCTTCCCGACTTTCTCTGTGACTTTCGGCGGACGAGACGCGTCGACCTCTCTTCGCGTCGAACTAACCCCCTTCCTTCCCTCCCTCGCTTCGCATCGCCTCCAGAACAAATCGCCACCACCCTCCTCCCCCATCACACCACCCCCACCGACGGTGAACTCGCAGGAGGACCCATCGGAGCGGACGAGGACGACTTCCACGTCCTCAAGAGGAAGAGACACGAGGTTGAGCTGGAGGAACAGGCGGAGGAGGATGCTTTGAAGAAGAGGAAAGCTCCTAGGACGGCGGAGGAGCTGGGGAAGAAGAAGCTCGCGGCTGGGGCGGGAGTGGTGAAGAGGAAGGTGGTCGCTTTTTAGAGGAGGGACGGACGCGCGGGATCGATGGTCGTTTCGTTCTTTTCTGTTTTGGTTTGGCTCGAGAGACAGACTCCAACAGCGAGGTGAGAGCGAAAACCTTCCCTCAGCCGAACGAGCTGACGATCTTCTCGGTCCTCCCCCTAGCACAGAGCAAAGAGCAGCTTTTCTCTTTCGCTCCCGTCCAGACCAAAACAAATCAAAGGACTCAAACTCGCACGACGCGATCGGTTCGTGCCTTCCCTCCCGCTTTTTCGTTTCGTTTCGCACTTTCACGTTCACCTTCCCAACCACCACCTTCCTTTCTTTCTCTTCCTCCCACTCCCGTCCCTTCCCTCTCCTTCCTTAAAAAAGCGACAGTTCAGCTCGCACGAAGTGATGATCCCCTACCCCGTCGAGCGGTCGACTTCGTGGACTCCTCCTCCAAAGAAGAAGAGCTCGGGACGGTTCCCTCCTCCTTCCTCACTTTCGGAGGATTTCGAGGAGTTCGTTCATGTACGTCTAGCCTTCCCTCCTTCTCCCTCGTTCGCTCGCTTGCTCGTTTCTCACTCGAGCTCAAGCCGACCCGCCCTCTCTCCTCTTTCCTCTCTTCCCGCTTCCCTCTTCTCACCTTCGCCTCCCTTCCTCCCCTCTCACCTTCGCCGCGCTTCGCACAGATCTCCCCAACCCACCTCTCCACCGAACTCAACGGTCTCCCCACCTCTCCTCTCAAACACCTCGCTCAAAAGGTCTTCCCGTCCCTCCGACCCGTGCGAGCTCAGGACTTCGAGGAACGAGCTCTTCAAGCGAGGGAGGACGATGCGAGGCGAGGGAGGGCGTTCAGGCATGCTGAAGGGGTGGATGAACGAACTGAGGGGTGGAGGAGGGAGGAGAGGAGTCTTGCTGAGGCTGGGAGGGAGAGGGCGTATGTTGAGAAGGTGAGTTTGGGGAAGAGCGAGGGAGGACGAGGGAGGGAGAGGAGGAAGAGGACGAGGTGGCTGATTCGGTCGCGTTGAGCTCACCTCTTCCTTCCTTCCTTCTTTGGACGCTTTCTTCTTTCTCAGACCCACCACTACTCCTTCGAAGCCGATTTCGAGCCCTCAGCAGCTCGTCGATCCCGTTCCCCTAGACTTCGAGCTCACCAACCTCTCCAACATCCGGACTTTCTCGCTCCTCCCCCTACCCGTCCCTCGATCCGACCCGTCCAACCTCAAGCTCAACCTCGTCCTCACTCCTCTTACCATCCCGACCTCTTACCCATCACCCAGTCTTCCTCTCGTTCGAAAGGCCACTTCCACATCGACTCCTCCTCCAACTCCCACTGCTCTTCCTCTTCCTCTCTTCAAACCCAAAACCAAAACGACGACGGACCTCGGCCACCCATCTCGCGTCGACTCACCACCAACAACTCTTCCCACCACCACCACCACCCACGACCGACTCGACACTCTGGAGATCTCATGGATCGAGAGTACGTTGTGAGGAAGAGGGATCTGCTCGCTCATCCCGTTGATGCGATCAGGCAGGGGAGGGTGAGACGACGAGGGGGAGGGGAGGAGGTATTTGGGTCGGAGGAGGAGAGTGCTGGAGATGCTGGGAGTTTCGTTAGGGAGGTGGAGAGGAATAGGGTGAGTGCGAACGATTTTCTCCTGGGGAAGCCTACATTTCACTTGGAACAGAGGGGTGGGATGGAAAGGGCGAAGGAAGAGCGAAAGGAAAGCTGACGCGTCGACTTTTGTTGGTCGTTCGTTCGTTGGTTTCCAGATCACTCCCTACGTCTTTGACCAAGAGCGAGAAGCAGCTCATCTGTACGAACAGGAGGAGGAAGAGAGGACCCCGGCGCTGTCGATTTCTTCGTCGAGGAGTCCTTCGTTCGACAGCTTTGGGGAGATGTTTGGGAGGTTGAGGGAGGAGAAGGTGAGCTTTTCGTTCTGTGTGTCGTACTGCCTTTCGAGCAAAACCGGAGGACGCTCGCTGACTGGACCGCCTTCGTCCTTCGTTCGTGTAGGGAGAAGAGATCGGAGAGACTTGGTTCAGGTTCAGCAAGGACGGACACGTCGAAGTCGATTCTCAGGTGAGCTCGTCGCCGCCCGTCTCTCGTCTCGCGTTCGTTCTTGACCTGACCTTTCCTTGCTTTCGTCGTTGCTTGCGTAGCCTCAGAACCTTCGCTCTCCCATCGTCATCGAGAGATCGAGCAGTCGAGCATCGAGGAGTCCCAGTCGAGAGATCGTGAGTGTCCATCTTCGTCGAATGCAAAGACGCGACGGCGAACTAACCGTCCCTTTTGCTTCCCTCACTCAGATCTTTCGAGACGTCTCCCGAGCTCCTCCTCTCATCCATCGATCCTCTTCGAGCTCTCCTACTCCTCACATCGGATCTCGACCTACCCTCCCTCGAAGCGCCCACAGCTTCCCTACCGCTCCTCCGGTTTGGGAACGACAGGTGAGCTTTCTCGTATCTCCTCCTTCACGCGATCGATCCCACGAGAGCTGACCCTTCTCTTCCCTCATCTCTCCTCTCCAGTCTTTCAACCCACCCACCTCCATCTCCGACTCCCACCTCTCCTCCTCCCTCACCTACAACCACCTCGGTCGACCCATCAAACTCTCCACTCCCTCTCCCCTCTCCCGAACCGTCTCTCCCTCCCCACCCACCAGAACCCCAACCGCCGCTCTCGCCGCCAACCTCAACCAGACTTCTCTCTCAGCCTTCGACGACTGGGAACACATCTCTTCTCCCCTCGAGGAGAAGAAGACCTTCGTTGGTATCGGCAAGCTCGGAATCGAGTCGGAGGAGTGGGAGAGGCGAGGGAGGTGGGTTGGGTGGAAACAGAGAGGGGATTGGGTCGATTGGGCGAGTAAGAAGAAGGAGAAGAAGCAGAGGTGGTGTAGGAGGTCGGAGGAGTTCGTGTATGATTACTAGAGGAGGGTTCCTCAACGAAGAAGGTTCGCGTCCTCACGATCGCGTTTCGCTCGTCCGTTCGTTTCCTTTTCCTCCTCTCTCTCGCTCGCGTACATACGTAGATGATTCTCGTGGATTAGACGTGCCCACTCTCGTTTTTATAGCTGTTCTTGTTTGCTCGATCCCTGTCACTCTCACTCTCTTGATGCTCTCTGTACACCTTCGAGTTCGACTCACTGGGTTCCGCGCGTCGTCGTTCGTCGTGAACGAGCCAGAGTTTGCTGCTTGACTTCTCGTTCCTCGTTTCGAGCGGCCAGATAGTTGCAGCGCTGCTGCGGAATTCTGATCTAGACTCTTTCCTCCTTCCAGAACGAGGAGGAGGAGGAGGAGGTCGACGATGTCAGCCCTTCGGGGGACCTCCACCTCCCTCGTTTTGAGCTCACCAACCATCTCGCTTCCCTCCTTTTCCCCCTTTCTCTTTCTCCCACCCCCCACCACCTAAACCTCAACCTTAACCTCCTCCTCGCCATGACCATCCAACACATTGTCTCCTTCGCCTTCCCTTCTACCACTCCTTCCATCCTCGCCGAGGTGTCTCGTCGGTTCTTTGAGCTCAAGGAGACTTGTTTGAACGAGAAGGGAGACAAGTACATCGTCTCCATCAAGGGAGGGAAGCAGGACAACTGGGAGGAGAGGAATAAGGGTCTTACGGTGAGTCTCGAGGGCAATTCGTGGAGGAGCGGAGGAGGTAGAAGGGACGAGAAGGGCGTGAGGAAGGAGGAGGATGGCAGGGAGGGAAGGAGATGACGAGCTCACCTCTTTTTGCTGCTCTTCTCTTTTCTGTCCCTCTTTTCACTCGTCGTCGTCGATATCCACAGCATGTATACCTTCTAGAATTCAAGGTCAGTCTTCTTCTCGTACATTTCGAGTTGGTTGCGAAGGAGAGCGTCGAAGGAAGCGATGTAAGGAGGGACGAGTTGAGCTTCGAGCTGACCTCTCGATCTTGCTTTCCTCTTTCCCCCCTCCACAGACCCACGAGGAGAGGAAGTACTACATTGAGAAGGATCCCATTCACAACGAGTTTAAGGTGAGCCCTTTCGCGGACGAATGAAACGACTGTCACACTCTTTCTCGACCTTCCGGAGGGACGGTTGTGAAGTCCCTCCGCACGGTCGTCTTCGCCCTTCACTCCCTCTCCCTCCTCTACTCTTCCAAGAGACTATCTTGCAGCCGTGCAGCTTCTCGATTGATTGCGTACTGACCAGCTTCTCTCCCCTCTGCTTGTCTCGTCCTTGCTCTTTTCTCGCACCAGATCTTTGTCGGTCCACTCGTCAGCGACGCGCTCGTTCTTGACTTTACAGAGAACGTCTGGTAGAGATATATGGCCTCGCTCAATGGGAACGCAGCAGGTCCTAGACTCTCGGAGTAGAGGGAAAGACTGCTGAAGAGTAGCCGAGGCGAAATCAGCGAGTCGTCGCGTCGAAGACGTCGTCGCGAGCTTCTCATCCTTCGTTCTTAGCCCCGTCGACCAGCCCAACAAAACCGGGTCCACGGGCGGAGAATATTCCTCGTTAGTAGATGCCCAGTGTTTGGAGAGCAGCGATATCTAGTCTAGGCAAGGAACGACGGGCGTTTTCGGCTGGGTCAAGAGATCGATAGGCGTGCCTGATGTCCGAAGACGGCGTTTGATCCTCCCTAGGCGTCTCTAGGGGCGACTGGAGACTTTTAACCCAGAGGCGAAAGGGCAGAAACCGTCTACCGGTGAGTTTCGGGACGCGAGCAGGGAGGAGCCAAGCACGACGAACGAATCTTGAGCTCCAACGCTCATCACCCTTCCTCCTTCCCCTGCCCTTCGCCTCCGTCTTCTTCGTTCAAGATCGACAAAACCCCCTGCTCCTACAGTGCTCTCGGCTTCAATACCTTCTCGTAGCATCGGCCGACTGGACTAGGGCAGCAGGAGGAGACTCAAAGCCGGTCAAGTGGACGAGAAGGAGAGACGGTGAGCTCGAGCTTTCCTTCCTTCCTTCCCGCCCTTTCTCTTTCCTTTCATCGCTGATGGCCTTCTCTGCTCGTCATTTTCGAAGATATGACTCCCCTCATAGCTTTCTCCGCCACTACTTGTCTCGTCTTCTGCCCGATCTCAAAGCGCAGGTCCTTCGTCGCTCGCTTTTGTTGGAGCACGAACGGCGGCTGAACGAATGGAACGCTCGAGCTCAGTCTTGCACTCCTCCGGACGTTTGGCCCTTGGATTTTCAGCTCTCTATCGGATCATACGCTCAGCTCCTCCTCGGCTCTTCATCGGTGTTCGTCAGAAGCGTGGTCTACAGTTCGTACGTGCTCGGAAGGACAAGGTGAGTACGCGGAGTCATTCGCCTTCCCTTCCCCCTTCTATCGCACTTCGCCTTCGTCGTCAGTCTTGGGGCTATGGACTGGAGCTGACTTTGATCCATTCTCCTTCATACTCGTTTTCAGAGAAGTCGCTGGATCGTCCGAACGTGAAAGGACTTGTCCTCAGCCCTGCATTAGGTACGACTCAGGGCCTCGTTTGTTAGTCTCCCTCATCCAGCCCCAATCTCAACAAGAGCCTGGACCATTCTTCGACGCTGGCATCGTCCAGTCATCTTCTGCCAGCTTCTGCTTGTTGGGACTTACTTTAATCTGTTTCTTCTACTGTACTCCCTCCTAGCACGAGCGCTCGCGGCCCACCGTCGCGACGTCGCTGACTCGCGGCACTTCGCTTCCTCAGAGCTTCTCTCTCGTTTTGTTTCAATCCTTGAACTTCCTCCGAGTTGATCTTTTCAGGCACAGACATCCTTAGCCGGGAATCGCTTTCTCTGGTCGTTCCCTTCCCTTCCCAACCTCTTCCTTCTTCGAACTACTTTCCTCCACCTTCTCACCTCAACCGCCATATACACGAGGCTCCCCCAGATATTCCCAACCTCCTTCCTTTCTACCGACCATTTGATACCCACCTCATCTCCTCTCCCTGGTCCTCGTCCTCGCTCTCCCTTCCTCCCCTCCTCGTCCGCGTCGCCTCACCGTCTTCCCAGCGTTCCCTCTCCCCCCCTCCGTCCTCTTCACCAGCCATGCCCTCTCCATCCATCACCAGGCTATTAGGGACAACCATCGATGACGGTCGATACGAGCTACTTCGACTCATCGGGAAGGGAGGATTCGGCGCCATCGTGCTCGCTCAAGACAGGGAGGAGGAAAAGTTCGTCGGTGAGTCGCGCTCGTTCCTGATTCTCCCTTCTGTTCTCTTTCTTCTCAGCACATCTCTCTCGCTTTATGCTGACCTCTCCTTCTTCTCCCCCTCCTCTCTTGCAGCTATCAAATGCTTGAGCACCAAAGGCCTCTCCGAACGCGAACAAGAACTGCACCACGCTGAACATCAGCTCCATCAACGAGTCTACATCCTCACCCTTCACCACGTCATCAGAACCCGCTCTTGGACCTTCCTCGTCCTCGAGCACGTCCCTGGTGGTGACCTTTTCGACAGGATCGTCAACGGAGGCTTCGAAGGTCAACCATCACTCGTCTCGGCCGTCTTCCTCCAGCTACTCGACGCCGTCAAGCACTGCCACGAAGCAGGAGTCGCTCACAGAGACCTCAAGTCCGAGAATGTGCTTTGTGGAGAAGACGGGAAGATCCTTCTCTGCGACTTTGGGTTGGCGACGTGGGAAGAGAGGTCGACGGATTTCCACGTCGGATCGAGGGAGTACATGTACGTTTGTTATCCCCTTTCATCCTTCCCTGGACTCTCCCAGAATCGTTATTTTTCTCGAGGATCTAACCCTACTCTCTCTCTCTCTCTTCTCTCAGGTCGCCAGGTAAATATCGATTTGACGACGCGACTTCCGTTCGGTCCTTCGCGCACGCCGACACCGACTCCCTCTTCTTTCTTCCTCTTCTTCTAGAGTGTCGAGTGGAAGAATTTGATCATCATCAAACCATGGACTCGTACTCGAGCGTCTCGAACGATGTTTGGTCGGCGGGGATCCTGCTCTTCACACTTCTTGTTTCAACAACCCCGTTCGTCCGTTTCTCAATCTTCTCTCGTCGCCTCCCCGGCACTGACCTCGTTCGCCTCCTCTCTCTTTTGCTTCGATCAGATGGCACGAAGCCTCCATCCACGACCCTCGGTTCCGACAATTCATCATCGATCCCGAAACCTACCTGAGCAACAACTTCCCCCTCTCCTCCGCCTCGATCTCCCTCCTCCTTCGCATCTTCGAGCTGGATCCAACACGTCGGATCGGGATTTCCGAGCTGATCGAGAAGGTCAAGAGGGTGGATAGATGGGTGGTCGATTCGGTCGGCGAGGAGGAAACGGGAGAGGAGAAGGTCACAGCGGAGTCAGGTCGATCCGTTGACGAGTGAGTCCTGGACGCGTCGTCACTCACGCGCGCTCCCCCTCTTTCGAGCTTCGTTCTTCTTACTCTTTACCTTCTCATCCCCAAACTGACCCCAACCATTTGCCCTCTATGTTTCCAGATCCAACACCCACCAAAGCCTTTCACCAGTCACTCCTACCCAACTTCACTTCGTCAACTCCTCATCCACCCCCCTTGCCGCCAGACCTCCTCTCTCCCCTCCACCCACTCCTTCGGCCACCTTCGGAGATCTCCCCCAGAAGAAATCAATGTCCAACAACCCAGATATCGACGCAGACCTCTCCCTCCCTCCATGGCCCGTTCAAAATCACTTCGGATTCCACTTCCTCTTCCTCTCGCCAGCGCCAGCTCCAAACCCCTCTCCTTCCACCTCCTCCTCTACCTCCTCTTCCTCGACGGCTCGCGGATCGGGATCGGAATCGGGATCGTCGTTCTTCGTCGGAGAGCTGTCAAGGCCGGACAGGGATCTGCTCGACAAGTATTTCCCTTCGTCGTCGTCGTCGCTCTCAAGGAACGAGACCTTGTCCGACGAGAATGTTGGAAACCGGCTCGCTAAGGTCAAGGTCGACAGTGATGATGGAATCCCCAGGGACGTCGACGATCCGTTCGAGTTCGAGGACGAGGAGGGACGGGAGTGGAACGAGAGGGACGGGTGAACAAGAGCTGGGTCTAGCAGGAGGAGTCTGGATTGGAGTTCTCGCGTTGGTAAGCTAAACTATATTTCCAGTCATCTGTTGAGCCCAACGATCCTGTACTGTAGCATTTTTGAGAGGGGAAGCCACTCAACTGGACTCGACTTCGCTCGCAACCCTAACTTTGTCTTCGTCACTTTTACATAACTTCCTCACGCTTTGACCCTGCTTTTTTCGACTATGTCATTAGGCTTGCCTCCTTTATGAACTCTTCGAACCCTCTCAGAGGTCCGAAGGTCGTCAGATCGAAACGGTGAGGACGCGTCGCGTTCTCAGATCGACTCTCGAAGTCGAGACCGAACTTCCCCTCAACCCTACCGACGGAAACGTCCCACCTCCCCTCGCGAACAGATTTCTCCACCGAGCCGGCGGTTTCTGGACTCAGCATCTCCTCGAAACCACTCCTCCTCCTTCGACCTCACCCTCCAACCTCCTCCTCGACGCCTCCTCGCCTCCTCCCTCTCCTCCTTCTTCGCCTTCCATCGGCAACCTCTTCCTCACCCAACGACGCGCCGAAAAGGAGGAGCGAGGGTGGAAAGGTGGGATCCTTCACTCTCCCGGGAGGATGGGCAAGCGGATGAATACCGACGAGGGAGACAGGGAGACGGTTTGGCACGACGGGAGGTTGGAGAGGACGGAGGGATGGGTGCGATCCAAGACCGTCGCTGAAACGTTGAAGAAGAAGAAGAAGAAGGAGATGACGATGAGTGCAGCGGGAGGGATCTTGAAGGCGACTCCGAGACGGTGAGTTTTCTTCTTCGCTCGTTGAGCACGCGTCCAAAGAGGTCGAGGCTCGTTCGTATTACGCGCTCGCCATCGCTGCTCCGTCTGACTTCTGTTCTTCGTTCTCTCTTTGATCCTGGCACCGCAGAGGTTCTATCTAGCTTTATCGAGCACGAGAAAAACTCCCTGTCCAATCCTCTTTCCCCTCATTTCAACTCGACCTCCCACAACACCTCCGTCCGTTTCTTCGTCGCCGCTCCGTCGCCAGCCATCGCCACTCCATCCTTCACCCCTCTCTACTTTTCACGGACCTAGTCGTACTTCTTCTCCCTCTTCCCTTTCGATTATGTATGTGCTGCCCCAGCCTCTTTCGTTTTTCTTGCTGTCGGGTCCTCCGTCGAGAAGGTCGGATCCTGCCGTCGGTTTCCTTTTGGGCTCCTGTTAGGTTGAGAGCAGGATGAACCACCCAGGGGGTCGAGAAGGAGGGAAAGGCAGATTTCCGACATGGTCGTCGAGGGAAGGACGACGAAGCTGAGCTCGTCGATTCACGTTTTTCGTTCCAGTCCCCTCTCTTTCTCTTCCTCCTTCCTCACGTCACCACTCAACTCGCTTCTCAATTCTTTCGACGGAGGACCTCTCTGTATACTTATCTCCACCTTCTATTCGCCATCGGGGTCGTCCGAATACCATGGGAGCACTTCGCCAGCCTCGGCTTCGACCGATTTTTCTCGAGCTCAACTTCCCTTCCCTTCCCTCCCTCCCTCTTCCTCCTCCTCTCCCTCTCTCCCCACCTCAGGCCAAGGATGTCTCGGCCTTCTAGTAGAGGAAGATTAGTCCCTGGACGACTCTAAATTCAGGTTCGAGCACTTTATCGACTCCCTCTTCCCGCGATCGTTCATCGTTCCTGGCGACTCTCGCTCGACACCTCCGAGGATTGATATCTTCTCTCCCTTCGCCACCGTCCATCCTTCTTCCCTCCCAACTACCACCTCCTCCACTCATCCATGCCCATACCTTCATCTCGATTGTCTTCCTCCTCCGGCTCCCTCTTCTTCAGGTCGAGCACCATCCTCAAAGGACGAGACAGCGGTATCGGTTTCAAGAAGAAGGGACGACCTCCTCCTCTCGACACAGTAGCCATCAACTCGAGCTGGAACTCCCCCTCGGACTCGGAAGATGGAGGTTCGATGGTTGTAGGTTTGGCGGACTTCTTGAGGGAGGGACCGAGGGAAGGAGAGGCAGGAAGAGAAAGGCGAACGCCGTCGTCGATGGATCAGTTGAGGTTGGACTCGGCTGGATTACTGGGAAGCTTTTCTCCAGCTGAAAGTGGGCAGTGGGGAGATACCGTTAGGAGATCACTTCTAAATGCTGTGGGTACCTAGTCTTTCTCTGAATCGGCCCGAGAAGTGGAGTTGAACTGACGCTTCGACTCTTTGCCCAGAGCTCTTCCCCGTCCGATACTCCCTCCTCCCCTTCCACTCCTCGAGCCAGATCTCCGCTCGACACCCACAACAAGCCAATACCTCCCACGCCAACCTCACGTTTCAGCCTCTCTTCTCCGACATCGCCTCCTCCTCAGGCTTCTCCCTTCCTCTCCAACCCCTCCACTTCCTCCTCCGCTTCTTCAACCTTCACGCCGGCCACAACTGCTTCGCCCACCGATACCACAACTCTCACACCATCCTCCTCGCTCTCCTCTTCGCCCTTCACTCCTCCCTCTTCGCTCTCCTCCTACTCGTCGCTCTCCTCGTTCGGCAGCCCACAAACCCCTCCGACCCTCGAGACCCAACTTCGGCCTATTCGCTCCAACGACTCGTCCGAAACCGGATGCGAGCAAGATCAGAAGCCGAAGGACATCTTTTCGAAGCTTTGGAGGAAGGGGACAGAGTCGATGGCGACGCGTGGGAAGAGAAGCGGAGGAGGAGTAGGAGGACATCGAGAGGAGGACGTCGTCGCGGATCTTCGTTCTCGGAGGTCGAAATCGTCGCTGGTAACCGCTCGAGGATCGTCAAAAGTCCTGGGTCCCGGAGGAGGAGGATGGATCGAGGAAGGGCCTAGCCTGAGGAGGAGGTTATCCAAGAACTTCAGAAGTCATCACTCGACGCCACTCGACCTCGGTCCCTCCTCCCTCCAATTCAGCGAATCCCACCTTCGCGACCCTCCACCCTCCTCAGCCAGCCCTATCACCCCCTCCGAGACATCCGTCCTTGCGATCCCTCGACCTCCTCCCTTCTTCTACGGCGGATCAGCCGACGACGACGACGCCTCCAGCTCGACCTTGACTCCCAAGCTCATCCCTCGCGAGTTGGGAGGAAGCCTCCGGATCGGGGCTACGTTCGTCAGATCGACTTCAACTTCTTCGACCGACAGCGGAGTTTCTGAGGACAGTTTCGAGGAGGCGGAGATCGGGTTCGGAGAACGAGGAAGATGGGAATGGGCTGGTTTTCAGTCGCCTGTTGCGACGACGTTTGAAGCCAAGAGTGTCCGAGCAGGTGAGCAGTTTTGACCTCTCTCACTCGCAAGTACTCGCACGCACTCGGAGCTATCGCCTAGACTCAATGCTGATCGTCTCGGTCTCGTCGTCCTTTCAGATGACCGATCTCCAACCGATACGACCTCGCCGCCCTTTACTTTGTCAACCCTCTCCTCTCACCATCGACCCACTCCTTCCCTCGAAGCTGGAAAGGCTCAACCAACCTCCTCCTCCTTCGACCTCCAACGCTCCCGCTCCAGATCCTCCTCCCTTTCTCGCAACTTCACTGTTCGAGACTCTCCCTCCTCCTCCCCATCCAACGGCCAACCTCCTCGGTTTCCTACCACCTCTCTACTCGACACTCCTCCGACGTCATCAAACTCCTGCGTCTTCGCCTCTCCTCCTCTCTCAACTCCTCACGGCCTCAACCTCTCCGCCTCATCGAAGATCAGTCAGACGCGCGATTCCCTTCGCTGCTCCCGCTACACCAGTCCTCGGCAGACTCAAGCACTCGACATCAGAATCATCCACGCCACTCCCTCCAAGTCTCTCTACTCGTCCAAGGACCATCGGTCGGTCTCGTTACCGGATCCAAACGACCCGACGCGTCTCAGTCCCTCTCGTACGGACGCAGGAGGATCGGACGAGGATGAACGAGCCTGGTCGGCCGCCAAAGCTCAGTTCGCTCAATCACTCAACCGTCAAACCAGCGACCATCAACGTTTGCGAACGCTCACCTCGACCTCCCTTCACTCCAACTCCTCCTCCCCCTCCTCCTCTCCCGCTTCACTCTCGCCTCACCTCCTCGGCACCTCCTCCTTCTTCTTCCTCGACACTCGACGCAGGAACGACACGCCCAGCCTCATCTCGCTCACTCAAAACATCCTTCCTCGATACTACGAGCCGAGCGTCAGGACTCGACAGGCGTCTGGTTCGACGATCGGCTCTGACGACTCGTCGGAGGGTTCGACGACGTTGGAGGCTTTGATGGCTCAGCTTGACGAGTCATGGGACGAGGAGGAGGAGGAGGAAGATGCGTTGGCTGTGGAGGAAGCGGTGGGGTGGAAGTGGCCTGTTCCTCCGAAGAGCAGGGAGGTGCGAGAGGAGGGGACGGAGGAGGGGAGGGAGATTACTGGGGATGGACTTCAAGTGAGCTTCCCGTCCTTGCTCAAACGCTTTGTTCGCTCCTTGTCTGCTACAAAAAATACTATGACTGACGCTCTGCTTCTCTCATTTCCTCCTCCTCTGTCGCGATCTACGACGCGTCTCGTCTTCCCAGTTCTTCCCTCTCGATCACCCCCTTGACCATCCAACTCCCTCTCGCGACGTTTACGTCTACGTGGACTACCCCTCAGGGTCACCTTCGCCTTTGTTAGCGTCACTCCTCTTTCTCTATCTCAACGAATCCACACCCAAGCAACGTCGCTCCGACTCCGACGCGATCTCGTCTCGCCATCTCTCTCGCTTCGCTTTATATCTACCATCTACCAGAACCCTCTTCATCTCGCTCTCGATGATTCGATTACGGTTTTACCTCTTTTCCATCCACTCTTACCGCTTTCGTCTTCGTTTTCGTCTCTCGTCGCTGTCCCTTCATTTCTCGCGCTCTTCCTTCCCTCCTCCCCTTTCGCTCTCGACTCCATTTCACCTTCTACTTCATATGCACCATCCCCGCTGTCCGAGTCCCTTCCTGATCATGTCCACGTGCTCTGAGATTCCTCTTAGCGTCGTTCGAAGCTCACGCCGTTGCGCAAGGAAAACAAAGCGAAGCCACGTCGTGATGGGTCGTAAAGATCAAACCGAAGCTAACCCCCTCTCCTTCTTCCCCCCTTCTCTCGTTCCTATTTAGTCTACTTATGATCGCCGAGGTCGTCGTCGACGGAGAAGAACTCGGAAGGCATGTCGACCTTCTGAGGCTGTTGATTGATCCAATACTGCTGTTGACCGATGTGCTGGTTCGAGGAGATGACGAGGTTGAAGAAGTGATCGACGTCTAAGTCGTTCATGGGACCTTTGAGGGGGAGGTCGAGTCGGACAGAGTACTGGAGTAGAAGGAGGAGGAGGAAGCGAAGGGAGAGGTCAATGGATCAGCGACGCGTCGAACCTCCCCATCTTCGAAAAACGAGCTCGCTCCCTCGATCTCCTACTTTTTACAAGAATTCAAAGACGAAGAGTTCACTCACATCACAGCTCAACAGTCCCCTCGTTGTCCCTCCGCTGAACGTAGGCGTTGCTGCTCCCCCGACTGCGAACTCCCCAACAACGACAATCTCTCCTACCCACCTCTTCTCTCCCTTCTCGTCCCTCCACCCTTGAGGCTGGTACCAAACCCTGTTCTCCGACTTCAGATCCGTGAGAAGGCCAACGCTCTGGTCAAACTTCTGGCTTCCTCCATTCGCGGTGGTGTTGACCGTCCTCGTCAAGGAGATTCGAAGTTCGGACGGCGAAGGGAGCGTGAGGGTGGTTTGACCCTTTTCTTCGGGAGCGAGGACTAGGATGGAGAGGTGGTAGGGGATGGAAATGGTTCGTGGGAAGGCGGGGAGGGAGGGGATGGTGAGCTGTACGTGGAGAACAAGCGAAGGCGAGATTGAGTTTGACGAATCACGTCTCGGCAAAGGAACGAGACGAACGGATACGAACCTTGATGATGATCTTGTTCTTCTTCCCAAAGAGCTTCTCTCGGTAGTCCTTCTCGGCGACCATCGTGAACCAGCCTTCTTGCTGCGAGGGTTGGCGAGGAGCGACGGGCGAGCGCTGCTGATCTCGAGGGACGATGGGGGGAGGGATGTACGACGCGTCGACTATGGATGGAGGCCTGCGAACGAGTAAGCGGCTATGGAGTTAGTCGCTCTGATGTTCGAAGTCCCCAAAGGGAGGCACAGAGTTGCGACGAGAGAAGGAAGGGGAAAGAGAGACAGCGACGCGACGAACATATAAAGGAAGGGCAGAGCAAGCCTCTCATCGAACGAGAACGTCCCAGTCTTGTGTCCCGAGATCTTGATGAAGTCTGAAACCCAAGACCAAGGTCCAAAAGTCAGATCAGGAAAAGAAAGAGGAGGAAGTACGAGACGACGACTCACAAACGATCCTCGCGACTTCATGGCCGTTCACGCCTCCTCCCCTAGACCCTCCTTCGAAACTGGGAGGGAGGTTCAGCTCTGGTCGAGGTAAAACGAATCGGAAGGGGATCTGGATCGTTGGAGGAGGCGAGTTGGGATCGGGAAAGGGTGCGTTTGAAGAGTTCCAGAGAACGAGGTCCTCGCCGTGCTGCCGTAAGAAAACAAGACCGAGAAGAGAGGTGAGCTCGTCTTCTCTTCGCGGATGAATGAACAGGAGTGTAATGGCTCGTACCAGCTGAGTCGTCTGGACCCTATGATCTGTAGAGAAGGAAGAAGAAGAGGAGACGATTAGCTTCGAACTCGACCCAGCCCGCGAGCTCGCTCGATGGTCCCTTCCTTCCTTGAGTCTTCACTCACCAACTTGGTTAGCGCCGTTGTAGTTAGGCTGACCGACACCGTTGTTGACGCCTGGTCGTCTGTGGTAGTAGCTCGTGATCATCATCACTCTCAGCTTTGCGTGAACGGACTCAAGTTTGTGTCGCATCTTTCCCTCCTTGCCCTCCGTCTCGATTCGAAGGGAGATGCTTCCTTGAACGACGTCCGAAGCGGTGAAGACTCGGTTGAGACCGTCTGGGAAATAAGCGTTGATGAGTTTGGGGGAGGAGGAAAACATGGTTCTGCTGGGATAGGGTGGGGAGTGGCTGTTGTGGTGAAGAGGGAAGCAAGGAGGAAGGAGGAGGGCCGGAGGAGGTGAGCTTGAGAGGATGCCGGCAGGAGGCTGCATCGCCTTGCTTTCGTGAGTCACCCAACTTTCCCTCGAAGGCGAGCGACTCTCCTTTTCCTCTCCAAACAAAGAAATGAAGAAGAAGAAGACGTATCTTGCGAAAATCCTACGATCAAACACCTACGAGCTCAGTCCTCGCTCGCTCGCCCTCCTTCAGCCCGAGAGCCATCTCCTCCTCCAATCCCTTCTGAACGTCCTTGCTCGCGACTACCTTCACCCTCAGGCCAGTCATCCTATCCGTCCCTTTCCCGGCAAGGAACACGACCTCTCGGACCTTCGGGAGCTGGGAGGAGGGCCATGGCGAAACGTCCAAGGTGAGCTCGAACGATCCTCCTCCCCACACGGACGGCGAGTCGCGAAGGAAGAGCCGGCCCCTGAAATTCTGGATGGGCATCCAGGCCTTGACGCTCATCGACCTCATCGTTTCGGACCATGCTCGAAGGGTCGGGAACCACTCGAACGTCGCGATCGAGTACGGGTGCGCGTCTCCTGGTGTCGAGACGTGGTCGGTGGTGATTTCGACTCGGATTGGACGGAGGTGAGGGAAGATGTAGACGAGGAAAAGTTCGAAGGTGTGCTGTTTAGTTTAGAGCCGTGGTCGATGTAATCCGTTGAAGGGAATGTAGAGATAAGGAGGCTGTCGAGAGGGATAGGTGTGACGAGACGAGGTGGAAGAGCGACCAGTGATTGACGACCTCCTTTTTCGACGAGGTGGGAAGTGAATTCCACGATTGGGTTGTATTGGAGAGAGGGGAGAGCGAGGGTTCGCACTTGTGCGAGGGAGAGGGAGGGAGCGAGGCGAGATTGAGAGGAGAGCTTGTCCTGGAAGGGAGAGGAGAGTCGGGTGACGAGTTCAAGTTTCGTTCGTCGCTGTTCGGTCTTGGAGAAAAGCTTACTCCACACGTGAAGCTGGTAAGACCTCTATCGGTTCGTACAATCGGATCCCTATAGAGCTGCCCGCTGGCCTCCTCCAGGCATCCGAACGAGACCAGGCAAACGACGGCGAGGGAAAGAGGATCGTTGAGGTCTCGAAGGATGAGGTTGACGACCTCGAGAGGGAAGAACGAGCGAAGGGAGGAGTTCTGGAGAGTGAGGGATCGAACAGGAAGAGTCAGCTGCTGTGTATAATGCTCGATACTAGGACGGTAAGAGAGGGAGAAAAGAAGGAGAGGGGAGGAGGGAAGGAGAACGTCGAGCTCACCTTCAAAGCATCTCCCTCCTCCTCCTCCTCCTCCTCCTCCACTGCTGGCTGCTGAGCGACGGTCCTTCGAGTCCTAGGAGGCATGAAAAGGAGGGCGAGTAGAGGTGTTGATCTTCCGGATAGATGGCGAGCAGATTCGACTTTTCGATGATGGCGGGAAGAGGAGAGGAAGGGACAGGCGAGCTCGATTCGACTTTGAACGGCCAGCATCTCCCCTTCGGTTTCTGTAAGAAAACCTTCAAAGTTCACATCCCACTCAGCTTCGTAGTCCAGATACTCCAAAGAGTCAAGACGTACCCAATGTCGCATCAAGCTTCCCAAATAGCTACTGGAACGAGCGTCCAGAACCAGGTGAGCTCGAACCCTCCTTCCTTCCCCTCCTTCCTTTGACACTGCATCATCCCCTTGCGTGTTTCTCTCTTCCTGACCGACTTGCAACCCTTCTCAACATTCTGCAGTCCCTCCGCTCCTTCTTCCCTCGAAAAATCGTGGACGATATCCTTCTTTCTCTGGACAGGTCGTCCTTGCTCTCGCTCTGCTCCGTCTCGTTTGGATCCCTCGAGGAAGCGGGACCTCTTCTCTATAGAGAGGTCGAGATAAGGTCCAAGGGAGGTTACCTTAGCTGCTTCCGCTCTGATGTACGTCCTCTCTTGGCTTCTATTGCAGCTCGTGCGCCGTGAAGCTGACCCTTCACCCTCTTCCTCGTTCCAAAAACCCTCTCCCTCCCTCCTCTCGACTCGCCCCCTCCCTCTCCATCCCATCTTACACCAAAACCATCTCTATTCGAGCCTTCACTATGGTCTCCGAGGGGAACGAAACCTACGATCCACCTACGAGCGTCCCTCCCCCACCTCCACCGCGACTCCTCCTCCCTCCCTCCGGCTCCTCAACCCAACCTCCTCCCCCTCTCACCGACCTCTACTTCACCCGTCCCTCAGGAGGGCACGACGACCTCACTCTCAACTTCCTCGCCGACTATCTCCTCCCTCATCTCAACCCCCAAACCGTCCACCTCTGGGCCGACGACACCCACGAGTTCAGCTCTCGCCCCAACGGAGCGACGCGTCGACCCCACTCTACCTCCTTCCTCACCTCTTGGACTTCGCTCGAACAACTCAACATGATTGGGTGGTTCCCTTTCTACGATTGGCCGACTCAGAGACCGTTCTTCCTCTTGGACTCGCCGCTGGAGAAGGAGGAGGGGAGGAGAGTGGTGAAGATGGAGTTGGACTGTCGAGGATTCGATTGGGTTGACACGATTCAGTTTGCGAGGTGGTTCAGGGAGGGAGGGATTTTGGGGTTGAAGTGTCTGGGGCAGGGTGGGTTGAAGTGGACGATCAAGGAGGAGGATGAGAAGGTGTTGAAGCATACGTGGGCGAGGGAAATTGACGACGACGAGGAGAGGGAGAAGGTTGAGTTTGTTATCGTAGACTGAGATGAGACGGGGAATCGTGTGCGATTTTGTTCGGCGTGCGAGCGAGAGAGAGAGAGCGCACGATCCTGAAAAGACTGCCAAATGCAGATTTTTTTCCAACGGCGAGCGGCGAGAGCCCGGCGATCTCTTCTTTCCCAAATCGAAAGCTCAACTTTCGACCTGCCTTCCCTCTTTCCTCCGCCTCCCTCTCCTCCTCCCTTTAAGATGTTCACAGGTCTCGTCCGTCCCCTCTCTCCCCTCTCCCTTCCCCTCCAACCCCCACTGACCTCCCTCTTCACTTCCTCCAGATCGAACACATCGCGACGCTCACCTCCCGAATCGCCAAAGACACGGACGGAGGGTTCACGTTGACCTTCTCCTCGGCTGGTCCCATCCTCGGAGACTGCCACATCGGTGACTCAATAGCAGTAAACGGAGCTTGCTTGACCGTAACAGAGTTCGATCAGGATTCCTTCAAGGTTGGACTCGCTCCGGAGACGCTTGAGAGGACGAACTTGGGTGAGTCAGAGCGAGAGGGGAGGAGAGGTGAGATCGAAGCTGACCAACTCGTTTCTTTCGTTCTCGTTCGGTTCTTCGTTGATGGTTGAGGACGACAGGCAACCTAGTAGTAGGAGATCGAGTCAACTGCGAGAGAGCTCTCGATGGACATACGAGATTTGGTGGCCATTTCGTTCTCGTACGTCCTCCTCGCTCTTCTTGCGAGCTCGCTCGTCCCTTCTCTCGAGCTCACCTTCTCTCCCTCCTTCTTCCTCTTCCTCTTCCTCCATCCTTGTTCCACCATCACCCTCACCCCACCCACGAACGAACCCACCCACCCTCCCACAGGGCCACGTAGACACAACAGCCACCATCCTCTCCATCCTCCCCGACTCCAACTCCCTTCGCTTCACCTTCCAACTCCCTCCCTCCTCTTCCAACCCCCTCACACTCTCCCTCCTCCCCTCCCTCATCCCCAAGGGATACGTAACAGTCGACGGAGCTTCCCTCACCCTCACCAACGTGAACGACTCCCTTCAGACGTTCAGCATCATGCTCATTGCGCACTCGCAGGAGAAGCTCGTGCTTAGTTCGAAGAAGGTCGGCGACAAGGTCAACGTCGAGGTGGATTCGACGGGCAAGTTTGTTGAGAAGGCTGTGAGGAGTGGGTTGGAGGAGGTTTTCAATGGTGGAGGAGGGGAGGGAGGGAAGGCGCTGGAGAAGATGGTGGAGAGGGTTGTGGAGAGGGTTTTGAGGGAGAAGGGGGTGCTGCCGAGGGAGTGAGTGAACGAGGAGAGGGAGAAGGGAGATATGTGTAGTAGAGGTTGGATGAATAGCCTAGTCACTCTTCACGGTTCACGTGTTCGGTCTGGAGAGGAAGGGACGGAGAGAGAGCAAAGGAGGTCGCGTCGCGCTCGATTGATCTCAACTCGCGTCGTTTGTCTCTCTCTTTCCGAATCGAAACCGAGTAGGGCAGATCATCAAGATCCCAACCATCAGCAAGGAGTAACGAGGGAGAAAGAGAGAGGCTAGCTCTACAGAGAACGTGTGTCGAAACGAACGGCGGAGGCCAGAGCAACGAGAGAGGAGACGCGGGCAAAGGAGAAACAAAGCGAGTGAGATGGGGAAGGGAAGGAGCAGAGAAAAAGCAAGGGAAAGGGGAGAGGCAGTCGTATATCGAGACAGGTCAGAGAAGAGGGTAGCGAGAAGCAAAAGCAAGTACGTAAAACGAACGAGGGAGGGACGACAGAGGTGAGTCGCGACCGAACGAGTGTGATTAAAAAGGAGAGAAGCTAGGCTACAAGGGCACGAGCGGCTGATAGGCAAGGTGTATGGGTTGAGCGTTCGAACGTCTAGTAGAAAGCCGACTCAGTCAACCTGCTCTCCTCCGCGGCCTCCTGCTTGGACTTCCTCGGAACCATCGAGCTCGCTCGGTAGGCTGCAGCGGCTTGCTCGGCAGCTGCTTTTTCGGCCTTCTCGATCTCCATGGCTAGTTCGGCGGGGGAGTACATCTTGGGAGCAGCGGCTGGGAAGGGGGGTCAAGTGGGTGGGGTGAGGAGGGAGGGAGAGAGGGCATCAGCGAACGAGCGAGAGACGAGGCGAAAGAAATGGTTGTGCGAGGCGGGACAAACCTTTTCGAAGCGGAGAAGGAGGTCGGTTAGGATCTAGGTGAGCAGCAGCTTGTTCTTGAGCTCGAGCCTGCATTTCACGTCGTGGAGCGGTAAGAGAGAAAGAGTCAGCGTCGACGCGTCGGAAAGACCAACCGCAACTCGTTCCGTCCTTCCTTCCCTACCATCGCAGCCTCTCGCTGCTTCGAACCCCAGCCCGCCGATCACAGCTCTACCAGGAAGAGAAAAAAGCGAGAAGCTCACCTCCCTCCCACTCTTCCTAACCAAAGTCATCCCCCTCTTGACCTTCGCCCACCCTTCCTTCCCAGCTCCCTCCGCGTGCGCACTCGCCGGCGTCCTAGGTCCAGCACTACTCGCAGGCGTGCTAGCACTCGCACTTGCAGGCTCGTCGACGAGGTTCCTAGGCCTAGGTTGGTATCCTCCCGAGTCGGTTTCGACGGCGAGTCGTCCAGCTCGTTGATCGGGTCCGGATTTGGATCTGGGCATCGCGGACGAGGTTGGAGGAGCGTAGGATTCGGTGAGGGAGTAGCCGTTGGTAGGGAGAGGTGGAGGTGCTTCGGAAGAGGAGTGGGAGTAGACGTGGTGAGGGGAGGATTGGGAGTGGGAGTGAGAGCGAGCTCGACCTTGGGAGTTTGAGGAGGGAGGTGCGTCGAAGTGAGCGTGAGCGTGGTTGGGTTGGGATGAGGAGGAGTTGGAGGAGTGTTGAGATTGATGTTGTTGATCGATGTTGGAAGAGGGAGGTTGCTGAGTGCGAGATGGGGATCTGAAGGCATCCGAGGGAGGTTGTTGTCGAGACGGACGAGACGGGGATGAGGAAGGGTTCGGTTGAAGAGAGTTTGACGCAAGCGGGAGGGAGTAAGGTGAGGGTGCTGAGAGATCTCGTTGGACGGGTCGGATGGAGGAGGAGGTTGGCTGGGGTTGAGAGGAGGAGGAGGTAGTGGTGTGGTGGTGATGGTGGTGGTGGTGTTCGTGGTTGGGGTCCTCCTGAGGCGGTGCGTTCGAGGAGGAGTTGAACGAGGAAGGTGGGTGCTCGTTATCGAGATTCTTGACGTACAACTGAGAGGGCAACCAGAAGAAAGAAGAAGAAGAAGAAAGTCAGCTGCGAGTTTAGATCGTGTGAGGGTAGATCTTTGAAACGACTTGTAAAAAGGAGGCGAGGGAGGGAGGACAGAGAGTCGAAGGTGAAGGCAAGGGAAGGAGGGATGAGCTCGAGCTCTAGATGGGTCCCTCTAGATGCTTACTTTTCCATCTGATCCCCATCCGTCATCACCGATCGTCAAGCTTGGGGGTCTAGGATTCTGGTCCAGGACGGGTTTTCCGGTTCTCATCTGTTCTCTGGCTTTGTTCCTCAGCGTCCCTGCTCGATGGGGTTTGAGCGACGTCCCTGCCTCCTCGTCCTTCCGAACCAGCTTCGACGTCAACGAACGGAAGAGACCCGACTTGGACGATGTAGGAGGAGAAGAGTGAGCGGGTGCTGTGGTGGCCATGTCTGTGGCAGAAGGGGAAGAGAAGATGGAAGGAGAGAAGGTGGCCGTTAGAGAGGAGAAGAAGAAATCGAAACAGGGGATGAAGGGGAAACGAAGCTAGCAAGGGGGAAGGGGAGGACGGGGACCTCGCTTCGTTCGATAAAAATGACGAGTCATGGCAGATCTACAGTCGAAAGCTGTCCTCTGGATCGAGAGAGAAAATCTGCGTAGACCTAGAAGATTGGAGAGAGCGAGCTCGCGGAAGGTCTCAAAGGTCGCCGTCGCGTTTGGTTTCGAGCCAACGACGCGTCTCTTCCTTCGTCTTCTTCGGCCTGCTTCGTCCTGGTCGTGTGCGAGCTGGAAAGACCAGATCTGTTCTCTTTCTCGACTAAAGAGCGAGACAAAGCTCATTAAGTATAGTAGCGTAAACGTATCAAAGAACTTCGACCTCCTCCCTCCGTCGAGACTCCTCCTGAAACAAACGAAGGCTCGACGTCTGCTCGTCGTCGTTATCAGCAACAACCAGGTGAAGCTTCTCAGCAGTCAAGCTAGTACCTCCAGAAGTGTAGAAGGCGGAGGTGAGGGCCCTGGCAAACGAGAAACAACCGAAAGAAGGTCAGCCTCGTCTCGAACAACAAACGCCGGATCCGGACAAGACGCGTCGCGAAAACTCACTTCGAATTGAAGATGAACTCCTCGTGAGCATCGCTGTGCTTCCCGAGGGTAACGTCGAGGGAGATCTTGACCCTCGCACCCTCAGGGATGCCTTTCTGTCGAAGCGAGCGAGAACCGGTGTGGTTGAATCCGATGGACGAGCCCAACCTTTCAGTCACTCCAGAGCGACCGTCAGAGGCGGTCCAGCGAACGGTGACGTCTGAGAAGAAGGAGAGGAGGGCAAGAAAGATGGATGAGTGTTCAGAGACGCGAGTGGGGGAACAGTGGGAGGGAGGGAGGGAGAACGACGAACAAGCTTGATACGCTCCCTGAAAGACGCGACGACGAAGAGCGAACGAAGAGCAGATTTGGTCAGCTGAGGTTTGGGATAGAGGGGACTCGAAAAGGAGAAGACAAGAAAACTCACTCCCTGCTTGAGAACGAAGGCAGAGATGGGGTAAGGTCCCTCTCCCAACCCTCCCGAAGAGATCGATGATCCTCCTCCGAGTCCACCAGCAGTTCCAGTAGCGACTCCGGCGTGAGTTCCAGTGTGAGGCTCATGGTGAACCGAGTGGGAAGCGAGAGGAGCCTGGGTAGCCCCAGTGGGTTGGGGAGCGGGGGCTGTGGCCGTAGCGGTCGGAGGGAGGGACGAGTGAGTGGCTGAAGGAGGAGCGGAGGAGGGAGGGGGAGCTGAAGCGGCAGGAGCAGCAGCAGCGGAGGGGTTGAAAGTTCGAGAGGCGTCGTTGATGGACATGGTAGAGGATGAGTGAATGGATGAGGTGGTTCTTGGGCTGGGAGGGGGATGTGGTTGGGGGGGGAAGAGAGAAAGGACGGAAGAAGGCAGTTTGCGCGCCGAAGAGTCGATCGAGTCTCACACTGACGAGGTCATCAATGAGCGGGATTCGGAAGTATATGGCGAAGGCCTGGCCGAGAAGAAGATTTGACCTGCTTGGATATGGGGCTCGTAGAAATGACACGTTGAAGAGAAGAGAAGGCTGGGAGAACTCGAGGTCAGTTCGCGAGCTGATGGTGAGCTCGACGCTCCTTCCATTCGACCCTGTCCCTTGTAGCTGCAGAAGATGGAAGAAGAGCTCACGAAAAGGACACTTGGGACTCGATGGATGTATAGAGATGTTGACTTCGATCGCCCAGGGAGAGGAAGGGCCGAAGAGTAGGCTGAGGGCGACGGCGAAGGAGGAGGGAGCGAGAACGAGTCCATGTTGAAGTGTTCAGAGCTCAACGCTGCTGTTGCGTCGAGAAGTCATCCGCGTCGCAAAGATTCTCAAGAGAGAAGGAAAGAGCTTGAGGGAAGAGCTATCGACCACTCAAGATTTGTAGAGGCGGTGACGGTGAGGGAGGAAGGAGTAGGAAGGACGTCGAAGCTGAAGTCAAAAAGGTCGAGCTCATCACCTCTCCCTTCAATCCCCTCAAACCACAACTCCCCCCCCGCCTTCTTCATCAATCATGCCTTCTACTACTCCTGATCCGACTGTTCTCGCCCTCGCTAAAATCCTCTGCCTGAACGGAGATCCCCACGCAGAATTTGGAGATCAAGCTCGCGAGCACGGTGACGTTCGTCCTTCTTCCATGCCGCCTTCCTCTCAATCTCTCCGGGTATGCTGACATCTACCACGCTCACAGATCAACTACGAGCAAGATATTGCCTTCGACATTCTTGACGAGATGTCGCAATCGTCGAAGGTGGAGCCTCGTTTTGCTCGGACACGATCCGCGTCGTGCCTCGATCTCTCCTCGCCGTCGTCGCGCACAGCTGACTCCCTTCTCTGCTTCTTCTGTTTCTGGTCAGGCCCATTTCTGTGCTCTGTTCCTCCCCGCTTTCGCAACAGCCTTCGTCGCAACCGCCTCCACGGACATCCCAAACAACTCCCGCTTCGCTTCCGCCACTTTCATCCTGCTTCCTATGCTCTTGGAACAGAAGATCACCAGAGGACACTTTCTTCGCAACTGCCCAGAAGCGAAGGGTTTCCTCGTCGGCGTAGTGAAGCAGTTCATCGCTTACTCGAAGCTCATCTTCCCAATGGCAAGTCCTGAGTCGGACGCGACGCGATCTTGGCTCTCTCGTCTCGTTATAACTCTCGCTCCTTGTTTCGAATCGCAGGGTCCCTCGGAGGAGCCAGCCCTCTCATCTCTTGAACTCTACTCCAAGATCATAGAACAGATCCTCCCCGACGTTCTCGCCCACGGCTCGATCTCGCCTGTCGACCTTTCGCTCCCTCCCTCCCTCGGTGCAGCCCTCGTTTCGACTTGCCACAAGCATCTCAACTCCAAGGCCATGACGAGGTCACGTTACACGTCTTGCTGGAACGGTAACCGGCCAAAGGACACCGAGATCCTACTGAGACAACATCTCGAAGCCCTCCCGAGTCATTTTGGGTTGGAAGCGGACACACCCATCACGATAAACGCTCAATCAAAAGCGACGTCGGATGGGACGCTCGAATGCGAGCTCTCTAGCACAGGGAGTTGTGTATCCCGAGAAGGGGGGGAGGACTCGACGCTGATGCTTTGCGGGGTCGTGAGTCGTCGCGTCTCGTCTGTTGTTCAATCCTCTTTCGTCCCCCGCTCCGTCCTCACTCCCCTCTTCTTTGACCTCGTCTTGCAGTGCAGATCGGTGACGTACTGCTCAACTCGTAGGCCGCCTCTTCTCACTAAACTGGTGTCGCTCTCCTTCAACTGACGCTTCTCTTTGATCTTCTCTCGACGCGTCGCCAACAGAACACCAACGAGCCGACTGGAAGACGCACAAGGAGGTGTGCTTTGCGCCGAGCTGGTGATGCTATGTCTTCTTGACTGGGATAAAGAGAAGGAACGACGGCGAAAGAGCGGACGAGGAGAGCTGAACGGATCTCGTTCAGAGGTCGTGAAAACGTGCATCGATTTTGAGCCTGACCCTCTCCTGGCTTCCTCCTCATCTCCTCTTCTTCCCACCCACACTCCCAGGAGCTCCCATACTCCCTGGACCTCCTACCACCCTCTTCGAAGCCCCTCCTCCTCCTCCAGCGGTGGCCGATGTCTTCCCCGTCGACGACGTGGAGTCGGAACCGTCCTTGTTCGACGCGTCTCCTGCTGGGATGAGACGATCGACTTGGTCGTGGAATTTCTGGAGCGTCGGAAGCAAAGGGAGACGGAGGATCAGTCATCCGCGAGTATGAGACTTCGGTCCCGAGAGAGAGAGGAGAAGTGGACGAGGGACGTCGTCGAGCTCGCTCCCAAAACTCACCTGAACCTTCCCAATCTCCTTCAACCCAGCTGAGTACACCACCACAGCTCCGAAGACAGTGAACGCTGGAACAGCGTACGGTCCCCACCTGGAGGCGGACAGGCAAAAGCATCCAGTGAAGGTCAGATCACGACGCGAGGACTCAAACGAAAAGCCGTCGAGACGTCGAGCAACGACAATGAAGCTGAGACTCACCACTGCTTATCGAGGTAGTCTCCAAAGGCGACGAAGTATACAGTGAGACTCTCCCAGAATCCATCGGTAGCTGCTCCAGGAAGCGTCGAGGCGGACATCGTTGGGATGGGAGGAGGAGGGAGGGAGGGACTAGGGAGGGAACGGTGCTGGAGACGGAGAGATAAAGATACAAGAGCGGAAAGGTCAGCTTTGAAGGTTCTTCGCAGCATGGATTAGGCCCCAAACTGTGCATCTACAGCTCGAAAAGCTACGAGAAAGCGAGAACAAGGACGAGTCGAGGTCGAGCGTCGAGCTCAACTCGTCCCTCCTCCCCTCCGCCTTCGTGCTTCCGCCCCCCTTCCTTCTCGTCCAAGCCCACCCCTTCAAGGCTTAACTCTCATTTCCGACCTTCTTCTCTCTCTCATCCTCCTCATCCAGAGAGCAAACGAAGACGAGCGACAACGCACCTGGAAGAAAGGGAGAAAGGGAGGGTGCGGAACCGAGTTCGATGATCTGGATCTTGTTGAGCTTAGTGCGGTGGATCTGAGAGTCTTTTGAGCTTGAGGGGCAGGCTGGTATAGAAAAGTAGCGTACTGTTGAGTTCTGGTGTTCGAGAGTGGGATGTAGTCGGAGGGAAGCCAGCAAAAACGAAGAAGGAAGGAGGTCAAGCTCAGGCCGAAGAAAGACCGCAAAGGAAGGAAGATGCGAGACGGTCTCGTTCTCGAGCAGCAGGAGGATGAAATCGTTCATTCGATGGTGACGTAGAAAAACATATGGGGGTGCGCGCGCGAGAGCGAGAGAACGAGAGGAAAAGCAAGTACAACGTCCGATAGCGAGCGAGCGAAAGAAGAAGAGGTGAGGGAGGAAGCAAATGCTAAGCTGAAGTAAAAAAGGGGTGGTACAAGTACAGTGTGATGGTGAAGCGGATTCGTGAATGTAAGGTATGCAAGTGAGGGTGATGAGGGAGAAACGCAAGGAGGAGACGCGCGCGTCGGGTCCGTTCCGTTTCCCTCGAGACGCGTCGGCTGTTCGTTCTTAGTTTCGATTTGGAGTCCGACGATGTAGAGCGCTATGAGATGATGCTGTAGATGAGAGATAGAGGTAGCGAGGCGAGGTGGGGGTCTCAGGAGGTCAGGCCCAGTCCTACTCCTGCGATTCCTCGAGCTTCGAGAACGGCGGGGAGATTTGCTCGACGCTCCTTGACGCGTTCGATGATGTGTGAGAGACCGAGACGGGACTGGGAGAGAGTGACGGACGTCGATGATGGTGTCAGAGTCGTAATCGTCGGCAGGGATAATGAAGATAAGAAGCAGGAGCGAGCGACGAGACGACGACTGACCTTTTCCAACCCTCGCACAAACTTCCCCTCGCCGAACATCTCAACTCGGTGACGAATAGCCTCCACGGCGTTGAGCGAGGTCTTGATTCGGCCTTCTGTCGAGTGTAGGGTGTGTTCAGAGGTTGGTGATGGGAAGATCTCGGAGGTCTGTGGCGAGGGAAGAGGGACGAGGAGGGAAGGAGGGTTTTGGTGAGCTCAACGCAAGAGGCAAACGAGATCCAAGCTGAAGCAAGCGGGAGCAGAGAACGAACCTCAGTGACGGATAGCAGCTTGGCATGAGTGATGTTACGAGTTTGCGAGTACAGGTAGGTGTGAGGAGCGTGAGGTTGCACCTGAGAAGAAAGTGAGACGACGTTGAAAGGGAGGAAGGGTCAGCGTCGGTCTTCGTCGTCTTCCAGCATCGCGAGATCGAGGGCCTCCTTCACACCACGAGAAGCGTCTACCGTCTCCTCTAGACCCAGCAGACCAACTCTGAGCTCTTCGGCGTGCTGGAAAGCGATGGTCCTCGAGCCCAATCATTGACCTTCCAACTCCAGCTTTCTCTCCCTCCTCCCTCCCCGACGACGCCCGAGAGAAAAGTCGAATGAAGACTCACCCAGCTATCCTCTACGACCCAAGCACCCAGACCTTCTCCCCAACCACCGACCAGAGCTCTCGCCCATACGGGGACCTTTCCAGACTTGAGGATGAGACGACGGGTGTGAAGGGTTCCGTCCGAGGTGATCTCTCTCGAGAGAACGTCGCACGAGATGATGTGGGAGGCGTGGGGGTTTCTGATAGCAATGAACGAGATAGATGCGAGTCAGCTTCTGGAGTAGGGTGAATTCTGAGAAGCCGAGGGAAGAGTGAGGGCGAGGGAAAGAGACGAGGGAGACGGAAGGAAGGGAGGAGGAAGAGTTGAGCTCGACCAAAGTGGTCTGATCTCCTTCCTTCCTCCTTCCCTAGCCTCCTCGCATCAAAGCTTGACGCTCCTGGTTGCTAGAATATCAGGAACGTCCCTCGCCCATCTTTGTTGGCCTTGTAGACGCCAGGAAGACGAGAGGGCGATCCCTGGGTTGACATGCTCTTCTTTTCTCCTCCTTCTCAGCTCTTCGTTTCCCTTCCCTCCCTGTCCCGTGTACCCTGCCTTCTCCCTGCCAGATCATCCCAAGAATCGAAGATATCGAACTCACGGGTACCTCAAGAAGTAAGCGAGAGCGATGGTGGGGAAATCTTCCGAGCTTTTGACAAGGAAGAAGAGAAGAAAAGGAGAGCACACGACTGGTCAGCTGCACCGTCCTCTCACTCTCTCTTCTTGTTTGCTATACAAGCACAAGGGAGAGTCCGACTTACTAGGTGTTGGTCTGCTTGAAGATTCGAACCATCGCACGGGGGCAAACGAGCGAGAAGAAAGGAGAAAGGAAGGAGGACGACGAGGGTGAGAGTTGGAGGAGTGGAGCAAGGTGAGGTCGAAACGGGCGAAGGGGGGTTCGGTCGAGGGGAGGGCGACTCGTCACTTTCTTGCCGGCAGCAGCTTTTCTTTCTTCGCACCATAGGCAGATCAGGCTCGACAAGTACGGTTCTGAGAGGCTTGTCATGAAATCGAACCAAAAAGAAAAGGGGGCGAAATAAACAGACGTTCAATCGACGACCTCCAACTCGACGCGTGCCTTCTCCTCCTCCGTCAACCTCTCCATCACCCCCTCTCTCCATTTCCTCTCGGATTCCTTCCTCACAACCACCTTAGTCTTTAGACCCTCCAATCGGAACACCTTCCACCCCCAAAACCACGCCGTCAGATCCAGACGGTCGAAGACTGGCGACCCGCTCAGGACCAACGTCAACTCGAACGCGCCGCCCCCTCGGCAAACGTGCGGCATGTCGTGCAAGAACGATATGGACGATGAGGAAAGGACGGGTAGGAAGTTGATACACTCGAGGGAGGCGAAATCGTTTCCCCAGGCTCGAAGAGTCGCCCACCACGGGACTCGAACGACGGGTCGAGGATACCCCCGCCTAGTTCCCACAGCTTGAACGCTGCGAAGGGATAAGTGAGGGAAGATGTGGAAGAAGAGGGTCTCGAGTGGGTCGTGGTCGGGTGAAGAGGGTTGATGGAAGATGAGGCTCTGAAGAGGGAGAGGGATGGAGGAGAGACGAGGAGGGTAGGGGAGTCCAGTGAGATCGGCGGTGAGGCGGAAGCACTCGCTTTTGGTGGAGATCTGGAAGTCGCAGAACTCGATGGTTCGTACTTGAAGGAGGGAGAAGAAGGGAAGGAGCCGAGATTTGTGGTTCAGGGTGAGATGGGCCTGGAAGGGAGACACGGGCGGAGGAGGAGCGAGGTCAGCTCCATCACGTCCGCTCGCTTCTCCTCCGTCGGACGCTCCTGAAGACGTCGATTAGACTCACTCTGTACGTAAAGCTGATGAGACTTCTCTCGGATCTGATGACGACGTTCCTGTAGAGGATGCTGCTGACCTCCTGGAGGGATCCGAACGAGACGCGAGAGAGAGCGGCAAGGGAGGGAAGGTCGAGTCCTTCGTGGATGAGGTTCACGACTTCGAGAGGGAAGAAGGATCGGAGGGAGGGGTTCTGGGAGGAAAACGAAATACGGGCGTTAGGTCGGATGAGAAAGCGCAGCAGCAAGGGAAGAAGGGAGCGAAGAAGAAGGAGGGGAGGAGGAGGAAGCTTGTTCGAGAGGGTCCTTCTCCTTCGATTTGTGCGAGCTCTCCGTTCCTGGGAGACATATGTGAGATCGTATGAGGGAGATTGGGGGGAACGGGTTGCGATGGACAGGTCTGCGAAGAGATTCCGAGAAAACGAAGGGAAAGGCGAGGATGGACGTCGCGATCAAGAAGGACGTTGAGCTCGAATCTCCTTTGAGGTCCAAACGGCCAGCACGGAGACCGACCCTACATCATATTTTCGCACTCGGGCTTCCATTCGTTGACCAAAGACGTCTCAGTCTTTTGGACTGTTCGCTCAAAAGCCTTCCAACTCCGAGGACGAGACTCAAGGCGAGGGAAAAGAAGGAGAGGTCGAGTCGCGAGCTGAGCTCGTCTGCCTTCTCTCCCCTCCCTCTCCTCCTCCTTTTCTCGTCTCAAGCTTCAAGCATCGCATCAACTGGCTCTGCTTGTTTTGTGCTGCTCGTATACTCACGAGCTCCTCGGGACTGCTGCAGAAGGACGAAGGACCTCTGCATCGCTCTTCACGACGTCGACCTCACCTTCGCCTCGTCAGCCCTCCTCGTCCTCCTCTCGCTCCTTCGCCAGGTCGCTCGCAAATCTTCCTCGCTTCAATTCAAGAGCTTCTCTTCTTCAACGCTCTCATACTCCTCGAAGAACTGGATCGCTGAAGGTGGGAAGAGAGACGACACAGACTGTGAGTTGCGTCGCTTCTCCACAGCTTCCTTCATCCTGTTCCTCCTCGCTTTCTCAGCTTCTTGCTCGCTGACCTCGGAACTTTATCTCTCCTCTTACCTCCAACAGCCACTCATCCATCATGACTCTCGTCCACCCTCGTCCAGCTCTCCTCATCCTCGCCACCCTCCTTGCCCTTTTCATCCTCTCCCTTCGTTATCGAGAAGCGGACCTCTTCGTCCCGTACTTCTCAGAGTCGCTCGAGTGTGCTCCCTGTTCTTCGTCGCTCGAGGTTTTTTCCTCGCTGGAGACCAATCCTACGTCGCTGAGGGAGCAGGTCGAGCTCGCTAGTAAGATGGTCGACGAGCCTTTCCCACGAGTCGCGGTGCTGAACCTCGCGAGCAGACCTGGTGAGTCTTCTTCCTCCTCCTCCAAAACCTTTGCTTCCCTCGACTTGAGAGACTGTATGCTGACCATGTTTCCTCGTTGCCTACAGATCGAAGGGAGCACATGAAGCTTCTCGGCGAGGTTCACTCGCTTGACCTCACCTTCGTCGACGCGACTCCCTCGACCTCAACCGAGATCGTCTGGCTCCAAGAACGGATGTACGACGACTCTCAGAACATCACATGGACCTTCAACGCGACCTTGAACGAGACATGGTTCGTCTTATCTCCCGTCTTCACCTTTGCTCAAGTCGTTCTCTTAATTGACCCTCGCGACGTCCCACGTTCAGGAAACACCACTTCCTCACCACCCCTCCTTCCCAACTTCGACCTCCTCCATCACCCATCCTTTCTCCCAACGTCAGTGCCCTCCTCAACTTCCTTCAAGCCGTCAGAGGCGTCGATTCCCTCCCCGGTCCGCTCGCTTGCTTCGTCTCGCACATCAACCTTCTTCGTCGGATCGTTGCTGAAGACTGGGGAACGACGATCGTGCTCGAGGACGACGTCGATTTAGAGTGGAGGTTTAGCGAGATGTGGTATGAGGTGGTTGGGAGGTCGATTCCGAAGGAGCTCGAGTGGGACCTGATGTGAGTTCGAGACTTCGTTTCGTTCTGGACGCGTCGCTTCGACTTCGACTGATCGAAGCCCTCGTTTCAACAGATATCTTGGCTACTCTTTCTCTACTGAGGACCGATGTGGGTCAACTACATCCTTCGATTCCCTCTTTCACTGGCTGACCTCTCTCTCGTTCTTCGTTTCTCTCAGTCAAACCCGTTCACCATCGTTCGTCGTCCCTCTTCCTCTTCCTCTCGCCTCCCGCCTCGTTTCAACTTTCGCGTCTGACTCTCCCACCACCCCTATCCTCTATCATCCTCCATCAGCTGGCCTTCGACCGACCTCCTCAACCCTCGGAACCTACGCCTACGCCGTTTCTCACCAAGGAGCGCCGTCACCCTCCTCGACTTCATTTCCCGACCGGACAACTTCGTCTCCCTCCCCATCGACCACATCTACCGACGCTTCAACGCTCTCGACCAAACCAAGCATCAACAGAAGTTCGACGAGAGGCAGGTCCTAAGCCTCGTCCCTCCACTCGTCGCTCATGGAGGGAAAAGGAACTTCGGGACGGACATAGGCGGAACGAGTAACATCTACTTGACAAAGCTGGCGGACTCGACGATGGATAGGCTGGATAGGTTTCATCAGGTCCAGGAGAGGGAGAGGGAGTTGCAGCAGGAGAGGAAGGGGAGGGCTGGGGTTGGCGCGTCGTCGTTGTGAACGCGAGCCTCGGTGAACTTTGTTGGGGTTTAAATCTTGTAGGAAGTTCTTCAAGTCGGGAACATGAATACCTGCAACATTTTCCCTCCTCCGGAAAGGAAGAAGGGAGCCAACGATACGAGAAGCCGAGCTTCGCGTTCGAGTGATCCGATCGAGACGCGTCGCCGACTGCCTCGTTCCGCTGCTTGGACGACCCTGGATCTTCGCTGCCTCCCAGCAGATCCAAGATTCGTGCACCGACCATCCGCCACTGGAAATCCTTCTCGTCCTCTCCTCCATCTCCTCTCGAGCTCCCTCTCTTTCTCGATCTTCCGCTTCAGCCCCCTCGCTCGTTCCGACTCGACGTCACTGAAGAGTGAGAGAAGTTCGCCAGCGAATGTTCTGAGGAAGTATGGGGCCGCTGAGAAGCGAGTCACAAGGGTTGAGGGAGTAGGAGTGAGGGAGAGAGATCGAAACAAAATCGTGAGCGAGGAACAAAAGTTGGGCTGAACGCGAGATCGTCGGTCCCTCTCAACCACCATCACCTCAAACAACCTCCCTCCTCCTTCACCATGAGCAAAATCGCACAAGCCATCGTCCCTCCTGTCGTCTACAAGACCCTCGCCCACGATTTCGGATACAAGCTCTCTCAGATCCCCGATCTGAAGGGACGAACCGCCCTCATCACTGGGTGAGCTCGTCTTCTTCCTCGCTTTCCTTCCTTCTCCTCCCCTGCTGACTTTCCGCGCCTCATCCAGTGGATCCAACGGAATTGGACTCTACACCTCTCGAGTCCTTCATCTCAAAGGAATTTCGAGGCTCATCATCCTCTCGTCGCAGAAGAAGACCTTCGATGAGGCGAAATCGTTCATCAAGACGGGAGACCTCCAACAAGCTCCTGCTTCGTTCCGAGATGGTTTCGGATCAGGTTCCCTTCCGGAGGAGGTTGGGATCGCTGCTGTCGAGAAGGGGGAGGGCGAGATCATCTGGAAGAAGGTCAGCTTGGAGGACTTGAAGGAGGTTAGGAAGGTCGCTGAGGAGATCGCAAAGGAGGAGAAGAGACTCGACCTTTTCCTCGGGATCGCTGGTATTGGGGTGAACGAGCTCGAGGCTACTAGTGAGGGTTACGATAAGCACTTGGTGGTGAGTGGATTTTCTCGAAGATCTCGTCCTCGTCGTCGAACGAAGCTGACCCCTCCGCGATCGCTTTTTGTTTCGATCTTCCACTTCGACAGATCAACAACCTTTCCCACGTCCTCCTACTCAACCGACTTCTCCCTGTCCTCACCAAGACTTCTCAGATGCCAGGATCTGACGTTCGAGTCGTTCAGATGAGCTCGTGAGTCGTCGTTGATCACTCGTTGCACGCGTCGCGAGAAGACCCCCATTTGACGCGTCTCTTGTTTCCTCCCTTTTCCAGCGAGCTTCACCGAGCCACCTTCGGAGGACCTGGAACCATACTCGGCGGGGACAAGCTCGCGACTAAGGAGGAGTTCAAAACGAAAATCGGACCGTCCAACCTCTACGCTCGAACCAAACTCGCCGTTCTCCTCTTCACCAAAGCTCTCGTCCAGCACGTCCCTTCCCTCTCGCCCACTTCGCCCATCAAGATCTACGCGACTCACCCTGGAGCGGTCAGCACTGGTCAACAAGAACAGTTCGTTCCCGCTTATGGAGAGACGGCTGGGAAGATCATGGGAGCTGCTGTTTCGTGGGCGATGAGACCTCCCTCCGATGGAGCTTGGAGCTTGATCTGGTCGGCGCTCAGTAAGGAGGCGAGGGAAGGGGATTGGGAGCAGGGAACCTGTGAGTCGCGTCGCTCGCCATCGTTCGTCTTCCTCAACGAAAAGGCACGCGCTGACTCTTCGTCCTTTCTCTTCAGACTTCACCGACCCCGCTGAGGTGAGTCCGCATCTACTCGCCTACATACCTCTCCGCGCTGACCCTTTCCCGTTTTCTTCTGCAGCTCGGCAAAGAGTCCAACGAGTCGAAGGATCCCGTTCGTTCAATCCTCCTCCCGTCTCACTCCCTCGCCGGCGCTGACTTCCTCTCCCTCCCTCTCGTATCGCAAGGAACTCATCGAGAACTTCTGGAAGAACTCCCAAGCCATCATCGAGGAGGTCGCTGGGAAGGACGCTTTGGTTCCTTGGGACCAGAAGGCCTGATCGAACGACGAGTCCGAATCCGACGCGTTGTCTTTTCCCTTTTTGCTTTTGTAGTTTCTGTGATCGAGTTGTACTGTTTACGCTTCAGCTTTCCCGATCGAGCAAGTCTGAAAGTCGTTAAAGATCGTTGTTATATCATACCCATCTCCTCCCCGCCCCACTCCCACTGCTCTGCTGCTTCGTCAACGGCGACGCTCCTCCTCCTCCTCCTTCCGGCTCAACACTCCCTCGCCTCGCTGCACCTCCTCTTCCACCACCCGTCGGAGATTCCGTTCTCGAAGGACTCCTGTTGCTCCCGTTGCTCCCAGTCCCTCCGCCTGCACTGTTGGTGAACAACGTCGACCGATCGACGATCCATCCCTTCTTCCCTCCCTCTCCCTCAACCTCTCCTCCCCCCTCATGTCCGAGCGTCGCTGAGCTTCCGTTCCTCTCGTTCTGATTGATGTAGAGGAGGGATCCGAGTCCGACCTGACTCGTGGATGAGTTCGTGCGAGTGTAGACGGGCATCTTGACTGGTGTGGGAGCGGCGGAAGTGGTGGTGGTGGAAGGTTCGGGCGAAGGGAAGTTGGGAGGGGAGAGTTCGCGTTGGCGGCGAGGAGTTGGTGAGACGATCTTCTTGGCGCGAGGAGTGGTTCGAAGAGGACCTGATGGGATTGCTGAAGGGTTGGTCGAGGGAGGAGAGGAGGAGGGAGGAGGAGACGCGTCTCGATGGATGGGAAGGGGAGGAGAGGGAAGGTCCGGTGCGAAAGTCGCGTCGACATGTTCGTTCGCGAAGATCCCCAGCTCCTTGATGGCGTCTCGAAGGACTGTCCCGCTCTCGTCGACCGAGTGGAGGAAGCGAAGAAGGTCCTTGCAGAGGTTCCATTCTCCCGCTGCCATAGCTGCTCGAAGAAGTCGAACGGTGTCGGTCGAGGAGTCGTCGAGTTGTTCGAGGTTGTGGAGAACGAGGAGGTAGGAGGTTGCTGTTTTGAGAAGGTTGGAGGCGAGGCAAGTCTGTGAAAGGAGAAGCAGAGTGGAAAGTCAGGTTTGAGTCGAAAGAGGTGGAGGAAGAAGGAAGAAAGGGTGAGAGAAACGCGACGAACCTCGAACAGATCCCTGGGCGGACCGACGACGTCGAACAAGAATCCCCACCTCGCCACCTCCGTCTTCCTCGCACATCCCACCACCACATCCAAAGCCTGAGGGAAATGATCCAAGAACTCCACCACCAACGGAAGAACTCCCTTCATCTCGTCCACCTCCCCACTATCGATCCTCCTAACCTGCCTCCAAACCTCCCCTCCACCGCCCACAGGAACCCCCAGCGCCGCCTTCCCAGCACTCCCCTCCCCACCCGCACTCTCCCCTCCTCCCTCCTTCTCCGGCGTATCAGGCGACGAGTTCGAAATCGGGCTCAGCATCGACAGCTTCACGTCGCTCCATTCCGAGCTCTCGACGACTCTCGGACTCGCTCCTGGTCCCTCGTCGGCTTCCTGTTCGAGAACACCATGGAGGAGGATCTCGAGAGCGTGGGCGAAGTAGGAGAGGTTTTGGAAGTGGGCTGCGAAGCGAACGGCTGCTTTGATTTGACCGCGGGAGAGGTGGTACTTGAAGAGGTGAGGGAGGAAGAGGTGGGTGGTGGTTTGGATTTTGTAGGTCGAGAAGGAGAGGGATTGACGGATGGAGAGCTCGGTTTCGATCCCGATGATGATTCCCTTGTCCATCAGGACGGCTGGAAGAAAGGAAAAGGAGGAGAGTCAGCTACGACGTCGAGAAGCGAAACGAATGTGGACGACGCGTCGAACGAAGAGGAAGGACGACTCACAAAGCGGATAGAAATCGAGCGGTATGCTCACACTCTCCGCAACCCTCTCATAGCTTTTCTCAGCCAACCTTCCGCCCTCTCCGATCTTCGGTCCAGCTCGAACTCGATCCACCGTCAACGCGTCCAACCAAACCCTCAGCTTCTCTCCGTCCCATCCCCAGAGCGAGTTCTCCAACGTCCCGATCCCCGAGAGGTGCGTCCAGTAGGACTCGATCCGGTCGGCGAGGATCTGAAGATCGTACTTGACCTCCTCGGAGGGCTGACCGGAGACGGTAGCGAGGGAGGAGTTTCGACGATGGTGACCTCCGAGTCCCTGATCGCTTCCTCTTCCGCGCGAGGCTTTCCGAGGACGGAGGAGAACGAGGGAGGTATCGATGAGGAAGATGACTGTTGCGAGTGGGAGATCGTCGGAGGGGTGGCCGAGTCCTGGGAGAAGGAGAGGGAAAGCGAAGGTCAGTTCGGCAAAGGAACCTCGAAAAGATGACGAGCAAACTCACTCTTCTGGGCGAGTGGGATCAGCCAACTCATCGCTCGAACTCTCCCTGGCATAGCAACGACTCCATCGAATGAGATGCTTCCGCAGAGCTTGAGCTCGACCGAGTCCTCGGTCGGAACGATCAGGAAGTGGTAGAAGGTATTGGCGACGGTGTAAACGAGGAGAGAGTTGTCGTGGAGGGACATGAGGTGGACGGGAGCTGGGAGAGGGACCGAGGAGAGGTGGGATGTTGGTGTGAGGGCGTCGTCGCGAGAGAAAAGTCGAATCTGTAGGGCAGTGAAGAGGAGGGTCAGCGACGAGCCGACGAAAGCGAAAGCGACGAGATCGAACGACGACTCACCGAGAACTCCTTTCCTTCCTCGACACCAGCTACTAACACGTGCAGAAACCAGACCATCCCTCCTCGAACTCTGAAGTTCTCCTCCCACTCTGCGAGCTCAAACAGCTTCCACCTCCCGCTCCCTGTGCTCCAGTGCGTCAACCCTCGACGACCGGCGACGGCGACGAGTCGGCCATCCTCCGAGACGGTCGCGTATCGAATGGGGTATTGAACGGTGATGTAGGCGTGAGGGAGGGATATGGGCAGCCAGAGAGACGAGGAGGGTGTGAGTGAGGAGAGGTAGGACGAGGAGGGTAGGGAAGCCGTTGGCGAAAGGAGGAGTTTCGTTGAAAGTAGGAGGAGAGGGTAGAGCGTCGAGGATGGAGTTGGGAGGGTTGTGAACGAGGATTTGGCGAACGGTAGAGTGAAGAGTTGACTCGATGGTGGTTTGGACGTCTTCCACTCTCGACGGAAGAGGACCTCCTTCAAGCTCGGTGGTGGTGAGGCGGAGGAAAGGAGGATCAACTCGAACCCTCCTCCTGCCCACAACAACCCTCTCCTCTCGACTCCTCGCATGAACGAGTCCTCCTTCGCTAACAGCTCAGCATCTTCCCCGTGCAGGACTCCCCACCCAAGAAGCTTCCCTCCCGTACTCCAAACTCCCCACCCGCGTTCCCATCCGACGGCGAGGGCGTATCCGTCAGGAGTCCAAGCGAGGGAGGTGACGCGACCTGGAGCGATGCGGAAGTTGTTGGTGGCTCGTGAGAGGGAGAGAGGTTGATCGAGATGAGGGACCGGTAGGAGCGGTGGTGTTGGGAGGGAGAAGAAGTGGACAAGGCCGCTGAACGAGACGAAAAAGGTGGAAGAGACGCGTCAGTTCGAGTCGACAGCCGCTCGCGCTTGAGCGAGGGAGTCAACTCACGAATCCGTCCCCACAGCTACCAAGCAGAACTTTGCGTTCAAAGCAGCGACTGTTGCCTTTCCTTCTACCTCCTCCTCGAGCTTCAGCCCGTTCCCTATCGATCTCCTCGCGTGTCCTCCTCCTCGACTCGACGACTCCTTCAACTCCAGCCTCCTCGCGGCGTAAGCCCTCTCGTCCCCCTCGTCCCTCGACTCTCTCGTACTCCTACTGAGTCTCGGTCTCATCCCGTCCGAGTCCCTCGACGTCCTCGAGGTTGGAGGAGCGAGCGAGTTGGGATGGAGGAGCCAGATCTGACCCGAGGGGAGCACGAGGGTGTGAACGTTGAGAGGCCGCGAGTGAGTCATGGAGGTGTAAGATTTGGGTGAAGACGGTGGTGGTTGAGGGGATGGGATGGTTGCGAGAGCGTAAGGGAACAGTTGATCGGGGAGGACGGGGGGGATAGGGTACGGGAGGGTGAGGATGGCGAGGGTTGGAAAGGAAAGGGTAAGGACGAGCGTGTGAGGGTGAGGAGTGAGACTGCGAGCGAGACGACGACGTGTTCAGTACATCTTCACGAGTGAGCTGTACGCAGATTCGAACTGACCTCTGAACGTCTCCTTGTATGAACCAGCTGCCTCCCCATTGAAGACCCCATCCGAGCATCTCTCCTCCTTCGCCTGCTCCGTACTGGAAGACCTCCTCGGCGACTCTAGACTCGGTGGTTCCGTAGAAAGCGTAAGGACTCGGCAGAGGGATGAGGTTGTAAGCGATGAGGTAGGATTGGGAGGTCTGAAGGAGGAAGAAGAGGGGAAGAGATGGTGAGCTCGAGCGACGGAGGAGGAGAGGAAGGGAGAGTGCGAATGGACACGAACGAGGACGATGATGACCAGAGAATCCCAAGCGAACCAGGCTGCTAGGTTCTCTCCTTGTTCTAGTATAGAGTCCTCTTCACGCTGGATCATAGCGAGCACTACGGGAGGCTGAAGAGAAGGGACGAAGGGAAAGGAAGGGAGGGAAGGGAAGTCAGCTCGAGCTCGATCCGGACATCTCCTTCCTTCGTCGGTTTGGCTGATGTAGAGAACTGACCTTGACGCTCCATAGTGAAATTGTACTCCTCGAGACGGTACAGAACAAAGACGAAGATCTGTTTTGAGCGAGTCCTATCAGAGGCTCCTGTGGTGGCTGGAAGGTCGACGAGGCCGAGGAGGTGCCGCCAGCGGTTGACGACGAGGGAGGAGGAGGAGGGGGTGTCGAGAGTACCGTAGGAGATCCGAAAGGCCAGTACATCGGGTGAAGGGGGATGGGACTAGTCCCGACTGTAGATGAGAGATCGAAGAAAGATAATTTCTGTCGAGTAAGTGTGAAGGGAAAGGAAGGACCGAAATCGAAACTTGAAAGCTTGATGAGCGGCTTCGTTTCCCTTCGAGATCGGTGAGTTCTAACCGCTTCAACCGCTCGAAAATCTTCTCTCGACCATGTCCTCAGGATCAAGCGCTCTTTATCTCGCTCAGCTCCTAGGAATCGCCGATTCCGAACTCGCTTCTAGGCCGTCGACAGCCTCGACCGAGGACCTCGTTCGTCCCCTTCCCTTCGACTTTCCCCTCATCTTCGCCCCCCTCTGCTCGAGACTGATATCTCGTTGCTACCCATCCTTCGCTTCTTTCAGAATAGAGCCTTCCACCATGCTCGCACCATGACCATCGAAGCTAAGGTGAACAGAGCGTCCCCATCAGAGCCTGATCCAGTACGAGTCCACCCAACCTGGACTGTCGAATCGACTACTTCTCTTCCCCTTCCTCCCCTTTGCCCGCTCCTCCTAGGCTGACTCTGACTTCGGCTCGTTTTCTTCATCTTCTAGACCCAGTTCTGCGCTCTTCATCTTCCTTCTTTCGTCGCGACCTTGGCCGCAACGTCCAACAACGCGGAAGGGTGCTCCATCTTCGGTCTCACGAGCTTCCTTATCTTCCATGCCCTCATCGACCAACCTCTCCTCAAAGGCCACTTCCTTCGATGCCATTCTGGAGCCAAGGATCTGGTTATCGTCCTCGTGACTGAGTTCATAGCCTGGGCGAGATGCTTCCTGCTGGACGTGAGTCTGGCCCTTCCTTCCCCCCGGGCGTGGTCCCGTCGCTGATACTTCCCCTTTCTGACATCGAGAGCAGATTAACAAAGATCAGCGCAAGAAGAACTTCTTGAGGGTCTCCATCTATATTCAAGTCGTTGAAGAAATCGCCATCGCCTCCCTTTCCCACGGTTCCGCCTCCCCGGTCGCCCTCGATCTCCCTCCCCCCCTCGGAGCAGCCCTCATCTCAGCATGCCGTGACCTACTCCTCAACTACGATGAAACAGCCTCCCTTCCGGAAAATCCTCAGATCCAACGGCAGATCCACATGTTCCCTGTCTTTTTCCGCGTCAAGGGAACTGAAGAGTCGGAGATCTTGGGTGGGATGAGGAGGGAGGTCGCGAGAGCAGATGGACTGTTAAGGTGCGTGGTTTGTAGAGACTCCAAGGAGGCCAAGAACCGAGTTCAAGACCAGCAGCTCATGTTTTGTGGCATTGTGAGTCAACGAAGACGACGCGACGGCTTCTCGTCGCCCTCGCGTTCTTTCGCTCTCCCTTCCCTCATTCCTAGCTGACCACATGCCTCGCGTCTCTTTCGGCATTCTTCCCCAGTGCAAATCAGTCGCCTACTGCTCTCGCGGTCCGTCTCCCTCCCACTCGCACACTTCTTTCCTCGCCTCTCCCTCCCGTTTCTCAACCCTCGCTCTTTTCCTCTTTCTCTCTCCCGCCGGACTCAGACTGATATCTTCCTCCTGCCCCCTCCTCCTTTTCCCCTCTTGAACAGAGCACCAACGAGCGGACTGGAAGAAGCACAAGCCCTTCTGTCTCAAACCGAGTTGGTGAAGACCCTTCCTCTCGCTCGAGTCGTCGTCGTCGCGTCCAAAATTCCCTCGGCGAAGGAGACCCTCGCTGGAGGATCAGGAGGAAGGAATAGCTCGAGCTTGGATTGGATGATCGTACGTCAACCTCATGGAGCCGCTGTCTGCTGCGAGACGGGAAAGAGGAGGGCTCGAGTCGACGTCGAGTCGGGTCAAGTTTGCGCTGGTAGTTCTCTTCGGATTTCCTCGCTTTTGCTCAGCTCATGTTTGACGAGCAGGGTCAGAGAGTGGATTTGGCCCATGAGGATCATCGTCGAGAATAGACGGCGGAAGAGGGTGACTCGAGCAAGGAAGGAAGGAGGGAAGCGAGAGCCGAGCGAGCTCACGATTTGACTCGAAGTCCTCCCTTCCCTTGCGTTCGCCTTCCTCCCTCCCTCTTCATCCTTCCCCTCAACCACTTGGACCTCACGAAACTGGACAAGAAGGTGACCTCTCCCACCACCTCCCCACCTCCATCCAACCAACCTCAAGGAAACCTGCTTCTACCCTCGAAGAAGCTCTTCGGAGATGTCCTCTTCCTCCTCCTTCTCGCCTTCCCTCCTCCCTTACCTCTCCTCTTCCCTCCTCCTCTTCGCCCTCCTCACTTCAATCATCACCTTCATCCTTCGTCGCCCCAAGTCAGGATCCATCGCTCTTCCTCTCCACGCCCATGCGGCTGACTCAAACCCTTCAAACGACCAAGACCTCCCTGATCCCTTCGACCTTTACGACCCTTCGATCTTCGAGGATGGGACCTCCCCCGATGGAGGTCACTCGTTCTGGAAGACGGTCAAGCTCGTCAAGATCCCTCTACTCCTCCTCCTCGTCTCCCTTCTCGGTACCAAACTCTTACCCTCCATCCTCCCTCTCCTCGACGGCGAAGAACGAGCTTCTCTCGAGTTGAGCTCCAGCCTCGTCGCGGTGATCCTGTACACCTATCTCCTCGCCCTCGGAATCTCCTACCTCCCTATGGACACTCAACCCAAGCACTGGGGGATGACCATCCATATCGCGAGTCTCCTGGGAACGACGACGTTGGTCAGGTCTTTAGAGCTGCTCTCGCTGGCTGGGAGGAAGAAGGAGGAGTCGAGGGCTGAAGGAGAGGGAGGAGTCGAGAGCTGGCTTCCCTTTGTAGAGCTTGGAATCGCCACCCTCGCTACCATCATCGTCATCTCTATACCTCGGGGACCAGCTCTCTACTTTCCTATGGACAAGCTCTACACGACGTGAGTTCTCTCCCATTCGAGCGCCTCTTATGGCTCCCTCCCCGCGTCGTCTTCGCCTCTCAGCCTCGCTTTTACTGACCATCAACGACCCCTCTCTCTCCCTCTCTCTCGTTCCTCTATGTGCTGGCTTCGGGTGACTGTAGGAAAATCGCCGCCGACGCTCAAGCATCAGACCTCAAGATCGGACGCCGACCCAACGTCTCTCCAGAAGTCACGTCGTGCATCGTCGGACAGCTCATGTTTTCCTACGCTACGCCTGGTCAGTTCGCCCTTTGGCATCTCTCTTTGAGTTCGTACTGATCCTAGCGCACTCCCTGGACACTCGCTGCAGTCATCAAGCTCGGATACACCGCTGAAACCTTGAACATCGAGGATCTGCCCGTCGTGCCTCATCACCTCCGTTCGTTCCGTCCTTCCTCTCGTTCCTTTCCCTTTCCCCTTCGATGACCCCTTCATCACGTTGATCCGAGAGCTTAACTGACTTGCCTCCTCATCGCCTTCACCAACAGGCTCCATGCTTCTCTTCAGGAACATGAGGAAGATTTACGGCAAGACTCAGAAGAGCAATTCGATCAAGAGAGGATCGGGTTGGACTGTGCTTCGGAAAGTCTTCGTGGCCAACTCAGGGATGTTCATTGCTCGTGAGTCTTTTCCCACCATCCTCCTTCTCATCCTCGCCTTCTTCGTGGCTGGGAGTCGAAGGGGACGAGGACAAGACGAGTACAAACGCGTCGCCCGAGCTTCGTCGCTCCAGCTTGACTCCTCCTCGCAGTTCGCTGACTCTCCATCTTCATAATTACCTCTCCTTTAGAACTTATCCTCGCCATCATCGCCGCCGCTTCGTTCTACGCTCCCGCCTACGTCCTTCAGAAGCTTATCGCCTACATCGAGGAAGATCCAGACCGACGCGATCCGACTTGGGGATGGATCTACTGTGTCGCGCTCTTCGTAGTCTCAGCTGCGAGCTACATCCTCAGTGGTGAGCTCAATTTCTCTTCACTCTTCTCTTCGCGATCTCAAGTCTCGAGGTTCCTGACGACGCGTGTTTTCGCTCGACTCGAAGGCATGCTCTGGTGAGCTCGAGTCCTCGTCCCTCCCTCCCCCTCCCTCGAACTTCGACTCATTTTACTTCTAATCAACTCCTCTTCCTCCTTATTCCCCAGGTCCGTCTCCACTAACAACCTTCAAAGCCGAATCAAAATTCAACTGAACACTCTCCTTTTCCAGAAGACCCTTGTTCGGAAAGACGTCGCTGGAGGAGCTCCTTCTGCTACTTCGACGGAGGCTGGAGTCGCGGTCGTGGTCCCTGAGAAGAAGAAGGACGGAGAGGATGATGAGGATGTGACGAGTAAGAGTCAAGTGTGAGTCCTTCGTGTTCCTTCGTCCACCTCATCGTCAGAAATCTAGATCTTCGATGCGGAGAGCTAGAAGATCTATAGCTCACCATTCGCTGGAGCACTCGGGAAAGACCGCAAGTCGACTGATTCGAACCCACTCTTTCTTTCGCCGTTTCGTTTCGCCACAGGATGACTCTCATGACCGTCGACGTTGATCGAGTCGCCGACTTCTCGTTCCATTCCTTCTTCCTGGTGAGTCCTCTCCGTGCGAAGAAGGAGGGACACGAGACGAGACGAAAGGAACCAGAGCTGACTCGCCGACGTGTTTTCATCTCCAGATCGACGCGCCTATGGAAGTCCTCGTCGGATCCATCTTCCTCTACCAACTCATGGGAGTCTCCGCTCTCTACGGTCTCGCTGCTACCTTCCGTTCGTCTCCCTCCAACCCTACTCAACCCTCCCATCCTCCTCTTGAGATGCCCGCGTCTCGTCGCTGACTTTGGTTTCGTTCGTTTCCCTCTCTCGCTCTTTCAACCCAGTGTTCGTTCCTCTGAATCAAATCGCGAGCAAGATCGTCGTTGCAGCTCAGGATAACTTGATGAAGGCTCGAGATGAGAGAACGGCGTTGATGAACGAGACTCTCCAAGGCATTCGAATGCTGAAGGTCAGTCGCGTCGTATTCCTCACTCTTTCTTCTCTCGTCTCTTCGTGCTGAGTCCCCCTCCTTTCCTCCTCAGTTCATGGCCTGGGAACGTTCTTTCGAGGCCAGGATCATGGCTATTCGTCGCAAGGAGCTCTCATGGCAACGGTCCGTCCCAGCTTCCGTCCCCGCCTCCCTACGCTCGCGTCCCTCTCTGACGACGCTCTTTCCTCTCCTTGTAGACGAAACTACATCGTCGAGGTCGCCTTCACTGCTATCTGGTCCTGCACACCTGTCGTCGTCACGCTCATCGGTGCGTTGTACTTGCAATCAATCATTCGACGACGAGCGACGCGACTGACTCGATCTCCCTCCCCGTTTTCTCAGCGTTCATTCACTTCGCCTGGTGGAGAGGAATGGATCTCACTCCTTCCATCGCTTTCACCTCCGTTGCGGTTCTCACGGAGCTTCGGTTTGCTCTGAATGCTCTCCCTGAGACGGTCATGTCGGTGCTGAAGGGCTTCGTCTCGTTGAAAAGGATCGAACTAGTGAGTGCTCTCGACGCTCTCTCGCCATGAGAGTCGACGCGAAGCTGACTGCGATATCTTTCTCTCGACTACAGTACCTCTCCACCGCTGAGGTTGACCCCGTTGTCGTTTCCGAGACTCAGAAGGTGAGGAACATCTCCACCTTCCATCTTCTGATCGATCGAGACGCGTCGAGACTGACCTCTCGTTTTCTTCTCCCTCCCTTATAGATCTTCCTCAACTCAGCTGTAGGTCCTCAATGTATCGTGATATCTCCTCCTAGAGATCTTCGACTCTGACTCTCTCCTTTTCGCTACCCTCCAGACCATCACTTGGGCTCGAGATCGAGCTCCCGTCAACGACTCCATCACCCCTTCAACACCCAGTTCGACTCCTAAGAGCTCTTTCATCCTGCAAGACCTGACCCTCGCCATGCCGGAGAACGAGCTTACGCTCATCTGCGGTCGACTCGGTGAGTGTGAAGTTGTTCGACGAAGGGAAGAAGAACGGACGCGTTTGTTTCGAGCGGAGCTGACTCTGGCTTCTTTCTCTCGATCTTCCTTCCCTCGATCGACTCGCACAGGCTCTGGCAAGACCCTCCTTCTCCTCGCTCTCCTGGGAGAAGCCGACGTCTTGGCCGGTCAACTCGTTTGTCCCCGTTCTGCTCCCGACGCGATGGCCCAGCTCAGACAAAAAGAGGAGATCGCCGACGAGGATTGGGTCGTCAAGCAGATCACCGCCTATGTTCCTCAGGTGAGTGCCATCGCTCGTCTTCGAAGCTCGACGGCCTGTTGAGATCGGCCTGCCCTGGGACGAAGAGAGCGAAGAGGAGGAGCGCTCGACGCGATCAGAACTGACCTCGTTCTTCTTCTTTCCTTTAGTCTGCCTGGCTTCAGAACGACTCGATCAAGAACAACATCCTTTTCGGACTTCCACTGAACCAGTCTCGCTACGAGAACACGCTGGCTGCTTGCTCGTTGACCTCGGATCTCGAGACTTTGGAGGACGGAGACGAGACGTGAGTTCCGTCGATTCATCTCGTAACCAACTCTTCGCTGACGGCTTCTGACGTCTTTTTTGATCGTAGCGAGATTGGAGAGAAGGGACTGAACCTCTCTGGTGGTCAGAAGGCTCGTGTTTCGCTAGCGAGAGCCGTCTACAGCGTCAGTCCACTCTTCCCTCGACGCGTCGTACTCCTCGTCTCGAACTGACATACTCTCTCCTCTTTTCCTCTTCGAATCTATAGCGAGCCAGCATCCTCCTACTCGACGACGTTCTCTCAGCCGTCGACGCTCATACGGCTCACCATCTCTACAACAACTGCATCAAAGGACCTCTTCTGGCGAATCGAACCGTGGTTCTTGTGTCCCACCACCTACAACTCACAGCTCCTGGCGCTGCCTACATCGGTAAGCACTCTTTCTCCGATCTCTCGTCTCGGGATCGAAGCTGACTCCCCCTCCTTTTGCTTCGTCGTTCACAGTCGCGCTCGACAACGGACGATTGGAGTACGCGGGAGATCGAGACGGCTTCTTCGCTTCTGGAATCGTCAAGGACCTCGCCCTCGAAGACCCTGACGCTAAACAGCCTTCTTCAACTTCTCCTTCGTCGGACGAGCCAACCATCGAAGAAGCAGCAGCAGCCAACGCCGAGTCCGAGAGCTCCTCCGTCACCGTCAAGCCTTCCTCCTCCTCCTCCTCCTCCTCGGCAGACGGAAAGCCGATTTCTGGGAGTGTAGTCGTCAGAAAGACACCTAGGAAGCTGGTCGAGGATGAGAAGCGCGGAACGGGGAGCATCTCAAAGGACGTCTGGATGATGTACTTCAAGGGTGAGCTCAAAAGTTCGAAGTCCACTCGGCGCGTCGATGAGGGTCGCGAAGTTGAGAGCGTGTGACTGACTTCTTCTTTCAACGGGTTTCTCTGAGTTCAGCCAACGGAGGTTGGCGGTTCTGGACCATCTTCCTCGCCTCCTTCGGACTTGCGATGCTTTCGCCCCTCCTCCAGAACGTCTGGCTCAAGATCTGGTCTTCCTCTTACTCGGAGGTCCCACCCGCTCACTCGCCTCTCTACTACATCGGAGTCTACTCTCTCGTGAGTCTGTAACCCGATCTCATCCTGGAAGGAGAAAAAGAAGACGCTCTTCTCGCTCTGCACGCGTCACTCTCGTCTATTCAAAGCTCAACACTCTCTTCTCTCTCCCCCTTCTCGCAGATCACCGTCGCTGGAGTCATGATTGGCGCTCAGCGATACGCTGTTCTCTACTACGGGTCTCTCGCTGCGTCGGACAAGGTCCACAAGAGTTCGTGGCTTCTCCGTCGCGTTCATCCTTTCCGCCGTCGAGCTGACTTTCGTTCTTCCCTTCTTTTCGCCTTCGCGGCCTTCCTCCTCCCTCTTTTAGAGATGCTCGAGACCGTCTTATTTGCGTCGATCCGTTTCCACGACACCACTAATCGAGGACGGCTTCTCAATCGATTCGGAAAAGACCTGGAGTGAGTAGGCGATGATTTCTTGCTCCTCGCTTCGAAGCTGACCTCGCTCTTCTTCCTTGACCGCAGAGGAGTCGACTCGTCGCTGGCCGACAACTTTGGACTCACGGTCATTCTGGGGCTCAACATCATGGTCACCTTCGTCAGTATCGCTGGTGAGTCGAGTCTCCTTGACGCGTCCTCCTTCCTCGTCGAGTCTTCTCGAACGCTGACCTTAGCTCTCCTCCATCTCCACAGCCGTCGGCGGGATCCCTTTCCTGGCCGTATCGTTGGTACTGGGATTGATCTATTACCAGGTCGGAAAGGTGTACCGTCGCGCTTCTCGCGATATGCGTCGTCTCGGTCAGTCCCTCCGTTACGAACCAGATCGGTCGCGTCGTTACTTCCCTGACCTCGCTCGGCTCCCCCTTTTCTCCAGACTCCGTCACTCTATCGCCTCTTTACTCCCTTTACGGAGAGACCATCGCCGGTGTATCAGTTGTTCGTGCCTTTGGAGCTTGTACGTCTCTTTCGCCGATTTGATCGAGCGCGATTGAAGCCGCGACTGATCGTTTTTCCTCTTGTTCATTTAGCGGCGAACACCCTTCGCTCGATGATGAAGTGCGTCGACTCCAATCTTGTCGCCTTCTACCATACTTGGGGACTTGCGAGATGGCTCTCAGCTCGTTTCAAGTGAGTCTGCTCTTCAATCTGCTTCGCGCGACGGTCGACCGCCGACTGACTCCCTTTCCTTCTCGTCCTCTTCAGCCTGCTCTCTTCCGCCGTGCTGGCAGCTACAGGAGTCTTCGTCCTCGTCTCTCCTTCGGTATCTGCTTCCACGGCTGGATTCGCTCTAGCTTTCGCCAACACTGGTTCGTTCACACTCCCGCTCATTCTTCCTCGACGTTCGAAGCTGACCTCGCTCTTTCTTGACAGTCTCGGGCGATTTGCTCTTCATGGTCAGACGCTTCGTCGCTCTCGAGCAAAGTCTCGTCGCTCTGGAGAGGATCAAGGAGTACTCGGAGCTTGAGCCTGAGGCTCCCGAACTCATCGAGCCTCGACCTCCTGCTGCTTGGCCTCAGGAGGGAAAGGTCGAAGTGAAGGACCTGGTGATTCGTTACGCTGTGAGTCTGATTTCCCTCGTCTTCCTACTTCTTCCTCTCGCTGACTCACTTTTTTGTCTTCAGCCCGAGCTTCCGAACGTGCTTCATCAAGTTTCCTTCGACATCCTGCCTGGTGAGAAGGTTGGAATCGTCGGTGAGCTCAAGCGATACCCTCTGCCTTCGTACTCGCGTCTCGTCGCTGACTCCTCTCCTCTTCGTCGACTTCCCTCAGGGCCTACTGTTCGTCTCTTTTACGCCTTCTCGCTCGAACCTGAACCGCTCGCTGATCACATCTTCCCTCCTTCCGCTCTACAGGGATGTGGAAAATCGACGCTCGCTCTCAGCTTCTTCCGTTTTGTCGAGGCGACCTCAGGATCGATCAAGATTGACGGCCTCGACATCTCCTCGATCGGCCTCACCGACCTTCGATCTCGCCTTACCATCATCCCTCAAGATCCCACCATCCTCTCTGGTACCCTTCGGTCTACTTTGGACGTCTTCAACGAGTTCGAAGACGCCGAGATCTTCGAGAGTCTGCGACGAGTCCATCTCATCCCACGTTCGTCTCACCTCTCCTCCCGCTATCGCCCCTCTTCTATTCTCTCTCTGACTCCCTCTCTATATTCCCCTTTCTTCCTCGACCATAGCTGAAACTGGAGTCGCTGCTCCTATCGATGCGGATGGCGACGAGGTGAACAAGAACGTTTTCCGCTCGCTCGAGTCGGTCGTGTCGGAGTGAGTCCCTTTGTCTCGGACCTTCCTGTCTTTGCCGACGCTGACCTTCCTCGCTCTACCGCAGGAATGGAGACAACTTCTCGCAGGGAGAGAAGCAGCTCATCTGCATGGCGCGAGCCATCTTGAGGAGGAATAAGGTCCTCTTAATGGACGAAGCGACGGTACGACCTTCCCGCTTCTCGTCTGCCTCCTCCCTGATCTGACCTTTCCTTTCTTCCCCCTGACTTTTAACTCACCTCAGGCCAGTATCGACTCCGAGACAGATGCTCTCATCAGTGAGTCCCCTACCCTCGTTTCTTCCGAGAACGCGATCGCTGATCGTTGCTCGCTTCGCTGTCCACCAGACAAAACGATTCGCGAAGAGTTCAACAGCTCAACCATCATGACGATTGCGCATCGACTACGAACCGTCATCGACTTCGATCGGATCCTCGTGATGAACGGAGGCTCTCGCGTCGAATACGCTTCGCCGTACGAGCTCTTGCAGAACTCCGAGTCGGCTGTGAGTTTGCTCGACGCGCTCGTCTCTCTCCTTCCTCGAACCTGACTGATCCATCTTCCTTCCTTTTTCGCAGTTCTACCTGCTCTGCAAGGCTACGGGGAAGCTCGAGTTTGCCAACTTGGTCAAGCTTGCGACTGAGAAGGAGAAGTCGAGGGAGAAGAAGAGCGCCGCGCTCGTCTGATGTGTTCGTCCTCGCGTTTCCTGTTTCGGCTGGATCTAGATTTCTTTCGAATATATCTTAGACTTGTAGAGCTATAAATTTGTATCAAAATTCGCCTTAGGGCGGAGAGCGGACGCGGTTTCCATCGAAGCCTCAAAGAAGGGACGGACCCAAGAGAGCGACAGCGAAGCGACGCGTCGAGGAAGGACTGATCAGGAGAAGGGTGAAGAAAGTAAGGTCGCAGCTACTTGAATATCGACGAGTAAGATGAAAATCAACTTCTCCGCACCGCCCAACCCAACGAATGCCTCGTGACCAAACCGTCTCCCGCTCTACACCTCCTCGCTTTGTCCAACTCCTTTTCCATCCGAGAAATCCACAGCTTGGCTTCCCCCTCCGAGTACCCAGCCGCAAGAAGAAAGTAAGGAGAGCAGATCGTCTTGACGTAGTGATATAAGATTTCCCCAATGCGATCGGACTCTGCGTCTGGTAAGAAAAGGCGCGTCGCGTCGAAGAACGAGGAAGAAGAGTCAGTCCGTCGCGACAGTACGGAGTACGCGAGATGAAGCAGTCACCAAGACCTCTACTTCCGAGCTGGTTGAACCGGATGGTGACGTCGAAGGGGTCGAAGGCGTCGGTGGCTCGGAGGACAGACGTGAAGTAACGAGAATCGTCTTCGACATGCGTCAACGAGTTGACCGGATAAGGCTGTTGAGGCGAGAGCGCCAGCTCTGAATGCGAGGTGTGATCGATTTAAGTCAGCTTGAGAGGTAGCAAGAGACGGAAGGGGTGTGAAGAGAAAGGCGAAGGGGGTGCGACGTGACGCGAGAACGCACGGGCAAGTCGAAACTTGTCGCAAGCAGGAAAGGTCGAAGCCATGACATCTCCGTTCTCGGGGAAAAGACCGTACTGCGATACCATGTCAAGGGGGAAGAGTCAGTTCGGAGTCTCTGGTAGGAAGGAAGAAAGAGTTCAGACCTTGATCGCTTCGAAAAAGAAATAAACAGCTTCTTGCTTGAGGCAGCGAGCGATCTCACTGCAGAGCTTCTCGTAGGAGAAGGTATCGGACAGGCTATGGCCAAGCTGCGAGTGGTTGATGACCTGTGGGGAAGAGGGTGAACCTCAGTCGTGAGTCGGGAAGAGTCGCGGGAGAAGAAGACAGAGGCCTTGATTCTTGAACTCACATCGAAGAACGCGTCGGGGCTGAGAAAGAAAGGATGTGAGACGGATTTTCTCGCTCAAATGGCACTCAAACAAGCATTACTTACTAGGGAAGGCCTGTAGATACATCGAAGACTAGAGAAAGCGAGGAACAGAGGGTTGAGCTCGACGCGACGAATGAAGGCGAAAGAGTGGGAATGCTGACGCTCGGTTGTCATGTTTGAGGGTATAGACCTGTTCAGAGAGTGAAAAAAGAGTCAATGTTCATGACCGAGCTCTGAGAGAGAGGAAAGAGACGAACTCAGAGACGAGAGGCTGAATGTCTACACCTAAGCACTCCGAATCAGGGAAGCGAAGAGCCATCGAAATCGACCACAGGCCTGAAGAAGGTGTCAGATAGAGAGGCGAAGCGCGATACGGATCATGAACTCACCACTCATCCCTTGTCCGACGTCCAGCACTCTCGATTGAGGCTTCGAAAGCAGGTCTTCGACCCTCGACGCGACCTCCTTTGGATAGAGTCCGAACCTTTCGAGCTTGCAGTACGAAGCGTACTCTTCGGCAGTCTGCTGCAGCTTGTCGGAGGGAGTGCTAAGATCAAAAGACGAAGGAAGGCGTCAGCCCAGGAGAGCATCGGTTCGAGCGAGCTGTTTGGTTCGAGGGTTGAGAGCACAGAAGCGAGCTCCTCGTCTCTCTCTGCTCTTTCTCTCACAGAGAACGGTCTCATACTCACCGATATGCGTCGTTGACGACCTGAACCTTTCGACCTAAAGGGACGCACACGAAGGGACTGGTCAGCTCCAGGGAAATCGAGAAGGGAATCGAGAGCGAAAGCGAGTCGAGCTCGAGTTTCATCTCCGTCGACGCACCGTATTTCTCTGTGAACCAGGAAGCTGCGAGGGAATCTGTGAAGGTCATAGTCGAAGAGGCTCCGATAGATGATGTGTCGTCTGGAGAGAAAGCTTCGTCCCTGGATCCTTCTGGAGAAGGCATGGTGGTGGTTGATGAGTTCCTGTCCTCGCCACTCCACTCCTGTTTCGAGGCGTCAAACTCCCACATTTCGTGAAAGAAGCCGAGAGGTGCGCAGCCCTACAAGGAAGCGAAATGCGAGGCTATATCGAGGAAGCGAGAGCGCGGCGAATGAAAACTCGTCGAGGTCTCCTCCGCCTCACCATCGCGACGCGTCTCGCTCCTTCTCCTCCCTTTCAGGCCCCCTTCGCATCTTTCCGAGGCCCAGGAAACAGATACGGAACTGCAATTATATAGTGATTTCAAGAGAGTGTCCAAAGAAACAAAGGAAGAGAAACAGATCTAGCAACTGCAAAAAGGAACGAAACGAGAACCAAAAGTCTAGAAAACGACGCACGACAGCCCAAAGTAAGAGATCAAAACGACACACGAACACACTCTTTCATCCCCAGCATCCCTCCTCGCACTGCTTAGACGGATCCAGCGATTCCAGGGACGGGGTTGTTGATCTCAGCGGCGTTGGGATCGTCCCCGAGAGCGATATGCGTGAAGGCGGATTCTATCGAGAGCTCCTTGAGACCGGCGGCGATCTGTCACGAAGTGGAGAAAGCGGGAGAGGTCAGCGTGGGAGAAAGGGAGGAGAGAAAGAAGGAAGGAGGGAAGGGGAGACGAACCTCGAGGAAGTCGTCGAACCCGATGGATCCTCGTCGGCTGAGAGAGAAGGTGAGAACGAGACGTCAGCCAGAGTCGTCGAGAGACGAAGAGCGAGCGCCATGACTCACTTGGGGTCAACCTCAGAGATGATGGAGTGAACGGTCTTGTCGTCGACAGAGGAGTAACCGAGTCTGATGAACGGAGAAGGCGAACGGTCAGCAGGAGACGCGTCGAGTCGAAGAGCAAGGACGAGCGGACTTACCGAAGAAGAGCGTTCTTGAGATCAGAAGTCGAGATCATCTCATCCTGGTCCTGTGAAGAAGAAGGAAAGAAGACGAACGAGGGTCAGCGATGAGTGAGGAGACGCGACGGACGAAAGGAGGAGGGAAGACTCACGAAATCGAGCTTGTTGAATCGAGCCTTGAGGTGCTCGACCTCTCTGGGAGTGAAGAGAGCTTGGGAGTAGAGGGCAGCCTCCTCGGCGTCGGGCAGTCGAGCGTGAGAGACGGAGAGCTTGGCTCGAGGGACGTCCTTCAGCTTGATGTGAGACTTGTGCCTGCGAGTCGAGAAGAACGAGGGGAAGGGAAGGTCAGCGTCACGATTCTCTCTTCTTCTCGAGCGACGAAGGGAAGGAAGGCTTACTCCTGAAGACCCATAGACTTGAGGAAGTAGATTGATCGATCGAACTCAGCCTCCTGAGCGGCAGCGTCCCATCCAAGCTCCTTCCCCATGATCTCGATAACTCGAGGGAGGGCGTCGATGGTAGCGTTGACGTTGAGGAACGAGAGTCGAGACCGACGAGCGATGAAATCGGTGGCGTGTTGAGCGTACCTGAGAACGAAGTAAAGAGGAGGTGGCGAGTCAGCGCGAGAGAAGAATCGGGGGAGAAGAAACGGAGAGGGCCGACGCGACTCACTCGAATCGACAAGCGTATCGGCACTCAGCCTCGATGACAGGGTAGTCGGGACTCAGTCGGATACCGTGGAGAGGCCATCGAATACCGGTGGGCTCAGCCATCGAGCAGATCGTCCATGCCCGGTCTCCGTACTGGAGGAAAGGGAAGGACGCGAAGAGAGAGAAGGGTCAGATTCGAACTCGACGAGGCGCGAAGAGGTTCGTCTCGAGCTACTCACGTTTTCAGAAAGGTGCTTGGCAACCTCGACGTCCAAACCGAACTGGAGAGGAAGGGAAAGGGAACGGGAGAGGGGAGGTCAGCTTCGCATTCACTCCTCGACACTCGAGCTCGCCAGGGAAGACAAGCACGAAACGGAAGACTCACCTGCTGAATGAGCTTAACAAACATCAGCTTGCTCCATCCGTGCGACCCAAGAAGCTTGACCTTCTCCGTCTGACTCTTCCCGTCCGTCTTGAGGTCGAAGATCTTGACAGCCTCGTCGATGGTCTCCTCCGCCATGGCTCGGTAGGTCGTCCACTTTCCTCCAGCGATGGTAAGGAGTCCAGCCTTGGAGACGTTGATCATGTGGTTCCTGACGAGCGACTGAGTATCCTTAGCCGCGGGGTCTCGAACAAGAGGTCGGATTCCAGACCAGGCGGAGAGGACGTCTCCTCGTCGAACCTTGATCTCGGGAGCGAGGTAGTTTCGAACCTCGTCGAGAATCCATTGGATCTCGGCTTCCTTGGGAATGGGGTTCTGCTCGACGGTAGTGGGGGCATCGGTGGTACCTGAGAAGGAGGAAGTGCAGGAGGGTCGAGGTCAGCGGATGGGGGTCGGGGAAGGGAAGGACGAGAACGCGTCGAGGAGGGAAACAGCGACGAACCAGCGATAACGTTTCCTTGCCAGGGGAGGAAGAAGATGACTCGACCATCGGAGGTGGCAGGGTCGAGGAGACCCATGGTCTTGGGTCCGAAGTAGGCCTGATGGGTCGAGGAAGGAAGGGGAGGAGGTCAGCTCGAGCTCAACCAACGAGTCAAACGAGAGAACGGAACGGGCTACTCACAGGGAGAGTGATGTGAACTCCAGACGAAGGAGCAACGATCTCCTGAACAGAAGGCTCGTCGAGCTTCCTCAGTCCGTCAGAGAAGGGTCCAGTGGCGTTGATGATACCCTGGAAGAAGGACGAGAGGAAGGAAAGTGTGAGCTCGGTGTTTCAATCGCATGAGGCTCGTAGGAGGAAGCTTCGCTGACCTTGGCCTTGACCTCCCACTCGTCTCCAGACATCTCGTCTCTCAGTCGAGCTCCTCGCATCTTTCCAGCGTCGTCCTTGAGGAGAGCGATGACCGAGACGTAGTTGGCGACCTGGAAGCATCGACGCGTGAAGGAAAAGCGAGGTCAGCTCTCGCTCGCTCAGCTCACGACGGAGGGAGATGAGAAACGTACGGTAGCTCCGTAGTGAACGGCTGACATGATGAGAGCCATGTTCATTCGAGAGTCGTTGTGTTGACCTGAGAGGGAGAGCAAAGAGAGGGAAGGTCAGCCTCGAGCTCGACGAGCTCGCGTCTTGCTTCGGCAGAAGAGAAGGTGAACTCACCATCGTAGTAAACGACTCCACCAGCGAGTCCCTTCTCCTTAAGCATGGGGAAAGCCTCGAGGGTCTTCTTCTTGCCTGAGGGAGAGGAAGGTCAAGAGAGATCGAGGGTCAGCGTCGAACCATCAGAAGGAGAGCTCAGATCGAGACGAGTCGACTCACCCATGAGGTAGGCTCCGATGTTTCCCTCTCCACCAGCCAACAGATCGTACATCTTGCATCCAGCGTAGTAGTAAGGCAGCTGCCACCACGTGTAGACGGGAAGGAGGATGCTGGGAGAACCCGAGATCAGGAAAGAGAGCGTGTCAGCGAGGGATGCTCGTGAGAACGGATCCGTCCGATGAGGTGAGGACTCAGAAGGAGAGGATGAACGTACGGGAGCATGGTACTCAGGTAAGGAGCAGTCTCGAGGAAGATCTTTCGCTCGTGAAGAGCTTCACGGACGAGCTTGTACTGGTCTGAATCGAAATGGACGACGGATCGAGTCAGCTCAAATTGGCGAACGGGAGGAAGGGAAGGAAGGAAGGTGAAAGATCGAGAGAGGTACTGACCGTAGTCGAGCTCGAAGATAGCCTGGTCATCGAGGAAAGAGTAGAAGAAGGATGGAAAAGGATGATGAGCTGTTCGTTTTATCCCGGTGCTCTCCCTCGCTCGACACGTTCTCCCTCGCTCGCTCTCCTCCTTCGTCCTCCCTTGTCCCCAGATCGGCTCAAACTGAGACATCAAAAGCGAAAGCTGACCTTCTGAAGATACCGAACACCTCCATGAACGAGTTTCGTCGACTTCGATGAGGTCCCTGGGAGGTGAAAGAGAAAACAAGGTTGAACGAAAAAAGAGAAGGTGAGCTTGGTCGGTCCGACTTGAGCTTGACCTCGCTCTCCTCCCTTCCCGTCCCTCTCTTCTGCCCTAAGAAAAAGAGCTGATGCTACTAACCTGAACTGAAATCATCCCTCTCTACCAGAGCGACCTTCAACCCCCGCGTAGCAGCATCCAAAGCGGACCCGGCTCCAGTGGCTCCTCCTCCTACGATGAGCAGATCAAAGATCTCTTCCTCCTTCTCGGCAAACTTGGACACCTTCACTCCCACCCCGCTCTTCTTGAGATCCGAAATCATCTCCTCTCTTGAGGGAGGAGACCATAAAGGTCCAGGACGCGAGTAGGGCGATTTTGAGTCTTTGGAGGAGGAAGGGGACGAATCGAGAACCAAAGGGGAGGCAAAGTAGAGCGTTCCGGCGAGGGAGGAAGCGACAGCGACAGCCGTTATCGCAGGACGACGGAACCGAGGGATAGTACGGAACATGGGGGAGGAGAAGGGAAGGGGGAGCTGTGGGAGAAAGCGAGAAGGGGTCGGATGGATGGGTGGGGGTTTGGAAAGAAGGAGGAGGGAGGGAGGGAGGGGGAAGTCAGAAACGAAAACGACGAGCTGGGGATCCCTCCCTCGTCATCAGAGCTCAGAGGGTCGGCCGATAGTGCGGCAGAGGCGAGCCGATTAGAAAATCTGCTGGCACTCACGAGAGGAGTAGACGGAAGAGAAGTTGAGCTTGGAGGAGGTGAAGAACGTTGAGGGTTGAAAAGAGAAAGAGGCGAGCTCGAACGAAGGAAGGCCAGAGGCGGTCCGCTCAAGAGTCCGTTCAGCCGGCTCAACTTCTCGCTCCCTCTGCTGCTCCGTCTTCCGTGAGCCTCGCCTCTCGCTTGTCCTCATAGCCTGGAGTATCTTCTACACACCCACCAGTTTCCGACGCCTCAAAACCTTGAGATAAACGCGAAAGAAGGGGGGGACGACGACGCGTCTTCAAAGTCCCGACTTTCTCTTCCCTCCTCCTTAGCTCGTCTTTTCTCTGCTTGTCGCCGATCTTCGCCCTTCGGATCTTCGCCCAACTTCCGAACAAGCGGCAGCGCTGAGAGCTCTCGGATCTTGAACAGCCCCCAAGAAAGAACGAGGAGAACCGGGCTGCCTGTAGCTTGGGAGGGGTCCTCGACACCCGACGGATTTGGCGACGCGCGCCGGCACGTTGGACCTTCGTCGAACGCGAGCAGATTTTCGCTGGTAGTTTGGGAAGGATTCCGAGAGTGATCCTGGGACTTTGGCAGCTCGAAAAGGATGGGGCCTCGCCAGTGGACGAAAGGAAGAAGATCGAAGCGAAGCCAGAATTACGCGTCGCGGTCAAGTTGTGTTTGGTTTTGTCTCCGACGCTCCTTCTCTTGTTCCTCTTCGACCTCTACCGCACCGTTGATCCTCCGAAGCTCTCTTTTTCGGCACCAGCCCAGCTCTCTCCTGGATGCTTCTCTCGGATGAAGAACGAAAACGTGCCTGCTGAGCGATGATGATCGTCGCGTCGTCGCTCGAACAAGAACGAGGGTCGCGATGCTCTCCTTCTCCTCGCCTGATCTTATGGACAGGCCTTGTTCTTTTCCCTCTTCGAATCCTACTCGCCTTCACTTCGGATCCCTGGAAGTGTAACGAAGGTGAAAGAGAGACGCGTCCGACTTTCGGTTGAGTCGCGCTCGTCAAGCTTTTGCTTCCTTCTCTTCTTTGGGACCTCCTGCTAATTGAGGGAGGCGCGTCTTCCGCTTCCGAGCATCGATCGAAAGGGAGGTGAGAGCACATCGTCGAATGAAGTGAGCCAGAGCCGGGCTCAAACTTCAAGCCTCTTCGTTCGTTGATCGTGCATGTTCCGACGAAAGGAAATCGTGCTGAGCTCTTGCTTCCCTTCCCTCCCAACTCCCACATATCCTCCTCAGCCGGATTATTGCAACACACCTTCTTACCTCTCTTCCTCATTCCTTCCCTCTCCCTCTCCCGCCCTTTCTTCCTCCTCGCGCCCTCTCATCCATGCTCGCCCTCCCGCTCGTCCGCTCCCTCCTCCTTCTCCTCAGTCTCGTATCGCCCACCCCCACTCTCGCTCGCGACTACGTCGCCAGGGAGAAAACTCGCCGCCGATGGATCATGCGAAAGTTCGAGCCACTACTCTTCCTCGGCGTCTTGAGAGCTTACCTCCTCCGCCATCCTTCTCTCTCTCACATGGCAGATCTACACAGGCGGCCTACCCCTCACCCCAGCAGCGTACCAGGAGGCATGTCCTGCCAATGGAGTGGTCAATCAGGCGATACCGTCGCCAGCGTATCGAAAGAAGAGGAAGGTCCTGAAGGAGCAGTCTCCTTTCGTTGGGGGAAAGATTTGTCCGATCGGAGAGATGGCTTGCCCGCTGGAGAAGAAGGGGTTCCAGTGCGCTGAGACTCGAACGAACTTGAAGTGAGTCGAGCGAGCTCGTTGTTTTGATTCGTGCTGTTGAGGTTTGAGCTTCGACTGCTCGCTTTCTGACTCGAAGGGCTGCTCCCCTCGTTCTCTTCAGCTCCTGTGGTGGCTGTATCGGAGGGGCTGGAGTCGACTGCTCAGATCTCCCAGGGACGGACGAAGTCGCGTGCGAGGAAGGGAGATGTCGAGTCCGTGAGTCGACGCGTTCTTCTCTTCTCTTCCTTCGTTCTTCGCCTTCAGTCACGAGCACTACCAGCTCACTTCTATCCTCCTTCCACATCGCTCTTATTTTTCTATCTCAGGCTCCTGTTCTCGAGGCTGGGCTCTCTCTTCTGGCAACGAGTGCGTGAAGAAATGATCACGACGCGTCTTCGTTCCTAGTTCTTTGAGTTCATACCCTCCGCCCTCTCGCTACCTCGCCCCTCTTTTGAGTCGAATCTATACTACCTAATATCACCCACGTCAGGTTCATGAACTTCATCTCCTTCTTCTCCTCTGAATCAGTCTCGATGAAACTTCCTTCCCGAAACGAGAGACTCGCCCGTCGTGCTCGGTCGTGAAAAGAGAGAGAGAGAGGGAGGGAGACAGAGACAGAGAGTGACACTCGTAAAGATCGTTAATGTGAGAGGATGGCTGGTAGTGTACTTCTAAGGAGGCAAAGACGACGAAGAAGACCGAGAAGGAGAAGAATCAAAGCTCAACGTCGACTCTTCCCCGTCAAGTCGACCACCTCCTCGTCACTCTCGTCCGACACGATCTCAAAGAACTCCTCCTCCTCCTCCACACCAGCACCAACCCCACTCCCACTCCCAACCGCCCTTCTGACCACCTCCTCATCCCTCCCATCCTTCTCGAAAGCCTTCAACACCCCCTTCAACTCCTCTGCCCCGTCCAGCTCGTTCTCCCTCCAAAGCACGACCAACTCCCTCAGCTTCCCCTCGAACTCCCCATCAACCATCTCCCTCCTCTCCTCCTCACTCATCTTCCCTGTCACGACCTTCATCGCCTCCACCAGCTCCAACGGCAAGTCGTACGAGCGAACGAGCGTCGCGACCTGGGAGTCGGTGAGGGCGAGAGATTTAGCGATCTTGCGAAGGGTCGAGATGGCTGATTCCTTGGTTTCGAAGTTGGTGAAGGGGGTGATCTTGGAGGTGATCTCGAGGAAGGTAGCTTGGAGGGTTGACTCGATGGTGGAAGCGAGTTCTAGACGAGCAGAGTCGGTGAGTCCGTCGTTGGTGGTCGAGTTCTTCCTGCTGATCTTCTTCTTGGACGGCAGGGCTCTCCATCCTCCTCCTGTTTCGTTGTTGAGCAGCTTCCAAGCGGCGCTCGAGTGCTTGCTGAAGTCGATGTATTCCTTTCCCTCTTGGATCTTCTGATCCTCGAGAGCTCGGAGAGCGGCAGCGTAGACGGAGGGGTTGGCTTTGCAGGCTTGGAGGAGGAGTTTGGATTGAGCGAGGAAGGGGAGGGGGAGGAGGAACGAGATGGAGAGGTCGGCTGGAGCAGGGATAGGAGGAGGAGAGGGTGAGGTTCGACGTCGTTTAGACATATCTGAAAAGAAGGAGGCTGGAGATGGGTTGAGGGAGAGAAGGGAAGTTGAACTTGCGAGCTCACACCAACGACGACGCTCTCCCTCTTTCTCCTTTTCCGACCTTTACTTTTCATCCTTCAACCTTGGTACAGAGACAATGAGGTCCTCACCACTCCCACCACCTCATCCTGCTGGAAACGGCTCTCATCCCTGTGCTCTGGAGGACCTGTTCGTGTTTCGTCTCTCCTTCGCTCCCTCCCTCCCCTCCTCCCTCCTTCGAGCTCAACCTGACCCCCCGACCACGCTCGCTTCTTCCTTCCACCTCTATCAGCATCGACCTCTTCAGATCGTGTCGTATAGACCCCTACCACGCTCTCACATGGCCTAACGGGCAGGATCGCTGGTTTCATCCTCGCAAAGATGGGAGTTGAGCTCGACCTTTCCTTCCTCCCTTCACCTTTACGTTCTGCCTGGGAGCTCTGCATGACCGGAAGGCCTGATATCTAGTGCCAGAGGACGCTCCTGCACGCTCTCCAAGCCTGTCGCTCTTCTCGAGACTCATCCAAAGCTCGAAACACCTTTCCATCGGGATTCATCGAAGCTGACCTCCTCCTCCGTTCCCTCCTCTCCCTCCCTCCCTCTCTCATCGCCGCTTCACTCAAACAGGAATGAAGACGCCTCGCCAACAGAACGCTCTCACGGTCACGTCACCTCCATCTCCGTTCTCCGAACTCATCGTCGCTCGGGTCTCGCCAACAAGCTCACGAAGAGTGAGTCCGAACTTCCCTCGCGTTCCTTCTTCCTCGTCGCTTCGTCCCAGTTCCCTACTGTGCTCAACCCAGCCATCTCGTCGTTTCGTCATATCAGCACGCTGACTCACTTTGCTTCTTGCTCTTCGCCTTCTTTCTCGCAGAGCAGAGGAAGCCGGGGTGACGGTCTACCAATCCGCCTCCGTTTCGCTTCCCGACCGTAAAACCAACCGAGCCGCCATCTCGCTGCACAGGGGTTCTCTCGGGTTCGAGGTGCACGACGTCGGGATCTAGTGTTGTGAGTTTCTCTCTGTTCCATTTTTCTCTTTTCTCCTTCTTCGCTCGAGTCGCGAGCCGAGCCAGCGAGACGAGACGACGCGCGACGAACGGTCGGTGGGAAAGTCCAGCTCGCGAGGAGTTCGCTTCCGCAGATTCTGCTGGTAGCTGGCTGACAACTAGAAGGGATGGAGAGAGCTGAGACTGGGGTCGCTCGTATGAAGCGAGTCGAGTCGAGTCTGAAGTCGAACGAAACGGGAGCTGACCTTTCTTCCGTTCTCTCTCCCTCCCTCTCTTTCATTCCTTCCAGACGTGGACGGAGAAGACACCTACGGGATGAGTCAAGAACCAAGCTCCCTAAACAGCGAGATCTCTATGGTCAGTTCACCTAGGCAGACAGGGTCTGGTGTTTTGTTTGTGCGAGTCGAGCGTCGACCTTCTCACGACCGAGATTCGTGTTCTTCCTTTTTCTCCCTTCGTCCCAGCAGCCATCATCAAAACCTCGACTTTCCCGCCCCTCTCTCTTCCCTTCACTCTCGTCTCTTCCGTGCAACATACACGCCTCGAGAAGACATGTCGGACAATGAGTTCGAGCGCGAGCACTCGCACGAGGAGGGAGAGCGAGAAGATCCGTCCCTCTTCAGTGGAGGAGGCAGTAGTAGGATGAGTGGCGAGAGTAGAGCTGGGGAGGGAGGGTCGAAACGTCAGAGGTACGTATTTGTATCCATCATCCTTCTTGATTCGTAGAGATGAAGGCGTGGCTGGGCAGGGAGGGGAAGGGAGGGGAGGGTCAAGGCCCGATGACGAGAGCTCAACGAATGAATGAAGCTGATCTTCTCTTCGTTCTTCCTCCGCGTCTCTTTCACACATAGAACAAGAACGGTGATGAGCCCTGCTTAGCTCGTAGGACTTCGAGGGCTCTGGGGTGAGACCTGTCGTGGAGATTCTATCGTGAGTCCCTCGTTCTTCTGCTCGCAAACTCCTCTCCATTTCGAGATTCGAGAGCCTCGCCTTCGGGACCTTACGCGACTGATTTGCTTCCTTCCTCTTTGTTCTCGACTCTTATTTTCATTCTTCGTGCCTCGACCAAACCATCATCGACAGACCAAGTTCCCTACGACCGCTCAGCGTGAGGATCTCGCGATGGAGATCGGGTTGACTCCACGACAAGTCCAAGTGTGGTTCCAGTGAGCCCATCTTCCATCTCGCATCCACAGGGCTCGTTCTCTTCCTAACCTCTTCCCATTCCTTCTCCCTCCTCGACCTCCAGAAATCAACGCCAAAAGAACCGACGCGTCGAGCTCCCAGACGCCAGCGTCCCTTCCCTCGCCTCAACCTCGTCGACCTTGTCCTCCGCTCCCTTCCCACCCCCTCCCTCCACCTATCAGCACCCTTCGCTTCCTCTCACATCATCGCACGCCTACCAACCTACCGGAGACGTCTCTGGATCTCGTTCATCGTCGGACCAAACAGCTCAACAACAGCAGCCTTCGTTCGACCCTTTCTCTCTTCCTCCTCTCGCCGTGTCGGCTGACACCATCCCGTTCTACCCCAGCCACTCCTCCTACCGACCAAACCTTCCTCCTAGTCTTCCTCCGCCACCGACATTACCTCACTACGCATCCTACTACCCTCCAAACGTCAACGAGTCGAGCTTCCCCGCGATCCATCCTCCCTCGCAAGATCCGGACGTCGGACACTCGTACATCTCTCCTCCCTCGAGGATCCAGCCAAGGTCCAGCTATGCGGAGGAGAGAGCGGAGGGGAGGAGAGCTGTGGAGAGGAGGAGAAGGAGGAGCGAGGAGGATAGAGTTCAGGAGATGAGCGACGAGAGGGGGGTCGGGCGAGGAGGTTGGGAGGTGGAACGAGGAGAATACGGGAGCGGTGGACGAGACGGAGATTGGAGGAGGACTTGCAGCGCTGTTGGAACAGGGTCCGGCAGCAGGAGGCTGTTCGAAAAAGATGCTGAGGCGGGAGGAGGAGGATCGTTCGGTTGGTCGTCAAATCCACCAAATGCGTCGTTCCCTGGACCCGCCTTCGCCTCGTCCTCTTCCCATCACCATACCTTCACCCCTCGACAGGACACCTACCCCTCCTTCGACGAAACTCTCTTCACTCCACGCGCACGAACGATCCCGTCGCGAGAGCTTCTTCCCTCCTCGCATCGTCCTCGATCTCCCACGCACCTCGACTCCCCACGTCCAGCCGCCTCCCCTCCTTCCTTCTCTCGCATCCCTCACACCAACACCGGATCTCACCAATACCTCTCTCGGCCTCCTCCTCCAAAGCTCGCTGGACTCGAAACCCAAACCTTCATGCTCCCTTCGTTCGGATCCTTCCTCTCCATGACTTCGACATCGAGCGCTTCGAACAGCACCTCCTCACCACCCCTCCTCCCCAAGCTCGCTCTTCGCCGGTTCGCGAGGGATCGGGGGAGGGAGCGACTCAGCAGGAAGAGGTCGAACTCATCACGACGCGTCTTCGTTCACCTCCTCTCGTCCTCGATCTCCCACCGGATCTTCAAACGGAGGTGCGGCTCTTCTATCCCTTTCAACCTTCACCTTCGCCTCGCCCTCCCCGTCCTCCCCTTTCCCATCCTCGTCCTCAATCAGCCCAAAGCAAACCCTCGTCTCGTCCTCGTTGGCCAACGAGTCGTCCTCACGATCCACCCTCGACGGATCGAGCTCTCATCCTCCCCCAGGTTTCAACATCGAGTTTCGCCTCGCCCATCGAGGAGGAACATCTTCGTTCGGCGGATCCTCCTTCGCTTCCTCCTCCGCTCACTCCTCCTTTCGACCCAACTCCCTCCCTCCTCCCTTCCTCTCGTCGGCGACCAACTTCACACCTCTCCCTCCTTCGAGGGAAGGATCTATCTCGGATCATTCTAGGAGCTACTCCTCTGGGATGACTGGGTTCGAGGGGAGGGGGGTCGACGGAGGGATGGGAGCGGGAGCGAGAGAGGAAGGACTTGGGCTTGGGTTGAGAGCCATCGTCCCCGGGATGCTCGACGTCGTGGGGTTCGGAGGGAAGTCTGGGTTAGGTAGATTCTCTACGTCGAGGAGCTCGCGCTGAGGAAGACGAAGGAAAGATTGGTGGTTTGATGTCGTTCGGTTCTTCGTTCTTCGCTTTGCATCCCGACGCGTCGCGGTTCGTTTTCGTTTCTCGCCAGCTCTTTGTACAACTATCCCCACATGCTCTCCTTCTCACCTACTACATCTCGCATAGCTTCCTTGTCTTGTTGGCTAGAAGGAGTAAGCAAGGGAAGGGAAGCGGAGTGAAGGCAGCGGTGTGAGACGGGATCGAGCGTGTTCTGGTGAGTCGCGTTTCCATCTCCTCTTTCTTTCACCTGCTTCCTCGAGCGACCCCTAGACCTGGTTGCGAGAATGCGGGCTCGATAGATTGCGGATGACACGAGGAGTCGGAGCTTTTCGAAAACGCAATCTCGTTCAACTTTCATCTCCCTCCTTCAAACGTTCATCACCTCGACTTCCTCCCTCTCTCCCTCCCTCCACTCTCCTCGCTCTTTCCTCTCTCCTTTCTTCTTCCATACACAACCTAGACGCTACTTGATGTCGGACGACGAGCACGAGCGCGAGGAACGAGAGGATCCGTCCTGGAGCGAAGGGGTCGGTAGAAGGAGGATAGGCGAGAGCGAAGGAGGATATGGCGAGGAGGGAGGGAAGGGACATCAGGAGTCGAAGACAAGGTATGTGCTCACACGATCTCTGCCTCGCAAAGGAATGGAGATCTTTGGAGGAGGGAGGAAGGGATGGTTTGGTCGAAGGTCCGTCGAGGGAGGTGAGATGTGAACAACACGCTGACGCTCTTCCCTCTTCTTCATTCTTCCTCGCGTTTTTACGGAACGAGAACCATGATGACTACTGCTCAGCTCGTAGAACTTCGCGGGTTATGGAATACGAGTTGTGGAGGAGATTCTTTCGTGAGTTTTCCTCGTTCCTCTCAAAGGACCTCTCATATTCGAGCTTCGGAGCCTCGCCTTTGGGGGCCCTTTCAAGCGACTGATCAGCTCCCTCGCCTTCTAACACGTTCTCCTTCCTCCTCCCCTCAAACCAAACCAAATCGCCGACACGAACAACAGACCAGGTTCCCTACAACGTCGCAGAGGGAGGGCCTCGCTCAGAAGATCGGCTTGACTCCTCGAAAAGTACAGGTATGTTAGCTCTCTCTTTTCCGCTCGAGGGTTCTGGAGAAGGGGGCAGGACGTTCGAAGGAACTCCCTTCCTTCCCTTCCTCGTTTCATCTTCCATCAATCTCTGACGCTCTTCCTCGTTGAATTCTTCGTGCAAAGGTCTGGTTCCAAGTGAGTATCGTTGCTATCAGCTCTACTTCAACCTCTCTTCTTCGTTCGATGCTGACCTTTACTTACCCTTTACTCTGTTCCCTCCTTCGTCCTCTTCCAGAATCAACGCCAAAAGAGTCGACGCGTCGAGCTTGAGGACGCCAGCGCCTCTCTCGCCTCAATCTCCTCGTCGTCGTCCTCCGCTCCCTTTCCACCCCCTCCCTCCACCTACCAGCACCCTTCTCTTCCTTCCACATCATCTTACGCCTACCAACCTATCGGAGACGTCCCTGGAGCTCGATCCTCCACGGACCAAACAGCTCGACAACCTTCGTACCTCCCTTACTCCGTCTCTCCTCTCACCACGTCCAACCCAGCTCATGCTTCCCTTCCCAGCTATTCGTACTACTCTCAGAAGCCACCACAGCGGCCAAATCTCACTCAACACGTTCACCCCTTCCCTCGACCCACTCGCGAGTCCAGCTACTCGAGCCATCGTCCGCCAACGCAAGAGCCGTACGAGCAAGGATTCTCGCACCTCTCTCCTCCCTTGAGGATCCAACCAAGGCCCAGCTACGATGAGGAGAGAACAGATGAGGAGAGGAGAGCTTCAGAGTGGGGAAGAAGGAGGAGCGAGGGGGATGGAGCTCAGGAGACAAGGGTCGAGAGTTGGAACGCGCGACGAGGATGGGAGACGGGACGAGGAGGATACGAGACCGGTGCACGAGATGGCGGATTGGGTGGTGCTTACAGCTTCGCTGAGGTCGGACCTAGCAGGAGGAGTCTCTTCGAAGAAGAAGAGCCAGAGGCGGGGGGGAGGGGATCGTTTGGTTGGTCGTCGGCTTTCCGAGACGCGTCGAACCCTGGATCCACCACCTCTTCCCACCTCAACACCTCCACTTCTCGACAGAACGGCTATCCCTCCTTCCATGACTCTCCCTTCATCCCACGAGCACGAACGGCACCATCGCACGAGCTTCTTCCCCCGTCGCCTCGACCTCAGTCTCCCCACCGACTCTCCTCTCCGAACCGACCCGTCTCCCCTCCTTTCTTCTCCCCCGTTCATCAAACTACTACCGGATCTCAGCAACACCCCTCCACTCCTCCCAGAAGCCTCAAACAACTCGGATCCCGAACCGTCGCGCTCCCCTCGATCGGATCGCTTCTCCTTACGACCTCAACCTCAACAGCCACGGACCTCCCTTTCCTCCCATCCACCGCACCCATTCCCCCCAGCCTCGCTCTCCGTCGCTCAAACTACGCCTCGTCCACCTCGTCCTCGTCCAACTCAAGCTACAGCTTCCGGAGCAGACCAACATCGTCGTCGTCGTCGCGAGGACTCGGAGGAGCCAACGAAGGACGAAGAGGCCGAGCACATCACCACACCACTTCCTCATCCACCTCCTCTCCTCCACGATTTCCCAACGGGTCCTCGAACGGATCAGCAGCTCTCCTATCCCTTTCGACCTTCACCTTCCCCTCCTCCGCAACCAATCCCAACCAAGGACTCGTCTTTTCCTCGTTGGCGAACGAGTCGTCCTCACGATCCACCCTCAACGAAGCGGACTCTCATCCTCCACGCTTCGGCACTGGATCTCTCCTCGCCCAAAGAGGAGGTCCTTCTTCCTTCGGCGGCTCCTCCTCCTCCCTTTCCTCCTCGCAACGCGACTTCCTCTCTCCCTCTACTTCCGATCACTTCTCCACGTCGTTCCTTCCCATCTCTCTTCCGAGAGAAGGTTTCCTTTCGGATCAGGCGACAAACTCGGGGAGGGAGATCAACGGAAGGATGGGAGCGGGAGAGGAGGGACTCGGACTCGGGTTGGGAGCGGCACACCTCCCTGAGATGCTCGACTTCGTAGGATTCGGAGGACGGGCTGGGCTGGGGAGGTTCTCGATCTCGTCGGGAGGATCGTCGACGAGCTCTGAATGGGGGATGGGAGGGAGTGGTACTTCTAGTTAGATGCGTTCGTTCGTTCTACGCTTTGGTTCCCGTCGCGTCGTGTTTCGTTTTTGTTTTCCTTTCTCGCTCGCCCTTCGCACACCGTGCAAGTACAGATGTCCACCCATGCTCTCCTCTCCATCCAGCTCGTGATGAGTTTTTCACCTCGTTCCTTGTTGCCTCTTTCTGAGTAGACCAGATCCTCGTTCTAAAACTGATGAGCGTTTGTTATTCGCTCGAGGCGACGCTCGTCGCCAGCCCTCTCTACTTCCTTATCTCGAACTCTAGTACAGGTAAATCCTTGGTCCAATCATCTTTGCCAGTTCCACCCGCTGAGGTTGTAGTGCGGAAGGGGAAGAGGAAAGACGAGTATGTTTGGCGCGCGATGCACTTCCCTCTCACGCACGCCACGCCCTCCGCTCCTGGAAGATCCGAGCAGTCGATACCAGCTTCGCCGATGCATCCCCACATGAGCTGAAACAGAAGAGAAGAAGAGAGGACTAAAGTCAGTGAGAAGATCGAGGTTAAAACTGGACAAAGCGATCTTCGCGACGCGTCCCGGAGTCAAGTCGAGGCAAAGCTCGAGCTCGACGCAAGCGAAACAACAACCTCCTGCCGAGACTTACGTGAGATTTTCCTTGGCATCGATGTACTCGAGAGTGTTCTGGAACAGACCGGGTAAGTCTGCTCTCCGATAGGGCAGACCTTCCGAAAGGGAAAGGTTTGGAGGAAGAGATCAGAGGCTTTGGTAGGCGCTGAGCTTAGAAGCGGATATACTTGTACTCACCTCTTGTGACCAAGGGAGTTGAGTAGTTGTGAGATAGCAGGAAGGAACGAGACTCGCAAAAAAACGCCGAGGGCGAGCACGCAATGACTTCCATTCCGACGACGACTTGATGTGGTAGAGAGAAAAACCATTAGACCCAGAGGTGCGATATATGAAGCATTACCAAGCGAAGTGAAAGAAGAGCCGAAAAGAGGGAGTGTAAGATGGAAACCGAAAATCAAAACAAACGACGCGAGGGCGGGACGAGGCGAGGATCTACTGCTTGAGGCACTGTCCAGAGGGAGAGAGAGCGTGTCCTCGGGTGCAGGACCCTTTCCGGTCGAGGGGGAAGAGAGGAGAGAAGATCTGATCAGCTTCGCTCGCGTTGGAAAGAGCGAGAGGAAAATGAAACGCGTCGAAGACGAGAACGAGAGCACTCACGGACGACGCAGGATCCGAGTTCGCAGGCGACTTCATCAGCTCCGATGATGTCTGAGCAGTCGGCGCCGGCTCCTCCAAGGCAGCCTCCGCACGAGCTGAAGGTGAAGCAGGAAGAAAAGGGATGAGGGGGTCAGTGAGAAGTTCCGGGACGACACGAAACGAAGTCGAGCTCGACGCGATCCGACTCGACACGACTCGACTTACTTGAGGTCCTCCTTGACGTTGATGCAGCCGAAACCGTTCCCGAGAGGGCAACCCATCTCTCCGATGGGGCAGACCTTCCCTCCGACGAACGGGGACTGCTCGACGACGATGTCTGACCTCTTCTTCTTGTAAGCGGGGGAGGGGAGAGGTGCGGCAACTCCAGCGTTACCACCAGTTCCGACGGTAGAGCATGCTTGAGCGTGGGCGGCGTCCGAGTAAGCGACTCCTCCCGTGTGGATCTGTGAGCGAGAACGAAACGGGACAGGTTAGCTAGAGTGGGAGGAGGGTCGAGGGAAGAAAGGTGAATCAGACTCTACTCACGCACGTACTATCTCGCCCGAGGACGTATCCTGGAGTACCGTGGCAGCGGTCTACGTAGCCCTGAGTCAATCCGCTGTTCTCTAACCACCCGGAGCAGATTTTTGGATATCTGAGGAGGAGAGAGAAGCGCGAAAACCGTCAGCCCTAAACGTGTCGCGAATGATACGAAGCCTGGAACTTTTCCTTCACTTAGTGTAGGTGTAGCATCTCTGGATTCCCGCATTGTAGTTCCATGCCACACATCCAGATCGAGAAGTATACGCATTCCCACAAGCGGCGGAGCTCCCTTGAAGGAAAGAAAGGGTTCCGAACGTGCCCGGATAGTTGTACGACGAGGCAACGGTAGAGCTGAATTGAACGTAGTCTCGAGCCTGAGTGAAGCTGGCGAGGCTGAGGGCGAGGAGGAGGGAGGGGATGATGGCGAGCGTGGCTGAAGTCGACGAGAGGAGGGTGGAGAGTTGAGGGAGGGATGGGGCGAGAGGGAGGGGGGAAGGGAGGAAGAGGGTTCGAAAGGAGGGAAGGGAGGAGGAGGGTTCGAAAAGAGTGTGGGGAGATGGAGGGAAGGAAGGAAGGTGGACGCTGGGAGTGAAAAGAGGGAAGGAACGAAACGGGAGGAAGGTCGAAGGGACTCGGTTTTCAGAACAGACGCGCCCACGACTCACGAGCCTTCGTTTCTTCTTCTCGTCCCTCCTCCGCTCCCAACCCCTTCCTCCGCCGCAATCACAGTGAAGATATCCTGCCAAAAATGACCATGTATGTGTTCAAGCGATGTCTCAAAGCGCCTCCCTTTGTCTCGCAAAGACAGAGGGGAGCGTGCGAGATGTCACTCCGGGCGACGCGTTCGAACCTCGCTCCGTCTCCTCGTCCTTCCTTCCTTCTTCCTCCGATACCTCCCCTTTGATCCTTCGTCCCCCATACGGTGTTTCAGCTTCAGCGCGGCCAGACCATTCCTCGCAGACCCGGCTAGGCGACGACGAGAAGCCGCGAGTGAGCGAGGCAGGTCGACAGCGACGCGTCGCTCCCACCTCCCTCTCCCTTCCTTCCCTCCCTTCCCCATCCCGTCTGCTATCTCCAGCAAGCAGGAGGAGTTTTTATAGCACGAGATCATAGCCGATCACCGATCATCGAGGGCGAGCGAGCGAGCGAGAATGAGAAACAAAACAAAGAAAAGAGAGCGAGGACTACTGTACTGTAGGCGACTTGCGAGAGGGGGAGTTCGAATGAAAACAGACAGAGAAAGGGAAGGGATGAGCAAGCGAGAGCGGGCGGGTGAAGCGAGATAGAGTTCAGGAAGAGAGGGAGAGGGAGAAACGGGTCTTCCAAAATGAAAGCGAGGAAGTGAGACGTAGACCAGACGAGGACGCTGCGGCTCTACTGGTACGCTCCAGATCGCTGCTGCTGCTGCTGCTGGTAGTAGAGCTGCTGTTGGGCTGCCCGAGCCTGCTGGAGCTGTATCAAGTGAGCCTGCGAGAGGTTTGGTTGACCGCCGTTGACCTGATGTCGCTCTCGACGTTCGTTGGGTTCGTTTCCCTCGGCTTTGAAGGGAAAGCAGGGAAGCAAGAGGCTTTGAAGATTCATAGCATACCGAACGAGACCCCTCGGGGCTAAGTAGGGAGATGGAGCCGAGCGAACGACGCGAAGAAAGATCGAGTTCGTTGACGCGAGGGTCGGTTGGATCTGCTGAGATGAGACGAGAGCGAAACGAGCTGATCAGTCTAAAGTCTTCCGAGCTTAACGAGGCGGGCGAAATGGATGGACGGTGAGACGAACCTTGACGTGAGATCTAGAGGAAGAGCCGGGGAAGGACCGAGCGAGAGAAGCGAGCAAGGTCGACCGTCGACGGAGGAAGGGAGTCGTTCTTGTCTCTTCGAGGTGTCGGACGAGCTTGAGATCTTCGAAGCGAGAACACCAGTGAGCGCGTTGTCAGCTGGAGCATCCCCGATAGGGTCCGAGGAAAGTAGAACGAAGCGGCGAAGGACGAGAAGGACGAGTTGAAACTCACCATCGTGCCGTCTCCTTCTCCAGCAAACCAGCCCTCATCTTCTACCATCCTCAGAGCTACACCACCCAGCTACAGCAGACAAGGTAGCCTCTAACTCCTCCCAGCCTCCGCACCAGCTCCATTCCCCATCGCCGTCATCGTCGAGCTCCCTCCTCCTCCCTCCGCGTCCAACATCGCAGCCTTGAGCTCAGGGAACTGATCCCAAAGCGACGTCTCGAGCATCTTCCTGTACGACTAAACGAGCCCACCCAGCAAGCGAAGCCAGTCAGCTTCGCTCGAACGCGAACGGAGAGAAAGAACAAGGGAGAAAGGGAACGAGCACAACTCACCTCAACAGCCACCAACTTCCCATGAGCCAACTGGTTCTCCCCCGATGCTCGAACGATCAGATCCCGAGTGTGTTGGTGAGGGTTCTTGGAGGCGTCCAATAAACTGTGGTTTCCACCCAAACCCAAAGCGAACCAGACCGAAAGAGGACGAGAACGAAGAGGTGAGCTCGAGCTCGAGGGAAGGAGGGAACGAGCGTGCTCGCGAAGGAAGAAAGGAAGGTTGGGACGCACTCGAGGACCTCGATAGGCACCTTAGCTGTAATAAGCGGCTTCATAGCTGCTACTTCTGCTATGGAAGCGATGGTTTGGGCTCTGTGGGAACGAAGAAGGAGGAGGGAAGGAAGGGGAGGGAGAGGTGAGCTCGAGTTGGAAGAAGGGAGGGACGAGAGATTTGAGGGGTTTGAGCCTGAGGTCGAACAGTAGAAAGCTCTTGTAGACCTGCTGAACATGCGCCTCTCTTCATAGACATGCTCCTCTCCGTCAAAGCGGCTCGAACGAGTCGAGCTCACTCCTAATCCCTCCCTTCTCCTCCCTCCCTCCTCCCTCCCACCTCACCTCCTCCTCCCCCTTTCCAAACCCTCCCAAACCACACATTTTACTCACGTAGCTTTAGCAATCAACCCCTCCCCACCCTGATAGGTACTCCCCGAACTCGTCTGCATCTCCGTCAAGCCCTGATAGAGTCCCAACAGAGCTTGTTCGAGCTCGCTCTCGGCCGTCCCACCGGCGTTGAACTGCTGAGGTTGCTGTTGAGGTTGGGGGGCGGGGGAGGAGTTGAACATCTTCTCGAGTCTCGACGCAGAAGATGTGAGGGGGTTGGGTGGGTGGGTTAGGAGGAGGGTTGGAAGAGGGGGCGAGAGGATTGGAGGAGGGCGAGGGAGGAGGGTTGGGTTGGGAGTTGGGAGCCAGACGAGAGGAGAGCGAGAAGGAGGAGGGCATGTATTTTGTTAAAATCGAGATGGAGAGAAAACAAGAGAGAGACCGCTACCAAGGCACCTCCAAAGGAGTAGGTAAATCCTTCCCCAACACTTCCTCGGCGTTCCCAATTCCCCTGCACCACCAAAACGAAACGCGTTCGTCAGTTCGTTCGCCTCGTCTCTCCCTCCCCCCCTCCCACCTCCCCACTCCTTCCTCGCTCAAGTTCAGACAGAGGCAGGAAGGATGGAGACGCCACTCACTTCGGTCCATTAGGAGCCCAGAACTGTCCACTCTTCTCGAGCGTGAGGGACTTTTCGACGAAGTCGAGGAGGATGGGAGCTGCCGCTTCGGGGGTGATGGCTCCTCCTTTTTCGTAGTGCTTCTTCATGGGTTCGGTCATTTCGGTGCTGGATCCGGAGCGAAGCGAGCGTGAGCGAGTGGGAGTGAGGTGAGAGAGGAATGGGGAAGGGAGAGAAGAAGGGGGAGGGAAAGAGCGACGAACATGAGGAACCCAGGCTGTCGAGAACGACGCGTCGAACGACCCAAGGATTCAAGTCAGCTCTGCCTCTCTCTCTTCTTCCCCAAGGTCGAGAATGTGGACTCACATGAATCATCTCAACCGTAACCCCCCTCTCCTTTAGATCGAAGCTCAACAGTCTCCCGATCTGTTCCAAAACGCGCCCAAACTGGTCAGCTCCCACCTCCTCCCTCCTCGCCTCGTTCGCTTTGGACTGACCATGTTCTCCGCCGCCTTACTCCCATGATGCCCAAACATCCCTCCCCCCTCGGTTTCCGTCCTAAGCGTGATGGATCCTCCCTCGGAGGTGAGGAGGATCAGTTTGGCGTGAGGAGCGAAGGAAGATGCTTTTGCGCTGGCGAGGAGGCGAAACGACGCGAGTGAGTGAGCGGGGGAGGGGGAGAAGGGAGGATGGGAGCGAGCGAGCGTACAGAGCTGAAGTGAGGAAGACTGGTGCGACTGCACAGATCTACGAATTCCCCACCCGAACGAGGTCAGCGAGAACGAAACGAGCGAAAGAGAGAGAGGGAGAGAAGACGAGCTCACTCGATACATGTCCATCTCGTCCTCCCAGCTTGGCTCCTCCAACGTCTGTCCATACCCAACCCTAGTCAGCACCCCAACTTTGCCTTCCCCCCACCCTTCGCTCGACCCACTCACCTCACGTTTCAGCACGCCCGCCACAACGACCACCAAATCGACCTTCTCTCCCTTCAACCCTTGCACGATCTTCTCTCCCGATTCCTTCGTTCCGACATCGATGTTTTCGATTACTTTGACTCCAGAGGGGAAGAGTCCTTCCTTGGGTGGGGAGCGAGTCGTGGCGAAGACGGTCGTGGAGCTGGAGCGAGAAGAGAGGGATTGGACGAGAGCGAGTCCTAGGCCACGGGAGGCGCCGATGATGAGAGCTGCAGAAAGAGGAGGGGGTCAGTGAGTGGGGGAAGTGGAGTGGGAGGGAGAGAGAGGAGAAGGGCTAACCGGTGGTGGGAGGCATGCTTGCTGAGAAGGGGAGGGGGAGGGAGATGGGCGATGGGAGGAGGGTGGAGGTGAGCTCGAGCTTTAGGGAGCCCATGACGTCTCTGAGCCTCGTTTGTTTTCCTTTTTCGTTGTTTACATTTTCTCCTCTTCTACAGCACCTGGTTTCCTCGTTCACCCAATCTCGAGCCCTTATCGCACCCCCACTTCCCTCCTCAGCTCTTTCTCCCTCTCTCTCCCCAACCCAGCTCTCTTTCCTCCCTCCCCAACCTCGGACGACCATATAAAAGCGAGAAACATCATTCACAAATCCCTTCCTCTACCTAAGAAACCTAAACCCGAACGGAACCCAATTCCTTCTCCATCACAGAGAGAGATCAAGAGAGGTTCGAGGTTTAAGCCTTCCTTCGGAAAGAGCAGCCTGGGGAAGAAGGGGAGGGGTGGGAGGGGTGGGAGTCAGTAGGGAGCTCGACGACGCGAGAAGCAAACAGCGGAGGTGGCGAAAGAGGCGAGGTGAGGGCTTGGGTTCATGTTGGGAGGGGAGCGGTGAGGAGGGAGGGAGGGGTTGAGCTGAGGGTGGGGAAACGAGACGTTGAAACTCACCCTCCTGGAGACGGGCCTTTCCACCTCGGGGCTGGCAAAGGATAGTCTGGCACGATCCACACTGTAGGTCACGGACGAAGGGAGAGAAGAGAAAGGTCAGGTTGAGCTTCGAACGATCGATTGGAGTTGGAGTTTGAGTTCGGTCGCGAGCTTCCGTTGGGCTCGTCCACGTCAGGAGGTGGGAGTTGGACGAACCTGAACGGCAGTGGAAGCGTGGGAGAAGACGGTGGTGATCTGGAAGCACCCGGGGCACTTGACGTCCTGTAGGTGAGAGCGGGAAGGAGAAGAGGGAGGGAGTAGAGAGGTCAGCGACGTGCGAGCTAGGATCACGACATTTGGGAGAGCTGAAGGTGTGTGGTTGCGAGGACGAGGGTGGAAGTTGTTGGTGCGATGGTGCTGAGTGCGTGCGTGCGTGGAGGAGAGGTGGGAGGAGCGTTGGGAGAGAGGAGCTGGAGTTGGTGGGAGGAGAGAGAAGAGAGGGATGGGGAAGGGAAGGAAGGGAGGAGGATGACCTCGCTCTCTTCACCTCGCTCGTGTGACCCTTCCCTCCCCTCCCCTTCTCTACCTCTCCCAGCTGTTCCCCTCCCTCCCAAACCAGCATGGTCTCCTCCCTATCCTGCACCCATTCCCACCTCCCTCGACCTGCTACAGCACGCAAGACCGCTCCTTCCTCCTTCCCTCAAAAGCCCAGTCCGCGCTAGTCCCCACCCCCTCCTTCCTGCCTCCCGTTCTCCCGCCCTAGACGTCCGATTCCGATGGTTGTTGCTGGAGGTTGTTGCTGAGAGGTCTAGGTACGCTACTAACCATGAAGAAAGAGTTGGGGGACTGCACGAGCCTCTTGAGCTTGTGCTTCCTGAGCTCGGCCTCAGACGAGGGGTTGAGGAGATCGACGGCGAGAGTCTGAAGGTAGAGGAGGTAAAAAGGTCAGCATTTCGTTCCTTATCGAGCGTAGATTCCGATGGTGTCGTTCGTAAGTCGGTGGGAGGGATGTTGCTGGTAGGGTTGGGGTCGGAAAGGGTTCGCCACCACCTCGTTCTCCTCCCTTCTCCCTTTGCTCTGCTCTCCCTCCCCTTCTACACCTTCCCATGGTTCCCAAAGACCTGATGAACGCACCATTTTTTACGAGTTTTCTTGTAAAGTGTCGAAGGCGGCGAGAACCTGTGGTCTAGCTGCTGACGAATGAAGTGAAAGACGGGGGACGGTGGTCGATGGGGGAACTGGGAGAGGGGAGGGCGAAGAGCGAAGCGGAAAACCTACTCAGGATAAAAAAGTATTCGCACACGCCTTGCCTTCGCTTCAGCGCATCGAACATTTTTGCGAGCTCAGAACTGAAAATATCTCTTATCAGAATTCCCGATACTTGTTCCTGCAGTGAAAATCTTTCGCAGCGGGCAAGAACTCGTCCCAGGAACCGCAAAGTCGTCAACTCCAGCTCCCCTCCCTCCCTCCCTCCTGTGTTCCAACTACGACCCAAGTCCCCCTTCATCGTCTCCTCTTTCGCTCAACTTTCTCTCCTCGGCCGCTTACCCACGCTGGACCTTATCTCGCCACACCGGAATCGCTGGGAGGACTCAGAACGATCGACCTACCCTCGCTTTCCCTCAGCTCCCTCCTTCAACCTCCTTCCGTTCCTTCCCTCCCAATATCGGACGATTCCCGTTATGGCCACCTCTACTTCGACCTCTTTGCTCCTCTACGACCACTCCTCTTGCACCCAGGACCTTCGCCGATGCTCTACTTGCGATGCATCGCCAACAGCAGGCTCCTTCCCTCCCCCACCTCGACCTCACCTTCAACCTCCCTCCGTCGCTCGCTCGCTCTTCTTCCTCAATCATGCGCGTCTCCAACTCTCACGAACAGCATCAGGAATGGTCCCATACTCTCCCAGCGTTTCTCTCGAAGCTCGTCTTCGAGGGGGGTGAGATCTGAGCTACGCTGCGTCGAGAACCGAGGAAGGGGAGGAGGAGGAAGGAGGAGCTCGACTGTTTTTCATCAAGTCCTGTAAGTCCCGTTTCCGTCCTCGGCCACACCCTTAACGAGCTCTATAGGAGCCCTCGAGCTGCTCGAGACCCTCTCCTATCCCTCCACCAGGTCTTCCCGCCTCGCTCTGTTGTTTTCTGCCACTCGAGCGAGCTCAACTCGAACGACCCCTCTTCCCTTCGTTTCCCCTCTCATTCTTGTTTACCCTTCCCTTTGCTACGTACCCTCTGCCTTCCCGATAACACGCTGAATCGAATCCTGGTCTCCTGTCCTTTTCGCAGCAGTAAACAAAAGCAAATACGCATCTCCATCGGCAGGTTCCAAGGAAGGCAGACTCGTCCTCCCCCGTCGGAATCGAAGCTCAACTCGACCTCTCCTTCCTTCCCTCCTTCTCTTCTTCGACGCTCCTTCCTTCCTCGACAAACCTTCTAAGCTTCATTCGCACGTCTGTCCTCTCCTCTCTCTCTACGACAACTCCATCTCTCCGACTTCTTCCTGCGTGGATCTCTCTCTTTGTTTTCGTTCCTCCTCCGCTCGAGCTCATTTACCAAAAGTCGGAACACGCATGTTTCGGCTCGTCTCTGACCTTTTCGACCCACGCTCCTCTCCTCCGCGTCAAGCTTTGCGTCGCATCGTCATCTGTCGGAGCTAGGGATCCAAAACTCAGAAACACGCCTAGCAGAGTATTTTTCGGGTTTCTCGTTCGAGAAGGGGAAGCTTACTAGCGCTCGTTCGACGTTCTATCGGCGGTCGCGTCCTCCCTTTCATCCTCCCTTCGACCTGTCTAGTTAGTTCCATTTTCGCACACTCTTAGCCCTCTTCAAGCACACCGGCGGACCTCTTCTCTCAGCGCAGAAAGTCGACCTCGAGGCGACCCTCCGAACCAACAACAACGAGGACATCTCTTCTTCGCTTCAGCGACCCAACCCTTCTTTTCTCGACTGTTCCGACGCCTGGATTTCCTTCCAGCTGCTGCCTCGAAGTCTCACCTCGTTTTGCCCCCAAATCTTTGGAATCTCGGCTAACATCACGACGATCTTCAGCCCCTAGGCGTCAACGACAGCTTCAACGTCGGGACATCTCGAAGTGTCGGCTCGCGAAACGGAAGGTTTCAGTGCCCTGCGGCGCGTCGAGCGCCTCGTCGTCGGGAACCGACCAAGCTTTCTGCGTGCTTTAGTGCGTCTCGGTGCCTACTTAAAGCCTTCCGATGTATGCCCCACAAGCGGGATTGGTGGCCAGCTTTTGGCTTTTCGAGTTTGGCGAGGCAGCCGAGGAAGAGGAACGAGGTGAGCGCTTCCGACAAGCAGGGTCGTCGACGTCCTCCCCCCCGACCCCCTTTGAAGCAAGCCGACTTTGACCTCGTTTACTGGGCTTGTTTCGTGGGCTGCAGACTCCTCTTTCCTCGGTCTGTTTCTCGCTAATTCGCTTGCTCGGAGGGGGCGGGTTGCATCACTCGAAAACCCTTGAAAAAGCGGAACGTCGTCGACTGTTTTCCTTTCCATCAACCACATCTCCCCCCTCCTTCCCTCTTCCCTTCTCCTCTTTCCTTCACCTTTCCACACTCTACCCTCCTCCCCTTCGCACTCCTTTAACCCTTCGCTCTCTCTCAACCATGCTCTTCTCCACCTCCCTCGTCGCCATCGGACTCGCTTTCCTCCCCTCAGCCTTCGCTTCTCCCTTCGACACCTCGCCCATCCAGCCCACCTCTCTTCACAAGCGAGCCGTTGTTGATCCCATCTGTGTGAGTAACTACTTCTCATCTCCTCTTCGAGAGTTTCTTTCGCTCATGATCTAACTTTCTCGCTCTTCGTTCGTTTTCCTCAGGTTACTCTCGCCGTCGCCCTCCCCAGTATCACCCTCATAAGCATCCCTCCCCTTCCCGACGTTGTCGTCCCTGGAATCAACCTCGGAACAACCTGTATCTGTGCCACTCCCTTGGGAGGTCTCACTCCTGGATCGATCCTCTACCTTCAAGATCAGCTCGCTTTGGGTACCAACATTCCTCTCCTCTCTGCTCTCGGATTGAGTGCGTCTTTTCTATTCTGTCCCCATCCCGCTTCCGCTCTTCATCTCGATTTTCCCTTCCTGACATCCCTTCTTCCCCTTCGCAGCCACCACCACCGCTCTCGCCCAGCTCACCGCCGCCCTCGTCCCCGCTCTCGTCGCCGCCGCTCCTCAAACTCCTCGATGCACCTACCCTTCCAACTCCATCCCTACTTCTTGCAACACCTGCGACTTCGGTGAGCCCTTTTTCCACGCTCCGTCTCTTGTTCTTCCATCTCCCTTCTCGAGCATCGAGCTGACTCTTCTCGTCGCCTCCGTTTCCTTTCCCCTCCAGACTGCGAGGCCAACTTCACCAAGAACCAGGCTGGAGACGCGTGCATCTCGAATGTCTCCCAGGGAGGAAGGAAGCGACGAGAGCTCGTCATGTCGCGACCTGGAGCTTGCCCCAACAGCATGCAGGCTTGCTCTGTTATCGGCATCTCTGGACGAAGGACTTCTCAGTTCGGTGAGTCTTCGCTTCGTTTCGGTTCGGTTCGCTCTCTCCTTCTCTTCGCGTTCTGACTGGTTTTCGATCTTCTTCTTTCCTTCCTTCAGAGTGCCTTGACATCCGATCCAACATCGAGTCTTGTGAGTCTTCGTTTCCGCCTCTTCGATCGACGCGTCTCCTCGCCCTTTTCCCCCTCGCTGACTCTTCTTCTTCTTCCTTCTCTCTCTCAGGCGGAGGATGCATGGTCCCCTTCGGATCTCAGCCTACCGGACAGGACTGCACCCTCATCCCCAACGTCGAGGGAGTCTCCTGCACCAAGGGTCGATGCGTCGTTTCCGAGTGCGCCAACGGTCTCGTCGTCGACGCGACCAGGTCTTCGTGTGTATCTTACGTCGGAGTCGAGTCTAAGTAGATAGTAGTGCACATCTTCTTTTTCTCTTTTTCTTCCTCGGGTTCTCGGTCTTCTTTCTTCCTTTCGGTTTGGACAATCTCGTAGTAACCTTCACTCGCCTCTTCGGTTTTGATTTTGCCTCTCCCTCCTCTTTTTGGTCTATAATTCTTCTCGTCTCTCCATCTAGAGTTCGCATCGAATACACGCACACATACCACAGCCAGCTTAATCTATCGTAGCTCCTGGATATTCATCATCGCTTCGTCTTTGAACTTCTTCTTCGAACGAAAGGAACGGGAACTGAACTCGACACGGCTCATCCCGTCTCTTCTTCCACCTTCTTTCGACTTCAGTCTTTACTGTCAACGCTCTCGTTTCCAAAGCTACCAATCGATCTGATGCCACTCTGAGAACCGAAGCTGGAGAAAAAGACGAGACGAGAGTCGCGCTGAGCGTTCGACGATGCGACGCGACGGGAGGCGGAGACCGTTCGAGCTCATCATGCACGGCTCGGCTCAAAGGGCGTTTCCTCAGGGGCACTTCAACTCCTTTCCCAGCCTCGCGAATATCTGAGTCAGATGGCTCGGATGGCGAAACCGAGGGCTCAGCTGATTTCCTTCAAAAGAGCGTCGACCGATTCTGTCTCGAACCACCACCATCTCTTCCACCTCTCTCCCTTCTGTCACCTCTCCTCTTCAAGTCTCAACATGTCTACCACCTCCAAAGTGAGCTTCCCTTCCTCTCCTCTCCCATCTCGCCGCATCTCCTTCGCTCCTCAACGACTCGGGAGCTGACGTCTTCGCTCCCCCCTTCTTCTTTCATCTTCTCTCTCAGATCGTTCAAACGACCTTCCAGACCGTCTCCCTCTCTGACGGAGTTGAGATGTTCTGGAGAGAAGCTGCTCCTCACAAGGACGCTCCCGTCATCTTGCTTCTTCATGGTTAGTTTCTCTCCTCGCTCGACGCGTCGCCTATCACTTTCCCCCTCGTCGTTCGGTCGACGAAAGCTGACCTTTTCCTCTCCCTCTTCGCCCTCAGGCTTCCCTACCTCCTCCTACCAGTACAGGAACTTGATTCCCAAGCTCTCTCACAAGTACAGAGTCGTCGTGAGTCCATCGTCGAGTTCGGAAAGTTGAACGACTCAAGGATGGAGATGGAATCGAGCGCCTCCTTTCCCCGTTTCCTCCCCCCTCTCTGACCTTTCCGTCTTCCGACTCCCTCTTCTTTCGATCGTCAGGCTCCCGATCTCCCCGGCTACGGACAAACCGTCGCTCCCGACTCGTACGAATACACCTTCGCTCACCTCTCGGACACCCTCGAGCTCTGGGTCGACAAGTTGGGCATCAAGTCGTTCATCTTCTACGCTTTCGATTACGGAGCTCCTACTGGATTCAGGTGAGTGTCGGTCGTACTCTTTCTCTCGACCGTCTGCTTCAACACGAATGAGCTGACCTCGACGCGACGCGTTCCTCTCGCTGTCTTCCTTCAGACTCTCTCTCAGACGACCTGAGCTCTTCAAGGCCCTCGTCGTTCAGTCTGGAAACGCCTACGAGGAAGGCCTTGGAAAGTTCTGGCAGGAGACTGGGTTGAGAGATGTTTGGGAGGACCCCTCGCCTGAGAAGAGGAAGAAGCTCGAGAAGTCAGTCCTTCCCTCCCCTCTTTCCTTCTCGCACATCGAGACGCTCTTTCTGACCACTCTTCGTTTTTCAGCATCCTCACTCTCGAGAGCACCAAGTGGCAGGTTCGTACATCGATCGACGTCGTTTTCGCTCGACTCTCGCTCTCCAACGACGACGCGTCTCGCTGACCTCTCTCCTCTCCTCCTTTCCTTTTCGTCGACCTCCCATTCAGTACACCCACAACAACCCCCGACTCCACCTCCTCGCTCCCGAGTCCTACAACCTCCCCTACCTCGAGATGAAATCCACCGTCGACGCTCAAATCTCCCTCTTCGTCTCGTACGCGTCCAACGTCGACCTCTACCCTGCCTTCCAGGAGTACCTCAGGAAGCATCAACCTCCCACTCTCATCGTCTGGGGAGTTGGAGACGACATGATCTTCCCCAAGGAAGGAGGAGAGGCGTACGCGAAGGATATCAAGAAGGAGAACTTGGTCATCAAGTTCAACGAGGGATGCCACTTTGCGCTGGAGTCGCACTTGGTGAGTTCGATTCGACGTCGTCGCTCGTTCGAAGAGAGGGGACCGAGCTGACTCTCACTCCGTCTTCGTCGGTCTTCGTTTCGCAGGACGAGATCTCCCACGAAATGCTCGCCTTCTTCCAGAAGTTCAACCTCTGAGCTCGACACGCGCTCGTCTCGTCTGCTGCTCTTAGTTCTCAATTTTTCATGACCCATTAACGACCAAACGACCTTGAAAGCCAGATGAGATCAAGCGTGGGACGACGCGAAACGCGTCGAGCTTTCGGAAACCGCGAGAGAGAGCAAACGAGGTTCGGAGCGAAGAGGAGTTGCTAGACTGATATCATGAGAAGCGATCTGCTCTATGAAGCGGGCTGAGAGAGAAGACGAGCTGAGAGACAACTAGGCGTCGACGGTGAAGGAGAGTCGACCGGAGGGAAGAGTCTTGACGGAGACTTTTTCCATGTTCTTGACGACTGCAAACGATGGGAAGGTCAGTTCTCTCTCTCGAGGACTCGATAGAAAGCAAGGTGAGATGATGAACTCACTATAATCCGCCCCACAATCCTCAATCTTCTCCCTCGCGTGGGAAGTACAAACTGCGATGACCGTCGCTCCCGAGGCAACGGCAGCTCGAATCCCAGAGGGAGAGTCTTCGAAGATAACGGTATCTTTGCAGGGGATACCGAGCTCCTTGGCGGCGAGAAGGAAGGGGTCGGGGAAGGGCTAAGAAAAAGGAAAAAATGCGAAGAAGGTCAGTCGACGTCGAGCGAGACGAAGAATCGAGCTCGAGACGAAAGACGAACCTTTCCTCGCTCGAGTCGAGGATCGTCGGCGGTGATGGTGACCTTGGAAGGTGTGATTTCAACTCGAGTCATGGCTCCGTGGGCGTAGGTCTTGGCCCCAGAGGTGGCTGACGAGGCGAAGGCAGAAGAAGCGGAAGTCAGCTCGACGCGTCGAAGAGAGAGCGAGGATTGTCGAGAGAGGGAGAGCGCAAAGTAGCGGAGACTCACCAACAGCGTACTTCCCATCAGGAAGCGAGTCAATCATCGCGCGAACACCAGGAAGGATCCTGACCGACATGTCGACGGCGTCTCCCTCTGCTTCCCACGCGTCGTCGAGAGCCGACAGAACGTCTTCCTCCTTGATCCCTTCCGAAAGATGAGAGAAGGAAGGTCGAGATGAGAACCCCTGTTCGTGCATCGAGGACCGTCGAGAAGAGGCGACAGAGGAGTTGCTGGAGTCGTAGCCTGAGGTGAACGTCGACGAGGAGGACGAGCAGAACGAGGACGCCCGACGCTTCTGGTAGGAGTCGGCGAAGTCAAGGATGGTTTTCTCAAACTGGCAGAATAAGAATGGGCCGGTGAAGAAGAAGATGAGCCTTCAGTGCGAGAGGGTGCGGAAGAACCGACGAACGGCGAGCGTCGAGCGAAGAGAAACAAAGGCTCACCTTCTCGACCTCAGCGTCCATCTCGTGAGCCTTGATGTAAGGCTTGTAGGATCCGAGGTTGTCGATGGCTCGTTTTCCGTGAGTGGCAGCGCTGAAGTCGACGAAGGAAGAGAAGGGGAAGGTCAGTCGAGGGTCGCGAGTGAAGAAGAGGGACGAAGGGAGGGAAAGGACGAACATGACTTCCTCCTCAGGCAGACCCAGCTCACGAGCGACTTGTCCCCAGGCAGCTTCGACGGCGGCGATGGAGTCAGTGAGGGTTCCGTCCTGTGAGGTGAAGGGAGAGGAGAGGGAAGGAAGAGAGGTCAGCGATCGTGAAGAGACGAGACGAGACGAGACGCGAGATCGATCACGGAAAGCGAACGAACCATGTCGAAGAGAACACCGTCGGCTTGGAATTCGATGATGGTCATGTTGAGGAGTGGGAGCGAGGTGAGAAAAAGTGCTGAGGTCTTGAGGGCAGGTCTTGCGGAGCTGCTTGGAGGTGGGGGGTGGCGAGTGAAAGAGGGGAAGGAAGAAGGTCGCTGCTTTTTTCAGTGTTCCCACGAGCTGCTTCTGCTCGGTCTCGACTCCAACAGGGTGATGCTAGACCTTCAGTCAGCTCGTAAGAAAGTGGCTGGGGGTGGTCTGCGACGGAAAAGGGAAGAGAGGGAGGGACGGTCGTCACTGGTTTGAATCCCAACCTCGTGAGACTTCGATGCTCCGTCGAGTTCAAGGGCCTTGACGCCGGTCTATGATAAGTAGACGATGGGGACGAGTCTCCTTAAGCAGACGAGTCGATGCAGGGCCTGGCGAGTCTTTGAGGGAAAGTGGAAGGATCTGAGGGCAAGGAGGGAAGAAAGTAAGGAGTAGGAGGGGAGGTCCAGCTGAAGGTCAAAGGAGGACGAGGGTGATCTTGACGGCGAGAGGTTTGTCGACTCGAAAGTTCCATGGCCAGGATCGGAGGAGTGTCATCTCGAGACTCGAGAGGTATATCTCGCAATCAGCGAATAAGGCGAGTGAGGGTTGAGTTCCCAAAGACGTCGACGCTCTTCGCCGAAGAAAACACGAGCTCGTCGATTCGTGCTCGCTGTCCTTTCCCCTTCTCCAACGCTCACAGTCGACTTTTTTTCACTTCAACTCCCTTTTCGAACTCTTCTTCAGCATGTCAGCTGGTCCAGTCAACTCCATCTTGTGAGTCGCTCGAACGAATGGAGCCTACGAAGAGAACGATGGGAGAGATTGGGCTGACCTCCTTCTTCTTCCCTTTTCTCTCCCTCCCCTTGGATCTACCCAGTTCTCTAGTCTTCCTTCTTCACGTGGCAGCGGAAGCTCCCTTCGCTGTTCACGCTCTGTGGTCTCCTCTCAGTCGTGAGTCTCTCATACAAAGCTGGCGGATCCTTCGTTGCGAGCTCGACCTCGAAGCTCACCTTTGCCCTTCTTCCTTCTTTTGTTCCCACAGTGCCGATACTGGAGATCACCAACTCGACGCTCGTCTTCTTGAAGGTAAGCCGAGCTCGCAAACCTCTTCCCTGTCCCAACCTGGCCTTTCGAGCTCGCTCAGAAGCAAAGATGGAGAGATAAAAGAGTGACTCGCTGGCGAACCGCGGCTGACCTCCTCCTCCTCCTCCTCGCCCTCCTGTTCTCCCTTAGCTCTTCGCCGCTCTCTCTCTCAGCATATCAGTAGGTGCCTTCCTCTGCTGGCCTCTCCCCGAGTATCTGTGAGCTCGAGATCTCTTTTTCCTCCTCGCCTTCTGCTCTCGCTCGAGCTCACACCGACTCCATCTCTCCTCGCCCTCTCCCTCTCCTTCCAGGCCAGGAAAACGAGCTTTCGGTCTCTCCCTCCTCCTCTACCACGCCTCAGTATCGACCATCATCCTTCAAGCTCCTCGGTTCATCCCTTTTTCGTTTGGAAGTTCCGCGGAAGGAGTTCACTTCACTCCAGAGACGGCGTGGGCGCTCGTTCACGTCGTGCTCGGACTCGGATTCGCTGGATGGTGGCAACGTGAGTTCTACGGAGACAACGAGATTCGTCCTTTATCTGAAGAGTGTCGATTGCTGTAGGAGAGAAGAGGATCGTTGAGATGTGACGAGTCGACGGTCGAGAGCTGACCCTGCTCTTCGTTCGTCTCGTTCGTTTCACAGTCACGATTGGGCAAACTGCCGCTTTCGCTGCTGCTCAGAAGGGAGCGAAGAAGTAGACGATGGATGTGATGGATGTGATGGAGATGGGGTGGGTGGGGGGAGTTTATGGAGCGAGAGAAGATCATAGATGTCAGTTCAAACTTCGACGACGACGACGCGTCTCTTTCTCCTCTTGCGAAAGCGATCCCTCGACCGCCTCCTCTCTCCCTCAGGTCCAGAAATCGCAACATACTCGGGTGGCATAGAGTAACAATCGAGATATCCCTTCGATCTCCCAACCACCTTCCTATAGACTCAAGACCTCAACACGCCCGCCCTCCTCTTCGTCCTCTCCCACCAACCCTCCTCCTCCTCCTCCTCGACTCGGACGTCCGCCATCTTCCTCTCCTCCTCACCCAAACTCTCCAAACCCCTATCGACCATCTCCTTCTCCCACGTCCCTCCAACCTCAATCCTCACACTCCCCTCCCTCCCCTTCAAGACTCCAACGTCGCACACACCTCGCTTCTTCCTCCTCCCGGCGAACTCCTCCAGGAACCTTCTTCGCTCCTCTCCTCTCGGCAGCGATGATCCCAGTACAACGTAGACCAACTCGCACCCCTCCTCATCCCTCCCCTCCTCCTTCGTCGTCCTCGTCGACTCGAAAAGCTCACCAACGTCCAGCCCACCCTCCACTCCAACATCCCCTCCCACCAACACCACCCTCCTCACTCCAGGACAGATATCCCCCAGCTGGGGGATATGCTCCGCTCTGTGGCTCGGGAAAGTCAACACGAGTGTCCTCGGAGCGAGGTAGTTGAGAAGGCACCCTTCGCTGGAAGAGAGATGGAGTCGTCCGAGGTTGTCGAGACGAAGGAGATCGAGCTGGATTCGAGGGAGGCTCATCGATCGACTCGCTCAGGCTCTCCGACTCAACGACTACGCGTCTCGTTGCGGCGAGTAAAGTACAAACTCATCATCTCATTTCGACCCTACTCGATCCACCTCTCCCAGCTCTCCTCCACCACCTGGATGCTAACCAGTCTTCTCGATGCGAGAGGATTCGATGCCTTCCCAGCCTCGACCCAACCCTTCGCTTCGTCGTTCTCAACCTCGACGACAACCGCTCCCACTCTCCCTCCGAACCACTCTGGAAGCAACGCTCCTCCGCGGTGTCTCTCCTCCAGGAAACTCGAAAGCCTAGCTCTATCCCTACATGCCGAAGCAGGAAGGACGAATCGAAGCGAGCAAGGATGCTTTGGGAGGAGGAAGAGAGGATCGAGACCAAAGGAGATCCCGAAGAAGAGGGAGGCCAACTCGCTCTCCACCCCCAGCCTGATAGAGGACCCGAGCTTCTCAACGACGACGACGATGTGGTTGCATCGAATCTGAGGCGAGTGGGGACCTCCTGGAGGGAAGAGGTCCGTGAGAGAACCCGTAGGAACGAGAAGGACGAGCTCGTTGGGTCGGACGTGCTTGAAGATCGAGGCGACGACGGAGCAGAAGAAGTCAACTCGATGGATGATCATCCTCTGGGGACGAAGAGGACCGAGGGTTCGGTTGGGGTCGAAGGAGGAACCGAGGAGGAGCGACTTTCGCAGGAGAGAGGAGTTGGCGAGGACGAGGGTTTGGATCCTTCGAAGGTTGAGATGCTGAGCGATGAAGGAAGGGAGGGGTTGATAGTCGTTTTAATGCTTCTTGCTCACGCTCTGGAGGTCCACGAAGAGCGGATCGTTAGTCCAAAAGTTCGAGGAGAAGAAGGTAAACGAAAGAACGCACCATGAAGAGAAGGTGAAGCTGAGCAGAGCTCTCGACGACCACCGCCCTCTTGCTCCAAAGTTGCTCGGATGAGAGAGCGAGGAACTCGTGGCTCAGTTGACAGCAGTTGGCGAGGGTAGAGATGCTGCAGAAGAAGAGAATGCGAAGGACAACCTCGGTAGGGAAAGGTCGAAGGAGAGTGGAGCTCATCGTCGTTGGACGGCAAACGAAGCGAAGCTGCCGTCACTGGTGGGAGCAAGAGCTTTGAGCGCAGCGCGACGAGGATGAACCAAAGTCCATAGAAATACAAGTGGGGATAGGGTTCCGAGTCTATGCGAAGGAGGGATGTAGTGTCCCAAGCCGGCAGACGAACTGGTGAGGGGCAAGAAAAGGAGGGAAGAGTCAGCGACGACCTCGCGACGAGGACGACCGAACTTTTCGAGTGGGCTCACCCGATTGACGATACAACGAACGAGACAGGAGCAACGAAAGCTAGAGAGTCCTGCAGGTGTCCCTTCCCATGTCGACTTGAGCTTGGCAGAGGGAGAGCTCCAGCGGCATCGCGATCTGAGGGAAGAAGAGGGAGGAGAGCGACGCGTCAGTCCGAGTTTCGCTTTCGTCTCGTCTGCTTGGACTCGATCTTCGATAAGGGGACACACCAAACTTGCGATCAAGACTCCCCAGCTGCGAAGAAAACAAAAGAGAAGACTCGAGGTCAGTTTCTGTGGCAGCAACGGCCAACGCGGACGAGCGACCGAGGTTTCTCAACATTGCTCGCCTTCGCCTTCCTCTCCCTTCCTCTTCGTGCGGATCCCAGCACCTCCTTCCCAATCCTCCATCATTGTTTGAGCAAAGGAACTCACGAATCAGCAGCTCCAACAACCCCAATCCTCCACTCCCTCTCCTGCACCCTTCTAATCTCACCCACCTCCCCTCTCCTCTCCCTCTCCCTCTGCGCCTCCGCCCCCACGCCATCCACCCCATCCTCGATCTTCCCAACATGATGGAACGCGTTGACGTAGGCGAGTCCTCCACAGAGTCCCTCGACGGAGATGACGAGGAGGACGAGGGAGATCCCGAGGAAGGGATGCAAGGCTTCGACGAAGAGGGTGACGAGGATGAAGCCTTGGAGGATGGAGGGAGTCGAGAGGAGGGAGAGAGGGAGAGGAGGAATGCCGATGATGTGGGAGGAACGGGAGAGGAAGACGAAGGTTTGATAGGTGAGCTGGGAGGAGAGGGAAAGGGGGCAGGAAGGGAGGGAGGAAAGAGGTTAGGTCGAGCGAGACGCGAAGTCGAGGAGGAGACGAAGAGCGAGAGGACGAGAGCAGCTCACTTGGTAGAGAGGGTAGAAGTCCCGCGGCGACTTGATGAGATGCGAGAGAATTCCAGAGGTCGGGAGAGCGTAGAGCAGAGTGGGAGCGATTCCCTGCAGCAGAAGAAAGGAAAGGGAATCAGCGCTCGAGCTCGACACGTCGAGGAACGAAGGTCGGTGGAAACGAGGGCTTACCTGGTTGATAGAGTCTGTGAGACACGAAGCGGCACCCGGGTCAGCGAGGTAGCACAAGGATCGAACGAAGGTTATCGACTCGACTCACACTCAAAGACGTAGACGAAGAACAACGGGAACATGAAGCGAAACACGAGCGGTCGCGCTAACGTCCATTTCTCCTTCGCGTTCAAAGCGAACTTGATAGGTTTCCCAACCACTTGTTTCGACACCTGTCCCTCCTCCTCCTCATCTTCCTCTCCCAGCACCTCTCCTCCCACTCCTCGTCCCCTCCTGAGATGATCTCCAGGCTTCAGAACGAGCCACATGGTCAAGACCATCCCCAGAGGGAGGATGGAGAAGACTCCCAGCGCCGTCTGCACTCCCCATCCTTTCACCAACCACCACAAGCCGGCTCCGACAATCCCTGCGCCTCCTGTTCCCGAGGCGAACCCTCCGAGGGATTGGTTGGAAGGGTAGGAGGAGGAGAGTTGGAGGAAGGTGAGCTCGCCGAGTCCAGAGGAGAAGGAGGCGAGGGAGATTCCGAGCATGCGTGGGGAGATGGTGGTGGAGAGAGCGATGACCTGAAAGAGGAAGAGACGGAGGGGTCGGCATGGGACCGAGAGAGCGGGCAGGGAAGGAGAGGGCGAGGGAGAGGAGGGGAGGGAAGGAAGGATAGTCGAGCTCACGAGCATTCCAACGAAACTGAGCAAAGCACACGAGGCGACTCGTCTCTTGTATCTGACTCTTCCTTTGAGGATGTAAGGCCATCCGACCTTGGCTACGAGGGCTGGGAAGATGTTGAAGAAGGCAACAACTCCCTTTGGGGTGCTGGTAGAGACGAGGTCGAGAGCGGCGGAGAGGATGATGACCTGGCGACGAAAAGAAGGAGGGATGATGGAAGACGAAGAGTCAGTCAGTGGGACGTAATCAAGCAGCTCTATGAGACGCGTCTAGGGTTCAAGACCCAGAGCTAGGAGGGTTGTACAGAAGGAGAGAGGGAGGAGAGCAACGAAGCTTGTCACGTTCGTGAGCTCGCGCTTCCTTCCCTCCCTCGAGCCGCTCCTACCTCCTTCCATCCTCCACTTTCCGCGTTCCTAGACTACCCAGAGATAAAGAAAGACCTCGCACTCACGTAGAGGACGTTGTTTATGAGTCCAAAGAGGAAGAACGAGGTCACGACCTTCCACTTCTCCGTTGAAGGCTGCTCGTCTGCCCGTTCCTCCCTCGAGCGAGCTCGTCTCCTCCCTCCTCCTCCTGTGAGCACCAGAGCAAAAGAAAAGGCCATCAAGTCAGCTCATACGTCGAAGGGTATTACCTCTAACATCAAACGACGTTCTCTACTGACCGATCAGGCTCTGATCCTCGTCTCCATCGAGTCCTCCTTCCTCCTCGCCGTAACTTGGTCGACGGTCTGATCCGAGGGCAGCTAAGTCTTCTTCTTTGACGGGTGTAGGAGCGTTGAGGGGTTCCATCGGAATCGCAGTTGGCATCCAGTGATGGGAGAGGTGAGAGGCCTAGCGCAGATGCTGATAACGAAAAGAACAGAGGAGAGGCGAGGGAGGGGCGGTGACGGTTGAGGAGGTCGAGGGAGGGAGCTCGACGAGAGCCTTCCTTTTCTCCGCTAACAGCCACCATCGACATACATCGAAGAGTGGTTTCTGGTACCCGCAAGAGCGTTCCATCACGATTACGACTCTCCAGGTCACCTTCTTTCGAAATCTTCACCCTCACAGCTCTCCTCGTCCTCCCGAAGCTCCCCTCTTCGACCTCTACCTTGCTCTCGAGCTCAAATTCTCCCCTCTCCTCTCGCCCTCGCACTCACAACTTCACAGGACAATGATTGACCCTTCTATCTACTCGAAACCCACTTGGAAACCTCGAGAACGACCTCCTTCCTCCCAAGAAGCGCGTCGTCTCTCGACCTTCCCTCTCCCTCTCTCTCGCGCTTTCCCTTTCGGCACGTTCGTCTCCTCCCTCTGCTCCCCTCCCTCCCTCTTCCCCCCCTCCCCTCTTTCTGGCCTCACCATCTCTGATCTACTTTCTAGCTCATGTGAAAATTGACCCGCCCCATCGCTCCGAAGAGCCGCCGGTCGTCGGTGCTTTCAATCTGGGCTGAACAGATTCTCGCTCTTCGATCAAACCTCCAACAACGACGACGATGCCAGACCACAACCACCCAGATAACCCCTCTCCTCCCACTCTCGCCTACACCCTCGACGCCCCAGGACTTCGAGATCGACGAGCTTCCTCCTCTGGCGCTGAAGTTCACGCTCCTTCGCTCTCTTCGTTTCGGTCGTCCGCGAGGGAGGGGAACCAAGGAGTCGTGATGATGGAGGAGACGTTTGAGGATGAGGGGGAGATCGGAGAGGATCCATCAAGGGATATGAAAGGCTTTCCGTGAGTGTCGCTTTGTTCCAAAATCTGCGGACGAGGGAGAAACGAACGAACGGAGGTGAAAGCTTAACTCATCACCTTTCGTTCCCTCCCTTCCCTCACCTCCTCTCCCTCTCTTCCTTTCGCGTTCTCAGATCTTCTTTCTCACCCCTCAAGCGACCCGACCTCCCTTCCCCTCTACCCTCGTTCTACACCCAGTCTCCCTCAGGCCCCAACACTCGAGCTCCTTCGCCTGAGGTCGATGAGAACGAGGCGATCATCACGGGCGAGATTGTTTTGCCCAAGAAGTACACTTGGAGGTTGGTTTCGAGCATGCTCGCGTATGGGACGGCTGGGTTTGCGGATGGAAGTGAGTGCCATCGTTCCCTTTCTGTGCTCCTCCAAAGGAAGGTCTGGGTGAAGGGGAAAGGCGAAGGAAGGGAGGAGGGAAGGCAAACGTCGAGCTCACCACCACGCCGGTCCTTTGGTCTACCCTCCTCGCTGCAGCTCCTGGAGCCATCCTCCCCCACATCGAAGCGACCTACAACCTCTCCTACATCCAAGTTTCAACTCTCTTCGTCGCTGCCACTTGCGGTTTCCTCACTGGTTCGTCTTCAGGCGGCTCTCTTCTCTCCTCCTCCCTTCCACTGTCGTCTCGCACGTTCTGACACCACCGTCCCACGCGTCTTTGACAGGTACCTTCCTCAACGAACCATTACTCAACCTCTTCGGGATGTATCCTCTTCCTTCGAGCTCCTCGGAGCCTGCTCCTCGGTCGAAAATACGACGAATCAAGGCGTATCGCTCATCCGAGAAGGCTCATTCCGTGACGAGGGGACGAGCTCTAGTGCTCGCGTTTGCTTGCTCGTTCCAGATGCTTTACTTCATTATCGCGTGAGTCGTTCGATCTATTCTGAGGTTGTCCATGGGCTGGTGAGGTGCTCGCTGAGCTGGAAGAACGAAGGAGAGGAGCGGGTGCTGACCGAGTTTCTCTCGTCTTCGTTCGTTCGTTCGTTCGTTCGTTTAGCGCTTCGCATCCTCCCTTCTACGGGATGCTGATCGCCTTCGCATGTGGAGGATTAGGAGTTTCGATTGTTACTGGTCAACTGTGAGTACGATCGAACATCCCTCTCCGAATGAGTCGAGGGCGAGTCCGGACGCGTCGAATCCGACGAACTCCATTCTTTCGAACTCAGCTGACTTACTCTTCACTTTCCAGAAACGCCTACGTCGCTGCTAGTCCCATCAACCCAGGGCGTCACCTTGGATTCCTGCACGGAGGCTACGTTCGTCTCCTGTTTCCCACCTTTCGCGCTCGCTTCGTCGGTGGACTTCGACTCACCCACCCTTTTTTATTTTTCCTCTTCTTTACAGGGTGTCGGAGCCTTCCTCTCTCCCATCGTATCGACTACTCTCATCGCCTCCGGATGGCCATGGTGGCGGTTCTACGTATGTCCCTCTCCTCCCCCCGTCCGTCCTTGTCTCGCAACGCGCCGCTGACTTCACTCACTCTACTTCTGTCTACAGTTCATCTCCTTCGCCCTCGCCAGCTTCAACACCATCAACAGCTTCATTGCCTTCTACCCCGATGCTACCGAACGTCAAGCGGACCTGGATCGTGCTCTCGAAGCGAGGGAGATCAAGATGCAGTTGACTGAACGAGTCGTCGCTCTCAGCTCGGGAGCTACCGAGATGGAGCTCGAGGACGGGAAGGGAGAGGAGGAGGAAGAGGTGGGAGTGGTGAAGGCGAGTGGACTGGAGAGCGGAGTCGGAGGGAAGCAGGTTTTGAAGAGGCCTGGGATGGGGACGAGGAAGAGCACGAGTGCGAAGCCGAAGACGACGATGGGGAAGACGCTCAAGCTGCCGTTTGTGAGTTCAGTCCCGCACGTGCCTTGCCCCTTTTCGTAAGCTACTGAAGCTGACTGTCGTCCTTTCTTAACGTCGTCAGGTCTGGTTCCTCGCTCTTTTCTTGTTGTGAGTCCGCGAGCCTTTAATCCTCGACGCTTCTTTTCTTGCCTGACACTTCTTTCTCTCAGCGTTACGTGTGGATATGAAACGACTACTGGTGGATGGATTGTCACCTTCTTGCTTCAAGTCAGGAACGCTAACACTAAGAAGGCTGGATACGCTGGTAAGTTGCGTCTCCCTTTCGCCTCTCCTTTCTCCTTCGTCGCGCTGACGTCTTTTTCCGTCGCCTTGCTTCGACAGCATCTGGATTCTGGGGAGGTCTCACGCTCGGTCGATTCGCCTCTGGGCTGATCTCGCCGTATCTAAAGGACTCAACTGAGAAGGTGAGTCAAAGGTGGTTGCGCCGCGTTCCGACTCTCCACTCGAGCTCTGACGCTCTCTTCCTTTCGTTTCGTACTACAGCACCTCGTCCACGTCTTCATCGGAGTCTGCATCGTCGCCGACTTCATCGTCTGGTTCGTTCCCAGTGTCTTCGCGGGCTCATTCGCGACAGCCATCATCGGATTCTGTCGTCAGTCCTCCTCGTCCCTTCCCCGTCTCGCTTCGTCCCGAATCACCGCACTGACCTCCAATATTTTTCTCGCACACTTCTCAGAGGGCCCGATCTTCCCCACATCGGTTATGATGGTGAGATCCTCTCGTCTTTCTCTTCGTTCTCGACGAAAACGAAGTCTCACCTCTTGACCTCCCTTCTTCTTCCTTTCCAGGCAACCAAACTCCTCCCTCGTGACTGCCAGATGACGGCTCTTTCCTTCCTTTCCTCTTCGGCATCCATTGGCTCAGCGATCTACCCGTTCGCTCTCGGTTCGTCCCTCTTCCCCTCTCCTCGTCGCGTCGCTCGCACAAACTGACCTCTCCTCCTCCCGCGTTTCAGGTGCCATCGCCTCGGCAGGAGGAGTCAAAGTACTTCAGCCCTTCCTCGTTGCATTGCTGAGCGTGATGGGTATCCTTTGGACAGGTGAGCGTCGTTCTTGTTCTCACTCTCGCTCGTTTCGCGTCGTTCGTTTTCTGATCTGCCCTCACCCTCTTCGTTCGTCGTTCACAGCCATCCCCGAGAAGCAGGGATACCCTTCGAACCTCAAGTTTGGAGTCGCTACGTGGCCGAGCAAAGTGAAGGGTCTGTTTAGAAGGAAGGGTTGATTAGACGGGGGCTATTAGATGGGTTCGCTTCCGACATGCCGCCGAGTTGGAGAAGCGCAAGGAGTTGCCTTCTTTCTTATCCTTCTTTGGATTCATAAAAGCTGAGCGTGTTCTCTTCTCAGAGGTGTTTCTTGTCGCCGGAAACGTTCTCCGAACAGGTTAGTTACCTGTGCTCCTTCCGGAAAACCAGCACGTGGACTTTCCGATCTTTTCCACGCTCCGGATTCCAACCACGATGACCTCCGCCGTCCTTCGAGCTTTCCCCCTTGAAATCTTCCTTTGCATCCTCTTCTTCTGCGGAGCCTCCACCCTCGCCACCTGCTCTCGCCTGAGCCACGAATTCCTCGCTCTCTCGTCCGAGCAACTCTGGGGGAAGAACGCCGTCGTCATCTCGTCCTCAATCCAGCTTCACCTTCTCTTCAGGGTGCGCCCTCCCTTCCTTTCCCTTCTTCCTCTCGAGCCTTCTGACTGACGAATCTCTCTTCGTGGTCTTCAGAGTGTGAGCAAGAAGCATCAAAACGAGTACCAATCCCTCCCTCCCTTCATCGTTCAACATCTCAACCCACGAAGGATTCACACCCTCGTCCTCACCAACTCCTCCCTCCTTCGAACCTCCCTCGTCCTCGGCACCTCCTTCGACCCCAACAGAACCCTCGGTCCTCTTCGTCCCCAGAGGATGATCATCCAGAAGGCTAGCTCCCTCAGCTCGGTCGTCGACTCCCTCTTCAAACACGTCCGACCGAAGGAGCTCGTCTTCGTCGTCCCAAACGAGTCCATCACAAGGCTCTTCCTCCAACCTCCTCCCCACTCAGCTCACATCCGATCCAACCACATCGTCGTCGTCGTCGAGCACCTTCGAGGATCGTTCAGATTGGAGGGGGACAGCGAGTTGAACTCCCTCTTCTTCGGGACTGGGTCCTCTGGTCTCGACCCACTCTCGGTCGCTCGCCAACATCCATGCTCCCTTCGATTCGTCCTACCTCCTTCAGCATCTACGGATCAAGCGAGGTTTTCGGCTTTCCTGGAGGAGAGGTGCCGAGGAGGAGGGTTGCTTCCCGATTGGTTTCGAGGGAGAGAGGGAGCTGTCATAGTCGAGGTTGGGAACGAAGAAGCGAAGGGTTGGGTCGAGGCTGGGAAGGCATTGGTTCCTTTCTTGTCACGAAAGCTGGTCAGCGTTGTGGTTGGGGAAAATTCGTGGGAGGGGTGGTTTGATTAGGGTTGAGATGGCATGGCTATCTCGTATACTGTTCCGCTCGACGAGGAGAGACGCGACGCGTTCCGTTCAGCTTCCGCGAGAGCGGTGCTCGCACAGAGGCTCAAGCTACAGCTTCGAGCGCCAATTAGGCTATAGGAGCGAATGCCAAAGCGGAGAGGGAAGGGACAGACGGGTGTGAGGGGTGAGGGGCAAGATGGTCAATCCCGACGCGCAAGAGATCTCGGTTCTTTTTCAGATAGGTCCAATGTTCTCTCTTCGTCAACGCTGTATACCCAGCTAGATACCTTATACTAGCTTCCGAGCCACTGGTCCTGTCGCTCGTCCTATCTTTCCAGTAGGGACCAAAGGAAGTTGGTCTCGTCGACGACGGGCTCTTTGAAAGGCTAAAGGCGTAGAAAGAGACAAGATGAACCCAAAGATAGTTAAAAAGGGGGATTGAGAGTATCGATTAGGGGAAGTGAATCCGAAGCGAAGCGAGAACGAGAGGCCGAAAGAGATCAATCGAAAAGGAGAGGAACACAACACGAAGACGGACGACGCGACGAAGTTACTCTTTGATGCACTCGCCTGTCCCCGACTGCGGGAGGAGGTATCCTCGGAAACAGGAGTCTAGACAGTGTTTCAGGAAGAGAGAGAGAAGACGATGAGCTCGAGAAACGAAGGGAGGTCCTAGGTAGGGGAGACGAAGAAAACAACGCGCTCACCGACGACGCACTTCCCCCTCAGGCATGCGACTTCGTTCGCTCCTGGGAGGTCCGAACAGTCGACTCCAGCTCCTCCGATGCATCCTCCGCATGAGCTGAAATGGGGAGGAAAGAAAAGAGAAGAGGAGTCAGTGGGACGTTTGGAACTCACACGAACGAAGCGAGCTCTCGACGCGTCGAGTCGAGTCGAGGCGAACCTCACGTTCGACGCTAGCGAATCAAGGAGGGATTGAGGCGACTCACTTGAGGTTGTGCTTGACGTTCGTGCACTCGAAGACATCGCTGGGCGAGACAGGGCAGGCCTGCTCGCCGATGGGACAGATTTTGCCTCCGACGAAAGGAGACTGCTCGATGATCTGCCTCTTTTTTTTGTAGGGTGCGAAGCTGGGAGCTGGATTTGTGACTGGAGCGCCATTAGCGCACGAGGCAGCGTAGAAGGCGTCGTTGAGAGGGAGTCCTCCGGTGTAGATCTAGCGGGATGGGAGGAGAGAAGGCAGAAAGCGAGGAGAAGGTGAGCTCGCGAACAGCAATGAGCGACGCGTCTCGCGACCTTCGTCTGAGAGTGTATCTGGACGCAGGACCAACACAGGTGGTATCACCAGCGAGTTTGAAGTTGGTGGGAGACGCGAACCGAACTTTAGCGTCCGCTCTCGCAGCTGGTTCCGAAGTCAGTCTTGTATCACTCACGATCGCTCACAATGAACCTAATGAAGACGGATCCCGAAAAGAGAATGAGACCCGGAAGGATCAGTCGCGAAAGTTGGCGATTCGTTGTTGTTGGTTGCAAGAACTCACCGATTCACCTTCATCGCCTCATCCTTCGACTAACCACACCTCTTCGAGAGACGCCCAGCCTCTATCCTCCCACTCGTGAAAACCAAAAAGCAGTCGCGAGGATAAGTAGAACGAACTCGAGCGCGTCGCTCGGCCCTTCCCGTCCTTACCTTTTCCGCGTGCACGCACAAAGAGAGGAAAGCTAGAGTCATGAGATAAAACCGAGAACGATGCTGTAGGAAGAACATGAGAGGGGCGAGAACGAACACAAGGCAAGGCGGGAGTATAGAGAGTGTAAAGAGAGAGAAAGATGAAGACGAAACCCCAAAGCGAACCGACAGCGAACCGACAGCGAGCCAAAGCAACGAAAAGAAGAACGAAACGAACAAGAACGACGACGAGGTAAGGGTAGTTTACCTGTAGTCGGTCTTTCCGGCCTTTCTCTGTTGGGTTCGAAAGGAAGGGAAGGGGAGATGAGTCAGTTTCGAGAGGAGGGAGAGAAAGAAAGAGGGAGGAGAGAAGGAGGAGAGGAGAGAAGGAAGGGAACGACGAACCTTTCCAGCCAACAGCCAACGAGGACGAGTGATAGCGATGTGTCGATCGGCTTCTCCGGACTTTCCCTGTGAGGTGAGAGAAGAAAGGGAGGGGAAAGAGGAGTCAGTGAGGAGAACGAAAAGGGGAGAGACGCGTCCTCGAAACTAATCGAGACGCGAAGGGAAGGGAGAAGAGGAAGGAAGTGAAGACGAACCTTGTAGTTCCGGGGTCGCTGAGCAAAGTTCCTGAGCTCGTTCGACTTCTCGTACTCGGCGGTAGTGAGTCCAGCCGTAGCCCTGTTGTGCTGAGGTGTCCTGTTTCCGAACGACGCCGCCGTGATCGCTCCATGCCTCGTCCTGGGTCCATGAGGGATCTCCTCCTCCTCGTCCTCTCCATCCACCTCCATTCCTCCGTCGTCCGACCCGGATCCGTTCGCAGCATCCATCATCTCCTCCGCCTCCGCCTCCATCCTCGCTCGCAAACTCCTCTTCCCCCTCTTCTCTCCAGGGACAGCCAGACCCCTGGGTTGGAGTCCTCCGATGACGCCGAGTCCTCGAGACTTGGCGATGGCTTTGGCTCGTTCCTCGATTCGAGAGGTGTCGAGTCCGACGGATTTGAGGGTGGTGGTGAGTTGGGAGAGGGTTCGGGATTGGTGTTTGCGAGGGATGATGGGTCGGTTGGAGAGCTTGTTCTTGTCCTGGGAGATCTTCTTGATCGAAGCCTTCTTCTCTCGGATCTGTCGAGCGGTGTCTCGGAACTCCTCTTCGTCGGAGTCGAGCTGAGAGAAAGGAAAGAAAAGAAGAAGGGAAACGCGAAGAGTCAGCGGCGGGAAGAACGAACGAAAGTCGACGCGTTCGACGACGAGAAGAGAGCGAAGCTCGCTCAAAGAGGGGCATGAAAGACTCACAATCTCCTCGTCGTCGGACTTGTAGAAACCCTCAGCCTCGAGCTTCTCCTCCTCCCTCTCCAAAGCCTCGAGCTTCTCAGCGATATCGGGATCGATGAAGTCGGCGATGTTCTTTCCGTCCATGATCTCGGGCATGACGTCGGTCTTCCACGAGTCGTCGGCGAGAAGGTAGTTCTCTGCAGAAACGAACGAGAGAGAGAGAGAAAGTCAGTACTCGTTGGAAGCGAAAGCGAACAGAAAACGACGCGTCGAAAGAAGACGAAAGAACTCACTCCACTGAGGAGCTCGGTAAACTCCAGGTCCTCCCTCCTCCGCCTCGATATCCCTCTCCAACCTGATCCTATCAGGGTCGTCCTTATCGTACTTCTTCCTCTCGAGCACCTTCTCGGGGATGAAGGGTCCTCGAACGACCTCGTCTCGAGGCTTGGGCATGGCGACGTGAATCTTATTGGCGACCGAGTTGATCCTGGTTCCCTTGAGCTTAGCCTCGACTCGGTGAGCGAGAAGAGCATCGCAAGCGGCGTTTCGAACGTCCATGACTCCCTCTTCGGAGTAGCACGAGGTCTGAACCATCTGGACGTCCGAGTGGGAGGTGATCTCCTCGACGAGGGCGAGGTTCTCGGGCGAGAGGTCGGAGAGACGGGTGATGTCGATTTTGTTGATGACGAGGAGGGTGGGCTTGTTGGCGAAGAGGGGTTTGATGGAGTTGAAGAGCTTGCACTGGAGGAGAGAGGAGGAGGGAGGACGCGAAGGTCAGCTTTCGAGCCGAACGAAGAAGACTTCGAACGAGCGAGTGCTTTCTCGACCCAGAAGGATGAAAAGAGTACTAACCTGAGCCTCGATAGTGTAACCACACTGCTCGGAGAGATCCATGAAGTAGAGGACGGCGGATCGAAGATGAGCGAGAGCGGTGATGGACTGCATCTCGATGGTGTTCATCTCCTCGAGAGGATGATCCAGGATACCGGGAGTGTCGATGACCTGCCATCGGAGGTACTTGTAGTCCATGTGTCCGACGAAGAGCGACTTGGTGGTGAAGGCGTACTGAGGGGAACGAGAACAAGCGTGAATGGAACGCGAGGTCAGCTTTCAGCCCGTCCGCGCGTCGAGTCGAGAAAGAGGAGGGTAGAAAACTCACAGGCTGGACATCGACATCGGCTCGAGTGACCTTGTTGATGAAGGAAGACTTTCCGACGTTGGGGTAACCACAGATGAGGAGCGTTCGGGTGTTGGGATCGATGGTTGGGAGACGGGAGATATGCTGTCGAACCTCCTCGAGGTAGGCGAGAGGATCCTTCTGTCGTCGCATGACGGTGGCCATCCTGTGTGAACGCAAAGTATAGACCACACCCTATCAGCTCTCCCATCTCCTGACGAGCGAGAACTCGACCAAGCCTTTCGAGCTGAACCTCGAACGAAACGAAACGACTCGAAACTCACCTTCCGAGAGCAGCCCTCTTCAACTGTTTACACCTGTACAACGAATCTCCGAACTTCAACAGCCTGCAGTAATCCTTGGCGACCTGATCGGAAAGGTGTCGAGCGGTGTTGAGCTGACCCAAAGCGAGCTTGTAGTGGTTCTTGTCGTAGAGGACGTTGAGGAGGGAGGCGAGGAAAGGGTGGAGGTTATCGAGGATGGGGAAGTCGGCAAGGATGGCTCCGAGCTTCTCGTCGATGGTGTCCTGGGTGAACTTGACCTTTCGCATGTAGAAGCTGGAAAGAAGAAGAAGGAAGGAGAGAAAGAGAGAGGAGGTCAGCTTGAGCTCGAGCGGGCGGAATTGTCGAGACGAGACTCGTTGCTACGCTCCTTCCCGAGCTTCCCTCGACTCCCCAGCTCTCCGGACCAGCTCCCAGCACTCGATGATACAGAGAAGCGTGTACTCACTTTCTGATACGCGAGATCTGTTCAAGAACGGAGGCGTGAACGTCAGCAAGCAGGTCTTCGAGGTTCCAACTGCGTACCCCTCCCTCCTCTCCCTCCCCCTTGCCTTCCTTCCCTCGTTTGTTTGACCTCTCCTAAACTCCCCTCCCACTTCTGATACTCCTCAACCGCTCGATGAGAAGCTGATGAATGCTCGAGAGCTATTACTGACCTTGAAATTCTTGTGAATGACCTGTGGAGATAAGGAAGGGAAGGGAAAGAGTAGAAGGTCAGCTTTGAGCTCGTCCTCGACTTTGGTTTGAAGCTCAAGTTCTCCCTCGCTTCTTGCTCAAATCGGATAGAAGCTTGTACCTACGGTAGGGGTCTTCCTCTGAGTGTGGGAGAGCACGACATTGATGAAGTCCTCAGCCGAAGGGATGGGAGCGATAGCCTTGATAGCCGACATGCTGAAAGAGAGGGAGGAGGGAGAAGGGGGTGGACTGTAGAGACGAAGGAGAGGTGGAGAGCGGGTAAGGTCGTATTCTTGGGGAGGATGGAGGGTTCTGAAGATGAGAAGGTGTGGAGGAGGAGAGGAGTACGAACCTGTGAGGAGCGGAGGTGAAGGTGAAGGTGGGAGGGAGGAGGAGGGAGGAGAGGAGTCGAAGGTCAGGTTCTCGTTCGTTTCTAAAGCTTGCTCCGCAAGATTTGCTCTGGTGGATTTGAGGGTTGGATGGGAGTGGGTGGGAGGAAGGGGGTGGGCGTGTATGCTGACCTGTAACTAAAGGGAAAGCTGCAGTTAGAGTCTACCTTTCTTCCCCTTGCCTGCAGGTCCTGAGCCAAATTTCAACCAGAGCCGCGCAGTTCAACGAAAGTCAACGCTTGAAGTTTTGACTTTCGCAACCCAGCCGAGGAGAATAGGGTGAGAAGGTGGAGGTACCGACTCCATCGACTTTCAAGTTTGAGAAGATTTGCCTTCCTCGGCCGTCCAAAGGTCGCGCGACGACGCAGGGCTCCGTCCGGTTCTGCGTCGCGACGCTTCCCAGCTTCTCCTCTTCTTATATTTACCCCCGAGCTGATTTGATGGCTCAGTCCGAGAGGATGAAATGTCAGGAGGCGATCCGTAGCTCGAGAAGAGCCTCCTATCCTCCTGTGAAGAGAACGAACACTCGACTCACCAACTCGCGACGCGTCGCTCGATTCTCCTTTGCTCAATCTCACTCCTCGACAATCTCACTCTCAGCTTTATCGTTCGTACTCCAAAGAAAACAGAAGCTCAGAACGTCGGAGAGCTCTCTCTCGCACTTCATCTTCAGTTGAGTTCTCGAGGAAAAGGTGACTCTCCGCCAGTCGAGCAAGTCGTTGACGACGCCGCTTACTCTCTTCTTTCGTCCCTTTCAGTCCCAAACCTGAGCTTCGTTCAGAACGTGGATTCTGCTCCCTGCTATCCACTTACCCACACCCGAGTTCCGCATTTCAAAACCTTCCCTCCCTCTTCTCTTCGCTTTCCCTCAGCCCTCACTCAGCCCTCGCGGCCGAGCTCGACGCGACTCTCCTTTCCCTCGGTTCCTGCTTCTGGTTCTCTCCCCTATCTCTCCTAATCTCTCTCCCAATCTCCTCGGCACTCTCCTCCTCAACTCTGCAACTCAATATGGCTCGAAAGAAAAACTTCCTGAACGGGTTGAGTCCTCCTTCGGAACTGCGAGACACCCACTCTAGCCGTCATCGAGGAGACTCCCAAGTGCCCGCATCGGGGTTTACTTCAGATTGCTTCCCTTTTTGCTCTTTGCCCTTTAACGCTCGTCTTTGATCTCGTTGATCCCCAGTCCAAACCAACCTCTCAATCCTCCTTGAGGTGAGTAGAAAAAGAGGAAAGAAGAGAGCGAAGAAGGGCAAGAGCTGACCTCCTCCCTCGTCGTCTCGCAGAGTTCTCCAACGATCTACCTCCCCTCCCCTCCTCCACACCACCCCTTCCTTCACCTTTCCCAAAAAATCACTCAGCCCACCCACGCACACCCTTTCGAACGAACCAACTCCTCCAACTCCCATCCTCTCCAGCAAACCCAGCAAACCAAAGCGCTCTCTCTTTCGTCTCTAGAAGATGGCCTCCCAAGGAACTACTGGAGTCGAGACGACTGCTGAAGCTCCTACGACCGCCGTAGAGCAAACTACAGCCCAGGTGACCACAGCAGAGGGTCAGTCTTCTCTCCCTTCCTTCTTTCCCTCCCAAAATCCCATCATCTCCCATCATCTCGAACGGGGCTCTCTGTCCTATCTCCTCCTCCCTCTCTCTCCTCTCTCGCTCGCCACCCACCAGTTTTGGGGTGAGCTCAGCTCAGCTCTTCCTCTTCTCCCTCCCCTCCTCCCTTCCTCAACTCCTCCTTCCGCCGCCGCGAGCTCAACCATCTCGAGCTTCTCCTGTTGAGCTCTAAACCGGATTCAATAAAATCAAGGAGGTCATCCTTAAGGGGAAGAGTTTCAAGGGTGGTGACCACTTCGCTCGGACTCAAACTCTTCTTGGCCGTGGAACCTCCCTCCCAAACCTCCCGCCCAACCCACGCTGCCCTCCCTTCTTCAAACCACGACCTCGTTTTTCCTGACACCCCCTCTCTTCCTCCCCCACCTCTTCTTTTTCTTCGCCCTCTCGCCTTCGTCGACACTACTACACGCTCCTTCCCCTCCCCTGAACCCTTCACTCGTCCTTCGTGTCACCAACCTGGATCGAATCCGAACCTGAACCCGAAACAACACCTCTGCTCCTCCCTCCCTTCTCTCTTCGCTCTTCGTTCTGAATCATGGGTGAGTTTGAATGAGTTTGAACGTTTCTTCCTCTTCTTCTTGCGAGTGAGGTTTGAGTGGCTGGGGATGAGGGCGAGTTGGAGGGAGGACGAGGAGGAAGAAGGGAAAGGGAAAGGGAAGGGAGAAAGGGAAGAAGGACGTGCCGAGGAAGGGAAAAGAAGGGTCTCAAAGGGAGAACGAACGACTCTCCCTTTCCTCCCTGTTTCGCGCTGGGGGGGATGCTGGGCGCGAGGGCTGGCAGGGTAGGGGTACAGAGGGCGGAGACGCACGGGAAAACGTGGATGTTTCGAAGAAGGAGAGAACGAAGAAGAGAGGAGAGCTCGCGGCTGACCTTTGTTCCTTCCCTTTCTCTCCCTCTAGCCGACACTCAACCCCCTGTAGATACTACCACGGCTGCCCCAGTCACGACCACAGCAGCTGTTACTACTACCGCCGCTGTTACTACGACTGCTCAAGTGACCACAACGACTGCAGGTGAGTCTTTCTCCTTTCTGTCTCTGAGGACGATCCGAACTCATCGTTCCTTCCTCTCCTTCCTTTTCCCTTAGCTGTTACGACGACCCAGGAGGAGGAGACCACCTCAGCTGCGCCGACATCTACTAGGCAGGTTACAACCACCACACAACAGCAGAGCACGAGGGTCATAACGAGCTCCGTGCCTCAGGAAACCAGCACAACGGCCGAGCAGACGTCGACCACGGCCGCTGTGACCACAACGACGGCGCAACAGGTTAGTTTCCTATCTCCACCCCCTACTCGCGACTATGTGTCTTGCTGGACACCAGTTGCTGCCGTTTTGTAGACGCGGAGAAGTCGCATTGACGAGGGAGAACGCTTTCCTTCCGCGTCGCGCAAACCCGACCTTCCCCTTCCTTCCTTCCCTTTTCTGACCTTTTGTTCCCTCTTCCCAGACTTCCTCCGTCACCGTCACCTCCGCCACTGCCGAGGCCACCAGCACGACCGGTCAGGCCACCTCCACCGTCTTCGTGACCGCTTCCGATACAGCTTCCTCCGTCGCCTCCTCCTCCTCCCAACCCGCCTCCATCACCTCCACCATTCTCTCCTCCGACGCGTCCGGAGTCGTCCACACCATCACCCAGATCGTACGAAACCCTACGCTCAACAATGCTAGCTCAGGAGGAAGCAGCGCGTTCTTCAACAACACCGGAGCCGTCGTCGGAGTTTTCGTCGTCGTTGGAATTGGTAGGTCTCGGAAGAACCTTTCGTTTGGAAAGGTTCGAAGTGTAGCAGAGATCTGACTTTTTGCTCCTTCGTCGTCTGCAGCTGGAGCCGCTATGATTCTCGCCGCTGGATTCTTCTTCATTCGACGTCGCCGTGCAGCTCGACTCGGTTCGTTTCCAATCCCTTCCTTTCCTTCCCTTGGCTCCCTGTTCGGCCAACTTCTCGTTTTCTTCCCTTCGCTGACCTCCCAATCGTTCTCTCTCCCTTCCGCTCATCGTTCTCTCTCGCAGATCGAGACGTCTCCGCTGCCGCCGCCGCTGCTGCCGCCGCCGCTTCTCGTCAACCCTTCGAGGACGACGACGACCTTCCTCCCTCCGGATCGCACTCCTACAACTCGACCCACGACGCTCCCGCCATGTCGCAGTACGCTCAGCCAGGCTACGGCTACGGAGCTGCTGCTGGAGGACGAGCTGTTGAGGATGGGTACGGACACAACGGAGGATACGACGCGTACGGAGCTGGAGGAGGACAGGGAGGGTACGCTCCTGAGGGAGCTTACGTCGGAGCTGATGGACAGCAGCAGCATCAGGGACAGTACGGTGCTGATGGACAGTATGAGCCTTACTCGGATGTGAGTAAACTCTCTCTCTCTCTTGGTTCTCTTGACGAGTTCGTCGCTCGCGAACTCTCCTCGAAACGACGCGGCTGACCTTCCCTCCCTCCCTCCCTTCTTCCCTCGTCCTTTTTCTCCAGCAACCCTACGACTACGCCCAAGACCCCTTCTACACCTCCAACTCCTCCCACGACGGAGGCTACCCCTCGCAGTACTCCTCCGACCCTTCGCAACAAGCCTACCACGACCCTTCCCAACAGTACCACGATCCTTCCCAGCAGGGCTACCCCGACCAGCACCAGTACAACAACACCCAAGGAGGACCGAGCTACGCTCCTCCGGCGGTGGGAGAGGACGGGATGAACCTGGGGAACAGGAACGCGAGCGATGGGAGCTTGATCAGTACGGGAGAGGGACGAGGAGCAGCGGGAGGAGGGAAGAGGTTGGGAGTGGCGAACCCTAGTGATGAGTAGAGGAGGAGATGGACTATACACTGCTCTCGAGTTTTCTTTTCGCGTTTTCGTTTTGCTCTTCATCATCTTTGGGTCTCGCTTCTTTCGTTTCGTTTCCTTCGCTTTTCTTGTCTGCTGGGCTACCCTATCTCTCTCCCTCTCTCGCTTCCCTCCCCTTCCTTTTCCGACTTTACTCTATCTATTTCCCACCCTCCTTCACGGCTCCCTTCACCACAAACAAAACTCCCAACGCCACGACTCTCCCACTCGGACACTTCTTCTTTCTCAACTCGATTCGACTCTCGACGGTTTAGACTACGAACGCGTCTCCTTCTCTTTCCTTTGCTCTTACTTTGTTTTCGCTTTGATCGACTTTTGGTTGAATTGCGATCTTGATTGTTCTCTCCCTCTTGTTCGTACGGCGAGAAAGTAGCGGGAGAGTCGGAGTGGGAGAGGGAGAGGGAGAGGATCATTGACTTTCGCGACGCGCGACACGTCGTCGCTTCGTTCTGAGCGAGCGCGGTCCTTCTGTGATAGGTGCTGATACAGCCAGACAAACAAAGGTTGGAGAAGATCAAGTGAAGAAAGCAAAGCAAAGAGGACGAGGACAAGAGAGAGAGGACGGACCCGCGTCGTCGCGAGTCGTTTCGGTTCGAGTCGTTCGTTCAAACCTCACTCTTCGACGACCCCAACCCCAACTCCACCCTCGGGGGTTCAATCAGAGGCCCATTCCCAAGCTTCCCATCTAGCCGACGAGCTTCGTCGAAGCATTCGTGAAGGTTGAGATCTGTTCGAAACCCAACAAACAAACGAGGGTGAGCTCGAACGAGATCGAACCTCACGCGAAGCTTTTTGTTGCAAGCCGACTGGCTCGACGACTCACCAGCAACGGACCGCTCCAGCGCCGTCAACTTCTTATCGATATGGTTCGTCGTTCGAGCTGAGGAGCGCTTGTCCTTGATGTATCTTTGACGAAACGAATACGAAGGAAGGGCGAGGTCAGCGCGAGCTCGAGCGTCGAGCTCAACATCCTTCCATCCTCCCCTTCGAAAGAACTCACTCTCCCAACACTTTCACAACCCTCTCCCTCGTAATTCCAGGTTTTTCGCTCCCAGCTCGTTCATCTCGAAAGAGCTTCTCGACAGCGACAGCCTTCCAAGGGAACCTCAGTCCCTTCCCTGGTTGGACCGGAGCGTGAGAGGAGGCGAAGTCCATCGTCGAGGCAGCGTAGAAAGCATTGGCGTTGTCTGCGTCGCGTTGTTGTTGGGGGGTGAAGGTGGCCATGGGTGTTGTGATGAGTGAGGTTATGAGGGGGTTGGGAGATGGTGGGAGTCGGAGGGAGGAAGGGAGGAGAGGGAGGGAGGGAGGGAGGCTGAGCTCGTCGACTCGGGGCGACCGACGGACCTGTTCAAAAGTGAGTCACTTTGCTCGGGGGTCAGCTGAGCCGCGGGAAATTTTATAAGCGGAGGCAGTTCTCGAGATGTATACCTCTGGGGGTGGAAAGGATTTTGAGGTCGAGAAGGAAGTTTTGTGATCAAGAGAGGCTTACAGAAGCGACGGATCTGAGCGAAGGGCTGAAAGAAGGTGAGTTCGATGAGTTGGCTTCAAACGACTACCACCTTTCCCCCTTTTCTCAACCCATCCTTCTAGCGTCTCCCGCCTTCACAGCTACACGGCAAGCGTATGAGCTGGCTGGAGGGCTTCCTCGCTTCGAGGGGAGGCGAGGTCTACTTCCTCCGAACGAGCTCAAGCATAGCCCGACCTGTTCAACTCCTCCTCCTCCTCCAGCTTCCATCACTCCAGCATCGCCTTCGAGGGAGGTTTCGAGCGCTCTCAGAACGCAAGCTATCTCTGACTCTCACCTCCTTCAGATGTTAAACGCTGTGATGTGAGTCCTCTTGTTTTTGCTGCTCGAGAGCGAGAGCGAAGCTCACCTCTCCCTCCTCCTCCTCCCCTACCTTTCAGATCCCTCCCTTCCTCTCCTCGAGCCCAGCAGGCCCTCGAAGGCTCTCTCAAACGACATATCCCCTCTATCACCTTCCTCTCAAACACCTCTTCCCTCGACTCAACCTCTCCTCTCCTCATCTGGACCCCCTCAGCCCTTCGACCTCTCGCCTGTCCCCCTCAGCAACGCATCCTCCTCTCCTCCTTCCCATACAAGCAGACCCTCATTCAGCAAGGGAAACTCTCCACCGCTCTCCAGCAACTCAAGATGCGTCAGATGACCGATCAAGTTCGGCTCTACGGCTTCATCCAGGCGTGTGACTCCAGGGGAGAGATGGAAGGATGGGACGTATCGTTTCGAACGCTCGAGGACGTCGAGAACTCTGGGTTCGGGATCGAGTTGGACGGAACTGCAGCGGAGGAGCGGGTTGTCATGAGGGGAGGGTGGAAGTTGGGGGAGTGGTGGATTGTGAAGCCGCTGGAGGGGCTCGGACGAGAGAACGGAGGGAAGCGTCTCTTCTCGAATCGTGAGGAAATGAGGGAAATTTTCCGGGACTTGTCTGAAGGAGTGAAGGAAGACTTGAAGGGGTGGGAGGACTCTGGGTATCTGGACGGGAGAAGGGTGGGTTATTGAGATCTGAGAAGTTATTTCATTCAGGTGAGTCGCGACGCGCTGTCGTTCGCATCCCTTTCCTTCGAGCGAACCGATTTCTGACGATCTCGCATCTTCTTTTCGCGCTTTCAGAGGTACATGGAGAGACCCTTACTTCTTCTGCCCCCACCTCTCAACCTCCTCGACCCGTCGTCGACCCTGCCACCCTCACAAACCAAGTTCCATCTGCGCGCCTACGCGGTTATCCTCTCAAACGCGATCCTCGTCTACCCATCCAACACCCAAGCCTTCTTCGCCGACCAAATCTACTCCAACCCAACATCCCACACCGAATCCCTCCTCCCTCACCTCTCCAACGCGTCTCTCGAACCAGTTCACCTCCTCAAAGATCTAGACGGTCGCGAGACTTCCTTCAAGGGAAACAGGTTCACAAGGGATCTCATCGGCAGTATTCAGAAGGGAATTGAGAGGAAGATCGTTGAAGCTGTGGTTGCTGCTGTGGAATTCGGGACGGTTGAGCTCGAGAGGGACAGTTTCGAGGTTCGTCGCGTCCCTTCCTTTTGCCCTTTCTTTCCCCGCCTCTCCGCTTCCTCTGTGACCGTTTTTTTTTTTTTCTCTCTCGCACGAGCACAGCTGTTCGCAGTAGACTTTATCGCCACGGAACCCATCTCAGATCCCCCAGCAACTCCTTCATCCGAAGCTCAACCTTTCAACCCCTGCCTCACGCTCCTCGGATTCAAACCCAACCCCCAGCTCGACTTCCCTTCCTCTTCGCACGAACTTCAGATCAAGACGGTCGCAATGCTCGAGGGAGTCGTGTGTGCGGTGGCTGCTCCGTTCTTCGCTCGCTCGGAGGGAATTGTCGCATGGCAGAAAGGGGAGGAGAGGTTCGGTTGGGTTTGCGTTCGCGAAGGGGAGTTGGAGGGGCCAGGAGCCGGGATGACAGGATTGCTCGCCTAGGAGACTATCTATTAAAGTTCAAACCACACACGCCCTTCGTGCGTTCTTCCTCCTCCTCCTCGAAAGTCGACACGTGCCGTCGTTGTGTGCGCTTTCCCTGCTTCCTTTTCTTTCCTTCCTCAAAGTTGCTCGCTTATCAGCCAGACCAACGCATCTCTCACGTTTCGTCGTAGCGCCGACGCAGAGGGGGTCCTGTTTGAGACGAACGAGAAAACGCGTCGAGTCGTCCTCGTCGTCTTTCCCTCCGTCCCTGCTCTCTCTCGAATCGCTTCCTTCTCAAGCGAGTCATCAAGCTAAGATCGCTTTCCTCGCCGGATGAAGGTTGAAAAAGTCAGAACGTTCATTCATTAGTAGATATAGTACGAAGGAGGGTGGGTTACAAAAAGAGGGAGACCGAATCGAGGTCTATTACAAAATCAAGTCGAAGGAGCTGAACGAAAAAACGAAGGATGAAGGGACCCAGAAAGAAGAAAGACGGGCAAGCAGGTAAGAATGGTATGCAAAGAGGTAAAAGCGATGGAGTGGGATGGAGATGCAGAGGGGTAGTAAGTAAAGGGGAGAGGGAGGGGACGCGCAAAGGGCGAGGAGGGACGACGTGGGTGCGAGAGGAAGAGAGAGTGAGAGACGTGACAGGGGCATAGCTAGAGCGGATAGAGAGAGAGAGAGAGAGGAGAACTAAGCAAGTAAGGGAGAGGGGGAGAGGAGAGAGCAGGAGGACGATAAAAAGAGACGAGTCCAAACCCAAAAATCAACGACGACCGAGAACGCGGAGGGAGGATGGGACGACGACGACGAGGGCTCTTGTTCACTCTGCTCGAGAGAGCTCTCGACAGTTGAGGTTGAGTTCGAAGGTCGACTGCAGTCACGAGGAGAGATGGAGAGGAAAAAAGTCAGCGCTCTCGAGGTGTTGATTGATCGGAAAGCCTCACCTCGCCTCGCTCGAACCTTCCGAAACGGGCACGCGACCCGACCCTCCCTCCCTCTCCCTCCGTCGAGAAAAACATGTAGAAGCAAAAACTCACCTTCATAGTCCTCCCTACGAGCATCTTAACCTTCCCCTTCCCTGGTCCCGCCTTCATCCCGTTGATAGGGATCAACTGAGGTTTCTCCGATGGCGCTCCTACGAGGGACGTCAAGCCCAACATGGGTCGAAGAGGTTGACTCCTTGGGAACCCGCTGCTCGAGGAAGACCTCCTTCGTTCTGGTGCTGGAGGACGGTCGTCGTGAGTCTGGGAGATGGTGGGTTGATGGTAGGAGGGAGAGAAGTAGGAGTGTTGGCCTGAGGGAGGTGAAGGGGGGTGGGATTGGGACTGGGAGGAGAACGAAGAGGAGGAGGAGGAGAGCAGGGGTGAGGAGAGGGGAGAAGGGGAGAAGGATGAGTGATGGTTGGGTGGTGAGGGAGCTCGTTTCATAGTTGAGATGGGAGTGAGGGTTGGGTGGTGAGGAGCTGGAAGAGAAGAGAAGGAGGGAGGGGAGGTGATCAGTTTGGTGTTTTGACCTCTCGAGAACGAGACGAATGAAACCCAGCCAGCCACAGACGAATGAAGCGATGCTCAGGGCATCCCTTCTCTCTACGAGGCTAGTCGAGAGTGAAATCATTCCCATCCAGACTCTCGAGCTGCCATCTCCTCGGAGGGAAGAGCTCAGAGCTCGACCCAAAATCCGTTGGGGAGCGAGGGAGCGAGCTCGAGGAGGCCGTCACACGTCGAGCTCCCTTTGTTGACGCTTCGCTCACTGCTCCTCGACTGAGCGTGCGTGGGTAGGGAGAGAGGAAGGGGAGAGAAGACACTCACACATTTCGAAGGAGTAGGAAGGGAAAGGAAGGAGGGAAGCAGTTAGAGGAAAAGGAAGAGGAGATTCGACGAAGCTCACCTTTCCTCGAGGGGACCTCGCCCCTTCCCCACCCGATTTCGCCTCCTCCCCCAACTTGTTCCCAACGAGGAAAAACCGCCGGCCTCCTCCGCCTTCACGTTTAATACAACAACTCGGGCTCGATACACATCGCGCTTAGCAGCTCTTCCCTTGAGCGACTTTGGCTGGCGGGACGGTGAGAGGACGGTTGGTGGGAGACGCGTCGTGAAGTCAGAGATGGCTCTGATGAAGGTGATCTTGCGATGAGAGGAGGGCAGAGGGCTTCACAACGGATGCTGAAGGTGACGATGACTCGGTGGAAGGTGAGGCGAGGAGGGGAAGCAGGGGTCGAGGGAAGTCGGTGGATGGAATCCGAAGTCAAGTCGCAAGAGGTGAATCGGTCTGGTTTTCCGATGAGAGAGAGGTCATGAGGCGTGGGAGACGCGAGATGAGAGGAACTGAGAAGGTGAGGGCTGGTTGAAGGCGAGGAGGGAAGAGGGAAAGGTGGCGAGGGAGTGAGGGCGAGAGGAGTGATGGACGCGTCGTCTTCCTCGTTCCTCGAGAGTCAGACAAAACGAGCGGCGAAGAGACATTCCACCATCAGAGAGGTCGGACAGGTCCTGAATGATGATGGTGGTTGAGAGGGAAGAAGCAAACCGGAGAGGGAGCGAGAGGACGAAGCAGAACGCCCGGTCAAGACGCGCGAGACACCGACTCCCGACGCGAGAGGAAGCAGCTGAAAGTTGTGCAGACAGCAGCGAAAGCTAGAACCTCGGAGAATAAAGGCATGCGATGTCCTCGGTCAAAGCTCGATCACCAAACGGATGCAAACAGCGCGAGAAGGACGAGAAGGACGAGACGTCGACGCGTCGCAAAGGCAAGAGAGCGGCCTTGAGACTGTCGTCCCAAACCTAGGTACAGCAAGCTGAAGAAACGCGCAGAGGGTAAAGAAGGGTAAACTACCAAGCTGGAAGGATGACCTCAAAAGAGGCGAAAGGCTGTACAAAGCAAAACGAAGCTCAACCCGACGACGCGTCGCGTCTCCTCTCTCTCATTCCCTCCCTTCCTTCGAGATCACCCACTCCCCGCCCTCTCCGACTTCGATCTCCGATCCATCAACCCAAACAGACTCTCCTCATTCACACCCATCTCTCCCCAATTCTTCTCCAACGTCATCCCTCTCCCTTTCCTCTCTCCTCCGCTCCTCTTCCTCTCCATCGAAACTGACCCCCCTCCTCCTTCCACAAGTCTCAACAGCCCCAGCCCAGAGCCTTCTCTCCCGTTCCCTTCCCTCCCCTTCCCGTATCCCTCGAGGACCGCCGTGGATGAGCTCAAAGACGATCGCGAGCTCGACGAACTGCTGGATCCGAACGAATTTGAACTTCCGTTAGAGTTACTGCTCGTCCGAGAGCGCATGGGAGGTCTTGTAGGGTTCGCGAAGTAGTGGGATTGATGGTGATGATAGGAGGAGGAGGACGAGGACGACCGAGCGTGGAAGGGAGATCCGGGGGAGGTTACGAGGGAAGAGGTTTGGAGTCTGATCGGAACGCGGGACGGGGGCTGGGGATGATGGAGGAGAAAAGTTGGTGAAGGGCGAGTTGAGGAGGTAGGAGTGGGAGGGTTGGATCCCGTGGGTGTCGATTCGATAGTGGTGCAGATGGAGGACGATGAAGAGGAGGGAAAGGCGAAGGGAGAAGGAGCGGGAGGGAGGGAGGACGACGACGACGACGACGAGGGGGCTGTTGAGCAGGTGGAGGGAGCGGTTGAGGGTCGTTTGCGAGGGGAGGAGGAGGAAGTTTTTTGGGATGGCGAGGAGGAGGGAAAGGTGAAGAGACGAGGAGAGGGAGAGGTTGGCGTGTTGAGAGGGAGGGGGAAGTCTGAGACGCGACGAGGAGAGAGGCGAAGGTCACGACGCGTAAAATCGAGAGCGAAAGGAGAAAGGCGACTTACCTTCAAGCTTGACGTCCGAGGTAGTATGCAACGCCGAGACGGATGAAAGGGAGTCCATAGAAGCTGGTTCCGCTGCTGTGAGGGAAGAAAAGGGCGAAGGAGGATGTGGTTTGAGAAAAGGAACGTCGACCCTGGGCGAGATCGAGAATCGACAAACGGGGGGGTCGTTATCGCGTCCAAACGTGTCAGCCGAGGAAGGTGATGAATCAAGACTCGAATTTGGACCGCTGAACGCTTCTGTCCGGAAGAGGTCGTCAAGATCATGAAACAGAACAAAACGAAGAGCAAGCAGTAGAGTGGCACCCTGAGGAACAAATACGTGTACAGAAGGCAAGGAAGTGGAGTTAAACAGTGTAAGTAGGTAGGATACAGTCGCAAAAGGCGTAAGATTCCATGAGAGAAAGAAAAGACAACGCGTTGAAGTGAACGGCGAAGGGGAGACGGAGGATACGGGGATGGTGGAGATAAAGCGCATGGAGAAGATATGGATGGAAAAGAGTATCGAGGGCTGTAGATGAAAATTTGGGTTCGGTGTCCAAATTGAGAGAGGGGGGGGGGAAGAAGCGAAAGACGCGTCGTCAATCTTACTCGTTCCTCCCCTGCTGCTGCTGCTGCTCCTCAATCGTCTCTGCTGGAATCGAGAACTGCACCAGCCAAACCAAAACCAAAGATGTCAGCTTCCAAGCCTCAAGCGAGCATGGAGCAAAAGAAAGAAGCGAAGACTCACAGGTGTAATGAAACTCGCCGCCGCCAACGTCTCACTCTTCTTCCCCATCATCGAACTCCTCCCACTCCTCCCCGATGCCTTCGAGACCACCAACGTCTTCTTATGCTTCAACCAACTCCTCACACCTCCACCTCCAAGCACTCGATCGTCGGCGTCGTCGTACCAGTCCTCCGACGGTCCTCCTCCAGCGAAAGGTGACGAGGGACCATCGTCGAGCAACCCTCCTCCTCCGCTTCCTCCTCCGCCTGCCGAGGTGGGACCCAGAGCCGTGGAGGGTGAGACGGGAGGGTAGAAGTCCTCTCCTCCGAAACGTGAGGCGGAGGAAGAGGAGGGAGAGGAGGTGTACTGAGCGCTGAGGGTGGTGAGTCGACGCGAGATGGCTTTGGTTTGAGGAGTTGGGGTTGTGAGAGCGAGGAGATGGTCGACGAGTTGGTTGATGGTCATGGTTGGTGGTTGGCAGGGAGGGATGGCGAGGAGAGTGGTGTGTTGCGGTAGAGCAGGATTGTTTGAAGGAGAGTTGTAGCGCGAGAGGTGGTGCGAGTTGATCGGTTGAAGGAGGAGGGAGTGGATGAGGTTCGAACTCGTCTTGACGATATGCGAAGGCGAAGGGATGTAGACCGGTAGGCTCGAATTTCCACCCGCGTTCATCGTTGTAGGATGGAAGACCGAAGACCTCAAACCGTTGTGCATACCAGCGAGAGCGTGAGGCGACGTCGGCGAGAGGACGGGACCTGGTTCTTCTCCTGCGTCCTCGAGCCAGAGGATGGTGGAGAACTCTCCTCCTTGTTCGAACGAGGAGGTGGAGAAGGAGGAGGAGAGCTTGACGAACTGTACGGCGAGGTGGTAGGATCCTGAGCCGATGATGGTCTGACGAGGGGAAAGGGGAGGGAAGTCAGCGACGCGTTCGTCCGATTCTTCGCGACTGCTCGACGAGGGGAAACGAGGAGGAAGGAGGTCTGAAGAACTCACCGTCTTGGCTTGAGTGAAGAGTCCTGAGAGAAGAGCTCCGTACGACGATGCTTTGATGTAGAACGCTCCTTGGGATTTCGGAGGGACGGAAATGCTCGCGAGGGTGGGTGAAGGAGGAAGAGGGTGAGGGGTGAGAGGAGCCGCGTTCGCTTGGATGGGAGGAGAGAGGGTAGTATGTCCCCAGCCTGCAAAGGAGAGGAAGAGGAGAGGTCAGGTTCAGACGAAAGAAGGGTTCCGTCGGCGGACCAGGAAGCGAGACTAGAACTCACTCAAACCTCCCCAACTCGACTCGGTCGGAGACGACAGCTCTCCTCCTCCCACCTCGTCCTCCAGCACCGCACTCCCTCCGCTCAGTCTCCTACTGAAGTCTGCCAGACTCAACCCCGACACACCTCCTCCTCCCAACAACGTCGCGTCTCCACCTCCGTCCCTCTCACCCACGAACGACTCCCTCCTCATCTCCTCCCTCCTCCTCCTCTGCAGCTCGATCTCCTCCTCGTCGGGTTCCAGAACCACAGCCCTTTCTTCGTCCCCCTCTTCGTCCTCCTCCTCTCCATCCGACCGAAGAGCAACGTCCCTGAGCAACCCGTCCTCGTCCAACGTGTCCTCCTCTGGTGCGACTTTCAACGCATCTCCACTTCCTGCAGCCTCGGTGCTCGTCCCTTCCCACGACTCTCCTCGGATCGTCGGCAAGACCGAGGAGTTGTAGAGCAGCTCGGAAGCTCCCTTGTTGGCGTAGGCTGCTTCGACGAGGGTGGGCAAGGGAGTGTCGGAGGAAGGGTTGGTGAGGAAGAGGGAGAGGGAGGGAGTGGGTCCGTTGCGACGCGTGGAGGCTGAGGAGCGGAGGTAAGGGGACGCCGAGGAGGAAGCTGGGAGAGAGATGGTCCGAGAGTAGGTGGGTTGATGATGGCTCGAATTGGAGGGAGGTGTAGTGGAGGAATAAGAGGAGGCAGGGAAGGGAGTCGACGCGGTGGTTGCGAGTCGATCTGGGAAGGAGTGAGAGTGGGTTGGATGAGGATGGGTTGGAGAGGTAGGTGGTCGTTGCTGAGGTGATGTAGGGGAGAGGGGAGCAACGGGTAAGGGTCGAGAGCCTTGACGGGTTGGAGGAGGTCGAGGCTGAGGAGAAGAGGGACCAGCGAGAGTCGACGATCTCTCTCCCCAAAATCCCTCGTCGACCCAGCCCGACCTCTGCCCTCTCCCTGTAGAGATCTTCAGACTCTCCTCCATGGCCCTCTTGAGATCCTCTTCCTCCTTCCTTATCGCCTCTTCGATTTCCCTCTCTTGATCGTCCAACTCCAGTTCGATTCCATCCTCCCAGGTCCTCGAGACGACTTCTGAACGATGAGTGAGCTTGGAGAGTTCGAGGACACGCTGAAGTTCTTCCTCTTCGCCTTCTTCCAAGATGGATCGAGCCGGGGTAGGAGGGATGGAGGTTGTGGGAGAACGAGTTGAAGGGGACGACGACAACCGACGAGGGGAAGGTGGAGGTGAAACGAGGTGGTTAGGAGGAGGAGGGGGTGGTTGAGAAGAGGAGTAGCTGGGTCTTCGAGGATCGTATGAGCACATGCTGGCTCTATTGGGTCCTGGTGGAGGTGGTGGAGGAGGTGGTGGTGGTGGAGGGCGAGCAGGAGAAGAGAAGGAGGAGGAGGAGGAGCGACGTTGAGCTTCGCCTTCCTCCGCTCTTGCCGCCGTCGAGTCGATTCCGCTAGACCTCCTCGGAAAGTCGGAGGATGTATAGTTCGGCGTTGATGCTGCTGCTCCTCCGAAGGTGTGGAAGCTTTGCCTCCCTGGATCCACGGGAGTCGATGAGGAAGAGGGCGAGTTCATCCAGTTTGTCCAAGGGGAGGAGAAGGGAGAAGCCGAGGGACCTCCTCTCGGACTCGAAGGAGGATGATGACCTCCGTACAGATTCGGATGAAGAGGAGCGGGTGGAGGAGGTGGAGGTGGAAGGTGTTGACCGTAGAAGGGGGAGGGGAGGGAAGAAGAGGACGAAGGCGAGAAGAGAGGGGAGGAGGAGGAGGAGGGAGAGAGAGTTGAGCTCGAAGTCGAAACGAGGAGGGGAGAGATCGGTCCTCGCTCCGTCGACTTGGCGAACGTTTTTGGTTGATGAAAAGATTCGAGAGAAGGTGCGTACATCCAGGGTGATGAGAGGAAAAAAGAGGCGATGGAGGAGGAGATGGTCGTTTGTAGGAGCAAGATGGACTGCCTCGCTCCCGGCATCTCTCGCTTCCTTGCACAGCGAGAGAGAGAGAGCTCAGCTGCCGGAGATTTGTTTTTGGCTTTTAAAGAAGAAAAACAGACGGAAGGTTTCTCTTCTGTTTCGGAGTCAGATTTTCTCCGAAGCGAGAAGGAAACGCAAGAGGGGAGAGAGAGAAGGAGCCGAAAGAGGTGAGCTCGACTTCTTCCTTCCCTCGACGTCGACCCTCTCCCTCCTCCCTTTCCTTCCTTCTTCTCTCCACCATGGCCCCTGATCGTACTCCCAAACGATCCTCCTCCTCCCCCCTCTCTCCTCTCTTCTCTTCTCCCAACTCGGACTTCATCCTCATCAGCAGCGAAGACCATCGCTTCCCCGTCCTCAAACTCATCCTCCTCTCCTCCTCCACCGTCCTCTCGGACCTCCTCTCCATCCCTCAGGACCCCAACAACCCCGTCAAGCCAGAGATGAAGGTCGAGGAAACCACCGCTACCCTCGATCTCTTCCTTCGCTTCCTCCATCGAGGTCCCAACCCGAGAAACCTCTCCTTCGATCAGCTCCGAGAGCTCTTCAACGTCTGCAGGAAGTACGACGTCAGCCCTCTACGCTCATGCAGCACAGAAACCTATGGACGTCTGGGCCATCCTCACCATCCACGACCAGCCCATCCTCGCGAAGGAGTGCTTCAAGCACATGGACAAGAAACCGATCAGCAGCATCCCTGGAGACCCGCTCAACGTCTTCTCCCCTTCGTGCATCTCGACGGACCTCCTTCCTCTCCTTCCCCCCAACGCTCTCCGACGCCTTCTGATGGCGTACGACGTCGTCGCTCGGGGGTTGAATACGTGGGACACAGTCGCTGCCAGTGGGTACTTTGATGAGCTTTGAGGTGAGCTTTCCTCGACCTTCGCTTCGTCCCTTCGCCTCTTTCTCTCTCTGTGTACGCTGACGGTCTCTCGCACTCTCGTTCTCATCTTCAGAGGCTGCTGGGACCTGTGAGCCACGTTCCTGCCATATCTAGTTGTCTTCGCGTCCCTCCGCTCATTCTTCGCGTTTCGCTCCATAGATCCCCTCACCGCCGCCGTCGTCTCAACCCTTCCTTTACGCCGAATCCATGTAAGATGTAGCCTCAAATCGTAAGTGGCATCTCTGGCTCGCTCCTTCTCTTGACAAATCAGAGGCTAATCAGCCTTCTCGCTTCGTTTCGGACTCGCGTCGTCGCTCGACACTCAAAATCAATCTTCGAGCCTCTCAGCTCTCTCGATAATCACTGCCAGTCAGCTCCTCTCTTTTCCTTCCCTGCGATTGAAAGTGTTCAACTCATCTCGTTGTTCCACTTCACCATTGTCCGCTCAGGCCCATTCAGTCAGTGTTCGAGAGGAGAGACGAAGACGCGCGCCTCGAAGCTTCGCCGTTGGACTGATAACTTGCCTTCTCCCTCCTTCTCTGTCTTCGTTCCTTCACCTCAGCTTGATCATCGGCCAGCGTAGCCCCGTTTTCTTCTACCCTCTTTGATGGTGAGTCGACGCGTCTGACAGAAGATCGAAGCGAGCTCCAGCGAACGGGCGTCTCTCTGACCCCTTCGTCGCCTTCTTCCCTTGCCCAGATCCTTACGACCACGCAGCTCTCGCACGATCCATGCATGAAGCACATCGATTCGCGGTCCTTCTCGAGACCGAAAGGCTTCCACAGCGACTCGAAGCTCGTCTCCCTTCCATCCCAACGACCTTCCAAGCCCAGTCAGTCACCTCACCATGCGTGCTCCTTCCTCTCTGACTCGGATCCGGCATGGGCCGCGTAGATCTCTAGATCAAATTAAGCTAATCGCCTTCGCGTCCAAGCCCAAGGCTGTCCCTCCTCGAAGAGCCGTTCCACTCAGTCTCGCTCCTTCTTCTTCGACCCACCACCAGCCTTCCTCCCACAACCATGTACTCCAACAGCCTCTTCTCCACTCGGCTAGCTGTAACTCGAAGCGTCACCTACCTTTCCTTCCTCGCTTTGGACATCGTCCTCTTCGGTCTGCTCGCTGAGTTTTACCCTCTCGTTCGTTCCATCCCCTCTTTCGTTCCTTCTTCGCGACTCTCCCTTAGAGGACCACACGCTGACCTCTCCACACCTCTCTGTGCTTTCTCACCATCCAGGCTAGCTGTGAGTATAAACCTCGACCTCTCTTCTCTCCTCCCCTCCTCCCTCCCAACCTCGCTGACCTCGCCTCGTCCCTCTTCCCTCCTCTTCTTCTCCCACCTTCACACCTCAGACTCCCACGACGGGTACTACGGAGTCATCATCATCCTATACGCCGCTCTAGCAGCGTTTTCTCTCATCGTCGTCCCTCTCTTCGTGTGAGTTTCTTCGGCTCGTTCGTTCGACCATCGTGACGACGAACGACGATGGAAGAAGGCCTCGCCAAGCTGATCGTCGTCCTTCCTTCTTCGTTCGTCCCTCTCTGATAGCTTCGTTCTCCCAGCTTCGCTCAAACGGCCATGCGTCGTCAAGGCTCTGTGGTTCGATTTTGCTTGGCTCGTTTTGCTGGTTGGGCTGTATCTGGGTCAGTCACCGTTTCGCAAGGCGGCGACGACGACGCGTCGAGTCAACTCTGGATTGATGCTGACCTCTTCTTTCCTCGCTTTTGGTTCACACAGCCGCTAGCGTTTGCTGGACCGTCATCCATGGGGAACTCAAGGAGGACTACTGCCCGAAGGAGGGCTCCCGTCTCCAACTCCCTGACGGATACACTCGTGAGCTCGTTCGAACTTCGATCAACGACTCACCTCGCCTTCGTTTGCTGACTCTCTTCACCTCGCTCTCATTCCTCAGGCTCCGCGCCTTTGCTTGGATCGACACCGTCTGGATCGGAGCCATCTTCGTAGGAAGCATCGTCTTCGGAATCGTTCAGACGAGGAGGGGAAACAGACCTGTTCGTCTCGAGTCTCGTTCTACTTTCCCTTTCTTTCCTCTCGAGCTCCCGAACTGACAGATGGTCTGTTCTGCTTTGGGCGGTGTTAAGGTCTGGACGAAGCCAATCGTAGAAGGTGCTCTGACAACGAAGGATGAGGACAGTCGACCTATCGTTTTGGACGGTTGAGTGCCCGCGACGCGTCCTTTTCGTTTCCGCCCTCGTGCTTAGTCTACTTAGTTCCTGACCTGCCCTCTATAATTATCTTCGCCGTCGACGGTTTACCGTTTCTACTTAGTTCCCTTAATCTATATCGCTTCCTTCCTTCTCATTAATCTTCGTCGAGTCTCGTTTTGCCTAAGTTCGTGTTTCCCTCGCCCCAGTTGCTCGTCCTTCCTCCAGGCGGACTGAATCACCTCATAGCTGTATCCACTAGTACACATCTTTCGGCAATCCTAATACTATTCGCCACTGTCGAGAACTGAAGTCGCGGTGCGAGAGAAGAGGAGCTTTGTCGAGCGCGACGCGCCGCGCTTCAACGACGAGCTCACCTTCAAAGCGAAAAGTACGAGTTGATACGAGGACGCTGAAACCCAGACATGGATATCTTAAGAGCGAAGGTATGAAGTATGGATGGGTCAAGCATATTAGAGGCCAAACAACAGATGGAGATAGTCTCAATCGAACAAAGAAGGGACCGATCCGAAGAAATCAACCACGAACGACGCGACGGATCAGGCTTTTAGACACTGCCCTGCAGGAGAGAGCGAGTATCCTCGGATGCATGAACCTGAGTGGAAGGAACCAGAGAGGTCAGCTTCGTTTCGTTCTTCGAGAGGGGGACAAGAGATAGGAGAGGTCAAGGAAAGACGACGAGAACTCACGAACTCGGCAGGCCCCGACCTCGCACGCGACTTCATCAGCTCCAATGATATCAGAGCAGTCAACTCCAGCTCCTCCGATGCATCCTCCGCACGAGCTGAAGAAGAAGAGGGAAGAAGGGAGAAGTGGAAGTCAATGGGAAGGTCAGGGACGAAGCAAAACGAAAGCAAGCTCGTCGCGACTTACTTGAGGTTCTCCTTGACGTTCATGCAGCCGAACCCCTTCGCGAGAGGACAAGCCATCTCCCCGATAGGGCAGACCTTCCCTCCGACGTAGGGCGACTGGACTCGTCGTTTGTAAGGTTGAACAGCAGCAGAAGCTCGAGGTTCTCCGTTCTCGCACGAGTCAGCGTAGGCGGCGTCCGTGAGAGCGACTCCTCCGGTGTAGATCTGTAGAACGAGGACAAGAAGAGTAAGCGAGAGTCTTAGAGAGGCAGGGAGCGAAGGTTCAAGAGAGGTATACTTTCGCACGAGCTATCAGCAGCCATCCTCGTCGTCGCCGCGTTTGCAGAACATCGGTCCTGCATCCCTTGCTGAAACGACGAGTAGGTCGGATCTGAGGAGTAGCCTTCTCGAGGATCTGCGTCGGAGATGAGCTCGAAGGAATATAAAAAGGAGCTCATGGCCGTCACGAGAAGGAAGGAGTCGAAAGTTGAGCTCGACGTTTTCATCCTCGCCTCGTTCTTCTCTTCCCAAGCCATCACCCTCCCCATCCCCACCCTTTTTCGAATCTGCTCCTCCGCCCTCACTTCTTTTTCGTCGACGGCTTCGATGTCTGTCTCAGGAAGCTCTATCGAAAACGAAGAGGTCCTCGATCGGAGTTGTCCTCCTTCTTGGGTCAAGCTCACCTCCCTCTTTTCCTTCCCTCTCTTCTTTTCGTCTTCGCCTTTACCCCGTCCAGAAACTGGCTGTAACAAACTTCCTATCTCGACTACCTTCGAAGCCTTCTCTTTCACTTAGCGTTCCCCTTAATTCACCCTAGGAAGGAAGGACTGATCGGTGCCTGGCAAAGTCGGGCACCCCTCTGCCTTCCTCCCTTCCCTCTTCGCTTCCCTCCCTCGTCCACCCACTCACCCTCCCTTCTTCTTGTCATCCTCCCTCTAGATAGTCTACACCCTCTCCTTAATCAACCTCGATCAGAACCGAGGATGCCCTCCTCCTCCTCTTCTCTCTTCTCTCGGTCGGGACGGGTTGATCCCAACTCAACCCTTCGACCTCACCGTCCTCCTCCTCTCGACACAGCGACCATAACTAGGAAGAACTCCTCCTGGACAACTACCACTACGACTGCGGGCGAGGACGGCAGGGACGACTCCTCCGTCTTGGATCTCTCGGACTTCCTCAAGGAGGATCCAACTCAACGAGCGAGAGGAGGAGGAGGGAGGACGGCGGATGAGTTTGGTGCTTTAGGCTCGGGTGGACTACTAGGGAGTTTTCAACAAGTCGGCCAGTGGGGGGAGAACGTAACGAGGTCCCTACTAGACGCGGTGAGAATTTGAACTCTCGCTTCTATGGGGAAGAAGAGCACTCGGAACCGAAGCTCACCTCGAACCTCTCTTCCCTCCCGTCGACCAGGCCTCCTACCGCTCTCGTTCTCCAGGATCAGGTCCCCCTACTCCTCGAGCTAACTCTCCCTTCAACCCTCCTACTCGACCACCTCCTCCGGCTCCAACCACTCGCTCTTCCTCCTACTCTTCGCCTCGAACGGCTCCTCCTCGACCTCCTCCCGCTTCCATCAACACGTCCTCCTCTTTCTGCTCAACCTTCACTCACTCCTCCTCGCCAGCCCAAACTCCAACCCTCACTCCCTCAAACTCTTCTTCTTCCCACTCTTCTCCTTCACCCTTCACTCCCTCCTCAACTCTCTCCTCCTTCGGATCCTTCTCGTCCTCCCTCTTCAGCGGCGGCGGACCTGAGACCCCTCCTCCCGGTCCTGGAGCTCAACTCCCTCCCTAACTTCTTCGTTCGCCGGACTCGTCGTCTTCCTTCGAGGAGAAGAAGCCCAAGGACGTCTTGGGGAAGCTGTGGAGGAAGGGAGCGGAGTCGATCTCGATGGGTTCGAGGAGGAGCTCGGACTCAGGAGGAGGAGCGAGGGAGGGAGGTCGCGAGAACGGAGAGGACGACGCGACTCTTCGTCCCAGGAGGTCGTCGAAACCGCTGATGGTTCGAGGGTTGTCGACTGGGAGTGTCCGAGGAAGAGGAGGGATCGAAGGAGGGACAGGGACAGGTCTCTCTCGACGACTGTCCAAGAACTTCGAATCGACGGCTTCTGAGTTCGGGACGTTCCTTCGCAAAGCCTCCTCCTCAGCTTCAACTGCGTCAAGATCAAGGACGACGACCACCACCTCCCCTCGCGACTATCCTTCCAACTCCTCCTCGACGAGTCCACCTTCACCCTCCGACCCTACCTTCCTCGCCATCCCCCGCCCTCCTCCCTTCTTCTACGGCAGAGGCGCAGACGGAGACGCGTCGAGGTCGACCACTATCCCTCCTGAGGAGGGAGTCCCTAGGATTCGAGTCAGATTTGGGAGGTCGAGCTGAGATTGGGTTTGGTGAGAGAGGCAGGTGGGAATGGGCTGGCTTTCAGTCTCCCGATGCCATGAGGACTGGCTTCAACCTCGTTCGAGGAGGTGAGTCGTGTCGCTCTCTTCTTTTCGTTTCGTCTTGAACGCGTCTGGAATCGACTCAAAGCTGACCGTCGCTTCCTTCCCTTCTCTTTGCAGATCGATCCCCCACCGACACCACCTCACCAGAATGGATTCAAGCTCAAGACCGCGATATCCCTCGCTCCTACCATCGACCTTCTCCCTCGCTCGACACTGGTCGAGAGCGGCAAACCTCGTCGACCTCGACTCTCCAACGCTACCGTCACTCCCACTCCTCCTCCCTCTCCCCGAACTTCACCATCCGACTAGGAGATTCTCCTTCCTCTTCTCCCTCGAACGAACACACACCTCGCTTCACCACCAGCAACACTCCTCCTCCTCCTCTCCTCGCAACTCCTCCTCGACCCAAATCCAACTCCTCCTCACGCTCCTCGACAAGCAGCTTCCACTCCCCTTCGCACACCATCAACCTCTCCTCTCCCAAGTTCCGCCAAGCTCGAGACTCTCCTCGCTCCTCAAACTCCCACCACTCCGACTCCCAACTCAGCAGTCCCTCCCGAAACCCCGTCGTCGCGATCCGAATCATCGAAGCGACCCCATCCAAGACTCGCTCTTCCTTCACCCACTCCTCCCCCGAATCAACCACCACCACCTCCTCACCCGAACGGCTCAGTCCTCCTCGAACCGACGGAAGCGGAGGCTCAACCGACGAGGAGGAACGAGCTTGGGCCAACGCGAAAGCAGAGTTCTCGGAATCCTTCAGTCGTCGAACCAGTGGAGCCAGCGCGAGCGATCTCCAGCAGCAAGGACGTTCGAGGACCCTCACTTCGGAATCCAACACCTCCTCCTCGGCTTCACCCACGTCGGAAGGACATCCACACCTCGTTGAATCTCCCCAGCTCACCGGCGCAGGATCGTTCTCCTCCCTCCTCCTCCTCGATGTTCGTCGTCAGCGAAGGGAAACTCCCAGCTCGATTTCGTTCACGCAGAACGTTTTGGAGAGGTACTACGAGCCGAGCATCGTGTCTTCGAGGGAGAGGGAGCGAGAGCAGTCCAACGGGTCGATGGAGACGGTGTCGGACGCGTCGTTCGTGTCGGCTGAGGAGGAGGCTGAAGGAGAGGGAGGAGCGGACGTGTTGGAGAGGTTGATGGTTCAGTTGGAGGAGAGTTGGAGTGAAGACGAGGACGAGGAGGCGGAAGAAGGACTTGAGGGTGGGAGGAGTGGGAAGACGAAGCAGGAGGGGAGATGTGAGGAGGAGGAAGGGGAGGAGGAGTGGTTCGGTGCTCTGAAGGAGGCGATGGGATATCAGTGGCCTGTTCCGCCGATGAGGGAGGTTTGGGTCGAGCGTGATGAAAGGAGTGGGAGGGAGGTGCAGAAGACCTCAGTCGTTGCTGATGGAGTCAAGCTGAGTTCCAGTCCCGAGCCATTCTTGTTCGTCGAACGAAACGAAAGCTGACATCGACGCGTTTCGTTTCGTTTTCGTCCTCAGTTCTTCACACTTGACGGTCAACCCCTCCCTGCTCGACACGTCTACATCTACGGCTGCCGTCGTGAATCCTCCTCGGAGTCTGGAACGGCGGTGCCCACTCCTACAGCCGCGTCGTTCAAGCTCAAGACTTGGAGGATGGTGAGCTGAGTTGACTCGCGTTGAGGATCTTGGTTTCGTTTTCGTTTCGCTTTCTTCCTGTCTTCCTCGTCTTTTTTCGCTCTTTTTCAATCCCATCGAGCTACCATCCCCTCCTCTTTCCTCGTACCTACCCACCTAATCTCATTCCTCCCCCCCTCCTCCTCCTCTCTTGTTCCATCGCGTCTCGTTCGCTCGCTCGCTCGTTGTTGTTTCTCTTTCCCTTTCTCCGTCTCATCCATATCTTATCCCGCACCCACACTCCCTCGCTTACATACACTCTTGCTTCCCTTCCTTTACATCCTCTTGGAAACCCTCTCCCCCTCATCCATATATGCACCCCCCCTCGCTCTTCGCAGTGCCCATTTTCTCTCGACGGATCGCTGACCTTCCGTCTCCTTTGTCTTCTTCGGCAGCTAGGAGACGAGTAAGGTTTCACTTCATGCTCGACTCAAGCCCAAGTATCAGGGCACGGTGTGACTGTCAAACCAGTACAACAAACAGACTGAACTGGAACGCGCGCGTTAGACTTCGAAGGCCTTTTCGGAGGCGCGTCTCTTTTTGCTCGCATCAAAACAAGTCGAGGGCTCGCTTTTCACTCTCTTCCTTCTCAACCACCACCCCCAATCCAACTCCCCCCCACTTCCCTTATCCACTCTCGAGTCTTCTCCTCACCTCTACTCTCTGCCTCCCTCCTCCTTACCCTCTCTTCCCACACTCCCCCGAACTTCCTCAGTCATGCTCGCCATCGTCCCCTCCCTCCTCCTCGCCGCCAGCCTCGCCAGCTTCATTCAAGCTCGAACCTACGTCGCATCCGACGTCGGCAGGATTCCGGTTGCCTTTTTCAAGGGGCAACTCGGAGGGTCTTGGAGCGGAACGGGAACTTCTGCTCTCTGCGCTGAAGCCACGGACCAGGTCGTCGGAGCCGTCGGGTTCCTATTTGGTAATGGGGACTGTTATATCTACAACAAGTACGGTCTTACATTCTCCGTTTATACACATGTCGCTCGTCGTCGTCGAAGAACCAAAAGCAAACAACGGCGCGTAGTCGTTTTCGATTCGACTCTCGCTCGCTCGCGGTCTCTGAGTGGAGAACCTCAGCCTGGGGAGGTGAGAATGAGAACGTAAGCAGCATTACGATTGGTGGTGAACGAGCATCTAGCTTCGAATAAATAAAGAGAGAGGGAGAGAGCGAAAACGAAACGACAAAACAGCAAGAGAAGAAAGCAAGTGCAAACAAGGCGAGGGACAGGTCGAAAACATGCAAGGGGGAACAAAGCAGGAGAGGGAACGAAGCAGAGGTGAGTGGATGTGAGATGGGTAGTGTAGAGGGGTAGGATTATAGGAGAGAACTCCGTGTGTGTGGGTGGTAAGAGAGAGGAGGAAGACGAGGAGAAGCGCGAGGTCGTGAAAGCGGAAGGGTCGTGACGAGAGCGAAAGAGATGAGATGGGAGAGTGAATTATCCGTCATCGGCTTCCTCAGCACCTGGGAGAGAAGAAAGGAAAGAAATATATACAGGGTCAGCAAGGAAAGCGAGGAGCGAGGGCGAAGGGCGAGCGACGGAAAAGAGAAAGACGCGTCAGCTCACCAGACAACCTCATCCTCACAACCTCGAGGACGGCCTGAGCGTCGATGGGGATATCGTTCCCCTGAAAACCTTCGGGGTAGGCGACGGGTGGGGTGTCGGGAGAAGTGAATCGTCTGCGAAGAAAGGAGAAAGACGAGATCGTCAATTTCGCGTCGCACGAAGAGGAAGAAGAGAAGCTAAGAACTCACTGAGCTCCGTGGAATCCGTAGTGAGCCATTCCGAGGCCACGAGTGGTGAACTCGTAGTCGTCTGAAGCAGAAGAAAAGGGAGGGGAAGGAGGAAGGAAGGTCAGGACGCGTCGAAGCGAAGTGCGATCGAGAGACGAAGCGAACTCACAAGCGAAGCCACCAGGGTAGAAGAACTCCATAACAGTCGATCGAGTGGTTGGCTTCATGAAAAGAAGGTGAGTAAGACCGTTTCCGTGGACACCCATGAGGATGGTGGTTCGAGCGGCGAGTCGGATTTGTTTCTGGTTGTCGAGCTTGTCCACTGCGAACGAACGAGAGGGAGAAGGAAAAGGAAAGTCAGCTCTGACTTTCGTTCTGAACTCGATCTACACCCAAGCCTCAGAGCCTCGACGAAGGAGAGAAGTCGAACTCACTCTCAACAACATTGAACTCGAACCCATCCTCCACACTCGCCTGCGTCATGACCCTCACCAACTCCTCATGTTCCTCGTTGTTGAGCATCCTCCTTCCCCAGCTCTGCCTCGAGACGTAGGTCACAACATCGGTGTGTCGGTGGCCAGGGGCGAGGTCGTTTTCAGGGACGCCGACGTACTGAAGCAGTTTGCGTCGGATGGGAGCGAACCAGTAGGGAGAGCCGGGGAGGAGGAATGCTTCCCTGTGAAATGGAAGTCCAAGTCGAAGAGGAGGGTATTAGATTGAGAGAGAACGGAGGAGAGGAGGGAGAGAGACAGAGAGGGAGAGGGAGAAGGGGACGAACGAGGCAGTTCGACCAGTTCGAGCGAAGACGGATCCTCGCATGGAAGCGGCTCGCTGTAACGACCAAAGCAGATTGAAGGGAGGAACAGTCAGCATGATAACGCGAGGAGAAAAGGAGCGGAGAAATGGACGAACGTCGGCGAAAACAAGCTGATCGTAAACGAAAGGTCGAGCGGACGCGACCCGATCGAGCTGGAAGTCCTGAGAGAACTCGAGCTTGGTTCGAGGGAAGACGGATTTCATCTGGATGAGACGAATCGGGGATGATGACCAAGTCAGCTTTGAGAGAAGCGAAGGAAGGGATGCAGGAGGAGAGCGGACGAACGATGAGACCGTTCATGCCCGAGTCTGCGTCGAGGAAACGAGTGAAAGAAGGTAGATTCAGCTCTCAGCTGCTGGCGTGTAGCTAGACGAGGTCATTACACTCACAGTCTCGCCAGTGCTCGTACCCGGTAGCGGTGAAGATCATCCTCCTGGGCATCCCGAGGTGAGTCGTGTCTCCGTACGCGTTGATTCCTCGATCCATCGACGAGAAGGTTCGCCAGAGACCGAAGATGAGCTCTGCGCCGAAGTGATAATAATGCGTGAGGACTGGGAGGTCGTGAGGACGGAGGTGAGGGTCAGTAAGCGTTTGGAGAAAAGAGGAATGTGACGTGGAAAGCAACGAACACTGAGGAGGGTCGTTGACGAGCCAGGTGGGACCAGATTGACGAATGGGAGAAAGACCGAAGTGGTGGAGAGACTCGTCGGATCGGAAGAGGACGTGAGCTTGTTCGGGAGAGATCTGAGGAGTGAAGAGAGAGGAGGAGAGTCAGTCAACTGAGAACGCTTCGAGCTTCTCAGATCTCTCGAGCGTGGTCGACTCACGATCCGCATGTTCTCCTCGGTAGGTTCCCTGGGATTGATTGAAGCGGAAGGAGGTCGAAGAGTCAGCAGGAGAAGAGGCTCGAGAGAGAGGGGGGGAAGCGAAGCAAGATCGCGTCGGACTCACCTCGACTGAACGGCCTCAGCTCCATTAAAAACTTCCGCCGATGTCGAGGTCATCATTCGAATCTCCGGAAAGGCAGCAGGTTTGGAGGTGACGATGATGAAGGTTGAGCCGAGCTGGTAGAGGTTCGAGAAGATGGTCCATCCTGCGAGAACGAACGCGAAACAAAGGGAACCGAAGGTGAGCTCGACCCTTTCCTCTTCGCGTGCCTCGACGAAGGATAGAGATGAGATTGAAGAATCACCAGGAGCGTGCTGCACCAGCTCAGTCTCATGGTAATCGACCCTTCCATCAGCTCCTCGGACCTCCTTGCCTTCCTCCTCGTCCCACATCCCGATCCCGTTTCCTCCCTCACTCCATCGATGGTGCTGTCCTCCCAAGCCAACGGTGACGCTCTTTGCGAGTCCATCCGAGCCTGTGTAGTCGATGTCCATGTGTCCGAAGCCGAAGAAAAGAGCGAGGGAGGAAAGGGTGAGGAGGATAAGAAGGAGTTCGCGTTTGGTCGGGAGCCAGGAGGATTTGGAGGAGGAGGAGGAAGAGGAGTCGTCCGAGTCGGTTGCATCGTCCGAGGAGGAGAGGGGGTGACGAGTGTGCTGGTGCTGGTGGTGTGGGTGGTCGATGGGAGGGAAGGGTTTCAGGAAGGAAGGGGAGATGGGTCCTTGAGGGTTGTGTAAGGGGAGGTAGGAAGGGAGAGGCGAGAGGAAGAGCTTCGAAGGGAGGAAGGAGGGAGGAGCCATGTTTGGAGGTTTGCTTTGCTGGAGTTGAGTTTTGATGGAAAGAGAGAGCGTGGGGTTGTCGAGAGAGTCTATCGAAGACTTGAGATGTAGTAGTCCTGCTGGGGGATGGCTGCCTGAGCGAAGTCGAGGGAGAGGGGAAGAGGAGGGAAGGATGGATGGATGGTGGTTTGGGAGTCTCCTTGGTTCCTCGTTCCTTTTTCTTCTTCGACTTCGAGTCAGGCGGGGATCAAACAAAGGGAAACAACAAGTGACGAGGCTGCTCATCAAGCAGTCAAGAATCGTTGTTCTCCCTTCCTGCCCTTTGATTCGAGATCGAGGTCGCCGGGAGAGGGGGAAGGAGGTGCGAGCTCGCCCTTTGTTCTCGAGATGAAAGGGAGCTGCGCGAACAGAAATCGTTTCAGATTTGCTCGCCCTCGCTTTTCTCCGAGGCGAGTAGAAGAGCATGAAAGGCAGCTCGGTGAGAGTCTGAGAGGGGTGGGTCGAGTCCGAGGTGCGGCAGGGGTTAGGCGGAAGGGAGCGAGTGTGAGCTTCGAGCGACGACGCGTCGCCTCGCCGATTTTCTCCTTGAAGGTATCGCCTCTGGCTCCGTGAAAGTCCATACAACATCCACATCATCGGTGAAACGGGCACAGGAGCAAATGAGCAGAAGAAAGATAAGAAGAATCAACACGTCACGTCCGAGACTACAACGTCAACAAAACGAGATCGAGGCAACGAGATCACCACAGCTTTACCTAACGAGCTCTATGTAGTTTCCAGGGAAGACACCCCGCTTGGGGTTCATTCCTACTTGTCCTGTCCACCTGAAAACACGAACGAACGAAGGGGGGAGGCAGGAGGTCAGCGTCGAACGAACGAGACGAGGACAAGCGACTCACCAATCCTGCTTCTTGTCCGTCTTCTTGGTGATCAAGATGACGTCTCCTCGCTGGAAGGCGAGATCGCCGTCCTGCGAGCGAGGAGAGGAGAAAGGGGAAGGGGAAGAAGAGGAGGGAAGGAAAGCGAGGTCAGTTCGACGCGTCGAACGAAGACGAAAACGAGAACGAGACCGAGAAGCGACTCACCTCCACCCCTTTGAAATCAAACACTGCCACTCCCCTCCCCACCACTCCAGGTACATGCTTGTGTTCCGCACCGATATCACCCCTCTCCAGCGCCTCCTCCGTGCTCGCCAACGCCTTGTTGAGCAACTGACTCCCACTCCCGCTTCTCGTTCGACTGATCCCCATCCTAGCCTTCTCGCCGAGCACACCCCAGTCCTCCTCGGCCTTGAGTTCCGGCTCGGGGTCGTTTGGGTAGACGGGCGAGGGAGGAGCGGGAGAGTTGGAGTTGGAGGTGGTGAAGGAGGAGGAACGAGGGAGGAACGACGAGAACGGACGCGACTTCTTTTTGGAGGGAGTGACGGAACCGGAGTCGTAGTTTTGGTAATGATAGGAGGTGGTGTTGATGGGTCGAGAGGAGTTGGAGAACTGGTGGCCGTCGTCGAACGAGGAGCGGTTGGGCTCTTCGGCGAAGGAGGAGTGGCGAGGTTGTTGTTGCTGTTGAGAGGGAGGGGTGGTTCGACGTCTGGTGGGAGCTTCCTCGTTGTCCCAGGTCATGAGATCTTCCTCCTTGGGTCCGCTGCCGACGTCTTCCGAGGAGAAGTTGGACTCGAAGTGAGTGGCGAAGGCTGGAATGGCCGAGGCGGTGGAGGAGGCTCGAGTGCGTTGAGGAGAGGGATGGGCGATTCCGCTGAGGTCGTTGAAGGAGGGTTTATTAGAGGAGGGGATGTAGGTCGATTCTGGACGAGATCGAGCCGTATCGGCTTGGTTGTTGTAGGCTTCGCTCGTCGTCGCGTATCCTTCTGGCGCGTCGACCGATCCCTTCGAGCCTCCTCGACTTCGGAACGACATCGACTTGAACAACCCAGGCTTGCTCGGACTTCCGTTCTTGGAAGGACTCTCCGATCTCGCAGCCTCAGCCTTGATGGACGAGACCGAGTCTCCTCTCTTCCTCCCAGAGAGCAAGCTGCCACTCCTCGCTCGACCCATCGTCGACGACTGAGCGTTTCCGTTCGAGCCGATCCCAGGGAAGCCGTACGACGATCCTCCTCCATGTCCGATGCTCGAAGGACTTCCTTTGGATCCGTAGCGGTCTCCTCCAAAGTCGTCGAGAGCGGGAGAGTGAAGAGGAGAGTCGTTGACCCAAGTCTGTCCTCCAGGGAGTCCAGTTGCGGAGGTGATTCGTTGAATGAGAGCTTCGGCGAAGGGAGGGACGGGGATGACTCCCGAGAGGAGCTGTTTGGCGGTGACGGGTGACTGGTAGGCGATTCGGTTGGCACTGGAGAGGGAGGGAGGGAAAGGTCAGACGAGAGGTCGGGACGGAGGGAGGGAGGGCAGCGAAAGGACTCACTCTTGACGCTCGACGATGACTGAACCCTCCAACGAGACTCCACCGAAGAGACCCTTGGTCTTGGAGTAGCTGTACATGGCAGCGACCTTCCCCTTGGAGCTGAGGTTCCCACTCCCTTCAGCGTTCCTTCCTAGAGGACCGACGGCGAGCTGCGAGGCGGAGGAGGACTTCGGTTCAGTTTCCCAGAGCTCTCTGGGGGAAAGAGAAAAGTGAAAGGAAACTTCACTTACACTCATGTTCCCTCCCAAGCTCAAACTACCAGCGGACATGAAGCTCTCGACTCCACTCCTCGAGTTGAGGACCTGGGAAAGGGAAACGAAAGTCGGAGGAAGGAGATGGGACGAGGTGAGCTTCTCGGTTTCTGTTTGAGCTCGTTCGACAAGGGAGATCTTGAACTCACGATGAGGAAGTCCGTCACCTCGGCACCAGCTTGACCTCCGAATCCTACACCAGCAGTTCCGATAGCGGAAGGAGCACTCCAGTCTGAGGAAGAAGGAAAGAGAAAGAGAGAAGCGACCTCGGCGGGTCAGCTCCGGTCGGGCGACGGAGAAGTTTCGCCGTCGAAAGGACGAAAGAGGGAAAAACTGATGGACTCACTTCCATCTGGGAGCTTAGCGATGACAATACCTGATCCTGCTCGAGCTGAGACGAGGAATCCAGCTCTGGAAGAGGAGGGAGGGAAGCGAGGAGGGCCGTCAGTATGGGCCGAGCTCGAGGGAGGAGGGAAGCGAGGAAGGGGAAGGCAAAGGAAAGGAAAAAGGCTACTGACTTTACGACTGTAAAGATACAGAACCCTTTTGCTCTTTCTAGGATGTGTCTTGGGATGACCTTGTCGAGACCGTTGTTGGATCCATCCAGGAAGGAGGACACTGGAGGGAGGGGAAGGGAAAACGAACTCGTCAGCTTGAGCTCTCTCCCTCTTCTCTCGTGCGAGTTCAAGTGAGCTCTCTTTGACAGAAAGAGAAGGGACTTGACTCACGAATCTTGGTAGCCTTTCGACACTCGTCGGGGAGCTTGACTGCAGGAGGAAAAGGGAGAGTCGAAGGGGAAGGACGAGCAGGGAGGAAGGAACCAAGGACGAGGTCGTACGAGCGGACGAGGGCGAAGGAGGGGGAAGATGGAAGGGAACGAAAGGGTCAGCAACTGTCTCTCTACCACGGTTGATGGAAGAGACGGACCTGGTACTGGAGAGTTGAAACCCATAGCGAAAAGAGTTGGTACTTTGCGAGGGCAGGAGGACGTGGTTGGAGGAGACGAGTCGTCTCGAACGTCATCCTCCCTCCAGCCCGGCTCCCTTTCGCTCCCCTTCGACGGCCATCTCCCTCTCTTCTCCCCTTCCCTTCTTACCTCCATGTCCGCTTCCCCCTCCCAACTCGAGGTGTCTGAGCTCGCCAGACTGTTCGGAATCCGAGAAGACGCTCCTTCTCGCCATCTCCTCGTTCGAGAGGATGCTGAAGCGAATCAAGCGTTGGTGAGCTCGATCTTCCCTTCTCCTTCCCTCCCTCTTCTGTTCTGACCTCCCTGTCTCCCTCTCGATCTCCTATCCCAGTCTAAAGCTCTCGATACCCTTGAAGATCCCCCTCCCTCCGATTCTGTTCTCGTACGCTCTCATCCACAAGTGGACGGTGTCCAGAGATGACTTCTACTTCCCTCTCCGCTCCTCGTCCCCGTCAGGCCGAGTTCATCAGCCGATATCTCCTAACCCTCGTCCGAATCCTTAGAGAGGTCTCACCCGCTTCCGCCTACACCACCAACATCCTCCATCTTCTCTTCATCGTCAGGGGACAACCCATCTATCAAACCTCCTTCCTTCGACACGACCTCGCTCGAGATCTGCCCACCTCCCTCGTTCGACGTCTCCTCTCTTACCCTCCCACTCACCTCGACTACCTCGTGAGTATGCTTACCCTATTCTCTGTCTCTCTCTATAACTTACTTTGACCTTACTGATTCCTTTTCTCTCGTTTCCTCAGCAATCCAGCTCCACAGAGAGGGCCTCTGAGCTCCACGCGAGACCTTGGTCCGCTGCCTTCTCTCTCCTTCGCGACCTCCGTGTTCTCGAGGAACTCGTCGAGGCCTCGATCCGGTTCGGACCAGCAGCCAAGACCAGCTTCAACGACATATCCCCCGACCTCATCCGTCAGCTTGTCTTGCTGCTTGGGAGCTGGCTTTCATCTCCCGCCGTTCGACAAGCAAACGCTGGCGCGGAGAGCCTCGACGCGTCTAGGTCGACGTACGATCTCGCGGTGATTTTCAAGAGACGAGTCATCATGACCTGGGTCCTCTTTGACGATGAAATCCCCCCTGAGATGTCGAGGAAGTTCGTGACTTGGATCGAGAAAGCGGGGAGGATGAGGGAGTGCGGACGAGGCGAACCTGATCTGGTCGAGCGTTGGCTTTGCGAGGTGGAGGACTGTGGTGACGAGGGCCAGGCCTTGAAATCCTGCTCGAAAGTGAGTGAATCTCAAACTCTTTTGCATCCTTCTCGCGACTCAACCTGACGACAGGCCCTCCTCGTTTCCAGTGCCTCTCCGTCGCGTACTGCTCCGTCGGTTCGTCGTCTTTCCTCCCCTTCCTCCTCCTTCGTCTCTCGCTGCATCTGACTCTCTCCTCTCCTTCTTCTCGTCATTTGGATAGATCACCAACGAGCTGACTGGAAGAAGCACAAACCTCTCTGCTTCAGACCGAGCCGGTGCTGAGCTCGGTACGCGTCGAGGCACGAGGTGATTCGTTTTCGTAGTTTGACGACCAGTGAGTCCATCCACTACTCTTCGAGAGCGAAGAAAGCGGAGGCTGTATACGAGGACTAAATACCTCGCTCACTTTTCCTCCCACAGTTCGTCCGTTGATGTGATGCGGCGTTTTTCGTTCACCTCGAGCTCCCTCGACGCGTCTCGTCCCGAAAGAACGATCGATTCCCGAGCTGCTTCTTCTTTCTCTTCCATCTGGTGAGCACTATGTAGTCCTACAGAAGTGAGTCCATGTTTCCCTCAGCACGCACGAGCCAGCGAGCTCTTCTCTTGAGACTAGACGACGACGTTATGATCCTGACCGACCTTCCTCCTTTCGTCGCAGACCGACTTTGTTCTCGTTTCAAAGGCCAACTCAGTCCGTTTCCAGATAAGCCTTCCTTTCTTCCCATCCCTCCCGAAGAAAAGCTTCCTCCTTCAGAGCGCTCACTGACTCTCACCCTTATCTCACTCCCTCCCCCGCTTTCTCTCGTCTCAGCGCGTCACTGGAGAAGGACGAGAGACCTCCCACGTTCTGCTCGATTTTGACCCACCAGCCTCCCTATCCACCCTCACCCCAGTCAGAGCTCCACTGCTACTGACGCGTTGGAGTTGGGACCGGCGTACCAAGCAGGAGCTCCCTCGAAACTCGAGCGATACAAGAACGACGTGGTCTCTCGTCTTCCCTTCTCTGCACCCAACCACCACCATCAACACCTCAAGACTTCAACCTTCCCTTCTTCTCCAGCCACCACCTCCACCTCAAGCCAACTCCTCAAGATGACTGTTACCGAATTCCAAGCCGATGGTGTTCTGTTCGACATGGTTCGTTCGCTTTCCTTATCGCTTCGTCTCGTCTCGACTCGTCTCTTCGCGATCGAGCTCGCTGACATCCCTTCCCATCATTCCCTCTCTTCTCCCTTCGCTTCACAGGACGGCACCCTCACCGATTCCATCGCCGCCGTCGAAGCTGCCTGGGGACAGGTCGCTCGAGAGCTGGGTCTGCCTGAGGAGGAAGTCATGTTCGTCCTTTCCCTTCCTTCGTCCCTCTTCTTCACTCGCGACCCTCGACTGACCTTCCCCTTTTCTTCCTTCCTCGAATTCAGCGCTGCCACTCATGGGAAGCGAGCTATCGACAACCTCGGATCCTACAAGCCTCACATCAAGGCTCACGAGATGGACGCTGAGGTTGAGAAGGTGAGCTTCGACAACTTTCTCTTTTGCCCTCGACTCGCACGCGTCTCTTTCTCTCGCACGAGCTTTCGCGTACTAACTGCTTGCATCCTTCCCTTTCTTCTCCGTGCTCATCGTTCTAGTTCGAGAAAACCATCCTCGACTTCGCCGGCTCCTACCAGAAGCGACGGGCTTACTCATTCTGCTCATCGACCTCATCCAACTTCACCTCGGGCTACGACTCCAGCAACTTTTCCGTCAACTCCTCTCGACGATCTTCGATGCACGAACAAGGGTTCTCATCTCGACCCTCCTTCTCTCGGCTTGCGGAAGGGATCAAGGAGGAGGACGTCCAGTCGGCTCTCGACGACGCGTGGGACGCTGAGGGAGACGCCGTCGACATGTCGGTTCGGATCCTGCCTGGAGTTCGTGCGATGATTGATTCGCTTCCTGAGGGAAAGTACGCTGTTGGTGAGTTTCGTCTCTCTCTCTTTCATGCGGTACCTGGGCCGGAGGGCTCCTCGACTCGAGTTTTCGACGCGTCGAGCTGACCTTCGCTGTCCTTTCCCCTCCTTCTCCAGCCACATCTGGAGCCAAGACCTACGCCCATGGAGCCATGACTCGTGTTGGAATCACTCCTCCCAAGGTCACCATCACCGCCGACGATCCTCGACTCGAGCGAGGAAAGGTTCGTCTTCTTCTCAAGCTCCACTCCTCGTCTCGTTCAACTCTCGACTGACTTCCCTCCTCTTCTCCATCTCCCTCTCCCTCAGCCCTTCCCCGACCCCTTCCTCCTCGCCGCCAAGGAGCTCGGAATCCCCTGCAAGGACACCGTTATCTTCGAGGACTCTCCTTCTGGAATTCGAGCTGCTGTCGCCTCGGGAGCGACGGTCATCGCGGTTTGTACTTCGCACGCGAGGGAGAAGATTGAGGATTGCGGGGCGGATTACAGTGAGTTCATCATCTCTTATTCCTTTTTATTGGACCCTCTAGAAGAGACTGATCGCTCTCCTTCGCGTCTGCAGTCGTCGAGAACATGGAGAAGGTCTCCGTCAAGACTCTTCCCTCCGGTCGACTCTCGTCCTCCGTCAACGCCTAGATGCGCGCTTTCTTCCTTTTCCTCAGCTCTCGCTCTCTAACTACCCCAGTCGCATACACATAATCTTGTACCACCTCTCGTATCATCTCTGCCCCGTCTGCTTGTTCTGTCGTTCCCTGTCTGTTTGTCTTGCTCTTCCGTCCTCTCGCCTCGTTCTCCTCTGTAGCTTTTTCTTCTTGCTCCTTGACCTTCCTACAATATCAATGACCGTGTACTATCAAGATAAATGAGATGGGTTGGAGCGAGTGAAACGCGGCGGAGACGGAGAGGAAGAACGGGGACGAGGAACCGGACGCGTCGTCGAATCTAACGACTCATCTCCTTCAGGTGGAGCTCTCCTCCGACTTCCAGCTGTGACGACACTTCGCAGATCCGAAAGTCTGGTTCTACCTCGTTTTCCCGGACCCGTGACAGAGATGATGGGTAGACGCCGACAAGACGCGTCGACCCTCACTTCCTCTCGCCTCGCTCTCCCCACTCGGGCGTTCCAAGAAGAAAAAGGATGCGTATCGTTAATGGGACTGAAAGCCTAGTGAATGAAGGGAGTGCTACGTAAAAATCAAGTTCTGAGAAGCGGGAAGGATAAACCAAGGAGAAGGAAAGCAAAGTCGTAAGAAATGAAGTGTGAAGGACGAGAAGGGAGAACAGACGTAAAAATGGGAGCGAGGCGATAAACAAAGGCAGAGAGGGAAGAAGGATACCGAGTGAGATAAGAATCCTATCTACCCAGAAGACGATCAAACCAAAGAGGACGAAACGGAGAAAAATGCAAAGACAAACGTTAAACGACCGACGCGAGACCGCGAGCTCACTGCTCACAGCTCCTCCTCCTCCATCCCCATCCCCACATCCCCTCCTCCTCCGTGCCCGTGAACGTGCACATGACCAGGCGGCAGTTCTCCGACCCTCCTGTTCACCAACCAACCGACCTCCTGAACCCATCGATCCCTCACCACGCCCATCTCGCTCTTCATCCTTCCTTCCAGGACTCCCGTCTTCCCTCCTCCCGATCTCGACGCAAGCGAGTCCAGTTCTCTGATCCACCCATCAGCCACTCCAGCACCGACCATTCCACCACTCTTGTTGACGAGTTGATCTACGGAAGAGATCCATCGAAGCCATTCCTCCGCGATTCGAGGCCAGAGGATGTCGAGCGAGGGTAGAGGCGAAGGGAGGGTTGAGGAGAGACGGAGGAGGAGAGTGGTGTTGGCTTGGAGGTAAGGGAAGGTGGTGGTTGGGTGGTGAGGAGTTGGGGTTGTGGTGAAGTAGGGGAGATGGGATTGGATCTGGGAGGAGGGAGGGAAGCGAGAGGTCGTCAGCTCGGTTCGCCAACGGCTTGTTTCAGGGTTCGCAGAGATAGAGAGAGATGGATGGGACTCACCAGACTAGCAAGCTCTCCTACAGGTCCTTGGATCCTTCCCAGAACGTAGCTCTCGCTGACTCCTCCTCCTCCAAAGATACTTCCTCGGGAGGACAACGACGACGAGTGATTGACGGGAGACCATCCGAAGGGAACAGCGATTCGGATCTTCTCGTCCGCTAGACGTAGAGCTTCGAGAGCTGAGGAGAGGGAAGGAGTAGGGATGAGGGAGAGGAGAGTTGATTTGAGTTCTGGGTGAAGGGTGACGAGGGAAGTGAGGATGGGGAGGAGAGAGGTCGAGGGAAGGAGGGCTGGAAGGTCGCAGGTCAAAGGGGAAGGGAGGTTGAAGGTCAGTCGGTCGTTCGTTTGTTCGTCTCTTGGACTCAAATTTGCAGACGAAGACGGAGAAAGAGCTGCAGACTAACCTAGTAGTACTCCTACGTCTACCCCATCTTCTTGTTGAGAAGGTTTCGCAGGGGAGGAGTGAGAGTCGAGTTTGGTTGGTTCCGATGGATCGACCCTGCTCTTCTTCCCTCCTCTCCTACCAGCAATCTGCCTCTCCCCTCCTGCTCCTCCTGCGTTGCCATGGTGACCTCCCATATCCGAGTCCTCTCCCTCCTCGTCATCATCGTCGTCTTCCCTCCCTCTCCTCTTTGAAGAGTTGGTTGAGGTCGACGTGGAAGCTGACTTCCTCTTGAGGTTCGCTGAAGGGGAGGGAGCTGACGTTCCATACGAGGTAGAGGTAGAGGGAGCTCCAAAGACTGAAGGAGAAGGAGGTTGATAAGGTCGTCCGAACGAGGAGGAGGGAGTCGTAGGATGAGGGTGAATGGAGGGACGACGAAGAGGACTGCCGAAGGAGGAAGGAGAGTGGAGAGGGGACGAAGGAGTTGAAGTGACTCCTCCTCCTCCTCCAAAGCCGAATCCGAAAGGAGAAGGATTCGATGGCCGTGGAGGGAAGGAGAGGGGGAACACGTTGGCCATGAAGAGGGAGGAAGGGAAGGGGTCAAGCAGAAAGGGTGGGGAGGGAAGATGATCGGTTGAGGGAGGAGGGAAGCCGACGAGAGTTGAGCGAACGAACACAACTTCGCTAGTTCGCCAGATGCATGGTTTGGACTCCGAGGAGGGACGACTTTCTTTGCAGATTTTCTCGACGCGACCTTCTTCAGATTGTTATTGAGACCGAGATCCAGCTGGAGCGTCGAGAAAATTCACGCACTTGATCGGAGACAAGGAAGAGAAGCGAAAGGCTGCTCAGGACGAGCCCAACGTCGAACGAAGCTCATCCTTCGCGAGTTCACTCCCAACTCCTTCTTCGACCTACGTCCTCCTCCCCCCCGCTTCATCACTTTTCGCTCGCAAACTTCGAAGAATGGAATCCCAAGTGAGTCTAGATCAACACGTACGCGAGAAGAGAAATGTGCTTGCAAGCACCCTAGCGTCGCTCGAAACGAGGGAGGGAAAACAACCGACGAGCTCACGCACCCCCTCCCTCCTCCCTTCCCTTCCTCTCCTCCTTCCTTCCAGATCTCCACCTCCTCAGCAGTCTCGGAAGCTCGCCACTTCGCAGACCTTATGGGAATTGGCGAGGATGATCCTCTTGGGTATCAAACCAAGCCTTGGAGGGTTCGTTCTCGTCTCTTTCGTTCTGCTTCCCTTTCTGCTTCAGATGATGAAGCTCCCAGACTGACACTCGGATTGCTCACTGAAATCATGTCCTTCACCAGGGCGAGTCCTTCACCCTTGCCAAAACGTTGTCAGAGCCAGCGGGGGTGAGCAAGCCCTGTTGTTCCTCCGTCCCCTTGACTCGACTGGACGCCGCCGTCGGTCCTGACCCTTCACGAGCTTTCTCCTTTTCTTTCCCCCCCTTAGGCCGAGTTCTGTGCGAGATACCTCCCAACCTTCATACATATCTTGAAACGGCAGGAGCAAGTCCTTAGCGTCTACGCGATGACCAGCATCCTCGCCCTCGTGCGCCTTTCGTCCCAACCTCTCTTTCGTGGTCACTTCCTCCGAACGAGCACTGAGGCAGTGGATCTCTTGACGGTGTTAGTCGGCATGGTCTCCAGTTACAAGCCCTATTCCGAGCAACTCACCGTCCACGTCAGTTGGTTGCTTCCTTCGTGCTGTTCCCGTTCAAACTTCGACGCGTCCGATCTTGACCTCTCTTGTTTGTTCCTTCCTTACAGATCACGATCTCGTCCTTAAAATGCCTATGCCACATCATCCAAGTCATTATCAACGAGTCCCTCTGCCACGGTTACGCCGCCCAAACCAATCTCACCCTCTCTCCCTCCCAAGGAGCCGACTTCCTCTCCTCCTGCCGAACCTACCTATCGGCCCCGCTCCTTATCGCCACAAGAACGGATCAGGATCCGGCAAAGTCGAACGGCCAGTTCAAGTATCGCCTTCAGCAGTTGCCGATGATCCTGGGAGTGGAGGGAGCTGGAGAGGTCGCCATGACGAGTCGCGTCCGAGCCATCGCGACGTCCGAAGGATTACTTCATTGCAAGTTCTCAACGGCGAAGCTGGACTCGGACGGATTCGTTGAGGGTTCCGGATGCGGAGAGAAGATCCAATTGAGATCAAAGCTGATGTTCTGTTCGATCGTGAGTCGTCTCTTCTTCGCTTCTCGCTCATCGCGCTCGTTCTCTCATCTCGACTGATCATCGCTCCGCTCTTCCCCTCAGTGCAAATCGGTCGCCTACTGCTCTTCCGGTTCACTCGCATCTCTCTCGCCCTCCCTCTTCTTCTCGCTTGTCGAACTGACTTTCGTCTCCCCTCTTGACGCGTCGTCTTCAAACAGAACACCAACGAGCCGACTGGAAGGAGCACAAGAAGCTCTGCTTTACTCCGACCTGGTGATGTGGACCCCCGGAGGTGGTAATGAGGAGGCTGAGCCAGGTGGAGTAGAGTTGGAGACGAGGGGAGAGGAAAGATCTACATGATGAGTTCATCTCGACCTCTCTCGAACGAAGCTGGAACGCGCTGCAAGCCGGTCTCTACGTGAATCAATTCATTCCTGCCTGTATCGTTGTCTCTCTCTCGCTCTAGTCTCCGCGTTTGACGAGAGACGAAGACGGAGAAGACGACGGCGAACGAGCTCGCGTCGTCGTCAGTTTGCGCCTTTCGATCGAGGAGAGGAAATCACAAAGGCAGAAAAGAGAGGAAGGGTAGGGGAATTCGATCAAGGTGGTATATAAACAAGTAGACCCCGCTGTAGAAATTCAGCAGCACGCAAGCAAGAACAACAAGTAAAGTCGGATCCAGAACGAAAGGGAACGAAAAAGCGCCGAAAACGAGCGAGGGAGCTGAGTTCTGAGCTGAGCAGTGAGGCTATAGCTAGGTAGTAGATAGTCTATCAGAGGGTACGTACTCGAGACGCCGCCGGGAGACAGGCAAATCGAGAGGAAGGACGAAAGGGATCGCGAGGCGTCGATTGATGATCCCTCAACCACCCCCTCCCTTCCCCGTCTTTGGTCGCCTATCCATCAACCCAATCAGGCTACCCTCGTTCACACCCATCTCGGTCCAGCTCTTCTCCTTCCCTCCCCGTCTCTCCGCCTCACTCGACGACGAGGACGACGCCGACTCATGACTCCTTTCCCCTCGTTTGGCCATCCTCGACAGTCCCAACCCAGCCCTCCCATCGTCCGCGCTCGAGCTCCTCCCCTCCCAACCTCCCTTCGCTTCCACTCCTCCAATCTTCGACCCGCCGCCCAAGAGAGTCGTCCTCCTCCCCGTTGCGCTCGAGCTCGAGGAGCTTCCGCAACTCGACGAGCTGTCCGCCGAGCTTGTTCGACTTCCCATCGAGGGTCGTCTCGACGACGAGGACGTTCCCATTCCTGGGTTTTGCTGTCCAGACGAAGACGATGACCTAGCGTGGAAGGGTGATCCTGGTGAATGGATGAGGGACGAGTTTTGGAGCCTAAAGGGAACGGGGGCTGGGGGTTGGGGATGATGAAGGAGGGAGGTTGGAGATCGAAGACCAGTGGAAGATCTGCTTGGTGAGTTGGAAGTAGAGGTAGAGACGGTTCGGATGTGTTGGATGGTTGAGGGGTTGGGCTTGGAGCTGGAGTTGAAGGGCAGCGAGGTGGAAGAAGACGAGGCGGACGAGAGGGTGGAGGGAGCGGTCGATGGACGTCGACGTAGTTTGGTTTTGGATGAGGAGGAGGAGGGCTTCGACGATGATGGGAAGGCGAAGGGAGGAGGAGATGGCGAGGAGGTTATAGGGTTTCCGAGAGTGAGGTAGGATCCTGTTGTGGTCGCAGTCAAAGTGAAGGGAGGAGGTCAGAAGGAGGGAAAAGAGAACAGATGGAATCGCGAGCTCGGCGAGCGAAACAGAGTCGATCGAACCTTCGAGCTCAACAGTCGAGTCCCTTCCTCCGGAATCTGATCTCGATGGGGAGATCTGAACCGAGGCCATCGTGAACGAACTGTAGTAGAGCTGAGAGGGAGGCGAGAAGGAGGGATGAGGTGGTTTGAGGAAAAGAGGGAACGCAGAAGGACGAGACAAGATCGACGCAAATGAACTCTTCGGCTCCCGCCTTGGTCAAGTTTGTGCTTATCAGCCGAGATCAGTCAGAGGGGGCTCTGCCTGCCGAGAGTAACATGCTGAGGAAAGGTTCGACGAGAGACACAAGTCAGCACGACTGAAGCGGGAAAGGAGGCGATAGAGAGACGAGAGAAGAAAAGAAGGAGAGGGAGAGGTCGGTCGAGCTCACCATCGAAGAAACCGCCCTTGCTCAACGCGATCTCTACTGGAAGGTGCCGTTGACTGCGCATGCTATGAGAGAGCGTCCTGAAAGAGTGTCGAGATGAAGAAAACCTGCGTTAGAAGAACGAGAGGGGCCGGAGAAGATGATTGTTGGCTGCGAAGCGACCTCGACAAGTTGAGCTGAGAGCTCGCTCTTCCTTCTTTTCGCTTCCGACCACGAGCAACTCACAACGACGACCTCGAAGTGCTGCATCTCTTCCATAGCCTCGTAAAGAAGAGTGCAGAGATCCTCATGCCGTGAGTTCTTCTGCCATCAGATCTTCGAGTTCGCTCGAGGAAGGAGTGACGGGAATCGTTGAGCTGATCCCCTTCCTTCCTTCCCCCTCCTCTCCTCCCTCTCTCCCATCCCTTAAACCAGCTCAGCTTCTTCTTTGGCTTCATCCCGTCTCGAACCTTGGTTTCGCTTCGATAATCGAGTGCCTACGGGGGGAACCCTCAGACCTTCAACGTCTCTCATCGCCTTCCTCCTCTTTCAGCCCAACACGAGATCTCTTCTGTTTGCTTTCGTACGCTCGCTGGAACGTCGAAGCTGGGAGCAAAGCAGATCGAGTTCTGCTGTAGGATGCAAGGTGGCGATGCTGGAGAGGCTGAAATCATGGAGAGAGAGCGACGACGATGTCAAGCAGCTCGTGAAGCAGACGAGGTCTGGGAGAGGATGGCTCGAGGAAGCGACGCGAAGCTGCTGTTGTAAGTCCTGTTCTTGGGAGATCAGCTGAACCACCAACGACGATTACATTTCTGATGTCGCGCTCTATGCTTTCCCTCTTCATCGGACAGCTGTCGTTCAGGAAACACGTCGAAAAGGACGACGTCTCCGTCTTCGTTCTCTTCTCCTCTGCTACTCTTTGTCTCTCGACGCCCCAAGGTTCGCTCCACCTACCTTTGACTTATCAGCTTCCTTCCCTCGGATATCGACTCCCTGGCCAGTCCCGCTGACTCTTATTATCTCGCTGTTTAGCAGAGTGATCAACGTCAGATCGAGCGAGAAGGGGGAGTCAGCACCCGCGACGAGCTCGGCCGTTCACTCGCTTCAAACCTCGTCTCATCAGCTCTGAATGAGCTGGAGAATTTTCCGACAACAGAGGTAAGCACAATGTATCCCGCTTTATCCTGCTCTGCCTAGAACTCGACGCGAAATTGAGACGCTGCCACCTCGATCGCGTTTCGTTCGCGGATCCGTTTCCGTTTTTCATCATGACGGACAAGAGCTCCTTCGTCCCTCCCAATTTTTGGGATAGCCTTCTCCCCTCGTCTCCCTGCAACCCCTTCGTCCTCTTCGCCACCACATCTCCACTAGGAAGTCAAGACATTGCCTCTCCTGCAAAAGGTGAGCTCGTCGTTTGAGCTCAGACTGGACGAACGAATTTGGCGAAGAGCTCACCTCCTCTCTCGATTGCTCTCTTTCTGCGGTCCACCTCCCACTAGCTCAACCAACCTCGCACCACCCGACCCATCCTTAAGCTCATGGCAGCAGGTCCTCCTCCAAACAACCGCCGCTCCTCTTCGACTCAGCCTACCTCCTCTGCAAGTTCGCCCTCCCACGAGCTCGACGTCACCGACTCTCGCTCCCAACAACTCGAACCCCCCGTCCCTCGCTTCTCTCCCTCTGGACTCCTCAGCTCTTTTCGAGGTACGACTCATCAAGAACACCCTCGATCTCGGTCTCGCACCTCCGAGCCTCAGGTTTCTCGCCGGTCCAGTCGAGCCATTGGGGAAACGTCGAGCTCAGAGACGTCGTCGTCGGAATCGGAGGACGAGGAATCAGGAGGACTTGGAGATCTCGTTCGATCCCTTCACGAATCCAACGAGACCCAATCGATTCGGAACAGTCGTCGGAAGCGAGCCAAGGAGGAAGACGACTCGGGGAGTGTTCGTTCTCGACGGACGGACTCGGCTTCGACTCGAGGAGGACCCTCAAGGAACAACAGCCGAGTCGAGACCTTGAGGTCGGGAGCTGGTAGTAGGCTGGGAAGGGCTGGTTCGACGGCATCTGGAAAAACTGGGACAGGTCCAGGAGACGAGGAGGGCATCGCCGGAGAGGGAGGACTTCCGACGGTGGAAGAGAAGTCGTCGTCTTTCAACTCGACATCTCGCCCACCTCCCCCAGCGCCGTCAGCATCATTCACCCAACGAATCCTCCATCCTCCTCCTCACCAACAACCTCACGAGTCCGATCCCATCTCAGGCTCCACCTCTCCAACGATCACAAATCTTTACCCTCGATCCACCTCCTCGACGCGTCTCCCCGACCCTTCCCCTTCCCCTTCAACGAGCACCCCGAACGACTCCGCATCCGTCTTACCTCGCTTCAACACGCGTCCGTCCTCGGCTTCGACCCTCGACCCTCGTCGGCACTTACAGCAGAACCATCAAGATCTCAATCAGCCTTTCATCCCTCAGGTTCCCCGCCAAGCTCAGTCGATTCCTCACAGGATCGGTGGTCTCATCTCCAACTACCTCTCCGTTCTTGACCCTGGAGGAAGAGCTTCGATGCAGCAGGATCTCCACGCTGGAACGGCGCCGCTCAACACCATCGCCGCCCTGATCGCGACGACGTGAGTTCTTCTTGACTTCCCTCATCCTCGCTCGAAGCAATCAGACAGCTTACCTTGGACACTTTCGTTATTTTTTCGCCGACTTCAGCGGTAATTCTTGCTCATACACTCTGTTTTCGCTCGCTCTCTTCGTCAAAACTCGAACTGATCACTCTCGCCTCCTTCTCCCCTCGACGATCAGGAAACCTCTCTGGAGTCGTCAGCCCTGAATGTGCTACGATCGGGCCCGTTTGGTCCTACGAGGATCGAGGAGACGTCAGCGGTGGGAGCGGAGGCCGTCGTCTTTCGAGATACACGCGTCAGTGAGTTCGAGAGCTTTCGCGTCGTTCTTCCTCCTCTTCCCTCGTCCCGTCCGCTGACTCTGTTCCTTTCGCACGCTGTAATCATCAGGGAAGCAGTCGAGGACCCCGAGATGAAACAAGAGGTCGACCGCCGAGACAAGGAGGACCGAAAGCACGACCGGCGCGTCCAAAGGAGAAGACGAGTTCGCTCCGAACGCGAGGAAGCGGCTCGAAGTACTCCTCAGTCGTCGGAATCGGAAGCTGAACACAGCGAGGAGGTCGAAGAAGGTCAGACCAACTTCAACGAGCGATCTCAGGAGGACGAGCATCTCGACGTGATCGCAGAGGGGGGCACCAACGAGCTGCTACGAACGGAAGGGGTTGCAGTCCAAGCGTTCCCAGGAGAGTACGCCGAGGGAGAGCGGCACAACAGTATTCCATCCCCCAAGGGATCGACGACAGCTACGCTTCAAGAGTCGCCGGAGGAGATCGAGGAAGACGAGGAGGGATTTCCGTTCGAGGAGGACGGTGGGACGGAGATCGATGTCGAGTATGAGGGAGAGAAGAGGAGGAGGAAGCAGAAGGGGGGATACGCTGGATGGATAGGAAGTAGGCGAGGGGAGAGGGTTCAGAGGGAAATATATGTGTGAGTAATCGCTTCCTCGATCTCTCGTCCCTGCGCTTCGCTCGAGGCGATGGCTCGACGGTTCTGACTCGTCGCGTCTCTTTCCTTTCCGTTCTATCTCCACAGCAAGAACCACCGTGGAACCGAAACGCAGACTAGAGACTTCATCGTTCGACTCGCGAACGCGCACATGGTCTTCGGAAGCCCCACTCACCGACTCGAATCGCAGTTGGAGTCGACGGCGCGCGTTCTCGAGGTGAGCTCTATCTCTCTCCTCGCTCTTCTTCACCTCGAAGATCACCATCAGTCTCTCACACCTGTCTTTCTTGCTTTTCAGCTCGACGCCCACTTCTTCTAGTGAGCTCACTCGTCCTCCTTCGCGTTCTCACCCGTTCTTCGAGACTGACGCCTCGACGCGTCTGCTTCTCCTTCCATCAGCCTCCCTTCCCACCTCATCCTTTGCTTCAACAACCCCCGGAAGCAAACCTCGGAAACCGCTTTCCTACGCGCCGTTGGAAGTCTCGACTCAGCTAAGCTGGCTCGCGTTCATGCTGTGGTGAGCAGACTCAACTCTCCTTCGCCGCATCGATTTCCCGGCTGACTTCGCTCTTCCTCGTCACCTCTCACAGAACCGAGACGTTCTTCACGACGTCATCTCTGCCGCTGAGGGATCTCAACTCCTGAAGGAGATCACAACCTCTCCACCAATACACTCGCTGTGGACTCGCGTCGCCATTGTCGGAGTGCGTCTTTTTTCTTTCGCTCGAGCCTGAAGTCATTTTCTCGCCTTCGAGGATACAAAGCTGACTTCTTTGTTACCTCCCAGATGTGTTCTTTCTTCGCCGCTGCTGTCGCCTTCGAAGGATCCTTCGTTCGTCTTCCCTCTCCCCCTCGACGCGTCTTCGCTTCGGCTGAGTTCTTTGCTCGCTCTTCCAGATCGACATGTTCGCTTCGTTCATCCTCGGAAGTCTGATGGGACTATGTCAGCTCACCCTCGCCGCCGCCAACCCTCTCTTTCTCACCTGTTTCGAGGTAAGTCTTCGCTCTCGACTTCGTCGCCTCCTGTTTCGACCCTTGAGCTTCGAGCTGACTTGTTCCCTTCTTCTTCGCTCGCCAGATCACCATGGCCATCCTCGTCTCGTTCCTCGCCAAGGGGTTATCTGCAACGGGATACTTCTGCTACCAGGCCATCTGCTCGTCTGGGATTGTAATGGTTCGTACAGAAAGCGACGAGAGGGGAAGGATAACGAGGATTGTGGGGTCTCGATTTCTTTACGTCTCGCTGACCAGAGATCTTCTCCCCTCTCTTCAGATCTTACCTGGGTTAGCTTTGACTCGTTCGCGTTGGTCTCCCGAAGGTCAGACACTTTCGCTGACCCTCTTCACCCCTCCCCTTGCAGATTTGTGATCCTCCAAGGATCGCTGGAGATCGCTGTACGTCGTATCTCTCGCCGAGTAGCAGTGGATGATCTTCTCCTACTGACCTTTGAATCTCGCCTTTTCTCACAAAAGTCTCGAAGCATCGTTGCGGGCAGCATTCGAGTAGTTTACGGTGAGACTCGCTCTTCGAGACTTTCGAATCCTTCGCGTGTCGAGCTGGCTTTTTCCTCCGCCCCCTTCTTCATATCAGGATGCGTTCTGTCGCTCTTCTTAGGAGTCGGGATATCCATTGGATCTGAGATCTTCGTTGGTCAGTCGCACATGTTTACGGTCCTACTCCTGATGCTCGTTCGGTCTCGTCCCCTCGTTCACTGACGTTTCATCTGTCATCTTCTTTCCAGGCATGTATCCTCCTTCGAAGGACGACACTACAGCTGTTTCCACGACGGGCACTGATTCAGCTTCGTCGGGTACCATCACCTGTAACAGAGCTGACGGGCTTCCGTGAGTCGAGAAGAAGTTCAGTCGCGTCTTCGTCGCGCTTCTTCACTAGCTGACCTCTTCTCCTTCCTTCTCGATCAAGATGGTGGAACGCTGCCATCCCCCCAATTTACCTCATCCTTCTCGTCCCTGGTTTCGCTGTCGCCCTCTCGATGTGGACGAAGGAGGTCGTCAAATCGAAGCAGGTATGCGAACCTCGTCTTTCCTCCTCGATCCCCTCCGCTTGCCTCTGACTGAACTTTCTCTTCCTTCCCTTCACAGTTCTGCGCCTCCATGACTGTCGCATGTGCAGCCTACGTGGTTCTGTACTTCGCCAAGCAGGCCGTTCCAGATCAAGCTGTCGTTTCGTGGGTCTTTCCTCCTCTCCTCTCGTCGCGTTCGCGAAGACTCGGTGCTAATTCTCCTCGGTTGGTGGTTTTTCTTCAGCTCTGCCATCGCTGCCTTCGACATCGGGCTTCTCGGAACCCTCTGGTCCCGTCTCGCTCGAGGGACTGCCTTCACAACGTGAGTCGAAGAAGGAAGAAGACGCGAGACATCGTCGCAATCACGACGCGTTCGAGACTGATGCTTCGCACTCCACTCCGACCCACAGTCAATCCACTGCAGTACTTCTTCTCGTGCCTAATGGTGAGTTCGCCCTATCGCTCTCTTCGAGCTTCGGGGGCGTCAAGCCTGTCGAGCTGACTCTCTTTCCCTCGTCAGGTCTCGCCGCTGCCGGAGGACTGGCGATGACCTCTTCCTCGACCTCCTTTGAGCAAGGCACTACCATCGCATTGCGTCAGATCTCCATAGCGGTGGGCTTGGTAATGGGCACGTCCGCAGCAGTATTTATAGAGGCAGAGGAGGTCTCAGGAAACGCAGACCTCGAAGCTGACCTTTCCTCCTCTCCTTTTCTTCTTCTCCCTCAGGCCTCTTCGCCGCGTCGCTCCTCACCTACTCCTTCAGTCGACGGAAACGGAGTACCTACTTCTCATACTAGATCGCATCAAGGGTGGATCTTCATGCCCCTTCAGGAGAAGACTCGCTCGAAATCATCGCCCTTCGTCTCGCGGTTCGTTCGTCCGTTTGTTTCCCTTCCCGCATCGAGCTCGACAAGGCTAGGATGATTGAAGCAAACGGTACCTTCTTTGTTCGCCTCAGGGACAGCGGTGGGGTGAGTGAGAGGGACGGGAAAGGTCAGGATCACCGACGCGTCGTCCAAGCCTCTCGATGTTCTCCGAGCCTGAGGCGCGTTTCCTTCTTCCGCTGCGTTCCAAACCCGGAGTTTAGGGTTTTCGCATGCTCACTTCCCCTCCGAAGAAGCCCAAATCCGTCTCTCGTCGTTGTCGCGTTCTGGCTTTGCCTACCGGTGCGTTCGCAGCAGAAGAGAGAGAGAATAGGGAGGATTAGGTGACGCAGAAGAAAATGAGCGAGAAGGATACGCGACGAGAACTAGACGGCGAAGAGGAGAGAAGGAGAGAGGGTACCGAGACGAGAACGAGACGAAGGGATGGATGGATGGGGTGAACTTGTTTTTCCTAAGGCTACAAGAGAGAGAATGAAACGAACAGAGAAGGACACGAGTAATAAGTAATCAAATAGAGCGGATAAAAAGAGCGAGAGAGAGAGAAGAAACGAACGCGAAGACCCGAAAACTGAAAAGACAAGAACCAACTGAAACGAACCACGCGACGCGACGCCTCGACCTCTACAGATCCACCTCCATCCCCATCTCCTGTTCCTGTTCCTCCAACCTGAACCCTTCCATCCCTTCCACGACCATCTCCATTCCCGTCCCCGCTCCTCCCGTCTCGGTCTCGTTCCCAAGGAGGTAATCCAAGAACGACGAAGGCTCATCAACCTCCTCGTCGAGGGTCGTTCCTGCCTCTCTCTCCTCCCCAACTCCACCCACACTCACACTCGCTTGCACTCGTGATCTCCGTCCAGCCTCCATCGCCCTCCAAGCCCTCCCCACGACCTCGTACTCGCACACCTCCTTTGCTGAAGGTCTCCTGCTCGGCTCGGAGGACATCATCGCTTTCACGACGAGGCAGATCTGGTTAGATCCCCAGGAGGAGACGAGTTGATGTTGACTGTTGGGCGAGGGGAGCGGGAGAAGATCGGGTGTGCATGGTGTGAGGAGGGGAGAGGATGAGGAGGTGGTTGTTGAGGAGAAGGACGTTGAGGAGGGGATGGAGAGCGAGGCTGAAGAGTTGGAAGGAACGGGTGCAGAGGCGAAGAAGCATGTTGAGTTCGAGGAGGGACGATCGCCGATGTTGGTGGAGGTTGAGGTGGTGGAGGAGGAAGTGAGGAGAGGAGTAGAGTTGGGTGTAGGGGTTGGGTAAGGCGAGGTTGGAGGGGAGAAGGATTCAAGGTCTGTGAAGTCGTCGGAGCGAAGACGATGGAATGGAGAGCCGCCGGAGGGAGGGACGATGTTCGCTAGGGCTTCGAGGATGAGGAGACCGAGGCTGGTGGAGTCGAAGAAGGTGAGAGAGGAGAGTCAGTTTTCGAAGGAACGAGGGAAACGAGAGCGAGACGCGAACTCCAACGCGTCGAAGATCGATTCTCAAAACTCACCTGAAGATATCCCCCGCCGTCCCGACCACTCCTCTGATCCCCTCAGGACTAAGATAGTCTCTATCTCCCTCTCTCTCCAAGACAAGCTCCCCTCCCAACCCCAACCCCTCCTCCTCCTCCACCCTCCCACCCGCTTCCACTCCCGCTCCCCTGAGAATCTCACTCCCCCGTCTCCTCACCAACCTCGCCGAGTACCCCCAATCCCCAAGCTTCACTTCGCCCTCCGCATCCACAAGCACGTTGCTAGGCTTGATATCGAGATGCACGATCCCGAGGGAGTGCGCATAAGCGACAGCGGAGGAGAGGGACGCGAGGAGTTTCCAGCATCGGGGTTCGTCGAGTCCGCCGGAGTGGTGAGGAGTTGAGGAGAAAGAGGGGGAGGAAGGGGAGGGGAGGTCGTCGGCGAGGGATTCGAGGAAGGTGGAGAGGTCTCCTCGCGAGTAGAGCGGGGTGTGGAGGTGCAGGCGGGAGGATTGTTGCCAGGAGGAGAGGAGGGTGATGATGTTTGGGTGGTGGAAGGAGGAGGAAGAGGGGAAGGGGGAGTCGGAGGGAGGGCAGAGCGTTCGAAGGATGTCGAGTTCTTCGAGATGACGGAGTCTGTGAACGAAAAGAAAGAGGAGAGTCAGCGTCTCGTTCGGTCGTCCGTTCGTTCGTTCGTTCGTTCGTTCCAAAACGCGTCGTCAAACCGAACCCAATCCAAAGAACCGAGGACCGAGCACTCACCTCTCCCTCTCCCCACTCCAAGCCTTCCCAACCTTCACCGCTCCCACCTTCCCACCCTCTCCCCTCTCCTTAACCATCCACACAACCCCACCATCCCCTCTCCCCAACTCCTCAAGAACCTCAAACCGTTCCTTCAGCACATCCTTCTCCTCCTCCGCCTTTCCCTTCCCTTCTCCTCTGGTGGACCCACTCCTTCGCAACCCTCCCCACCCACTCCCAATCACCTTCGTCTCGAAGGCAGCGTTCACCCCACCCCCACTCGCTCCTGCTGCAAAGGACGAGAAATCCCCACTGCTCCCACTCAACCCGACCCCACTGCCCTTCCTCTTCAATCCCGAGGACGTCCTGTACCTCCGACCAGCTGAGAGACTAGCAGCTCGTCTTGCTCCCTCCCCTTCGTCCTTCTCTGGCTCCCAACCCGAACCCAACCCCGCCGACGAAGAGGAAGACGAACGTCCAGCAAGTCCAAACGAGAGAGGCAGACCCAATCCAAGTCCGTAGCTCTGGTTGAGGAGGTTGAGTTGCTGAGGGGAGGAGGGGAGTTGATCGTTCGTTCTTCTTCTCTGATGGGTTGAGCTGTTGGTGGTGTTGAAGGGTGAGCGCGTGGTGTTGTCGAGTTCCTCCTCCTCGTCGTCGTCGTGTTCGCGCGTCTCTCCGAAGAATAAACGAGTGGGTTTGACGGGTGTCCAGCCTCCTGCTGACCCTCCGATGGTGGATGAAGAGGAGGAGGTGGATGCGAAGGACGAAGAGGACGAGGAGGAGGCTTTGAGGGCTGAAGGACGGGCGAGGGAGGAGGTGAGGGAGAGAGGGTGAGGGTGGTGAGGGTGATTCGTCGAGCTCGACGAGAGGGAGGAGTTGAAGTGCGAGATCCGGGGAGGGTGGGTCGCTCGAGGAGAGGAGATGGATAGGGAGGGTGAGGAGTTGGAGGACGAAGGAGAGGCTGAGGAGTTGGAGCTTGAGGTGGTCGAGGGCGAGTGAAGGATGTTTAGACGGGAGGAGGCCGAGGAGAGGGAGAGGTCGAAGTGTAGGGGAGTTTTGGAGTTGGGAGTGGGAGGAGACTGGATCGAAGATGAATTGAGAAGGGAGTGGGAGGGGAGGAGGGTCAGCATGGGAAGAAAGAAAGAATCGAGGGAGATCGAGATCGAGAAGAAAAAAGCATCCGCGTCCTCGTCGATCTCAAAACAAGCGGTCGAGATGCAAACAAGAGCGAGGGCTGACTCACCACCAGACCTTTCCTAGCACTCCCAGGTCCTGCTCCACTTCCGAAGGATGAACCCGAACTGCTCTTCTTCATGAGGGAAACCTTGAAAGCGTCTGGGCTTGGACGAGCGTCGTCGTGGGAGGAGGAGGAGGAGGAGGTGGTGGGAGTGGTGGCGAGCATCGGAGAGGCTGATGTTGAGCTCGTGGATGGGATGGGTTTTGGCGAAGAGGGGGAGGAGGAGAGGGAGGGGGAAGGTCTCAACCTCTGAATCTGTTGATGGGGGAAAGGGGAGGTGGTTGAAGTGGAGGCTGAGGATCGAATGGGAGGAGGATGGGGGTGGTGGAACGAGCTCGTGCTTGAGGAGGAGGTTGGTTGCGAGTTGGATCGTTGAGAGTAGGAAGGGATGAACAAAGTTGGATCGACTTCGATGGGAGGCAGAGGAGTTGATCCTGATGGTGGGGGTGGCGAGAAGGCTGATCTTCGAAGGAGAGGAGGTTTTGAGAGAGGAGGAGGAGGAGCGAGAACACTCGGGAGGTTGGAAGAGCTGAAGGGCGTGCTCCGAGCTGGACCGTTGGGCGACTTCCCTAGAGGAGTCGGAGAGATGGGTTGATGGTCGTACGGCGAGGAGGAGGAGGAGGGTGCCATAGCGTTGATGTTGAAGGGGTTGTTGGAAGAGGTTGAGGTGGAAGGCGGATCGTACGAATCAAAGAGGGAAGCTCCTTCAAAGGAGGAAGCGACCTCGTCCACCTCCATCCCTCCGCCTCCGCTCCCTTCCTGATCCCTTCTCGATCCGATCCTCATAGTCCCTGGAGCCGAAGAGGGTGGAGGAGCTCCTCCAAAGTCCAGCTGGCGTCGAACCGAGGCAGGAGTAGGTCTCGATGGGGAGGTGAAGGGAGATCCAGAGGAGGACGAGGTCGAGGAAGTTGAACTGCAGTGTCGATGGCTGCTGAGAGCTCCTCCTCCCTTCTTGGTCGACGACGAAAACCGGTTGGGGGAGAAGGCGGAGAAGGTATCGTGGTGATGGGAAGGAGACATGACAAGGTGCATTTCTGCGAGAAGGGGAGAAGGGGAGGAGGGAAGTGGTTGGGAGCTACGAGCAGTGTTGACTTTTCCGTCTCGAAACTCGTCCTCCCTCGCCTCCACGCGTTTGACTTCCTACCCCACTCCATTTTTTGTTTATTCGCCTCCGACCCCCAACCAAGCAAACGCCCCCCCTCTTTTCCTGTCCCCGACCCTGAACAAAGAACCAATCAGCGGCAGATCTCAGCTCTCGAGGAAAGACTCTCCGACGTCTGAGCTCTCGACGTGCACGCTCGGAAGGTCCGGCTGAGAGACCACGAGAGACCATGCGACAGAGGAAAGGCACACACGCTGAGGGAACGATAAATACGCGACCAGAGGGGTTGAGTTTCAGAAGAAGAAAAAAAGAGGAGAAGAAGAAGGGAAACGAAAGGAACGAAAGCAGGGGCAAAAGAGCGAGCGAGAGAACCCGGGACGAGCGACGATCAAACATCGACAACTCGACCCTTAGCTCTCCACGCAACAGAACGAAACGAAAAAAAGAGAGAGTACTACTACAAGGGGATTAGGAGTTAGACAGTGAGCGAACGGAAGATGAGAGAAGTACGTAGAAACGAGGGTGAGGTGCGTGTGGGCGAAGAGAGAAGAGGGAGCTCGGGGAGGGTCGAGTTTTTATCGCCTGAAGGTGCAGCAGCTGTAGAGGAAAATGCAAGAGAGAGGTCAGGACGATGAGTCAGGTGTGAGTGAAGCGGAGGAAGGAAAACGAACCTGATGATGTAAGGGAAGATGGAGAGAGCGACGAGAGCGAAGGAGACCCAGGTCTGCCAAGAACGAGAGGAGGTCGAGGGTCAGCCTCGCGCTGAGGTTGCAGTGAGGAGGGGAGGTCAGAGAACGTACAAGGATGATGCTGTTTCCAAACTTGACGCTGATGGCTGGGTTGGATCCTACGGAGACGGCCTTGACCCTGAAGAGCAAAGGAAGGAGGGAAGGAAAAGGATCAGCTTCGACGAGTTCGAAACGAGACTAAGCTGAATCGAGACGAGCTGCTCACTTGACGTAGACGGCGGTCCAGATGGCGGCTCCGACAGCGAGCGCGATAGTCGAGACGATGGCCCAGAAGGCGGCGCCTATAGTTGACAAGGAGGAAGAAGGGTCGCGAGAGGTCAGCCCAACGTCCTTCTCGTCCCCTCGTCTGACCGCTCAAAGGCCTTCGTTTCTCTCGTATCACTCCTCCTCTCGTGTCAGCCACTGAAGGAAATGTAGACGCACCGAGGAAAGCGAATCGATGAGGAATGACTCCGCAAATGAACGCGATGAGAGCCGAACACGACCCGATGAAGATGAGCCAGAACGCCGCCTGCGTCAAACGTCCGGTGTAGTTGGAGGAAACGAAAGTCGAACCGGTGGGAACGTAGGCGTTGACTCTGAGAGAGGGGAGGAAAAGGGAGGAGATCAGAGAGGGTTGAGCTGGGCTGGGAAGATGAACGCGTCGAGACGAGAACCAGTGAAGGAAAGGACGAACTGAGACCGGAACTGAGTAGGGATATCGCTGATGATAGCATCAAAAGGCTTGAAGGTCTTTCCGAGCGCTGTGGTGTTGCAGTTGGCGGCGTTGGAGTTGACGTATCCACAGGAGTTGAGGACTGGGAGGGGAGGAAAAGACGGTCGGAGGTCAGTCGCGTTCGGAGTGAGAGAAAAATCTTCGAGGAAGGACCAGAGATGGACTCACGACCCCAGTCGTAGTGATTACGCAGTCCTCCTCCTTCTCCAAGGGCTGTCAGGTTGGTCGAGCTCGCGTAGAGAGCAGAGAACGAGACGGTAGGGTTGGCGGCTGGACGAAGGAGAGGCAAGCGAGGTCAGCTTCTCCGAGACAACGAGAGCTCAGGATTTCGTCGCGAAGAAAAGAAGACTCACTCTGGAGAGCGTTTCCGAGATTCGAAACATCGACTGTGTTGATGGCATCGGAGAGAAGAGGAAGAGGAGTCAGGTCTCAAACCAGAGGGAGGGTCGAGCGAGGTCTCCAAAGGCCAAGCGTCGGAGGAGGAAGGAGGGAAGAGAGACGAACGTCTGATCATAGCGAGGACTCTGGGGATCGGCGAGGAGTTCTGTGGACATAGAGAACGATCAGCATGTCGTCTCAAGCTTCTGAGAGAGGTAGAGACGTACGATTTGACCGATCTGGGGAGCAAAAAAGGACGAAGGAGCGAACTCGATCAGCTTGAGCTCCTTCCTCTTTGGCCGACTCTTCTCTTCCACCCTCCTTCTTTCTTCAAGAGCTCGCTTCGAAGACTCACATGAGCAAAGACCATGATCACACTAGCAGCGAACCTGTGTATATGAGGAGCAAAGGCGAGGAGAAGGTCAGGTAGAGCTTGAAGGACTTCCACCCGGATTCGCCGAGCTCCCCTGCTCCCTCCCTCCTTCCTCTTTGAGCTCATCCCTCCTCTTTGAAGCGAGCTGGAGACTTACGTGAAAAAGCTCGCAGCACCAACGCAAACTGCAGAGGATGAACACAAGCTGAGTCAGCGCTGAGCTCCTTCGAGGAAGGAGGAGAAGGGAAGGAGAGAAGCAGAGCCAGCTGTTTGAACAACATGACGAGCTTCGGCCTCTTCTCTTCCCCTTCCACTGCCAGAAGGAAGCTTCCTCGAACTCACTTTCTCCTCTCATATTAGTATTAGGTGGTTATTAGGGTGTGCGTTACGGGAGAAGGGGATCTCGAGGAAGGAGAAAGAGGAGGGCGGAAGGGCGTCGATGTCGTTGGAGGATGGGAGCGAGGAGGAGGGCTCAAACCTAGTACGATCGAGGGCCCTCGCCAGTCCCTCAAGCCTCCCTTCTATTGGAGAACGAAATCCTAGGTCTGGTAAGCGGTGCTTTTACAGAGCGTGGAGACTTCGGAAGTCGAGAGAGAGAGAGCAGCTTTTCTGCGTAGGCTCGGGAGGTTGAACTCCACGTCGTTCGTCGCGTTCGAGCCTTCCTCTCGGTCCTCTCAATCGAGAAAGAGCGGTTTGATCGCTCAGCGACGTACGTAACTGTCGAGCCTGCTACAGTTACTCAGACCCGTAACCTCTCATGCCAATCAAGTCCCTTGCGCTCGCCGAATCGACTCATCGTTTTCTCTTTTCTAGTCGACGCGTCGCACTTAGAAAGTTGCTTTCCTCCTTTGCAGGATGCAGGCTCGCTCTGATTCAAGGTCACGCGAGTGAATAAATGAAATGCGTGTATATTGATACATGAGCAGAAGCGAAGAGAGCACAGAACGCTACAGTACAGAGAAAACGAGATATAACCGACGAAAAGGTCGAAACACCCACGACGAATCTGATCGAATCCAACACTGGACTACAACCCTCCACCCTCCTTCACCTTGACGTTCTTTTTCTCGTTCCACGTTCGGATTTCTCCTCGTTCCTTCTGGGAGGCGACGGTCCGGACGAGGAGCGCTTGTTCTTCCCTGCGACGCGAGGGCGAACTTCGCTGAGGAGTTCGGGATGGTTTCGTTGGAAGAGGGGGTGGGTGAATCCTGGTAGAGAAGGTGAAGAGGAGGAAGAATGAAGGGAGTTAGAGGGAGGCATCTTTCAAGGAAAAAGAGAGGGGGGGGGAGTCGACAGCGACGCGACGCGATCACAGAGTGGGGGAGCTGAAAGGAAGCAGGAACGAACCTATGGACACAATCTTCCCTCCGTTACCAGGGGTTCCTCCACTGTACCTTGAGGTGGTCGTTGATGAAGAGAGGGAGGACCCTCGCTGGGAGAGAGGCTAGGTTGGTAGTGCGAAGAGGACGAGCTCGACGCGTCGATGTTGTCGTCGGGCGCGCCGCGATGGAACGAGTCTACAAGAAGAGGAGGCGAGGGCGGGTTTGGCGAAGGATCCAATCGACAATTAGTGGGAGTCAGCGATGCAGACGAAACGAAATGAGTGGAAAGGAAGAGGGGAATGAGACGAAGAGATGGCGTGGACGAACACTGATTGAGCTGTCTGAGGAAGGATAAGAGCTTTCCGTGACGGAAGAAGCGAGGTAGGACTGATATTGTTGAGATAAATTCGATTAGAGCCAAAAGAGTCAGTGACGAGAAACTCAGAAGTGGAGACAACCGAAACAGAAGCACCACGTCGCGTCGCGAGCAAGAAAAGCGAACGACTCACCGACTTCGGCGAACCTGTCTGGGTCCACGAGGATCATCGAAGTTCCATCACTCGACCATCTGAGATACTGCTGGTACTCGTCGTGCACGAGGATGTGCCACAGCTGAAATAGAAGGAAAAGAACGTCGCGTCAGCTCGACCTCAAGAAAGAATGATGTTGAGCTGGTGAAAGTGCAAGCCGCGGAACTTACCTTCGAGACAAGCGAGGTCTGCTCCCCTAGCAGTCCCTCTCCGAACTGAGTCGACCTCGCTGGATCTGGGAGAGGGGAGACGCTCGCTCGACGCGTCGCGATTTCTTCCGACTCGTCTCCTCCGATGGCGTTGAGGCTGACCAACCCTTCTCCTCCTTGGAATCCCTGTCGAGCTCCGGAACCTGCTTTGCCGAAGGATGTCGAGCTTGGGAAGGCCGTCGAGGAGGAGGAGAGGTCGTAGTCGTTGTTGAACGAGGCTTCTCGATGGTTGAGAGAGGAGGTGTAGGTTGGACGAAAGGTGGAGGGGAGCGACCGATCGTAGAAGAGATCGAGTGGGAAAGAGTTGGAGAGGTGGTTGAAAGGTGGGAAAGGGAGGGACTCGGAGGAGAAAGGAGAGGAGGAGTCGTACATAGTCGCGCGAATGCGAATCGACCGACGAGTTGGACGGGTAAGATGAGTACAGGGTCGGAGAGAGTTGGGAGTGGACATCCAAGTGGAGCGGAGGGAGGAGTTGGGAGGCACGAGGAAGAGAAGGAGGAGCGAGTTGCGAGGAGGTAGCGAAGCTCGGAAGCAACGACGAGGTGGAGGGAGGCGAGGGAGGATGCCTTGGTTCTGGATGTGGGAGAGAGGACTGATCTTCGTTGGGAACAGAGACGAGAGGGCAGGGTCTGAGGAAGTAGGGGCACTGGAAAAAGGTGCACAGAAGGAGTGGTGGAAGAGAACAGAAAGAACGAAACAAGGTCAGAAACTGCGAGGCGTTTCGAGCAGATTCGCGAGCGACTCGCGAGGCAGAGCGAGAAAGGAAAGGGGTCCAACAGAGGGAGATATAAGAGAAAAAACGAACCTGAAAGCTCTCCATCGTTGAGAGATGCTAGTTGTGGTGGTGGTGGTTGGAGGTCGAACGGTGGAGGGAAGAGTTTCGGAGGAGAAGCGAGTGAGTTGCCGAGAGCGCGGAAGCTTTTCTCTTCTCGTCTCGTCACGATGTTGTACCCATTCCCAGGAGTCGCCGCGACTGTTCAGAGTGAGTTCCTGGCCGAAAGAGCAGAGTGGAAAGAGGAAGGGAGACCTGGAACGAAACGCGTCGGAGGACTGGCTCGTTGAGGACGCGACCGTCGAAATCGACGTTGAGAGTTGTGGTTGTTCGAGAGGACCTCCATCCACGATCTTGATGTCACCTTCAGCTTGGATTCCTGTTCAATCTTGTCAAAAAGAAAGAAAACGAGATGGCGGCGTGGCCCAAGCTCAAACGAGTCGACGCTCTGCCTCTGCTTCTCCTCCCTCCTAACACTCAGCTCAAGCACGATGGTCCTCCTCCAGTTCTCCCCTCTGCAATCCGCTCCCTCGCCTTCCTTCTTCCACGCTCTCACGAAACACAAGCTGGATGTCGCCCGACTGGATGATTCTCTGGTCTCCATCACGGGGGAGTACTCGGAAGGCAAGATCGTCGTAGATCGAGAAGGAGGCAAGGGAGAGGAGGTGGGCATCCCAGGGGGAGTAGAGCTTGGTCTGAGTAGCTTTGAGTCTGATGGGGAGGTTATCTCGTGAGTATCCTCTTCCTAGGTGTGCAAAACCGCTCTTCTGGAGGTGGTATTGGCAAGGGAAGGTCGAAGGAAGGAGGTGCGAGCTGACCGACAGCTCCTTCCTTTCCTCCCTCCTCCTTCTAGATCGTCCTCAACCTCTACTCCCAACGCCACTTCCGTACCTGGCCTACTCAAGAACTTCAACACTATAGAAGAGTTCAAGGAAGCCGACAAACCTGCTCTTTTCCAGTCCGTTATCGATTCGGTGAGCTTCCTTCCTCGCCTTCGTTCCCTCGCTCCTCACCCATCTCCTTCAGCAATACCCCCTCTCTTCTGTGACCTTCCTCCATCCTCCCCATCGCTTCGACGAGGAAACCTTCCGCTCGAATGTCCTGCGACAAGACTGACCTCTCCATCGTCTTGATCTTCTTCCCTCGTGCCAGATCCACTCCTCCCTTTCCACCTCCTCTCCATCCCTCTCGCCCTTCCTCCTCCTCACCTTCGCGGACCTCAAGAAGTTCAAATTCTACTACTGGTTCGCCTTTCCCGGTCTAGTTCAGAAACCAGCTTGGGAAGTGGAAGGAGACGAGCTGGAAGGCGGTTGGAAGAGAGTTGATTCGGATGAGGTGAGCTTTGTCTCTCGTTTCCTTTGTTTGCCCGTCGACGACGCGCTTGAGCTCACCACTTCCCTTTTTCAGATCTCCACCATCAAGCAACTCATCCCCACCTTCAAGGCTCAGTATCCATCCTCCTCAACACCAGGATCCTACCTGCTCGCTCCCTCCTCGGACTCGTCCTCCCCGTCAACCCTCCTCCCTCTCGCCTCCTTCGCTTCCCTCCCTCCGTCGACCTCCGACGAACCTCTCACCCTCATCTTCCACGACCCTTCCACCCTGCCATCGAACCCAGGCTGGCCGCTAAGAAACATCCTCTTCTACCTCTCCACCATCCATCACGTCCATCGGATCAGAGTCGTCTGCTTGCGAGAGGGAGAGAACGCTTCGAGAGAGGCTGTCGTTGTTCTTCCCCAGCTTTCTCCCGAGGAGGCTTTGGCTCAGGGAGACGGAGGGAATGGGAAGTTGAAGGGTGTTGGATGGGAGAAGAACGAGAAGGGCAAGCTGGGACCGAGAGTGGTGGATCTGGGGCCGACGATGGATCCGTTGAGGTGAGTCCGACGTCTCTCAACCTTCGTCTGCATCTCCGTTCTCCAAGCGGCAGGGCGTCGAGCACCTGATTTCCCTGTTGTCTCTCAAGAGGGCGAGCTCGTGACAGCTGAACTTTGATGCTGACTCGAGCTTCTCTTCTTTTCCCTCTTCGCTTCGTGCGACGCGTCGAACACCATCAGACTCGCCAACCAAGCCGTCGATCTCAACCTCAAACTCATGCGGTGGAGAATCCTTCCATCCCTCGACCTCGAGAAGATCTCCTCGACCAAGTGTCTTCTTCTGGGAGCTGGGACGCTGGGTTGCTACGTCTCCAGGGTTCTGATGGTCAGTTCGCGTCTTCCTCCTGCTTTCCCGATCTCCCGTCTGTTCTCGAGGCAAGGTCGACAAGGTCGACTCTCTCGCTCTCTCGATGCGTAACTGATCCCTATCCTTTCTGTTATCTCAGGGCTGGGGAGTTCGCAAGATCACCTTCGTCGACTCCTCCACCGTCTCGTTCTCCAACCCCGTTCGACAACCTCTCTTCGAGTTCGCAGACTCTCTCGACGGAGGCAAGCCCAAGGCGGAGTGTGCTGCTGCTGCCTTGATGAGGATCTTCCCCGGAGTGGTTCGTCCTCGTTCTCGCCCTTCCCTTCGCTCGTTCGCTGGTCGCGTCTCTTCGTCTTCCTCCACTGACCCGACCCTCTTCTCCCTTCCTTCCTGTGTCCCTCTCCTCGTCATTTTTCCAACAGGACGCTCAAGGACACCATCTCTCGATTCCCATGCCTGGTCACCCACTCTCCTCGTCAACAGCCGTCGCTCAAGCTCAAGAATCCGTCGCGAAACTCGAACAGCTCGTCGAGGAGCACGACGTCGTCTTCTTGCTTATGGACTCGAGGGAGAGTCGATGGCTTCCAACGCTGCTCGGAGCGAGCAAGGGAAAGGTGGTGATCAACGCTGCGCTCGGTTTTGATGGGTACTTGGTGATGAGGTGAGTCGCGAAGTCGAGCGGGAGGACGGGAGGGCCGAGGAGCGAAGGAAACAGCAGGGAGGTCCGGCAACCATCACGCACGCTAGCTGAACCCTTATCCGTTCTTCTTACTTTTGCTGCTTTCAGGCACGGAGAAGGGCCTGGGGAGGGAGTGGGGAAGGAGGAGGGCGAGAGGAGGAGGCTCGCTTGTTATTTCTGCCAGGTGCGTTCGAAGCCTCTTCCTCTTTCGCTCCTCTTCTATTTCGCTCGAACTGGAGAAGTCGCCGTCGCTGACACCGGTCTCCCTCGTTCTCCTCCGATGATCCAGGACAGCAACGCGCTTGGAAACGTGTGTTTTTCTCTCTCCTACGCCGACCTCGCTCGCCGACGCGTCCCTCTCTAGCTCCTAGTCACTGACCTCGTCTTCCCCTCTTTTATCTTCGCAGTCTCTCAATGATCGAACTCTCGACCAAATGTGCACCGTCTCTCGTCCAGGTCTTGCTGCCATCGCCTCAGCAACAGCCGTCGAACTTCTCGTCTCGCTTTTGACGCATCCTCTCGGGTGAGCTCCTCTCCTTCTGTTCGATCTCCCTTCTTTCTCCCGAGCTGACCCTCGATATATTTTTAGTGTCGCCGCACCAGCAGACCTTCCTCCCAAACCCTCGTCGTCGCCTGAAGCTCTTCCCGAGAAGGAGTACGCCTCGCCGCTCGGAATGGTCCCCCATCAGCTTCGAGGAGGACTCAGCATGTTCACAACTCTCAACCTCGCTGGAGAGGCGTTTGACATGTGTACTGCATGTGGATCGAAGGTCAGCACCGGCTCTTGACTCCTCTGGATGAGAGAGTGAAAGTCGAACCTGACGCGTCTTCCTTTCGCTTTCTTCCTCCCTCGCTGCAGGTCGTCGACGAGTACCGCTCGAAAGGGTTCGAGATGCTGCTGAAGGCGTTCAACGAGGAGGGTTATCTCGCCAAGTTGACAGGGCTGGAGAAGTTGAACCAGGAGACGGAGGAGATCATGGAAGGGTTGGACTGGGACGAGGAGGACGAGGAGTGAGCGAGGAGTTCGTCGCCCGTTGGTAGGTTTCGTCGTCGGTTCGTTAGGGTTTCGTTCTCAGGTTTGCTTATACGACATCTTAATGATCACCTCTCGTAGTTACAAGCGCTGTAGGGAAAAGTGCAGGCGAAAGAAGGTCGGATGGGCATCAAGACGTGGGACAGCGAAACAGGGTTCGGCGACGAGCTGAGCTCGTCTTCCCTTCCCTCTTCTTCGTTCGCGAGCAACTCTCACCCCATCCAACGCCATCGACCACCTTCATGTCTACAAGCAGCAACCAAGCGGCTTCTCTACCGAAGGCTATACTATACTGGTGGGTTTCCCTGCCTGAGAAGGAGGAGAGAGGAGAGAGGTTGACGGCTCGTTCGGACGAGCTCACCTCCTTCGTTTCCTTCTCTCGACTCGTGTACAGGAATCCAACGTCTGTGTGGTCCACGGTTCCGAAGCTCGCCCTCTGCGAGATGGATTACAGTCCAGAAGTCATTTCTTTGACGACGGTGGATATATGTGAGCTACTACGGTCTGCTGAGCTCGACTCTTCCCTCCCCTCTTTCCATTCCCTTTCGTTCGTTACCTTCTTCCATCTCTCGCTCGTACTAACATCACGCTTTCTACCTTAATCTTCGCCTTCATCCAGCCAAGGGGGACAACTTCTCAGCAGCCTATCTCAAAATCAACCATCATGGTCCGTTCGTCTACCAGTAGATGACCTTTTCGACCGTCGAGCGTCCAGCGTCAAGCTCACCTCGTCTGACCTTCCATCCTCCTCCCCAGCCACGATCCCAACTCTCGTCGTCCCCATCCTAGACAGCATCTCAGACGACATCGCAACCACACGGTACAAGAGCTTCGATGACACCATCTCCATCCTCGCCTACCTCGATACAGCTCGACCCTCGGGGCAGGGAAGGAGGCTCTCACCAGCAACAGTCGAAGGCCAGGCTCTCTCGGACTCTCTCACCCTCGCTGTACATCTCTCAACAGCAGATCCAAACTTTCTACTCGTCGCTGCTAGAACTCCTCATGAACTGGGCCAGAAGGAAGCCGGTGAGTGTATCTCTCGTCTGTCTGGAAGGAGGAAGGAAGGAAGGTTGAACAGTCGAGCTGTGAGCTCGAAGCGGACGGCTGGCTGCTCGTTTCGCCGCCATCTCGCTCGTCCATCGCTGACTTGGCTTCCTCTCGTCCTTTCTTCCCTCCTCAAGGGTTCCCTGGACGATGGATCAAGATGAGACAGGAGGCTCTAGCGAGATTCGTGGCTGCCGAGGTTGACGGTCCAAACCGGACGTTTCTACAAAAGAGTTCGTCGTTGTCGTCCTTCAGTCACGTCGACCTTCGCGTCCCGAGGCTCAGAAGGGATGTTGACATGTCACCTTCTTTCTCGCGGAACTCTTCCAGAGCTAGAAGCCAACGACATCCTCTATAACATCTACTTCAGTCCACCGAGCGCCCAGATGGACGAGTCTCGTCGACTGTTTTTCGCGGCGAGCCTCGACGCGTGGTCCCTTGGAGTCGCTGGAGTCCTCAAGACTCTAGAAGAGGATATGGTTGGACCTTATGCTTTGGGTGACGAGGTGGTGAGTCGACCATCCCTTGCTTCGTCTCTCCACCTTCGCTCGACGTCTCGTTCGACGCGTTCGTCTCGAGTCGACACTGACGTCTCCTCTCCCCTTCCCCTCCTTCTTTTCTCGATCCAACTCAGTCCCTCGCCGATCTGCATATCATCGCCTGGCTATCACGTCTAGTGTGGGTTGACTTCGTGTCTAACTTCGACTCCGTTCGGACGAAACGACGAGCTGACCTTCGTTGTCGTTCGTCCCATCCAGCTTCCTCTCTCTCGGCGGTCCAAACCTCGAAGGAATGTCCGCCGTCGAGAAGCAGATCCGAGCGAACGGGTCAGATGGAGTGGCGTCGACGTCGGAGCACTTCAGGGTTGGGCTGAAGGTGAAGTGGTACTGGAACGAGTGGCTGAAGCGGCCGTCGTTTAAGGAAGTGTGAGTCCCGCTCGCATTGCTCCCTCTTCGCTTCCTGGAGGTCGAGAAACTGACTCTGATCTTTCTTTGGCTGGACTCTCGTTCGAAAGGTACATCTTCGAATCTCGCTGAGTTGGTAGAAGGAGACGGAAAGGGGAGTCGACGCGTCGAAGAGCTCGCTCGTTGATCTTTCTTTGCGATATGGTTGGTAGACTTTCGGTTTGTAGGATAAGTCGTTGTATGCTCTTGTCATGCTATGAGTACTAGTACTGCTCTGATCGCCCGTAAAAATGAAGATGGCGAGCTCGCAGCTCTCTCGACGCGGAGGAGGGAAGCGTCGAGCTCGTTCGTGAGCGTTTGTCATCACCCACGACGCTCTCTCCTGCTTTCCCTTTCTCACCACGATGTATTGCTAGATATCGATCTCTGGAGGAGCGAAAACTTATCTGCGTCAATTCAGCCAGTGTACGTGCAGATGACCAACTCCGACGGAAGCAATCTTGAAAGGAGGTCGAGCTCGCTCCTCCTTCCATCTCCCTTCAAACCATCACAGAGGATGCTCACCCCACCTTCTGAAGCCTCTTCATCTGCTCTTCCGAAGGCGACCCTGTACTGGTGAGGCACTCTTGAGTCATGGAAGGAAGATGTGATCGGAGATGGACGAAATCGAGCTCATCTTCCTCCCTCACTGTTCTTCAAAGGAATCCCACCTCAGTCTGGTCTACCGTTCCTCGTCTGGCTCTCATTGAGATGGGCTACAGGGCTGAAGATGTGGAACTGAAGGAGGTCAATATCTGTGAGTCTGGTCGAGCTGTGCTCGAGGACTCAAAGCAGCTCAAAGCTCGACTTGAGAGTCCTCGCGTCGAGAGCTTCCCTCATTCCCTTTCCTTATCCTTCCTTCCACCTCTTAGTTCTCGGGTCTGAGGACGCCAAAAGATCCAAGACTGACACTTAGCTCCTGACTTTACCTTCTTCCAGCTGAGGGAGCCAACTTCTCGCCCGAATATCTACGCGTCAATCCTCACGGTTCGTCCAAACAACGAGGGAAGGGAAACTCGAGCTCACCAAACCTCCCCACCCCTCCTTCCCTCCCCTTTCTCTCTCTCCCAGGAACGATCCCGACTCTCGTCGTTCCAATCTTCGACACAGTCTCGGATCGTGTAGAGACCCGTTACCGAACCTACAAAGACACCCTCGCCATCCTCGACTTTCTCGACTCCGCTCGACCACCTTCCTCGCCGCTCGATTCCTCTCCCACTCACCATCTCTCCCGAGGTCTCAAGCTCTCGCCAGCAACGATGCAAGGCAAAACCCTCTCCGACAGCCTCATACTCGCCGTTCATCTCTCTACGGCGGATCCCAACTTCCTCCTCGTCGCTGCAAGAACACCTCATGAGCTCCTTCAGAAGGAATCAGGTCAGTTCGCCTCGGCGCTCCTCCTCGCACACTCGCTCCCTCTTTCTCTCGCTGATCTCGCTTGGTTTATGCTTCCAGGCTTCCCTGGACGATGGCTCAAGATGAGACAGATCGCTTTGCTGAGGTTCTTGGAGGACGAGGAGGAGGGAAGTCAGGGGAGACGATTCTTGACGAAAAGTGAGCTGGTCCTCGTTTTTCGTTTCGTTCGGGGAGCCTGCGATGTGATTGGGTCGTAAAACTGACTGAAGATTCTGAACCTCTCTTCTCTCTCGTCTGCTCAGAGCTCGAAGCCAACAGCTACATCCATAACGTCTACTTTGGACCGTCGAACGCGAGCGTCAACGAGACTCGTCGTCTCTTCTTCGCTGCGTCTCTCAGAGCTTGGTCTGTGGGAATCGTTGAGGTCCTGGAGAAGCTTGAGGAAGGGATGGACGGACCGCTCGCGCTGGGAGACAGAGTGGTAAGTCCAGCCCGTCTGATCGATTCACTTAGCCCCCTTCGTGGACGCGTCGATGGACATGTCTTTCGCTGACCACTCTCCCACCCTTCATCACCACTCTCGCACTGCAGTCTCTAGCAGATCTTCACATCATTGCTTGGCTCGCTCGACTGATGTGAGTCTTTGGCCAGTTCGTTGATCTCACTCTATGCACGACGACGAGCTGACTCTCTTCGCTCTCTTGTTCTGCTCAGCTTCCTCTCCCACGGTGGTCCCAATCCCGACGGCATCACCGCTCTCGAGGATCAGATCAACAGTCACGGAGCTCCTGGTGGCTTCAAGATGGGTGGGAGGGTCAGGGAGTTTTGGGGGAAATGGGCGAAGAGGGACTCGTTTCAGCAAGTGTTCGTCCCGTCTCGTCTCGTCTCGTTTTCTTCGCCTTCGCCGCTCTCGCAGAAGCTGTCACTGATCGTCATCATCCCTTGCGCTCGTGCCTTTTTTTTTCCTTCTGCGAAGGTACGTCTCGGGACTGCACTGAGCCGGGAGGAGGAGGAGCGGTGAGGCGACGACGAGATCAAGGCGAAGCTGTCGCGGCTTGGGATCTTTGACGAAGCGAATCTACTGTATGCTCTCAGACTAATCTCATTCTCCATCTAGTGTATCCCTCTTCTATGTATCCCTTTCTGTCCCTTTTCTCTCAAGCGAGCGAAAACGAGAGTCAGCCTTTCGATGAGGTTGCCGACGAGACGCGAGACAAGGGAGCTTTCAGGCGTCCCTCCGACCTGCTTCAACACGTGCAGATAGATGCGACGTGACCGCTTCGAGTGTTTGATTGGATCCTTCTGGATAATTTTCGAAGGTTCCGTGAGGTTTCGGTGACCACGGTCAACAGCTGAGAGCGATCTTCCTCTTTCGGACTTTGAAGCGTCGCGTTTCTCGAACCCTATTCCCCTTCGATGCAATCAAGCATCTTCATTGCTTTTTACGGCTCCTGCGTCAAACGGCCGTGGCACTCTTCTTCTCTTCCTGCTCTTCCCCTGTCGACCTCAGAGCAGGAAACGGTGTGGTGAGAATCTGCTTCGCCGAGTCGAACACAACCGCGAAAGAGCGGTCCTTTGGCGAGCCTCCCTTCGAATTCAGGACGTCTATGACGTTTCCTTTCATGCCGGTCATTCGAAGCTCAAAGGGAAGCTTCTTGATAAGAAGCAATCAAACATCGGGTCATGGGAATCTGGAACCTGGAATCTCGAAGAGGAAGAACCGAACCAAGAACTTCGACCTTGGCCGCTCGCTGCTTTTTGCCTGCAAACCACCACCCTCCTCTCGTTCAAACAACCAACCAAGCAGCCTTCCCATCTACTTAATCCTCACCTCTCACAACATGGACGACTTCTACTACACAGGTGAGTTGAGATGCTCCGAGGATCGTCTCGATCTGAGACGCGTCGAGCTCACAAAGCAGCGAAGCTGAACCCTCTTCCCTTCCCTTCCCTTCCCTTCCCTTCTCTGCCACCTCTTATCTGCTCAGCTCCCCCAACCCTTATGCGAAGGAAATCATCTTACGCCTCCACGTCCTCTCACCTCTCGGAACACTCCCAAAACAGTCACAGTTCAACTTCGTCGTTCGTTCGTCGAGGTGAGTCTTTCGGTCTTCTCCTTCAGTCCTCAGCGCTTCTCTCTTCTTCCTCTCTTCTCAAAGTGAGAGTAGCGAGCTGACATTCCCCCTTGCTTCGCTGCTCAGAACGTCAAAACGCCTTGACAGTCCAGCAATCAGAAGAACTTGCGACGCATGTTCTCTTCGTGGAGAGGAGGAACTCGGAGGAGGCTCAGGCGTTGCAGGCGATTGAGAACGAGAGGGATGCGATGGAGACGATCTACGAGAGGGTGACGAGGCTGGAGGAGGAGAACCGTCTACTGAGGTTGAAGATCAGTGAGTTGGTGCAGTTGGGAAGAGGTTGAACGAGGGTCAATCGCCCCCTCGTCGTCGTCGTCGCCGGTCTTCTTTCTTTCGTTCGTCCGTCCTTTCCCTTGCGTGATGTTGATAGTGTAGCCCTACCTAATATGTAGCCATTGTTGCTTAGAGCTCGTTCTTGTCGTTGTACGCATAGCTTTTTAAACTCTTTCGTGACTCCTTCTCAGCACGGAGAAGAGCGGACGCGTCGACGGGGGTCATCGAGACGAGGAGGCATGACGCGAAGACGAAGAGGGGACTCGAGAGACCTCCCGAGACACTCGCAGAGAGTTAGAGAATGATGACAGAGGAACAGAGAGGCAAGGGGAGTCGAACGAACGACGGACGAGCTCAGGCTGTAAAGTGCGGCTGGGTTCGAGTCTGCGACGCGTGAAAAGGTAAAACGTAGATGGTATCGAAAGAGGGTGAGCATAGTAGAGTAGACTAGAGCCGGAGTATACGAAAGAGTTGGGTAGGTTTGGGAAGGAAGAGATATAGATGAAGGTGGGGAAACGAGCGAGCGAGCGAGGGTGACGAGAAAGAACAAAACCGAACCAGAACCGAGGAGGACGAACCAGCGAGACCCAAAATGCAGAGATGAAGAGAGAAAAACAGTGAGGAAGTGTGTATATGGGTGATTTGAGAAAGAGTTGTGGCGTAACGAGTCGTACGAGAAGAAGGCAAGCGAGAGAAAAGGGAACGAGTCTCAGCGTCGAGCTGGTTTTGAAGTTGTCGTTCTTGAATGATCTGGATCGTCGAGATCCGTAGCGATTCCTTCGATGTTGTGATAGCGACCAAGTTCGATGACTTCCAGACTGTCTCAAGACGAAGAGAAGACGGTCAGTTGGAGAAAGAGGGACAGAAGAGAGGAAGGGGAAGGACGAACCGACCGACACCAGCCTCATCGTTCGGCAACCAGATCGTTGGAGGTGGAGAGAGGAGGGACGGAGGGTAGATGAAAGCTCTGAGTTCCGCGGCAGGGTTGGAGAAAGAGAGGGGAGGAAGATGGGGAGGTGCCTGCGGGAAGGAAGGGAGCAGTGAGTTTCCGTGCTCGTCGTTTTCGTTCTCGACGCGTCTCTTCAAATCGACTCACGTTCGGGTGCGTTCGAGCGGCGACCTCGGTGGACATCATGTCGTCGATCTGAGAAAGAAGGAGGGTCAGAAGCAGCATAGACCGTTTTGGGCGAAGAACAGGGGAATAGACTCACAGCTTCGGTTCGAAGAGGAACGGCGAGCTTCCTTTTCTCCTCTCCTCCCGGCAGGATCCTAGCCATCAGATCCATTATGCTGGCATGACTCCGACGTCGGCCGGGAGTTGAAGAAGTAGGACTTGAACCTGGAGCGTCCTGAGATTCCTTGCGAGGGTTCGCAGCTTGAACGAGTGACGACCGAAGAGACTTGAGGGAGCGACGCGTCGACGAGGGAAGTGCACGAAAGGTGGGTCGATGGCCTCTCCCGGCGGTGAAGACTTCGACGATGAGCTAGGAGGAAGAGACGGAAGTGCGGTCAGTATCTGTGACCACCGAAAGGAAGGGTAGCTCCGACGAACCAGAGCGATTCCTGCGACGACGAACGTGGCTGAGGAGCAAAGGGAGAACGAGTCAGTCGAGGTCGAGTTTACGTTCGAATGACGGCGACGTACCGATGGCGAAGTTCCACTCATCTCGAGAGGCAAGGATGAGACCGAAGAGGAGGGGCTGGCAAGCGAGAATCACTCTGAGAATCGAAGGAAGACGAGGGTCAGCGAGGTTCGAACTTCGGGCGCACCGAAAGAAAAGAGCGAGCACTCACCCAAAACGACGAAGACTCCAGAGTGCGTAGATACCTCCGCTGTTCCCGAGCATGTTGGAGTAGACGTAGTACTGAGTGTATCGAAGAGCGACGAGGGACAAAACGAGGATGATGACGACTGGGATCCCGATGAGTGGGAAGAGGACGATGAACGTCGCGCTGAAGGTTTCGCAAGACGACGACAAGGTTTTGGAGTCAGCCATTTCGAGCACGTTCGAGCGAAGAAACGCGAGGACTCACGCGTAGAAAACAGCCAACAAACAGACAGCAGCTCCATAAGAGCTGTTGAACAGTCGAGGTTTCGAGGCTCTGAACTTTTGTCGCGGCGTGGCTCCTTTGCGAAGAGCTCGGAGCATCTTCCAGGCTCGAACGGGTTGCAGAAGCTGAAGTCCGGGAGCGATGAGAGCGAGGTTGATGAGGAAGATGAAGAGGAAGGCGGAGGCGAAGATGGATCCGTCGGCGACGGTTTGAGAGATCGAAGTTCCTTCGACGAAGGCTTGGGTCGCGAAGATCTGTAGAAAGAGAAGGTTTTGAGTGAGCAAAGATGACGGAAGGGAGGTGAGAAGGTGTGAGAGACCTCACGAGAGCAGCAGAAGCGACGAGCCAGGCTCCACAGATAACGAGCACGACGGCGCAGATGGCTTGATAGGCGACGAATCGACGACGAGTAAACGAGATGGCTCCACACAGACGCGAAGAGAGGTTGACGAGGACGACGGCGAGAATCATGAGGAAGGAGATGGCGAGAGCGGGAACAAGTCCCTCGACTGAGCGAAGAAGAAAGAAAGACGCGTCTTAGAGTCAGTTCCATTCGAGGTCGAGCGAGAAGAGAGAAGATCAACTCACCGATAGCTGAAGAGACGTTCGTGCTGCTAGCGACCTTTCGCAAGACTCCGAGATACTCGTTCACTCCAGGAGCGTCGGCGACGGTGAGAGCGAGGAATGGAACCACTGTTTGAGTGAGGAAGAAAGGAAGAAGGGGAAGACGCGTCGAATCAGCTTCGTTGTTCGATGTTCGCTTGAGCATCCATCATATCGAGACGCGTCAGAACTCCAACAGGCAGGAACTCACTAGCTGCTGCCAACGCTACCGAAATCAAGACGACCAAAGCCCAGAAGCTCGCCATCTTGACTCGTCCCGTTCTCGATCCCTTCTGAACCTCGCTCCAGACGATGTCCTCCTTGGTGAACCCCTCGACGAGTCGGATACCTGCAGATGCGAAGGCGAGGAGGTGGTGAGTCAGCGGAACAGCATCTCCAAAGTGAAAGAGGAGGAGATGATGACGAAGCAAAGGGAGAAAGCGAGACGAGCGACTGACCAGGAATGAATCTCAACCCTCGTCCGACGAGCATGAACCCGAGGATCCCTCGACCAGCAGCCATCTCCTGCTCATCAAAGTCGTGCCCAAACGAAGAAGAGAAGGTAGGATCAGTAACTCGAGAACGATAAGCGGAGCGAGCGACGAGAAGACTCACGTCAAAGACCCTGCCCTGCTCGTCCTCGATTTCCTTATTCAGCCTCTTCAGATCCGCTCGATTCTCCCTGATCCCATCGTAATGACTCTTCAGCTCCTTACTCGACACGCCCCTTCTTGCCCTCACTCCATGTCCGACCGTCGTCGTAGGCATCCCAGCGTCGATCCGATCGTGAAGAGGGACGAGGGAGGTTTCCGAGAGTGTTCCTCGTCGCTGGCAAAGCTGAGGAGGGTCGGTGGTGATGGCGACTTCGGGGATGGGGACAGCTCCTGGTCCTGCGATGGCAGCGGTGGTGGGTGGTGTAGGGTCCGAGCCTCCTCGATGTCGCATCACTCTCGACGCTTCTCCTCGACCCGTGAGATCGTCGTTCGAGGAGATCACGTCCTCTCGCGAGGACATCCTCTCCCTCCGGTACCGCTCTCGTTCCCTGCTCTCCCTCCTTTCCCGTTCTCCAGGGGTGGACTCTCCTCCCGAGGTGAATCCTCCGCTCGTTCGATAGCCTGGGTCCTCCGAGTCGGGCGAAGGGTCGAGAACGAGTCCGCCGTGTTGAGAGTCGGGACGAAGACGATTCCCGACTTGGAGTTTGCCTGACTTGCCTCCGAAGAAGCCTGAGTCGCGATCGACCTCTCTGAAGCGTGATCCGGATTCGGTTCGTTGGGGGGCGGGTCGAGTGACGGAGGAGGAGGCGGCGTAGGGATCTGCTGGGCCTGGGGAGCTGGGAGGGGAGGGTGAGGGCGAGGAGGGGAAGTTGGGTTGTTTGAGACGGTAGTAGGTTGAGGGAGCGACGAAGGAGGTAGGAGCTTGACTTGATATTCGGCGATGACGTCCAGTCTAGATTGAGAGGGGCGAGCAAGAGAGGGCGGCGAAGGTCAGTTCTCGTCGCGTCGGTTTCGTTCGTTCGTCGTTCTCTCTCGCTCCCAACCCCGTTCCCAGTGAATAAGACTTCGGCCAAACTCACAGGTCTCCCCCCACCCCCATTCTCCTCCTCCTCCATCCTCGTAATCGGGTTCACATCAAAGCTGTTGATGTACCTCGTCTCGCTCTCCTCCAACCGATTCAACACCCCCTCCCTCTCCTTCACCAGCCTATCCAACCTCGTCGTCGTCGGCACCCCAAATACCGACATCACCTCCACCCTCAGTTCGTCCTCCTTCCACTTCTGCTTCTCCTCATCCTTCGTCCTCCCAGCGTCCTCGAGCCTCTCTTCTAGCTTCTCGCGTCCGTCTGCCCCGAACAAGCTGCTCTCGCCGTGCTTCTTCATCAACCCTTCCTGCCTCAGTACCTCCCGAACCCTCTCCTCACCCAGCCCCTCTTCCTCCAGAGGCAAGAACCCGATCTCCAGTCCGGCGCAGGTGACGTGCAGGAACTTGTTTCGGTGGCGAACGAGGGAGTTGAAGCCTCGAAGGACGGTGAAGAGAGCAGGAAGTGTGGTGATTAGAGGGACGAGGATAGTGAGGATGAGGAGACGGGTGTGTGCGTTGGGAGGGTTGGTAACGGGGTCGGAGGCGGCGAAGGATTTGAGTTCGGCGAGGAGGGAGTTGGTGGAGGAAGAGGAGGTCGTCGAGAGGGGGTTGCTGATCGCGTCGAGGAGTCGAAGGATGGAGAGGTCGCTCAGGCTTCCGAGAGCTCCTCCGTAGCGACTTCGGATGACGGTGCCGCAGGGGACGTTGATGAGGTAAAGGGGGAGGGCTGGCAAAGTGAAAAGAGGAGGAGGAACGAGAGTTAGTTACCGACGACGCGTTCGAACTTCGACAAAGACAAGACGAGGAGAAGGGACGTACCAGTAACGAGCGACAGAACCGTCCACGTGAACGCAATCTTGAGAGCCGTAAAGAGCGTCCTGATCGCCAAGGTCTCGTCCGAAGCCGATCCAGTTCGGAGGGAGGGGAGGAAAGGGACGGGAGGGGCGAAGAACGAGAGGAGTGAGGCGCGGACGGGGTAGGGACGGTCGCTGTTGGAGATGAAGATGTGTAGAGTCAGCTGTGTACTCAGAGCTCGAGATCGAGGGAGATACAAGGGAAGAAACAAGAGACTCACTCGCCAGGCGCGAACCATCTCCTCGCTTCGTACAACACGACCGCTCTTCCTCTCAACAACGCGAAGACTACCCAGATCAGCAGTCCCACCAGCGCACTCCAGACTGTTGCCGCTACGACTGCCTTGGCTTGAGGATCCCAGTCTCCTGCACACGTCGGCTGGCCTGAAGGTGGACCTGCTGGAGTCGAGTTGGTGACGGGTTGAGTCGAGGTCGAGGTCGAGGTGGGTGCTGAGCCCGTTCCCGTTACTGTTCCCGATCCTGTCGCTGACGGTAGACTCGAGAAGGATGCTGGGGAGGGATTGGAGGCGGCTGTTGCTGCTGCTGCGAGGGAGAGGGATGAGACCGAGGCGAGGGAAGAGGCGGAGAGGATGGAGGACTGAGAGAGACGAGATTCCGAGGCGATGGAACGAGAGAGTTGAGAGCAGACGGGTTCTGTGAGGATGACGCTCAGGCTGAAGAAAGAAGAGTTGAGATCGCGTGTCAGCTTGTAGTTCGAAGGAAGGAAGAAAACAGACTTGTGAGAGTCGAGGCGAGGAAGGCGACACGAGAAGTTCAAACTCACGGAGGTTCAACCTGACCCGTTGAAGCTTGAGCGTCGTAGAAGGATCTTGAGACCGTGAACCAGTCTGAGGAGAGGGTATACGAAGAACAACGAAGACGAGAGTCAGCTTCTTGAAGAAAGACGTCGAGCTCCGCTCTCTCCCTCTCGCGGCTCACCTTCGGTATACCAGCTCGGATTCCACGATACCGAGTTCCCACAAGCCGAGTAGAAGTGAAAGTTGTTAAGGGCGGGAGGTGCGAAGGTAGTGGCAGTAGTAGCGATGATTGCTGCCATAGAAACGAACGAACGAGAGGAAGGAGATCTGTTTGAAGAGGGAAGGAAGGGAGGGAGGGTTTGGTTTGGTTGTTGAGCTTCGAGCTCACTTTGAGCTTCCTTCGCGAGGGCCCTGCTACCCCCGGAGCTCTATGAACTGACCTAGCTTGTAGAGATACTTGAGAATTCCTTCCTCCCGAGTAATTCGAGTGGCCTGGGTGAGTATTAGGGTAGAGAAGAGTGACCTGAAGGGGAGGGAAGGAAGGAAGGAAGACCAAGAGAGGGGGGTTCGAGTGTGAGCTTCCTTCGTTGCTCTCTTCGAGCTCTACTCTGCCCTGGCACTCGAGACTGAGAGGTTGAGACTGACCTAGAAGCGTCTATATAGACCAAAGATGAGACCGAAAGCGGGAGGGACTGGGGGTGGTGGTTGGCCGAGCGAGAGGAAAGTCGAAAGGGAGGGGAGGAGGTCGAGGGAACCCCTTTGATTCTGAAAAGGGAGGGAACCAAGTGACGCAGAGAGCGGACCTTTTTCTTCGACTCGTAGAGAGGAACGGAGCTGGGTAGGAGCGAAAGTGAGGAGAGGGAAGAGGGACCAGCCTGCAGCGACGAAGAAGAAGAAGAGCGGATCTGGGTGGGTAGCGAGCGTTGGGAGGGAACGCGAGGAGGGGAAGCGCGAAAGCTGTCGAGCTCACCCGCGATCGCTCAGGGGGTCGCACACTCGAGCAGGTTTTCGTTTCGATCCTACAGGCTCCAAGCTTCAGATTGAGGGGAACAGATGAGGTAGTGCTCGTACTCGAGAACGCTCCCATCTTCATAGATGGAACAAGTCGGCTCAGAGACACTGAATCCGAGGAGCTTTCGATGCAACACGTCGCGTCGTCTCCAGGTTGAACGTTCCTCTTTTCCCTTGCACGATCGCCCTTCCGAGAGTGTGCGAGACAACGTGTATATGTATCAAGCGTCCAGCGAAGAAAGCAGATAAGGTCGTAAAGAAGGAAAGAAGGAAAGAAATCAGAGGAACCGGAAAGCAAACGCGAAGGAGGAGACGCGTGTTTGAATTAGAAGAACTACAAGAAGAACCCCAAAAAGATGCAAAAACGGAAAGCGAAAGTGTCTGAGTGTTATGTAGACACGAACCCAGAGTCGAAACCTAGAACAAACCTTGACGTGAGAGAACAAGAACCCAAGCAACCGAGACGCGTCGTCCACTCCCCTTCCCTCCGACCCCGTTGTCTCGACCTCCTTCACGTCTCTTCCCTCGTCTCCATGACCCCAAGCACATCATCCGCCCAGTCGCTCCTCTTCCCCGTCTGCTTCTTCCCGGCTCTCTCCGTCCCTCCTGCATCTTTCTTCTGCGACCACTTCCTCCCCTCGACCGCTCGAAAATGGAAGGGCGAGTTCAGCGAGTCGATGATCTTGGTTCCGATGAGCGATGGTGGAATAGGTGTGCTGAGTCGACGCGCTGGGTGAGAGTGGTAGATCGAGAGGGAGGAGAGGGAGAAGGGGTTAAGGCGAGGTCGATGGGGAGAGAGGGAGGTCGACGTTGCTGGAGCAGAAGGAGATGCTGTACCGGCACAACGAGGGAAAGAACAGAGGATAGAGGAGTTCAGCATCGAGTTGACGAGACTGAAGATTTTCAAGCCGGAAGGACGAACGAGTAGACGCCGATGGGCTGATTGGAATGACCGAGAAGTTCGAGCTCGTCGCGTTCTTCTGATCGATCGCGGGGGATTTTGATGGACTGAGGGCCGAGACGATGACCTTGCTGAGAGGAGGAGAGTACTGAAGCGAGGAGGAGTGTGAGAGGGTGGGAGAGGTGGTGAGAGCTGAAGAAGAGGAGGACGATGCAGTCGAAGAGGAGGACGAGTCGCTCCTCCGCAAGGGGGGTCGCGAGTTGAAGAAGGGGAGGAAGGGCATCGCGGTGGAGGTGGAAGGTGGAGGATGACGGCTTCCCTCTCGAGAGTTTTGTATATCTGAGGGGGGAGTGGAGGGGGGAAGAAAAGGATCAAGAGGAGAGGAGGAGGTCGCAGAAAAGGGAAGAGCGAAGCTCTTGGTGGTTTGGGAGAGAATCGAGAGCAGGCGAGAGGCCAGTCAAAGTGGCCAAACCGATCAAACCCTGCAAATAGGCCCGGATCGCAGTGATCTGAGTCGAGAGCGACAGAAGAGGCGTGAAGCAGAAGCGAGACGAAGATTGTCAAAACGAAATCCAAGCACGACGCGTCTCCCTTCACTTCTCTGCTTCATTCTTCTTTCGCACTATATATCCACGTCCAGTACGGCAGCGGAGAAGCATATGCATACATTTATCTCGTTCACGTACCCCCTCAAGATCTCTATTCTTGAAACCTACGAAGCTGCACGAAGACCTTTCGTTCGCTCACTGGCAGCTCATCCACCTTCGGACGTTGAGCGTTTTTCTAGCTTGTCTTTCCGTTAGATGTTTTCTCCTAGCCCCAGATAGTTCGGGGATGAAGATTTTGTATCAACGAGAACGGAGAAGGTCGTAAAGTCGTGATGGAAAAAGCGATTGAAGCAAAAGGAGACCGAAGGGCAAAAGGTGAAGGTCGGACGTGTTCAAAAGAAGACGATGCGAGAGAGCCCCAGGAGGCGCGAACGAAGGAGTGAGAGAGAGTATCCGCTTGTGTCTAGATATAGAATCAGGTCGGACCCGAGACGGTGGGAAAAGAGAAGGTGGAGAAAAGCAAAAAGGATCACCGCGACGCGTCGCACTCGACGACCCCTCAACTTCCAAACGCTTTCCCCTTCACTTCGACTCCCTCGCCTCCAGCACTCCCAAAACATCGTCCGCCCAATCGCTCCTCCTCCCCGTTTGCCTCTTCCCAGCCCTCTCAGTCCCGCCCGCGTCCTTCTTCTCCGACCATTTCCTTCCCTCGACGGATCGATAGTGGAAAGGGGAGTTGAGAGAGTCGATGATCTTGGTGCCGATGAGAGATGGAGGAATAGGAGTGTTGAAGCGACGTGCTGGGCGAGAGTGGTAGATCGAGAGGGAGGAGAGGGAGAAGTGGTTGAGACGAGGACGATGTTGAGTCGAGGGGGAGAGGAGGATGGGGGTCATCTCGAGAGGGGAAACATCTGAGGAGAGACGGCAGAAAATGAGTCAGCTCTATGGTCAGAAGAGATGAAAGATTTCGCGAGGAAAAGAGACGTACGAGGGAAGGTAGTTTTGATTGGAAGCGCTGAGAAGTTGGACGTGGCCGCCGTCTCGTCCTCGAGTGCGGGGAGCTTGGAGGTCGAGCTCGAGGTCATGCTGAGAGGAGGAGATTGCAGAAGCGAGGACGAGTTGGAAAGAGTTGTAGAGGTGGTGAGAGCCGACGAGGAGGAGGCGGTGGAGGAGGAAGACGAGTCGTTCCTGAAGAGAGGAGGTCGCGAGGGGAAGAAGGGGAGGAAGGGCATTGAGGTCGAGGTCGAGGCTTTTGTGGAGAGTGGAGGATGGATTCTTTGTTTCTTTGTCGCTGAGAGACTGGTGGATCCGAGGACGAGGAGTGCGGAGAAGAAGAGAGAGATAGAGAGGGCAGAGAAGGAGAGGGAGGGCTCGTGGTGGTTGGGAGGAAAGAGTAAAAGAGAGAGCCGATTCAACTTACCAAACAATTGAGATCGAAGAGGCGGGAAGAAGAGAGGAGAAGAAGCGAACGATCACCGGTGCGAAGATCAAACTTCCTTGATCAATCCTTATCGGCCAGATCGCCTTTCGCATGAAAAAAGATGCCAACCAGATCTTCTTTGCGCGTTGGGTCCCCAACTGACGTCTACCTCTACGAGAGGTCATGTAGAGAGAGCAGAGCGAGCCCAGACCAGACCAGGACTCAGCAAGCAGGAGTGACCGAACGGCTCACCTTCGACCTGTCTCGCTCGAAAAAGAGTCAACTTGCCGCCGGTAGAAGAAAACGAAGATGGGCGATCACGAGCTAGAAGATGAGGGAAGGAAGGAGCGACCCTCTGAACAGAAAGCCCATGGCGGTCGAAGTCTTCAGAAGTCTTGCCAATTGAAGGCGGAAAAAGGGACGACGCGTCGTCCCTCTTCGCACTCGAGCTGATCCTTCATCTTCAGCAGATCGAAGGCGATCACGAACTCCCAAGACCGAGCGGAGAGCTGAGAATCTATGCATGGACGAGGTGAGTCTTCGTAGAGGCGGTGTGACACTCGCGTTGAAGTCGAGCAGCGAGGCCTTCGCAACTCCCCACAGATCCCCTCGTCGTTGCTCGAGCCGGAGAAGCTCGGGTAGCTAGCTGACCATCTTCTCGCGAACGGTCAAGCACGAGGAGATTTGTATGCAGGTCGACGCGTTTGTACGAATGTTTGGTTTGCTGAACTTCAGCTCATCTCTCAGACCTTCCTCGTCGTCTTTTCGACGCGTCGGTCCACCAGGACGACTCCTTCGCCATTTCGCTAGCCTCGCAATCTCCTCAACGTCATCGGAAGACTCTGGATTCGGGTTCTCGATCAGTACCTGGGTCTGGCAGGTCTAGCGCAGCTCTTCTCTACTCTGCTTCTTCCAAGAAAAGTCGACGACTCGACGACGACGCGTCGTCCTTTTTTTTCCATCTCCTCTTCAGCCCGCCCTTCACAACTTCCAGGTACGCTGATCTACAGAGTTCATAACCAAAGAAAGAAAGTGACCGAAAACAAGATAGCAACGAGACTCGACTACTGTAGTTTACTCTACTCGAAAAAAACAACAACAGCCGCGTCCGTCGTCCGCGAAAACTAACCAGGTCCAGTCCATCTCTCCCCTCTCCCGTCTTCCACCTCCGACTTCGACCCAGCCCAACCCAGCACTCAGCCCATCCCGCGCACCGTCTACTGCTACGGCCTCGGACTCAGCAAGTTCAACCCCCAGCAGAACACCACCATCGCCAACAACTTCAACCCCGGACTGTCCCTCAACCCAGCGAGACCTCCTTTGGCTTTGGACGAGACGGAGGGAGGGAGTCGGTTCATCCATGAGTCGTCGAGTTGTTGGGAGGAGGAGGAGGATGGGTCGTTGGGGTTGGCGTTGGAGGGGTTGGTTTCGAGGAGCGGGATTCCTTCTTCTCCTTCCCTCGATGGATCCTCCGACGCCGGTTGAGGAGGAGGAGGAGGAGCGACGACTGGGAGACCTTTCGGCTTCTTCGACTTCCCTACGAGGAACTCCGTCAACTGCCCCGTCGCCTGACTCATCTTCTGGCTGATGTAGACGAAAATGATGGTCGAAACGACGATGTTGACGTATCTCCACCTCGTCCCTGGAACGACGATGAGGATCCCCTTGGTGTCGGCCGCGAGCCAAATGTGGAACTGGAGGATGAACGTCTCGAGGGAGATTTGACCGATGAAGCAGAAGAGCCGCGAGTTGACCGAGCGAAGGAAGGGAGTTGCGTTTCGGAGGACGACGAAGGCGAGGATTGGGACGAAGGAGACGATGGGGTGGTAGACGTTGTAGACGAATTTAGACTCCCTGCTGAGTTGGAACCAGAAGAACCAGACCATCGCGCCGACGCTCGCTCCGACGCTTCCCTTCACCGCCGTCGGGAACCAAGCGAGGTTGGGGATTCCGAGTTCCTTGAGCTTGATGTACGCGTAGGCGGTGAACATTCCGAGGTAGACGACGAAGAGATCCAAGGTAACTCGGAAGGACCATTCCCTGGCGGACCACTGGATGTTGGCGACGGCGCCGAGGAAGTTGAAGATCGATTGGAGGATCCAGGTCGTCTTCATGAACCAGGTGACGAGGAGGAGGGAGACGACGAGTTTCGGGAGGAGGAAGATCGGGTTGTCGTTGTACTTGGAGCCGATGAGCATGCTGAAGTAGATGATGAGGTACCAGAAGGAGACGAGGGGCTGAAAGCGAAGAAAAGGGAGGAGGAAGAGGTCAGCTCGACGCGTCGAGGTACCTGAGACGAGCTCGTCTTCTTCTCGTTCTCCTTCGACCCAGACTAGTCCCTCGAAATGCAGAAAAGGGAGGAGGTGCTAACCGAGAAGTAGTAGGAGATGTAGTCGGTGTCCATGGTGTAGGCGAGGACGATGGGGAGGAGGTTGAGTCGAACCATGACCATCGCGATTCGAGCCATCCCGAAGTCGGCTTTCTTGAGGTAGAAGGTGAAGTGGCCGTCTGAGAGTCGGGAAGGGAGTTGGAAGAGTGCGAGGGAGAAGCGAGTCAGCGAGCGAACGCGAGGAAAGGTCGAGATCAACGTGACGAAAGCGAGACACTCACACCCAGTCATGAAGAGGTAAGCCGCGACGAGAACTCGAACAGGGTTGTAGATACCCGAGATCTTGGACGCTCCTTGGTAGTGGTAGACGAGGATGATGACTGGAAACGTGGGGGAAGGAAAAGAACGCGAAGACGAGAGTCAGTTCAGGTCCAGTGTCCCAGCACGTCGTGCTTCGGATTCCCTCGACTTCCCTCTCCTCCTCGTTTTGTCCTGCCCCCCCCCCCCCTCCCCCTTCTGCAGCAGACGAAAAACCTTCCCCTGCCAAAGTGACTATGCCGAGCAGCTAGAGCCTCCTCGCTGCATCACTCGACCTCTCGGAACGAGCGAGCGACGACGACCTTCTCCTTCTCAACCCAACCCAACTCGAAACAAAACGATCTCTCTGAACTCACTCTGCATCCACCCCTTCCACTCATCGGTCTGCTCCCTATTCAAGAACCCCAGATCCTTCCCTCCCTCGCTCCTCTTGCACGTTCCCAACCCAACCGCCAACGCTCCCGCCAAAGCCAATCCAAACGTCCACGCGTCGTAAACCTTGTTCTCCTTGGACCAGAGACCCGTTCGATCGGCGAAGAAGGTCAAGCCGGTGCAGAGACCGAAGATGGTGAGGGTAAGGACGAGGTTGTCGTCCGTTGGGAAGAGGGAGGCGAGGCGGGGATGGGGAGCTGTTCATTCGACGAGACGCGTCGACGAGAGGGAGAGAGCGAGGTTGAGGTCAGTTTCGAGCCAACGAGGAGGTTGCGAGGTAGGTGTATAAACGTTGAAAGTGCGACTCACCCAGCTGCGACTGCAACAGCCTTCCTGTTGGGACCCAAGCGATCACGACGAAGAGGACGAGAGCCTGGAGCCAGTTGACGACGGGATACTTCTTGCAGCACGTCTTGTCCATGGGGAACTTCTTCGGGAGTACGTCGTTGCATCGGAGGTTGTAGAGGATTTGAGCTTGAGTGTTGAGGATCTTGGGTGAGAAGTGAAGCCCGTCGGTCGTTTGGGAAGGGTCGAGGAGAGCGTTGAACGCGACGGGGAGAGAGATTGGAGGAGGAGCCGCTCGGGCTGAGGACGACGAGGATTTAGTAGAGGAAGTAGAGGAGTAGAGGAAGGAAGGATCCGGAGAGAGTCGAGCTGCCAGATCCGCGTTCATCGCGTCGATGTCGCCGTGCTTGAGGGTTTCCTTCCTTTCCGGGCTGAGGAGCTCTTGAACGGGTTCGAGGATGGGGAGGAAGATGATCTCGTCTGCAAGGAGTCCTCCTCCGATCTCTCCCTTGGTCGAGGAGGACTGGGCGATGAGGGAGAAGGTCGAGTCGATTCGAGACTCCCAGGTTGCGAGACCTCCTGAGGACGGGTGACGGAGGTACCAGAGTCCTGAGCCGAGGATGAGGAGCGCGGGTTGGGGAGGGTGGGCGGGAGTGTAGGAGGGAACGGGGATGTGAGGGTTGGAGAGGAAGGTTTGGGTGTGGGTGAGGTTGAGGAAGCTGGGGAGAGGAGAAGGGAAGGGAGGTCAGCTTCGACGGAAGGAGGACGGCTGAGAGCTCGTTCGTTCGTTCGCCTCGTTCGAAATCTACAAGGGTAGAACTTCGCTCTTTGCGAGTCTACTCACGGGTCCCAAAAGAACTGAAACTCGAGGCCTCCTGTATAAAAATCGAGGCAAGAAAGACGATGGTCAGCTCTTTTAAGCCCATCTCCTTCGAGGGATGTCGAGCTGGCGCGCGCGAACCCAAACCTTAGATCCAAAAGACTGACCTTGAGCGCTCTTCCATACGACGTCCTTGTGCTTCTCTCCTCCCTCTGGTGGACCTTCGGGTGCTGTAGGATCTGCGAGATGAGCCATGGAGTAGAAGAGTTGACGAGTAATGGAATCTCCGATGAAGACGAGCCGACGGGAAGGGAGACACGTTTGGATCTGAGTCGGGTTGTAGTTGTTGGTCATGCAGCCTGGGGGAGGGAGGGAAGGGAAGATTTTCACGAGGTCAGTAGGTGTTGATCGTCGTCAAGGAGAGAGAAGAGGAGTCGTGGTCGTGAAGGAGGGGAGTGGGAGGCAGAAGGCAAAGACGAGAGGGAGGAGAACACAGAAGGAGGAAGGGAAGGAGAGTCTCAGAAAGATACTTACCATCAGGCTGCCATTGTTTGAAGTTGGGATCCATCCATTGACCCGTCGATAGAAGAGCTTTGCAGTGGTATCGATCTCCAAAGTCTGAGTAGAAGAGAGGCAGCGAACGAGGAAGGAAGGAGGGTTCAGCTCGAGCTCAACATCCATCTCTCACGGTCCTCGTCCTTTGGACTCACCTATCACAAAGTACCTCATCATAGCAGCCAGGAAGGCAACGCAGATGGTAGCTACGCAGGCATACTGAGGCCAGTTGGGGTTCAACGTAGACTTGGATTTGGAAGAGGAGGGAGGCATCCTCGAGAAGAGAAGGGAGAGAAGGGACCGAGCTGGGGGGGCGGAAGTCGAAGGAGCGTGCAAGGGCGAAGGGAAGTAGGAAGTCGAAGGTGAAGGAGCAGGCGAAGAAGAGACCCGAAGGCGAGGTGACTGAGGGTAGGAGCTCGTTTTGAAGGGAGGGAGGGAGCCACGAAGGCGGGAGGGGAGGAGGGGAGAGGTGACTGGTGGCCGTGAGAGGTCGTTCGAAAGCGCAAGCGCGACCTCGACCGGTTTCCATCGTCTTTTCGGTGGAAAAAAATTCTTGATCACGTCAAGGATGCATATCGTGTGTATTGATAAATCTATTGAGACAAAGACAGAAAAGTACCGTGTATGAAAATAAGAAATGGGCGAGAGAAGAGAAAGAGATCGCGTCGTGTTTGGATCTCGTCGTCAAGGTCGTGATTAGAAGATTAGAGGAGATAAGAGATACAGAGAGTCTAGTAGGAGAAGTAAGCGCTCCTTTTGCGTCGACTGAAGGAGTAGGTGACCAGGGAAGCGGCGAACAAGCCTGTGGGGAGGAAGAGGAGAGGAAGGGGAGGTCAGCGTCGCCGTCTTGCGCTTACAGGACCTCTCCCGCCTCGGTATATACTGAGATGACCGTATATACTGAGATGACTGCGGATGTCTCACCCATCGTAGCTCCGATTGCAACGGAGACCTGTCGCAGAGCGATTTGAGTGCCCATCTCAAAGGATCCAGACCCCTCGCTCTCGCTCATGGCAAGCCCACCGGCGGCAGCGAGACCTGGTCGAGAGAGAGAGAGATTCCAGAGTCAGCGAGACGAGGGAACAGATCGAGCCTCTCCTGATTTCTACTTACCGTTGGGAACGAGAAGGAGCACCGCCGTAGATTGACTGCGAGACAGAAACGACGACCAAAGTCAACCTCGCGCTCGACGCGTCTCTCGACTCCCTCGTTCACTCACGTTGTGAACGCTGTTCCTCGAGCAAGACGAGACCACAGAGTACCGAGGATTCCGATGGTGAAAGCAGCGATAGCAGTTCTGAGACAAAGCCAGCATGAAGGGGGATCAGCAAGACTTCGAGAACGGGCGTGAGAGAAAGGCGAGAGACGAACGAGACTTCAGCTTGATCGGGAACCGCCTGCTTTGCAAAGTAGAGTACCACGTAGGCGCACGTGGCGATGACCATAGAAGCACAGAACTGAGGGGGGGAGGTGGGAAACAGGAGGTTACAAGCGAGATCAGCGACGAGGATCCGGGACGCGACGAAGACACGACTTACCTGCTTCGATCTCACAACTTCCTTCGTCCACATGGCAAGAGCGAAAGCAAATCCGGGAACAATGATGAAGAGGTACCAGGCCGAGATCGAGGACATGTACCAGCTGATGGGAAGGACGAAGAAAGGAGCGAGGAGTCAGCAGATCACTTCGTCCAGGAGCGTCTCTCCTTCGCTTCGATGCACTCACGGAAGGCCTTCTCTTCGCATACAGGTAACGGTTCCCGTGACTGTGGAGGCCGTCGAGTCGATGAAGGTGAAAGTCCCGTTCGAGATGGGGTTGGCGATGGAGGGATCGCTCGAGTTGAAAGTCCCCGTCAACGAGACTGTTGAGACGTCTCCTTTAGCCGCTGGGTACATGGCTGAAGAAGAAGGATCAACGCGTCGGCATGGGAAGATCGAGCGAGTCAGTGGACAAGAGGATGGAGGGAAGAGAGCGAAAACGAGTCAGGGAAGAAGGCGAGAACGGAGGAAAAAATGACGCACCGACGAAGATCTCGGATCCAATCGAGACCCCAACACCGAGGAACAGCGAAAGAACACATCCGTAGACGGTCCGAATGCTACCAGCGACCACGCTTCGAGACTGCGAGAAGAAGGGAAAGCGATCGTCAGCGAGAGAACGAGACTCGTCGAAGTCGAGACAAGACTCACCGCTAGTTCCAATGCTCCGTTCAGGATCTGCGAGGAGAAAAGCAGAAAAGACGATGAGATCGTTTCAGGCACTACGCGATGAAGAGAATGGCAAGCTTACGATAAATCCGGGCAAGATCTGAGAAGGGCGGGAAAGAGAAGGGCTTGTCAGCGAAAGGAAAACGCGACGCCACTCATCGATCCTGCGTCGTCTTCCTCGCCGTAGCAGGACCTACCATAACGATACCCGCTGAAGCGGTAGCCTGATAGCAGAAGTATCCAGTAGCTGAGAGCCCCTTAGCGATGAAGGAGACGAGGATGGCCATCGCGATCTGAGAGAAAGAAGAGGGGTCAGTTTTGATCAGAGGTCGAGGAGGCGAAAGCGACGTGGACTCACCTCGAAGCAGTTGAGAAAGAGAGGATTGGTAGCGGCGAGGGTCAATTGACACAGTCCCATGAGGCTTCCGAGGATGAGAGACGCGAACATGTCGATCTGAAAAGGAGGAGGTGAGCTCGAAGCGACGCGATGAGTCGATGAAGACGACGAGCGAGAGGACGAACGAAAGATCCATCAAACGCAACGGGAGCGGCGAAAAACGAACACATCTAGGGAGTGAAAGTAAAGAGAGAGATCAGCTCGCTGAACGAGAACAGACATGGTCAAGAGGGCAAGCGACTCACTCCAATGATCGCGATTCGAGTCGAGAGGTTATGGAGAGAAGGAGCCATAGTGATCTCCTTGAGAAGACGAGATCCCTCCGAAGCTGATATAACGTCATGCAGAACATCTCGATTCTGGAAAGGGGTAGAAACCGAAGAGCAAAGTCAGTCGAGAGCGAGAAAGAAGACGCGTCGAGCTTCGTTGTCTCACCACGGCGTGAACTCGAGCAAGCTTGGCTGAGTCGAGACTTCCAACGGCGCGAAGGAAAGCGGTTTCCGAGGTTTGCTTCCGAGGGTTGTTGAAGCAGAGGATGAGATGGGAGGGGAGGCTGAGAAGAGGGAGGAAGACGCGTCGAGTCGTCAGCTTCGGTGAGCGGACTAAACCGCGCAGGGCGACGAGTGAGCTTACTAGAAGAAGTGAGCGTCGAGCTGAGAGTAAATTTGAAGAGGCGTGAGCAATGAGCAACTGTTCGCGACCTTCGAGGTGAAAGAGAGCGAGGAGAGAGTATTTACCTCGAGAACACGCGCCGTCGACTCCAGCTGAGACTCGAGCCGATGAGTAGGGCTTCCGAAGACCATATGAGCGTTGGCGAGTCGAACGATGAAGTCTCGGATTTGAGTCTGAGTTCCTCGATTCGATTTGCTGTAAGAAAGAACAAGACGATCGTCAGCCGTCGTTTCGAAGGCGACGCGTCGAAGGGACGAGACTCACATGTAGATCTCTCTCTGAACCCTCTCTCCTCGTTTACTCCCCACCCAGCCAGCATACCCTCCAGACTTGTTCCTCCTCCTCTTCTCTCCCTCGTGCTCAACATCAACCTCCGTCCCTCCGTCCTCCTCGAACGGAAACCCCTCCTCGTCCTCCTCGATCTCCTCCGGCGACTCTTGTAGCGTAGCTGTCGTCGATCCCTTGGGGGATGGGATACTGTTATGTCGCTCTCCCTCCGCGTACTCTCCTGGAAAGGCTTGGACTGCAGCCCCTTCCGTACGAAGCAGCTCGTTCGTGCCCTCTTCTGCGATCACGTCGAGATGCTCGTCCTCCTGAGACCGTTCGTTGTAGTTGACGTGAGTCTCGTCGGCCTCGCTGTGGTCTGGTTCCGATTCCGACGACTGAGGAGTACTTCGAGCGGCTTCCTCGCGCTCTGAGCGAACTCGTCTCCTCCTCTGGACGCGACGGTCGTGCTTTCGGTCCTCCTTCTCGCGTCGGTCGACTTCTTGTTTCATCTCGGGGTCCTCGACGGCCTCTCTGAAGGGGGAGATGGAGAAGACAGGAGAAAGTCAGTGAACGAGAAGAAGAGAGAAGAATGCCTATGGATGAGACGAGAGAAGAGAGAGAATCACGACGCGAAAAAATCTCGAACTCACTGACGCGTGTACCTCGAAAGACGACGACCTCCGCTGCCACCGCTGACATCTCCTCGATCTTCGTAGCTCCAGACAGGCGCAATCGTGGCACATGTAGGACTGACGACTCCAGAGAGGTTTCCTGAATGTCGGCGAGAAAGAAAAGGGTCAAAGTCAGTTCGGTTCGCGAACGCGAGTCATAATTTAGGATTGAGCAGAAGACTCACCTCTGATCAAGTCAATGGTCGCAGGGGGAAGTAGATCAGTAAAGAGATCGAGTGAAGATCTCAGGGAAGATCAATCACTCACGTTGTAGCGATGAGAGCAGCGATGGTTTGAAGAGGAGCGGTTCCGGCGTGCTCGTCGTTGGCCATCGAAGCTCGTCCTCCTGGATCGAGAGCGGAAAGGTAGTTCGAGATGCGACCTCCGATCTTCTTGGGGACCGACTTGGCGTGATGAGGGACGAGAGGGATGAAGGGTTCGTTGAGGTTCTGATGATGGGCGTCGTGTAAGTGACGAGGATCGAGGGTTGAGGAGGAGGAGGGACGCGAAACGATGAGAGGAGGGTTGGATGATGAGGCTGGGTTGGGAGATGTTTCAGTGGACGCGGAGCGGGTGAGAGGAGAGGGGGGAGGAGGTGCTTGGGGAGGTCGAGAGGGAGAGATGGCAGGGGTTTGACCGGGGAGAGGATGGCTCGTCGTGGTGAACGGAGGATAGGCTGTCGCATCAGGTGCCCACCATCTCTGGAAGGAGCTTTGATGGAACTGCTGAGGGGTGGGTCGGATCGTCTTTTGAGTGAAGGAGTGGGAGGGGGCTGGAGGTGGTGGTCGAGTTGTCGAGTTGAGAGAAGCAGAGCGCTCCTCGACGGTCGGAAGTCCTCCTCCTGCTCCTGCTGAACCTCCCGACCCTTCCCTCTCTCCCCCAGGACCCGATCCACTCCTTCCAGAGCCTGCCGAGCGAGCCCTCCCAAGTCGACTCCCGCTGCGACTGAGATCCCTCTTCGAGCCTCGACTCGAACCCGATCCAGAGCGTCGCGAGCGAACGCTGTCCGACTCGTCTGGGTTGGCTCGTTTCCTACGACGCTCGCGAAGAGAGTGAGTCTCGTTGGAGTCGTGAAGGGATCGAATGAGGTTTCCGAGGCCTCTGGAATCCTCCTCGTCGTCGTCGGATCCTGAAGCAGAAGCGTCCGAACTCGAGCTCGACGTCTCCTCCTCCCTCCTCCGACTCCCCCTCGAGGCTCGACTTGGTTGGCCAGGATTTTGAGGTTTTGTTGGACGAGAGCGAGGTCGAGACTCGTCCTGGGGAGTGGTGCCTCGTAAGGAGCTGAGGAGACCGGAGGGAGAGAAGCGAGTGAAGTTGGGCTCGGTGGTTTGGGATTCCGTGACGTCGAGCTCGCTGAGGGAGGGAGGAGTTCGTCTTGTTGAGGTTGAGCGTCGAGTGGTAGATGGACGGCGGGGAGGGGGAGGGGGTTTCGATGGATTCGACATGGGAGCGGAGGAGGAAGAGTGGTTGTGGTATGGATGGGTGAAAGGGCAGTGAGGCTAAAGGAAGCAGGGCTGAAGAAGAAAGGGAGGAGAAAAAGGTGAGCTCGATTTTCAGCCCACTCACAAGTCCGAACTTGAGAAATGAGCTCACGCGGTGAAGGAAAAGCTGGCTGTTTCGCTGGAGTATGTGTCGAAGGAGGAAGAAGTTCTGCAGGCGTTGGAGTTGTAAGCGAAAAGCAGGGTGTGCCAAAGAGGAAAGAACAGAAGGAGGGAGGGGACGACCGAGGGGGTCTGGAGATCCCCAGCTCGTCATGCTGCGAAATCGAATGAAAAAGAGTTTTCCCCTCGTGTGGGATCCTCCCTGAAACAGGCACGAGAAGCGTGCGAGACGGATACACGCTGTCCCGAGTCCCGAAAGTTCTCCTGAAAAAGGGAATTGATTGGTTGAGGGAACGAGAAGAGAAGGAGGAACGACGGCCGAGCTCACGAGGCTCGAAGCTCGAAACTTTGAAGCTCTTCTTTTCTGGTGAGCAAATCGACATCAAGCGCACTGCAAATCGTCGAGCGAAGATCAGCGGAACTGTCCATCCGAGGAAGATCAAGCAGGTAATCACTCGAGAACGACGGACGAGCTCTCCGAACCTTGACTCGAGAAACTGCGTCGAGTTCAAAGTCAGTCGGAGGTCGCAGATGACACGATGGGGGCAGCGAAGGTGTGAAACGCAATCTATCGATCTGTAAGTTAGTAGAGAAGGAAAGAGAGGGTCTCGACCCGCTCAAGCTGTCCTCTTCTCTTCTCGCTCGTCGCCCTCGACTTCCCCCGACGCGTCGAACTCCGAGCCTCCCTTCGCCTCGAAATCGACCACTCCGACGCTGAGCTCATCAACGTCGACTACAGTTGACTTGCTTCGTCGAACGAAGTAGAGAACGAGGAGAGTCCAGAAGATCAGAGCTGCCGAGAGCGAAAGCGAGTAGAGGTGTCCCTTTGTGGCGCGTGGCATATCGGTGACTCTCCAGAGGAAGTTGGGAGCGATTGCTTGAATCGTCCAGGTGAGAGTTCCAGCAGTGGCGAGTACGATGGCCCTCTTCTCGGCATCGTCAGAGCAGATCTCGTTGATCCCTGAATCGAGACGACGAAAAAGAAGCGTCGAGGATCAGCTCAGACGTCGTCCGTCATCGCTCCTCTTCACTCTTCAGAACCTTCTCTGAGCTCACAAGGCGACATGAGGACTCCGAAAGCAGTCTGTGAAGCGAGTATAAGCGATGCGCGATGTCAGAATGGAAGGACACGCGTCGACGAGAGAAAGAAGGTGAGGTCGAGAGAAAGGCAGGACTCACCGCACAAGGGATAAGATAGTAGAGAGCAGTCCGAGCCTTGATCGCAGAATACAGAGGCGTCTTGAGGATCGCAGCGTTGAAGGCGATGTCTGGAAAAGACGAAGATCAGAATCGAGCGAAGCGAGAGGAGGGGACGAGTTCGTCAAACTCACTCGCGAAACTTCCGACGAAGATCAACGGCCAGCGACGACCTTTGAGAGGTCCGTCAGACGTCCATGCGCATACGAAGCCGACGAATACGAAGATGGCCTGTTTAAGGGACGTGAGAACGGGTCAGCAGCGAGAGGGAAAGGGAAGAAGAACGACGCGACGAACCGTTGCTGGAAGAGGGAGAAGATTGATTTGCGAGATGGTGTAAGATCGTCCGGGAACTGGTGCTGGATTCTCGTTGAAGCTCTTGAGCCAAAAGGACATTGGCGAAACGATCGTAGCTGGAGTCGAACACAAAACGAGGGTCATGAGCTCGCGACAACGTCAAAGGCGGTGAGGGATAGGCGATTTCGAACGAACCGTTGTAAAAGAGAGCGTAAAAGGGAGATAGGATCCAGATCTCCCAAGTAGTGAAGAGCTTGATGACCTGAGAAAGGGTGTCAAAAAGAGCGCAGGTGAGTTGCTACGACGCGTCGACTTGATTTGAGCTGATCGCCTCACTCACCCTTTGTCTCGTCCACGGGCGAGCCTCAGCTCTTCCAGCGATTCGCATTCGATCTCGGCAAAGCTGGAGCTCCTGCTCGAAGAAGGGCGAGAGGAATGGCAACCGTCAGCTCTCTCGACTCTCGAGTTTAACTCGACTTCACCGGTCGAATGCGAAGAAGAGCTCACCTCCTCCGACAACCAGAAGTACTTCTGCTTCTGCCAAGGAAGACCGGGGTAGAAGATGTATCCTGCGACAAGATGACCGAAGGAAACGGTGATCTCGAAGTCGGGGACGTCGAGGGCGTGAGTGACGCGTCTCACCTGCGATGCAAACGATGAACGACAAGAGAGCGTCGACGATGAAGCTCCACCTGGAGAGAGTCGAGGTTAGAGGTGAGTCGAATCAGCTCTTCTGACGCAGTCAAGCCAGAGAAGGGAAAGCTAGCTCGCTCACCTCCAACCAGCCAAACCGCACACGCCGTCGAGTCCCGTTGCGCTCCCAGCTTGGATGACCCCAGATATTAGCGATCCGATGAGACCACTCGTGTAAAAGATGCTGAAGATCGAATGATAGTCAGCGTGAGCGTGTGTGAGACGAGTTGAGCTCTTGAAGACGGAAGGAGGAACGGAAGCGAAATCGTCGAACTGACCATGCTCGTTTCGACAGCTCTTGCGACGCATAGAAGGATGCAAGACTGGAGGAGCGGGGGTCAGCAAGGATTTCCGAGTTTGAAGAACAATGAAAGCTTCTCTCACACGTATTGGCACGAAGAGAAGAGCCTGAACAGGGGAGAGGAGTAGCGAGTCGCGTCAGGGCTCGACGCGTCGTCCGTTTGAAGCAGAAGGAGAAGAAGATCTACTTACCCAGCTCTGCGAGGAGGAGGAGACGTGACGCAAGTAGTTAGAGTCGGCTCGTCATCAACGAAGAAGAAAGACTGAAACTCACTCGAACAGCCCGACCAGGAACCTCAACGCGTAAAGCGTCCTCACATCTTTGACGGCGAAGAAAGCCAGCGTGCAGACAGCAAACCCGAGTTCGAACGAAGGGATGATCCATCTCGGTGATACTCGAGTGAGGAGAAGGAGAACGGGTAGCTGGCCGACGACGTAGCCCTGATGAACCGAACGAAGAAGATCAAGCTCAGCGAACGCGACGCGACTTGGTCTTCTCGAGGGCGAGCGAAGGGGAGGCGACTCACGACTGTCCAGAGCGATTGAGCAGTAGTGAGCTCGTTTGCATACATGGCGAGGTCTTCCTTCATTCCGCTGCGACAAAACGAAGGGAGGTAAGTAAGAGGAGGAGCCGCGTCGCAAGAGCTGAAAGACGAGACGAGGCGAAGACTCACGAAACGAAGGCGTTGTTGATGTTGGTTTGATCGAGGTACTTGACGAAGTTGCCGCACTGTCAGAAAACCAAAATGTCGAAGATGAGATCAGCCAAGCCCTTAGCCTCCAGAAGAAAGAAAGGAAGAAAGCCCGAGAGTCATGACTCACGGACGCGAGAGTCAGCAAGACCGCGTCGAGCTTGAAGAGAAGCTTCTTCTCAGCAGCAGTAGCGTCTGTAGAGATGCAAGCGAGTGAGAATGGTACTCGAGTGAGTGCCAGAGACAGAAGGGGGAAGGGAAAGAGGCAGCCGAAGCGTTCGAGAGGTCGGGAGCCGAGGGAGGGAGGGAGAGATAAGACTTTTGTACCAGCCGTCCCCGCCCTCTCGCTCGAAAGAAACTCACCAGCTGTATCCCAAAGGTATCCCAGCCAAGTCTGTTCCCTCTTCGTCTGATCCAACGAGTCACGGAGAGTAATCTCGTCGTCCAAGGGAGGTTTGGAGCTGTTGAGGAGCGGGGGAGGTCGAGGTGAGCTCGAGTCGAGTTTCTCCTTTGACGATGGCGGCTCGACGTTGCTGTTGATGGTTCCTCGTTTCATCGAGACGGGATCCTAAATTAATGATGATTTTGATGGTGGTGGTTTGGAGAGAAGAGGGAATGAAGAGGAAGGACGGAAGAGCGGACGGAGGGGTCGGCTGCGAACATTGGACAGGAGAAACGAGGCTTGCTCGGACGAGAGCTGAGGTGTTGAGAGCGTGGGAAGATCAGCGCATCCGGATAAGGAGTGGCCGAAGTAAACGAGCCTTGAGTTCTTCATTCTGAGAGCGAGAGAGGTCGAGGGCTGGAGAGGAGAGAGGAGACGATCTGAACTCGACAACCGCGTCGCGACTTGCAATTCTTCTCTCACTCACCCCTCAAAGCACAGCTTGATGTCTTGGGTGTTTCGAGCTCAACTCCTCTTGCATTGCACGATACCTCTAGATTTCGTCGACGATACCAGGGAAATACTCGAACGACTTGCGCTTCCGAACCTCCAGCGCTGTGAGCTCGCTCCTCCTTCCCTCTTCCCTCTCCTTCCTTCCAGCGCTCACCCGATCCTCAGCTCTCTCCGGAAGACAGTGTCCTCTTCACCCTACTACTGGATGCTACTCAACCTTCAGCCGCTCTCGTTAGGCTTTCGCGACCAGGACTCGGATTCGGACGACGAAGAGGACTTTGGAGCTGGTTTGGGAGATGAAGACGAAATAGGGAGATCTACGTTGATGGAGTCTAAGTCGGGTTCTCAAGGCGGTCGCTATAAGGAGTGTGATGAAGTGAGTGCAGTTTTTCCACCCTTGTCGCGGTCTGAAGTCGAAGGAGCTCGGCTCGATTGAAGCTGATGAGCTCGACCTCTCCTTGTATCGTAGATCCGCACCCTCTCTCCCCGCTGATGCCTTTCTTACTCCTCGCAGCGTCATCTTAGAACCCGTACGGCAGCCCAGACTCATCGTGAGTGTTTGCCAGCACGAGGGACCTCCTTCTCCTTCGGTCGACCTCGCCTCAACCTTCCTTGCGTCCAGTTGAGACTCGCCGACTTTCCTTCTGTTCAGGCCTCGAGTCAGCCTGCTCTCTTCTTCTTCGTCTTCCTTCTTCTCTCCAAACCACCAGCTCATACCAGGTGTGACAGATTCTTTCAACAACCGTGAGTGCCTCGCTCCCCTCTCTACGAGCGAACGCAAGCTCAGTCGAAGGAAGGAGAAAGCGCGCAGACACTGGAGCTCACCGTCGTTCCTCCTTTTGCTTTCCTTCTTTCTCCCACAAAGACATGCTACTTCGTCACACCAACACGGTTCACTACGAGGAAGAACCAACCTACCTCGAGGTAACTTCGTCTGCTTCGAAACCCAAGAGGAAGCGAGCATCGGATGGAGGAACGTGTCGGCAGAGGAGCAGCAGTCGAGCGTCGAGAGGTCATGACGAGGAGGAGGATTCTGGTTAGTATCCATCATTTCTCGCTGTCAGCCGCATGTAGAAGCTGGTAACATAACCAGAGCTGACTTCAAAGCTCTTCGTTTCGTTCGCTCTCTCGCAGATTCGCTCTCCAACGCCGAGCCGTCCAGCCCTTACTCTTCCACCTGGACTCCCTTCTCCCCAGCCCAAACTTCCTCCTCCTCTTCCTCCTCTCCAACACTCTCACCTTTCGCCACCTCGTCTACCGCCGTGTGCTCAACTCCGGACTTCAACTCCTTCATCCAAAGCGGCCACGCCCACCCTTTCACTCAGAACCCACCGGGTCCGTCGTTCGGATCCTACCGCTTCCAACAGCAACCCCTCCTCGACAGCTCCTCTTCCGACTACCAACAACCTCATGACCAGCATGGGTACTCGTACTCGTCGAACCTCGGTCTCGGTTCCCCTCCTACGATCAAAGCTCAGTCTTCGACGCGTCGTCTTCGTCGTCGGGCAGGATCCCTGGGGCAGGAGTGGGAGAACTCGATCTCTCGGGTCTAACGGATGGTCTAGGAGGTGATCCAGATTGGAACGGGATGCTGGCAACCTGGGCAGGAGGTGTGGACGACGAGTGGCAATCAGGTTCGGACGTCGCCGCCTCGTTTCTCGCGAACCAGGTCGCGCGAGGAGCAGCAGGAGGAACGCACGCTCTCCCTCCTCCAGCAGCAGCGGCAGCAACATCTCTTCAGCAGCACCTCTCGACACCCCTTCCGACCTGCGTCGTCAACGTCGACAACAACCAACAACCTTCAACACCTCCTCCTCCTCCTCCGCTCTCTTCCTTCTCGGACGCAACACCTTCGACTTGGTCTTTCGACCCTCCAGCCCCTCCCCCTCCCACTTCCGCCACCTCGTCCTTCAACGAATCCATCTCTTCCACCTCCCTTCACCTCTACTCCTCCTCCCTCCGAACTTTCGCTCAAGGAATCCTCTCCTCCCTCCCTCAAATCTCCATCAAACCTCCTCAACTCCCTCCCCTCTCCTCCATGGCGTTCAAACTCGACCTTGCCGCCCTCCCAACCCCTCACACCCGACCTCAACCGCAGACCGACTCGGCTCTCTCGGACTTGATGATGCACCTCAGTCCAACGGACTCGAATCCGTTGACGATCCAACAACGACGAGCAGCGAGGAAGGAGAGTCGGAACGCGTCGACGGCGATGGTTCGTCGTGGAGGAGCGGCTGCTGCTGCTGGGGAGGAGGAGGAGGAGGAGACGCAGTGGACAACGATAGACTGGTATGCGCTTCAGTCAAGGAGGATACAGAAGAAGAGGGAGAGGGAGAGAGAGACGACGATGGGAGTTGCTTAATTTTTGTTCGTCGACTCGCGTTTCGTTTTCTTCGTGCTTACCTTGCTCCTATTCGTTTCGTTTCGTTTCGCTTCGCTCCTCTACCACGTATTTCTGTTGTATACACGCTCTCTCTCTCTCTGCTTCCAGTTTTGCTTCGCTTCGTCCGAGTCTCGCGTCGAACTCGTTTGGTTCCTCTTCGCTTGCGACTTTCTTCTCACCTCGCCCTCCTCGTCTTCTCGTCTCCTTCTTTGACGAAGGCCTGCCTCCCATGGACCTACTCATCCCCACGACTCTTCGCTCTTCGGCTTTTCTCCCGCTCGTGTTTTGAGAGGGAAGAGAGCTAGAGATCGAACGCGTCGCTGATCCATTAACTCGGGTTTGTTTTACGTTCTTCGCTCGCTCGCTCGCTCAAGGCCGTAGAGAGAGAGAGAGAGACAGAGAGAGGTAACGCGTTTCGTATCGATCCAGGAGTAGAGTAGGTCGAGGTCGAGAAAGACAAGAGTGATTGTTTCGCAAGCGATAAAGGAAGGTAAGGAAAGAGAGAAGAGCGGACGAGGCGAGCACACGAGCATAAGTAGGTCAAAACGGCGAAGGGAGAGCGAGATAAGCGACTACTACTTGTTGGCACCGTTGTTGTACCCTCCCCCTCCCCCTCCCCCTCCAAACCCACCTCGATCCTCCCCTCCGTACCCGTTGTTCCTCCCTCCTCCTCCGGCGTTGTTGTTGTTGAACCCTCCTCGATCCCCTCCTCCGTAACCACCCCTTCCTCCCCCTCCTCCGTTGTTGTTCCCACCCCCACCCCCAGCTCTGGCTCCCCATCCCCCAGGCCCTCCAACGTTGTAGCCTCGCGTCTCGTAGCCCGTTCCGATGTTGGCTGGGGGGAGGGGAGGAGGACCGCCGTGGTTGTTGTGGTTGAGGGGAGGGAGAGGAGGACCCGAGTCGTACCGTCGAGGAGGGGAGAGGGATCTTCGTCTGAAAGAAGAGGGGAAGGAAGGGGAAGGTGAGGTCAGTCGAACGTCGAGACGCGAAGAGGAAAGTAGGAGAAGGAGGGGGAAGGGAAGAAAGGACTCACCGAACAGAGCTGTTCCCACCGAGTCCACCAGGAGGAGGTCCGTAGTTGTCGTTGGCTGAAGAGTAAGGAGCTCCGGCGTTGTGACCGTATCTGAGAAAGGGAGAGCGAACGAGAAGAGAGAGAAGAGAAGGAGAAGCGAGAGGTCAGGTCGAGTCGAGGAAACGAGGGAGCGAGCATCGTCGAGGGTTGGCGAGAGAGCGAGTGAATACCGAGCAGGGGGTGTCGAGAGAGAGACGCGGGTACGGAAGAGAGAGGGAAGGGAAGGGAAAGATCAAAGAGAACTCGAAACGAACCTAGCAGAGTCGAAGTCGCCTCGTCCTCGAGGAGGCGAAGGAGCCCTCCTTCCACGATCGTCGTTCCACCCTCCTCCTCCTCCACCTCCTCCTCCGCTGAAGTTCGAAGGCGCATCTCGATCTCCTCCAGGAGCACCGTACCTCCCGATGGGAGGAGACATGGGTCGTCCACCGCCGATAGAACCTCGTCCACCACCACCACCGCCGGTGTTGTTGAAGCGATCAGGCTCTCGTCCGTAGGGAGCAGGAGGTCCTCCCCCACCTCCGTACCCTCCTCCGTTCCCTCCTCGAGGAGGTCCTCCGCCGTAGTAGTCGTCGTGTCTGGGAGGAGGAGGAGGAGGAGCGCCGTAGGACGACGAAGAGGAGGAAGAACCGTAGCCTCCGCCGATGGGAGGAGCAGGAGGACCACCGTAGAAGTCTCGTCTGGGAGGCTCGTCTCTGTAGCTCGGCATACGATCTCGGTCGTCGTTGTATCGTCCCTGAGGAGGAGGGAGAGGAGGCTGCGGCTGAGGAGCTCTGAAGTCCCGTCGGTCGTCGTATCTTCCATTGGGAGGAGGGAAGGGAGCACCGCCGTTGCCGTTTCCGTTGTGGGAAGGATAGTAGTCTCGCGACGAAGGGGGAGGAGGAGGGCCGGAGTTGTTGGAAGGAGGGTAGTATTTGTCGCGAGGAGGGGGAGGACCGTCGCGATTGAAAGCTGGAGCTGGGAAGGCAGCGGAGGGAGGAGGTCGATCGTTGTACGAGTCGTAGGGAGCTCTGTTGTTGTTGTTGTTGTTGTTATTGAAGGAGGGAGGAGGAGGACCGTAGCCTCCTCGGTTGTTGTCGTTGTTGTTCGAGCGAGGAGGCGAGAGGGGAGGTCGGTAGCCGTCGTTTCTGTAGCCTCCGCCGTTGTTGGGACCGGATCGAGGGAGAGGACCGTCTCTGAAGGAAGGAGGAGGAGGACCGTCTCGAGCTACGGGAGGGAGAGGAGGTTGGGAAGGAGGAGCGTCCCTGAAGGTGGAAGATGCGCGTCGGTGGGAGGGAGTTGGCGAGCGAGGTGGGACGGAGGAGGAAGGGCCTTCGATGGGGATGACGGTGTTGGGACAGTTCTTCGCCCAGTGACCAGGTTTGGCACACATGAAGCAGGATCCAGGCTCGGCAGCAGGGAACTTGGCAGTCTTTCCACCACCCTTGGAGTGCTCGACTTTGATCCTGAGAGGGAGGGAAGGAAGGGGGACGCGAACGAAGGTCAGCGAAAAACGCAGAAGGGGGCTTGGGTGATGTTCACGAGATTGAATTTACTGACTGAGAGCCCATGAAGTAACCGTTGTGGTAGGTCTCTACGGCGTTATCAGCTTCGAACTTGTGCTCGAACTCCTGGGAGAGAGAAAGAAAGCGAAGGAGGGGACGGCCGAGGTCAGCGAAAAGCAGAGGGAGGGACGGGAGGGGAGGGAAGGAAGGAGCAAGAGATGGGACGTACGACGAATCCGAATCCATTCTTGAGCTCTACGTTGACGATTTTCCCAGACTTTGAGAAGCAGGCTTCCATATCGGAGATGAGAGTATCCTCAGGAAGACCACCGACGTAAACCTTGGAGGTTGGGACGAGTTTTTCGCGCAAGATGGTCTCGCTTCCTTCTCGATGGAGCTGAACGTCGTCCGGATGCTCAGTCGTGCGAACAGGCGAAGGATTCGTGAAAGAGTGGTTCGAAGGTTGAAGGGAAGGTGCTCGAGTAGAGCCCGCAGCGGCGACGATGGACGAAGGAGGACCAGTCGAAGAGATAGAGGGAGGAGGAGGACCGTACTCGTCGACCGAAGAGGACGAAGGAGCGAGGACGACGGCGGGAGGTAAACCACCAACGGCAAGATCGACAGCAGAGTTGAGCTCCGAGAGGATAGAGGAGGGTGGAATGGGAGCAGGGGTGTCGTTCGTAGACATGGCGGCGTAAGAGGCGAGAGAGAGGGAGGGAGATGCTGTTAGAGGCCAGCGAGGTCATCAGCTCTCCCGCTTCACTTTTCGAGCCCTTTTTTTTTCTCAGTTTATTCAGCATCCACGGCAGGTCGCCCACGACGTCTCACAGCAGCAGTACAGCAGCATGAGTTGTCTAGGCGTGAATCGTAAGAAAAGGTCACCCGAAAAGGCAGCAGTGAAAAAAGGGGAAAAGCCACGTCACGTCGTCGTCCCCTCCTCACCCAACCCCTTCCCCATCTCCCTCTCCAAAAACATCTCCACCTCATCCCTCCTCCTCTTCACCTCCCCTCCCCCTCCCCCTCCTCCTCCCCTCCCACCCCTCTTCTCAGCCCTCACCAACTCCAAAGGATTCATCCCATGCACCTCCGTCGCCCACATCTCACTTCTCGACCTCTTCACCAACGCCTCACACACAAGGAGGTTGCTCGATCCAGCAGCTATGTGGAGGGGAGTATGGGACGCGTGATCGGGTTGCTGGATGAGGGAGAGGGGAGCGACGGAGGCGATGTAGCGGATGAGGTCGGGGTCGGGTTGGTCGTGGAGGGAGGGGGAGTGCATGATTCGATGGTGGAGGGGGAAGGCGTCGGCTAGGTTGGTGGGGGGGAGGGGCTCGCCTGGGGCGTCGTTTTCTGGGGGGATGAAAAGAGGGAAGGGAGGGAGGAGGGGTCAGTTGAGGGGGACGAGTCGCGTCGAGAGAAAAAGGTCGTCGCTGAACCCTCCTCCTGGAGAGAAGGAACGACCTCGTTGACCTCGGGTTCGACGGAGAGACAAAGGAAAAGACTAACCTGGTGGTAGTCGACGAGATGCATGCTCTGGATTCGTCACAGCGAAAGCGAAGAAGGGAGTTCGACCGACGCGTCGGAACCCGAACTGAAAGCGCGACGACGTACGAAGCGAAGAGTCAGTCTTCTCTCAGCTTCGCTTCCATCTCACCACCCTCTCCCGAATAGGATCAATCGTACTCACCCTCTTAAAGAACTTCACAGCCCTCTCACTCCCCACCAACCTGGCCTTCCTAACCTCACTCGGTTCCGACGCTCCAGCCGCGATCTCCCACCTCGCTCTCGGATCCTGTACCTCCAGCAGTCCCGGCACAGCGTTCGGCCAGCAGAAAACGTACTCGACTGGATCGTCAGTGAGGTCGAACCCTGGATCGAAGTCGGGTTCGGTGAGGGATCGAATGAAGGCGGCGAGAGCAAGACGACCGACGCCTTGTCCTCGATGAGCGGAGGATTCGACGACGATGGAGGAGATGTCTGAGTGATAAAACAGGGAGGGTGGTCAGTCTCTGAAAGAGAGAGAGAAAGAGAGAGTAGAAGGTAGCGAAACAGGTGGCACTGACAAGCGAAATGACCAGAGCTCAACTCTGCTCCCCAAACACCCGTCCCTTTCGCTCGTCCGCTGGGTCCTTGGAGTTCGGGTCGCAAGTGGCCGTACGAGTCGAAGATGGTCGTCGCAAACTGCTGTAGCTCCTTTGGAGAGAGAATAACCGAGAGAAGGTGTGAGCGTCAGGCCCAAGAGAAAGGGGAGGGAAGACCAACCCGGGGAGGGGAGGGGGAGGAGAACACGGTTCTGGATGGATGAGAAGAAAACGACGAGTTTCTCCGAGAGCTTCCCCCTTCCTGCCAGATTTTCGTCTCGAGATGAGAGAGCGAGGACTGAGTCGAATAGAAGTGTGAACTTACTGAGCTGGCGTCGTCCATGAGCTGTTGGAACCCTGGAAGAAACGAGGCGATAGAAGGAGAGGTCGAGCTCATCAGCTTCGAAGCTCGTTCGACGACTCCAACGAGCGAGAAGGAGAAAAAAACTGGCACTCACTCCCGCCCATCTCTTCTCTCCTTATCACGACAGCCTTGATGTACCCAACTTTGACGCCATCAACGTAGATCTCCCTATCGACATCGCTCTTCCACCCCTCGTCTTCATCTCCCAAGCCAGTTTCAAAGGACTCGTCTTCGTCGTCCGAATCTTGATCCCGAGAGCGTAACGAGAGCGTTTGGAGGTTGAGTAGCATCCAGCGGCGGGGAGAAGAGGATGCTTTGTTCTGGAGAAGTTTGAGGTCGGAGTGAGCGTTGGAAGGAAGGAGACGAAGAGGGAAGGAAGGGGAGAGAGGTCGAGATTCGAGCGAGCTCGAGAGAGCCGGAGGTTCGGAGCGCAAGCCGCTCCATCTATTTTTCCGAGGGGGGGTCACGAATATCATTCTCTCTCGTGAGTCAGGTGAGAGGAGAATTCTTCAGAGTTGTGCTAGAGAAGAGAGACGCTCGAGGTCGTGGCAGGGAGGGAAATCGACGAGCTCGACCATCATCGACCTCGCGACGCGTCGTGGTCGTTTCACTCTCGAGTTTCTCACACTTCTCCCCACCCAAACTCGAGAGGCGCAAGAAATCGTGGATAGGTGATAGTGGGATAAGACACGTAAAAGAGGACGACAAACGAGAGCGAGCGATAGAACAGTGAGCGAGGAAGGGGGTCAAAGCAAAGTCGAGACGAACGAACGAAACGAGAAAGGAGAGGCAGGCGAGAACGAAAGCATAGAAAGAGAGAGAGAGAGAAAACGAGATCGATACACACTGATCGGGGCCCAATAGTAGAGATTACAACGAAAAAGCCTAACCACAAACAAGTCAAAAGCGAAAAGAGTCCCACAAAGCCCAGCGAGAACAAAGAACCATCAAACCAGCGTCGTCGTCCCCTTCTCCCTCTCCCTTTTCTTCTGCATCCCCCTCGTCTCGAGCGTGAACCACCCACCCCTGCTTCCACTCTCCCCTTCCGCCTTCGTCTTCAAATCCCCCTCCTGCTCCTTCTTCTCCTCGACAGCAGCAGCAGCAGCCTTCGCTCCACTCAGCACGATCGCCATCAACGTGTTGCTCTCCTTCATCGCCGTTCGTCGTTCCACGATCGTGAGCGGAGCGATGGGGCTGAGACCCATCAGAGCCGAGGGGATTGAGTGGGAGGGCTCCTTGGTTTGTGCCTGGGAATGGGTCTGAGGTGTAGGGAAGGAACGGCTGAGGTTGAGGTCGAACGAGGGTGCGAGGGACGCGAGAGGAGGGAGTTGAGGTGGTTTGATGGAGATTCGAGGGAGGGAGGAGAGGATCCCTTGTGCGAAGGATCGGAGCGAGGAGGAGTAGAGTTGGAGAGAGGAGTTCGGGTCGTTGGCTGTGTTGGAGGACGACGAGGAGGAACCCGAGGAGGAAGCAGCGGAGTGGGAGAGGGTCGGGTTGGAGGAAGAGGAGGAGGGTGTTGCGTCCGACGACGAGGAAGAACTGAGTTGGGGGACAGCAGGCGCTTGAGGCTCGGTGAAGGCTGGGAGCAGAGAGGGAATCGGGTGCTGCTGAAGAACTGTTGCTGCGACCTCCAGCGGAGGAAGAGCGTGGGCTCGTCCTGCTGCTGAAGCTCCTCGTGCGACCTCGCTGGCGAGCCAAGCTGCTGAGACCGATCCTGCCTGCCACTCGTCGTCGACTACCCCTGCCCAGGACTCCATCATGTCGTTCCAGTCGAGATCTCCTCCGATATCGGGGACGAGTCCTCCTGTTGGAACCATTCCGGAGGACGACGACGCGTCGAAGTTCGTCGACAGGCCACCTTGGCCGCCGTACGAAGGTCCTCCTGCTCCTCCAGTGACGTCGAAGTCGAAGTTGGGAGCCGCGGAAGGGGTGGAGGAAGAGGAGAAGTCGAACTGAGGGAGGAGGGAGGAGGAGCTGTAAGGTTGGAAGGAGGTGGTTTGGTTGAAGGTTTCGAACGACGACGACGAGGCGGGTTGGTTGTCGAAGGACGGGTCGACCAGACCGAGCCCGTTTCCATTGTAGAACGACGCGGAGTTGGAGGGGTAGGAAGGGAGAGAGTAGTTGTTGTAGTTGTTAGAGGCGTGAGGAGGGGTTTGGTTGAAGGACGAGGAGTTGAAGTCTGAGACGCCTTGGGCGGGAACAAACAAGGAGGGGAGGGCGATCTAATCAGCGGAGTTCATTCTTCCTTTTCCTTCGTTGTCATTCAACGAGATCGTTGGAAGGCAAACGGAACGATTGTTGTGTGTAGGCATGGAGGAGAGAGACGAGAAGCTCACCAGAAGAAGCAGAACCTCCGACGACGTGACCTCCTCCTTTCGACGCTCGGCTACTCCTCTTGTCTCGTGCCTGTTCCTCCTCATCGTCGTCTGAATCCTCTACTGCTAAGCTGGCTCGTTTCCTTTTGAGCTTGGAGGCGGAGGAGGAGGCAGCTGCTGAGGCTGAAGGCTGTTCGTCGTGAAATTTGGTCTGGGAAGAGGTTGAAGTTCGAAAAGAGCGCGAGGGAGTCAGAGTCAGATTTCTCGTCCGGTCCCTGAGCGAGGTGTAGATCTGTTCGTCTCCTACTAGAGGATGGGAAGTTGAAGGGAAGGGCCGCGTGAACGAACCTTGTGGCGTAGGAGCATATCCCTGCGAACGAAGGAAGAGGGTGGGATCGGGAAATGGTGAGCTTTCCGGTTTTTCATCTCCTCCCTCCACAGACTCGTTTTCCTCCCGAGCTGAGATCCCTACGACTTAGAAGACGGATTGGACTCACGCTCTTTGGAACCTCTCGTCGCACTTGTCGCAGGCTGGAGGAGAAAAAGGGCGCAGATGGGTTAGCTCAGGGCAGTCGAGCTCGAGGTCTCACCTCCCCCTCTCACTTCGCTCCCTCCCTTCGTTCGAGTTGCAAGAACGCACCGTAGGGCTTCTCTCCCGTGTGGGTTCGGATGTGTCGCTGAGAGTGAGAAACACAGTCAAAAGAGGACGAGGAGAAGCGGGAGAGTGGGTCAGTCCTTCTTGATCTCTTCTCGTTCATACGCCGTTGGAGGAAGGTGATCGTGGAGGAGGGGAGCTGAACCGGCCGCCCTTCTCCTCCCAAAGAGAAAAGCTCTCACAGTAACATGCTGAGCTCGAGTGAAAACTTTATCGCACGAAGGGCCTGGTAGACGAGCAAGCGGGTGAAAAGAGTCAGCGAAGGAGGAAACGGAAGGGAAGAGCGAGCGAGGACAAGAGGAAGTGGAGCTCGTCCAACTCTCTCGGTTGCCCTTCCCCAAACCAAGCAGACCATACAACGACGAGAGGAAGCGAGAACGTACATGGGTGTTCTCCTTTGGTCATGGTAGTAAGTCGGAGTAGATGATAAGGATACGCTTGTTTCAATTTGGCGTCTGTGGTGGTCGTTGGAGGATTGTTTTCGTTTTTCGAACGAGCAAAGAGGAATGGATCCGAGAGAGAGGGCGAGGGGGAAGCAGTTTCCGAGCTCAAGCACTCAGCGTGGAGGGGAGGGGGCTCAATAAACGGTGAAGGCGTAGTTTTTCGCCGTCGATGGCGTCCCTGGCTTTGCTGGCTCCGATGATGAGCCGTTTGGGAGGATGCTCTTTCACGAAGCAGAGAGAGAAGAGAGGGAGGAACAAGGAGGAAGACGAGAAGAGAGCGAGAGCGAGCGACGCGGTCCTGGGTCGAGAATCAAATCTTCTTTTCGTCTCAGACGCTTGGCTTCCTCGTTACTCCAACGAGGAAGGTAGATCCTCGAGACATTCCAGTGCGAGTGAGCTCTCCCGTCACCGTGCACAAGCGCAGAGAAAACTCGTCGTTGGCGTCGCCAGCGAAACGCGTCGTCCTCTCCCACCCTCTTCTTCTTCGTCTTCCGAAACTCTCCCCCCTCACCGGAAGCTCTCTAAGCGAAAGATCTGCAGAGTCGGCAGCACTTTACTCTGTCCTTCATGACGGCCAGACGGAAGCAAGGTGCGACGAGAAGGGCGAAAGCAAAGAGCGATCGCTCTCTCGAGGGGGCTCTTCGCCCTGGTTCTCAAATCCTGTAGAGACCAAAGAGGGCAGCCCATGAGTAATAAGGTGGGTTCCGTGAGTGTTATTGGGGTAGGTAGAGTAGCAACCAGGGTAACGGGTTCGTTTGGAGTACACAGATAGGAAGGCAAAGTGAAGCCAGTGAGGTGAGGTTCGAGAAGAGGGCTGGGAATGAAGAGCTTCCGGAGCTCGAGGAGGTTTCCCTGAGCCTGCGGAGATCTGTCGGAAAGATCTGACAGAGAGAGAGAGAGAGAGAGAGAGAGCTCAGAAGCAGGTAAGTTAGCGAAAGAGCCAAAATGGAAAGGAGGGAAGAAGAGGGAAGAAGACAATGACGACGCGTTTTAATCGTCGCCTGTTAGACCTTCGTCGCTTTCCCCCCGCTCGCCGTATGCTCAGTTAGATAGTGTCTTTACCCGTGACTCCGTTTCTCTCCCGATACGTTGTCTCTCGTCTCTGCCTGCGTTCTTTTTCTCTGCTCGACGACGCGAACGAGAAAGATCAAGAGAGACGGTTCATTCATTCGGTTCGTTTCGTTTTCCGCAGAAGGCAGACTACCAGCTAGCGGTTTAGTGCTTGACCTTCTCCTTCTCGAGCTTGGCGTCAGCCTCGTGTCCGTGCTGGTCGACCTGCGACAAGGAAAAGGAAATGAAGAGGAGTGAGCTTCAACTCTCGACGACTCGAACTCGAAAAGGGCGTGAACGCACCTTGTCTCCGACGGCAGAGGTGGCAGCGTCGAATCGAGTTCCGATGGAAGCATCAGAGTCCTTGGCGACGGTCTTGTTAGCCTCCTTGGAAGCTGAAAAGGAGGGAGGGAAGGACGAAGAGAAAGGAGGATCGAGGTCAGCGAGCTCGTTCGCGAAAGAATCGACGCCTCAAGGTCAACGATGAACCCACCCTCAGCTCCAGTACCCTGGACGGTCTCTGAGACGTAGTTGACGGCGGCCTTGACGGTATCCATTCTGTCGTGAGGAGGAAGAAAGGGAGGAAGTGAGCGAAGAGGGAAGAGGGAAGGAAGGTCAGCGAACGAGAGATGGCGAGACAGGACGAGATGGGGCCACTGCATCAAGTCGAGAAGGAGGAAATGGAACGAACATTGAAAAGTTGGTTGAGTTGGTGTCGGTGGGTTGGGAAGGAGGTGGTTTGGTTGAAGTGGTGGTGGTTGATGGGGAGGGAAGGAAGGAAGTGCCAGCGTGCCTCTTCCAGGGATCGAGGGTCGAGGGGGCTCGCGGTGACGAGTCGCTTCCCAAGATTCGCGCAGTTGTTTACCGGTTCAAGCCTCTCCGGATGAAGATCTTGACGTAAGAGGCCTCTACGGAAGCATTAACGTGACTAAGAAAAGATGAGAAGGAAGGAAGGAAGGAAGGAAGAAACGAAGCCAGAGGGAAGGTCGAATCGAAACAGGTCCTCGACGCGTCGTCTGCCTCGCTGAGGAGCATGTTTTCCTCTAACGGGTACCTCACGTGTGCATTCCGCACCTACGTACATTCGACCGAGAAGAGGTTTGAGTCCAAATGTCGGTCAGAAAGCGAAATCAATGGGGCAAAGGGTGCGTCTCGCATCTTCGTGCTCCTCGTCTTCTAGCTTTTCCCTCTTCAGATGCGCTAGGAAGCGCTCATACAGATGCGAGCACATTGATAAGGGGTCCTGCATAATTTTGAAGGTTTTGCTCCTGTGCCTTGAAGCAAAGCGGAGTCTACGAGGCAGCCTCGACGACGCGTCCCGAAATCCTCTCGCCGAGGTTCGAGATCTCCTCGCGAGAGACTCGGTGAGGAAACCGCTCAGGGATCTGTTTGGAGCAGAGTGTAAATCTCTAAATGTGGATCCCCCTTCAGAAGCTGAAGCTGGACGGAGGACGAGAGTGAGATCTCAAACTTAGACGACGAAGCGAGCGACGACGCGGTCCATTCCTTCGTTCAAATTTTGGTCAATGACCCTCAAGCTACCACAACGACCTCAGAAAAGTTTCGGGATGCTGGTCGACTTCTAGCGACCGTCGAATCGCCAAAAAAGCTGCCAGAGACGTCTCGGTGACTCACGAGCTGCGCCGTCCTGTTCAAGCTCACACTTGACAGGTCGACCTCCTCGAAGCTCTTCCCTTCAACCCTCTCCTCCTCGTCCCGGTTCAGGATGAAGGTCTTCGCTCTCGTGGCGGCTGTATTGGGTGAGTGTCTCGTCGGGTTGAGCTCTCTAAAGGAAGTCGAAGGAAAACGAGACGTTGAGAGATAGAGGCACGAGTCTGACCTCTCGACCTTCCTTCCCTCGTCCTTCTCCTTTGTTTGCAGTCCTCGCTCCATCCACCCTCGCCACCCCCGACGCTCCTTCTACAACCCAAAGCATCCGCCTCCCTCGAGCCACTCCTTCCGGAGTGTACTCAATCAACAGAACCAACCTCCGACTTCTCTCGAAGGCGGAAGACGAGGCTCGAGCTCAACCTTCCTTCTTCCAGTCCCTCCTCGTCTCCCTCGGACTCGCCTCATCCCCTCCCTCCAACCCGTCTCCTCTCAGCCCTCCCCTCAACTACGGAGGACATACCTTTGTGTGGTCAACACCCCAAGGACAGCTCGGGAAGTGGGTCTACATTGGAGAAGGAGTGACGAGGTGGGAAGGCGAGCTGGAGGAGGATCTGCCTTTCGCTTCAACGACTTTGATCTTCTGTGATTTCGACGACGTCCTTCGGACGACTACCATTCAACGAGGAGGACCTCCCGACGAGAGAAGACGTCCGTTCACGATCAAGGAGGAGCTGAGCTCGATCAGGGAGGTGAGCAAGACCGGTTTCTGTGGTTGGCGAACGGACTTCGACGTGAACGACGAAGCTGATCATTCGCTCACTCCTTCAATCGTTACCACAGGGCTTGACTCGTTCAAGGGAGATCTACAACTACGAGGTTGATCATGGAAGGCCTCATGTCGGCCATCGCGTTCGTCCCGGTTTCATCGCTCTAGTGCTCGCTTGCGTTCGCTGAACTGACGCCTTCCTTTCTCATGCCTTTCTCTCTCTCCGCCCCTTCCTCACCCCCATCAGCTTGGAGGACCTCGCTGCGACATCAACAACCCCAAACCTCTCGACCAAGACTCGGCATCGTTCGCCTACTCCCTTCCCTCCTACATCGGCCCTGGCTCTCCTTCGACCTCCCACCCTCGCCCTCCTCCTCCATCTGAGCCCGTCATCAGCGTTGCCCCCTCTTCCTTCCACTGGGTCGACATCGGAGAAGGCGTCTCTCGATGGGAGGATTACGAGTACCCTCTCCCACCAGTCAGGATGGTCGGAGGGAGCGTTCGTTCGGACGTCCTGCTTCGGTTCATCGACTCTCAGGGCAAGTGGAGAGTGATCATCGCGAAATACGGAGGAGGGCCTCCAGGTCAGATGAGGCCTATTACGGCGAAGGACGACCTGAACTCTGTTCATAACGTGAGTCTTACACAACGGAACGGGAGAGAGGGCGAAGTCGAAGACGAGATCGAGACGAAAGACTGACGAGTCTGCTTCTTCTTTTCGTTGTTTCTTTCGCAGAAGAAAACCCGAGAGAAGTGCTTCAAGGATAACAGCATCACTATGGTGAGCTGCGCTCTCCATTACGACCACGAGGGAACGAGCTCTTGCAGTCTTCTCGAGAAGAGTCGCGTCCCTTCGAACAAGCGCTGAATCCCCTTTCGACTTCCTCCTTCTCAAGCATTCTTCCGCTGAGGAGGTCCACGTCGACGGACAAGACAGCTGGCGTTTGCCTTCTCCTTCTCCCCCTCCCCCAGTGGCTACACCTCCGATCGGATTCAAGTACTGCGATCTGGATCATCAAGGACCTCGAGACGCTCCTTGCCCTCCCAAACACGTCCACCGAAACCTCGCCTACCGATTGCACTCAGCTCTTCAAGGGATGAGTACCGCGGAGGCCTATTTCTTCGCTCTTGTGTTTGGAGTTGGTCTTGGAGTGAGTGTGATTTCTGAGGAGATTGAGGAGGTCGAGTAGAATCGAGGCGCGTCGCTGACTTCGGTTTTATTTCGTTGCTTTCCTTTCAGTCTTAACTCACGGTGGGTTCTGCCTCCCTCTCGAATCCTCTGGAGCTCTGTGCGTGGCTCTTACCCTTGCTTGCCTCTCCCTCGTCTCCCATAGATCCTCTTCAAGATCGCCCGACAACTCTTCGTTCGCCATCAAGCATGTGCTGCTCGACGGACCGCTCGAGCGTCCTCTGCTTCGTCTGGGTACGTCCATGCTTAGCTTTAGAAGCCTCTTTGACCCTTCCCTTTGCTTCGAACTCGTCTCGCTGACTCTGCGTCCTGTTCTTCCGTCGCGTCGTCGTTCGAAAACAGACCTCGCGCGGTCGCCTCGCAATCCGTCTTCGAGTACCCCGGCCAGCACAGGAAGGATCTTCCGTCATCCCCTGTATCGGACCAGACTGTACCTACCTACGAGGCAGCCTCCACGGAGGAGAAGGTCTGAAGTGATGGATTCTCAGCCCTGGTCTCGTTCGTCTCGCTCGCTATCTCTCGTTTCGACGTTCCAACTCGCTCTCTTCGCGTCCCACTCTCCTTACCTCAGTAGATCGCCTCTCTCTATATATGTGAATACTCTTACCTCTTATCGCGGAGACCTTGTTCGAAGGAGAAGAGAGCGAGGAGAGTTGAGATCTCTGAGCGTCATCCTGCTGAAGGTCTCGGACGAAACGATTCGAGCTAACTTCAACCTCTCTGCTCTCCCACCACCCACCCTCTCTAACTACCATCCTTCAAATCATGAAATTTACTGCTCTCGGTGATTAAGAAGCCTCTCTCGCTTTCAGAATCTCTACGTTATACTGGGCTGACCTCTCTCCCTCTTCCCTTTGACCTCCTTCCACAGCTCTCCTCCTCCTCCCTACCTCGATCCTCGCTCTCAACGGAGACGCTCCTCACCGACTCGACCGCTCGTCCATCTCTCGAACTCAGCAGAAGAAGGACAACCTCCCCAACCATCTCGAGAGAAGACAGCCCTGCCACGGAGGATCCAAGAAGGTTGACGGGACCTTCCTCGAGAGGTTCGGTGGAGGTCGAGGAGGACCAAGGAAGGGACCTGCTACCCTCCCTGCTCTTTGGGACCAGTGGATGGGGAAGGACTCCAAGTCTTGTGGCAAGATATACGGCCAGGCTGAGAACGCTCCTGTTGATGCGGACTTGATCTACATCCTTCCTATCGGAGACTTGGATTCCCTCGTCACGGACGTCGAGGTCGAGGTTCGTTCACCTTCCCCTTCGTCCCTCGCTCTCTCGTCTTCTCGATCGCACCCTGACTGTCTTCGGCCCTCGTTCGTTTCTTCAGATCCCCGACGCCTCCATTGAGCTCAGGACTGGACACGCTCATGCTCACGGACACCACCACCACAAGTCCTCCTTCGCTGGAAGACTCGACCGAGCTATCGACCAGCTCGAGCCCGCCGAGGCTGCGTTCCTCTCCTTCGTCTTTGGCTTTGGATTCATGGTGGGTCTCTAGCTCTTCAGTATGTCCTCTGAGCTCTCTTCTGACCCTCTTCATCCTTTCTTCGCCCTTCTCAGTCCCTCTTCGGTGTACGTCCTTCTCCCCTCGTCTCGAACTCGACCGACACTGCCACCTTCCTCCTCTCCTTCGCTGACCTTTCTTTCTCTTTCCCACCTCTTCTACAGATGCTCTTGACTATCACTCGTCGACTCGTACTCCGAAAGAGGGCCTGCAAAGCTAGACGAGCTGCTCAAGCCGCTGCGATCCTCGCTTCCCCTCCCCCTGCTTACGTCGACGCGTGAGTTCGAGCTTCCCTCCTCCTCCTTCCTTCTCCTCTCTCCTTCCGAAGCTGACTTTATCCACACTTCTCCGATCTTTTCATCCAGTGCCGCCGCTTCTACCACCGAGAAGGTCGCGATCAAGCAAGCTTCGGCCGCTGAAGAGGCACTCGTTCTGCTCGAGCACAAGTAGCCCACTCGTCGAACGAGTCCCTCGTCCTTCTCTTGCTTGTTGTTGCCCTTACTTTGTGTTCACCATCTCTTCTTCTTAGTTTACTGCTGGTACAGGTCTATGCTGAGCTTACCTTCCCTATCTTCTTGATGACCTTCTTTCTTTCACCGGTCAGGGTGATCTTGAGAGCTTCGCGTCGTTTTATTCCCTTCATCCCATTCTCCTTCCCATCACTCACCACCTTCGCCCTAAACTCTACCAACCTTTTTTCAATAAATCTACCGCCAACGCAACCAACTTTTCGGTTCGTTCCCCTTCCTCCTTGTCGGCTCGACGGTGCCCTTCTCCTTCGCTGACTTTCCTTCCCTCTTCGCTTGCTTCCTTCCTCCTGGAACAGAATGGACACCGTCAAGGCCGCCGTCAACGACGTTTCCGAGACCGTCCAGGGTACTGGTGCTGAGGGTGGGTTCGACGTCTCCCAGGAGTCACTTCTTTTCGCGAACGAGCTCGCTGACCTCGCTTCCTTCTCCCTCCCTCCTCCAGCTTCCAAGGAGGCTAACAAGACCGTCGCCAAGGACTCTGATGCTTCCATCGGAACTCGATTCGACGCTGTCACCTCTGCCGTCGGAGACAAGGTGCGTTCACGCCCTTCTCGAGTTCGAGTCGTTCATCGTTCGTCGTCCAGAGTTGAAGCTCACTCCACTTCCTTCCTCTTCCCTTCGCTCAGGTCGACCAGCACGGACACGAGGCTGACGCCAAGCTCCAGAAGGAGAAGGTTAAGCACTAAACCGCTAGCTGGTAGTCTGCCTTTGGCGGAAAACGAAACGAACCGAATGAATGAAACGTCTCTTTTATCTTTGTGCTGCTGGCGTTGTCTGAAAAGGATCAAAGAGGGGAGAGAAAGATGGTTGCGAGAAAAGAGAAAGTGACCAGCGATGGACACCCGAGCCTTGAGATCGAGCGAACGAAGGCAGAGTCTTGCTCGTCGAGAATCGAACGGTCGAGGCCGGAGACGCGTTGCGTCCTGAGACGTCTTGCCATCTACCTTAGCTCCTCGACTTCTTTCTTCGGTCTACGACTCTTAAAAGCCAGATATACTCCGGTTGAAGATACTGGAGCCACTCGACCGATATACTATGCCACGCCGACCACTCGACCCCCATCCCTCCCTGGCTCTCTCTCGCTCAACTCACGGACGCGACGACGGTCCCGCTCCTCCCTGCTGCTGCCACCCTGCACCTCCCGAGCTCCCGTTCCCATTCCCGTTCCCATACCCTCCGTATTGCTGCTGAGGATTCTGATACGGCTGCTGACTCGTTCCTCCCCAAGCCGACGGCGAAGCGAGCCCGTAGTCCGAAACGACGAGATTTGGGTTCGAGAGGATGGGATTGAGGGTGTGAGGTTCCGAGAAGGAGGCGTAGGAAGGGTAGTAAGGTTGTGAAGGTGGTGGTACTGGGGTCTGAGCTTGAGGTGAGAAGGTTGGAGGTCCAGGGAAGAGCGTCTGGTGCGAACGAGGTCGAGAGGGAAGAGAAACGAGAGTCAGCTGAGCTTTCGAACACAAGAGAGAAGAGAGGAGAGAGGAGAACGAGGGAGAGAAAGCAAAGGGATGGGACGAACCATCGAAGGATCGCTTCCGGCGGTGAAGAAATCGGGGAACATGGCTCCAAAGATCGCATCTCCTCCTCCCCCTCCTCCGGAGAAGAAGTCGAGGTTGAAGTCTCCTCCGGGCGAGAGGGCGTTGGGGGATTCGGAGAAGTTGGATTGACCGCCGCCGATAAGGTTGGAAGGAGGTGGTAGGTGTCGACTGGAGCTTGAGGTGGAGGACGTTCGAGTGAGGATTGGAGGGGAGGGTTGCGAGGTTGAGTGAGGCGACTTCGTCAATTCGGCTGCAGCGACTCGATACGCGATCTGAGCCGCTTCTGCTTCAGCAACCCTCTTCTCTCTAGCTTTACGTCGAGCGACGGATTCGGCGAGGTAGTCGACTCGAGGAGCAGCGAGCACGGCGATGGGTGCGCTGGGGAAAGAAGAACGACCAAGGTCAGCGCACGATCTCGCCCTTTCTTCACCTCCCCAACCCCTCCCAGTGGCACAGAGACTTACATCGTCTTCGCCATTCCCAGGAATCTCTTCGAGTACCGTTCCAGCAAAGAAACACACGTCTCCACCTCGCCCATGGCGAACGACGGGTCCATTGGTCCATCTCCACGCGTCGAGCTCCCTCCCCAAACCGAGAAGCAGAGGACCAAAGCTGAGCCCTGTTCGGAGAGAAGCGAGAGTATAAGGTCAGAGGTTTCTCAAGAAAGGTTCGAGTGGAACGAAAGGGGACGAACGTAGCAAGCGAAGAACCCGCCGGGGAGGATCTGGTTCGTCTTCTTGTCGTAGTCGTCGAGGATTCGAACGCACGCCATCGCAGCTGAGAAGGTAGTGGCCATGAAGGCAGGTGCGGTCGACAGAGGGTGTTGAGGTGAAGGGAGGAAGGGGCGATGCAGGAAGGACTGGTCAGGGAGCAAGGAAGAGGAAAGTTAGTCGACGCGACTCGATCAAGCGGTGGAGAATGAATTGACTCACGACCAAGAGCTGGTATGCAAGCGATAGGTTGGCAGAGAGTCTGAAGTCGAGAGTGTTCGGTCTTGAGGGATCCCAGACGAGTCTGCGAGTGAAGGCGAGTTGACGGTCAGCGCAGGTCGAACCCAAGCTCTCGAGAGAAAGACGAGACGCGACGAACCTCGCAGGAACAGACTCCAACCACTTCTCGAGCTGGGCTTCGAACTTCTGCACGAGTTGGATCGAGGTCGGACTGGTGCCTCTCCTCGGGTGAATGCCGTATAGCTGCGATGTGATCTGAGCGGCGATGATCGAGAGCTGAACCTGAAGAACGAAGGCTTCGACTCGAGAGCCTCCCTCGCCAGGGAGCTGTTGATCTCGATCCTCCCAGAACTCCGTGTTCCACTCGAGCGTCGCATCGTACCTGAATATTAAGAGGGGAGGGCGAGTCAGACTGGGATGAAAGGAGGCAAAAAGTGATGAAGGAAGAGACGAGAAGCAAACGAAACGAACTCTTGGTCAGACAGGTTCAAGGGGCGACCGAGGACTCCACTCATCTCGATATCGAGGACTTCAAGACTGTAAAGGAGAGAAAACAATCGACTCAGAGTTAGACAAGTTCGCATTACGAATGTCGAAGACGTAACTCACCACCAGAAGGCGCGTTTGAAGAGCTCGTTCTCGATGGGATCCGCCGACCTCGATGTTCCTCGTCGATGAGCTCCTACGTCGACAGCTGCTCGTAGGCCTTGTCCCGTCAGGGCCCAAGAGACTCGGGGTTGCCCGTTCTGGACTCGAAGGAAGGTGACGAGGAGCTGAGAGGGGAGTCGACAACGAAGAGCATCAGCTATCAGCTCCGAGTCGAGACACAAACGCTTCGTCGCGAGGCACACTCACGACTGCGATTTGAAGATCGTAGAGTTCTGTTGGAGCCAAAGGAGACTTGACGAGTTTTCCGAAGGCGTGGTAGTAGCTGTGAATGGAGGAGGATGGTCGATGAGCTCGAGGTACATGACGCGACGCGAGGGAAAGCGTCCGAGCTCACATCCAGCCGCGAGAACAATCGCCTTCGACTCCTCCATCCTCTCGAGGGAAGCTCACTCTCGGGTCTTCGAGGTAGAAAGAACCGACGGCAAAGACCAAGAAGCACAGACGAGCAAATCCTTGATCGGCGAAGTAGTGTTTCGACGTGAACTGACTGAGAAGAGGAAGACGCGTCCCGTTAGATCTCCGTAAACATCATCGAGAGAAGGTGAAGGTGAGTTACTCACCTCAAGAAGTGCGATTTCTGGAGCAGAGGCATTGCTTCGCTGGGAAAGCCGAAGTAGCTGTCGATGAGCGAAGACGCAAGGTCGTCGTCGGGCCACATATCGAAGACATTTGAGGAAGTCAGGGCGAAGAACTCTCGAGAGGGAGGAGGCGGCATGTCGTGTCTCCAAGAAGCTGGTTCCGGAGTTGTTTCCCAGCTTGGATGATGGGAGAACGAGGCAGAGGCGAAGGCGAGGGGAGCTCAGCGAAGGCGTTCAAGCGAGCGATGAAAAGGGAAGATAGACGACCAAGACTTACATCGGCGTCCTGAACATGACCATCTCAGTCGACGTAGGATGCAGGGCCATCTCCTCCCAAACTGCAGGGAGTTACGAGAACATGAACGAGAGTCAAGATACGGGAGGGCGGAGGGAAGGGAAAGTTTCGCTCACATCTCGCCGAGTTCGCTCCGTACTTGAAACCCATGGCACTCCAGAGCAGAGGAAGTCCAGAGGACTGTACAGAGAGACGGCAGACAAACGGGAAGCGAAGTCAGGAAGACGAGAAGGAGACGAGAAGGAAGGGTCGCGTCGCTCACCTTCCCCATGAACGACTTGACTTGGACTTCGTCAGGTCTACCAAACACGAAACACGGATCACGGAAATAGAGTCAGCTGGTCTTTCGTGGTCGTCGAAGAAGAGAAGCTGAGAGCTCGGAAAACGAACCTGTTAAGACGAACGAAGTCTCGCACGAAGGTATCCTCGTCCGCATCCTTCCCGATCTGCCTCCTCTCCGCCGCCGACGTCGAAGCTGGCGGATCCTCCCTCGCTTGTGAGGTTCGTGGTGTTGGCCGAACACTGGTTAAGGGGATTCCAAGGGAGGGTTGATTGGAGGACGATGAAGGAGGGTTAAACGCGTTGGTGTCCGAACGAGAGGAGGTCGGCCATGTTGCGTGAGGAGTGAAGGGAGGATGGTAAGGTGTTGGGAGAGGATAGTAGGGAGAGGGTCCAGCGCTGGGATCGACATCTCGAGGAGGAGAGAGACGTGAAGGTCGAGGAGAGGACGACTCGGAGGAGGTGGATTGTTGTCGAGCCATTCGAACTGTTGGACCTGCTGGAATCGAGGAAGGACCGGCGACGGGTTCGGACTTGGGTTTGATGGCGGGACGACGACCAGAGAAGGATGCTTGGTCGAGGACGAGAGGACCTCCGAGTTCTTCTTCGAGATCGATGTCGGGGTTGTGCTGAGGAGAAACAGTGACGCGTGAGTTCGGCGACTTTCACGAGCAAGAAGAACGGAGAAAGAATGACTCACTCGAGTCAAGAGCTCGGTCATCCTCGTCAGCCGAAGTTCCAGCGACTCGACGTATCTGGAAGAGAGCGAGGAGAAAAGAAGGAGGGTTAGTTTCGCTTCGTGACGCTCAATCTCAATCTTATGTTCTCCGAGCTGATGCTGTAGGTACGATTGACTCACCCCTTCGGCGTGGCTTTCCTCTTTGACGTTTCCAGGTAGGTGCACTGAAGGTTGGAGAGCTTGCAGTTGGAGCAGACTGAAAGGAATGGGAGACGCGTGGGGAAAAGAGCGAGTCGGACGAGAGCGAACGAGAGTCAGTGATCGCGAGAAGAAAAGCTTCGACCGAAAGGGAAACAGGGCTGCTCACGATTATCAGGCATTTCTGCTCCATCACAGCGGTGCTGTTAGTAGACAGAAACGAATGCCGAATCGGTAAGCGAGGAGCGCGTCGAACCAGACGAACGAGTGGGGAAGTTCTTGGAGGGATCGAGCGAGGTTCTTCAAGGTTCGACGGTGTCGACGGTGAGGGACAAGGAGGAAATAAAACTTACCTTCCTTCGACGACAGATGTCACCTATGCGAGAAGAAGAAGAGGAAGAGGGCCGTCACGTCAGTCCAAGATCGACCGAGGGGGTAGGCAAGGGCTGAGGGAGGATGGAGAGGTCGAGCGAACGACAACCGCGAGAGAGACAGACGAGGTGACACCGCATGGCATGATGTCGCAGTATCGATGCTGTCCGCTGAGCTCGCACAGCATGGGTTGCTTGGATAAGCGAGAAGAGGAGGGGTATCGAAGGGAAGAAGGGAGGGCGATCTTGAGTGAGCTCGAGCTCAAGCTCGGCTTCCCTCCCCTCGTATGCAGAGATCTGTATACCTCAGCCCCCAGCCGAGCTCACTCGATGAGGACCGGCCTGCGCATCCTCGGAGGAGATGCCGACTCGATATGATCCCGAGCCCAAGCCAGGGAAGGGAAACCACTCACAAGCTCGCACGATCTTCCTCTTCTTACTTCCCTCCTCCTCATCCGACTCGCCTCGATCTCGGTTCCGGGGATATCGAAAGCTCATGACAGCTCGCTAGTAAGGGAAAGATCTGCTGCGATAAGAGAGGGAAGCAGGGAAGGAGGGAAGGAGGGAGTTGTAGGTCAAGAGGAGGAAGGCTGCCTCGAATCGCAGGCCGCCTTTGCTGTTTTTCGCCGTCGTCTGTTTGCCTCCCAACCACTAGGATCCGTCGAATATCGTTCTTCGACATACACGAATACAGAGGACTACTCTTCCTATAGCTGACCTCGAGCCGAAGGAGCTGTGGATCTGCCTACTCGGGAAGGTCAAACGAAGGACCGAGCTCGAAGGACAGCGCCGACTCCTTGCTTCTCTCTGTCTGACCTGGTCGTCGCTCTCTCTCCTACTCGTCGCGTCGCTCTTTAGCCTGTACCTCAGCACTGGAGGCAACCTCCCTACCCCCCACAGATCTCCACTCGCAGTCCCACTTCATCAAAATCCCACTCGAGATCCAGAGGGGAACAACCGATCGTCGACCTCGACGAACAGCTCGCTTGATTGCCTTCTCGCCAGCACTCTTCTTTCTTTCTAGATCTCTGTTTGTTCTCGAAGAGTCCGTTTTTTTTCTCCAACCATCATCTTCTTGTCTCTATCCGTTCCAGCTCTTCCACTCGTCCAAGTCGCTGCAGGTCTTCGGCGGATGCTCTCCCTCTCCTTCTCTTCCCTCCTTTTGTCCACCCTCCTTCACTCCTTCATCGCTCTCCATCCCGCTCTCGGGTCTGCTATCCCACTCGGCAACTCACTTTCCTTCGACTCTTCCTCAGTCTCAGACAACGCTGGCCGTCCCACTGGGGTCAAACCCCTCGCAGCGCACTCGTTCTTCTTGTTCGTCCTCCATCTTTTCATTCTTCGTTTTCACCTTTCACATTTCTTGTGCAAGCTCAAGAAGGTGCTGACTTGCTCTTCCTTCTTCTCCGGTTCGCAGAGAAACGGACCTCAGCTCGAAGACTTCCATCGTCTTCCTCTCCCCTCGTTCTGGTCAACCTCCTCTCCTCCCCGCCTCAGCGTCGCAGCCGTCGCTCGTCGCTTCGAGTCCCCTCAGCTCAAGGTTCGTGCAACTCACCTTTGATCTGTACAACGAGCTTTCCGATCTTCCGTTCACTGACTACTGCTTCACCAACCTCTCCAGAACCGCCGCTTTGACGAGAACGAAGGACGACGCGTCGGGAAACAAAGCAGAGTGAGTTCGAACGAACCCGTCTAGTACATCTTCTCGAGCTCACTTTCATTTCACGTCAGATACGATCCAAAGTAAGGTCCTCCGACTCTCGCTGGCTTCAATTTCCTCATCAACTCGGAGGAACCGACCGTCGTCAAGACCTTCGTCGTTCGACAAGACTCAGCCCCCCCCCCCCCCCCCCGACTTCAGCACCTCTCTCAGCCTCGAGGCTCCTTCATCAACGGCGGTCTTCAATCCCACCTCCTCTTCTCTACCTTCAGAAGCCCAATCTTTCTTGCCCGAAGTCCCATTACATTGATACGTCTAGTACAGTAGATCAACTTTTGAGGGCTCTTGCGCGAACAAGAAAGAAGCAAGATCATCTCAATACACGTAGACCGAGATAAATTACGACAAGGTGGGACAGCATCATATCTATGTATCCAGCGTCTCCATGATGAGCTGCGACGCGACCGGTCCGTCGAGAATGGTGAGTTCCTCCTCCGTGAGAGTCTTGAGCATCGGAACGATCCAGATCCTTACGGGGATCATGAACGAGATCTAAGAGTGAAACGAAGGATGAAAGAAGATTGAGAGAGAGGAAAGAACGAGGTCGGTCAAAAAGATCAAGAAACGACAGCGAGCGAGCAAGAGAGGAAGCGAGGGAGCTCACCACAACGGGGAAGCCGATAGCAGCCTTGGTGTTGGTGATGGCGAAGGTCGCTGCGAACCCAAGAAGTTCCAATACAAGCCAAACAAAGACTCGGGAGGTCCTGACCTGGCGAAGGGGATCCGAGAGAGGTACGAATCGACGATCTTTGAAGAGGTAGAGGATAAAGTGGGTGACGCCGGAATCGAAGAGAGCTTCGGTGCCCATGAACCACTGGAGGAGGGGATGAGAAGAAGGGAGCGAAGGTCAGGTGAGGAAAAGGGAAAGGAGAGGGAAAGAAGGGAGGGAACAAAGGAAGACTCACGAACAGCCCTGCCAGCACACCTTTCGGGACCCAACCCAGAAGCTTCAAGAAAGGTCCCGTCATCAGAACGGCACAGGCTGCTCTCTGAACGAGGTACGAGACCCTTTGCTCCACTACTCCGAGTCGAATTTCCACGGAGGGACGAACGACTCGTCAGCCTTCTCGTCCGTTCGAGTCTCGTTTGAGGAGTTGGGCTGATGCTGAGGGTGATTCCGTGATGGGAGGGAGTGGGATTCGGCTGAGAAGGTGATGGTTGGAGAGGGGGAAGGGCATCTGGGCGGGAAGGGAGAGGAGGAGGAGGAGGAGGAGGAGGGAGGTCCGACGATGAGAAGACTTTTGGTGTGAGCTGGAGCTTGAGGGATGAGACCGTTCGGGGCTGGAAGTCCGAGGAGGCCGGCGATGAAAGTGGTGACTCCAAGGAGGAAGACTGCGTAAGAGAAGAGAAGAACGGAGGGGAGGAAAGGGGGCAGGAGAGTCAGGACCGCCAGACGAGCAACCTCGCGCGATGATCGGACAAAGGTTTCGCACAGTCCCAATGAAATCCTGCAGGTTTCTTGAGTGGAAACTCTGACGCTTGAGCCATGACACTTGAAGCGTTGTGGTCGAAGGCGAAAAGCTTCACGGTAAAGCGAGACAAGCAAACAGATCAGCGTTTCGTTTCGTTTCGTCGCGTCGTCTCGCTCCCGTGGTTTCGTTTCGACTCACGATAAAGAGCACCAATCCGAACGGGAACGCTATTCCCACCCACTTCCCATCGAGCTCCCAAAACTTCACGATCCACTCCTCCCTTCCACCTTGCGGCCTCCAAGCACCCCCAACAGGCAGCGTCGTTTGTCCTCCTCCTTCCACCCCGTGGACGCTCAACCCTTCCCTCAATCGACCCCAGTACGCGAGTCCGGAGACGGCAATCACGGATAGCGGCATTCCGTAGTCCTCCACCAGGCGACGGATACCTCGAGTGAAGTAGATGGCTCTCGAGAGTAGGCTGAAGACATGCCCGAGGGTGAGGGTGAGGACGGCGAGAAGGATCGAGAGGAGGATTGAAGGGAGAGGGAAGGTGAATTGGCGAGTGAGGATCTGGACTCCGTATTGGATGTAGACCCAGCTTTACGAGCGAGAGAAGGAGGACACTCAGCGGCAGTCTCGGAGACGAGACGCGAGAAGCGAAAAGCGAGAAAAAGGGCGACTCACGAGACGTAGAACCCAAACGTGTCACAGGAGAAACGGGTGAGGTACTTGATAAGCTTACAGCCATGCCGGATAGAGAATATCCAGTGAAGGATAACGGCCCAGAGGTAGACCCATCTGTTTGGAAGAAGAGCGCAAAGGAGAAGAGGAGGGAAAAGGAAAAGCGGCGTCAGCGAACGAATCCTCAAACGGACGCCCAGAAAGAATGAAGAACTGACCCGATGAACTGCAAGTAATCAGGACCACCGCCACCCATCCCTTCGATGATCTCGTAGATAGTTTTGTTGAAGACGGTTATGGGACCTGAGACGAAAGCAAACCGAACGTAGGTCGGCGAGTGCAGGTCTCGACCGCGAGAGAGGGAGGGAGAGAACGAACCTGTCACTCCCGAGATGACCAGAGGCTGAGCTCCAAAGATGGACGACGCTCCTGCGGCTAGGAGAGCTGTATATTGAGATTAGAGGAGTCCCCGTCAGTAAGCAGTTTTCGCGTCGACGAGAAAGGGGAGGCGAGCCAACGACTTGAGCGAAGGCAGCTTGACGAGAGGTCTACTCACTCGATAGGAGAACCTCGTTGAGACCGTACTTCCCAGTGGTCTCGATCAGATCCAAAGAGAAAGCGATCCCGGGCTAAAGGAACGTAAGGAAACGAGAAGACGAAGTACGAACGAGGAGGTCAGATCCACGTCGAGCTCCTTCCCTTCGTCCCGTTCGTTTTGAGTCGAGAAGGTGGACTCACCAGCACATTGGAAAAGAAAACGAAAGCGGTAGCAGGTAACACTCTGTAGTTCCAGGCGTCTGTCCAGTCCGAGAGGTAGAAGGGAGCCCTCTGTGAGTTGGATCGAAGAAGACGGGTGAAGGTCAGCTTTCTCTGAGCTCGATCCATCAGCTCCCTGTCTCTCCTGCCTGAGCTGTGGGACTGACTCCTACGATATCCTTCCATATCCCTAAACCAGGAGAACCTATCTTCTGATAGAAGGACGTTGATCGAGAGAAGGTCGAGCGGTGGAAGTCGGAGGGAGAAGGGCAAGGCAGATCGGAAGCAGGCCCGCCTCGAGGAGTCGTCGAAGAGGGCAGGAGCGTCGGCGTGGAAGACATCTTAAGAGTGGAGATATTTGAGACTTCCTTTTACTGCTGCTTGTAGACCGTAGAGAGTCAGAGTTGGGAGGATGAAAATTCTACTCCTGATTTTGAGCGCTCTCGTCTCGCCAAGGGAGGCACGTTGAGCACTCCTGAGCTGAAAATCGCGTTGACGTCCACTTTCAGCCCTCCGTCTTTGGTACCTCGTTTCTTGTTCCTACCCACACACTACTGTGACACTCTCTCTTTCTCTCTAAAATTAACCCAAAGATGACCGCCGCTCTTCAACCTGCTTCCAACCTCCTCGCCAAAGGCACCTCCTCCCTCGTCAAACCGCCCTCCTGGTTCGCTCACCTTCCCTCCCCCGTCTCCAAACCCGCTGGAATCTCAGTAGACGAGCTTCACGCCTTCCTGGAGAAGGAGAAGGCAGGTCAGCTCAAGGGGGGAGTCGATTGGGTCGTCGTTGACGTTCGAAGAACCGATATTGAGGTGAGTTTCGAGGGAGGTAGGAAAAGGAGGTGGTGAGCTCGACGCTTTCCGTCTCGTTTCAACGACTGACTCTTCCTCGTTTTCACTCGCTCAAACAGGCTCCCAACGATGTCTTCATCCCTTCAGCTATCAACCTGGCCGCTCAGACCTACTACCAGACTCTTCCAGCGCTCTATCCCGTGCTCTCCAAGTGAGTAAACCTCGCGCGAGCTCGATTCTGCTCGTCCGCTCGCCCTCTCCTCCTTTTCTGATCCTCAACCACTCTCTTCCGCTTCGATCTTCAGGATCCCTCTGGTCATCTTTCACTGCAGTTCATCTGCTGGTCGAGGTCCGAGATGCGCTGGTGAGCCCATCCTTTGCGCATTCCCTTCGTCGTCGCGACTTCAGGCCGGCTGACACGACGTCGCTTTCTCTTCTCTCTCTTCTTGTCTCGCAGCCTGGTACCAGGATCTCCTGGATGCCCAAAACGAGGAAGGAAGCAAGGCTCTCGTCCTGACGGGTGGGATCAAGGCGTGGGTTGAGAAGTACGGTGAAGAGAAGGGCGGGTTGGTTCGGTTGTGATCAGATCGATGCAGATTTGCTTCGCCTGCGCTTCCTCTCGAGAGTTTCGGAGTTCTCAAAGCGTTGCCAGTCACCATGCGATGTGACCACAGAAGCGCAGCCGTTGGAAAAACGAGAAGAGGGGAAGCGAAGACGAACACCTGAGAGGCTGAGATGAGTTGAGACAAGACGCGTCTTGATTCGACGGAGAGCAGCTGCTTTCCTCTTCTCTCCACTCGTCTTCAGATAGCCCAACAAGATCGAGAGTACAACATAAATGCAAATGCTTTAAGATGACTTCTAGATATCCGAACTCTTCTCGCGCGTCTTCTCTGAGCTCGATTCCTCCGGCACGACTCCTCCCTCCGTCTCGCTTGACCCCACCGTCCTCTTCTCCGACCAGTCAAGCTTCTTCTTGAGATACAGCGCCACCCAAGTGAGAGCGAGCAGTACCGGCACCTCCACTAGAGGTCCGATGGTAGCGGCAAGAGCTTGATCCGAATCGACTCCGTAGATGGCGCTGGAAAAGGAAAGTGGAAGGAGAAGAGCGACGCGTCAGTGAAGAGGCCGGGGGGAGGGGCACAGAGAGAGAGGGAGAGGGAAAGAGAGAGATAGAGGGAGGTGGCAGTGTAACTCACATGCAGACTGCGATAGCGAGCTCAAAGTTGTTCGAACTAGCCGTGAAAGACTGAACGACGGCCATCTCGTACGATCCTCCCCACTTGTCTCCGCCCTTTCTCCTCCCAAACCACCAGACTCCCCAGAAGGTCCCGCTCCACATGATGCAGAAGTAAAGGACCACTGAATCGACACGAAAACACGAAGGAGAAGATGAAGAGGGTCAGTCAAGGTCGAAGGGAAGAGATCTTCTCGTCGCGTCGACTCGTCGTCAAACTCACTCGGCACGAAAACCCTGAACGTAGGACCGAGGTTATCAAGGATCCTCGTAGCCTGTTCGGCAAAAATGATGATGATGATGTAGAGGAGACCGATGAGGGACCAGGGAGCGAACCAGGGGAGGAAGTGGGTGTTGAATCGGGCGGGACCGAGGACGCGACGGAAGACGACTCGAGTGACGAAACCTGCGACGAGGGGGATTCCGAGGTACTGAGAAAGTCAACGACGAGAAAGAACTGGTCAGTACGAGATGAGTCGAGGTGGGGAGAGAGAAGAAAGGATGGGACGAACGATAACGACAGCGAGTGCAGTGTTCCCATAATCGAGCCTGAGACTCTCCTCTCCTCCAATAACGTTGACGAAGAGAAGCGACATGGGCGAGTAAAGGATAATCTGAAGGACCGAGTTGATGATGACGAGGACGGCACAGTAGTCGCCGTCTCCTCCGGCGAGGTGGTTCCAGATCTGAGAGAGGAAGAAGGGAGACGCGTCGAGAGGTCAGTCGAGTTTTTGCTCGCTCGCTCGTCGAGAAAGGTGAGGGAGAGCTCACCATGACCATGGCGATGCACCGAGCGAGTCCGACCATGATGACTCCTGTTCGGTAAGTTGGTAGATCGGGGAGAGTAGCCCAGGCGATGGCGAGCATGACCTGAACGAAGGAGAACGAAGAGGGCGAGGTCAGTCCTTCGTCCGAGGTTCAGCGAAAGAAAGAGACGAAGAGAGCGAGCTCACGAAAGGTCCGACGATCCAGTTGAGAACGAGGGAGATGGCGATCTGGTACCACATCTTCTTGGTCTGGAAGACCTGAGGGAGTTTCTCGTATTGAACTGATCGCGATGCAACGAAAACGCGGGCAGGATCAGCCGACGTCCTCAAGGGCAGGAGAGGAAGAAGTCGAGCTTACCTTTGGTCAAGATGGGCCACATCATCACGAGGAGACCGACGACGAGAGCTGAGGGAGAGAGCAGCGGGACGGAAGAGGGAAGGAAGGTCAGCGTTCCGAAGCTTGGAAGGTTGGATCGAGACGAACGTGAATCGACTCACGAATCGAAACACCCTTGAGCGTAGATCCATTAAGAACAGCGTTGACGTTTGGAGCGAACTTTCCAATACTGTTGAAGGGATATCAGAGAGGGATGGGAGGTCAGCTCGAGAGAGGATGGAGTGCACGAAGGAAGGGAACGAGTCGATCGGATCGAGGGCGGAAGAGCTGATACTCACACAACCCCAAGGATCATTGCGAGAAGCACGAAAACGGCGAGGAAACGATCCAGGAAACTGAGACTCCTTATCAGGGCTGGTGGAGAGAGGGAGGGAGAGAGAGAGTCAGCGAGGGGAAGGAGGAAGGGAGGGGTCGAAGCTCGAGCTCACCTTTGGTGGTCGTCCCTCCTCCGGTTTCTCCCTCTTCTTCCTCTTCCACTGCTGTTGTTTCCGAACTGGCCACGGCTGGAGTTGTGGGTGCTTGAGAGAGAGTAGGCTCGATAGCAGACATTCTTGATGAGAGTAGTGGATGGGTGGTGGGGAGAGGAAGAAGAGGAAGGTGAGCTCGAAGAAAAGCCAAAGGGCGAATTCGACTTACCTCACGCTTTGTTTGTTTCATGCCCATACCGTACCAAACGTCGCGATTCTCTTCTTCATCATCGATCAACGAAGTCGAGACCCAACGCTCTACGACGGTAGCCATCCGAGGGGATCGGAGGAGTTTGACTTTGAAGAAGAAGAGTGAGAGAGGGCCAAGCGCGACGCGTTTCGGAGAGGCGAGGGCTCGAAAATCTGGTCTTCCCCTGGAGAACGTGCTCAACCCAGATATACTTCATCAAATTCGACGCCAAACCAACTTCACAGCTCGGACGACCGCTTCCCTCGACTCAAACCGCTCTCCTCCAACGTCGATGCTTCTAGTTCCTCGACTCTTGCGACCTTCCTTCCTTCTCGCTTCGGCTCTCGTCTCTACTCCTTCCACTTCAGCATCCCTCAGAGCCACCAGCAACCTCTGCTTCCGCCACCCAACCTTTCCCCTCTCGTTCACCCCGTCCTCAGCCCCAACTCGTCGTCCAATGTGAGCTTCGACCCTTCCTCCCCCTCGTCTCTTCCCTCCCCTCCCCTTCCCTTCCAGCGACCTCAACCTCTTTCGCCCACATCATACCCAGTCCTGACCTCCTTCTCCGATCCTCTTCGTCGCTCTCCTTGCTCCAGGTCCTCCTCCTCCACCACCATCTTCCCCGAGGACTCTCCCCTTTACCATCCTTACCGACTCCCCTCGAGCTCGTCCTCCTCCAACGAGGGAGAGGAAGCTGAATGGATCCTCGACTCGTTAGATCTCACTCAAGCCAAAGAGATGGCCACCCAAAGGTCCACGCCCCTCAAGTTTCTCGTTCTCTATGGGTCGCTGAGGGAAAGGTGAGCTCGGATCGATGCGATTCAGCCCTCCGCCCTTCCTTCGAGCTCAGCCCTCGTCGAGCCCTTCGCTGATCTCTTTCCCTCGCTCTCCCTCACGCTCTCTTTTTTCCAGATCCTACTCCAAACTCATGGCCTTCGAGTACGCTCGTCTGCTCGAGCACATGGGCGCCGATGTTCGTGTTTTCGATCCGTGAGTCCGAGCAAGAGGTAAGGAGTGAGGAGTCGTCGTCGGCTCGCGTCCTGATTCCCTCTTCCTCTCTTTTCACCTTTCTCTCCTCTGCAGCTCTGGCCTCCCTATGAAGGACGAGGTATCCGTCACGAATCCCAAAGTAGTAGAGCTGAGGCTGCTGAGTGAATGGAGCGACGGTCAGGTCTGGGTTTCGTGAGTCTCTCGTTCCTCTCTCAAACTCCTCGTTCTCGTTCGTGGTTCCTCAGCTCACCCACCTCGCTCTCGTTCTCACCCTACCTTCGCACTTACTCAGACCTGAACAGCACGGGACCATCACCGGAGTCATGAAGACTCAGATCGACTGGATCCCTCTCGCGACCGGTTCTGTACGACCGACGCAGGGGAGGACGCTCGCTGTCTCGCAGGTCAACGGAGGAAGCCAAAGTTTCAACACTGTCAACACGCTAAGGATACTGGGTCGATGGGTGAGTTCTTTTCTCTTCGAACTCTTTGACTCGACGAGAGAACGAGAGATCGCATCGCTGACCACCTCCGTTCTTACTTGCTTCTGCAGATGAGGGTTTGTCCGCCTGTGCTTGTTCTCACTCGGCTGAGAAAGCGAAGCTGACCTTTCCTTCTGCTGTATGTCTCCTCTTACAGATGTTCACGATTCCGAATCAAGCGAGTCTGCCAAAGGTTCGTCGTTTTCCAAGCTCTCGAATTGAATCGACGACGCGTCTTTGCCTCTCCGTTGATCCCCGAGCGTCGAACGGCTGACCCTCGTCCTTCCCTCCTCCATCGTTCTTCTCTAGGCATGGACCGCTTTCACTCCCGGAGGTCGCATGCTCCCATCCAGCAACCGAGAACGAGTCGTCGACGTCGCTGAGGAACTTGTTCGCGTCACCTGCTTGCTCACTCCTCATTCCGAGTTCGTCCCTCCTCCACGTCTCTCCTTCTGCACTTCGACGCTTCCCTCGAACCTGACCACCTTCTCTCTTCCCGTCCAGGATGCTCTCGGATCGCTTCAGCGAGAGGAAAGAGCGCGCGGAACACGGTCGGCTGAGGACTCAGGCAGAGACGGAAGCGCTCAAGAAGGCTGCTGAGGAAGGGATGGGAGCTGGAACGAAGGAGGAGCAGAAGCTTCCAGTGGCTTGACAGATGCGCAGTTCGTTGATTGCGAGTCTCTGGGAAGAATGGAAGGTCGTGAGAGGAGCAGTTGGCTCTCGAAAGAAGCTCTCGTCTGGCGCGCCTGGAGATGAGATTGAGAAGGAAGACCCGCTTCATGACACCTCTTCGCTCCCATGTCGAAGAAGACACAGATACATAGGTACATGGAGGGTCGAGTGACGAAGACCGGGGTACATACATGTTGGGAGTGATAAACGAAGGGACCGAGCAGCTCGATGGGGAAAAAGAAAGACGCGACGAATCGAATCGAACTAGACTACAGACCAAGAATAGATGAAGTCCAAGAAGAAGCTATGTACAGGACAGTCGACATGCAAGGATATGCGAAGGTCGAAGCGAGAAAGGTGCTGCTGTCCCTATGATCCGAGGTGGGAGAGCAGTTCGAGAGGGATGGCGGCTCCTCCGTCATCGGCGTCTCCGAGGCAATGGTAGTACCTCTGTCTTAGAGTTCCGTTCGGCCAGTAGGCTGCGGTGTAGTCGAGGAGGCTAGGAGAGAGAGGAGGGACGAAAGGGAAGAAACGAAGGGGCGTGAGCGAAGTGAAGGGAAGATCAAAATCGCGACGCGTCGCGGAGACTTGAGATCTCGAGATCCGAGACTCGACTCACGCTTGGATCTCCGAGGGTGTGAGTTTGGTCGTAGGGACCTCTGCCTCTGTGCTGGTGACGGCGAGACTCCTCGACGAAACATCTGTAAGATGTGAGGAGGAGGAAATCGAGTCAGCAAACCGCTCAAGATCCGAGACCGTCGTCGACACTCGACGCCTCCGTCGTACTTCTCACATCTTCGCTCCTGGAACTCAAGTCGACAATTTCGAGTGACCAAACACTCACCAGGATACTTATCCATACTCTCCTCGACCCTCAGACCCTTCCCAGCCTCTCCCTTCCCACTCTCAACCCTCCCTCCTCCCGAGCCAAACAAAATCGAGCCTCCTGCCTCTCCCTTCCTCCCGACGCCATGCGCTCGATCGAAAGCGCAGATCCGATTCGTAGACGATGTCGTGGTCGTGGTGGTAGTGGTGGTGGGACTAGCGGGAGGAGTGGGTGGTAAGGAAGGCGAGGGTGCTGGAGGAGGAGGGAGGCGAAAGAGGAGGGCTGAAGTCGAGGGAGCGGGACCGTCGAGCGCGAGGGTAAGGGCTGGTTTGCTTTTGAGGGTGGGAGTGGAGAAGGAGAAGGCATGGATGAGAGAGCGAAGGAAGGAGATGAAGAAGGAGAGAGTGGTGGTTGGAAGCGAACAAGGACAAAAAGGGAAAGGGAGAAGTTTCGAGAATAAGAACGAGATGCCGCCGCCTCTTTGGCTCGCGCTCAGCCCACACACACTTCTTCGAAGGTCGAGGCAAGGGCCTTTTGTAGATCCCGCACGTTTCTCCTCGAATCGGGCTTCGACGATCTATGGCGACAAGAGCGTGGCGAAGGAGAAAAGCGAGCTCGTCTCGCCAGACCATGGGCGACGGACGAGCGAGCTTTGTTTTCCTTACTTTCGAACAACAACATCACTGAGATATGGAAAAGGCATCAAAGTTCGAGAGAAAAGAAGAGAAAAGACTCCGAAACGGGAGGTCTTTGGTCCCTCTTTCAAAAAAGCAAAGCAGGGAGGAGAGGGGGACCAACACGAAAAGACGTCCTCGTCGAAATTCAGCCGTCGAGTCTTCTTCTCCTCTTCGAGAGATTACTCGAGGACGAGACAGAAAGCGTCAGTCTCTGAAGGTGTCAACGACTACGAGAAAGTCAGCGCTTGCTTGATTGGCATCAAACCGGAGCGAGGATTCCGTCTCCCGCTCGACGCGTCGAAAAGAGCTTAGATCGGAACAGAAGCTCATTCAAGACTGGAATCAACGAAGTAAAATCTGGACCAGACCATCGAAACTGAATTTTTACCTCAGACCATGAGTTTGAGAGGGATCAAGCGGAGTAGAACGCGAGCTTTCTCGGACATTGTCTTCGACGCGTCTCGCGTCTAGAAGCCCCTCATTCCCCTCCACCGCCCCCTTGCGATTCGATGCTCGAGAGGGATGTAAGAGCTTGTATGTATGCTTGGAGCCAGGTATCACATAAGAAAAACGAGAGAAGAAGGGTATGCATAGGTACGTAGCTCGACGCGATGGGCGAGGACGACGACGAAAGAACCCAAGCCCAAAAGGAGATACAAGAAGAACGAAATGACCCACTATGACGGTAGATAAGGTAAGTTTACAGAATGGACCTGACGCGTGTCATCTAGAGATCAACTTGAGCTGGGTGAGGAGGGAAGTGGGAAGACTGACATCCCCGTCGTCGTCGACGATGGTCCGTTCTTCTCCCCCTTCCTCTCCTTCGACGCCATCAGGGGTGGTGGCGGATTGGCTGACGGGAAGGGGAAAGGGGAGAAAAGACGGAGAAGAAGGATTGTGAGCTCAAACGAGACGAGAGAGCGAGAGAAGTTGACGAGCGAAAAGGCGACTCGACTCGACGCGACTTGCAGGACTGATCATCACTCACTCCTGGAGGTCCGACGATGCAAGCTGATCGAGGCTTTGAGAATCCGAGGTGATGATGGCGGGAACTTGTTCCGAGGCGTCTGATCGCAAAACGAACAAGGAGAAGGGCGGAAGGAAACTGCTGACGACACCTCCTTTTCTTCCTCCCCTCCAGACTCGTTCTTCTCTCCTTCAAGGACTCACCACAAGCTATCCATCCATCCATCCCCTTCTCATCACCAATGAAATCAGCCTTCCCTCCCTCGATCCTCTCAACCCCATCCATCCCCATCTTCCCTCCCTTCTCCGCTCCAAACAAAACCATCCCAGCAACCTGCTCATCTCCTCCTCCCGCCGCTTGTTCGAGTCGAAGGTCGAGCTCTCGGTTGAACGCTGCGATGACTGATCCAGGGATGATTTCTTCTTCGTTCAAGGAGATCGTGGCGACGAGGAGAGTGGTAGGGACGGAAGGGGAGGAGGAGAGGTCGAGAGTTGGAGCGACGCTGGGCGTCGTGGACGTGGTCGAGTTCGATGAAGCTGATCCCTCTTCCTCGATCTTGGAAAGAAGGGGAGAGGGAGGAAGAAGAGAAGAGGAAGGTTCGGTGGAAGAAGAAGAGGAGGAGGACATGGTGATGGTTTGGTCCCAAGAAGATGAAAAGCACTTTGTGCGAGGGAAGAGCATCGTCGGAGTCAACACATATTAGCTTCCGAGTTCTCCATTTTTCGTCAGGGGCGCACCGAGTACCTGACCAGTTTGGTGCTCCTACTAGAGAAAGAGAGAAGGATGAGCGAGAGAAAGAACGAGAGAGCGGGACGAATGAACCGACCGACCTCAGACGAGACGCTCCTACTTTTCGCTCTTTCCCTTTCACTCTTGACTCCTGGGTTGGCGAAAGAAAGAGATCAACCTGGGGCTGATCGTTAATATTCAGACGCACGAGACCTTACCAAGAGGAGAGTTTGGTCCTTTGTGTGCGAGGGAGAGAGATGAGTGAAAATCAAAACGACGCGTCGCAAATTCGATGAGCGACGAGGGAGGAAGAGCGACGACTGCTGTAGTACGAGCTCGACGAAGAAACTGGGGTCCAAACTGGGGGGGGGGGGGGAGGTAAGAGTCTTTGGAAGGGGCTGAGGACCAGCGCGGAGAGAGGAGACTGGAGGGCAGCCAGACGAGTCAGCGAGCGAGACGGACAAAAACAGCGTGCGTGGAGGGAGTGTAGCGGCGACCTTCAGCAAAAGCAGAGGACCAGGGCCCAGTATGAGGCCTAGCAAACTGTCATCTTCGTCTTGCTTCGAGAAAAGCTTGACCTCGAGAGGAGGAGGCTCGGGTTCGTCGCCTTCGAGCGTTTTCGCGACTCGAAGGCAGGGTTGTTCAGCTCATCAAGATCGACGTACAGTATCCGAAGCAAAGACGACAAAAGAGGGATGATCTAGAGTCCAAACTTGGCGATCCAGAGTCCGTGGAAGGTGATGATGATGAGAGCTCCGAGGTTGAGGAGGGAGGAGACTGCGAGTCGAGCGCGAGCGCGAGGGAGGGACAATTGAAACGGAGGGCGGGGAAGGTCAGCGAGCGAATCAGGGACGAAGAGACTCGAGGGAGAGATGTTGACGAGGTCGAAGGGGAGAGTGAGAAGGGGGGAAGAGGGAAAGGAGCGAGTCGAGACGCGTGCGTCGAAGACCAAGAAACGTGAGAGAGGGAACTCACTTCCATGCAACATCCCGAACGACTTGTTGAGCTCTTTCATCTTGTCCGAGACCTGCGAACCCCAGCCAAACCAAGGGCTCATAGTCAGCTCTCATCTCTCCTCTCCCAACCCAACACACGTCGCGCGACTCACCCCCTCAGCATTGTAAGCCTTCCCCTCCTCCCTCTCCAACTTCGCCCTCCTCTGCATCACCTTAGTCGCCTTCGGTCCCACCCAGACCCAGTTCAGCCCGTGGCACGCGAGATGAGCTGCGAGGGAAGCGATCTGGAGGGATTCGGGGGAGGAGAGGGAGAGGAGGGAGGTGGTGGGTGGGTGGGAGAGGTATTGCGAGGAGAGGAGGTAGAGGGAGGCTGTTGAGCTGCGAGAGGAGGAGGTCGGTTGAGGAGGGGGGGAAAGAAGAGTGGTTAGTCGATTGCTTGGAGGTGAGAAGGAAATGAAGAGAGAGCAGGAGATGGAGGAGCGAAGGGAAGGAGAGAAGGGAGGACGCACTTGATGAGAAAGTACCAAGGGAAGATGGCAGCTTGGAGAGATCGGAACTGGAGGGGTCGAGTGTTCACGGTCAGGTCTCGGTCCTACGAAGTTTCCAAACGAGGAAGAACGAACCTGAAGTCGAGCTGCATCCGATTCGATTCGATCCAAAACGTCGAGGTCAGCTCGAGCTCGCTTCCTTCCTTCCATTTCACTCCAGTCCACCTCTCTCACTCGGATCGAAGCTCAACAAAGTACAGAGGAAGGGACTCACGAAGTGCCTTGTAAGCCACAGGCCCGTTGACGAAGCTCTGGAAGGCGTTGATCCCCCAGGAGGTAGCGAAGGCGAGGAGGTGAGCTCCTCCGGGAGTGAGGAGGGACAGGAAGGTTGATTTCGTGAGGGTGGAGGGGTAGGTGGACATGCTGAGGGTTGAGGATGGGGGAATGGGGAGAGAAGAGGGGTGAATGGGGTGCGAAAGGGGGGAGAGATATGTAGAGGGAAGGGAGAGGGTCGTGGTCGGAGGAAGCAGGGAGGAGGGAGGAGCTGGAGGGAGGAAGATCGGGGAGGAGGGTCCGTCTCGTCGTCGTCAAGGAAGGAGAGGGAGTGGGAGCGGAAAAAGGTTACTTTCTCCTCGTGAAGACGAGTTGAATGGAAGAGCTGAACATTCTTTCCTTGAAGGTGGAAATTTTGAGAGAGACGATCGGGAGCAGGTGAGGGAGGTGAGCTCGACGCGTCGGGAGGAGGCGAGCGAGATGGTGAGCTTTTTCGCCAGCTATTTCTCGACCAACATCGTCTTTCGCCAATCTACGAGCTTGATCTGAACTGAGCGCATCGAGGAGCGGAAAGTTTTCACTCGACTTGTAATGATTCGTCCAAGCTCGCTGCTGCTCTCTTCTCCGGCTTCGTCCTCTCTTCGGTTTCTGTCCCCTTCTTCGTGCTTGTTCCTCCAACCACTTTGGCAGGGAGGCATCGTTCTTTCACCTACAACTCTCTTCTTCGCCCTTCACCCACCCTCAAGCCTATACGGCTCTCCTCCATGTGAGTGCTCGTCTCTCGTTGTCTGTGCGCTGGAGAGAGGAGCGAGAGAGAGATGGGTTCCTCCTCCTCCTTCTCGCCTCTCTCTCTCTCCAGAGTTCCTTTGAAGCTCACCTCGTTCCTTCTCTTCGTTTGAATCTGGTTCTGATCGTTCTCTAGGCTCATTACGACATGGCCTTACAACCAACGGACGCTCCCTTCGATCTCGACTCCCATCCTACAACCGAACAAGCTCAACTGGTGAAGGTCGAATCCGAACGAACGAACGACGAACGAGTCGAAGGAGGAGGAGAAGAGCGAGGCCGAACGGAGGACGTAACTCCTCAAGTCGTTAAAGGAGCCGATACTCTCCTCGAGTCAGTACCGGTACCAACAGCAGCGAGCTTAGCAGGACGACGAGGAGGAGAGCCGAACGAGGTCGAGCTCAAAGGAGGAGGAGGGAAGGGATCAGCAGAGAACGTTCTCGACAGCTCCTCCTCTTCGATTCCCATCCCTCAAGATCCATCTCTACCATCCTCGGACACACCCTCACTCGTGCCGTCATCCTCACAGACAAACGATCTCCCTCCTCCTCCTCCTTCAACGAGCTCGGACTCGCCAGCAGCAGCTCTCCCTCCTCCTCTGCCATCAGCACCGACCTCCTCCTCCTCCTCCTCCTCAGTACCCTTACCGCCACCTTCACCCTCTCAACCTGAACCATCTCTACTACCATCATCAGATGCACCGTCGGCTCAACCATCAGCATCGGAATCTACGCCATCAGGACCTTCCTCCTCCCTCGTCGTCGCTCCTTCCCCGGTTCCATCTCCCTCCAACCTCCTTCCTCCACCCACCTCCTCTTCCACTCCTCCCATCTCCACCTCAACCTCCTCGAGTTCTCTCCACTTCACCCACCCGATCAAGAAGTTCACAGCCGTCAGCGTAAACAAGAGATTCCTCTCCAACACCAACAGCGTTCCAGCTTCGACCTCCTCGTCAAGCTCAACAGCCACCTCCTCTTCAGCTCCTTCGACCTTGAAATCAAGTCTTTCGACTTCTTCGACGAGTGGGTCCCGATTTCTCGATATTCTCTTCGCTCGTCGAAGCTGACCTTCTCGCTTCCCTTCGTGTTTAGGCAAACTCCCTCCCATCCAACCCTCCCATCCTCCCTCTCGACTCCTTACGACCAAGCTCGTTCACCCGACACCTCGAGTCGCAGCTCCTCCTCCAACTCACCAAGGATGGGCTCGTCCGACTCCCTCCCCAGGAGCCGTCCCTTCTTCATCACTATCGAAAGGACCTGATCTCGGAGCACCCTCGCTGTTCAAGTCGAGAGGAGGAGATTCGTTCTCGTGGGGACCTGGACCGGGAGGAGAGAGGAGGGGAGCAGCAGGAGGACCTGGAGGAGGGTTGAGATCCCAGTTCCCTACGACGGCGGAGTCAGCTGAAGGTTAGTTTGCACAAGTGGAAGATGGAGGGTCGTTTGGGGAGGCGTCGAGCTGATCCGGTTCTGGTTTCTGCTCGTAGAACGGAGGGTCAACGCTCAAGCCGCGAAACAAGCTGCTGCAGCCAAGTCGCAGGCGGTTCTTCTCGAGCTGGACGCTTTCAGAGGAGTTCATCTCGATCCGAACGCTCATCACTGGGACGACGTGAGTCCACTGTCATCGTTCGTATCTGTTTGGGAGGAACTCGAGCTCACCTTTGATTCGTTTCCCCGCTTCAGGTCGACGACGAGGACGACGACTTCCTGGACGACGTCGTAGAGTTTGGAGATGGAACTCAGTACACCATTGATCACACTCAACCTCCTCCTCCAGAGGTCGAGGAAGAGGTGGAGGAGAAGCAGCAACGGTACCCTCCAGCGAACGACTTCGATCGATCTTGGCCTCAGAAGCAAGGAGGTGGTCCTCCCTCTCAACACCCTCACCCTCCCTCTTCTCGAGCTCCTCCACCTCATCAACAACAATCGAACTATCGACCCTCCTGGTTCCCATCCTCCGATCATCATCTCCATTACCCTCCTGGTTCCCAGCAGCAACCTCACCTCGCTCGACCTCCTCCTACTTCCGCCCACCTCCCTTCGAAACCTCGAGCAGGAGAGGATCCCTCGAGAGTTCTCTTCAACGCCCGATCGAATCAGTTCGAACCTCCTACGTCAGGCAGACCGGGACCCCCTCAAGGACCTGCAGGAGGATTGGGAGTCGGAGGACCAGGAGGAAGGAGACCTTCGAACGATCGTCAACCCATTCGAGGTTTCGACCGACCACCACCTCCTCACGTCGAGCTGCAGAGATCCCTCCCTCCTCATCTCGAGCAAGGCCGGGGTGGCCCTCCTCCTCCGCCTCCAGCAGCCGTCGCTCCCGTTCCTCAACCAGCTCCTCCTCCCTCGAGACCCGCGTGGGGGTTGGCGAGGGAAAGCTCGAGAGCAGCAGGAGGCGTCGGACTCGGTGGTCTCTCCTCTCCTCCAGCAGCACCGAACAAGGACTTCCCTCCTCCCTCAGCTCTCTCAGCAAACAGGTCTGCTCTCCCACCTCAATCCAACGCGTTCGCAACCTCAGCAACACCCTCCCTCCCTCCTCCCCACTCCCGCTCAGCTCGAGTCTCCTTCTCCACCCCAACTCCGGTCGCTCGACCTCCCTCCTCCGTCGGATCTCCCGAAACAGCTCTTCATCACCTCCCTCATCCTTCCCTCGCTCTTCGACGGACCTCAACGGAGCACGGAGGAGGACCTACGCCGACGCAGGTGGTCGAGGACGTCTCAGCGATGCAGAAGGACGAGATGCATTCGGCGGCGGATCGAGCGAAGCTGAGGAGGCAGAAGGAGGAGGAGGAGAGGCAGGCTGCGATTGAACGAGCTAAGGCGAAGGCCAAGGCTTTGGAGGAGAGGTTCGCGCCGAAGGTGGAGGTCGTGGAGATCTGGAAGAAGGAGGAGGAGAAGAAGGAGGCGGTTCCCGCCGTCGTCGCGTCGTCGCCTGCTCCCTTTCTCGCCCCAGTCGCAGCTCCTGTGGCTCCTGCTCCCGTTCCCACCCCACCGACGAAGGCTCCAGCACCAGCAGCAGCTGTCTCGTCGACTCCCGGAACGCCAGCTCGTCCATCACCGGTCGAAAAATGGAAACTCAACGGAAACCTCCTCCCATCCGCTGGAATGGCCACTCCTCCTCCTCCTCGGATCCTCAAGGATGGGCCTATCCCAGACGACGTTCAAGTCATCGATTTCGCCAACCTCGGAAGCCTCGTCGCGTCCCAAACCCAGGCCTCCTCGTCGAGAACTCAAACTCCTCAACCCTCGCCAACGAAATCGCGTCGGCCAGTCGCGACGGACTTCTTCGATCATCCTCCACCGTCTCCCTCGAAACCATCTCCAACTCCCTCCTCCTCTCTCCCAGCAAAAGTTGAATCCTCGATCAACACCTCCCTTCCTCCTCGTCCACCCCCAACGACCGAGTTCTCCTCCACTTCTTCTCCCTTCGCTCAACCTCCCACCCCCTCCCCTCCTCCTCCCTCCTCCCTCCCTATAGTCATGGAAGCTCGGTCATCCTCGAAAGGACCTCCCTCACCAACGAAACAAGCTCATCACCCCGTCGAGCTCTCCTCCTTCGACGACGCAATGGCTCGAATCAGAGGAGCCATGGTTCCTCGCTCTTCCTCCTCCCCAACCCCAACCAACGGTCTCTCCGCTCCTCCCAGTCCAACCAAATCCTCCACTCCTCGTCCTCTCCCTCCTCCCGAACCCGAATCAGATCAAACCAAACCAGATCGACCTACCTCGCCCATCCTCGCTTGGAAAGTCTACCCCGTTCGAATCCCCTCTTCGTCTGCCGTACGACGCCCGCTGGTGGATTCGAAGCAGGCGAAACTGTACAACCGAGCGGACGCGATGATCAAGGTTGTGGATCCAGTGTCGTGGGAGCCGGCTTTGTGGAAAACGCCGCTGGGGAAGTCGGCGGTGAAGAAGGACGCGTCGAGGGACGAGATGCTTCATTCTGGAGGAGGTGGGACGGGGAACGGTGGAAGGAAGGTGTCTGGAGGGAATGGGAAGGCTACGGGAGGGCCGTCGGTGTACTTGCCTACGAGGAGAGGGTGGGAGAGGCTGAAGATGAGAGCGGAGGTGAAGGCTGAGAGGGAGGCTAGTAACGCGGCTGCTGCTTTGGCGACGGCGAAGGCGACGATTCCCTCTCCTCCCCTTCCTCCTCCTTCCAGTGCTTCCACTCCCAAACCAACTCCTTCGCCCACTCCTCCGACTTCTCAACTCCCTTCCAACCCAACCATCACCAACGCCCTCCCTCCCACTCCAACAACCTTACCCTCCCTTCCCTCCCGTCCAGGCGTCGTCCCCTCCCTCTCCGTCATCCCTCCCACGCCCCTCCGACCGCTCAAGCCTTCGCGAGCGATGGAGGAGTCGAGTTGGAGGAGACGGGCACCGTTGCCGGAGGTGGTGGTGGCTGAGCAGGAGAAGGAAGGAGGAGGGAAGGAGAAGGAGGAGGGAGTGGAGAGTATTGCGATTGGGGAAACGACGGAGGGGGGGACGGTGGTCCTGAATAGGTCGATGAAGGGAGTGGAGGTTAGGATTCAGGCGAGGGCGAAGGTGGAGGAGGTGATTGCACCGGCTGTGGTGGTGGTGAAGGAGGAGGAGGTGAAGAAGGTCGAGGAGAAGGTCAGTTCGATCTCGTCTTGCTCGCGTTCGTGCTCGCCTTTTTTTCTGACTTCCCGTCTTTCTTTCTCACCCTCAACCCGTCAGCCCTCTCCCCTACCAACTTTCGAAGTCCAACAACCTCAACCTCCTCAACCAACCGTCGACCTCTTCAGCCCAACCTCCGAATCCTCCCCCTCCCCCAAACCAATCGCCTCGTCGTCGCTCAAACTCCCCGAAGGAGCCGACGTAGGGTTCTACCGAGATCGATCCCCTTCCATCGGAACGGTCTCCCAGGAGCAGCTCGAACCTCTCGTGAGGTTCATGGTCACGAGCGAGATCGATACCTTCCACGCGGAAGAGTTGGGTCCCAAGAGCACCGATCCTGGAGTCGAGGAGGATGTGGGTCCGGAGTTTGCGTCGATTATGAGGTCGCCGAGCTCGAGTGGGGGTGATTTGACTAGGACTGAGGTGAGTGCGAGCTCGTTCTTGGGGTCGGGTTGGGTTGAGCTGAGGTGGGAGAGAAGAGAGAAAAACGAAACTGACGCGTCCTCGTCTTCGTTTGCAGTCCTCGAACTCGATTCCTCGGCTTCCAACTAACATGTCAGGCGTTGTCCTCTCCCCTCCGAGTGCTGCTACCTCCTCAGCATGGTCGAAATCGGTCCCCAAGGTCGACAGGGAGCAGCACGTTCGAGACGTTTGGGCTCAATCCTCCTCGTCTTCGTCGTCGCCGAACGATCCTTCGAGGAACGTAGGAGGTCTCTTCCCTTCGAGTCTGCACTTCTCCTCGCCCGATCTTCTCTCCCAAGGAGGTCACCAGAACAACAGCGGGAGCATTCGTTCGTTCGCTGGAGGTCCTCACTCGAACAACAGCAACAGCGGGAGAGGACAGTTCCCTTCGCCTCAACAGCAGCAGCGGAACTTCGTCGGCGGTCAGCAGCAGCAGCAGCAGCAAGCTCAAGGCTTCCCATCTCCTTATAACACTCCTCTCTCTCGTCCGAACGGAGCCAGTCAACCCAACTCTCCTGCGATGTACCAGTCGTCGTTCAACGCCGGATCGCCTCGTCCCAACCCATCGGCTCCCGCCTTCCCCAACCCTCAACTCGGACGAAACCCTCCCTCGCTCAACCAGACGGCTCCTCATCGACCCTCGTTCAGCGCGTACCCGAGCAGCCTATCGATCTCGAGCAGCGGGTCCAGTCAAGGCCCTCAGCAGCAGCAGCAGCCAGGAGGAGGAGGAGGATCGATGATGTACTCGTCTCAACAACCGACGCTCAACCCTACCTCCCAGCCGTTCATGATGCGTCCAGGAGCAGGAGGAGTTCCCATCATCACTAGTCCCTCCCCTCTCGTAGGAATCTCAGGACCTCCCTTCCCTCCAACAGCCCAAGGAGTCTGGCTCCCCGTCGTTCCCGTCCCTCCTCTTCGTCCCAACCCTCAACATCAACAGCAGCACGGAGGAAGTTACTCGGGTCTCCCCTCCCCGTCCCCAGTCTTCTCCTCCCCCTCCCTTCATCAACAATCCCCCTACTCATCACACAACTCCCTCCCTTCAACCAACCACAACCACAACCTCAACCACTTCAACTCGACCCCCAACCTCCCTCATCACGCACCGACGTATCGAAACCTCTCGGACTTCTCGTCGTCCCCGAACTCGCCTTCTTCGATGAGCGGAGGGTTCGGAGGAGGGAGACAAGCTCCTCCTCATCAACTTCAGAACCAGCAGCAGCACGGCATGTTCTCGAGCAACGGAAGAGGAGGACCGATGGACAACCACGCCAGAGGAGGATCCAACACCTCGTCCAACTCCAACTCGAACTCGAACGCCAACGCCAACGCTCAGCCCATCTACGCGAGCATCGGATCGACACCGCAAGGAGGTGGAAGTGGGTCGTATGGGAGTGGTTATGCTGGAGGAGGAGGAAGTGGGGGTGGGAGGAGGTGGTAGATGAACGCGTCGAGTCGTCGTTCTCGTTGTTTCTTTTCATCGTTCGCTCTCAGTCGTACAGTTTCTTTGTTCGTTTCTCTATATCGCTTCCTCTCTCTCTCTTCCACTCGTAGTTCTCCCCTCGTATTTCTGATATAGTCGCGTCTCTTTGCATGACCCGTTTCGTTCTTCATCCCACAAACTCAACAAAAGGAAAACGACGCGTCCCCCCAAACTCCGAGTCCACCGAAACCACCCACCACGAACCAGTGAGCTAGTCTAGACTAACCAACTCGATCAAACCATCACGCCCCTCGAACCTCCCTCTGAAACCAGGTCACCAGCCTCCGAGAGGAGCTTCTCCTGAGCCTCAGCAGCTTTGGAACTTGATCCCTTGACGACGATGTGTTCCGTTCCTCGACTTCCCAACCACGACTCGGGCCCTTTTCGGTTGGAAGCTCGGACGCCGAAGAGTCGGCGGTGGAACCATTGCTCACATCTGCAAAGACGAAGAAGAACGGAAGGTCAGCGAGAACGTCGCGAGCGAAGAAAGACGCGACTCACGTCGTGCCAGGCTCGGGGGCGTTCGTCATGGTCTTGGCTCCTTCAGCGACGATGGGAGAAAAGGAGGAGAGGGGAGAGAGGATGGTTCGGAACTCGGGGACCCTGAAGGAAAGAAGAGCGACTGGAGTCAGAGGGAAGTCGCGTGCAAAGGGAGAGGGATCGCGCTCGAGGGAGAGGAAGAGAGATAGACGAGACTCACAGGAAGAAGATTCCCGACCATCGAGTGCATTCACGTTGCTCTCCAGGGGGAGGAAGGACTCGATGGAGGTTTGATCGTCTGAAGAAACGAGACGCGTAAACGAGAGTCGGCGTCGACGCGTTCGTTCGAACGAGAGAGAGAAAGGCTTGACGACTCACAGAACGCCTCCACTCAGGATAGCTAGGGCATCGGCAAGGTTGCAGATGACGTGACCTTCAAGAGGCTTTGGTGGGGAAAGAAGGATGAGGAAGGAGTCGCGTCAGAAAGCAGAACGGACGGGACGAGACAGCTCGAGACGTGGACTCACCTGCACGAACTGCCAGTCATCCGATCCGGGAGGGAGTACTTGCAAACCACCGGTGAGGTTGTTGTCGAGCACCGAGATGGATCCGAAGTCGGTATGAGACTAGAGAGACGAGAGGCAGAAGAAAAGAGAAACGCGTCCACGCGATCAGTTTCTCGCAGCTCAAAATTTGACTTATCACACGGAAGCGTACTCACACCAAGAGCAAGAGTGCTACTTTCGGACTGAGGAGGATTTCGGATCACTCGAGCCTTCGTCGGCGACGCAACTCCGTCACCTTGAGGGTGGAGGTCGACGAGCGCGCCTGGAGGGAGCTGGAGGTGTCGTTCGAGGTGAGTGAGTAAAACCCTGCAGCGCAGACAAAGTGGCATAGTGAGAAGATATCAGCCTGCAGCAGTCGAACCTTCGAACGAAGACGGACGGGGAGTCGCGACGAGAAGAGAACGGTCGACGCGACTGACATGGTGACAGCGTGAGCTCCTGACGTGAAAGCGAGGCACTTCTCAGCGTTGTTCTTGACGGGCTGAGCGTTGAGTAAGGTGAGTGTGAAGTCAGCGAAGGTTCGGGGACGGACGCGAATCTTGGACGAGGGTGGGAAGCGACGACGGACCTCAGGGTAATCGTTGTGAACGATCTTGGGGAACGAGAGGAGGTCGTCGTGAGACAGGTTGAACTGTTCATTGGTATCGACATTTCCCTCCTCGTCGACGTTGTCGTGTCCGATGGACTTATAGCTGAACGAGAAGGAAAGAGGAAGAGGAGGGAAAGCGAACGTGGTCAGCACAGGGCAAGGAGGTGTTGTTCAGAGCTTTCTGCGAGATTCAGGCTGCACTTCGAGAGTCGAACTCAATGTCATGACCGAGCTTCGACTCCCTAAGCCATCCAAGAACTCGTGCACGAAGCAGAGGCGAGAGGAGAGGTGGGAGAGGGAGGGAGCTCGATCGGGCTGAATCGAGCTCATCGAGCTCACCTCCACTCCCTTCCTTCCCCCCCCCTCGTCTCCTGCCCCCGTCCCTTCGACTTCTGGCTCTGCTCAGTCGTATAGGTGATCAGAAATCTACAGACTCGACGATCTCGATGACAACTCAGATCTACCAGAGATGTGAGCTTCCTCCGCGGAGATCTCCGTCCGGTCCCTCTCCCACTGAGCCCTCTCGTTCCCTTCCTTCCCAGCACCGACCCAGTCCTCCATCCAACACCAGAAACGATCTGAAGAAACAAAGAGAGCATGTAGACTCACCCGAAGCTGTTTCCACTGACCCCAACGTCGTACTTCTTCTTCTCCTCCTCATCCAAACCAAACACCTCCTCGCAAACATCGAACAGAGCGTTGAACTGCTCTCCCAGCCCATGGTTCTTGAGGTAGAAGAACCCGAGAGTTGTGCATGCGTGGTAGAGCTTGTCCGATTCCGCCTTCGATTTGAGGGTGGGAGGGGAGAGGGTGAGGAGGGAGTAGTCGACGACGAGAAGAGGATGGGTGGAGGTCGAGGCGGGGAAAGGGACGGATGGGAGTCGAGTCGAGGAGGGCATGGTGAGGCTCTGTCGAAGGTTGATATGATGTGGGAGATGGAGGAGTGTGGGTAGCTGCTGGTGGGTTGATGATGGTTGGGAGCTAGATCGAGGAGAGGCAGGGATGGAGGCGAGACCCACGCGATTCTGCATGTCCCTGCCTCGTCGTCATCCCAAAACGAGAACATTTTCGCGAGCTCGAAGAGGTCGAGGAGGGAGAAAAGACATCTCCGAGAGGTCAACTTACGGACTGGCTGAGAAGGCTAAAGAAAACGTCCTCAGCCAACGCGAAAGAGCAAGTTCTCAACGGCTCGCCAGATCGACGACGCGTCGAGCCCCCGTCCCCCCTCCCTCCCACCAACTCCCGCTCTCCTTGCGAAGACCGCCCTCTCGCTATCAGCTGAAATCGAGGACGAGAGGGTTTTCTGATGGGGTGCGGGTAGAAAGAGCACAATTAGATCTATATTAAGCACCGAGCGGGGCGAGAACGGAAACAAGGAAGCGACGTGAGAAGCGAGAAGGGAAGGATCGTGAGAGTTGACCGAGGAGGAACGAGGGCGAAACAAGGAAGATGGTAGGCAACAACTAGGTCTGAAGATGAGATGAAAGAGAAAGGCCGTATCTAAGCGTTGGGGTAGCCAGAAAAGCCCAAGAGGAGCTCAGGAGCAGCAGCCTCGACTTCTTTCTCGGCGTCCTTGAGCTCCCTGTCCCTGTCCTTTTTTCCAGCGACGAGGGCGTGGAGTCGAGAGGTGGCGACCGTGGCGAGAGCTGCTGAAGAGAAGGTGGCCGAGCGTCGAGGGGAACTGCTGCCGTGGGCGTGGACGGGTTTGTAGGATGCGTGACGGTCGACTGTTGCGACGAGTAGAGACGCAGTCAGCTCGACCTCGTTCGCAGTCGTTCAAGACGCGACACCGGCTCTGACTCACCTGCTCTTCCGAGGTACGAGTAGAAGAAAGCGATCGCGTTGTCGACACCACTCTCTGAGCGGATCTTCTCTCCGATCTTGGCTGCTGCTTCCTTCATGACTCGATCCGTCGTTGCCTTGACGAGAGCGGCGGCGAGTTCGCTCGAGTGAAGGTCGTTGAGCTTGATTCCGCACCCGAGAGAAGCGACTCGGTTTCCCCAGAAGTACTTTGGGGAGAGAAAATGAGGAGAAAGGGTCAGTTCGCGAACCGTCTTCGCTCGAACTTCGGTCGCGAGGAACTCACCTGATCTCCGAACCACGGCTTGATGATCGTAGGCTGTGAAGAAAGGAAAGAAGGAGGTTCAGTTTGGGCCGTTGAAGAAGAAGAAGACGAGCAAAGCACTCACAAGTCCCGCTCGAAGAGCTGAGGGAAAGACGCGTCGAGAGGAGGAGGTCAGCCTTCTTGACGTTTGTCCGAGAAGGCGCGAAAGGCAGAGAGAGGGCTCGACTTACAAGCACCAGTAGTTCCAGCTCCTCCGTGATGAACAGCAGCGTCGATCTGAGTGAAGAGCCAGTCTGTCAAATCGAAAGGAGGGTGAGTCAGGGAGGAACTCGAACGAGAAGTCGAGCGAGACGCGACGAACCATGAGGAACCTTCTTGACCTGTAAAACCAGAGGAGGAGAGTCAGCACTGCAAGCGGACTGAAGGTATGTTCCGATTGTTGATCAGAAACGAACCGAGTAGCAGCAGTCCTCAGGCAATTCGACGACGATCGGGTTTCCCTCCTTGTCGACCTCTCCTCCTCGATCTGACCATCCCTTCGCGATGATCGCTCGAACGTCGGCCTTCTGAACAGCCTTGATGATGGATCGAGTCATGGCAGCAGGATGAGGGACTGTGCAGAGGTGAAAGGCGAAAGGAAGCGGTGGTCAGTTGCGTCGTCGGAAGGGAACGAGAACGACGAGGGAAAGGAACGAGACGACGAGGGCAAATGGAACTCACCGACGATCGAGCCAAACCCGATGTATACGAGAGCCTTTCCATCGTCCTTCGCCTTCTGAATGAACTCCTTGAGCGAATCGGGAGGACTCCAATCGGGATCTACGACGATGAAAGAGAGATGAACGATCAGTCTCGAGTTGCCGCGACAAAACTCCAGACTCGACGAAGCCCTCCGTAGACTTCGTCGAGTCTGACGAAACTCGAGCGAGAAAACAGAGAGCTAACCAGAATCATCGAGGAACCAGTATCCAGAGATCATGATGTTGTCCTTCCAGTCGATGGGATGAGGTACGACGGCGGAGGAAAAGTTGTAGACGAAGGGGACCTTCATCGCTTCGAGGTGTGACTGATCCGTCGGGCCGAGCCCCATATCCTTCGCTCTCCATCGGTTGATCTGACCAGCGGTAGCCCTCCAGATGATTCCATCGAAGAGGACGTAAGTCGAGTAGTTGAACGATCCCGACATCTCGAAGGGAGGAACGAGGAAGGCGTGAGGGTAGGTCTGTTCGGCGAGAAGGAAGCGAAAAGGTCAGCGTTCTGGTCGGGTGAGGGGAAGACGAGAGAGCGGGACAGATACTCACTTGAGTCCTGGAAGAATCGTAGCGAGAGAAGGGGGAGAGAGGGAGAGAAGAGGTCAGCGACGGCGGAAAGTCAGAGCACGACGCGAATTCGCGAACTCACCTCGTCCCTGTACAACGAATCGAACAAAGAGGTTCAGCGCTCGGTCATTGGAAGAGGAAGGAAGATGTAGACTCACAAGTCATCGTGAACGCTCTGAAGTAGGGAATGTTGAGGCCCTCCGCGATGTGGATTCTAAAGTAGCGAAACGAAAGGAAACGAGAGGTCAGCGCGTGTTCTTCCTCCTCTCTTCTCTCGCGCTCAGGGAGGACGAGAGATCGGTGCGAGACTTGGTTGAGGTTGCCGTAATGGGTATCAAAGGGGAGCAGGGATTCGTCCAAGAGCGGATTGACGAAAGAGCTCAAAGGGCAAGCGAAAGACGACTCACCCAGCCATGGCCGACGGCGACTCGATCAGAACGTCCGCGTCCTGACAAGCGACCCAAGAATCGTGGAAGAGATCATCCAGCCAGCCACGGAAGCCACCTAACGACTCTTTGAAGAATCCTGGCGAGAACATCTTGTGTTGAACCGAGAGCTTCACTGTTGGTCGAGGAGAGAGGGAGGCGATGCGAGGGACGGGTCAGCCTCGTTCTCGCGAGGCACGATTCGAAAGCTAGAGGTGCTCACTGAGGGCCTCGGGATCTCCTCCAGCTTGCCGATGTTGGATTCCGAAAGCTGAGAGGGGAGGAGAGAGGATCGAAAGGGTCGGCGTCAGTCGACGAAGAAGACGAGGCAGAAACCGACGGCGAAGATGCTCACACTCGATCCAGATTTTGAACTCGTTGTGCGTGACGATGGTACATCGATGACCATCTTTCATGAGCTAAATGATACGGAGGACAATGCGAGAGTCAGCTCGAGGCGAAGGATCGAGGCGAAACGAGAAGACGCGACGCGACTCACTCCGAGGGAAAGAGCGATGTCTTTGGGGTGAACGAAGCGAACAGGTCAGCGAACGAAGAGATGAGAAAGATGCGTCGATATCCACTCACAAGGCTGAATGTCTCCTCGGCTCCCGATCTGCAAAGAAAGGAAGACCGTCAGCTCGTCTTTCCCTTCGACCCTCTCGACGCGCTCAAACTCGAGCGAAACTCACCGTCAACATCACGAAATGCCTGGGAGCGATCTTCTTCCTATCCGCAGGATCCACCACCGTCGGTCCAGAGTAGTTGACGACCTTCGGAAGGTAGTTGTAGACGTTCGCATCCAGAGTAGGAAGCTGACCGATCGGCAGTCCCGTCCTCGAGTCCAGCCCAGCAGTCAAGATCGTCTGACTCCTGCTTTGAGTTCGATGAGGACTCGAGGATCTCCCTCCTCCCAGCTTGAGGGACGGGAATGTCGACGAGAGCGGCGAAGCCCCAAGTTTGGGCGAGTCGGAGAGGGTTCGATCGGTAGTAGGAGTTGAGGAGCCTGAACCTGGAGTGGAAGGACCGGAGGACGCGAAGCTTGCTGAGGAGGATTGAGGGGTGTTGCTGTTGTTGGAAGATCCCTTGGTCGCCACTGCCTCGTTGATCTTGGCCATCGCCTGAGAGGGAACGCGCAATGAAGGGAGTTAGTTCGAGGAACTACGAAGGTGCGAGGAGGGTCGTGAAAACGAACCTCAGCTCTCGAGTTCTTCGACCAGAATTCGAAGATCGTGTCAGCGTGACCAGCACACTGAAGAGCGAGACCGTGAGTGCTGAGATGGAGGGTGGGAGCCTAGTCAACCCGTAGAGGAGCAGTCAGTTTTGACCGACGACGCGTCGAGGCGAGAAGATCGCGAAAGAGCAGCTCACAGTCTCGGCTCCTTTGACCTCGTGGAGAGGGAATCGGTACTTGATGCTAAAGGAGGGAAGATAAAGAGTGACAAAAAGTCAGTAACGGGCTTGGGGGAAGGATGGAGTCGCCGACGATCGAGGACGAGGGGACGAGAGCGTAGACTCACTCGTGTCCAGCGATGGTCTTCCTGAAGAATCCGATATACCTCGGCGAGATGATGAGATGACCTCGAAGAGGAATTATCGATCGTTGAAGTCCACAAGGAGTGCCTGCGAAACGTACGAGGACGAAAACGAAACGAAGTCAGCGGCTGAACGCGTCGACTTCCCTCCCGCTTCGAAAGAACTCACTCCAGAGCGCCTCCCCGTCCGTCAACCCAAAGATCACCCTCAACTTCGCGTTCGTCACCTTCCCTTCACTCTCAATATCCTTCGGCTGAGCGTCCTCCAGAGCCTGATGCCTCTCCGCTTCCTCCTCCTGATCCTCCTGCCTCCCGAGCTCGATCTCCTCCTTGAACACCCCATCCATCGCCACCAACGGAGGACAACTGAGCTCGTTCTCTCCCGAGGCTCGACGAGCTCGAGCGGTATCGAGAGCGACGCCGAACTGTTCGATGAAGGTGGCTTGGTAGGAGAGGAGGGCGAACTGGAGTTTGAGGATGTGGTCGTGGTCGAGAGGGAGGGAGGAACAGGATACGTTGGGGGTGATGGGGGAGGAGAGAGGTTGGACCGCGTGAGAACCGGTGTTGATCTCGAGGGACATGAGAGTTGCAAAGCCCATGTAGTCGGCGGCCTGTTCGAACGAACGCGAAGAGGTGGAAAGAAGGAAGAGACACGATCAGCTTTCGAACGGACGAACAGACGCGTCGATCCTCCATCGCTCCCTCTCAGCCTCACGATCCTCGTGACGTCGTACTCACCTCGTTCTTGATGATCCTGTCCAGAGGGATACTGATCCTAACCCTCTCCCAGTCCTCACTCTTCCCGAACCCAGCCGCCTCTGCTCCAGCCTCGTCCTTCAACTGCTCCTCCGTCTTCCCTCCCGCTGCTTCGGCCATCCTTCCCTTCTTGAGTCTGAGCTTCATCCGTCGATGATGGAACATGGATCCAGAGAACTCTCGTCGCCATTCGAGAGCGGATTCGAGGGTGTCGAATTCGAGTCGAGCTGACATGTCTTTCTTGCTCGCGACTGAGACGAGACGAGGGAGGGAGGGGGAGGACGCATGAGTTGAGGTTGGGACGAGACGAGAAAGGGAAGGAGGAGACTGGACTGACTCTTGAACACGATAGAAAGAGGATCTTCGGGATCTGCTGCTACGATCTCCTTGATCGAGGAGACTGGATCGAAGAGAAGGACGAGAGAACGAGGAAGTCAGCGAGACAAGACGAGACGAGATACGCGCAACCTCCTTCCTCGACCTTCCTACCACCCAGACCAAGAAGCTAAACTCACGCATCAAAGTCTTCAAAGGCCTCGTCCTCCCCTCCCTCGAAGAATCAGGGTACGTCGTGACCATCTCTCCTCCCAGCTCCATCCAAACGCGTCGTTTCCTACTCAACCTCCCGGGTTTGTGAATCCAGACGGGTCCCGCTTTGACGATGAGGGTGGAGGTGGAGGAATCGAGGAGGGAAGGTGGTGGGAGGACGGCGTGGAAGGTGATTCGATGGGTGGTGAGGTCTGGAGCGAGGGACAGGTGGTGAGCTTCGAGCGAGGGAAGAAGAACGCGAAGACGCAAGGAGAGGGAGGTGAGAAAAGAGGGAGGGTCAAACTAACGCATGTTTCCTACGATGACGACCTGGTAGGGAACGCAAGGAGGTGAACAAAGTCAGCTCGAGAAAGACGAGAAGGAGAAGGACGCGCGTTTGAAGATCGAACTCACTCCTCTGAACAACCCTCCTTTTCCTTCGTACAGGAACTTCTCTGCAAGAACGAAGACGTAACATCTGGTCAGTTCCGAGAACCCCAATCGAACGCGGCCAACCCAAGATCGACGCGTCGAACTGACCAGGCTCTCCCCTCCCCGTCTCGATAGGTCCAAACTCCTCCACGATCGCCTCCATCTTCTCCTCGTCCGTGATCCCCTCTTCATCGATGACTCCCTCTCCACTAATCCCAGGGCCTCCTGCTCCGATGGAGGGTTGTCGTGCGAGAGTCTTGGGTCTCGAAGCGAGGTTGGAGACGGAGAGTTGAGCGAGTCGGTTGGCCAAGTCGGACGAGTCGAAGGAAGGAGTTCGGAAGACGGTGTGCTTGTCGAGACCTTCTTTGGAGGGCAAGGATCCGAGAGCATCGGTGTCTTCTTCTTCCTCTTCCTCGTCGACGGCGGTGGCTGAGTTGGAGGAGGAGGAGGTTGAGAGGTGGGAAGCTGGAGGGAAGGGAGGAGATAAGCGAGAGAGGGGAGGAGGAGGTTAGCTCGTGTTGAACAGGTCGAGAATTCGATATGGCTCGTTGCTTGGGATGAATCGGATGCGAAGGAAGAGAAAGTTTTCCTCCTCGTCTCCTCGATCCATGCACCGCTCTCGTATGAATCCTCTCGAGAGTCGAGAGCGGAGAGTTGGCCCCCGAGCGAGCTCGTCGAGGTGAGCTCACCTCCTCCTCCGCGAACTCCTTCCCTTCCCTCTCCCCATCCCTCCAGCCTAGAAATCACGAGAGAAAGTTTGACTCACCCCTCCTCTTCTCCTTCTGTTGATGTTCCTCCCACCTCCCATCCGGAGCCATATCGATCTCCTCTACTTCTTTCGGGCTCTCAGTCTCTCCTTCGTTCGTCAACGACTCCAGCTGAGCCTGATGTCTCTCCTCCTCCTCCTCTCCTCCGTACTCCGAGTTGGGTCCGCTCTCTCCACTCCCTCCTCTCAAGGCGAGCTTGGATAAAAACGAGAAGAGGGTAGGGTTGGGATTGACGATGGGATGGCCGTCGACGATGGATTGGGAAGGGAGAGCGAACGTCGACGACTTGGGAGTGTAAGGAGGAGAGGTCCCGTCGTTTTCGAGAGATTGAAGGTTGCTGGTTGATATGGGGACGAGAGTAGAGAGAGTGGGTTCAGGTGGGTGGGGAGGGTCCGGCATCGTGCTTGTCTGCTGCTGATGGATGAGCGTTGGGGGGAGAGAGAAGGAGGACGAGAGAGGGAGAGGGAGCAGAGGTTCAAAGAGGAGGAGCAGATGAGGTCAGCTCCGGCTCTCTTCTCTCCGTTCTCTTCTTGTTTGGTCTTTTCGAGTCCGACCAAATAAACGAGCTGACCTATAGGACTGACGTCTGTTAGAGTAAAATCTGCTTGCTGCTTGATGGTTGGGAGAGAGAGATGAGAAAGAAACAAGCTTCGCAAAACAGCTCGATCCGGCTTGAGCTTGGGGGCTCGGCCAGGAGCGGGCGACCGAGGGTGGCCTCGTTTCGTTTGGTTCCTCTCGGAGAAAAACTTCCATCCCTTTTGATGAGCTCAGCACAGTCTTCTCCAACTTCCAGTTTTTCAAGCTCGGGAGCGAGAAAGAAAGCGACGCGTCGCGTCTCGGATTCAGAGCGTGCGAGACTCATGCATCATCGCGACGTGGAATAAAGAGAGAAGAGCGACTCAGTTCCTACAGCGGTTCCTTCCAAGCACCTCGTTCAGCGAGCAGCTCCCCGACAGCGAAGGCGAGGCCACCCCGAGCGACTCGAGCAGATCGAACAGCCCGTCGACGACTCGACGCGTCGAGGCGGTCTTGAGCAAGGCTCTTCCCGTTCCGAAGGAAGTTCGTCGATGATCCTAGCTTCAGTAAGAGGATAGAGGTACATATCAGCCCTCTGGAGCTCTGTCCTGGTCGCTAAGTGTCGAAGGAACGGACGAACAAGCTCACAGACTCGAGCACTCCCTGAATCCTCCCTCCTCCTGTCAATCTACCGCTACCGGATCGTCCTCACCATCCTCACATACGCCTTCCCATCCTTCTCGAACTCCACTCCTTCGACCCTCATCCCTCGCCTCTCGTACCACCCTCGCGTCTCGACTCGAGCGTCAGCCCACACGAGTTCGACTCCCTCCTTTTCAGCCCTCGCCCATACGTTCTCGAGCAACCTGGCTCCGAGACCTCGTCCTCGAAGGGTTGGGTCGGTGGCGAACTTGCGAAACCGGAGAGCTTTGAGGTCGGAGAGAGGGGAGGTGAGAGAGGGGAAGGGTTCTGGGACGAGGGTGAGGATGGAGGAGGGGAGGAGGTTGAGCTCGACGGCTTCTGGGGAGGAGTTGAGCTCGCTCGAAGTTGGAGGAGGAGATGGCTGCTGGAGAACGAAGACTCCGAGGTGGATGGTAGTTGGGAGGTCGTCTTCCTTGAGAAGGACGAACGAGGGAGGTTTGGAGGGCCAGAGGACAGAGTGTCGAAGAGGGATCGTGACGGAGGAAGGGATGGAGAGGATGGAGATGGCGAGGGAGGGAGAGGAAGGAGTTGTGAGTTTGCTGGCCTGAGATGAGATGCTGGCCATTTTGAGGAGGAGACGTAGGTCGTTGCAGAAGAAGGGCGCTAGAACGACGTGACGGCTGAGAGAGAGAGAGGGAGGGAAAAGAAGGAAGCTCGAGCTCAACTCTTTTCGCCTTCGACGGCCATCTCCTTCCTCCCTCCCTTCGCCATGTCTACCTCCTCTCCCAACCGTTCCTGAGCTGGCGAGACTGTTCGGGATTGCGGAAGACGAGCCGGATCGCTACCGGGTCGTTGCACGGAGTTCGGAGGCCATAACGAAGCTCGTTCGTTCGACTTCCTCTCGATCCTCCCTTCCGTCTCAAACCGAACTTGACTTCTCGACGTTCTCCTCCTCATCCTGACAGGATCTAGGATTACGCCCTGTCTGTCGGCAGCCGAGTATCATCGTGAGATTCGTGTTTCTCTCCCCTCCGTCCCATCTTTCCTTTCCTCTCGCGAGTCTCCGATGATCGTCTTTCTCCTTCTCTCCCAGGCCAGCTTCCTCAGCACCTACCTTCCCTCGCTCCTCAACGCACTAGGACAAATTTCTTCCAACTCCTCTTATGGTGAACTCGTCGTCTTCATCCTCTACCACGCTACAAACGAGCGGCTCCCACAGTGGACGAGAGGTCTTCACCGATGTCCCGAAGCTTCGTCCCTCCCGACCCTCCTCGTCCAACGCATCGTCGCCCACCCTCTCTCCGTGCTTGACAACGCGGTACGTCCTAACGTTTCTCTCGCCTTCCACCTCGCTTGATTTTGGTCTCTCAACCAAAATCTTTACCTCCCTCTGAAGCCCATCAAAGGAGAAGACAACACGAACCGATCCTTCAACTCGCGAGGCCGCTTCAGCGAGCCGTCCTTCTTCTCCTCAACACATCTGCGAAGGCGACTCAGTTCGGAACAGCTTCGACGTGCGACTTCGACCTCCATCCCCTCCTTCTCTCAGAGCTCCTCCGCGTCGGACAACACTGGCTCTCGACACCCTCCCTTCAATCGACCACCGAGGAGGAAGAGACAGAGATTTCTCATCTCAACGCTGGGCTTTGCATGGTTCTCAGGTTGTCTGGACTCGTGGATGATCAGAGTTCTCTGTACCTGAAGGGTAGGGCCGTCATCCTGAGGTGTGGTCGAGGGGAGGGGAAGGAAAACGTGTGGTGTGAGGTCGGAGGGTTCGGACGCGAGGGATGCGAGGACGTAGGAGAGGAGGGGCTGAAGTCTTGCTCGAAGGTGTGTCGTTGCATCCTTGCAGCCCCCACTTACCGTCTTTGCATCGCTGACTGGAATCTTTCGTTCCTTCAGTGCTCCCTCGTCGCGTACTGTTCCGCCGGTTCGTCGCGTCTCGTCCCATCTCGTCCTCCTCCTCCCTTGACTGAGCTTATAACCTTCTTCTTCTTCTTTTTCTTAACATTAGCTCATCAAAGGGTAGACTGGAAGAAGCACAAGCTCGTCTGCTTCAAGCCGAGCTGGTCGAACGGCTTTGTTGTACGAGGTCGACGCGTCGAGGAGGTTGTCGGGAAGGAGGGAACGAGTCTCGAGTGGATCGCTTCAGGTCTCGACTGAGGAGACCACAGACGTCGTCGCATTCGGTTCATCTCTTAGTCCTCGTGATCTCATGCCTTTGTCGGACTTGATGCACGTCGTCTCGAACTTTTGCGAGTTCGACGCGTTCTGCTGTCACCCTTGGGGGACGACGAGCATACGGTTCAGCAGAGTCAGAGGAGAGGAGAACAAGGTAAGGATTAATATAGAGCTGAATAAATAGATACAGAGCACAGCTGAAGCAGATAAGAAGTCCGAGTAGTCTACACGCGTCGCGTCGAGTCTTCGTCTTTTCCACCCTTAGACGTGCTCCTGTCGGGCCTTCTGAATAACGTGAATCGAGGGAAGAAAGAGGGGCCTTGTTAGCGTTTGTCACGAGGGTGTGAAGGGATGTAAGAGTTACACTTACGACCTCGGCAGTTCGGTCGTCGATGGGACAGAGGTTGTTGATGTCCGTGTCGAGGCCTCTTTCCCTGTTGGTCCAAGGAAGGGTGGAGTGCTTCTTGGCGAGGAGGTAGATGGTGAGAGCGTAGAGAAGCCTGGTTGAGGGGAGATCAGGGTGAGAGCGAACGCGTTGAAGGTCAGCAACGGCTTTGTTTCGTCGAGTTTGATCGCACAGCGCAGAAAACGAAACGAAAGGGGACTCACGTCAAGACGAAGTCGATCCAGTTAACGGCCATGAGAGCCTGGATCAGTCCCTTGCAGCCAGAGACTTGTCGGAGCTGGAGATACAGAGAAGAAGGAGGAAGAAGAAGGGGTGAGACGAGGAAAACAAAACACGAACTCGTCGCCGTCCTCTCGCTCGCGGACTCACAGGACCAGTGGGGCAGTTGTAAGGAGCCTTGTACCGAGTAGCGGTGTAGGAGATGGCAGTTCCGAGGTAGTAGAGGCAGTGAAGGAGGGTGATGATGAGGACGTTCTTGGCCTTGTGAGCTTTGAAGAATCGTCCGGCGAGAGCGACGACTGAACAAAGGTGCGACGGACATCAGCTTTGCGAGATCAGGGGGCGAGAGAGGAGTGAGAAGGGAGATGATACTCACTGGATAGGAACCAGAGCATCGCGAGGACTGGAGGAACGAGAAGACGAGTCGATCAGCGACTCGCGTTCGAAGCCGTTGGGCTCGTAATGGAAACAAGAAAGTCGACGAACCAGCAACGACGATGAAGGCAGGATCGATTCGGTTGTAGCCACCGTAAACGTTGACGATCTTATGGATGTTGATGGCCGCGAGCACCCAAGAGCTGAAGGGAAGAGAGGAGGAGGGAGGCAGGTCAGTCCAACGAGAGCTCAGACGCGAGTCGGAAAGCAAGACGGAGCGAGAAGAACTCACGAGAACGCGAGGATCAAAGAGAGTCCACCGAGCAAGGACTTAGCGGTGTGAAGGAAAGCAGCACTGTGGATGAAGGGAGGTGAAGCAAGGTCAGCTTGGGCTCGAGTGAACGGGAAAGAAACCAAACCAGATCGAAAGCGGGAGTGGAGGTGCTCGAGGACGAAAGAGAGACGAAAGGACTCACGAAACCATGGCTAGTCTGATGAAAGTGGAGTAGGTAAGAGGTAGAAGAGTGTATTGGGGGCGAGGAGGAAGAGCTAGCGATTTTCAAGCCTGTCGAAAGGATTTCAGCGAGGGAGGGGGCGCGTCATGCAGAAGCGAAAGGGGCGAAGGCGGCGAACCTTCGATAGGGAGTAGTGATCGCGATAAATGAAACCTCAAGATCTGCCAAGTATTCGATAGCATCTGCCGACCCGCTTCCGCTACAGCCGCTGAGGACGAAAACTCAGGAGAAACCGAAGCGAAGGAAGAGACGCGTCGAGCTCGACCATCTTGCTTCGCTTCCCACGAAGGAAGCGAGCAGCTAGTCTAGCTCCGAGAGGGTCAACATGTTTCTCGATGGACAGATCCAATCTCCATAGCGAAAGCTGGAGGAGATGGCTTCGAGATTTGAAGAAAGGGCCGGGGGAGGAGGGAGGGGAGGGGGTCGATGAGCTAGGAAACGGAGCGGGCTTCCGCTGGACTAGTGTTCGCTGAGGAGGGAACGCGCTGAACTCCTCTGAAAGTGCGCGAAGGGCGGAAAGGGTAGATGTGAGGCTGCACGGCGAGACGACGGGGTGAGGGCGAAGCTCGAGTCTTCAGAGAGGTCGCGTCAGGGAGATCAGCGTTCGTGCGAGCTGAGCGCTTCCATATTCAGGCCAGCGCTCCTCACTCCGCAGGGGCGAAGCTGACGAGACCCTTCTCCGACTTGATGGAAACCTTCCGATGCAGTTCTCCGCTAGCTTACTCCAAGAATTGCAAGGAGAGGAAGCGAAGGGAGGCGAGGGAGGAAGCTAGGGTCGTCGTGAGCTCCCCGAAGGACGAGGGTGGCGACCTCGAGAGGGAAGAACGATCGAAAGAAAGGTTCTAGCAAGAGGCAAGTACGAAAGAAGGGGTCAGTTCCAGAGTTGTGAGACAAACCAGAGCGTGGGTGGACGAGAAGAACGAGATCAGAGGCAGAGGGAGGGAGGGAAGGAAACGGCGAGCTCACCTTCCATCGAGCTTCTCCCTCCTCCTTCTCCTGCTTCGCTGCTGGCTGTTGAGCGACGGTCCTCTGAGTGTTGAGAGGTATGTATGATCTCAGAGAGGACGCTGAACAAGAAATAATAGGGAAAATCAACCGTGACGGAGAGAGAAGAAGAAGGGAAGTCGAGAGCTCGACTCTTGTGACTTCGAACGGTCAGCATCTCCTTCCTCCACGACGATGGATCTACCTCAAGACATCCCCATCCCTGTTCCTTCCGAACCCATGCGCATACCCACCTTCTCGCCTGCAGGTCAACCTGAGATTCGTGAGTTTTTTCCTCGTCTGCCTCGGGTATCTTCGTTCCCGATGTCCTCTCGAGCTCACCTTCCTTCCCCCTTGTCTTCCCTCCCTTTCGTATCTACGTCCACTCGACTCGATACCATACAGTCCGAGCTCATCAACGAGATCAAGCTCAGCTAGGCAGACTCACAGAGCTCACCAGGGACGTCTTGTGGTCTGCTTTTGGTGAGCTCGCGCCCGCCTCCCTTCCCTCATGCTTTCATCTGCTGACAGACATCCCTCTCTCGTCCCTTCTTCCACCAGGATCGAGACAGGTCCTTCCAAAGGAAAACCTCATCAGCTTGGTCTCAGCCGTCGTATACTTTGGCCTCACTTTTGGGTCGGGTCAGTTTGAGCTCTCCTCCTTCGAAGTCGCAAGCACGAGCTCACATCCGTCTCTTCCCTTTTCTCCCCATCATCTTCGCTCCCCTCGCTCACCTAGGGACTCAAACCATCGGCGAGGAGTACGTCGACATCCAGCCTCGCTTAGTCGTATTAGACCGGAATCCATCTCGTCGGGTGAGTGCGAGTTTCAGCTCTCTTCCTCTTGCTGTCGATGCTGACCTCGTCCCTTTCGTTCCTTCTCTCCCTCACAGCGTCGCCTCTTCACCCTCTTCCTCACCATCCTCTCCCCACCACTCTTTCGACTTCTTCTCCGTCGCCTGAGGTCCCAAGTTTCTCGTCGGTCAGCGCACTCGGAAGAAGGCCAGGCTCCTCAGCCTCGGACGTTCAAGGAGAAGGTCCTCGACGTGATGGAGAAGCTCGAAAGCTGGGTCGACATCGCCAGCGAACTCAACCTCGCTTGGTTTTTCCTCAGAGGAGGCTTCTTCGATCTTGGCAAGAGGATCGCTGGTGTTGGATACGTGAGTAGTTTCGAGTTCGCGTCGTTCTCTCGTTCAAGGCTCAGCCCTGACGCGTCTCTCTTCCTGGCACAGGTCTCCTCCCTCCCACCACCCGAAACACCTTCTTCTGACCAACCCACCTACTCCATACTCGGACTGCTGCTCCTCTTCCCTCTCCTCAAACGACTGCCATCCCTCCCTTCGCTTCTCTCCTCCTCCGACACCAACTCCACGGCCCTCGCGACCGAAGTCGTTCCCTCTCGATTCTACCTCCCCAACGCGACCCTCCCTCTTCTTGATCCTTCCGAGGTCGACACGGCAGCCTCCTCCGCCCCTCCACTCGCCTACGTCGCCGAGAAGGTCGGCTCTTCGAAGGGAAAGGAGAGTGAGGAGGTCGACGAGGAGAAGGAGAGGCAGATCAAGGAAGCGAGGAAGTGTACGCTTTGCTTGGAGGCGTGGACGGACCCAACGGTGACCGAGTGCGGCCACGTCTTCTGCTGGAGCTGTATCGTGGGTTGGAGTGGAGAGAAGGTGAGTTCGCTCTTCTTGAAGTCGCTTGGAGAGGGAGAAAGAGCACCCGACGCGTCCCGACGAGCACTGACTCGTCCTCTCCTTTCTTTTCTCGCGCGCACGAACAGGCTGAGTGTCCTCTGTGCAGACAAGGACTTAATCCCTCTAGACTGCTGCCTCTTTATAACATGTAGCGTGCAGTTTTCTTCCCACGCTCTGTCGTCGTGAAGGCGGATCGAAGTCGACCGGCGAGGGAGGGAGGGACGAACGAGCTCACCCGATTTCCCTTCTTACATCCATCATCTCCTTTTCCCTTCGCTCACCACCTACCCCCTTCCCTGTCTCCCTGATCACAGCTCAAAGACTCCTTGATCCACTCAAGTGAGTCCTGTCTTGCCCAAAGCAGTGGAACGAGCTCAAAGAGATGCAGAAACGAGGAAGGGCAGGCGGAAGGAGATAACCGAGACGGAAGACGTTGACCTTCATTTCTTGATCTCTCTGCAGCTTTTCCGGTTTTTGTTTTTCGCCCACATCTCTACGAGTTGTCCCTCCGTCTGATCAATTATCGTGAGCAGCTTTTTCTGCTCGTTGCAGTAGGGAAAGGGTCGACGCAGACGGGCATCGGGCCGTGTTGACCTCGCTCTCGTCCTTCTTCTCGCTTTCCAGACTCAGCCATGTCTTCCCTGGGTCCCTCAGCGTCTCACAACTCGCACGAGGTGAGTTCAGTCTCTACAATCTCTTCTTGAGCGCAATTCTGACTTTCTCCTCTTTCTCCTCGTCTCACAGCAGCTCATCCCCTTCACCCGACAATTCCCTTGGGAGCTGCTCCTCAACACCTTCGAGCTTTGCGACTCGTCAACTCTCGCCATCGCTGGGAGAGTCTCGCTTGATTGGCTCCTAGGCACGTCGTCAATAGTCTATCGAGATCGAGAGGTCGTCGTGAAGTCGGCGGAGGGGCTGGAACGATTATTCTGCGGGAGAGACGACAAGGTGAGCTGAGCTCGGTCTTCCTCCCTTTCCCCCTTCCCCTCCCTCCCTCTGTCTTGGTCCTCCTTCGGTGATTTGGTGTACCTTCCATAACAACTGCCGGCTGGCCTTGGAACTGTATCTAATCATTCTCCTAATCTTATCGTCGGCCCATCATCCAGCTCTCTTCCTCCCGACTCCGAGCTCCACTCTCCCTCTCTCAAACGCGTCGACTTCACCTCGACTTCACCACCATCCCTTGCATCCCCAAACTCCTCAACCTCTCTTACTCTCGCCTTCCTCAAAACAAAGACCTCCTACACCTCGAATCCCTCACCCTCTCCTACCAGTACATACACCGAGACCTCCTTCGCCCTCTCCACCGCGTCCTCCTCCCTCACCTCAACCCTCGACGCGTCGCGTACGACGTTTGGAACCGCCCTTTGGAGGATCAGGCCTGGTACAACGATGGCGCACCCCGCGCGCTCGTTGGATGGGATACGGAGGTGGTGGAGTTGAGGGGGTTGTTGATCGAAATGTGGGATGGCCGCCAATGGACGCTCGCGTGCCTTCCTCCTCCCTCGTCGATTCATCAACGACGGACGATTCGGCTCCACCCCTTCACTCTCCTCAGCCCTCAACGACCGGACGTCCTTTCGTTCCTAGAGTACGTCCTCGCGTCCAAGGCTATCTTCGCATTGGACGTCCTCCAGGCCGGATCGCTCGTTTTGGTCGTCGCGTCGAGGGAGGAGAGGGACGAGGCGGAGGAAGCGGTCGCGCAGGTTGATAAGGAGTGGAGGTCGTTGTTCTCGGTCGTATGGGAAGTCTAGGTGCGTTCAGGTCTCTGCGATCTCTCCTTTGTTGGCTCCGGAAGGACTGACCTCGACGTTTTCTTTGTTCTGCTGTCGAACAGAGTCGACGCATCCAATCCTTCGTCTTCTAACTCGAAGGCTCTCTGTCATGAGGAATGATTCTCTGTGAACGTTTTCCGTACTTCGCCATCGTCGAGGAAGTAAAAAAGGTGAGTTCCTCTCTTCGAGACGGTCTCGTTTCTCGAGCCGGGCTGACCTCGACGCGTCTTTCCCTCGTTCGTCGCAGCTCTGGACATGAACGCCCCTTCCATCCTCTCTCCTTACGAGCCGTCGAGATCTTTTCACACCTGATTCAGTAAACGAGGCACTCGGTGAGTCCCTTCGTCGCATACGAGCTCCTTCGTTCGCGAAAGCTGACCTCGAACGCGTTTCTCTACGTTCCCCTCTTTTCCTTTCCTCGCTCTCTTTCCCCAGCTCAATCCCCCGTAGAGCCTCGGTATCGATCTGTACATACGCTAGCTCAACCTTCGATGGTAAGTTTGCTGCAGGTTCGTGAGCTTCTTTCGCGAGGAAACTGATCTCGACGCGTCCTCCCCCCTCGTCCCCTTCAGGTCTTCCCCTCGCCATCTTCGACAGCGAGAACCGAGTCGATTTTTTCGTCACCTCTCGGATGTCTTCTCGGACCTACCCTCGTCACATCGATAGAGCGATAAATCTGCCCGCCTGCAAGCGAATTTGATAAGTGTTCTCTTAATTGGAAGGAGGAAGAAGGAACTCGAGCAGGTCTCACCGGCCCTCCACGTCTTTTCGACCTTCTCGTTTCTGCTGTTCCCCTTCTCTTTTTCCTTTCTCCCCCACCCTCCGATGAGACGGCGTCTCGCTTCCAATGCGCCTTTTGTTGAACCACAGCAAGCCGAGAGCGAGCTCGAACTTCTATAGCTGCCAGCTTCGAAACGAACGAGAGACGAGTGACGTTCGCGTCGAGGGTTTCCTTGGGGGGGAGATGGGCCAGGCTCGAGAACCGACGACCTTCCAAGCGGGACGTCCCTCCTTGCCGCCGAACAAACAAACAACGGAGAAAATCAAGTCGAGCGAGGTGAGGGGGAGAACAGAAGGACGAAGAAGAATAAAAGCCCAGCGGCAGTCGACCTCGAAAACCACACAAACACCAGGCCTCTTTTTCCAAGGGTCGCTGACCATCCTCAACCACGACCTTCCACTCCATCTCGTGAGTACGATTTCGGAGATCCGAGAGTGCGAGGAGAATCGTAGAGAGTCGCCGCTTTCACGCGCTGACGTTGTTGTTCTTTTGGACGCTCTGTTGTTGCTCCCAAGATCGTGAGCTCGATTCCTTCCCTTGACTTCGGTGTCTTCCCCTCCGTGTTTGGTGGTACCCCTACAAAGGGAACCTGCGCGTTGCTTGACAGCTTCGTTTTGCGGCAGTTGGTGTGTGGTTCGTAGATATCTCAAGTGGTCTGACTCGTTCTTCCTCTTCTTCCCTACCTCTCTTCCTTCCCTACCTCATCTCCTCCAGTTCAAAGGCCCACGCCCAAGTCTTGGGATCTCAAACGCCTCTTCGCCCTCCTGAAAGCTCAACTGAAACGCCCCTCGAACGAATCTTCTTCCCCTCCCTTCGCCCCTTCGACTTTTTCGAACCTCAACCACCACCCACCCCTCGACCTCAAGCGCTCCTCTCCCTTCTTTCTCTACTCATCCTCTTCTCTCCTACAGCAACCTCCTCTTCCCTGCCTACCACCCCCCTCCGACCTCCATCTCCCCCCATCCCACCTCTCGCCGATGCCGAATCGAGCAAGAACGGTCGTGGCTCCTATCGCGCCCTTCGTAGGCCTGATCGAGACAACTCAAGATGCTTTGGTGAGTACTCCTTGCTTCTCGCTTGAGCTCTACACTCGTTCGCATACATTTCGAGGCTGACCTCTACTTCCATCTCCCTTCCCGTCTTTTCCTCGCTCTCGCCCTCGTTTGGTTCCCCTCTCGCTCTCTTCTCCTTCTCAAGCTCATCTTCGAGGCTGCCCGTAGAGCTGTGATCCCCAGGATTACTCGTCGTCTGCTTGAGTCTGAGAAGGTGTTGATCAAGTCCGGAGCTGTGTTTGTGAGTAGGAAGGGAGATGTAGAGAAGGAAGAGGCTTCCTTGCGAGAGCCCGAGCTGACCGTCGATCCTTCCTTCTCACCGATGAACAGGTCTTCGACGAACTAGAGAGTGGAATAAAAAGATGGACAGACGGTCTCGTATGGTCTCCTAGTAGGATCCTATCCAACTTCATCGTAAGTCCATCTCTTCTAGGAGCGAGAACTCCCTTTCGAACGACGAGAAGGGAGGGAAGGTCAGGCTCGCTCCATTAGGACATGACGGCCTTCCTTTGGAGACTTCCTTCCTCGACATGGAAGGTCTAGGTCGATCACAACAAGGGCTGACTCGACCTCTCTTCTGTATATTTCTTCAGATCTACCGAGAAGCCAACGAACGAACCGACCGACATCCTCCTCGACCTCGCTCAAAGAAGGGTCACCAAGCAGTCACTCCTCACGTCTCCCACCACCATCGCGCCTCCTCCTCTTCCTCGCACGTCAAGATCGTCTACCCCGACGAGATCGATGCTGATGGGTCTGACCTCGAGGACATCGTAGCTATCTCGGAGGAGGAGGTCGTAGGGAAAAAGGTCAGGATTCTTCGAGGGCCTCGACCCAGGAGGAAGACCAAGGCTCAGACCGAGGCGGCTGGAGGGATCGCGACTCAGGAGGATCGAGAGAGGGAGCTCGTGGGGAGCTTGACTACTTCGAGCAAGTACAAGACTCAAGGGTTGATCAAGAAGGTGAGTCTTTTTCCTACTCGCCGTCCCTCCTTCTCCTTCCCCGTCCTCGCTTCCGGCGGCGAAAGAGTCGCGGAGGGGATGAGACCAAACAGCTCCTGACTCCCCACGTTCCTTCTTTCTCCTTCGTTTTCCCTCCTTCCCCTAGACGATCTCCGTACACATCAATGGAGTTGCCCAGCACTTGGTCTCGTACTACAACGTGAGTCTTCTGCGCTCGTTCGAGGCCTGGACTTTTGAGTTGGTTGGTTGGGGACGCGTCTGCCCGAAGTGCTTGCTTACCTTGCTTGCCCTGTTTGTTTTCGCTTCCTTTCTTCTCGCAGATGGAGGACGCTCTGTCGGGGAAACTGAGAACACCCTCGAGCTTTCCCGAGCTTGCTTCGCTTTCGATCCATCCTGATCTGGTAAGTCTCAGCCTCGGGAGCTTCACGCCACCCTTTGCTCCCTTTCCCTTTCCGTTTTTCGCCGCGTTCGCGATCTCATCCTGACTCCTCGTTCGTCGTTACCACTCTTATTTAGCTCGCGAACGATCAGTTTCGATACGCTCCCAAGACTGAGATTGACTCCGCTGGAACTCTTCGATACCTGTGAGCTCTTGGTCTCGCTCTCGTTTCGACTCGCTTCGTCTTCGCGTCGTTGTTTCGAGAACCTCTCGCCGACTCCTCTCCCGTTTGTCTTTCGATCTCTCAGTGGAGAATCCGACGAAGCGGCCGCTTCCACATCCCCTCCAGCCAGGAAACTCGCTCCTCCTTCTCCAGTCGTTCGAGAACGACGCGTCCTCTCCGCCGAGCCCGCTGCCCTCATCCCAACTCCAGCTCCCGTCGCAGATCTTCTCACCTCTCCCATCCCTCACAAACGTAAACGTTCCACCACCATCTCCACTCTCGACGACGTCCCTCCTGTCGTCCTCGTCATCCAGGACGGTCGACCTCTCGCAGCGGAAACCCTCCGACTCAACCCTCCCGCCGACATCGTCCTCTCCTCCACTCTCCTCAAAGGAGCTTCTCACCAGCTCTATCCTACCCTCTCTCAGGACAATGGAGGCCCTTCGGTCTTCGTCAGCCGCCCGGAACCCAGGAGGACCGACTTCGATTCGGAGGAGGAGCACGACGCGTCCATCTCTGGAGCGTTGACTCCTTCAAGCCTTCAGAGGACGATGGCTTCGCTCGCGAGCTACGAGCTGAACGGGGAGCATCACGGGTGGAAAACTGGCGAAGGGCTGGAGAACGAGAGGCTGGATAAGAAGAGGAAGTGGACGGAATCGAACCAAAGCTCGCCGGAATGGGACGTCAACGCGTACCAACATCAAGCTCCCTCGGACTCCCTCCTCACGGCTCAATACCCACCTCTTCGACCCTCCTACGACGACTCAAGCACCGCTCTCGACAACTTCATCCACCCTTCCCACCTCACCCCCTCCTCGATTCGAACCAACCTCCCCAACCCCGACTTCCCCTACGCTCCCACTCCCAACCCCAACGAATCCCTCTCCCCCTCCTCCGCCTCCTCATCCTCCAACTCCTCCTCCCTCCCCTTCTCCCGTTTCAACCGACCCACCTTCCGAACCCACAGTCGTCAACCCTCCTACCAACCTCCCTCCCCTCCCAAACTCCCCGACCGTCCTCATCCTCAATCGTCCTCCTACTTCCCGTTCAACCACCAGCACCCCCAGTTGACCAAGTCGCTCTCCCTCCCTCCTCAGCAATACCAGCAACCCCGGCAGCAGCAGCAGCACCCCCGTCCATCTTCCTCCTCGAGAGCGACGCCTACGATCAACATCAACCAGTTTGGATCGTACATGTCCGGAGCTGAGTTGATGGGTCAAGCTGAGCTGATGAGGAGGAAGGAGGAGAACTTGAGGGAGGAGGCGATGATGGGAGATCTGCTGGTCGAGTCGAGTCCTAGCAACTACGGTGGTGGATGGCCTGGATTGGAGTCGTGACGCGAGGCGAGTCGTTCTTTCTCAAACATAGATGCGTTTCTCTCGCTTCATTCTCTTTCTCGCTCTCTTGTCGTTCGTACTCTTGTTATGTTTATCTGTCTCGCGGTCTCGCACTCGCTCTCTCTGTCTGTCTCGCTTATCTACGAACCTCTCATCTCTCTCTTCGCGTTTCGTTTCTCGCCTTGGACTCGTCTCGGATTCGTTTCTGTTTTGTACCCACTCTCTATTTTCAATTTCTTTCACGACCTATACAGGAACCCTCCTCACTCGCTCTCCTCATCTCTGCAAGACGAAAAAAAACCTCCTCTTCTCGTCGCGAAGAAGCAAGCGGAGTGCGAACCTCTCCTCTCCACCTTCCCCCTCCTCCTGCTCTATGAATCCTCCTCCCCACCTTCCATCCCATCCAAGATGTCTTGCCCTCTCCTTCTCTCCCGTCTTCTCCTCTCCACCCCTCGCACTCTCCCCCTCCTCCTCAGCACCTCCCAACGATCTTTCTCCCTCTCCTCCTCTCGCTCTCAAGGTGAGCTTCAACCCTTCTCCCCATCTCATCCCCCCTTCCCCCTTCCTTCCCCCCCCCCCGTGGAGACCTCCCCTCACCTTCGCTTCTCTTTCTTTCGTCTCTTCTTCGCTAGCCACAGCTGTCACCTCCCCTGTTCCCTTCACTGAACCCGTCGGGATCAACCCCGCTCTCAAGTTCAGTCAGGGAAACGATAATGAGCAACTGCACGAGTATGGACAGGTCCGTTCGATCTTCCTCTTCGCCTTGCTCCGCTCAGCCCATCCCTCGTTCCCAAAGCTCACTCTCCCATCCCTTCTCTTTCTTACCCTCCCCACCCCTTCGTGTTTCGCAGTACTTGTTATCGTGCCTCCCCAAGTACATCTCCCAGTTCTCGATCTACAAGGACGAACTCATCCTCTACGTTTCCCCCTCCGGAGTCGTCCCTGTCTCGCACTTCCTCAGGGATCATTCGCAGTGCTTGTTCAAGAGCGTGATGGATATTACGGCGGTGGATTATCCGGAGAGGGGGAATCGGTTTGAGGTGAGTAGAGCTGGGAGCGAGGGTTTGGGGGAGGGAGGGAGGAGGGATGGGGAGGGACGGGGAGGGGAGGGGAGGGGGTGAGCTCGATCTCGAGCTGGCTTGCTCTCTTCCTTTCTCGCAGAGTTCTCGAGCGCAGAGTGAAGAGCGAGCTCAGTGTATGTATATACTGACTCCGCTCGCTCCGCTTCGTTCACAGGTCGTCTACAACTTCCTCTCGTACCAGCACTCGTCTCGAATCCGACTCAAGACCTACGCGGACGAGGTCACGCCTGTCCCTTCGCTCGTGGGGTTGTATAGAGGAGCGGATTGTGAGCATATTCAACCTTTCTGGTCTCTATCCCACTCACTCGCTCACGCTCGATCGATCTCGTCGATGGAGGCAATGGAGAGGAGAGTGAGAAGGACGCACTCGTCGAGTCAGAGCTGACCTTCCTTCGCCTCGCTTCGATGAACAGGGTTCGAACGAGAAGTCTGGGACATGTTCGGGGTCTTCTTCACGGGACATCCCGATCTCAGGAGGATCTTGACCGACTATGGTACGTCGCGCACGTTTTTCTCTTGGTCCAAAGAGCGAAGGCACGAGACGAGAATGAGGAACGAGATTGAGAACTGACGCGACTCCCTCGCCTTCTGTCTCCCTCCCTCCCCTCCCTTCACCTCTTCCCTCCTCTCTCACACCCACCTATCCATCCCATACATCGCATTATACAGGTTTCGAAGGTCACCCCCTCCGAAAAGACTTCCCCTTGACCGTTCGTCTCCTTTTACTCCTTCCCTCCCTCTCCCAACCCTCTGACCTCGTTCTTACACTCACAGGGGTACACCGAGGTTCGATACGACGAGGAAAAGAAGCGCGTCGTCTACGACGCAGTTCAGGTTTCCCAAGCGTTCAGGTATGTATACATATCTTTCCTCGAAACGAGCGGGAAAAGGAGAGGGAGGAGGAGGAGGGACGCGTCGGCTTGACCGCCTTCGCTTTGCGTTTCCACTCGCTGATCTCCCTTTCTGTGCTCGCTTCGCGCAGGAACTTCGACGGAGCCACCTCACCTTGGGAGCAGAATGGTGCGGGAGTGGATATGACGCCTGAGGTACGTCCTGAACCCGACTCAACCCAACCCAACCCGACCTTTCCCTCGTTCCCCTCCCTCCCTCGTCTTCCTTCCCCACTGACTCGTCCCTCGTCCCCATTTCGTCCTTTCGCGCGTGAACTAGGCCTTCCGGATCCCACCTCCCGAGCCTGAGAAGAAGGAGGAAGCGCCGAAGAAGTAGACCTTGACTCGACTTCGTCCTCGCTCGTTTAGCTTTCGGTGTTTTGGTTTCTTCTTTCGCCTCTCTCTCTCTCTCTTAACGACCCTTCTCAGTTCTTCCTTCTTTTGCGTACGCATCTCTCCATGATGACCTCTTCGTTCTTCCAGTATCTCTCTGCGGAGGAGAGAGAGCGAGCGAGCTTCGTCCCATTCATTCACCTCGCTCCAGGTCCCGCTCGATAAGGTTCTGGTGCTCAGCTCCTTGCCAAGAGGAGAGTAGTCTCGGACTTTAGCGGCACCCACTCGATCGTCGAATGGACGAGAGCGGGAGGGAGGATGAGACGGAAGGCGAGGGATCAGAGGGGGGAGGGCGGGACGCGTCGTCCCTTCGCCTTTAACTTCTCGCACCCCGATCTGCATTACTTCGCTGTTCTCTCCGAGTCCTCCCGCCATGGTCGATCCTCTATGCAAGCAGTTGCCGAATCTTCCGTAATTGCTGCTTCGTAGATATACAGGTTTCAGGTTGGCCCCCTTGAGCTCCGTTTCCGTTTCACCTCGACTCGACGGACTCGTTCACCTCGGTCCTTGCTCGGTCTCGACACGCGCGAAACCTGAAACTGCTCAACTCTCCAGGAAGTGCGTCCCGAAGGTTGGATGAGACCCTACCACTCCACAGCTTCGACCTCGATTTCCAGCGCTGTCAGGGCAAAGCGAACGAAAGAGGGCGAAGTTTTCGACCTCGGCCGTCTTGCTGATCCTTTGCCCTTTCCTTCCCTGAGGGATAGAAAGTTTTCTGAGACGAGTAGACCTCCTGCTCGCTGACTCGATCTTCCATACCTACGAGAGGGAGGTCTAGGCCTTCATCCGCTTCAGCTCTGCCCGTGGAGTCGTCAAGCTGAAAAAGCGCGTCGATGCTCGACTTCCATTCACCCGATCTCGTGCCAATCGCGTCAGGCTCTTATCAGAATCGCGAGCTCCATGGAAAGGACGATTCACTTGCTCTCCCCCGGTTGTGGAAACAAGGGAGGGTGGGTGAAGCGAAGAAGGGGGAAAGAAAGGGTGATCGCGTCGACGACGACGGCTTCGAGACGGGCGTTCCTTTTCTCTCGCTCTCTCGCGCTGTTCGTTCTTCGCTCGTCCAGTCCCGATGGCTGACATGTCTTCTCGATCCTGCTTCATCACCTCGTTCTCGTCAGAGTAGTCGAAGGAGAAGAAAAATGAACGCACGAACTCGAGCGGGCGGGACGCCGTCGTCGTCGTTGATTGAAGACTCTCAAGAGAGTTCCAAAGTCGAGGCCCTCGAGAGATAAGCTGGGGTGGGTAACGCTCATCATGGAGCTGCTGAAATCATGATCATCGTCAGGGCCTGGACCAGATGGGGAAGTGAACCAGCCTCTCGCTTCCCAAGGGAGTCACGTTTAAGAGTTTTGAAGCGCTCGAGACGAGGGGAAACGCGTCAGTTTTCTGCATCCGTGCTGTTCTCTCCACACCTTTGGCTCTTGATTGGTTGCTTGACCTGCTATAGAATGCTATCTCCGCCCAATAATCCGTTCATCAAAAGGGATCGTCGTCATGAAACGAACGGAGAGAAGCGACGAGCGAGAGAGAGGGAGCCGAGCGAAGACAGGTGTTCCTTGTCTCTGGAGCTCCTCTTAGACCTCTTTCATCGAGCGGACGTGGGTGCGTGGAGTTGGTGGGAGAACAAGTGAACAGAAAGTGGACGAGCGAGCGAGAGGAAAGGAAGAGCAGAGAGAGAGGAAGATCGGTGGGAAAAGAGGATAAAGGACGGCGTTTTATCAGTGGTCGATAAAGTGCAAGAGTAGATTGTTTGGAGGGATGGGCAAGGAAGGAAAAAAACGAGTCAACACCACGGCTTCGTTCCGAGGGAAGCTTCGACTCGCAGCTCGAGTATCTTGATTCCAATGGAGAACCAAACACCAGGCCCCCAACCACCATCCTCTTCGCTTCCTCCACAGAACGAAGGTCTTCTTCTTTCTTCCACCTCTTTTCCCTTCTCCCTCATCCTATCTCCTCTATCTATCTCCTCGATTTTCGCTCTCGGTGAGTCCAGCTTTTGAATCGAGCTGAAGCGTCGACGTCGAGCTCGAGCTCGAGCTCCTCGTCTCTCCCTCTTCCCTCTCGCCCTGTCCCTTCCTCTTCCTCGTCTTCGAGCTAGTGCACGATGCTGACTCCTACCTTCCCTGTTTTTCCCCTTCCTTCGCCGAACCTCTTATATTCCGCAGATCAATCAACTCTCGCAGATCACTTCCCTCGCTCCAAAGATCAAGCTCGCTCAACCTTCCTTCCCGTCGACTCGGTCCTTCCTTCCCTCGCTCCTCTCGCCTCGCACACCTTCCTCGGCTCTCACACGCTCATGGCTCTCGACCAAACTAGCTTTACGCCCTTAACTTCCTTCCCAGGGATCATCGAATCGACTCACGATGCACTGGTGAGCGCTCAATTCTTCCTCGTCCCCTTTTGAAACGCCGAGCTCGTTCCGAGGCGCTGAACGACCTCACTCCCCTTTCGTTTCGCCTGCCTCCCTCAGATTTGCTTCGAGGCTGCTCGTCGCTCCATCATCCCGAGGATAACTCGACGTCTTCTCGAGACGGAGAAGGCATCCCTCATACAATCAGGAGCAGTGTTCGTGAGTTGAATACCTCTTCTCGTCGCGACTTCTTTTCCCTGAGGCCGCCTCGACTCTTACCTCGATCTTCTCCCCTTTACGAGCCGGTTAATGCTGACGCTCTGTCTTTCCTTTTCTTCACTAGGTATTTGACGAGAAGGAGAGCTCCATTAAGCGATGGACCGATGGTTTGATCTGGTCTCCAAGGTTGGTCTTTCTTCTCCTCGACCCCTAGACTCGAACCGGATGCGTCGTTTGAGTCCCCGTCGCCCCCTCAAAGATTTTCTCGTTCTGACTCTTCTCTCTCTTCCTCATTCCCTTCTCAAATCACCTCAGTCGAATTCTCAGCAACTTCTTGGTGAGTCTGTAACTCTCTCTTTCTCTCTACTCTCTTTGCGCTGACCTCGAATTCGGACGCGTCCTTCTTTCTCCTTTCCTTCCCCTCAGATCTACCGAGAGACGACGGCACGAACGGATCGTCATCACCCCAATCCCAACCCTCCTCACCGATCAGGATACGCTGGAGGATCTCCCACTGGAACATCGTCGGACGGAAGCGACGATGTCAAGCCGTTCCCCGGGTCGCAGCTCGTCGCCGTCGCGCCTCGAAGGAGAGTGAAGGGAGGAGGATGGACTGGACCTGTTGAGGGTGCGAGTGAGCAGGAGAGGGAGAGAGAGCTGGTTGGCTCGTTGACGAGCACGTACAAGTTCAAGACCGACGGTTTAATCAAGAAGGTGAGGCTCGTCGCGTTTGTTCTCACTTCGTCCACAGGACAATGATGGCTGATGCAATCCTTCCCCTTTTGCTCAGACGATCTCGGTGTCCATCAACGGTGTTGCTCAGCATCTCGTCAGCTACTACACTATGGAGGACGCTCTTTCAGGTCGCCTTCGCTCGCCGTCGTCGTTCCCTGAGCTCGCTTCTCTCTCGATCCACGAAGACTTCGTGAGTTCTCCTTCCTCCCACCCGGCTGATCATCTGTCTTCGGTGCTCACAACGACTGACTCGCTCACCGCATCACGTCTCCTACCCTGAATCTTCAGCTCGCTCCGTCTCACTTTCGGTTCGCTCCTCGCGTCGAGATCGACGACCGAGGGATTACTCGTTACAGGTTGGTCCTGCTCTTTCTTCCGACCGCTCCGTTTTCATTGCCATGTTTCTCGCTCAAGTGGCTAACACCTCTTCTCTCTCTCGACACCTTCCCCCGAACAGAGAATCCGACGAGTCGATCCCTCCTCCTCGCACAACTTTCGTCGCGGCCGAGAGCTCGTCCCCAAATCAAACGCCTTCGTCACCCGTCATCCCTCTCAGGCGATCGAAGTCCATCGCCCACCCCGGAGAGCTCAAACCTCTGCTCATCAGCCCTCCGCTCAGTCAAGTCGCGCCCGAAGCCATCGCATTCTTCTCGACGTCGAAGAAATCCCATCCCTCAACGTCGAACCTCCCTTCCACCCATCAAGTACCCTTTTCTCTCGTACCCACCCACCCTCAACTACCTCCGCCATCCTTTCATCAACCTCAACCCCGACCTCATCAGCTCCAGCAACGCGCTCCTCCGTTCGACCACGCGTCCAACTCTCGCGACTCGTCGTCTTGGAACTCGAACCCAACCGGAGAGACCAACTTCCAGAATACAACCTCGTACGAAGTAGGATGGGAGGGTCAGGACATGGGGAACGAGAACGGGAAGAGGGGACGAGAGGCAGTAGGGTCTTGGAATCGCTCGGAACAACAAACCCAGCCAAATCGACCTTGCTTCCTCAGCCAGAGCAGCACGGATTCCTTCTCTCACCTCGGATACTCCCTCCCATCCCCTTCCCATCGACCAGCAACCCTCTTCTACCTCTCGGCCTCCTCTCCTCAACCCCTTATCAACAACCAGCGCCTCATGGAAGCGATCCCAACCTCCGTCTCCCTTTCCTCCTCAAACGACACGACCCCCTCGGAGCCATCCCCCACCTCCCCTCCCTTCTCCTACGCGTCCTCATCTGCTCAATCCTCCTATCAAGAGAGCCATCTCCCCCATCAATACTATCAACCCTCCCCTCCCTCCCATTCGACGCGTCTTCTCCCTGGTTGGACTTCGACGACTTCGACCTCGAACGGTCTCGACTCGCCTCACTTCTCCATGTACGAGCGAGGTCACGCTGGGTCGCCCTCTTATCCGTTCGAGGATGGACATTCTCAACAGGGTCGAGGAGGGTGGGAGATGTCGAGTGGGATGGTGGGAGGGGGAGGGGGAGGGGGAGGGGGAGGGGAAGGGACGAAAGGAGGAACGGAGTCGGAAGTTTGGTACGGATGGGGAAAACGAGTAGAGTAATCGTAATATCTAGCAGTACCTGTTTTGTTTCGCCCTGTTGTTTTGGTGACGAGTTGATCTCGATTGGACCTTGTTTGTTTTTGATTGTTGAACTCTCGAAACGACGGCCTCCGTCGCGGAAAAGACTCCTCCTCTTGAGTTCTAAAACACAACGAGGAAGAAAAAGGGAACGCAAGGGAAGGGGAGAAGGGATGGGGAAGTACAAATCTCAGAATCAGATCTAGCTATGACGCGACATGCGCACGCGAGGAGATGTCTGCAGCGCTTGGAGCGCTTGAGACGCGTCGGCTTTGCTTCGACGGCTCTCGTTGAGAATCTGCCTGCTCTTTCGATGAGAGCCGAAAGAGCTCGACGCATATTTTCGATGACGATATACGGTGGTCTCGGGGAAAGTTTCTAGCCGCTGAGTTTGAAGGTGAAGCGCAGGGACGAGCTGACTCGTCCATTTGTATCGGATCACCTACAAATCGACGAGGGGGAGGAGGCGATTTTTTCAGGAGCTTCTCTTGTCCCACCAACGCCCACGACCTCACCACGACAGTCATCATTCGTTTCTGCGATACGGCAATGAGCTCAGCAACACACGACGTGAGTCGAATCTCTGCAAGCTCTGACTTTCTCGAAGGAGATCTGAGCTCGACTTCCGACTCGAAACAGCCAAGCTGACCTCTTTCGTCCTTCTTCCTTCCTTTCCACCTCCCCTTTGACGGTTCTGCGCTTTTTTCTAGTGCCCTTTTCACTTCAGCTGGTGCCCAAAACTTCCATCTCCCGCTCCAAGTTCCACTCCCAGCCCTCGACCAAGTCCAAACCTCGGGCGATTTACTCGGATCACCCCTGCCCTCGTTCTCCCTCCCTCCCCCATCCTCTCGGCCGAAAAGGATATCGCCTTGCTTCCTCTTCCTTTCCTCCTCGGTTCTAAGCAGGAGGACACCAAGAAGGAGGAGGTCGAGCCTACTCTCTTTTCGCGTCCAAGCTCAGCAGCTCCGGCGTCGACCTGCTCCCACCATCCCTCCCCCCTCCCTTCGGCCTCCCGATCCGTCCCACCGTCAAGCACAGGATCTACTCGCTCAGCATCCATCAGCTCCTCGCATTCGCAGGTCTCAACTCCTCCTTCAATAACGGTCCAAGACGTTCTCGCCTCCGAAGACTTCCTCGCGCTTTACACGAACGAAGAACCGACGTCGCCTACCCCCTTCGTCGACGACGCCATCGAAACCACCGCTTCCTCCTCCGCCTCATGCCCCTCCAACTCCCTCCTCTTCATGGATCCCAGCGTCTTCCTCCATCCCCCACGAGAAACATCCCCTCCCCCTCCCACTTTCGACTTCGACTTCGACGCGTCGAGCGCATACGATCCTCCACCTCCTACCTACTTCGAGACCTCGATTCACCTCAACATCGCCTCGGTATCGAACGTCCCGACCTCAGAGCCCAGGCCCGAGGCTTCTCAGAATGTCGGAGGGGAGATGCTGGGCGAGGAGACAGCTTTCATTTCCAAGGCGAGTCGAGTCGAAAGTTCTATCGTTGCGATCCCGATCTCGAGCGCTGACCCTTCGGTCCTTTCTTCCATCCCGACAGCTGTGGCACCTCATCAACCATCCCGAGTACTCGCGCTACGTTCGATGGTCGACGGACGGGAAGGGAATCGCTTTCGTCGACTCGGAGCTTGAGGCGTTCGCGTCGCGAGGTTCGTTCTTCCTTTACGCCTCTCTCCTTCAGTCAACCTCGTGGCTGATCGCGTTCCGATCTTCTTCATTCTCAGTCCTTCCTCGATTCTTCAGATCTTCCAAGATTGAGTCCCTCATCAGGCAGATCAACCTGTATTCTTTCTCACGGTCCATCATCCACTTCCTCGTTCGTCTTGTTTCTTCTTCCTCTTCTCTCTCTGAGCCATCACCCACTGATCTCGGTTTTCTTCATTCCCACAGACGCCGGACAAGCTCGACCCTTCCATCCTCGTCTCAGTCTCCTGCTCTGGTTCGTTCGAATTCGCGCCTTCGTTTGTTTGTCTTTCGAACTCTGATCACCTTCTTCTTCATCGTCGCGTTCGCATCTCCAGGCTACACCCACCCCGACTTCCAACGAGATCACCCAGAGAAACTCAGGCTGCTTCACCCCAAAGTCGCAGCGAGGAAGGCTACCTCGAGGGCTGGGATCGCGAAGAAGAAGGCGGCTCGAAAGGCGAGGGAGGAGAGCATGAAGAGGGGAGGGGCGAAGAAGGCCAGCACACCTAGGTAGACTTTCGACGCTCAGAGAAGGGATCCTTTCAGTCGATCCCTCGCTTCCTAATCTTGACGACTGCTTACCTACACACGCTTCAGTCAGTCGTTTCGACGCGAACTCCGATTCGCGACCACTAATTTTACGTACTTCCTTTGCTTCCCTCCTCGCCATTTGTTGCTACCCTTTCTACCCATATGTGCCTCGAGTCTTATCATGTTGTTCTCCGCTCACTCTCTCTTTCGCTTCGCTGCCGTGAACGAGCCAAATCAGATCATCGATTCCAATCGACGCGTCGAACCAAAGCGACCTTCGCTCCTCCACCCTCCTTCACCACATCCAGAATCCTCCACTCCCTTCGATCCTCCCTCTCCTAACCCCAACTACGTCTGCTCGTAGGTACCTCCGCTCTAACTTCACCTTCAACGCCGCTCAAACGACAGTCAACTCGATCATCTCCCTCTCCTCCCTCTCGAGCTTCGCGACCCCAGCTCGGATCGCCTCCTCCTCCTCTCCCTCGCTAACCACCCACACCAACGACTCCAACCTCCCCATCGACAACGCTCCCGACTTCGACAACGCAGAAGGAACGAGGACCGCTCCCCAGCGTCTCAGCTCCCACCACCCTCGCACGTCGAGCTCGATCCTGATCGTCCCGCTCCCCGCTGCTGAATGTCCTCGAGGAGGAGGCAGGTACCGAAGGAAGAACGGTCTCACTTCCTACTCCTCGTCGTTGCATCGGATCGGAAGCCATCCCTGGAAGCTCACTCGTTCGAGGGACGTCCAGTTCGAGCAGATCAACGACGGGTCGGGACCGAAGGTGGACCAGGCTGGGGTGTGGGCGCTCTGTTCGTGGTTTGGGGCTGAGAGCAGCTCGAGATGGATAGGGTCGAACATGGGGAGGATGCGGAAGAACATGAGGTGGGAGAGGGAGGGTGGAGGGCAGGAGATGGTGAGGCGACGAAGAGGGAGAACGGCGGTTCGGTTGGGGAAGCGAGGGAAAGGGGAGTGAGGGTGGAGTTGATAGAGGGCAATGTGATCGTAGAGGAAGATCCCGATTCGGATATCCACGGTGTGCATGAGGGAGGTCGAGAGGGAGGGGTGGAGTCGAGAGGAAGGCGAGATGGGGGACTGGAGGGGAGGAGAAGAGAGTCGAGGACTCGGTCAGCTTGAGCTTCAGCGAGAAAGAGAACTGGCAAAGACGTCACCTGAACGTGGAAACGATAGAGGGAAGTCTCCGAAATGATCTCGACGTTTGTCATGAAGAAGGGTCCTGCTTCTTCGAGGGTTGAGAAGGAAATGAGGCAGAGGGAAGCGAGGGTGCGTTGATCAAGGTGGGCGAGGATCTTGAGAACGATCTCGAGGGGGAAGAAGGATCGAAGCGACCTGGCCTGAGGGTTAGGGAAAAGGCAGGACGACGAGTGTTGAGCAATCGATGTGTTGTAAGAAGAAGGCAGGAGAAGCAAGGCAGATGGGAAGGGAGAAAGGGAGGGGGGGGGAAGGAAGGGTCGAGCTCACTTGTTTTGCCTTCTCTCCCTCGTCCTTCACTCGCAAGATTAAGCCTCGAGCTTGGGGAGCCATATCGGTGAGGTGGGGAGATCAGATGAGGAGGAAAGTCCTTCGCGAGAAAAGAAGATGGAAACGATGCTGAGCGTTTGGGTTGTTGAGAAGGCAGAGGTCAGCTCGACGTTTTCCTTCCGTCGAACGGCATCTTCTCCCCTCTCCCTTGCACGCATCTTCTCTCCCAGCGATGTCCAAGACGTCTTCTTCTATGGTCTCTGAGATCGCTCGACTGTTTGGAATCCGCGAGGACGCTCCTGATCGATACAAGCTCATTGCAGCAAGTGGACCGGCTTTGGAACATCTCGTGAGCTCGCTCGCTCGCTTCCTTCTCCCTTCTTTCTTTCATCGATCCTGATCCTCTTCCTCGACCGTTATTGTGACAGCTCGAGATGGTGGATGTCACCGTTGAATCTCCCTCGAATGCTGTGAGCATATTTTTGCGTTCTTTCTTAGCTCAAAGCTGCCCTTCTCGCTTGCTCATCAACGTCCTCTCCTCCCTCCCTCCCAGGCCCACTTCATCTCCCTCTACCTTCCGTCCCTTCTCAACGTCTTTCGAGATCTTCCTCCCGCTAGCAAACTCGGCTTTGCGGTCGTCGTCTTGCTGGAGAAGTGTAAGGTCCCTCAAGTCTCCAGGTCCCTGTATCGACTCGACGAAGCGAGGGAACTTCCCCTCCTCCTTCTTCGTCGAATCTTCGCGTACCCTCTCTCGGCTCTTGATGGTCTCGTAAGAACACCCTCCCTCGTCAGACGTCTCAAGTCAAGTCTCTCATCACTGAATCTCGCATCTCTTCCCATCACATCCTACTAGAAACCAACGACTCCCTTCAACCCCGCGGCAGCTATGATCTCCCCTCTCGTCCCCATCTGGCCCTCGTTCGAGATCGCCGTCCTCATGAGCCTCGCCATGGACTCGGTACGGTTCGGTCCCGCCTCCAAATGCGACTTCAACTTCGCTCCTTCCCTCGTCAAGGACTTCTCCAAAGCGACGAACCATCACCTCTCCCAACCCTTCTTTTGCGACGCGCCGAAGCTTCAACGAGACAAACTGGCGACCGCGCGCTGGTCTTCGATCCTTAAGGAGAACCTCGAGATGCTTGTCTCCATCATGGGGCTGGAGCAGAACGAGAAACCACTCTTCTCGGAGGAGAAGAGGCTTTCGCTCTTGAAGGGAGGCAAGGCAGGAGGGACGACGACGGAGCTGTTTTGGTGCGAGGCTTCGGGTGCTAAGATGGACGACGAGGAACAGCAAGGCCTCTGTTCGAAGGTGAGTCTTATCGGCTGCTTTTCTACATGGGACAGAACTCGAACTGACGAGCTCTTTCTCTCGTTCCTCTTGTCAGTGCCTCTGCGTCACGTACTGCTCGGTCGGTTCGTCCCTCGCTCTTCTTCGTCATCCCTCTCTCTCCGTCACTTCCCACTTCTGACTCTCCCTTAATCCTTCTTCTCTTCGCTCGCAGAGTGTCAACGAAAGGACTGGAAGAAGCACAAACCCGTCTGCGTCCGACCGAGTTGGTGCTGAACGCCGACGACGCGACTTGCAGCTCGAGGGAGATGGAGCTGGGCTTGTTGGGGACGTTCTCGGTTCTGGTAGTAGCTGGATATGAAGGCTCTTTCTCTGATTGCGTTCTCGTGACTGGCAAAGAGGGAAGAGAGAGATGATTGCAGCGCCCGTCCTCAATTTGAAAAGCGAACTGATGCTTCGAGAAAGACCTCGATGCCGACGAGATCGCAAGGGAGCGAGGAGCGAGATTCGAGTATGAGAGAAAGGGTGGCATACAGCATACCAAAGACTCGGCAGATACAGGCTAGCTATACACTTGAAGTCGCTCTCAATCGAAAACAACCTCCTAGGGACACTCCACTCACCCATATCAGCTCCTCCTCCTCCGACCTTCTTCCCTCCCATCCCTCCTCCACCAACCTTCCTCCCTCCAACTTGACCTTCATCCCTCGTCTTCGCGTCGTCGTTCATCTTCCCTCCCTCTCCCCATCCCTTTGGACCACCAAACCACCTCCTCGCAGCAATCGTACTGAAGTCAACCGCCTGATGTTCGTCGAAAGCTCGGATGTCGGACTCGTAGATGATGTCGTTTTGGTGAGGGGAGAACGAGGGAGGAGGGGAAGCGAAGAGCGTTGACGAGGAGGCGGGTTGGCGTTCGACGAGAGGTGCTGAAGTGGTGGAACTCGGAGCGGGTTTGGACTCGAGGAGTTGGAGGAGGGAGGGGTTTGGAAGATCCGTAGAGTTCGAGGTGAAGGGGGAGGAAGGCATGGTGGTGGTTTGGGGAGAGAAAGGAGGGAGAAGAGGAGGAGGCGGTGATCTGTCGGCTAGTCGAGAAACAAACCAAACGGAGAAGATGGTCAGCCTCACCTGGCCTCGAGCTTTTTAATGTAAGAGCCGAGACTCGACTCACAGAGGCTGAACGGGACCAGATAAGCCTGGGCCTGCTTGCTGGAAAAAAGAGGGGAGAGGAAGAGAGGGGTGAGGCGTCGACTGTCTCCTCGCTCGGAAGCACAAGCGAGAGAGAGCAAAGCAGAAGAGGGAGGGGTATCGTAAACGTGAATGCATAGAACGTATAAGGGGAGAGAAATAAAGCTCGTTTGCGAGAAGAAAGGAGAGAGAGCGAAAAACGAAAGAACGAAAGGCGTGAAACGAACGAACGAAAGGAAAGGACCGTCGACGAACGAAGTAGAGTAGAGTAGAACTACAGCAGAGGGCTGCGTAGGGAAGTTTGAACAAGGGAGATAAAGCTACCGAAGGAGTGTGGAAACGAGCGAAAGGAAGGAAGGAGGAAAGGGACGAACGAACGAAGACATCACACCGCGACGCGTCCTCCCTCCTCATCGTCCAATCCTCCCCTCCCTCTCCCCAACAACCACCTTCACCACCATATCCCCACCCTCACCACACACCCTCCCTCTCTTCCTACCCTTCCCACCTTTCTTCTCCCCAACCGAACTCCAATCAAACAGCTCCGTCGTCCCAGGTCTCACCCATCTCTCCTCCTCCTCCTCTTCCTCCCTCTCCCCTTCCCCCTCCCCCTCCTCCCTCGCTCTCGGTCTCGAAGGCGGGTAAGCAGGGTTGTCCACGGGCGGGCTCGACGATAGGAGGTAGGAGTGGGCGTGGGAGTGGTAGTACGAGGACGAGGCTGACGAGATTGAGGTGGTGATGTTGGAGGAGGAGGTGTCGAGGAGTAAAGCGTTCGGATCTGAGAACGGGCGACGACCGAGTCTTCTAGCGTTGGAGGTTGGGATGGGGATGGGAGGACCTGGGTGGGTAGTTGTGGTTGTGCGGTAGGTTGGGAGTGAGCGAGGAGCGGCGGAGCCGAAGGTGTTGACGATGGAGACGTCGATTCCGTTAACGATGTTTGGGATGGGATTGGTGTTGGTGGTGTTGCGAGTGTAGTTGGAGGAGGGGAAGGAGGTGTTGAGGATTGAGTGGGAGGCGGAGCGGGGGAGGTCCTGCGTGACGCGATGAGGAAGAAAAGGGGAACGAAAGAGGGCCAGTCGCGTCGTTCGTCTCTCTCTCTCTTTCGCCTCTTCTCCTCCCCGTCCCAACCGGACCAAGCGACCAGAAAAAGGTTTCGACTCACCACAAGCAACGTACTTCTCCTCCCCAAACCATTCTCCAACCTCCCACTCGTCTCCCTCGCTCTCCTCTGCGTCCCACTCCCCTCGCCAGCGGTCCTCCTACTCTCCTCAATGAACCTTACCATCTCCTCCCTCAACGCTTCCCTCTCCTCCTCCCCAGCCTCCTCCTCCCTCTCTTGGTCCCGTCCATCAACATCCCTATCCCTCACCGCCTGAGCAGCAGCAAGCTCCAGAACGTCTCTCTCCCTCTGCCTCAAATCGCGTTCGAACTGACTGCTGCTCCCCTCCATCGCGAGCAACTCCGAGCTCGTCGTCCTCCTCGACTCTTGTTCTCGATCTCGAGCGTGACCTTCCACGCGACGCTGGATGGAGCGGAGGTAGTCTGCTGAGGAGGCGGCGAGGAGGGCGTTGGCGTCGGAGGTGGATGCTCGAGGGGTGCGAGCAGGGGCGAAGCCGAAGGGTTCGAGGATGGTGTTGTTGGAGGGTCCTGAGGAGGTGGAAGGACGTTGGTCGGTGTCACGAGGGATACGGCGAGGGTTCCATGACTGGGAAGGTGCTGGGTTGGGGATGTTGGGATCTGCTGGTGGGGAGACCGTCGAAGTGGAGGACGACGCGGACGAGGACGAGCGAGGAGTAGGATCCGAGGACGAAGGGTTGGTTCCGGTGTTGACCAGTGGACTCGAATGTCTCGAAAGCTGTCTCCAGAGCAAGTCGATCTCTCTCGATCTCCTCTCGAGATGCTCCAGCGAAGGGAACGTCCCACCGACGGCTGCTGCTCTCTCCTCCCTCTCCAGTACAGCCCTCTCCCTCCTCGTCAGGTTCGACGGCTCGGACGGCACGGGAGCGGAATCGAAGACGGGACTGGTACTGAAGGGTAGTCGAATCCCTCCGTCGTCGCCTTCGTCCAACTCGGCTTCCTCGACGGCTCGTTCGCGTTGCCTTTCCTCCTCCCACCTCCTGAGATCCTCGTCGTCCCTTCGACGTCGCTCGCTTCCGAGAGCAGCGAGCGCTTCTCCTCGACTGAGGAAGCTAGCTCGGAGAGCTTCGACGCGTTCTCGCATGGCTGAGCGAGGAGGGAGGGTGGTGGGAGGAGGAACGGGAGCGAGAGGGGGAGTGGGTTCGTCGTCGTTGGGTGTTGCTGGGGAGCGAGGAGTGAGATGCGACGCTTGAAGACGAGGAGCCGTGAGGGAGGTTCGTCGAGTTGTTGAAGCTGATTCGGTGGTTGAGGAGGAGGAGGAGGGATTGTTGAGAAGGTGACGATCTCGATGTGCGAACCAGTGAGAGATGGAGGGGAAGGAGTCGGAGGGATGAGGAGTTCGAGTGATCTCTGAAGGATCCCTCCAGGGTTCCATTTGAGGACGATTGTTGGTGGTAGTATCGTTGTAGATGGGGAAGTTGATGCCCAGGTCTGAAGCGTTGAACCAGCGAGGCGACGAGCCCTCCCCCCCCTCCCTCTCCTCCCTCAAGTTCGGGTCCAGACCTGGTCGATCCTCCAAGCTCGTCGTACCACCATCAGCACCAGCGACGTTGAGACTTGACGACCTCCTCTCTGCTCGGGTTCGGGAAGCAAGAAGAGGTTCCTCCTCCGATCGTTGAGCGTTCGTTCTCGTCCTCGACTCGTCCTCCGGGACGATCCAGCTCGTCGAGTTCCACGGTCGCCTTGGAGGAGTAGCGGTAGGAGCGAGAGGAGGAGGGCTCCCTTCTCCCCAAGTCCAACTGACGTTTGAGCTCGTTCTGTTGATCCGACTCTGCAGCACTCGGTCCTGCTCGTGCTGGTACTCGGTCTGGACTCGGCGTTGTTCCGCCTCGTGCTGATCCTGCTCCTGTTGTCTCCTCTCCTGACTGCCGACGAGGGTGACGACCCCCCTCCTCGCTCTGTTGAGATCGAAAGGACGAGGAGTGGAAGGAGTGGGTGCTGGTACGAGTCCTCCCAGTCCGAGAGGGTAAGAACGACGAGTAGGAGGTTGAGGGGGAGCGGAGGAGGAGGACAAGGAGGCTGAAGTTGGGGTGAAGGTGGTTTGATGGAACCTCGGAGGAATCGGTCTGACTTGGAATCGACTAGAGGGAGGTGGAAGAGGGACATCGTTGGCTGGGGGGATGATGATGGTCGACGAGGGAGGGGAGACGAGGTTGGGGAGGCCTAGACCGAGAGGAGGGGGCGAGTCGGTTGAGTTCGGGGAGTGCGAAGATGAGCGAGGCAGTGAGGGTTCGTTGATGTTTGGAATCTAGGAGAGAGTAAGGGAAGATTTTCACGCGCAAGCAGAAAAAGGAGATAGAGTCAGCGAGAGTATATATACAAGGACGGAAGCGAAGGAGTCGTCCCAAGCTGAATCGAGCTGAACGATCCGTCCCATCCATCCTCCTCCCTTCCCATCCTTCCCACCTTCCTCCCTCCTTCCCCTCTACCTCCCCGCTCTCCAAACCACTCTCATCTTCTTCTCCACTCACCGGTTGGTTCTCGGCCTCTTGACCGACTGGCGGACGAAGCGATCTCCTCAACATATCCACAGCAGAAGCCAGCTCGTTCACGCTCTCCCCAAACGAAGCTCGACTGAGACTCAGTTCCTACGACCAGCCAAGGCGAAGGGTCAGTTCAAACGTTTGGGGTATGAGGGCGATGGAGAACTGCTCACGTGTAAAGATTCGTCCATGCTGAGAAGGAAGGAAAGGGCAGAGAGAGAGTTGGAGAGGAAGGACCAGGATCCCAAAGGGAGGAGCTCGAACCCAAGCTGATCACCCAACTGCGCTTGTTTCTTCTCAGCTCACTTCCGGCGGGTGAAAATTATATTCGAGGGGGCCAGAAGTCATCAAATCGAGGGAGAAGAGGGGTCGTGCAGAGTCGTGATTCGAGAGTGGTACAACGAGAGAATTGAGAGAGTCTACAGAAGGAACGAGCGAACGACGCGAGAGAGATCAGAGCAACTCGACTTCCACCTCGAACCCACACTCCTCACACCTCTTCAACCCCTCCTCCCTATGCATCGTGAAATCATGAACATGCTCAGCGTCCATTCGAGTTTGATAAGGGTTGTTCTTGGTCCGAGAACGAAGTCTGACCGAGTGAAACGAGAGGAGGTCAGCGCGTCGTCTCCCTCTCCCTCTCTCCCTCCCTTCCACCCACCCACCAAAAAACAACGAAAAGAGACGCTGCAACTCACAACCTCAGCCCCTTCTGAAACTTCCTCTCCTTCCTCTGTCTCTTCTCCCTCTCCCTAACCTCAAACTCCTCGTCCAACGCCTCAGGAGACCCCCACTTCTCGTACGCGTACGCTTCCACCTGCATCCTGAGGAAGAGCATCATGTTGCTGAACGTTCCACCGTGAGGGTTTCGCTTGAGGAGGTGAGGGAGGAGGTCGGGGTCTTTGAGTTCGTCTGGGCGAGGCGAAGAGGGGAGGGGAGGGAGGGACGCGTGAGTTGAGCTTGGAGAGCGAGTCGAGCGAGAACGAGAACGAGAGAAACAACGGGAGCGAGGGGACTCACCATCCGTAAGCAAGTAATCCTCCTTGCACTCCCCTTTGGTCAAAAGAGAGTACTTGTCCTCGTTGCTTCGTTTGCAGGAGGTACAGACGGAGACGCCAAAGACGTCGTGGAATTTGCGCTCGATCTCAACGGTGTTGCATTCCGCACAGCGAGGGCCGCGTTCGAGGTCGATTCCTGGTGGAGAGACCAGTCGGGAAGAGAGTCAGCTTGTGCTCGAGATACATACGAGACGAGGAAGGAGAAGGGACGAAGAGGAAAGGTGAGGTGAGACGTTTGACGCTCGACGTTCGACTCACCAGGCTCAAAAGCACCAGCTCCCCTCGCCTGCTCTCGTTCCTCCTTCCGTTTCTTCTCGATGGCAGCCTTCTCTCCTAGGTCGTCAGGGTCTTCGACGAGGAATCCTCCGCGGGAGTTGACCATCTGTACGAGCGAGAGGGAGGGAGGGAGGGAGGAGGGAAGGGAAGGGGAGGGAGAGTGACGTCAGGAAACGAGGCGAGAAGGAGACGACGTGAAAACCTTCCTTCGAGACGAGACCAGGGTGGGAGGGGTAAAGGAGAGCATACCGACCTTGGAGAGATCATAATCGAAGTACTTCCCCTGCGAAAAAGGCAAACGAAACGAAGTAAAGGAGTCAGCGTCGAGCTCACCAATCCCTTCCTCCCTTCCTCTTGCCCTCTCTCCCCTCCCCATCCCCACCCCCAACCACTTTCCCACTCACAAGACGTTTATCCGGCTCCAGCGGCAACAACTCTCCCTCCTTCTGTTTCCCAGCAGCGTTCCTACTCTCCTTCCCAGGCTGAGCGTTCAAAGCAGCCTTGCCACCTCCGTTCCGAGAAGGGGGGGAAGCGGATCGTCCTCGTTCCCGAGCTTGAGCGGACGCTCGGAGGGCGGTTTTGGCTTTCAGACGGTTGAGTTGAGCGAGGCGGGAGGATTCGGAGGACATTTGGGTGGGTGGAGGGAGAGATGGTTTGGGGAAGGGAGGAGGGGTGCCGGTGAGGGAGAGGGAGGGAGGGGTTCCGAGTTTGGAGGTGTGAGCGAAAGAAGAAAGAAAGCGAGGAAGAAATCCAAAGTCAAAGTTCTTGAGTCGTATCAGTCTGCTTTTCAGTGGTATGTCCAGAGTGTGGACGTCGGTGAATTAGCAGGTGGTGATGAACGAAGAAGCGAGATCAACCGAAGGTCGTTTTCTTCTCGTGCCGACGCGCTCGAGGTCCGAGGGAGTTCGACGAACGAACTTACATAGTGCGTAAGGACGGCAGGAGGGAAAGCAACGTAGGCCCAAAGAGGAGAAGAAGAACCGAATCGAAAGATAGAAGAAGAAGAAGCACACCGAGAGAGAGAGATATAAAAGAAAAGGGAAACAAAACAACAAACCGACCACGCGTCGTCTCACGTTTTGGCGCACTCTCCTGAACTCGAGCGAGCGTATCCTCGGATGCAAGAGGCTGGATTGGGGAAAGAGAGGGAGGAAATAAGTTGGTGAGCTCGAGCGATGAAGAAAGGACCGAGGGAAGCGAGCAAAAAGGAACCGACACAACAGACTCACCGACGACGACGACGCACTTCCCTCTCACGCACGCGACTTCGTTCGCTCCTGGGAGATCCGAGCAGTCGACGCCGGCTCCACCGATACATCCTCCACAAGAGCTGGAGAGCGGAGAGAAAGAAGGGAGAGGGGAGTCAGTGGGAAGGGCCGAGGGACGAAGGAAACGAAACGAGCTCTTGACGCGTCGAGTTGAGTCGAAGCGAAGCTTGTGTTCAACCCGAGCGAGACGAGGAGGGAGTGACGCGACTCACTTGAGGTTATCCTTGACGTTAATGCACTCGAAGACATCTCTGGAAGAGACAGGACAAGCCTGCTCTCCAATCGGACAGACCTTCCCTCCTCTGAAGATCGACTGCTCGATGTCGATTCGTCTCTTCTTCTTGTACGCTGGAGAAGGAATAGATGCAGGAGCACCGTTCTGAACGGGACACGCGTTGAAATAGGCCGCGTCAGTCAGAGCCGCTCCTCCGGTATAGACCTGGAAGAAAGTGGGGGGGGGGAAAGGGGAGGAAGAAGCAACGAGGTCAGCGAGCTCGCGAGAGAAAGCGAGGCTGTCTTGCGAAGAAGATAGGAAACTCACGCAGGTAGAATCTCCTGCCTGGAAATCGAGTTGAGAAGAGGGAAGGGGAGAGGGGGAGGGGAGGATGGTCGAAAACCAAAAGAGGTGTCAGCTTTGATCTGCGACGAAAGCCTCAGTCTTCCTCGACGAACCTCGACGTAGCCTGGCGTTCCGGAGCAGCGATTCAGCATCCCTTGAGTCCATTCTGAGCCGAAGTTTGTGAATCCGGTGCATGGCGAGGCAGGATAGCTGGCGGATGGTGAAAGGTCAGCGTTGGGGCGTCAGTGCTAGTCCGTTTTTCGTCGCCTGAGTGGGGAAATAAGGATGGCTGCACTCACGAGGTGTAGGTCTGGCAATATCCTCCCGGGTTGGAGTAGATCCAGCCCATGCACTGCCTGCTTTCGCAATGGGCGATACAAAGAGCAAGGGTTCCTTGAAATCCACCGTCTCGTCCGCTGTCGCCCGTCCCTCCCCAAGATGAAGAGAGATGGAAATTGTCGAAAGTCACGTAGGTCGCTGCTTTGACGCTGGGAGAGTGGATGAGGAGGAGGAGGGGGAGGAGGGAGGCGAAGATGGGAAGCATCGCGAGTGAAGCGAGGAGGACGGACGCGAGGGGAGGGGAGGCGAGCGGAGGGGAGGGAAGGGAGGGTAGGCGAAGCGAGGGGAGGGAAGGGAGGCGAGGCGAGGGAAGGAAGGGCGATGTAGGACTGGGTAGTGAAGATGAAGATGTAATGGAGGAGAAGAAAATGGATGGAGGGACAGCTGGTGGGAGGTAGGTTGGAGCAACAACGGAAGGGGAGGGTGAACAAGCCGGTTTGGTGAAAACAAACGCGTTCGGGAGTGAACTTTGTTGTCGGCTCATCACCAAGGCTCTCGCAGCCTTGTTCCGCTAGAGCTGACTGGTCACTGAACCGACTCGATCGCAGAATGAACCTAATGAAGTGGGATTCCGACTTCCGAAGCAAGGAGGACGGGAGAGGTCAAGGGTTTGGAGACGAGGAGGAGGTGGGAGGGGCGTGCGTCGAGATGGGTTTGCTGTGAGGTGAGGGAGGGAAGTCGGGTCCGATTTCTAAGGCAGAGGTGAGGTTACGTTCGAGGATCTCCCGAGGAAGGTCTGAGGGCATGCTAGTGGCTGGAGGGTAGGAGGAAAGCAAGCGAGACTAAAGGAGGGCGAAGCGTTCGACAAACCCACGCGGATCGAGAGATAGACGATAGAGCGTGCGTTCTTCTCGCTTCTTGCTCGTCTTACTGGTACACGGGTAGATTTTCATCTGATTCAGAAGAGCGAGGAGAGTCAGATCGAGCTAAGGGAAGGAAGACAAGCAGAGAAGTGAAGGACGAACCAAATCTCAAGCTCACAACCGGACGAGCTCGTTCTCGTCCCTACCAAACTTCTCCCCCCAAGCCTTGATGCCACCAGTGAGGACAAGAGCTTTACTACCAGTCTCCTGCTTCGAATCCAGAAGATCTTGGTACCAACCTGTCGAGAAGAGGGAGAGGAGAGTGCGATGTCGATTCAGCCCAAAGCGGCGAAGAGCGAGCGAGAAACGAGATGAGCTCACCAGCACAACGAGGCCCTCGTCCGGCTGAGGAACCGCAGTGGAAGATGACGAGGGGGATCCTGGGGACGACAGAGTAAGAGAGGGAAGGGTCAGCTTAGGGCGGGAAGAAGAGGTCGAGGAGAGAGATGGACGAGGAGGGGATCGAAGAGAGCAGATCGACGAAAACGAGCCAGCTCACCTTGAAAGGATGGGGAAGAGCGAGGGAAGGGTCTGATAGAAGGTGTGAGCTGGGAGGTTGATGGCTGATGGAATCAGGAAGTCGTTGGGAGCCTGAAGAACGAACCAAAGGGAGAAGAAGGAGTCAGAAGGAAGGAACGTCTCGAGCTCAACACGGCCCTCCCCTCCCTCCCTTGATGAAACTGACCTCGATATCGGCTCTTCGAACGTCAACGACGATCCAATCCACTCCTCGAGCCATCTGCCCAGCCTTCTCGTTCTCCAGTAGCAGGTGAAGCTCGTCGATAGAGATCTGACCAGGTGTCGAGGTCGGAACGGGGAGGTGAGCGAACCAAGATGGGGGAGACGGAGAGGCGGCTTCCACGGCTGCTGCTTTGGCTGCTGCTGCGAGGTTCGAGGTGGGAGGAGTGGACATAGAAGCAGGTGGAGTGGGGAAGGAGAAGAAGGCGTGCGGTGCTGATGGTTGCCAGCCAAAGAGGTCAAGCGAAAAAAGGGAGCTCATGAGGAGTCGCGAATTCGAGCTCGACTTTGAGTTTCCTTCGATCCTCTGGATTGGGTAAAATTTCAAGCCGGACGAGAGAGAGAGAGTGAGCATGCATGCTAGAGAGAACTGAGAAGGGAGTGGATGATGTAAGACAGGTAAAGAGGCAGAAGGAAGCGAGCAAAGTCTAGCGAGAGAGAAAACCGAACCGAGGGACCAGAATGGACGACACGAGAGAACCGAAGGAAAAAGGAACAAGGGCAAGAGAAAGAGGGCGTAAGCTATAGAGAGGTCTGGGGTCGTGAAGTTCGTGAAGAGTGAGGAACTGCTACAGTGGAAAGGAAGGAGAATCCTACGACGAAGACGCGATTTTGGCCAGAAGATTGTCGATGCGATACGGCTTTCAAAGACGAAGAACGAGAGGGTAGGTCAGCACGACGAAGGCGAGGAAGACGCTGAGTGGTGATGCGTGCGAACCTTGGTGATAACATCCTGAAGTCGGAAGGGCGAGGAGCGTCAGCGAGGGGAGCGGGACGAAAGAGAAGGGGGAGAGCGCGACTCACGTCCATTCCTGCTTCAAGACAAGAGGTGACCTGTAGGTCTTGACTGAAGGAGAGCAGAGGCGCAGAAAGGTCAGCGAGGGAGTATACCGAAGACGAGAAGGATAAGAGGAACTGACGCGTTGCCTGAAGTGGAGAGAAATGACGAAAGGCGAAGGTCAGTTTCGTCGAGTCTAGTAGAGTCGCGTTCGTTCGTCGCTCTTTCACTCACCAGTGAGCCCGAAGATGTGCGAGCGGCAGCTCAGTTCTCCCTCCGCCTCCATAGAGCGAATCGCTTTCGTAGCCGTGATCCCATCCATGACGGGCATGCTGCAGAAGGGCGAAGAGGAGAAGGTCAGCGACGCGTTGGATCTCGTCCTCTCCGCTCGAACCAAAGAGGAGGGAACTGACTTGACGTCCATGAGGATGCAGTTGAAAGGAGTCTTTCCTTCAGAACGAGAAGCTCGGAGGCGATCGATTCCTTCTTGACCATCGGAAGCGACTGGAATGGAAATAGGGAGAGGTTCAGTTCGAGAGACGAAGACGAGTTCGAAGAAAGAAACTTACGTTCGCAAGTTAATCCTGCCTTCGAAAGTTGTCGAACCAGGACCTTCTGATTGATCGCATTATCCTCCACAACGAGAACGTGTAAGGACCGAGCTGAGACGGAGGCCGTGGCAGGCACTCCATAGCGGACGACCGGTCTCGTTTGAACTTCTTGCGAGGGAGTTTCGACCTGTATGAAGAAGCGGAAGGTCGAGCCTTTTCCGGGTTCCGAAGCGACCTCGATCTTCCCTCCCATAAGCTCGACGAGCATTCGGCAGACGAACTGAAGGAAGAAAGGTCGAGTCGAGTCGCGTCAGCATTCGAGAGCTCGAAAGAAGAAGGCAGGAGAGGAACGCACAAGTCCTAGTCCGGAACCTCCGAACGATTGAGTCGGCGCTTGGGAAGCCTGGCTGAACCTCTTGAAAAGGAGAGAAAGGTCGTGTTCCGTCAAGCCAGGTCTGAAAAAGAGAGGGAAACGAAAGAGGGGAAGAGGGTCAGTTCGTCGCGTCAAAGAGCGAGAAGCAGGGAGAACTGACCCAGTATCCTCGATCGAACCGTAGAGGAAGTATGGAGAGTGAGGAGGCGGTAGAGAAGGTGGGTGGTAGTCGATCGGAGGTGGAAGGCACGAGTCGTCGTCGGGACTGGATTGACGGACTTCCAACGAGATGTGGATCTCTCGTTTGGGAGCTGCTGCAGTAAATCGAATGGCGTTGGAGAGAAGGCTGGGGAATGATAACGAGAGGGTTAATTAGCTCGACAATTATTTCTCATGCCTCTTCTCGCATTCTCGACTCACTTGACGAAGATTTGAGAGAGGCGAGTCGGGTCGGTTGAGAAGACCGTGAGTCCGTCGCGAGCGAGGGCCTTGAGCTGAGGTCCGAGCTCCAGCGAAAGAGTGATGTGCTTCTGACGACACTCGACGGAGAACGTCGATACGCTGAAGTTAAGAAGAGAGGAGGGAAGAAGACGCGTCAGCGAGAGCGAATTGGGGACTCAAAGACGAGATCTCACATTCGTTCCGACTCCAAGGCAAGCTCGCACGGGACAGAGGAGATCTTGAGAGTGTTGACTGCGGCCTTCCCCATCGAAAGGACCTACGAAAGAAGGAACAGCGATCGTCAGCGAGCAGTCCCTCGCGGGAGTGGACGACAGACGCGTCGAAAGCGGACTCACATCGTTCGAGATCCGCTCCTGAGTCTGAGCCATCTCCCAGATCATGTCGAGAGCTTCCAGATCCTCCGAGATCAGGTTGAGAAGAGCGTCGTTGGGAGTCTGAGAGGAGGGACAAGGATGTGTGAGTTGACGAAACGAGTGCTCGCGTCGATGGACGAAGGAATCGAGGCTCACGTAGGGCTTCTTCTGATCCAGCGAGGCTTGGAGCTCGTCCTTGAGGAAGCTGAGGTTTCCCTTGCAGAGAGAGGTGCATTGAACTGAGGCGACCGAAAGGAATCGAAGTCAGCACCAACGCGAGGCGACGGCGAGCTCTCGAATCCTTATCCCTCCTCCCTCGTCCACTCACGGATCGCCGAGACAGGATTCCGAAGTTCGTGCGAGATGACGGAAACGAGGAACTCTTGATGCCGACTGAGGCGGAAAAGAAAAGAGTCGAGGATGAGCGAGAGCGATCTCGAACGAGATGGACGAGAACGAAACGCACCGAGCCTCCTCCGCGTCTTCGGCTCTCTTCCGCTGATGAGCCTCCTCCTGCCGCTCGAGGTTCTTGCGATCGGTCACGTCCGTCTGAAAAAGAGGGCGGAGGAGAAAGGAGAGGTGAGATCGGACGCGAAAGAGAAAGAAAAAGGAGATCGAAGGAGTCAGTGAATGGAGAGCGTTCAACGAACAGATCGCCTCGAATGGACTTACGAGCATGCAAATAGTGACTCCTCCATCATCGGCCTCGAAGGACTGAGCCCAGGTTGAGCGTCCGTTCGACCAGTTGAGAGCGAGTCCTCCTTGAACGATGTCGGCGAGCGACGTGACCGGTTCCTCGTCTGTCCCTCGAGGAGCGAGAGAGTAGGCCCATTTGGAGAGAGGACGATCCAAAGGTAGGCCAGTCATCCGATACCAGGAGTCGTTGGCGTCTGAGAAGCAAAAAAATAATGGGTCAGCATCGAGACTCAGCGATCGCGTCGTTACAGACTCAGGATGGTCGTCGAAGCCCGAGAGAGGACGTACAATACATGGTTCCGTCCGGATGAAGCTTGGCAATTCCAACGGGACTTTGAGAGATGAGAAGGTGGCTGCCAGGGAAAGAAGGGAGTGAAGGAGATTGGGTCAGCGTCGCGTCGAAGCTCACTGGTCGCTCTCCACCCCTCAAAATCCCCCAAATCTCACGCTCTCCACCTCGCCTCGAAAAGGGAAGGTAGGCGAAGGGACTCACTTTGCCTTGAGCTGCTCGTTGAACTTGGTCTCGAGCTCGATCTTCCTCTTCCCGAGCTGCATCTGGAGGTGACCTCGAGCGACCAACTCGTTCGCCGAGAAAGGCTTCGGAAGGTAGTCTTCTGCACCAGCCAGAAGTCCGTTGACTCGTTCCTCGTCTCCTGCTCTGGCGGTGAGGATGATGAAGGGGATCGAAGCGGTCTTGGGGTTCGCTCGAATCGCAGAGAGGAGTTGATAGCCGTCCTGTGGGCGAGGCAGAAAGAAACGCGTCAAGGTTAGTTCGACAAAGCAAACACGCTCTGAGACCAGCTCTTGGGATCGAGAGCCCGTAGTCGCACTCAAGGATCGACGTACCATACGAGGCATAGAAACGTCACTGATGAGGAGGTCGATACGATTCTCGAGCGCTCGTTCGAAGCCCTCCTCTCCGTCGGAAGCTTGGATAACGTTGCAGTGGGGAGACAGGATTCCGACGAGGTAGGCTCGCATATCGGCGGAGTCGTCTGGGGAAAACGGAAGAGCTGGGTCAGCGCGAGAAGACGGGACGGGAGACGAGACACGCACCGACGATGAGGATGGTGTCGTTCCTGTTTTCGAACGACGAGGAAAAGTCAGTCGCGCGCCGAGAAGGATTGATCGTACACGGAACCTTACTTACCGGCTCCACAGCAACGACGAGATCGTCTGTACTCCCTCGATCCCAGAAAGACCGGAGTCGCTCTGGGAGCGCTGAGACGAAGAACCCTTGCCCGACCTCTCCCAGAGTCCAGCCTCCTCGACGATTCCCTTCGCGTAGCTGCTGCCTCCGGTGCTGGCGTCTGGTGTGTCGTCGACTTGATCCGGTGGGAGATGGTCCTTTCCGAAGGGGAGGAGGACGGTGAACGTCGAACCCGAGCCCCCATCCGAGGACTCGTCGGCCGTCCGACTCGAGACGAGGATTTGAGCTCCATGGAGATGGACGAGTTCCGAGGTAAGGGAGAGACCGATTCCTGTTACCAGGAGAGTGAGAATGATTGGTCAGCGACAGCTTTGATCGAAAGGAAACTGTCGGGGACCACTCACCAGTTCCTTCGTGTGATCTTGCTTGGCTCTGAACTCTATGGAACCGCTCGAAGATGAGGGCGATCTCCTCCGATGGAATTCCGACTCCTGTAAAAGCAAAGGAGGAAGAAGAGTTCAAGACTGACCTCGGGAGGACGCGGCGAGACGAGACGAAGGCGGACGCTTCGAGCTCGAGAGCATGCGACGAGACGAAGCGAACGGCAACGAACCGGTGTCGCTGACTTCGAAACTGGCGTGTCCTGATTTGAGATATGAGACCTTGACGGTAATAGCTCCCTCGATGGAGTACTTGTAGGCGTTACTGGGAAGGGAAGCGAGGGAGAAGACGAGGTGAGCTGGCGACGCGATTGGCAGAAAAAGGGCAGAGAGAACGGACCTGAGCAGGTTGAAGACTGCAGAAGAGAAGGAAGTTATATTCAGCGAGAGAAATCGAGTGCGAGAGGCAAAGGAGTTGTGATGCTAACCGATCTTTTCCATGAGATCGCGATCCAAGTAGATGAGACGTCCAGCTGTTTGCTCGCACTCGACGGTGAAGGAAATCTTCCCTTTCTCGATGGCAGGTCTAAATCGATGAGAGGCAACGAGTCAGTCATTAGGTGAGGGCTTCGAGGGGACGAGCTGGAACTGACCTGAAGAGAGAAGCGAGATCCTCGATGAGCAAGGAGAGGTCGAGAGGACGAAACAAGCCCTTCAGCTTTCCGTTCTCGAGTGCTGCGAAGTTCAGAAGACTCTCGACCTGATGTGGAAGATGATGAAAGCAAGAGATTAGCCAAGGTTCGAGGGCAAAGGGAGAGACTGGAAAGAACGAACCATCCGAGCAAGCCTCGCCGCGTTCCTCGTCGCGATCTGGAACAGCTTTCGCCTTCCTTGCGAGGGTTCCGAGTTGGCGAGATCGTTCAGAGGACCTTGGATGAGAGTCAGCGGGGTCTTGAGTTCGTGAGAGACCCTATCAAAGAGAAGGAGAGTGGTGAAAGGAAGGGGCGGAGGGTCAATCGACGGCTCGCACTCGCTGGGTCGTCGGGAGCGAGGAACGTCTCAAGCTCAAACGATCGTCTTCGAGAGCGAAGCGGGACTTACGAAGTGAAGAACTGCGTTTTCTGACGATCCAAATCCTCCAGCTGCTTCGCTCGCTTCTGCTCCGTCTCGAAAGAGGCGATCCCCTTGAGCGTCGCACGAAGTTGGGTCCTGGAACGGAGGAGGAGGGGAAGGAGGTCAGCTCGAGAGAGAGGGAAACGCGATTTGGTTGAGTTCGAGCTCACTGGATATCCTGCACGAAGTCACAGTAGTCCTCGTCGTAGGCTCGTCGAGTGTTGAGTCCGAGAACGAGGAAAGCGAGACGACCCTGAGAGTAGTCCGGTGAGATGGGAATGACGACGGCTGAGGTGGGAGCCTGTCGAGGTGGAGATAAAGAAGACGTGTCGTCAGGAGGTATTCCACGTGAGGCACCGAAATGAAGCGCAGAAGGTCGAAACGAGACGAGAGGACACGACTCACCTCTCCCCAGCTTCGATATTCGAGAGCGTCGACGAGCTCGGGCTCCAACTTTCCCATGTAGACGGGAGAGCGAGTCATGAAAGCTTCTCGGAAAGGCCAGGGAGATCCGAGCTTTCCAGAAGCATCCTCGAGGTCGGGCGCATCCGGTGAGACGAACGTCGAGTCAAAGGGACGATGATTAAGATGAAGGACGCGAGGAGCCGAGGGATGTCCATCTGAGAAGGGAAAGCGAGGTCAGGATGCAGCGAGGGTCGAGGATCGAGGGTCGGAAGGCGAAAGAGAGAGGAGACGAGACGAACAAGGTACGCCGACCGTTCCAGCGAGACTGAGGCGCGAAAAACGAAGTGGGGAGAGAAGGGTTCAGCGACCGAGCGAGATGAACGAGGGAGACGGAAGAGACTGAAGAAACGCACGTAAGAGCCACGTCCGGCGAGTCGGTGCCCGTCAGGACTTCTTGAGCGTAAGGATGGAGAAGAAACCCACAAGAGTCAGCAGAGGAACGGCGAAGTGATGAGCCGAGGACGAACCTATCTCCTTGCAGTTGTATAGGTAGGCGAAGCTGAAATCCGACGAGTTCTGTTCCAGTGCTCGGAGAATCCCTTCACTGAACTCTCCGATGGATCGAGCCGAGGCTGTTCGCAAAGAAAGATCACGAAGAGAGAGCAGAGACCGCTGTCTCAAAACGACGGAGGTGGTCTCTGTAGAGTTGATGATAAGCTGTACGAGGAAAGGAAAGGAGGTCAGCGAGAAGAGAAACCGAGGACTTTGCGACGCGTCGAGTCGATTCACTCACACCTCCGTTCGTGCCGTCTTCCGTCTGGATCGGCGACCACCTCCACGAATGGTACGATTCCTCATCAAGGCCGTTTCCTCGATCGAGGAACATGAGATCTGAGAGAAAGGAAAGGAAGAAAAGGAGGTCAACGAGAGTCGACGTCGCGTCTCGTCTCCGAAAGCAAGCGAGCTCACCGTTGTCCTTCTTGACCGACTTCCCCTCCCCGATAACCATATCAGCGAGCTTCGAGTACTCCGCCCAGAGCTGTAGAGAGGAAAAAACGAAGTCAGCTCTCCGTCGAGATCCCCTGTAGCTGAGCCAAAGGCGCGGAGGTCAAGAAGGATGGGAAGAATGACGAGAGATGATGTTGTAGATACGGGTGCATCGAGCTCTCCTCTCACCTCTCCCCATGCGATGGAAGCAGGTTGTCCGAACTGAGCAGGATGTTTTGATCCGATGGTGGCGATGTACCTGTAGGAGATGAGGATCGAAGGTCAGCGTCGACGAGGACAGCGCCGGAGGGAGGAAAGGAGGAGCTCACGCGTCGCTGGAACGAAGCGAGGACGAGAACGACGAGCGGTCAGCTAAGGGAGAAAGAAGCGAGAGCGGGACAAAGCGAAGAGTTGCGCACTTGTAAATCACAGTTCGTTGAGCTCCCCACCTGCAAAACTGAAGAGGTCAGTCTGCCGGCAACTAAAAGCTGCGAAAGCTAGAGAAGGACGAACCAGATGACTGCCTCGTTGGGAGTCTTCATGAGAATCGATATAGCCTGTAACAGATAATAGAGAAGAAGGTCAGCTCGCGTCCTCGAAAGACTGAGAAGCGAAAAGAAAAGGGAGAGAGACGCGTCGCGAAAAGGAGGGAGGGGAGACGAACAGTTCTTAACGATCCAGGCCAATGAGACCTCGGTCCCAGCTCCGTCTTCGACCAATCCGTCGACTCTAGCAGATCCTGACAAGCAATCACCCTCTCCTCTCCATCGTAAAGACTATCTCGATCTCCAGCCGCACTCGTCTCGTCCTCCTCGATGATCGCTCCCGACATCCCTTCGATTCCCATCCCAGCTCCTCCACTGAACCCCGAGTTCCCAGAGAACTGAGACCTCCCAGCGTAGGACGATCTGCTCATCTTGGACATGAACGATCCCGTCGCAGAGCCAGGTCTCGAGTTCGCCGCCGGCGGGTACTCGTTTTGTGGGGAGGAGGAGGGAACGAACTTGTCCTCGACGATGACTCCCTGGTCGGACGAGTGGATGGAGCCGCTTTCGCGTCGTTGGTAGGCGATGGAGGAGTGGGGAGCTTGGTGTTGCTGGTTGGAGGAAGGTTGAGCGCCTCTCGAAACGTATTTTTTGGGAGGGGGATGGAGGTGAAGGACGAGGTAGGAGGGGTGGGAGGAAGGGACCTGAGATGATGGGAGAAGAGGCAGCGATGATGATAAAAGAGTCAGCTTCTGGTGCACGTCATTCTATACGAACAACGGAGGGAGGCAAGAGTGAAGCAGGCGAGGAAAGAGGAGGGAGGAGCAGCGGCCCCAAGACGCCTTCGAGGTAGGCTCGATCGTCGAGCTCAAGCTGTCTCGCTCCCTCCCTTCTGCTCTCCCAGGGTTGAAGGATTGCAAAGGAGCTGAGCTGATACGATAGGAAGGAGTGTATGACTCACTAGTAGAGCCTGATAAGATCGTCTCTTTGCCCAGGAAGGCTGGAAGAGCACGAGTTCGAAGAAGTCCTCCGACTCTCCGAAGAAGGACTGAACACTTCCCTCGTCCTCGCCATCGTCTTGATCCTTGTTGAGGTCGTCCAGGGGCACGACGTCTCTGGAAGCGATGAGAGCTTTGAGGGATTCTTGCTCTTGTTCGTCCAAGCAGCCTTCGAGCGAAGAACCTAGCGAGTTGGCGGCTGCTGGATTCGACCAGACCGACTTGAGGGACGGCGAGGAGGAGGAGGAGAGCCGAGGAGAGCGAAGGAGGAAAGCGGGATGGGGATGTGCTTGGAGGTAGGGTAGAAGCTGTAGGTCAGACGAACAAGGAGGAGAAAGAGAAGACAGAGACGACCTGTTAGCAAGCTGGAAGGAAGGAGAGGAAAGACAGAAGAGAGAGAAGGGAGGCAAGCTCACACTGATCGTGTCGAACTCAGGGTCAAGCTCCAGGTGGTGAACGGTGTCGTTCCTGTCGAGCGGAGGTCTCGACGGTGACTGGAAGACGCCCATGGCTCTGGGAGGTAAGGTCATGGAAGTTTCCGATGAAGGAGGGGGGGGGAGAGTAGAGCTCAAGGAGGGACCGAGGGAAGGAAGGGAAGCGGGGCGAGGGAAGGTTGAGAGCCAAACAACGAGCGCGAGAGGTTCGTTTTCCTGAGGGAGGGGTTTGTCAAGAGAGAGAGAAGGGTCGAGGTTGATCTGGCTGAATGAGGTGGGTGCAGGAGGAGGAGGACGAGGCGTCTTTCGCCTCTGAGCTGAGCGTTGGGAGGAAAGGAGGGGAAAGCATCATCAAACTCGAAAGCGGGTAGCCCTTCCTTTTGGGTCCGAGCTCGCCTTATTTTTTCTCGAAAACCTGACAGAACATGGAACCTCGTCAAGGCGTACGTAGGTGCAAGGAGCATCGCAGAAAAAATGTCAGGTTTTCCTCCAGTGTCCTAGATTAAACACCGACGAAACCCCCCCTCCATTGACTCGCCGAGAAACGTCACCGAACGAAGGTGATGAAAGATCAATCAAGGAGCCCTCTCGATATCTACGGGGAAGAGCCTGCTTCCGAGCACGTACTCCCACCTTCGGACTGGTGAAACTTCCTGTCGAGGGAAGAAAGAAGCAGGGAGGACGGAGGACGAAGATCTGCGACGCGTCGTCTCGAACGAGTCGAACGACCCCCGTCCCTTTTCGACGGTCGAGGCAGGAAAGATCTGCGAGAAGCGAGAGGACCGCACCCTCCGGAAATTGCTCTCTATACACCGCTCTCCATGCCCGTGGGAAAAGACCGACAGATTCGGTTCCCCCAGCAGCCCCCGTTGGCCTTTTCATCAAGCTTCGAGGGAACACGATGACCAGGTCGAGGAGGAGAAGAGAGCAGGACGAGCTGATAGATTCGTAGAGTCGTGTGAGCGCACGATGAAGGTCTAGGTACCATAGAGGGTATGCTGCTCGGATCGAAGCTTTTCGACCGGATGGGTTGGTGTGCGACGACCAGCTCGGATGTAAAAAAGGAAAACAAGCGATCGCGTCGTTCACTCTTCCCCGACCGTTTCTTTGGGTTCACCCTCCTCCCCGCCGCCCTCGATTTCTGCCCCCCTCCTCCCCCTTCTCGTGTCCGAAGATCGAGCTCGTCTTCTTGAGCTCAACGAAAAGAGGCAAGGGCTTGCTTGCTTGCTCTTCTCCAACCACCAAGCAGCCAAACAACCACTCAACGCGACTTCTCTCTACCTCAATCCTTCGCTATCTCCCCAACCCTCTTCAACCTCAACATGTCCTCCTCTCCCTCCTCTTCATCCTCCCAGAACCTCGGCGGCGCTCCCTCCTTCGATGGGCTGAGTCTCTCAAGCTCCGATTCGGCCTCTTCCTCATCGAGCGACATGACTCTTCGTGACTACCAGAGTGAGTAGGCCTACTAGCACATCCGTCCGTCTCTCGAGCTTGCCTTCCTCTCTCTCGCTGACCCCTCGAACCCTCGTCTTTTTGTCTCGAACAGCCGAGATGCAAGAGTGAGCCCGCTGTCTCGTCTCGCGACGACGATCTCTTTTCATCCCTTTCCTCACTGACCTTCATCGCCCTCTTTCTCAGCTACCACCGAGGACTCTGGAAGGAAGCTTCGTACAAGCAGGACCTCAAGAACCTCAAACCTCAAGAAGGAGCTCAGGGTTCGAAACGCTTGATTTGGTGAGCTCCGTCGTCCGACCTCTCTTTCACTGGCCCCCGCCGCGTCGATGGTCGAGCTCATGCCCTTCTCTCGTTTTTCCAGAGCGCTTCCTACTCCAACTTCGTTCTGATCTCGCCCACTTACTTACTCCACTTGCCTACACAACTTTAGACGGTGATCTCACTCAGATTCTCGATCCTCGTCTTCGTTTCACTTTCACTTTCTTGTTTCGCTTGGTCCCGTTTCGTCCGCTTTCTTCCCTGCTTGTTTCTCCCTTCTCTCGCACCTCTTCTACGTAAGTATATCATGTCCCTTGTATCCTCTTTGAGCTTGACGAAAACCTGCAAGCCGAAGGTTTTGTGAGAGCTCGCACGAATGAACGCGCCCCTTTCCCCGACGACTCTTCGAGGACCTCGACCTTTTTTAATCACTCACCCTCATCACCGATGATCTTCTCTCATCGACGAGCTGATCGGGTCTCTTCGTTATCAGGCCTTTGAACTCAACGGGTTGGAGTCCATGCGTGGGAGGCGTGCGCACGTCGCTCTGGCGAAGAAAGGTTGGGTGACGAGACGCGTCACGACTTCCTTTGGCTTCCTCTCCGAGGTTAAGCCTGAACCCGAGGGGAGCAGTGAGCCAGTAGGGCTCACCAACTAGGAGGATGTAGCGAGAAAGAGAAGGGAGACCTGTAAGTAAATGGAACTTGATGAAGGGACAAAAGCAAGGCGAGCTTGACTCGACTACTGATCGGTGCTCATCCTCACCTTCCCTCGTCTCTCGCCCCAACTTGAGCTCGCCGCTTGTCGTCGATGGGTGAGATCTTCAAGGGCGGGCCTCGTTTTTAATTCAAGGAATGACGAGCACCGTCGAGGACCTCAACTTTTTCAACCAAGTTCGTGCGAGCTCGACTAGATACTGAACGAAGCTTTCTCTCCTCTGCTATTCACGCCCTTGGACCCAAATATCGTATTCTCTCTCTGTGCGGTCTTCGATACTCGCCGGCGATGTACTCTACAAGGAGGAATAAAACGAAGAGCTCGACGCGTCGTCGTCGTCACTTCTCAACGTTTACCGTTTTCTTCCTCTCTCTTTCACTTTCTCCCGCCTACTGCTTGCACGTCGACGGAAGCTGCTGTTATCCGATACCCGCATCAATCCAAAGTGAATTTCTGATCCTTCAACACCTCCTTCACCCTCTTCACCGTCTCGCCCACCTTCGAGCTTGTCCCCTTCAAGACCAACGCGTCCCTCCTTCCTTCATACGATTCCAGCACGGCTTTGACTTGCTGTTCGATGTAGCTGAGGGGTGGTTGAATGTCCGTCATCGAAGGGTGGAGGGAGTTCTGTGAACGAACGAGCGAGAAACAAAAGAAGACGCGTCGAGAACGAGCGAAGAGGTCAGCCATTGTTCGACTACTCGAACGGGGGGAGACAAAGAAAGCGAAAGGGAGAGAGAGAGAGAGAGAGAGAGCTAAAGACTTACCTCGACTCCCCACCTGACACACTCCCAGAACTCCTCCCAGCCCCAGCCCGAGTCCCTCTTCACGAGCTCCTGGACTTCATGAACCCACTCGATCTCCCAAGCTTCCAGCTCGCCTCGCTCTCGCGCCTGGTCCCGGGACTCGATGAGCGTCCGTTGGTGCTGAAGAAGGAGGATGTCCTTGATGTCGGAGATGGATTCCTCGCAGGCTGAGATGTCGTCGACGAGAGTTTGGTAGACGCGAAGGAGGGAGGTTGAGTTGAGCCAGTTGTGGTTGAGGGAGAGGACGGGTTCGGTTGGAGAGGTCGAAGACGAGAGGTTCTCGACTTGATCTATCGATCACGAAGACGAGCCGGCGAGAGAAAAGAAAGAGCGATGCGTCAGAAGGGAGAGGACGAGGGAGTGGGAAGAAAGAGGCTTTGAGCGACGGGACTCACGATACCAGCCTCCCGGAACGAAAATCGTCTCTCCCTCCTCCTGAATCACCACCAGCTTCTCTCTCCCCACTTCCTCCCACTTCTTGAACACCGAAGGATCGACTTGTCTGACGTCCGAGATGAGCTGCGAGCGAGGGAGGTCGGGGAAGCGACGAAGGAGGTGGGAGTGCGAGGGAGGGAAGAGGGTCCATTTCTTGCGACCTAGGAGGTTGGTCGAGAAGGAGTTGGAGGAGTAGACGTCTCGGTGGAGGTGAGTGGTGGTGTTAGGTGCTCCGAGGTACTGGGAGAGGCGAGGGGTTGTGAGCTTCACGTGTCGTCGAAAACGAAAGAACGAGGCGAGCGAAGAGGCAAGAATTCGACTCACCACGAACCGAAAGTCGTCTTGCTTCCCCAGAGAACGATACCACCCGTTCAGCCAGTCGTCCTTGAACATCTCTGGAGTCTCGTAGAAGGGGTCACCTCCGGATCTCTCGACGAGAAGAGCGAGATGGCAATCCCTCACGTACAGCCCTCGACCTTCCTCCTTCCCTTCCTCCCACAGATCGAGAACCTCCTGAAGACTCCTCTCCTCGCAGACGGTAGAGGCCTCTCCTTCTGAGAGCTCGAGCGAGCTTGAAGGACGATGGACGGAGACGGGCGAGGAACCTTGGAGAGCGAGGAGGTGAGAGGAGTTGATTCGAGAGGAGGAGGGTGATGAGGAGTTGAGGGGTAGGAGGAACGTCGAGAAGCATGCCCAGGAGGAGGTGAGTCGGGGGGAGAAGATGCAAGGGGTGTTGGGGAGAAGGTGGTGGAGCTGGCAAGGGGAGAAGCAGCGGGGAGGGAAGACGAGGGAGGGAGGGAAGGTGAGCTCGACGAAGAGAGTTGAAGGAGCTGAACCATGCGAGGATGGGACGAACGAGGAAGTCATGATAACTGAACGGATATTCCAGGTAGATTAGAGGGTTGGAATCCATGTTGGAGGTCTGCGATGTCTCTGCTAGTAGAGAGAAGGGGAGTCGTCGAGGTCGAGCGTCGAATGATCTTCGTTGAGCTTCCTTCCTTTTGGTTTCTTCGTCCTCACTCGGTCTCGTAGAGGTTGATATCTAGAGCGTCCGAGGGCAGCAATCGTTTGACCACCTCTTTGTTTCCTAAATTGCTGTGCGAGAACTAGAAGTTCTTCGATGGCGAGCGTTGGCAGCAAAGAAGGAAGTCGAGCTCGAGCTCACCAAATCGTTACTCCTTCTGCCGTCTTCCTTTTCGAGATGTGATCCGCTCGCTTTTCTCCAACTTCAGAGTCAAGAGCGTTATATCAGAGCGTTGTATACCTTACTAGAGTGTTCGTTACGATCGTATGTGATTGCGAAAGGAAAAAAAGCGAGAGGAGACTGAGTGAAAACTAAAGATCTTGGTCGCACTCCTGCACCCCAACCTCCTTCCCCTCGCCCACCCACTTCACGATCTCCTCCCTCTCGTGCTCCATCCCCAGAGTGACTCCTCCCAAATCCCCCATCATCCCGTACCCTCTTCCGTGCTCGTGCTCGAACTGAGGGGCTGGAGGGAAGTACGATTTGGCGGACGAGAGAGGTCGGACGGGAGGGAGAAGAGGAGGAGGAGGGTGGATATGGATGCTGGGATGGTCGTAGGGGAGGTAGTAGTAGGAGGGTGTTGGTCCTTCCATCGTCGACGAGGAGGATAGCGAAGAAGAGGAGGAGGGCTGAGGGTGAGGTTGCTGAGGATCCCAATCCATCGTCGTCGACGCGTCCCTTTCCGAACTCCCCGTCCGTCTCCTCTTCTCTTCTAGCACCCCATCTTCTAAACCCTCCCCCGCCTTCCATCCAGCGTGGGTTCCGTGGATCTCGTACGCGTCGATCGAGTCCATCGTCCTCTGAAGCGAGCCTGGTGTGAGGGCTGATCCCATCGACGACGCGTTCTCCTGCATCGGGGAGAGGAAAGCGGCGTTTCGTCTGGCTTCGGGTCTGGAGATGCTCCAAGATGGTGGAGAGGTCGAGTTGGGAGGGTGGAGTTGAGGGGAGTAGTGGGAGGCGTAGGAAGGGAGAGGGAAGGAGTTGCGTCGACGTTCCTCGGCGAGAGTCTCGAGCTCGTAGGTAGTAGCGAGGGAGTACGACCGTTTCCGTTTGAGCACGGGAGCGGCTGGAATGATGTCTGCGGACGTAGGAGGGGCGAGGAGGAGGGGTTCGGCGGAAGTTGCGCGACGCGTCGATGGCAGTCGAGAGGAGGAGGGAGTTGTTTCGGTTTGTTCTGATCTGAGGGGAGAGATGCAGACGAGAATCGTGAAAGCGTCGGTGAACATCGAGTTTTCGAGCCCGTCTTCAGAACAGAAGGCTCTGGGAACGGAGAAGAAGCAAGTAAGAAGAGCGCAGCGGCGAGGACTCACGAGCATTGAAACGTTCCGCTTTCGTTGGAATCATCGTCTGGAGGGACGCGAAACTGCTGGTTCTGAAGCTGATGCAGGAAGAGGATATGACGAGTCAGTGGGAGTCAGGATAGAAAAGGCGAGACGCTCCTAAGGGAAGCGAAGTGGACCGACGGCGGCCATCGACTCACAAGATCATCGGGAATCGAGATCGATGCCAGCTCAGGTACGCTCGAAGGAGTCTTGAGTTGACCCATTAGGGCATCTTCCATCTGTGAAGGCGCCGAGACCGTGATCAGCCTCTCCTCGTAGCTATGAAAATTCGACGACGCGTCGAATCTCAGCTCGAGCGGTCCTCCCTTCCCTTCGCCTGCAAACTCACCGTGAAATAAGAGACCAAGTGTTGCGCGACTCCGTTGATCGATATCGAGATGGTCTGGGAGGGTTTGCCAAGGCGAACAAACGTAAAGGAGTCAGCGAAGCGAGCGCTCACGTTTTGAGTCGCGTCGACTCGACTTCAGGACATTCGAACGGCAGAGGAGACAGCTGCTCACCTTCTTGATCAATCCGTTCGTCTTATACCTACTCGACGGCATTAAGCTCCCAACGATCTCCTTCTCCCTCTCCTCTCGCTCTGAAATCGGATTCCTCGTCCTCTTCGACGACGACGAAGGATCATCTTTCGACGCGCCCCCATTCCTTCGTTCTCCCTCGATGTCCTCCTCATCAATAGCTCGAATCTCGTCGTCGTCCGATCCATCCGCGTCGATCTCGTCCGGGTAGTAGATTTGGAAACCAGGGGAGTTGGAGGATGTCGAAGAGGACGAGGAAGAAGTGCGGCTCGAGTTCGTGGTGTGGGAGGAGGTGGTGAACGCTGGTTGGCCGCGAGCTCGTTTCGAGCGACGATCCGTTCGTTGGTTGGCTTCTCGGTAGACCTGTATGAGGGCGAAGGAAGTGAGAGAAAGGGCGAAAAATGGTCAGCTCTGAGAGATGGTCTGGTCCGAGACTCGGATCCAAACGATCCCCTTCGCGTCATGCGAAGTGTCGGAGTCGCCGTTCGTCCCTTTCCGGAGAGGATAGGTCTGCCAGTACTCACGACGAAGTTCGACATGATCCTGCTAGGAGACCAGACCTGAGACGACAAGAAAGTCAGATCGCGATTCTCAGAAGACGCGAGCACGAGACGAGATGAAGCCTCTCGCTCACCAGTCCATCCGTCCATCTCTTGATCCCACTCTCGAGCTCGTCGAAGATCTGTCAGGCGCAAAAATCGAGAGCGATGACTGTCAGAATCAATGGTTCTGAACCTCCTTCAACTCTCTAGAAAGGGCAGGAAAGACTGCTCACGAAGATCGCACCGCTGGTGAGGAGATGCTTCTCGCTCTCGAACAACCTCCGGGCGATGCGAGGCACGAGGGACCTCCTGGCTCCTTCGAAGAGGAGAAGAGCGTCTCGAGTGGTGTGGACGATACCGACGAAGGGCGGGATGATGGTTTGAGAGTCGGCCATGGTTGGGGAAAGCGGTCGAAAGAGGGAGGCAAAGAAAGCTGGGCGAAAGGAGGAGGCGAGGGCTGCAGAAGATCCAGCTTCGAGTCGAGTGCGAGGAGAAAAGTGTTGTAATGGCGCTAAGGTGGCAGATCTGGAGGTCGTACATAGAACGAAAGAGAAAGGGTTGAGTTTCAGCAGGGCGGAGCAGAAGCGAGGAAGGGAGCGGAGGGAGGGGAGGAAGGTTGGGAAACGAGAGGGAAGCAAAACGGGCACACGAACGAACGAGACGAGAGGAGAGAACCGGCTCGAAGCAGACTGAAGCGACGAAGCGAGCACGACGAGTAAGTTAGATGGTCGATGAGCCCACGTAGCAGAGGAGAAGAAGGACTCACAACTCTTGAGCTGCAGAAGAACGAGGATGGTGGTGGTTCGGACGCCGTTGGGGAGAACCCCGCTGTTCTCCCTCGCGAAGAGAGGTTTCAACGAACTGTTTGGTCCCGTTTAGCTCGCCTTCCCAGCTCCCTTCTACAGCTATCGGACCGATCCGTCGCCCCCACCCACGAGTCATGAGATAAAGTGCTCACCCTGAAATCAGGATCAGCTCCTTAGCGCCGACGAACGATCGCGTTTTGCTCCCTTCTTGTCGAGGTCTCGAGATCTTGAGAGAGCGCCAGCCATCGTAGAGAAGCTGGGCGAAGAGGAGAGAGAGTGGGTGGTCAGTATCGCGTCGTGACAAGGGCACCTGATTCGAGAAGGAAGTCAAGAGGGAGGAAGCGAGCTTGCTCTGAAACGAACCGAATTGAGGTATCGAAGAGAGAGCGCCGGACCTTCCAGTCCTTCGAGTAGCGTCGTCCCAGCTCATGAGAGGCTTGTGAAGGTCTGATGAAGGTCGGCGGGACTGATCAGAATCGATCTGCGCGAATGAGGGCATCCGGATTCTCGAACAGGGAAAAAGGAGCGAAGGGAAGAGAGTCAGCGACGCGTCTTGTTTCGAACGGACCTCGACCGAAGGACCGAAGGGACTCACCGATTCTCAGTACCGCGAGTTCGAAGGAGCAGCTGAGCATATTTGAACACTCGGCGCAAGCTCGAAACTGACCGAGAAACGAGAAGGCTCAGGGAAGATCTCGCTCGACGTCTCGAACGGGTTGGGTCGTCAAAGTCATCCAGATCACCTTCTTCCTACCTCACCAACTCCTCCCACCTCCTCCCCACCCACTGACAAGCCCCGCCCAGCCATTCTGACCCCCTCCAGACCGTCCAGGGACTCGTCCTCGCCCTCCTCCTGAGCTGCCTCGACCAGCTCCCGACCCGCCGAGGTTCGCGAGAGGGGAGGCTGAGGAAGCGGATAGCTTGCGTTGTTTAGCTGTTGCGAGAACTGGAGTAGGGAACGGAAGAGATTAAAGGAGGGGTGAGAGAGTCAGCTTGAGAAGGGGAGGGGTGGGAGGTGGGGTGAGAGGGGGCGGAGACGCAAAGAAAGAGAGACGACGAGAGAGCGGAACGAACCGTTCGCTGAGATGGTGTTGATGTTGGTTTCCAGAACAAGACCTCCTTGGATGATTTCTGCTAAGGTGTGGTGGACCTAGAAGAGGAGCAGAGAAGGTTTGAGTCAGTCAGTGAGCGAGCTCGTTCTGTTGAGCTCAGCCGCCTCGCTTCCTTCCCCTCCCTCTCGTCGCCAAAGCCCTCGTTCCTCCTCCTTCCACCGACCTCGAGTGCAACCAGAAACAGAAAGGTAGGGGGCCAGGTACCTCGTCGAATCCGAAAACGAGGTCCAACTCGCAGACGTTCTCAAACATCCTGTCGAGAGCTTCGACGAAGACCTGGATGAGGTCGAGGACGCCCAGCTCCGACTCGGCTTGATCGCAGATGAAGACGAACGTTAGAGTGGCGAACTGACTGCAAAGAAGAGAAGGAAGACGGAAGAGTCAGCCGAGGAGTCTAAGAAGCTCGTTGGGACTAGGGGAAAGGGAGAAGCAGGAAGGTGTTGAGGGAGAGGAGGGAAGGAAGGAACGAGATGGAGCTCATCACGACATGTCGAGCTCATTCCTTCACGACTCTCGAAGTAAATCGAGTTCTTGTTTTTATAGAGAGCCCCAGGTGAATGCTCTCAACGACCCTTGAGCTTGAACAAGACCCAAAAGACGACTCTACTGACCGATATATGACCCTGACATCCTCGTCTTCATCGAAGCTCCCTCCTCCTTCCCTCCCTTTCCCCTTCCCTCCCGCTCCTCCTCCAAAGAACCCTGCTCTTAGCTCTGGCGCATCGAGGAAAGAACAGAGACCAGGCGGACGATCCGAGACAAGTTTGAAGATTTGAGCGATGAGTTGACGTTGGAGAGTGGGAGGAGTGGAGGTGTAGAACTTTGAGAGTCGAGGAACTCCCGTCGTGTTGAAGATCAGGACAGAGAGGATCATAGCGAAGCCCGGGGGGAGGTAAAAGATGACCAGGTGGAGGGAAGAAGGGGTGAGAGGTGTATCGAAAAGGGAGGAAGGGCCGGGGAAGAGGGGTAGGGAGAGGAAGGGAAAGGTCGTCGTTGATGGAATGAAAGCTCGCACTTCGCTTCGTCCTTCCCTTTCTTGTTCGCTCGGCCGTTTGCAAATCTTTGGAAAGTCGTGAGCATCTCTACGACGTTCGACGGACGATGCAGGGACCGATACGTCCAGCAGCCCCGCCAAAAAACGTACATCTCGAGCAGTTTTTCTGCCATCGGGACTCTGCGTCAAGACGACGCGAAGAAAATTCACGCCCTTCGGACCTGTTCCTTGTTCGCTTGGATCCTGATCTTCCTCGGGGCTATGTGATAGTCAGGCTAAGGCAAAGGTACAGAAGGGCAGGTCCTGGAAGTCCAAAGAGGGGAGAGAAGCAAACGTTGAAAGGGAGCAGACACGAGTCGCGACGCGTCCGATTGAGAATTTCGCACAGCCGCTCTCGGTGGCTTCGGCTACAGGACCCTGAAGACGAAAGGAGAGAGAGTCGAAGAGTCACCGTCGAGGCTCTGCGAGAGCACCCCAAAAAAAAGCGAGAAGGAGAGGCCGGAGGGAACGAAGGCGAGCGCTTCGCTTCCTTGTCGAATCGTCGAAGCCTTCCGTTCTCACGGCGAAGACGCTGCTCTAAGTTTCAGCTTGAGATGTCACGGTGAAGATATGCTCGAGCACCGTCTAGACTCTCGAGGCTGCACCGATCCGAGAGCGCCAAAGGTCGCGGAGAAACGCGTCGACTTCTTTCCTGGCACTGCTGCTGCTTCTGGTGTCGGTTGGTAACAGAGCTCAACTATCCAGGCTTCCCTCACGCTCGCGTCACCTCCCGAGCAAGTGCGAGAGCCTTTCGCGTCTGAGCTCGGGACCTGTCTCGCTGTCGTGGCTGAGTTCGATTTCGATCTACCTTCGACGCGTCCATTCCTTCATTCTGCTCTCGGTCGAAAGAAGCTGATCAGATCGCTCTCGTCTATCTCGAGCCCTTGCACACGAGAACTATAATCTCTCCTCCGTCGGTCAGTGCCTCAAGGCCTGATCCCCCTTTGGGTCAACGTCCGTCGGCGACCCGTCCAAATCAACGCTCATGCCTCTCCTTCTTCGTCGCGTTCACTCTTTGGGTTTTATGATCTGCCCACTTTATCTAGTTTCCTATATCCCTTTTTCAGTTCGTCTCGTCCCTTTAGAATCAACATATCACGTTCGTCGTTCTTTCAACACCGTCGCGTCGACAAGGAGAAAAAGCAGAACGTCCTTGCTCGCGTCGACGCGAGCAAGAACCGAACGAAAAAGATCATAACTCGTAAATCAACCCACACACCCCGCCTCTGCTCTTCTCACTCAGCCCCATCTAGTAATCCCTTCCAAACCTCCCCCCCATCATCCCCCCCATCCTCGTCCTCCCTCCCATCCCTCCTCCTCCCCTCCCGCCTCCCCCACCACCTCCACCCCCTCCTCCTCCACCACCCATCATCCCCTCGAATCCTCCCATCCCGTTTCGTTCCGCCGCCGGCGCATGGAGGAGAGTGAACTTGTCCGTTGCGTTGTTGAGGGAATGGAGGGATTTGGTGAGGTTCGCGAGGTAGGTGGTGAGTTGGACGTCGGCGTATTCCTGGGTGACAAAGGGGGGGGGGGGGGGGAAGAGGGTCAGCGTTTTGAACGAACGAACGAACGAGCGAAGGAGGGAGGAGGAAGCAAGAAACGCGTCGAACGAAAAGGAGGGGGAGAAGAGTTGGAACGCACCGTCAAAAACTCCTCCTTGAACTCCTCCGCCTCCTCAACTGGCAGACCAGCCATCAACCCACTGATCATCCTGAGGATCTCAGGATCCTGCTTCATCGTTCCTTCCGACACGCCTCGAACGTAGGCGAGGACGATCTGGGTTCGGTTCGAGAGCATCTGGAGGGCGTTTCGTTGGGTTGTTAGGTTTGGGACCACTGCAGCCATAACGAAAAGAGAGGACAACGAAGAGTCAGAACTTCGAGCGAACGAGTACAGAGGAAGGCGAGAGAGGGAAGGAAGAAAGAGGAGAGGGTCGACGCAGGTGGGTCACTCACAACTACTCTCCCCCTTCCCTCCCTCCAACCCAGCTTTCCCCACCCCCTCCACCGCGACTCGCTCAGCCTCCCCAGTTTCGATCTTCCAACTCGTCTTCTGGAAAAGGACTCCGGCTCCTCCGACTGCTCCTTTCTCCTCTTCGACACCTCCGACTGGAGCCGCGTGAAGGACGGTCTCGTAGATGGTGAGAGGGAGGTCGGATTCTTCGGTTGCTGCTTCTGAGGACGCGGTGGGAGGGGTAGGGGAGAGTTGGAGGAAGAGGGGGGTGTCGTTTTTGGTTGTGAACTGAAGAAGGACGAGGGAGGGGAGGGTGAGTTTCGAGGAAGGAGGGGGGAGGGAGGCAAGGGGGGAGGTGATGGATGGAGAGAAGGGAGGGACGTACCTGGTTGTGAAGCGAAAGATCTAGAGAGGAAGGATCTACACCGACAGAGTACCATCCTAGGAAGTCGAGAGTTGGGAAGACTTGTTTGACTGGTGAGGGAGCAGAGGAAGAAGGGAAGGGGAAGGTGTGAGCTCGACTCGAACGAAGGGGAGGAGCTCGTCTTCCACCTCGTTTCCCCACCTCCGCCAACCTCTCTCGCTTCTATGTATACCTCGGATGAAAGTCCTCTGCACTCACAGTTCCCACTCCTCTCCTCGAAGAAAGCCCAATCAACCGTCTTCCCTTCGAAACCACTCCCTCCTGGGTTCTCGTTGCCATCGACGTCCATGCCTCCGTCTGGTTTCTCCATCGCGAGCTCGTATGAGTTGACGATCTCGACTTCTCGACCCTTTTGGATACCGATGAGAGCTCCGATGACTGCGAGAGAGATAAGATAGGAAGGAAGGTGGGAGGGGGAGGGAGTAGAAGAAGGGGAGGAAGGAGGAGGGGGTGGTGATGAGCTCGGTCGTTTCGCTCGTCAGTCGATGGAAGATATACCCCGACGAGAGGACTGACTCTTGTAATTCTCCGACTTCTGCTGGAGTCTGGTACGAGTGTAGTGTTCCGAGATGTTGAGGATGGGGAGAGGATGGCTGAACAGGACGAGGCGAGCGAGGGAGACCAAAGGTCAGCATGGGGGAAGGAGGAGATGAGCTCTCTCTCGGTTGGACTGGACGGACAGAGTGATGGTCAACCCGGAAGTGCTCAGACCAGGAAGGATGAACGAGGGAGGTGCGAGTTTTGAAGAGGAGGCTTCCATCTGGAGAGAAAGAGAAACGGAAAAGAAGAGAAACGAGGTGAGATGGAGGGTGCAGGGAAGGAGAAGGAGGAATCGAAAGCTCAAGAGCTGACGCTGGCTCTCCATCCTTTCAGCCTCGAACGGTGACCATGTCTACTACTAAACCTGCTACTCTCGCTCTCCCTGGAACTCTTTATCTCTACCCGACCAAGGAGGAAGGATCTTCGAATCCCGTCTTTGAATCAGCCCTCCAAGAGTCGACCAAAGTCGTGAGCTCACCGTTTCCTCCCTCCTCCACCTCGACACTTCCCTTCGTTCCATCTCGTCCTTCGTTCTCGCTTCCTCCGCTGACCCCTCGTTGTTCACTCTCTCTCCTCAACGGCCTCAGCTCATCTTCCTTCCAGGTCTCTTCGATGGGATTGGATCCGTACCCTACGTCGGCTTCCTCAGCAGCGAGCTCGAGAAGATGGGCTGGTCTTTGTGAGTCCTCTCGTTCTTCGTCGTTCGTCGTTCTTCTTTCCCTCGCTCGCACAGTGCGTCCACATCGCGATAAAACAGCTCTCTACTGCTCTTGCCATCCCTAGCTCTCTCCGACTCGGAGTTCAGCAAACCTCCTCCCTCAACGACGAGCCAATGAGCTGACACCTCCTCCCGTTTCATTTTCCCCCTCCCGCTCCCATCCTCTCCAGAGCTCAACCCCACCTCTCCTCAGCCTACAAAGCCTTCGGTCGCGGCTCCCTCCAACAGGACGCTGACGAGATCGAGGCTTGCGTAGAGTTCTTCAAGACCGTTCGAGGTTCGTCGCCCTCATGCGATTCGTTGGTTCAAGTTCTTCGGCCCTCGTCGCGTCTCCCTCTCGCTGACTCCGTCCGCCATGCTTTTCCGTTCACTCTCGAAGGCAAGACGGAAATCGCTTTGATGGGTCACTCAACAGGCTGCCAACAAATCATGCGCTACCTCACCTCGGAGCCCAAGAGGTCGCTCATCCAGAAGGCAATTCTTCAGGCGCCTGGTGAGTTTCCGTTGTTCCCTCGACTTTTCCTCTCTTCCTCTTGCATTCCTCTGGCTCCAGACACTCGCTGACTCTTTCTCGGCTCCTCTGTTGTTCTCTGCACGGTTTCGTTCACAGTCTCCGACCGAGAAGCTCTAGCCTCCTACCCTTCCTTCCCACCCACCTTCGCTGCCCTCGCCGCCGAACTTTACGCCGCTGGCCAGCGAGACGAGCTCGTTCCTGGTGGGAAGGAAGCCTTCGCGGTGGATGTGACGGTTTATCGAGCTTGGAGTTTGGCTTGTGAGGGGTGAGTCGTTTTCGCTCGCATCGCTTTCTCCTGCGTGGCGTGCGACGCGTCGAGGACTGACCTTTCTTGTTCGTTGCTTTCCCTTCTCCCTCGCCTTGGAACCGAACCACAGCGGAGACGACGACTACTTCTCCCTCCTCAACCCTCTCCCCCTCCACACCACCTTCGGAAAACTCCCTCTCTCAACGCCGACGCTGTTCCTCTTCTCCTCGAAGGACGAGCACACTCCCAACGCTTCGACGGCTCAGCCTGCGTTGCTGAAGGCTTGGGAAGCGGCGGTTCCGAAGGAGTTGAAGTTCAGAGGGGCGACGTTGGAGGGGAGTCATGCGTTGAAGGATGGGGGGGAGGGGTGGGAGGAGTTGGGGAGGGAGGTGAGGGGGTGGTTGAGTGATTGATTGAGGGAGAGGTGAGGAGGGAGAGGGGCGGGAGGGGGGCGATTGGATGTGAGTTCCCGCTCCAGGGCCTACGAAAAGGGGGGAGAGAGCAAGGAATGGCGTGGAAAGGAAAGGAGGAAGAGGTGAGAGGACGCGTCGCGTCGACCGTGAGTCCTCTGGAACGAACGATCTCCTTTTCTTCAATCATTCGATCACCGGAAGTTACTCTTGGCTAATTAAAGTTCCTCTCTGTTCAGATCTTGTTCTCGTCGGAAGAAGACAGAAGCGAGCGACTGAGCCGAGCCGATAACAAAGTTCGAGGACTGATCAAGGGCGCGAGGCGTTTTCTTGTTTTCACCAAGAATCGGTCCGTCAACCCTGTGCTCTTCGGTTCCTTCTTTCTGCAACCTAACCACCACCTACCCCTCCTCTCTATCTCCATATCCTCAGTCCCGCCTCCCACTACTACCCAGTCCTACAATCGCCTTCCCCTCCCCTCCCCTCCCCTCCCGTCGCTCCTCGCTCAACTCGCGATGCTTCCCGTCTTCGCCTCTTTCCTCCCCCTTCTCCTCCTAACCCTCAGCCTCGCCAGCTACACTCAAGCTCAACGGACCTACGTCCAATTCAGCAATACTTACGCTAGGTCCTACTCCTGGGGGTTGAACCAGATGTTGGGGGCTTACGTAAGCCCCTATGTCTGGCGACTTGTGATGCCCGAGTCGGATGTATTGGATGGGTCTACAGTTCTGGATACTGCTACACCTTCATCGGGTGAGGGAAGGGGGGATTTGAAGGAGTTCGCGAAACGAGCAGAGCTGACGGGTTTTGCGCTTTCCTCCCTTCCTCAGATATCCTCGGATCTGCTCGTCATCAGATTACTCCGGCGGCTTGATCCAAGGCATGATAGATCGCTGCCAGGGGACTCCAGGGTACCAGATGGCCAGAGACGGGACGTGTTTGAGTACACGTCCATCTTCCTGCCTCGACCCTCCTTCCACTCGAGCTAACCTTTCTCGTTTCGTTCTCGCTCACAGATCTACACTGGAGGAGCTCCCTACTGGGACGCCGCCTACTTCGTAGCTTGCCCTGTTGTCGGAACTCAGGGTAACGCTGGAGTCGCCGCACCTCTCGCCTCGCCAGCCTACAAGAAGCGAAGGGAACCCGTCGTCGAGCAGTCGATCTTCAGGGGTGGGAAGGTCTGTCCCATCGGAGAGCAGGCTTGCCCTGCCTCTTCCAGTGATGTTCTCGGATGCATCAACGTCAAGGATAACCTCAAGTGAGTCGCGTTGCTCCCTCGTCGTCTTGCTCGGGTTGAACACAAGCTTCGCTTCGACACGACGCATCGAGATCTCGCCTTATTTTTGCTACGGCCTAGAGCTTCCCCACTGACTCCCCTCTTCCTTTTCCTCCCACTTCCTGTTCAGTTCTTGTGGAGGCTGTATCGGAGGAACTGGAGTCGACTGCTCGGATCTCCCAGGAACGAACGAAGTCGCGTGCGTGAGAGGGACATGTGTCGTCGGTAAGTTCGTTGTTTTGATTCCTTTTGTCTCGCTTCCCTGGGTCCCTCCTTTGTCGCTCGAGCTGACCGAGCTCTTTACTCCCTTACATTCCCTCCTTTAGATTCTTGCATCCGAGGATACGCTCGCTCGAGTTCAGGAGAGTGCTTCAAAAAGTGAAGTGATTCGACGCGTCGACCTTTTGTTGTCTTTTTCCCCTCTTTGGTTCATCTCTCTCGGACTCTCTTTGGCTTCGTGCCTTCCCCTCTCTCGCATTCCTTCCTCCTACTGGCTTCGGTTATTTACGGTCTTGGGTTTCAGGTTCTCTCTCTATCTATGCGTCGGTTCGGTTTCGTTCGCGTTCGATCCTTACACGTCTCGAACGAAAGGAACCCGACCTTTCCTCTCACACCACCAAAGATATCTAGTTACAGACCTGCTCTAGCATTCTTTCTGAGTCCGATTCAAGAAGTTAAAGGTCATGCGAAGGAGAACGACGCGACGGGCACGGCGGACTCGCTCGAGAGCTCATCGGCCAAATCGACTTTCGAGTCACCTCTCCCGTCCGTCCTTTCTTCAGCTCCCAACTCCCTTCTTCAAAACACAGAACCTCCATCTCCCACCTTAACCACCTCCCCACTCTCAAATGGTCGTCGTTGCTGTAGATCTCGATGACGTTCTCGCTCAGGTGAGGATTGGGGAGGCGACAAGACGACGAGAGGAAAGGAAGGAGCATCGATGGGCTGACCTTGATTGATCCCCTCCCCCGTCCCTTCTATCTCCTGCCCTCGCTTTTCTCAGACCAATGCGAAGGTAGCAGAGCGTTAGTGCTGTCCGATTTCTCTCCTTCATCGTCTCTTGATGGGAGGCTGCTGGGGAAAAGGCAGGGATCGAGCGTTTTCAGTCGAGCTCACATCTCCTCCGATTGCCTTCCTTCCTTCCCTCCTTGCAGTTCACAACGCCGAGTTTGGAACGGATATGACTCTCGAAGATTTCAAGTACTACCGTGAGTCAGCCTTACGAGGTGCTGATCAGTTTGTAGGAGGGGTAGGGGATCGTAACGAAGCGGACGAGAGCGGAGGGAAGGAAGGAGGAGGGAGGGAAGGGAGGTCGAGAAGGGTGAGCTCGAAACGGACTCGAGATCGCTAACTCCCTTGTTTCGATGCCCACAGACTACTGGAGGAACAGAGGTGAGTTTGGTCTACGGGTCTGAGCTCAAAGAGCTGGGGACACGCTATGTCGCCATCGAGCCAACAGCTAGTCCGCCGAAGCTAAGCTCACCTCGTCGATTGACTCTCGTCCTCGCTCTCTTCTCAACAGGCTGGGGAACACCACTAGGTTAGTTCCGAGTACATCATCAGCTTTTTGAGAGAAGATTTTCACTGAGCTACCTCGATCTTCCTTCCTCTTCTCCAGAGACCATGGTGAAAGGTGCGTCTCGTCGTCTTCGCTCTCCCTCCGTCTTCGCCGTCGCTTCCTCGCGTCTCAGGAAAGCTGAGCACTCCCTCAGTTGGTTTCTACCTCTCCAGTCAAATCTTTCTACAAGCGACACCTCTTCGCCGACACCGCTCCCGTGGAAGGCGCCTTCGAGTCTCTCGTTCGAGCAAAGGAGACCATCCCTGGCCTGGAGTTCGTAATTGTCACCGCTCGAGGCGAGCCTGAGCGAGTAGGCTCCCAGATCTGGGTCGACAAGTTCTACCCTGGAGTGTTTAGGGAGCTGTACTTCACTGGAGCCTTGTATGTCTAGACCTCTTCCTGCGTCGTTCCTGCTTCAGTCCCTGATCTCTTTTGTCTCGTCGACGAGACGCGAGCTCACGCTTTCTTCCTTCTCTTCCCTTTATACAGCACCCACGTCGCTACCGAAGGAGAGAACGGACCTCCTTTGACTGCTATCTCACATCCTCTCAAGAAGTCCGAGGTGAGTCTTCAGCCTCGCCTTCGTCGCTTTGCTCTTTCTCGTCGCGTCTCGTTTCGTCTTGACCTGCTCGAAGCGTGAGATCTGACCTGCATCGCCTCCTCTCTCACCCATTCCCCTCTCTCGATGCAATTGGCAGGTCCTTCACCGAATCGGAGCCTCCATCCTCATCGACGATTCTATCGAAAACGCGTTCGACGTGGCCAACTCGAACAAACCCAAGCACAAACCCAACGCTACCCCTTCCGCTTCTCCCGACAAGATACCCGTCCTCCTCTTCTCGATAGGTCACTACCCCTGGAACCAACGTCTCTCGACTCAAGGACCCGAGGATCGAATTTCGTACGACGAGGCTCAGAAGCTTGGACTCGGAGACGACGTCGGGCTCGTCGCGGACAAGGATCTGCCTGAGGGTGTGACGAGGGTGAACGGGTGGAAGGAGGTTGAGAAGGTGCTGTGGAAGCTGTTCGGTGGGAAGTGAGAGAGCCTAGAGGGGTGAAGACTGGGTGAGGAGACGAACGCGTCGAGACGAGCGGACGAGCTTGCTAGATTGACGGACGGTGCTGGACTGCTGGGAGTTAGATTATGATAGAAATACAAGGATCTATGGAAAGCTCCGCTACTGCTACAAAGGGTGCGAGATGGTGTCCCTGGAGAGAAGGTCTACAAAACGGGAAACGAAGAAGAAGAGCGCCGAGTCGTGCGAGAGTGTTCGTTGGAGGTCATTGGGAGAAGCGAAGGAAATAAAGTATCAAGTGTGCGAGTGCGAGTGCGAAGCGATGTGGAGCCAAGCGGAGAGAAAAGATATGCAGGTTCGAGAAAAGCAGCGTCTGAGATGCGAGAGAGAGGATGAGATCTACACATGCGTTACGAACAGGGAGGGGCGACGGAGGGAGCTACGACGAGCGGGAGGAGGATTGGGAGAGCTTCTTCTTGTGCTGGGAAGAAAAGAAGGATGAACGAGAAGTCAGCATACGAGATTGAGAGCTTGGATAGGAGATTGTTGGAAGGGGGGACGAGAGAAGACAAGAAGCTCACCATCCTCTGAATGCCGGCCTCTCGAGGCTCGACAACGTTCGCCTTCTTCCTCTCGAGAGCTTGCTGCTGAGATTGTTCCGCTTGGAGGAATAGCGAACGATGGTAGTCCTCCATGGCGTCTGAAGAGGATGAGAGATCGATCAGCAGAAGGGAGAGAAGGTCGGCGATGAGCTCCGCGACCAAGCAAGATTGATTGCTGCAAGAGAGTCGATGAAGCGGACTGACGAGTGTAAGAAGAGACCGACGAAGACGACGAATCTGACTCGAGGGAGGAGATATCCGAGCTGTGAGCGGAGTCGGAGAAGGAGCTGCTAGAAGCGTGGACCATCTTGAGTTGAGAACGGGGCTGAGGGAGGGAAGAGGGAGGGTCGAACGAGGTCAGCTTTGAAACGCGTTGGTAGAGCAGGAAAACGACTCACAAGTTGAGTGTGTTGGTTGATGAAGCAGGGATAGGTTTGGAAGGAAGTGGGAGTTAGGGAGTGGAGGAGGGAGGGAGAAGGAAGAAGGAAGGTGCGAGGAAGGTCCTCGTTGGGGTCGAGCCATCCATGACGGCAATCGAGTCGCGCCCTTGGATCCCCCTTCCTACTGCCCCAGATTTTCAATTTGGGAGATACGAAGAAGTGAGATCGCGCGCTAGACTACTGATCGCGAGATGAGCATGCAGGATATGGCAAGGGAGGGAAAAGGAAGAAGGAAAGGTCTGGGAGAGGAGGAGAGGAAGACCTCGACGCGTCATTTGCAGCGAGCGATGACTTCGAAGAAGAGCGGAGATCGCGCTGTCGGAGGTCTCAAATTTTCTAGATGTGGTCGGGACTGTTCTAGAAGCATGAGCCCCCGGGGAGCTAGCTGGGTGCGATGAGACGAACGAGACGTCGAAGCGGAATGGTTTTCCTGGACCGAGGGTTGGACGTCAGTTGCTTGACTCCTCGTTCGCGTTGAGAACACGCGAATCACTCAGATACTCGGACAAAGGCGAAGGGCAAAACATGGTTACTAGGAGCCGGATCCCAAAGAGATCCCAAAGAGGGAACGGAGGCGAAGAGAAAAGGGTTGCCCGCGTCGCCTCTTCGCTGTCTTCCTTCACGACGGCATGTCTCGACCGTGGTGTTCACCATCAGCGACGAGTGTTAGGATGGAGGCTGCGAGTTGATAAAGTAAGCACGGCTAAGATCGTCGAAACACAAGATCCGTTGAAGGAAAGAGGGTCTGAGAGGGAAAACTCGCGACGCGTCTGGGACACCTGGTTCGTTTCAGGGAGATCTGAGCAGACATCATCCTCACCGACGAGACGACTTCCGTACAAACTGAGAAGGAAGCGGACGACACAGGAGGACAAAAGAGAGCCGACGAAGCGAGGTCAGTCGCGTACGTTTCTGGCAGCTCATCGACTCGCTCGAGAGGAAGACTTTCAGACCCACCTGAAACTGTCTCTGACATTGATGCACTCGAACGGGACGCTGGAAGGCAGAGAAGAAATCCTGGCTTCCGATGGCAAACGTCTTCCCTCCGTTTCGATAGAGAAGTCGAGGCGAAGAGCTCTCGAAGAGGGCGAGCGAGCGTCTATGGATCGCAGAAGCGAAGAAGCGAAGGATTTCTTGATGGATTTCGAATGGGAAGTCGCAGAGGGTATGAAGGAGAAGGTTGAGCTCCATGGTGGAGTGTAACGAGAAGAAAATTCTTCAGGCGACATGGTCGTCGCGAGAGAAAAGAAAGAAAAGCAGGAGGAGGAAGCCGGCTGACCTCGAGCTCACTTCAAGGGAGGCCACGTCGTCGTCCCTCTTGTCCCAAACGGCCATGTCCTCAGGTTTCCCTTCTTCAGTGCGGCAGCTGTATGCTCGTGAGTTGGCTTTCGTTCATGTATAGAACCCTAACAATCTCGAGCTAACTCTCCTCGTTCTTCTTTCATCAGCCCCCACGGACGACTTCCTCTTCCTCCCACCTACCCTTCCTCCCTCTGGCTCTCCTCCTTCCCCTCGGTTCTCCAACGCCAACTCTTCCTCCCCCGTCTTGATTCTCCCCGAACGATCCCGTACCTCCACGACTTTCCCCCACCTCTCTCCTTCGATCCTAACCTCAGCCAAGGCTCGAGAGCAACTCCTATGGGCGACCGCTGGCTCCCTCTTCTCGTCCTTCATCGCTCAACCGTTCGAAGCCGGGAAAGTCTTATCTCAGGTTCAATATCTACCGAGGAGGTCCTTCGCTCCCAAGCTACCATCTTCATCGCCGGCGTCGATGCCAGGAGGAGGAGGAGGAGGAGCCGAGGACGCTGAACGAGGAGACGACGAAGAAGACGACGACGCTCCCAACGACGAAGAGGACGCTCAAGCCTACTTTGAGGAACTCATCGTCAACGCGAGTGGGTTAGGAAGGGTAGGGGAAGATGATCAAGTCCTCGGAGGTCCCATCAGGAAGGAGGTAGACGCCGATGGCTACGTCCTCAGGACGGAGGAGGATGGAATCAAGATGGAGTGGGTCTTGAGAAGAGGAGAGTCGAATGGTCCCTGGGCTATGACGAAACGGTGAGTAAAAGCATCTACTATACTTGTCGGTATCGACTTGTACAGGTGGCAGGACCCATGGAGCTGGGAGTTCTTTACTCTTGAAGCGAACGGAAGGGAAGGGAAGGGAGGAACGACGAAGCTGACCTTTTGTTTTCCTTCCTTTCTTCCCTCGCTTCGCTCAACTCGACTCAGACTCTGGAACGGCGAAGGACCCACTGCTCCTTGGAAAGGTGTGTCTATACATCCTCACCACCAACCTGCAACAACACCTTCTCTCGTCGCCCCTATCCCACACCCCTCCTTCTCCTCTCTCCCCCTTCCCCATCCCAAACCAAAACGGGTTCCGCCGTCGCGTCGCTCCCTTCTTCCCCGAACTTCCGATTCCTAACCAAACCGCTCCCTCTTTTTCCCTCCTTAGGCTTCTGGACCTCCGTCCTCTTCGACTCCTGCACCCACTACCTCCCACCTCTCCTTCAAACGATCCTCATCCCCTTGACCATCTCCTCGTCCTCTCACCTCCGTCAAACCCCAACCCTCACCTCCTCCTCAACCCCGCTCATCACCCTCCTTCCTTACATCGCCTCCCACTCGCTATCGGGGTTCATCCTCTCCCCGCTCGATCTCCTCAGGACAAGACTCATCGTTCAATCCTCGTCTCGCAAACTCAGGACCTACTCGTCGAACCCAGCGAGAGGACTCGTCAAGCTCGTCGAGGAGGAAGGCGGCTGGTGGAACACCTACTTCCATCCTTCTCTCTTCTGGCCAACGTTCTGGGACATCACCTTACGAAGTCTCGTCTCCCTCGCCACTCCCATCATCATCGAGCAAACCTTCCACATCTCCCTCCTCAACTCCCCCATGAGCTATCGAGCGCTGGAAGCCGTCCTCAACATCGCTGGACTTCTGGTCACCCTCCCCATCGAGACCGCCCGTCGGCGCTTACAAGTCCAGTCGAGGAGTCAGGATGCTGCGAAAGCGGCGGCTGGGTTCGGGAAGACGTGTGTGGATGTTCGACCGAGACCGTACGTTGGGTTGGTGGAGTGCATCTGGAGGATCGCGAGTGAGGAGAATGGATCTGGTGGAGAGGGAAGGTTCGGTGGGATCAAGCAGCTTTACAGAGGGTTAGTTCTCTCTCATTTACCTCGTCGTTCCTTGCTCGTTCGTTCGAGCTCTCCTCAGACCTAGACTCGCTTTCTGACTCTTCCTCCCCACTCGCGTTCTCGTTCGACAGATTCGGTCTCAACTTCCTCGCCAGCTCAGCAGTCCTCGCGCTTGAGAGCGTTATCCTCGCTACGGGGAGGGAAAGTGGTGGGAGCTGGAGGGAGATTTGAGGAGTCGCTCGTTCGTTCGACGCGTCGATGTTTTTCTTTCGTCTTCCTTTTTCGAGCTCGTTCATCCGAGCTCTCTGTTTTTCTTCCTTCCATAGTCTTCGGACTCCATCTTTATTATACCTTAGACCCAACTCACACCCTCGCACCTTTCTCTACTTCGGTCTTTCCCTTCGTTTCGCTTTCGTTGATGACTTATGACTCGACTCTCGCACACACCTTCTCCTCCCTCCTCTTTCTCGAAGCCAACGTCGAAAGCAGAACGGGTCGTATGATCATCAACGTCTCGAGCTAAGAGCGTAGACTACACAGCACTAGCAGGCGGCGCACCGCCTCCACTCCCACCTCCGTTCCTCATCTTCTTGTCGTGTCCTCTCACCCTCGCTTGGTTCTGATGTCCCCGACTGCTCTTGTTCGACGACCCTCTTCCTCGATCTCCTCCTCCTCCACGACCCCTTCCTCCTCCTCCTCCTCCTCCGCCACCGCGTCCGCCTCGTCCTCGGTTGTTGGAGTTGTGCTCGACGGGAACGAGGTGATTCATGTTGGCTGCGAACTCGTGTCGCTCGAGGAGGGCTGCTAGACGACGAGGCTGGTTTGAGCGATGGGCGAAGGCAGAGCGACGAGGCAGAGTCAGTTTGGGAACGAGAACGAAGGAGAGGGTGATGGGAAAGGAAGAGAAGAGCACGAACAGCACGTTCGAGAATCGTCTTCCAAGCTTCGAAGGTGTTTTGATCGAGACCTGCAAAGAGAGAAGGCGATGAACGAAAAGTCAGGACGACGAAACTTCGTGGAGAAGAGGTGAAAACGGACCAGTCTGCTCCTCGATAGCCTTCCTAGCAGCCGACCTCCTCGTCGTCGCGTCCTGGTCGAAGATCTTCCTGTTGTAAACGTAGGCTTCCTCGAGGATGGTCTCGGTACTGATAACAGCAGCCTTCTTGATGCTCGGTCCTCCCTTGATGACCTCCTGATTGAGCGAGAAAAAGCAAAAAGGAACACGCGTTGGAAGCGAGGTAAGTTTCTGTTCGGCTCTCCTCCGTCTTCGGCTCTCGAGTCGTTCAAGGAAGATGACTCACCGGCTCCTCCTCATCATCGCTTCCCTCTCCACCGATCGTGTATCGATATCTAACACCCTCCTCGAGCGGCTCCTCCTCGTACTCCTCTCCGTCAGGTCCAACCGTCCCGATCCTCGACGCGTCTCCTCCTAGTCCATCGTACTTGACTTGGTCGTTGAGATCTCCTCCGTAAGCGACCACTCCGGCTCGAGCGTGTTCGAGAGCGTCCTGTTCGTCTTGGAGGGCTTCCTCTTCTTGGATCTTGGCGAGACGGAGGATGGATTCTCGGATGTTGTCCGAGAGAGGAAGAGGTGAGGATCTGGAGCGAGAGGGAGAGCGGGAAGTAGGAAGAGAGGTCAGCGTTCGAGCAAAATGAGTTACGAGTAGACGCGAGGTGAGCCTATCTCTCTATGAGAGATCTGAAGCAGGTCAAGACGCAGGAGGAAGAGGAAGAAAGAAAGGTCGCGACTCACCCAACAGCCTCCTTCCCGACTCTTAACCTCCCGAAATCGATGCTCCCCACTCCCGTACTCCTCTCAGCCTCTTCTCTCCTCTCCCTAGCCATCCTGAGGTACTCGTCCTCCTCTTCTTCCATCGGCTCAGCCATCAGCCCGACCAACCCGACAGGAACGCTGCCGTCGAGGACGCTCTGAACGATCCTCTCTCCCACTCCCTCTCCTGTCCCAAACGACGAGTGCTTGATGGCAGCCCTGATAAACTCCTCCCTCAGATCGGGCAACACACTCCGCACGCTCTCCAAGATCATCAGCTCCCTCTCCTCCCTGCCTTCCTCAGCCTCTCGTTTGGTCGCGACGAGATGGAAGTCCTCTGGCGATCCTTCGAGTTCGACGAGCCTGAAGGCGATTTCTTGCCAGAGATGAGAGGAAGCTGAGGATCCGTCTACGAGGGAGGGCTGGTGGGAGAGAGAGATCAAAGAAGGGGATAAGGAGTAAAGGGTTTCGAAGTCTGCCCAGAGGTCGGTGAAGGGTTGAGGAGGAGGGGCTGAAGGGTCCGAGGGAGGGAGGGTGGACGAGATCTGGGTTGGATGGAGGGAGCTCAGAGGAGAGGGAAGGCCGGTGGTTGAGGATGGTGGGAGTAGGAGGAGGGAAAATAGGTGAAGGAGGGAGAGGGAGGAGTGAAGGTGAGGGAGGAGGGGGTAGAGGGTGACGAGGGAGGGGAGAAGATGGAGGGTTGAAGAGGTGGAGGAGGTTGAACGATGGAGGATCGAAGGAGGGAGAGTGGAAGGTGAAAGTTTGACGAGAGAGTGTAAGATCTTGAGTGCCTTGATGGATCCTCCTAGATGGTTGATGTCTCGTTGATCGGCCTTCCCTAAGAGAGCGAGCTTGGCTACCTCTCGAACGAGAACGTCGACGACGGTCTTTGACGTCTCATCCAGCTCCGATTCGCCGTACTTGCCCTTGTTGAAGAGCTCTTGAAGGGGTTCGTAGAATTCCCAAGGGCAGAGGATGGAGAGCGAGAGGACCGTAGAGAGTGGGAGGGGCAAGGGGTCTGCGAGGGATAAGGCGAGGAGGGTGGAGAGCTCGGAAGGGGGAGGGAGAGGGGAAGGGGAGGAGAGCGAGGAGAAATGGGACGAAGCGAGGTGCGTCGACCACAGGGCGATCGTAGAGATTTGAGAGTCGGACATGGTGCAGGAGAAGCAGAAGAGGAGGGGATCTCTGCAAGTCCTCGATTCGAGAGATGGAGATGGGCGGGAGAAGAGGGAACCCAAAAAGAAAACGAAGGGAGTCGACGAAAATGAGCTCGTTCGAGTTGATCTCCCAGGACCTCCAACTCCTTCCTTCCCTTTCCCTCCCTCCTCGCAAAGATGCCTTGCAAATGTCATCCTTCTTCCTCCGAAGAGCTACCACTGCTCTTGGGATTAGCGAACACGACCCAGAAGCATACAGATCAAGAACTAGCGAGGAAGCGGCCGCGGTGGGTCTCGAAGCTTCCTTCTGTTCCCTCCCTTCTTTCCTTCCCGTCCCCCCCCCCCCACTTCCTGATTCCTCTTTTCCGTACTTCGTCCACAGTTGAATGTCAACGTCGTCATTGATCAGACGTCCTGGAATGTCCGAGTGAGTATACCGCAGGACGAGCCGCTCCCTCTGCCTCCTCTCCCTCTCCAGAGCTTAACGCTTGCCCGCCCCTCTTCCTCCCTACATATAGTCCGAGTTCTGTGCGAAGTACCTTCCCAGCTTGGTGCGATGCTTGGAAGTGCAGGTGACTGCATCCCAAGAAGGGGTGTCGAAGAAGAACGATCGCTGGCTCCTTCGCCGCGTCGACGTCGTCCAGACTCTCTTCCACCTGAGTTTCCTCCCTCTCTGGAGAGGCAACTTCCTACGAGCGTGCATCCAGGCGAAGGATATCCTCCTCCAAGTCGTTTCGTGCTTTCTGCTCCTGCCTGCTAACCTCCTTCAAAACGTACGTCCTCTCTCTCTCCCCACCCCTCCCGTTTTCTTGAAGAGAGACTGACGCGCCTGAAAGCTCTGCTCGCTTCTCTCAACAGCATCTCCGCCTCGATACCAGTCTTGACGTCGTCCGCATCCACCTCGAACTCATCTACAACATTCTCATCGGCGTCACCGAACACGGATCGAGCTCGGTCGTCAACTTGATCCTCCCTCCTTCGACGGGTGCTTCCTTCCTCGCCGCTTGTCGCCATCAACTCTCCTCGCCCACGATGGTCTCCTCCGACCCTACTCGAATCCCCGAACTGAAGGACTACCCTCCTGACATCATCGCGAGAGTCAAATTCTATCTTCAAACGTTGCCGATGATGCTCGGAATCGACGGGGCAGGAGAGGTCGTTCTGACGAGACAGGTCTTGGGGAACACAACCTCGGAAGGGACGCTTCGTTGTGAACTCTCGGCGAACGACGAGCCTGTGTCGGAGGACGGCTGCTTGGGAGGGAAGTCTCGCAAGCTCATGTTCTGTGGAATTGTGAGTCTCAGCTCTTTCTTCGTTCCATCTCCTGTTCTCTCGCTTGCTTCGTCTCTTTCGGAAAAACATCTGACCGTTTCCTCCTTCTTTCCCACAGTGCAAATCAGTCGTCTACTGCTCTCCTGGTCCGTCCAGTTCTCTTCCTCGACCTCCTCTCTCGCTCGTCGTGAACTCATGTCGTCCTCGCTCTCGTTCTCGTTTTCCGTCGCGTCTCTAACAGAACACCAACGCCTCGATTGGACGAGACATAAAGTTGTTTGCTTCGCCCCGAGCTGGTGAATGGAACTCTCGAGGGTAGTGTGAACCGAAGATGTCGAGACGTGGGTTGAAAGAGGCGATTGGTTTGAGGACGAGGACGAGGTCGATAGACGCGCCGCGATGAGATGAAACGCGACTCTTCTCTCGCTCGCTGTTTCAGAGATACCCTCTTTGCAACAGAAGAGAAACACGCATTAAGATGATCAATCCTTCAAGCTTCGGCAGTCCCATGCTCAAACTTCAAGCCAACAAACTCCCTTCCAGTGACGGTCTCGATGACTTTGTCGTGAAGCTTTCCCTGCGCTCCAGCGAGCTTCTGAGCGACTCCTCCGGTTTGGGGAGCCCAAGGGTGAGGTCGGGAGGGGACCATCGTTCGAGCCTGTGAGGACAGAAAGATCGAACGAACGGACGAGTCAGGCGAGGGCGAGACGAGAAGGAAAAGGGTCGGAACGACGTCGACGCGACGCGCACCTTGAGGAAGTCCTGAGCTGCTTTCTGGATTCGGTTCAAAGGAGAACAGAAGAGGAAGGAAAGTACGCTAGTGAGCCCTCGTCTTACAGCGTCAAACGGCGAAAGAAATAAAGACAAGAGGGAGAGAGAGAAGACTCATGGTGTTCTCCTCCTCACTGAGGGAAGCGACGAGCTTGGGAAGTTGAACGTCCTCCTCCTCCTTTGCGTGAACGAGGAAAGCTTCGACGGCGTTGAAGAGGATCTGGTCGTAATCGGCGCTCTCCATCTTCGTCGTATCGGCCTGGTAAACCATCCTCTTGACCTGAGCGTACTCCTCTGCAAAGAGAAACCAAAGACGCGACGAGCCGCGAGTCAGCGCGGGTTGGAGAGAGAAACAACGACGAAACGAGATGTAACAGGAGAGATGAGAACTCACCCTTGTCCTTCTCCGCTTCGGTGACCATGTTCTTGGTGAGGAAGAGGTTGTAGACCGAGATCTCTTCGGCGTCGGAGTGGATCGCCATCTCTCGAACCAAAGTCGACGCGATGGGTTTCTTCTCCTCGAGACTCGAAGCTGTTTGATATCGCTCGAGGAGATCTCGAACGTTGTCGTGCTGAGGCGAGAAGGATGACATTGAGGAGGTCATTCTTTGAGACCGATAGGGATCAAAGAAAGAAGGAAAGAACGAGGGGACACACGTCGATCTTGACTTCTTTGGCGACGTCGAGGAGTCGAGCGGTAGCGGTGGGAGTTCCGGACATGGGCCTGTGATGGACCGAGAGGAGAAGGGATGGAAGGGAGAGTCGTAGAAGTGAGGCTCTAGGAGTGAAGGTGGGGAAGGTCTTGAGAGCGAGAGAAGGCATCTGGGAGACAGAAGTGGGAATCACGGGAAAAACGATCGACGTGAGGAAGAGTTGGAGCGAAGGGAGAAGGGACGCCAGGGATAGCTGACCTTACAGCTAGGAAGTTTTGTATAGCTGATGGAGAGGTGAGAGTTGTGGTAGGAGGGGAGGAAGGCAAACCCCCAGCTCTTTATTGGCTCGTCGAAGGGGCCAGAGTGGCGACGCGTCAATCGGTTTGCTTTCTTTCCACTGGCCACGTCCTCGGACCAAAGACGATGGACAGAGCCCGTCTGAGTAGCATACTGCCGGAACTCAGAACATAGTACGAGATCAAGTGAAGTCCCTCGAGCGGACTAGCGGCTTTGACGGTGAGTCCCTCTTCTGTCTCGACTCGACGCGTGTTCTTGCCTCGATTCGATTGAATTCGATCCGTCCCTTCGTTCGGTGCTGACCATTCCTTATCCTTCTCCTTTGCGTTGTCGTTGTGAGAGACGAAAACTCCAACCGAAGCGAGCCGTTCCCGACCGTCGTCGTCGCGAGTCACCGAGCTCTTCGAACTCTCCAGCCTGAGAGAGTGGGAAGGGTTGCGAAGAAGCACGTCTAGATCTCTGATAATCTACTAATACTGAAGCCCAAAATATAGTACGAAGGATAGGATTCACTCGAGCGAGCGACGACGAGGTTAACTCGACGCTTCGTGTTCGCGTCCGGCGAGGACTGCTTCTCTCAGCTCTGTGAGATGATCGAAGACGGGAGAGGGAGAGAGAGAGAAGGGGAGGGAAGTCAGCGAAGGATTTCATCGAAGAGGAGGGATGAATGGAAAGGGGGGTAGGAGGAGGAGGAGAAGGGTGGGGCGAGAGCAAGAGCGGGAACGAACCGAACAGCATCATGTCGCTTCCCAACCAACCTGCTGGTAAGGGTCCTGGGTGGAGCTGATCACTGCAGAGACAGACCCAAATACGAGTCGTCAGCACGAGAGACCGAGCGAGCGAAACGGGTGAAGTAAGAAGGAACGAACGCTTGATGCTGAGATTCGGACGCGTCGAGAGAGGAGGAAAGACAAGAGTCAGCGAGGTGTCTCTCGAACGAGGAGGTTCCGAAGTGAGAAAACGAGAACGCCTACAGCATGTTGGCCTAAAAGGATGTTCCCCCATTCCGAGAACTCGACCTCTGGAATCCCTGGCGAGGAACCCTGAGGGATGATGGCTGACCGAGAGGCTTGGTCGAGTTGGAGGATTCGGTTGTCTGCGAGAGGCGAAGAAGATCAAGCGAGGGAGTCAGCGGGAGTGAGTAGAGGTCAGGGAGCGGGGAAAGCACTGACGGTGGAAGAATGGTCTGCAGAAAAGAGGGGAGGAAGAGGGAGTCAGCGCGAGGAAGGAAGGAGGGACAAAAGGAGAGACGCGACGTGACGAGGACTCACCGATGAACAGCGTCGTTGTCCCAGTTCCAACCCCTTTAGAACGTAAAAGAAATGGTCAGCTATCGAAGTAAGGGAGGAAGAGGGCCGAGAGGAGAGGAGGCGAGAGGCTCACATGAACCAGTCGAGCTGAAATGCAGGACGAAGATCGAGACGCGTCGGTCAGCTTCTCTGGATCGACTCGAAACTCGGATGTTCAAAAAGAAAAGCGAGGGAGATCGAGAGCTTACCTTCGCGTTCTTGTCACTAGGATAGTGCATACTCCTCCACACGACTTTCACGCCAGGGAAAGCTTTGACCGTTGACTTGACGATCTTCTCGATCCTTCCTCGGAACCAGTGCAGTTGCTCGCTGTTGGACGGGAGGGCAGACGAGAAGACCATCAGTAAAAATCTCTCGAGGTTGAACGAGACAGATCGGGAGAAAGAGAAGAAAGCGAGAGAGGGAAGAGGGACCAAAGGACGAACGCGTTCAGATCCGTGATCGTCGACCTTTTGTTGGCGACGTCGATGGTCGCGAAGCGAGCCAGATCCCACTGGAGGAAGACGAAAGGCGGAGGTCGGGAAGCGTTGAGTCAGTCTTTGGTCTTGGGGGAACAGGAAGGAGAATCAGAAAAGCGTGACTCACCAAACCCGTCGAAACCTCCACCAAATCGACCTTCCTCGACTTCCCATCCATCGACCTCGCCTCCTTCGGCACCAGCGAATCCAGATCTTTCGTCAGAGGCAGGATCAACTCCTGGTTCGAGCGTAACCAAGACCGAAAACGGTCAGCTTCACGAGCTCGACCTCAACATTTCCTCTCCTCCCTGTGCCCCCTGACCAAAGAGTTCGAGCCCAAGACTCACCTTCATCCTCGTCTCGAACAACCCAGGAGGGTTATACTGATCCTTATCCTTCCAGTAGTCCTCCTCGTCCGCTCCGAAATGGAACACGCTCACGAGCAGGAAGTCGAGTTCTGGAGAGTAGCACGTCCGAGGAAGGGAAGCGGATCGACCTCCTCGCTTCTCTAGTAACGGCGCTCCGGAAGCTGAGAGGATAGTATGAGGTTGACCGATGTGCTGAGAAGACGTCGAGTCGAGTTGATGGACGGGGGAGGGAGGCTGCGTGTGAGCTCGAGCGAAGGAAAGAGAGAGGAGGAGGTCGAAGCTCAACAAAACTCACGTCACAAAACTGAACCAACTGCTCCCTCACCGTCGAATCCCCAATCATCAGGACCGTCTTCCCCTTGACCCACTCTATGTCCTCCCCCTTGTTTCCCCATCCCGGATAACCCATCTTCCTCGCCTCGTCGCTACTCTTCCCCAACTTGTCCCTCATCGCCCTGAACAGCTCCGGCGCCTTGCACTTGGTGTCGAAGGGGTGATAGCGGTTGTTTTCTGGCACCAGAGGATCCACGTTCAAGTGACCGAAGGAGTGGTAAGGGTCGCACGAGGGGCGGGAGTTGGTTGAGAAGGTGAAAGGAGAGGAAGGGGAGGTTGTGAGGTGGGAATGGCGAGAGTAAGAGTGGGCGGAGGAAGGGCGGAAGTAGAGGAGGGAAAGGAGGAGGAGAGCCAAGGTGAGGGTGAGGGCTGTAAGGAGGGAGCGACGGAAGCTGGGGTGGAGAAGGAAGGGAGACATGGGGGAGGGGAGGTCAGTGATGGTTTGAGGGAGGGAGGGGAAGGAAGCAGAAGGTGAAGGGGAGGAGCGGAAGACGGTGACAGGAGTCGGGTTCAAGCGAGAGCCGAAGGGATCCAAGGCCAAGAAGTAGTAGTATAGACGAGAGAGGGTCGGGTGCTGGAGTAGGAGAGGGTCTCTAGTAGATATCCATCGAAAGAAGGAAGGAGCTGACCTCTTCGTTCGAAGAAGGAGTGATGAGCTCGGACGCGACCTCCTTCCTCCTGCACCTCCCCTCCTAGCCTCGAACTCGCTCGAGAAGGGAGGGATAGAATACATATGCCTCCGAGTACAGAGCTGGTCTCTGGTAGAGCCTGGGTCTTCGAAGACGACGCAGGGAGGGTGGGAAGGCCTTTTGTTTGACCATCGAGCTTCGTCGAGCTCTCCTTCCCTCCAGCTCATGCACTCTTCGGCTCTCCTCCCTCTCCCACCTCAACGCTCATCGCGAGCTCCCCTCTCCTCCAGCAGAGAGCACGTACGATCTACGAGCCCATAATCACTCCTTTGTCTCGTCCTCGAAGGCGTCTTGGAGCTCAACCATCGAGCGCTCAAAGCGAACGAGCTCGCTCTCTGTGTCCCCCTCCTTCTCTCCTCATCTCCTTCCACCCAAACCAAGCGCGAACTCGACTCACATTCTACCCCCTTGAGGCCTTCCATGAGAGAACATCGGTAGACTACTCGATCCTCCAGCTCCGGTGATGTTGATCGTACGCAGAGGAGAAGGTTGACCGACCGAAGGAGAGGAGGGAGAAGGAGAACCTCGTCCGTCAGAGAGCTGGTGGGATTTGCGAGAGGAGGCCATCGGGAAGGGGAAGAGCTTCCCACTGGGGGAGAGGTGGGGAGGTGGGTGAGAGAAGGAAAGCTGAGGGAGGGGGTTGGTGGTCGTTGGCAAGTTCAGTTTGGGGTGGGTGAGCTCGAGTCCATGTGAGTTCGAGTTGGCTTGAGTTTGGTTGCGAGGGAGAGACGAGGGAGTGGGTCTCGTAACCAAGGGAGATGTATACATTTTCGTGCGCGGGGAAGAGCAGATAGACGAAACAGTAGCGAGCTGTGAAGATATGCAGTTATCAAAAGCGAACAAAGCGAAAAAGCAAACGAAACGAAAGGAACCGATGGACGCGCGACACCCTCCTGTCCCTCCGCTCCTCACCGCCTAAAGAACCACAGCACGACAAAGATCCACACGACGAACATTAAGAACAGCATGAACCAGCACCATCTCCCTCCTTGGTTCTTGGCCATCGTCGTCATCCGGCGCATCGTGCCTCGGAGGAGGTGAGAGGTCGAGGCAAAGGCGTCGTTCTGGGTGAGGGTGGGTGAGGGCGTAGCGAGGAGAAAGGAGAGAAGAGGGTGTGATAGAGATCAACGTCAGCTTGAGGAAGAGGGAGGAAAAGGGGTGTGGGAGAGCGAGGGTTCGAGGGAAGGAGGTGATGGCGAACGGAGACAAGGGCGAGAACGCATCACGACCGACTCACCATGGACGTGAGATCAAAGTTTCCCTCTTTTACTTCTTCTGTTATCCCTACTGTGATCTGGAGGAGCAAAGAAAGTAGGAGGATCGTTTCAGCGAGGGGAAGAAGGCGTGTAAACCGAGAACTAAGAGGAGGTGACGATGTTGAGCTCGACCTCCCTCCCTCCTTCCCTTCGGCGTGGAAGCTCTAGCGAGCCTCCTTCTCTTCCCTCTGCAACGAGAGTAGCACCCAAAAAGACCCAGCTCCAATATCTCCCAGCCCCCACTCAAGAACGAAACTAAAGGGAAGAAAGCAGCCCGTCAACTCACATCCTTCAACATCCTAACCTTTCCCATCAAGCCCTCCAACCTCTCGTCGTTCTGTCCCTCCAGGTCCTCCACCGACCTCGAACTGAACGGACTTTCGGCTGTTCTCGATCCTTGACCTCCTCCATTCACTGACGACAAGCCCGAGGACCCGTACGCTGCTGGAGGGAAGGGGGACGAGCGACCTGAGGTTGGAAGGGAAGTCGAGCCTGAGGCGTATGGATTGCTGAACCGGTCAGAGGAGCCTGAAGCGTACGAAGAGGGTTGAGCGTAGAGAGGTTGACGTTTCGAGAGACCTGAATTGTTAGTTGGGGCGTGGACGACTCTAGGGACGAGGAGGGCAGGGCAGGGTGAGCAAAGGGAAGGAAGGGAGAGAGGGGGCTCGAGCTCGCCAACGAGGAGCGAGGAGGAGCGAGAAGAGGCGAGAGCTCACCTTGACATTTGAGTAGAGATGGAGCGAGAACGAGAAGATCCGAAAGGGGGGAGAAGGGAAGAGGGAGGTGAGGGCGAGAGTTCCAAAGATCTATATCGAGGAGGTCGAAGAGGTTGAGAGGCCAGAAGGAGTGAAACGTCCGAGCTCAACAACGAACGAAGAGAGCAGCCACGTCACGCTCGTCCCTCTTTGTTTTTCTCCATCCTCAGTATGGAACCTCAAGGGCGGAGAAACTTTGCCAGAAGCCGTTGCTTCCAAGAGAAAAAATCTCGACTTTCCTCCAGTCGAGTCGAAACAGAGAACGTGAGCCGGACCGGGAAGATGCCGTCGCCCACGGTTCGACTCCCCAAACTTCCTTCCCTCTCCTCGTCTCCCATCAACCATCACTCCCCCAGCCTCACTTTTTCATCTTCCAACCCTCCACCATGGCCGCCAACTACACTGAACCCTCTCGCTTGCCCGTCCTCATGTTCGTCCCTCCTCTCTGTCTCGTCGTCTGCGCTCGAGCTCAACGTTTCGTCTTCCCTCCCCCTCCATCTCACGCTCCTCCCCGTCGTTCTTGGCTCCCTCCTTTTCGTTTGACACAGGGTCGGAACTGGAGAGTACACCACTGGATTCGTAGGATCGACTGGAGCTGCTTCTACCTCTGACAAGAAGGTGAGTGCTGTTGAACAGAAGCAAAGGACTCGGTTCTTCAAGCCGGAGAGAGCTCCGGTCGTCGAGCGAAACCATTACCTTTCCTCTATCCATTACCTTTCGTCCATCTCGCTGACCATGTGATGCTCTTTCTTGCGTTGTCGGTTCTCTCTGTAGATCGGAGTCGTCGCTCTCACTTGCATCGATCTCAAGCGAAGGGGGAAGCGTGAGTCCATCTCGTCCGTCTCGTCCACGCGTCTCTTCCTCCAGGGCTGACTATCTTCCTTCCTTCTTCTTGCAGTCTCCGACCTCTCCATGGTTGGAACATCTGGACCCAAGTTCCCAGCGATCCGATCTCACATCCAGAGCAAGATCGGAGACGTCTACAAGGGAATGGACTGCTCGTTCGCGTCTTTCCCTGACGACAAGACCGTCGACCCTCACGCTTGTTAGTACACCACAGATACCTTAACCCATAACGTCACTATCGCCTACCCTACATACATCTCCTTCCGTCCATCTCTTCCTTCCCTCCCTTGTCGTTTCTTCCTCCCTCTTCCCCAAACTCACTCGCTAAATCCGTCCCTCCCCCCCTCTTCGTTCTTCTTCGACCTTCAACAGACAAAGCAGCTCTCGCCGCCCTCCCTGTTCCTGGGGTCGTCATTATCTTCACTCCCGACTCCACCCACTACCCTATCGCTCTCGAGGCTCTCACTCTCGGTCACTCCGTCCTCATCACCAAACCCGCGACTCAACTCCTCGAGCACCACCAGGAGCTCGCTGAGCTCGCCGCGAAGAAGAACCTTGTTTGCTGGGTCGAGCACCACAAGCGATTTGAGTGAGTCTCGCTTCCTTTTTGGCGTTGGGAAGGCTGGAGGGCTTGGGAGAGGATGGGAAAGAGAGAGGGAGGGGAGACGCGTCGTCCCTCTTGGCTTCGGTTTCGTTCACCTTCGCTGACCACCTTTCCTTCTTCCGCTTCAACTTTCCATCAGTCCCGCTTACAACGACGGTCGAGCTCGATCTGAGGCTCTCGGAGATTTCAACTTCTTCCAGTCGTGAGTTTCGAAACTCTCTTTGCGATTTCCCTCGACGCGTCTCCTCCCTCCTTCGCTTCGACTGACACCCGGCGTCGCTGCTTCTCCCTCGTCCCCGTAGCTACATGTCCCAGCCCAAGTCCCAACTCGAGACCTTCAAGTCCTGGGCTGGAATCGACTCTGATATCTCTTACTACCTCAACTCTCATCACATCGACGTGAGTGCTGTTGCTCGTTCCCTGCGTCGTCGCATTCTCTCCCGGGCTCACCTCTCCTTTGTTTCCCTGAACGCAGATCCACTGCTGGATGGTCGAGGGAAAGTACAAGGTTCGTTCATCGACCCCTCTTGCCTCTTTTCGTTCGTGAAACCAACGAGAGCTGACCTTCCCTTCTTCGCTCGTTCGTTCGTTTCGTTCAGCCCGTTCGAGTCACCGCCTCCGCCACCAAGGGTATTGGAGCTTCTCTCGGATGTGCCCCTCAGACGGAGGATACCATCACTCTTCTCGTCGACTGGGTCAACGTGAAGGAGCCTGAGAAGAAGGGAACTGGAGTTTACACTGCTTCGTGAGTGTTTCGATTCACGTCGCCTTTCTCGCCTGCCTTCGAACGAAGAACTTCGCTTCCTACAGCGCTGACCATCATTTTGACCGCTTTTGAAACCAGGTGGGCCGCTCCCATGAAGGCTGGAGTTCACTCGGAGCAGCAGTGAGTTTTTTCGCGCTTTCCTCTCATCGCGTCTCGCTCTTCCCTCGAGCTCATCTCTTTTCCGCCATTCTTCTTCGACCCCAGCTTCCACTACATGGCCTCGAAGGGGGAGGTCAAGGTTGATCAGGCTCACCGAGGATACTCTGTCGTTTCCGACGACGTTGGAAAGGTAAGACTCGTTCGCGCCTGAGCTTGCCCTTCGCCTTCGATTTCCGTCGCCGACTCGACTTCGCTCTCGCTCTTGTTTTCAGATCGACTTCAACCCCTTCTACATGAAGTACTCGGCCGACGCCGGCTTCTTCGACGGACAGCGAGGTTATGGTGAGTCCCTTTCTCGCTCGCTCTCCTTCGGTCGACTCGAGACGCGTCGCTGACTCTTCGTTCCGTTTCGTTCCGCCTCGCTCCCCAGGATACATCTCGATCGAAAAGTTCGTTGACGCCGCTCGAGAGGTTGCCGCTGGGAATGCCAAAGCGGCCGACTACGACACTGCTGGGCTCCCTACGATCAGGAACACCATTTTGACCACCGCCATCCTCAACGCTGGACGAATCTCGCTCGACGAGACAAGGAGCGTGTTGATCAAGGAGACTGCTCCTGGGCAGTGGAAGTTGGAGTAGATCTGAAGGATGCCTTGTTCCTAGATATACATCTTTGCTTTCCGTTGGTTCTTGGGCTCGGAGCTCGATTGCTGGGTGGGGAAGGGGGAGATGGGAGATGTTTCGAGATTGATGCTTCACGACTTTCTTTTGTCGGCGGGTCGACCATGACCAAGACTGATGAGGATTCAGAAGAGAGGCAGCCTGAAACCCAGACGAACCATGTGGTCCCAGAGATTCAAGGTCTCGTGCGAGAGGAGAACATCAAAGGAGAGATGGAAGAAGAGGGAGGGAGGGCAAGCCGATTCGAACGACGCGTCGACGACGAAACGAACTCGACCAGACCTTGAATGACCTCTCCCTCTGGCAAGAAAGACCATCCCCAGATTACATATGTATGAAGAGAAATGAGAACAGGAGCTGAGAGGCCAGCATCGAAGCTAGGAGAAAGCAGAAAGTAAAACGAAATGAACAGAGGATCTCGTTTCCCTTCGTTTTCGTCCCGCGCGCACTGGCTGCCCTCCTCTCTTCTTCCCTCTCCCTCTTAACCTCGTGTGGAGGTTGCATCGAAAGATCCGGAGTCAAGTACACAGATATCATCGGAGCCAACCAAGTCGCATGCGAGTTCGGGACCTGCCTCGTCAGTGAGTTCGGTTGCGATCTTTTCGACGCGTCGTTGGCTTCGTCCCGCTCGCTTGAGCGAAGCTGACCAGATCTTCTTTGTTCCTCTCCCGAAATCCTGTACCCGTGAATTCCCCCTCTCCACCGCTGGCCAGTGCGTCAAGGCCTGAGCTTTCCTGCACTCTGGAGTCTGGACATTATTGACGGACGCGTCGAGCCGAATCGCTCTCCCTTTTTCTTTCTTCCTTTCGTTTGTTCTTTGGGGTTTCGCGTTTTCGGCCTTCATGTCATCTATCTGCTTCATATCACTATCTTGTCATAGATCAGCATGCCTCCGTTGTCTTGGCCTCGCGAATCGCGTCGCGTTCTCTTCCCTTTTCGCTCGCCACCATCTTCTTCTTTTTCCAAAGCCTCAAAGACGACGCTGATGAGCTCACAAACACGGCTGCAGGCAGTCAAGCACAAAAAAGGGCGGTTGATGCTTTCTTTCTCGGCGCCGACGGGCACGAACGGGCCATGGCATCGAAAATGATTATCACTTAGGAGGCAACTTCGCCATCCAGCTCGGACCAAACTGCTGTTTGGACGCGATGGCCATGAACCTCAAGAGGTCGGGCTTGTGTTGACCGTCAAGCTAGAACGAGAGCGAGGGAAAGGGAATCAGCACGTCCGCGGCGCGTTCAAGCTCGTCGAAGCTGCTGAGACTCACCATCTCCAGCACCTGAGGAGCCTTCGCACCCACTCGGGCACAGTAGTATCCAGAGTCAACGGTGGACTTCCCGTCGATGACCAAGGCAACGGAGCCGACGATTCGGTATGTCTGACTACGCGAACACGAAACGAAGCGTCCGACCGTCAAGAAAAGACGAAGCTAACCTCCCAACGAGTGCATGAGAATGTGCTCACCTTACCCTCGATAAGCCTTTGAGATGATAGACTGTTGTCGTGCATGTAGACTGCGAACTGGGGTGATGGAAGGAAGAGGAAAACGACAGCGACGAGTCCGAGTTGTTCGCTCGCTCGAAAACTCCTCTCGGTCTGGCACTCACAGCGTTCTGAGTTTGCCCCCTTTCGGCGAGGATGACCTTCGTCAGAACACCTCCCGAATCTAGACAGAATGAGGCGTAGGCGATCAGATCGATCCTGGAAAAAAGCAGACGGCAGGGAGTCAGCTTCAGCTCCGACTGACATGCGACGAAGCTCGAGAGACAACTCACTTCACGTTGAAAGATCTCTTTCCCCTCGACGCTTTTCGGATCTGCTTCACCAGTTCCTTGTGATCTTGAGGCGAGTTGACGATGAGGTCTTGAGGTTGAGTGGACTGACAAGGAACAAGACGCGAGAGGGAGTGGTGCGAGATGGAGCCGAGCAGAGAGCGAACGAGAAGGTCAGCTTAGTCGTTTCTTCGTGTTCTCAGTTGAGAGAGAAAGAGAACAGTTCACCATGGTGAAGAGAGATGGCGGAGAGGAGGCGACGGGGTTAAAGCGATGGCGTCGATGATGGTTGTTGAGAAGAAGAGGAGCCGAAAGGGAAGGAGTTCGAAGGCTTGAGTGAGCTGACGTCGCTTCGGTCGCTAGGAGGTTACTTCTTCTCGGATGGATCGCCTCTCTCCCGAAGAGCGGGCTCGCGCACCGCGGCAGGAACTCGATGCGTCGGGAGAGAGGCGTCGACAGGGGCAAGGGCTGAGAGGAGCCTCTGCTAGAGAGCTTTCATACCTGCTCCTACATTCGAGCTCATATATTGCGCTACGAGCTTCCGAGATCTCATCTCCCTCGCTGCCTTAGTGAGGTTTAGCTTGAGTTCGACGACGCGTCGAGCTCTGCACGCATCCTTTTCGTATCGCTCCGTCTCGGATCTCAATGCTCTCTCTCTCGGATCTAGAGGTCCTGTCAGACTGCGGGACCGCACCCATAGAGAAGAACGTCAGCGACAGACCTTGAGAGAGAAGGAACCTCGAGCGCGTCGCGTCGTGCACATCTCGTCGCACGGACTGTTTCGTCTCTCCTTCGGCTCGGCCCAGGGACTTGATAAGTCCTGCGCCTCACCTACGTCTATGTTTTGGTTTTCCAGCACGCAGCGACAGGATGAGCGTTCAAACCTCTTCAACTCGAACGACTTCAGCGTTCAAAAAGAGAGTCGCGGGCTGGTTCGGCTCTTCCCCTCGTCCTCTTCGCTCGAGAGAGTCTCCCTCCAATTTTTCAGTCACACCAGACGATTGCCTCACTCCCCCCTGTCACGGGTATACACTTTCCGCCCAAATATTCTTTGGGGGAGCGAATGAAGCTTTAGCGAATGAAGAGAGAGAGATTGTCAGAGTCGAAAAAAGACGGAGCTCGCGCCCTTCCTCCCCGTGCTTTTTCATTCGAGGAGACGTCGCTTTCCTTTCTTCCGTCAAACAGCGACGACCTCCCTTCCCTCCCTTCCTTTTCCTCTTTTCCTTACCCCTTCAAAATGGCCACTGCTACCTCCACTCGACGCCGATCTTCTCTCTCCCACGAGATCAAGCCTGACTTCTGCTCGTATGCCTCCTCCTCCTCGGCTGAGGCCAGCGGATCGAACGAGTCTCCCTCCTCGAGTGTTCGTTTGACCTTCCGTCCCCTTCTCGCTCTCCCTCTCACTGCTCATGCCTCGTGACAGCAGCTAACCCTTGCTATCCTTTTCTCGTTCTTGATATCTATACAGACTCCTCGACGGACGTTCACCATCGGTTCTCGATCTTCTCACCTCGCCGTCGTCCAATCCCATCAAGTGCGAGACGCTCTTCAAGAGCTTCACCCCGACTACGAGTTCAAGATCGTTACCATGAACACAGCTGGAGACAACAACCAGTGAGTCGTTGAGTCTTCTCGTCCGTGTATCCTAAACCAGGGCTGTCGAAGGGAAGGAAGGGAGAGTTCGTCTCGCACGAGCTCGACACCCCTCTTTTCCGCGAAGGGAGGAGGGCGGAGAAGAGCGCCGTTGCTACAGCTCTTTAAAGCTGGGTATCGCAGGTTTTTCGAGGTTGTACAGAAGGCTGGCGAAACGCTTCGCAGACCTACCGAATCATGCTCTCTCGAATACCGAACTCGATCAGCTCGAGTGGATCTCCAGCCCTCCTTCTTCGACCTTCCGAGCTCACCTCCGTCGTCCTCCCTCCCTTCAGCCCTCCCTCGGTTCCTTCGACCAAAGCCTCCCGCTGACCTTCTTCCCCCCTTTTCCCTCCTCCTCTCACCAGATCCCAAGCTCTCTACCTCCTCCAATCCAAGGCTCTCTGGACAACCGAGCTCGAAGCTGCTCTCGCCTCCAATCAAATCGACCTGATCGTTCATTGCCTCAAGGACATACCAACCGTTCTCGAGCCCGAGTTCATCATCACCACCGTCTTGGAGCGAGCCGACCCCCACGACGCCGTCGTCATGAAGAAGGGACTCGAGGAGCAGTACAAGACCCTGGCGGACTTGCCTGAGGGAAGCGTGGTTGGAACGAGCTCCGTGAGGCGAGTCGCTGGGCTGAGGAGGGATTACCCGAAACTCAAGTTCATGGATGTTGTGAGTTCCGGATCATATCTTTCTCGTCTCGGGGATGCTGGTGGAGAGCTCTGGGAAGTATACGAGGGCTCGGGGGCCTTCGTCTTGGATCCTCGGATGTGGGAAGAGACTCGTGTCGAGAAACGTCGAGCTCACCTTTCCTCCCCTTCCTCCTCTTCTCCTTTCTTTCTTCTTCTCTCAGCGTGGAAACCTGTACGTCTCCTCTTCTCACTCATCCTTCCCAACTAATCTCCTCCATACTGACCTTCTTGTCTCCTTCTCTTTCCTTCCTCCCCTCCCAGCCAAACCCGTCTCTCAAAACTCGACGCCCCCTCCTCCCCCTTCACCTGCCTCATCCTCGCCCACGCCGGTCTTCACCGAATCGATCTCGGTCACCGCTCCACCTCCCTCATCCCCCCACCCTACGCCGTCGGTCAAGGAGCCCTAGGCCTCGAAGTTCGCTCCTCCGACCTCCAAACCCAAGCTCTCTGCGCCGGTCTCGGACACTACCAAACCCTCTGGGCAACCGCGTCCGAACGAGCTCTCCTCCGCTTACTCGAGGGAGGATGCTCCGTTCCAGTGGCTGTGACGAGCTGTTTCGTCGAAGGGGAGGGATGCGAGAGGAGGGAGGGGAAGGGGAAGCTCAGTTTGCTCGGTCGAGTGACGAGTCTGGGAGGGGAGGTGCAGGTCGAGTTTGAGATTAGGGATCGGGAGGTGGCCAGTTTCGCGGATGCTGAGGAGTTGGGGCTGGAGGTTGGGAGAGGGTTGCTCAGTAAAGGGGCGGGGAGGATCCTGCAGCAGATTGCGGCTCACAAGAACGCGAAGGGGACGGTGAAGAAGGGAGATGTCGTTGGACCGGATTCGACGTTCTCGGACCTGGCTGCTTGTCCTGGACTGTCGGAGGTTTTCTAGATGGGCCTGCGACCCTTCGTACCTGGATGGCTTTGCTTTTTCCCTTTTGGCTCAGCGTTCGGGTCGTGTTTTCTTTACTTTCGTCGCGAGACGCGTCTCTTCGTTTTGCTCTCTTTGTCCTTTCACCTTTTTGGTCCTTCGCTATACCCCTCTCTACGCTTCTCTATACCTTTACAGCACTGTATTACATCACTCATCTCTCTCTCTTCCGGCCGATCTTCTCGAGAGACTGAAATCGAAGCTGGGGAGTCTCAACCGACGCGTCCGAATCAGTTGGAAACAGGCAGAGAAGAGCCGTCTGTCGCAGCTTTGACCGGTGGAGAAACAAACCGACTGTCTGTCTCTTTGTTCGCTGGTCCAGACCATATCACGAAGAGGAGGAAATCGTTGTCGAAGAGAGCCGACGGCGCGTCGCACTCAGCCAGCGACTGAATAGCGCCCTGCATCTCTTCGATCCAGTCTTCGGATCGCTCTCAGCCGTACCTCTGATGAATACCCACCCTCCAAGATACCATCAGCTGCTTTCCTCCAGTCTACTTGAAGTCCCCAACGACTTTCAAACCCAACCAACGGACTCGACGCGTCTCTCTTTCTCTTCCTCTCTCTCCCATTCCCCATCTTCGAACCAAACAACTTCTCTCTCCCCGAACAACGTTTCTTCCATCTTCTCCATCTTCCCTACCCTTCCAACCCACTTCATACTCAAAATCAACCACTTTCCATTCGTCCATCCGTCTTCTTCCCCGAACTCAGGCTCGCCTTCCCCGCTTTCTCGCTCTCATGCCCTGCGAGCTCGTTTCACTTTTCCCTCGCTCCCTCCTTCCAAACAGCCAACCAACCTCAACCCAGCCCGCTCCCTTCCTTCTTCGTCGTTCTCTCTCACCAAAATGGTCATGGCCACCCCCACCTCCCCTCTCCAACGTCGTCGTTCCTCCCTATCTCACGAGATCAAGCCTGATTTCCTTCCTCATTCGCTGCTGATGAAGGGGAGCGTCGGGAGTGCGTTCACGACGGAGGAGAGCTCACAGGAATCGACCTCGTCCAATGGATCGGGCTCGAGTGTGAGTTGAGACGAGTTTCGCCCTTCTTTGGGGAAGACTTATAGAAGAGCTCAAGCTCAAGCTCAAGCTGACCTCTCCTTTCGCTTCGTTCGCTCGTTGGTGCAGACCCCCCGTAAAACGTTCACCCTCGGCTCTCGTTCCTCCCAGCTCGCTCTCGTTCAAACGCACATCGTGAGGGATGCTCTCCAGGAACTTCATCCGGATTTCGACTTCAAGATCGTTACGATGAACACGGCGGGGGATATCAACCAGTGAGTCGCTCGTCTCTTTGGCTCTGCGCTGGTGGAGGGATCGGAGGGAGGGAGAGGTCGCACGAGAGGCTCTTCTCTTTTTTTGGAAGGAGAGGGAGGGAGGGAGGGAGCGCCCGTCTTCGTTTTCGTTGCTCATGGACGAGAGAGGATCGAAGATCTTCCTCGACACCCTCAAAGGCTCAGTAGGACGGGTACACGAGCTCATATGTGGGGGCGACGAGCTGGAAGGGAAAATGGAAGGGGGAGTGAAGAGCTGAAGGGGAGGGGAGGGGGCTCGAAGCTCAACTCGAACGACGACGAGCCGGCTATCAACCCTCCGTCTTCTTTCCACCTTATCTACTACCTCCCCTACACTCTCTGGTATACCCTCGAAGCGACTCTACAACTTCGAAGAGCTCAGACTCCTTCGATTAGTTCAAATCCGCTCCTTCTTCGACCTTCTCCCTCCGGCCAATGCTTTCCCCCCAACTTCTCTCTGTCCCTCTTCTCATAACTCTCGCTCGTCGCTGACTCTTCCTCCTCCTCCTCTCTCCCCCCCTCCCACCCCCCTCCCCCCACCAGATCCCAAGCTCTCTACCTCCTCCAATCCAAAGCTCTCTGGACCACCGAACTCGAAGCCGCCCTCTCCTCCCATCAAATCGACCTCATCGTCCACTCCCTCAAAGACATCCCTACCGTCCTCGAACCAGAGTTCGTCATCACCGCTGTTCTCGAGCGCGCAGACCCTCACGATGCGCTTGTGATGAAGAAGGGACTCGAGGAGAGTTACAAGACGTTGGAGGATTTGCCGGAGGGGAGTGTCGTTGGGACGAGTTCGGTGAGGAGGGTTGCTGGGCTGAGGAGGGATTACCCGAAGTTGAAGTTTATGGATGTGGTGAGTACGAGAAACGATCTTTTTTTTGATCTTGGGAGGTCGGTTGGGAGCTCTGGGAGTGCATGAGAGCTCGTAGAAGATTTGGGGTTTCGTCGAGCGGCTCGAACGAACGGAGGAGGGAGGAGCGAACGAGAAACGCGAGCTGACCTCTTCCCTCTCCCTCCCTCCCTCCCTCTTCTCTCCTCGTCTCCTCCAGCGTGGTAACCTGTACGTTCTCACCTCTCTCTCTCTCCCTCCCTTTTCTCCACCTCCCCTCTTTCCTTCCTAACCCTCTCCCCTCCTTCTCTTCCTCCCACAGCAACACCCGCCTCACCAAACTCGACGCCCCAACCTCCCCCTTCACCTGCCTCATCCTCGCCCACGCCGGTCTCCACCGCATCAACCTAGGCCACCGCTCCACCTCCCTCATCCCCCCACCCTACGCCGTCGGCCAAGGAGCCCTAGGAGTCGAAGTCCGTTCCTCAGACACCCAAACTCGCGCCCTATGCTCCGGTCTAGGTCACTACCAAACCCTCTGGGCAACAGCATCTGAACGAGCCTTACTCCGCCTCCTGGAAGGAGGTTGCTCCGTCCCCGTCGCTGTCACGAGTCACTTCGAGGAAGGCGAGGGGTTCAGCAAAGCGGAGGGGAGGGGGAAGCTCAGTTTGATGGGGAGGGTGACTAGTTTGGGAGGGGAGGAACAGGTGGAGTTTGAGGTGAGGGAGAGGGAGGTGGGCAGTTTTGAGGAGGCGGAGGAGCTTGGGTTGGAGGTTGCGAGGGGACTGTTGGAGCAGGGGGCGGGGAGGATTCTGAAGCAGATTGCGGATCACAAGAATGCGAAGGGGACGGTGAGGAAGGACGATGTGCTCAGTCCTGGCGCGACTTTCTCGGACCTCGCTGCTTGTCCGGGGATGTCGATTTAGTTGGCGTTTTCTTCTTTATCTACTGTAGAGGTTGACCTGTTACCAGTTCAGCTTCTCTTCGTTCTTTGTTTCGTCCTCAGCGACGGTTGTAACTCCTTCGGACGCGTCTTCGTTTTTTTTCTTCCTTCCCTCTCAGTTCGTTTCCTTCCTTGCTTGGCTTCCGCTGCTCGCTTAGTGTACTTGTACCTCTACGCACTCACTCATCTACTTTCTTCTACTCTGCATACGATTTTAGACTTCTTTCTATCGCATTCGAGCTTTCTTTCGTTCGTCCTCGTCGAGCGAAACCCATGCAAGATCAACCAAAAACACGAGACTATAGCTGAGCGAGACGGCTACTTCAGCAGTTCCTCCACCACGCGATCGTCGGATATCGTGCGGACGTTGTTCCTGCGTCGAGCGAAGACGAGAGCGGGAGGAAGAGGTCAGCGACGCGTCGAACGAACGAAGCAAACGAGAACGAGGGAAGATAGAGAAGGAGGGAGAACGGATGGATGAGAGGACGCACCCTCGATAGTTCAGTCGCCGCAGGGTGTCGATCTGATGGGAGGTGACGAGAGGCAGGAGGGGGAGAAAGGGAAGAGGTGTGAGCGAGGACGAGACGCGACGACGCGAGGAGCGGAGGAAAAAGAAGAGAGGACGAACGATCTGCATCCTGTCGAATCCCATCTACGAAGCGCACGACAGAAAGAAGACGAATCAGCTCGAGCCTTCGAGGTAATAGAGCATTCTCCGACACTCTCCTCGCCTCCTCGTCCGAGAAACGAAAGGCGATCCTCGAAACGAAACGTTTCCAGCACTCACATTCTCAAACTTCGCCACTTCAGCCTTATCCAGCCCCGCCAGAGCAATGGCATCATCCCCTTTCTCCTTCTTCCCACCAGCGACGAACCCCGTAGCTCCTCCGACTCCTCCAGCCGCGGTGGGAGCTCCAGCGTAGGCTTGAGCCCAGTAGCGAGCGGTCGAGTTGAAGGATTCGCGAGAGGTCAGGTAGTGTTTGGCGACTGGCGACGAGGAACGAAAAAAGTAAGTCAGAAAACGTCTCGACAAGATGGAGAGGGATGTGTGGTGAAAGGAAGAGCGAGAAGTCGGAGGGAGGGACGTGAGACGCGAAACGAAAGCAAAGACGAACCTTCAGCGTCTTGAGGATCGGAGGGTTCGGGACTGCAGAGGAGGGATTGAAGACTGATGAGGGTTGATTTGAGGGTGAGGACTGGGGACCATTGATCTGAAGGAGGACGAGAGATCGAAGATCAGCGTTCGTTCGTTCGGGACGAGAGTTTCGACGACGTCGAACGAACCTTTGAGAATGTCGAGGCCTGGAGAGACGAGACGAAAGGGTCAGCTTCTGAGTGGAGGTATGAGAGGGTAGGCGAGGAGGGGAAGAGACGAACAGATGGCTCCCTGATGAGGTTGAGAAAGCGGAAGAAAGGTCAGGTTCGTGCGAGTCCGCGGAGACGGGGGAAGAGAGGGAGGACGAACACTTTGCGACGAGACGTTGGGGTCTGTAGGAGCGGAAAGGACGAAAGTCAGCCTTAATATGTACGAGAGCCATTCGCAAGGCCAGGGGAGTGGTCCGACGAACGGTAGAGCTTGCTGTTGAGATCGGCAAAGGAAGGAGAGGTCGAAGGTGAGCTCGAGCGGAGGGAGGAGAGGAGATCGAGGAGAAGGACGAGACGAACGTGATGAACTTCATCTTGACGGGCTGGAAAGGGTACTGTAGAGGAGAAGAAGAGGAGATCAGGTCAGCTCTGGGAAGTGTAGAAACGAGGAGGGCTGAGACGAACTTGATCTGGGATGAGAATGTCCTTAGCTCGAACGCAAGACAGAAGGCGAAGGTCAGCTTGGAGAAATCGTTTGCCCTTTTCGAGCAGGGATGAGTACTCACAACTTCAAAGTGACCTCCCTCGTATGGTGTCTCGGTCTGAGAAAGAGGGAAAGAGGAGAGGATGAGCTTGGGAGGGATACGAGGAGGAGGTGGATCGAGTGAGCTCACGGGGCCGGGGAAGCTACCGAGCAGGTGGTAAGGAGAATCGTCTGGAGATAAGAGTGGGATGGAATCAGAGCCAGCTCGGAGGAGCATCTACCGAGCGAACAGAGAAGCAACTGACCGACCACTGAAGAGCAAGGGAGAGAGGAAGAGGTGTGGAAACGTGTCAGCTCGATTCCTCCTTCCCCTTCCTTCCCTCTCGCCCCATCTCTGTCTCCTTCCATCCGTACGAGCGAGCTGCCAGATCAAGGCGAGTTTTCCAAACCGAAGAAAGGGTGTATGCACTCACTCTGAACCTTGATCAGCGACTCCTTGTCCCTCTGGCAGTCTACAAGCAAGCAGAAGAAAGAAGCGTTCAGCTTCGATCCATCCGTCCACAGCAAGCTCGCGAGACCATCCTTCCCTCCTCCGAAGCGGGAACTAACCGAATATTTCCTTGGTGATTCTTCGGAGACGAGCTTCAGACATGATGGAAGAGAGACGAAGGAAGTGGAAAAGGGGGGGAAGAAGCTGGGGGAGGGAGAAGATGAGCGGTGGGAGGAGCGAGACGTCGAAAGGCGAGCTCAACCTCTTGTCGCTCTTCGGACCGTGACGACCAGCTTCGATTTGAGCAATTTCTTCAAGTTTACTCCAACGACCTCCTTCGAGTACCGAGTGCATCCGTGTCAGTCGAGTCTCGATTTCATCAAGGTTGGGAACGTCGAGGAGACAAAGGGATGACGAGCTCGTCCTTCCGCTCCTCCTCCTCCTCCTCCTCCCTTCGTCCAGTCTCTCGCCTACCCTCGGATCCCTCGTAGCAGCGTCTAGCCAGCATCATCGCAGGCATGTCTCAGGTACGTAAATGGGTCGGCATCTCCCTTCTCTTCCTCCTCGCTGACCCTCGTTCGCTGCATCTCTCGACAGATCGCTCTGCCTCCTCCTTCGACTCGTCGACCTCCCCGCTCCCTTCCATGGGATGTTCTCCTTCTCGTCTTCCAACAATCAAGTCCCTCAGCACTCGCAGCACTCGGAGGAGTCAGCCTCGACTTCTTGACTTCTACAGCCCCACTTCTCTACCGAGAGGTCGAGGTCAAGACGATCGAGCAGCTCGAGCAGTTGTTTTGCGAGAGGCTCGTCTTCGGCAGAAGGACGAAGGTTTGCATCTCACGCTCTGTACATGTGACAGCAGCCCCTTGTATCCACGCTCTGACACCCGGTATCTCTCTCTCTCTCTATCTTACCATAGAACTCCATGGCCCAGTCCCGAGTTCATCATCTGCTCGACCTTTCGCAGATCGACAACCTCTCCCTCAACTTCGCCTTCCTTTCCTCCCAACCCGACGCTCTCCGTGTCTCTTCCTCAAGACTCTCCTTCAAGCTCATCAGCCTCAACGTCCTACAACTCTCGGTCCAACACCTGCACAACTTCGTCGCCGAGCTCGTCTACACCTACCTCTTCCCTCTCCTCAATCCGGTCACACTCGAAATGGAAGGGAAAGGACGGCCGTACGCGTACTATCCTTGGATCTCCCTCGGAAACACACCTGTACTCACGGGATGGAGTCGACTCGAGGGACTGGACCTTAAAGAGGTCCTTACCTTCCATTATTGGCCAGACAGGCTTGCTGCCCTCCCTCCTCCCTCCCTCCATCGTCGACGAACGGTTCGGATCCATCTCGCCTCTGTTCTGTGCAGGCAACGCCCTGAGGTACATGACATTCTGGAGTACATGCTCGAGGAGTTCTTCTCCGCTGTTGTTCAGTTGAACCAGATGCAGGAAGGATCGATGGTTCTCGTCGTCGAGTCAGAGGAGGAGAGGAACGAGGCCGAGGCTGCTGTCGCGAGCATTGCGGACGAGACGAGGAGATCGAAGTTCTCTGTTGTGTTGGAAAACTAGGGTGAGCACTCAATCCCTCCTCCGCCTAGGCTTTCGCTCACTCTGACTCTTCTCGTCGCTTGTCTTTGGTCTTCCAATCTTCGACGCGTCGCCTGCTCCCCTACCTTCCATCGCCCATCTCCTCCGTCCCGTCACTTCAGTCCTCCGCCTTGCCATCATTCCCTCAACACTCCACCTCCTCTTCTAATCCCATTGCTCATCGCACTCCTCGATCAATCCCACACCCTCGGATCCTCGTCCTCCTCGTCCTCGTTCAGTCCTCGACGACACGTCGACCTGCCTCGTCCCTTCGACTTCGAACGACATCACGAGGTCTCCTTTGTTCTCCCGGTAGCTTTTGTGAGTCTCACCTCTGCATCGAACCTTTGTTCACCATCTCTGGAAGGAGAAGGTAGGAGGAACAGCAGCTCGTGAAACGAAACTGACCTCGCATCGTCGTGTTCTTCGTCTTCACCCTTCGCAGTCTTCGTATTTTCGCTGATTACATGCGTCCTCTCACCTCTATCTCTTTCTCCGAAGCTCTCAACCTTCCCGCTAAACCGATCTTACGCTCTGCCTCGGATCTTTCATCGTCGTCATAGTCCAGCACTCGTTTGCGTTTCTCGACGCGTCGGACGAAGGAACTCGTATTCGACCTTACGTTCGCTCGTTGAGCCTGAGAAGGTCAGCGGCATGCGTCACCTTCTGCTGTTCTCGGTCCAGGAGAGTCGGTGAGTACCTCTCTCCCCATCTTCGACCGAGAGAGCGTCTCAAAACTGACTTCGACGCGTTGGCTCTTTGTTTCCAGCGATGTCTCCCGGATCCTCGCTCGACTCGTTGTCCTCTTTATCCTTCGTATTCCAATCGGTAGTTCACGAAATGCGTCCATCGCTACTCGTCGAGTCTCGTCCTTCCTCTATGTATACCACTTTTTGGCCTTCTCCTCCCCCTTCACGAGCCCAGGCTCAGAGCTGCTCAGAGCCAACTCAACGTTGTTCGCGCTCTAGGTTTCAGTCCATCTCCGTCTCCTTTCCCGCTTCGCCGAAGCTGGGCTCATTGATTGATTCGTTTGACAGCTGGTCGAACACTGCATACAAAGGGAGAGTCGGTGAGGAAGGAATCGGAAGGTCGAAAGTGAATTTTCGAAGAACGGGACGACGAACTCTCTGTCGAGCGCCGACGAGGTTTTTGTTTATAGCACGCACACAAGACATCTTCTCAACCTGAACCTCAACCTCGACCCTCCTCGCACACCCTCTCCCTCCCTTTCCTCATCCCTCATCAAATCCTTCACGAAATCGCGGTCTTCCAGCAGCCACGAAATCCTCATCTCCTCTTCTCGACTGAACGTCGAGCTCACCTTCTTCGATCCTCCCTCTCGCCTACCACACCAACCTCCCACTCCTCTTCCGTCTTCTCGCACTCGCTCCCGTCCACCAGCTCACCAGGATGACCATTTCAACACTCTCGAAACCCATAGAAACTCCCAAAAGGTCGCAAAGCTCGAGGGCGGGAGCGAGGGAGGAGGAACAAAACGAGATGAGATCGTCGCCGCCTTGGAGGTACCAGCGCGAGAAGCTCATCGAGCTAGCACCTTACTTCTGGGGCAGAGAAGAGTACTCAGACTGCACATTCATCAGTGAGTTTCGAGCTTCTTCAACGTCCCTGTGAGACTGAGAAAGCGCGAACGAGCGTCGGCGCCAATGACCTCGACGTGAGTCGCTGAACTCTCTGCGTTTCCTCTGACAGTCCTCCACCCCTCGGAGAAGGAGACAACCTACCACCTACATCTCGGATACGTCGCTTCGCAGAGCTCGGTTCTTCTGGTGAGCTCAAGGGATTTGCTTCCTTGCTCTCCGTTGTTTGAGAAAGACATCGAACGAGCGCGTCAACGAAGCTGACCTCCCTTTGTTCCTTTGTTCTCCTCTCAGAACGCGTTTCTGGGCGTCTCCTCTCCTTCAACTCCATCTCCGACGTCATCGAACTATACCTCCGTACCTCCTTCTCCCCCTCCTTCACCAAATTTTCCTCCACAAGGGGCTCAACGCGACCTCAGCTGCGAAACCCCAACCCTCGCTCTTCGATTACCGGATCCAACCTCCTTCGACCTCATCCTCCACTTCCTCTACTGGGGCGACGCATTTACGGTCGAAGGCGCTCTCGACGAAGGAGAAGTATGCTCGGAAGGGCTGATACGAAACATCAACGTGAGTCGTCGTTCTTGCTCGATGCGACGCGTCTCTTTTCGAAACGTCCTCAGTCGTCTGATTGCATGAGGCTGACTGGTCTCTTCTTCTAATCTTTCGATTTGCTGCAGGCTCTGAGCATCGGATACCCTCTCAAGGCCGTCGTCGGAAACTGGTGGACGAAGAACCAATTGAGCTCGTCGACGACGCGTCCCTCGTCTCCTCGGCGAATTCGACTCCTCACTCCTCCTTCCTCGGACTACGACTCCGAGCCAGAAACACCATAGACTTTGGACCATCTTTGCCTACGCTTTTCCGTCTTGAACCTTGCGTTAATCTCTCTCCTCATCGTGACCCGTCGGCTTTGTTTCGCGTCGTTCGAGCTTGCCAGTTCTCCTCGCTTCTTGCATTCTTTCTCCTTAGCTTTAGACCATTGCACACGACTCAGTTCATAAAGGTCCAACGACTAGTTTAAAGCAGAAGAGGTAGAGCTCGATTGCCTCGTGTCAAATCTATGAACGAAGGCACGACGCGACGCGACGAGTTCGGATCACTGCGCGACGCACTGGCCCGGGAAAGAAAGAATCCTCGGAGGCACGAGTCTTTTGAGAAGGAAGTCAGTTCGGAAAGGACATCAGCGAAAGAGCAGGAAGAAGAGAAGAAGAAGAAGAAGAAGAAGAAAACGTACCGACGACGCAGATTCCTCCGACGCACGCAACATCGCTCGCTCCGGCGATGTCAGAGCAGTCGACTCCAGTTCCTCCGAGGCATCCTCCAAAAGAGCTGTAAGAAAAGAGCGAAGAAGAAGAGGGAAGAGTCAGCGAGGCTTTCTGCTCTCTTCTCTCTGCCGAAGGTCGCTGCGACGCTCCCACCTCGATCTCGGCAGGCCTGAGCCTCGACGGGTCTTTCGCTGCTTACAAGCTTCGGAGGGACGCTCTCTTCTCCATCAACAACCACCCTCTTCTACTTCATGTACGCATCCCTCACCTCTTCTCCTGGGGAAGCGAGTCCTCGTCGTCGATGCGAACGCGAGGCTGGAGTTGACCTCGTTCGTCCTCCCTCCGATCTCTTCAGCTTCCCTCTCGCTCGACACTTCCCCAACTCATTCGACACTCCCCCAACAATGAAAGCGGACAACTGGCAAGCTTTTAAAGATCAGCGGAAGACTCTCCCTCGAACTGCCATTGACCTGACTGGCAGAACCGTGATCGTGACGGGAGGGACGCTCGGGTGAGTGAGCTCGAGCTCGACCTTCCTCTTCGTCTTCCTGGGCCTTCCTGTTGAACGAGAACGAGAACTGACCCTTCTCTTCACCATTCTGTGTACTCTCCTTCACTTTCTCCAGAGGTCTCGGCTACGAAGCAGCTCTCGTTTTCGCCAAACTCAACCCTGCTCGACTCATCCTCACCGCTCGATCTGTCGAGTCTGGAAAGACGGCTGTCGAGCAGATCCTTCATCTGACCGGTTACAAGGCTGAGGTTTGGATGTTGGATCTCAACGACCTCAAGAGCGTCGAGGCTTTCGCTCAGAAGGCGAAGACGGAGCTCGAGAGGCTGGATATCTTCGTGCGTTCGACGCTCCGACGATTGGATGCGAGGCGACGCGTTCGTTTCGTGATTTCGAGCTCACTGTTTCCCCTTCTCTTCCCTCTCGATCAGCTTTCCAACGCAGGTAGGAAGCTCATTCATATCTCGCTCTCACGCCTTTTCTTCACTGACCAGAACAAATTTGGTCCGTCTTCGTTCTCGCGAAAAAGGTGTCCAGACGATGCAGCACACGCTCTCCGCCTACGGATACGAATCAACGTTCGTCTCGTCTCTTACTTGAAACGGCTCGCTTTCCTAAGAACCCTCGCTGACTTACTTCTCTCTTTTCAAACAGCTTCCAAGTCAACAACATCTCGAACTCGCTCCTCTGCCTCCTCATCCTCCCTCTCCTCGTTCAATCCTCGACGGTCCCTCCTCCCGTCGGATCCAAGACACCCAACTTCACTCCTCATCTGACCATCACCACGAGTGGCCTCCATTACAATATCGCCGGTCTGCCAGGTCTTGGGCCTGGGGAGGAAGGAAGGACGTTGGAGTTGTTGAGCGAGGAGAAGAGGTTCGCGCGGCAGACCTACCCCGAATCGAAAGGTGAGTTCGATCAACCATGCGTTCCTTCTGTTGCCTGAGTTCTCCCTCGTCCGTGTGAGCCGCGAGGAAAGACATCTGCTGACTCCCAACGCGTCCCTTTCGCTTCCAGCCATCAACATCCTCAACGCGCAAACGCTCGTCGCCCTTCTTCCTCCCACGTCGACTGGCAAGCCTTCCGTTATCATCAACACCATCGACCCTGGGTTCTGCCACTCAGGACTCACGAGGAGTGCCACCGGTATGGCGGCCTACTTCTTTGTGTGAGTTCTCTTCGACGAACCAGCGCGACGTTCGTCTCCGAGTCGCTCGCTCGAGCTGACCTCCCCTTCGTTCCCTTTCTTGGCTCCTCAGTCTCCTCAAGTTCGTTTTCGCTCGAACCACCGAGGTCGGAGCTCGGAACCTCGTCTACGGATGCCTCACGGAGACGTCGCAGGGAGCGTATATCGGTTCGTGCGAGGAGGCAGAGTGAGTTCATCCCTCCCTCGTCGCCTTTGATTCGAGACGGAGAGCTGACTCCTCTCTCTCTCTCTCTCTCTCTCTCTTTCCTCTCTTCTTCTTTGTTTTTTTTTTGCACGCAGACCTAGCGACTTCGTCATCAGTGAAGAGGGACACAAGATCGGTGCCGGGATCTGGGAGGAGATGAAGGCGATCTGGATGAAGGTTGGCGTTCTCGTTTGATCTGTCATTTTCGCTTCAACCTCAGTCTCCTCTACATAGTTGATCAGGATGCTGTTCTCATACGGTCAGACACTTCGTGAAAGTTTCTGCCGCGAAAGAGACAGACGAAGCTCGAGTTTGAAGGATCAGCGAGACCCGAAGTTAGTCGATTACGCGTCGCCTGTCTCGACTCTCGTCTCTCGTCTGTGACCTTGCAGCTATTCGTCTCCACTCTCTACCCTCTCTCTAGGTGATTCATCTCTCTCTCTGCCCCAGTCTACGTACGTTCTTTTGCCAGGCGACTGAACTGGAAGGGTCAGGAGAAGGGAACGACTGCGACGCGAGGAGGTGGTCGAGATCGAGGTCGAGGGAAGTCGCTTGTCCTGAATCCCTCTCTCTCGCATTCTTTCTCCTTAACTCTATCGCCAAAAAACCCAACGACTAGAGCAGGAGGGGTAGACTAGAGGTCGGAAGTCTACGTGACACATCTAGGAACGAAGGCACGACGCGACGCGACGAGTTCGGATCACTGCTTGACACACTGGCCTGCGAGAGACAGATCCCATCCTCGGAGGCAAGAGCCTTTCCGAAGAGTTGAGTAGAAGAGGGTGTCAGCGAAAGAGGGGAGAGGAGGAGAAGAAGGAGGATAAGAAGGCGCGTCGAAAAGCGAAGCACTCACGGACCACGCAAGATCCAACCTCGCAAGCGACTTCGTCGGCTCCGGTGATATCAGAGCAGTCGACTCCAGCTCCTCCAATGCATCCTCCGCACGAGCTGAAGATGAAGCAGGCAAAAACGGGATGAGGGGGTCAGTGAGAAGGGCCGGGACGAAACGAATCGTACGCGAGCTCGACACAATTCGACTCGAGTCAATTCGACTCACTTGAGGTCCTCCTTGACGTTGATGCAGCCAAAACCCTTCGCGAGAGGGCAGGCCATTTCTCCGATGGGACAGACCTTCCCTCCGACGAAGGGAGACTGCTCGACGACGATGTCTGACCTCTTCTTCTTGTAAGCGGGGGAGGCGAGAGGTGCGGCGACTCCAGCGTTACCACCAGTGCCGACGGTAGAGCAAGATTGAGCGTAGGCGGCGTCCGAGTACGTGACTCCTCCGGTGTAGATCTGTGAACGAGAACGAAGCGAGAGAGGTTAGTTCGAGTGAGAGGAGGGTCGAGGGAAAAAGATGGACGTGGACTCAAGCACGTCCCGTCTATAGCGAGGGTGTACCCGTTTTGTCCCTGGCAGCGATCTATCATGCCCTGAGTCCATCTGCTGTTCTCTAATCACCCGGAGCAGATTTTCGGAAATCTGAGGAGGAGAGGAAAGCGCGAAAAAAAAGTCAGCCCCGCTCATGTCGCGAACAAAGCGAAGCCTCGAACTCTTCCCTCACCCAGTGTAGGTGTAGCATCTCGTGGTCGCCGCATTGTAGTTCCATGCAGCACATCCTCCAACTCGAGAGTCACAGCTTGTGGAGCAGGCGGCCTGGTTCCCTGGATTGAAGAAAGGACTCCGGACGTGCCCGGATAGTTGTACGTCGTGGCAAAGGTAGAGCTGAATTGAACGTAGTCTCGAGCCTGGGAGGAGCTGGCGAGGGCGAGGAAGGCGAGTAGGGAGGGGACAATGGCGAGCATGGTTGAAGTCGACGAGAGGAGGGTCGAGAGTTGAGGGAGGGATGGGGCGAGAGGGAGGAGGGAAGGGAGGTAGAGGGTTCGAAAGGAGGGAAGGGACGAATAAGGTTCGAAAGGAGGGAAGGGAAATGGAAGGAAGGAAGGTGGACGCTGGGAGTGAAAAGAGGGAAGAAACGAAACGGAAGGAAGTTCGAAGGGACTCGGTTTTCAGAACAGACGCGCCTCACGACTCACGAGCCTTCGTTTCTTCTTCTCGTCCCTCCTCCGCTCCCAACCCCTTCATCCGCCGCAATCACAGTGAAGATGTCCTGCCGAAAACGACCACGTATGTGTTCAATCGATGTCTCAAAGCGCCTCCCTTTGTCTCGCAAAGACAGAGGGGAGCGTGCGAGATGTAACTCCGTCGGTGCGACGCGTTCGACCCTCGCTCCGTCTCCTCGTCCCTCCACCCTCCTTCCTCCGACCCCTCCCCTTCGATCCTTCGTCCCCCTTACGGTGTTTCAGCTGCAACGCGGCCAGACCGTTCTTCGCAGATCCGAGGCAGACCCGGCGAGGCGGCGACGAGAAGCCGCGAGCGAGCGAGGCAGGTCGATCGCGACGCGTCTTTCCCACCTCCCTCGTTCCTCCTTCCCTCCCTTCCCCATCCCAGCTCCTAGATCGAAGGAGCGGGACTCATCCTCCATCCCTTGATCCTCCTTTATCTCAGTCCCCCCCCCCCCCCTCGTCGTTTGAGCTTCAGTGTATGCGAGGCCAGGCCTGCCTCTCGCAGACCGGAGGTCGACGTCTTCGACGCGTCGACCTCCTTCTCCTTCTCCTTCTCCTTCAACCTCCTCCATCTTCCCCATTGATCCTTCCCTCGTCCTCCGTCGTTCCAGCTAGGCTCGTTCCGAGGTAGATCCGGCAAAGCGAGGTGACGAGCGTCGAGTCGAGAAGTCGACGCGTCTTCCTCCTCCCTCCTCGTTCGTTCTTCCCTTCCCCCGTCCCAGCTGCTGGATCGAACCAAAAGAGTTTCATAACACGTGATCATAACCGAGAGCGAGCGAGAAATGAAATGGAGAGGGGAGCTAGGCTAGGTGCGAGGGTAGGGAGTTCGAAAGGAAAACAATCAAGGAGGAGGCAGGAAGGGGGTAGATAAGCATGGAAAGAGCGAGACTATAACGCGGTTCGAAGAGGAGGTGGACAAGAGAAGGAAGGAAGAGAGGGAAAGATAAAGAGCCAAAAGTGGAGGGCGAGGAGAACGAACGAAACGAAGAGTGGAAGCAGCGAGAAACGACGCCGACGCGTTCGAAGACCTCTACTGGTACGCTCCCGATCCCTGGTGCTGCTGCTGCTGTTGTTGCTGCTGCTGCATCTGCTGTTGTTGCTGCTGTTGCTGGTAGTAGAGCTGCTGTTGAGCTGCCTGGGCCTGCTGAAGCTGGATCAGCTGAGCCTGGGAGAGGTTTCCGTTGACCTGCTGAGGGATCTGCTGCTGCTGCTGCTGCTGTTGCTGTTGCTGCTGAGCCATGGCCTGTACGGTCGAAGGGATCACCGACGCCAGGAGGGAAAGAAAACGAGCGAGAGAAGGAGTTGAGTCAACGTTCTCTTTCGTCGTTCGTCGTTCGTCGAGGGAGCGTCGAGGGAGGGACAGAGAAGAGGAGGGGGCTCACCTGCTGCTGCTGGAACTGAACGGGGTCCATGCTTGAAACGCCGGGTTGTCCGACTGGTTGACGAGGGTAGTAGGCCTGGAGATGAAGAGAGAGAGAGAGGGAGGAAATGAACGGACGAGTCAGCGCGACGAAGATTGGACGCGTCGAAGCGGAAGGCGAGAAGAGGACGAAGCGACGAACCTGAGGGTTGGGCTGAGCAGCCTGTTTGGGTGCTGGTGCGGCGACGGGAGTTTGGAAGTAAGGGTGGGAGAGAGCGTCGTGAGCCGAGACTCGAAGGGCAGGGTCGAATTGGAGGAGCATCTCGAGAAGGGCGATGGCTGAGAAAACGAACGGAGGAACGACGCGTCAGTTCGGGGACGAAGAGAGGAGGGAAGCGCCGAAATAGGTAAGAGAAAGATGGGACCGACCTTGAGGAGGAGCTCGTGGTATCAGAGTCTGGAAGGGTTGTCGAGGGTAGCGTTGGAATGGACGAAGAACGATTTCCGGCTGCAGAAGGCGACGAAGAATCAAACGAGGGAGCGAGCGAGGTGGTTAGCGTCTCTGCTCTCACTGATACCCGTCGTCGGCTACTGAGCTTCCGCTAGTTTTGAAACGAGATCGAACGAAGAAGAAAGAAACGCGTAGACTCACCGAATCAGCGTTGATCTTCCTCAGCGTCTTCTCGTCCGGCGTCCCCACGATCCTCATGATCTGAGTAAGTTGATCGTTGTTGTCCCTTCCTCTGAACAGAGGGTACCCCAAGATCATCTCGGCCATGCTGTTCAAACGAAGACGAAGCGAGAGAGGCTGAAAGTCAGCTTCGACTTGATTCCGCTCCTTCCCTCGACCGAAGAGAAGGTGAAGACTCACATGCACCCAGCACTCCAGATGTCGATACTCGTACTGTACGTTCTCGATCCCAGCAGCACATCCGGTGCTCGATACCACAGCGTAACGACCTGATTTAGATCGGAAGGAAACAACGTGCCACGTTCGAGAGGTCAGCTCGAGCTCATCTGTTTCTCCTCCCTTCCTTCCCTTCGTCCGCCCTTCGTCCTTTCGTCCTAGACATTCCCTCGTGCGACGATGAGACGAAAGACTCACCTCATTACTGAACGTGTTCACCGGCACTCCAAACGCCCTCGCCAGTCCAAAGTCTCCGAGCTTGAGCTCTCCTCGTTTGGTGAGGAGGAGGTTCTGAGGTTTGAGATCTCGGTGAAGGACTCGGTTGTCGTGGCAGAAGGCGATTCCCTGGTTGAGGAAGCGATAAGAGGGATGAGGCGACGTTAGATGAGAAGCGAGAGGAGGGAAGAAGAGCTCGAACGCACTCTCAGGAGCTGGTACATGAACGACTTGACGGTGTTGAGGTCGAGAGCTCCTCGTTCTCCGTGGGTGTCCATGTACTTCTTCAGATCTTGGTCGCAGAACTGATGAGGATCGCGCGAGGAAGGTCAGCGTTCGAGCAGAGGACAAGGGAGGAAAGAGGAACGAAGGAAGGGAGGGAACCAAACGAACCTCGAAGATGAGGATGAGCTTGGTTTCCGTATGAATGACGTCCCTGAGTCCTACGATGTTGGGGTGCTTGAGCTCTGAGGGCGAGGATGATAGATAGAGGATCAGTCAGTCCTGGTGTGCGTGAGAAGAGAGTTGCTCTATCTCCTGAGTTGAGTCGAGTCAAGCATGGGGATGGCTGAGAAGGTTCGGTCGCCACCACCTCGCCCTCCTTCCTTCCTTCGTTCGCGCTTCTCGTGCCCGATCCCAGCTTTCCTCTGGCAGCATACGAAGCTGTATCCAGAGGTGTGTAGCCAACTCGCAGCGAGACCGATATGTGAAAGAAGAGAAGAATGAAGGAAGGAGGGAAGGTGCTGACCTTTCATCAAGCTGATCTCTCTGATGGCCGTCGAAGGAGTTCCCTCCTCTGGGTCGAGATGAATCTCCTTGAGAGCGACAATCTCATTCGTAGTTCGAGAGCGGCCCTGGAGGTATATGTGAAGCAGAGCTGAGGGGTCAGCGAAGGGCGAAGAGGGGAGAGAGAGAAGTGGAGAGGAGAGGGAGGAGGGAGGTGAAGCTGACCTTGAAGCTGGAGGGGCGAGACGAGATGGCGAGCGAACAAGAGTGAGCTTCGACTTTGGAAAGAGTATAGTAAGGATAGAGAGAGAAGAGCTTACACGGATGCATACGTTCCTGTATAGGAGCGAGCAGTGGAGAGGGAGGACGAGGTCAGCTCGAGAGAGAGGAGGTGAAAGCAAGCGAGCTCGAGAGGAACGAAACGAACCTTCACCAAGCTTCTCAAGCTGGATGTAGTTCATGACGAGGAGAGAAGAGAGCGGCCTGGGGGGATACGAAGGGAGAGAAGCGTGCTGGAAGTGGGAGGAGCCGGGGGAGGATGGAACGAGATGGGCTGGGAGGGAGGGGAGGGAAGCGAAGTGAGCGTTGGTGGGGAGCGAGCGGACGCCTCTTTGTGCGTTTCCACCCGCGCCCGAACTCTCCGTAGGAAATACTAGTACACATTTCGGCGAAGACGTTCGTATCACGGATTCAAAAGAGTGAGACCCCAAATCTGCGAAAGTGAACTCGTAAAACCCGCGACGACCGAGCAAGCGAGCAAAACGAGCCCACCTCGGACGCGTCGCTTCCTCTCTTCCCTCCTGCTCTGCCAGCTCCCGGAAAACCTTCACCCCGTCTTACCAGCACTCTCGACCTCCTTCCTATCTCCTATCCTTCCCCGTGCAAATCTTCCTCCTCTCCAAAAATCACCAAAGGCAAGGGCCTCCGAGACTGCGCGCAAATCCTCCTTCTTCGAAGCTGACCTCCTCCCTTTCTTTCTTTCTCCTTCAACCCCTTCCCCTTCCCTCCCTCTTCTTCTCCCCTCTTCTCCATCCTCGGCCATGGGACTCTCTGAACGACGAACGAAGCAGAAGATCGGGAACGATCCTAGGAACTTGGCTTGGAGACAAGGTACGGTCAAACTTCGAGCTCAGGTTTTGTCCGAGCTCGCTTCGACCTTCCTTCCCCATCCTCTCGCCCGTCTTGAGCTTTACGCTCTTGGCTTGAGGGCTCAGAGGATGGGAGGTACAGCTCGAGCTATCTACGTCTCGAACAGCTTTCGCTTCTGCTTTCCTCGTCTCAGCTCGCTGACCTCCCTCCCCTCCTCCTCCCTTCTTCCCTCCCCCTCCCTCCCTTCTCAGACACCACCTCCTTCGGAGCCCAGTTCCTCGCCAAAGCAGGTCACACAGCCGGAACCGCACTCGGTCTCACCCCTTCCAACGGACTCGTCAACCCTATCGCCGTAGCTCGAAAGCTCGACAACTCGGGTATCGGAGTAGGACGAGCTCGTCGAGAAGGAGACGCTGAGGGAGGAGGAGCTGGAGGAGCTGGAACCGGCTTGGACGAGCTGCTCAAGAGGCTCAGAGGGGATACTCCTGGGAGTGGGAGTGGGAGCGAGAGTGGTGGGGAGAGGGTGTTGGGTGGGTTTGCGAAGGCTGGAGTGAAGGAGGAGAGGGACACCATCGTCGTTGGGAAGGAGGAGAGTCAGCCTGTCGCTAGTGGGAGTGGGAGTGGGAGTGGGACGGTTTTGGTGGAGACTGAGGTGGTGGCTGTTGAGTTGCCTAAGGTTAGGAGGTTGGCGTGAGTGGAACTTTTTCTCGCTCCCTTTCGTTTCAATCATCTTCGTTTCGTTCCGCGACCCGAGCTCACCTTCTTTCCTTCTCTCCTTTCCCTCCCCTTTCCCACCCCGTTACGATCTCCCCTCCCTCGCTCACTCTCACCCACGACAACAGCCATCGTCAAAAGAACCTCGCCGCCAAACGTCTCGCCTCCCAATCCCCTCTCGCCATGTCTGAGATCCTCGGAATCCGCTCTGGAGCCGCTTCCCCATCCCCCTTCCCCTCCCCTTCCCCGCTCGGAACTCCCATCACCTCGTTCGAATCGGAACCCAACCCTATGGACTCGACCAAGCTCAACCCCGATCTGACGACGACGGCGAAGCTCAGCGTGGGAGATTACTTCAAGCAGAGGATGGAGGAGAAGAGGAAAGGGTTCGAGGAGGCGATGAGGTTGGCTAGGGAGAAGGCGGGAGGCTCGACTGAGGGTGCGAGTGGGAGTGGGAATGGGTTGGGAGTGGAGGAGGAGATCGTCGTTGTTGGAGGAGGACCTGCTCCCGTCGTCGTCGCTTCCGCGTTCGCTCCTGCTGCTGCTGTTGAGGAGTCAGAGGAGGAGGAGTCCGAGGAGGAGGAAGTGGTGGTGGCGGTGAAGGAGAAGAAGGTCAAGAAGGAGAAGCGGAAACGTTCGAAGGACGACGAGGAGGAGGACGCGTCGCCGTTGAGCGCTGAGGCTGAGAAGGCGAGGAAGAAGGAGAAGAAGGAGAGGAAGAAGGCTAAGAAGGAGGCTGCTGGGGGTGTGGAGGGGGAGAGTGAGAAGAAGAAGGAGAAGAGGGAGAAGAAGAAGAGTAAGAGGAGCGAGTAGAGTAGATGTTTGTCTCGTTCGATCGGACGACGATGGGTAGACTTTGCTCTCATTTCGATTCGCTTGCTATCCTTTTCGCTCGCTTCTCTTGGGATCTGCTTCTCTCCTTATTTACGTATGCATATCTCTAACGACCTCCACCGAGTCCCGCAAGGTCAGACTTCCTCGCTCGCCTTGACTCTTCACAGTTTCGAGGACGCGTCGTCCTTGTTTTTCCTTCCTTCCTTAGACTGAGAGGTCTATACAACCAGGATTCTTCGCCTATGCTAAAGATACACGCGTCATCAACATCGGACTATGCAGACAGAGCGGGTCTATGCGAAACAACAACGACAAAGGAAGACGGAAATCAAAGCGACCTAAAACGGCCTAAAGTAACAGTTCGAGCTTGTACAACGAATCGAATGCCTCCTCGTCGTACGGTACCGTAGCTAAAACAACTACGGGTCCGGGAGGGAACGAGTCGATGAAGTTGGGGGTGAAGGAGGGAGGAGATCTTGACGCGTCGAGTGGTGGCGAGGGACGACGACGAGCGAGATGTTGGCGAGGACGAGCATGGATCTTGGTGGCTTCGATGATCTGGTGGTTGAAGATAACAAAAAGGCGAGGGCAAAGAAGCGAAGAGTCAGTCAGAGTTTGTGGGCTGAAAGAAAAGAAGCGAAGAAGAAGCAAGAACAGAACGAAGACTCACGACCGAATTTCCCAGGGTTTCACTACCAGCTACAGTGACCTCGATCTTGGTGATGATCTCCACGGTGACGATCTTGTCGCTCCCCAGCTTATCGCAGTCCAGCCAAAGATCCTCCGGTTCCTGCTTCCCCTGCTCTTCATCCGCATCGCCGTCGACGACCCACTCCTCGCGTCGCAAACTCCCACTCGTCGACCCACTCCCCACCGAGCCCCTACCAGGCAGCCAAGACCTCGTCACAAGCGAGCCTCTATCCGAGCCAAAGCTTCTTCTGCTTCCCGTCTCTCTTCCATCCTCAGCATCGGATCCGTCCATGGTCGACGACGTCGAGCTCGTTCCATCGCTCCCTCCCACTGCTCTTCCCTTCTTCCCAACACCAGCCGTTTTGGCGATTTTGACCCAAAGTCCGACGAGTGGAGATCCAGTGACGGTGATCCTGCGAATGCGTTGGCGACGAGAAGGAGTTGTGGAGAGGGTAGAGTTGTCGTCTTCGTCGTTGAGCTCGAGCGGAACGCCCGTCATCCGAACTGATGTTGTATAGAGAGCGAGAGGGAGCGAACGAGAAGACCGAAATTGTTGGGTTATGCGAATGGGTGGGTAGGTGTTGTTTCGATACGCTTGAGGGGAGAGAGAGTGGGAGGGGATGGTCGTGGTTGAAGGGGAGGGGGCCTGAGAGACAAAGAAAACGAAAGTGAGCTCGAGAGCCAGAGATGTTTCCAGAACCGAACCGACGAGCCCCCAACTCAATCCAGCTGCGATACGAATACCATGGCGTCCAAGCTTCTCAGCTGCGAATCGGACAGAAACGTGGTTTGGGCGTGGCTCAGTTGGGTCCGAAAGAGGCTGAGACAGAGATGAGACTTGATCGAGACACGAGCTGACAAAAGTATACAGCACTGGAGGAGGGGGCCACGAGGGGGCCAGGGGGCCAGGAGGATGTATACAGGGCTACTGAGACGCGTCTGTGAAACTGTCGGAGAGAGGGAGAGAGAAAGTTCGCCCGGAAGCGAAACAGGCTCGCTCGTGAGGAGAGGGAGAAAGTCGCGTCCCGTCGAGCGGCGAGCTTCGTCTGAGGGGATCCGACAATTGGTGCTTCGTGATGATCAAGGACTTTGGACGGAACATACGGGGACTCGTTCGATCGAGTTAGGGAGAGTTCATGGGGAAGCGAGGAGGAGAAAGAGGAGGGGAGGCAAGGGACGGGTCGCTGAGGGTCCTAAGCGTCCGTTCGCTTTCACCCCTCTACTGCCCTTCAAAACAATATCGACGTCAGGTCGAAGGTCATCTAGATTAGCAAAGGCAAGGGTATAGGAGTACGAGAGACAGCGAGCGAAAGACGAGCGATGTGAGAACTGAACGCGTCTCTGGGCCATCCAAAACGAACCGAAAGAGAACACGAGCGCGGTGTCCAGCACCTCCAGAACCTTCACTGCATCTAGACCAGCTCACTCCGCGTCCCGACGACGGGACCCAGCACCGGCGCCTCTCCCTCAGCAGCAACCAAAGGAGCGACTCCCAGATCCACCTCCTCTCCCTCCTCCTCCTCGCTCCTCGCAGCAACGCCTCTCTCCTTTCCCATCTTCCCCACCGGCACCTCCCCAACCAGGTTCAAGCTCCTCTCTCCAGCACCTAGCAGACCCTGGGTCGAAGTCCTCCTGCTCCCAGCATCGACGTATCCACTGCTGCTTCCGACCTCCTCCCGTTCGACGCGAGCGTAAGTTTGAGCTGAAGGAAGAGGAGGTTCGTCGTAGGCGTCCGGAGGAGGGGAGATGAGGTCGCCCGAGGGAGTGATCTCGACTCCGTTGGGGAGACCAGCTCGAGATCCAGCGTCGAGGACTTGTTCGAGGGGACGAGGTCGGTTTCGAGAGGAGTTGGAGGAAGAGGAGTTGGTGTGGTAGCCTGATTTGATTCGGTTGTTAGATGAGGATTCGCTGGGAGAGGTGAAGAGAGAGAAGACGGGTGTTAGCAGGGCTGAGCGAGGTATGAGACGAGAGAGAGACGGCGAGACTGAGGGGAGAAAGAGCGAGCTCGGACTCACCGGATCTCAGCGATCAAGTCTTCGAGAGAGTAGAAGCCCAGAGGTCCAAAGGAGAACATTCTAGTGTAGTAGCTGGCTTTATCGAGAGGTCCTAGGAAGGCGTGGAGGGTGAGGTTCGGGTGACCAGGGTTGAGAGGATCCTCTGGGAAAGAAGGACAAGAAGGGAAGGAGAGCGAAGGTCAGCTCGAGCTCGGCCCTCGGACCCTCTGCCCTTCTCCAGCACTGGGAGTACATAGGAAGCTGCACTCACTGAACGGCGAAGTCACGAAACCAATCCTTTCCTCCAGTTGAGAGCGTCCAGGCGAAGGCGAAGACGGAGGGAAGGTGGATGAGGACGAGGGGTTGTTTTGGCTGAAGGTCGATTGGGAGGTGAACTGATCGATGAGGAGGGAATGGGCGAGGGAGTGGAGTCGAGAGAGTAAAGGGACCGAGGCTGGAGAGAAGTCGTAGATGGAGGAGAGAGCTGGAGCGACGAGGAAGGTGAGGTGGCCTGCGAGAAGGGGGGAGGGAGAGGGGAGGAAGCGGAGGAGGGTCGAGGTCAACGTCATGGAGGGGAGAGAGACGAGCTCGTTCCTCCTCACGAGAAGAGAAGGAGAGAAGATTTTCTCTCTTGTTCACTCACCCCCTGAAGCTAGACTCCTCTCCTCTTCTCTGAAGACCAAGCAGTCGTCGTCCGAGTGGACGAGCTGTCCTTTCCGAAGACTGTTTGGGATAGGGATGCGTGCGTTCGAGGAGGAGGACGACCGCCCTGACGAGGGAAACAGCAACGAAGTCGCAGAGGGACGAGGTAGGAAGGCCGTAGAAGTGTTGGGGGAAGGGACAGGGGAGACATTCGACATGGTGGAAGTAGCGTGCTGGTGGTTGAGAGCGACGACGACGAAAGGAAGGAAGGGAGGAACAAGCTCAAACGAGACTGCGAGGTCTCGCTCTCCCTCCCTCTCTACAGGGTTTTAGCCGACTTCTCAGAGTCAAATCTTCTCGCAGGACGTCTCTTTCGGTGGAGACATCTCATAAGATGTGGTTAAAACGAGTCATAGATCTCTGCAGCTCGTGAACGAGCGCGAAACGAAGGGAAACGAGCATGTTTGATCGCGAAGTCAGCATGCCCCAAGAAGTTCGAGCTCTTTCGAGCAAGATCTCTAGATGGCTAGCCCGGCTTATCGCACATCCAGACCCAGACTCCTACAATCTCCCATCTCTGGGAGAAGAGAAGAAGCGTCCTCCTAATCTCACCGCCCCTGCCAAATCAGTACCGGCTCCTCTGCCCTTGCTCGACTCCGGTTTGAAGAGAGTCAAGAGAGGGAAGGATGAAAGCCAGTGGCAGCCCCAGCTGTTCGTCAACTCGAAAGTGAGAGGGAGGAAGCGAGGGGACGGGTTGGAGATCAACAAGAAGGACGAGGGCGAGCTCGACTTTTGTCTTCGCGAAAAAGAAGAAGCGTGCTCGGGAGGGCGGTACCCTTTCGAAGGCTCGTCGTGTAGCAGGAAGCAATCCTCAACCACCAACACAGAGGCGTACAAAGATGGCTCTCAGTCCTCAGGCATCGTCGCACATCGCTGTCGCGTTGCTCAGCTTGTAAGTCGTCGAGTCTCCCGGAAGGAATGCGTCGAGTCGCGCGAAGCTCACCTTTCCCTCCCTTCCTTTCCTTTCGTTCAGGTTCGCTGGCTACTGGATCGGAGTCGGATCGCGCCTGAGCTCAGTCATCGGTCGTGGAGGGGATCTCGAGGAGGAGGAAAAGCTTGCTCCTGCGTCCAAGGAAGCTCCCAAATCGGCGGAGAAGAAGGAGAAGAAGGGAGAGGAGGAGGAGAGCGGAGACGACGACGATGAGGAGGAGTACTCGTCTTCCGAGGATGAGGATGGACCCGTCGAAGGGTTGGACAAGATCAAGGCTGGGTTCATGGAGGAGTGCAAGCTCGTGAGTTCTCTTTCTCGGTCTTGTGAGAAGGGAGGGAACTGAGCCCGCGAGATTGGAGGAGAAGGAAGCGTCGAGCTCAACACCTCGCTCACCTTCGTCTCGGCCACGCTGACCTTGACTCGTGGGTTTCGCTTCTCGCTGCATAGGTCCTCATCGTTCGAACTGATCTCAAGATGACCAAGGGAAAGATCGCTGCTCAGTGCGGGTCAGTCTTTCGCTTTCCTTTGTCTCGCTTCACCTCGACCGACCCCTTCGCTCGTTCGCCCGTTCTTCGTTCCATTTGACTAAGCCCTTCCTCGCCTTACTCTGCCCTGCAGACACGCAACCCTCGCCTGCTACAAAACTCTTCTCGCCTCCAACCCCGCCCTTCTCGCTCACTGGGAACGAACAGGGTGCGTCTTCGCGTCTCTCTCTTTCCTTTCCTCTTTCTCTCGCATCGCTCTTCGCGGATGCCGCCCTCCCGTACCCTCTCGTCTCCTTTCTCACCTTCCTCGCCCATCTTTCTCTCCTCCGCGTCCCAGTCAAGCCAAAATCGCCCTTCAAATCGCCTCAGAGGATGATCTTCTCCTCCTCCAAGCGACCGCTCAGTCCCTCAACCTCTGCGCCAGGGATATCCAGGACGCTGGACGGACTCAGATCGCCGCTGGAAGCAGGACTGTTCTGGGTATCGGGCCCGGTGAGTATCGGCTCCTTTTTGTTCTGAGAGAGCTGGCAGAGGAACAAACGCGTCGAGAGTCTTCGCGAGTGCGTCGAGCTGACCTCCTTGTTTCGATTTCCTCACCCTCCTAGGACCTGTTCGACTGATCAACGAGGTTACTGGCCATCTCAAGCTGCTGTAGATCTATGTGCTTCGAATCTCTGATCTCTTGTCCTCGAAAGAGAGGGCTCGGAGAAGAGAGAGGCGAGCGCAAAACAGACCCTGCATCAGTCACTCTTCGGCGAGACAAAGAGCACCAAAATACTCTCGCAGCTACTCCCACGCATCACCAATAGTGTGCTGATTTTTCTCTGGCGTAAAGAAAACGAAAAAGCTCGGAAGCGACCCAACCGAGACAGCCTCCCTCGCTCGAGCTCGAGCTCGATCCTCCTCCCGACTTCCATCATCCCATCCATCCCCTTCTTTCTCTCTCGTCGCCTCTACGCTCTCGCCCTCGGCTGATTCGTTGTTAACATGAGCTCTTCTCCACAATCCCTCTCGCTCGCGGAGGATGTCGTCGACGATCGGCCACTGGTGAGCTTTCGTCCGCCCTTCCTTCCCTGCCTTCCTCGCGCTGACCTCCTTCCCTTTCGTCTTCAGCGCACCTGCATTCGATCCATCTTCCCTCTCGAGCTCATGGAGGAGATTTTTACATACTGTGACAAGCAAACCTTCGTCAATCTCTGTCGCACCTCGTTCGGATGCTTGCAAGAGGCGGGGAGGGAGCTTCTTCGAGATGTCGTGCTGAGCTCGGACGTCGCTCTTCTTCATTTCTTCACCTCTGTGAGTTCTGAACCACATAACTTGATTGCTGCATGCACTCCTCGACCTTCCCTGTCATCTTCTCTGAAGTCTCTGCTAACCTGAGCTCTCCCTCGTTCCTTCACTCAGCCCTCCCTCCCTCGAGACTCTCGCCTTCGCGACCTCCTCTCGACCTCCCACATCCGTACCCTCGCTCTCCACGTCACTCGACCTACTCTAGGCTCAGGACCCGAACAACAACAGACCATCTTCCACTACCTCGGTCGGAACGGAACTTCCTGGCTCCCTCCTCGTCTCGCCGCTTCGACAACAGTCCGTCTCGACCACCTCACCATCACCGCTCCCTTCTTCAACGGTCTCTCCTCCGCCTACTGGTCCTCCTTCCTCCCTCACTTCAACCCCGTTCACGTCCACTTCTGGTCGGAGGCTACCGAGGAACTGAGTCGAGCAGGACCCCCCGTCTTCACTGGCATTCGACGGACTGCCTTCCTCCTCGAGTGGAAACGACTCAGGGAGGTCTCGTTCGTCGGTTGGCTCCCCATCGACACTCTCGCTCCCAAGAAGTCAGACAACACCTCCGTCTACTCCTCCAACATCCCTACCATCCAAACTCCCACCACCACAGCAACCATCCTCCCTCCCGACCATCCTCGTCCTTCCAGAACTCCCAGGTTCTTCCTCCACGACTCTCCTCATCTCCCGGAGCGCAAAGGAGATCTCGTCCTTCACGTCGACGGACGACTCCTCCACAGCCAAGGAACGCTGGTCTGGCAGGCAGGAGTGTGGACGGAGGAAAGGGTGGCGAAGGAGACGAGCATGCTGCAGCTGCAGGGGTTGGGAGTGGGCGGGTTCAAGGTCGAGGTTGACGACTCGCATCCTGAAGAGAGAGAGAACACGAGGAGGTGGATGGAGTCGAAGTTGACGGAGGAGCAGAAGGACAAGGTCGAAGTGGTGACAAGGAACGTGCGAGATTCGGCGTTGGAAGAGGAGGAGAGGGAGGGTGGGGAGGAGGAGGAGGAGGAGGAAGATTAGTAGTTGTTTTTCGACGGAGGGGTTCAGTAGCAGGATAGCATCTCGGTTTGTTCTTTTCCTTATTTTCCTTTTCAATACCCTTGCGATATCACTATTACCCCCCTCTGGGGTCGTCGGGGGAGGGCGTGGGAGAGCGGAACGCGTCTCGGGAACGAACGACCGAGTCCCTGATCTGTTTCGAGCGTATTCTTGGTGAGTAGCAGCCCCCTTTCTGCTCTACCCCCACGCAGCAGTATCGTTCGAGCGACGGGCAGCTCTCTCTTTCACATCCAACTCATTTTGGAGAGAGAAGGGGGACGAGATCGACGCGAGCGCTCTGTGCTCGGTCTCGACTTGTCCTTCACTCCAGCGCCTCGACAGTCGCTTGGAGAACGACACGGACACGATATACTGCTATCTAGGAGGGCATTACCTGATCCTGTTGGCACTGTCTTCCTGAGGGAAGCTTGGACGTTGGGTGGAGGGAGAGCGAGTCGAGTCGTCGACGTCGACGCGTCAGGTCTCCCCCTTTATCTATCGCCTTTACCTATCTATGTCGACGAACTTGATCTACTAGATCGGTCCCGAGCTGCACAAACATCAAAATCGAGAGTACTCTCTCCCATGTGTCGCGTGCGGTCAGTCTGCCTGACGACGATCTCGAAAGTGCGAAGCTCAAACTCGAGCTCCTTCCCTCCCAACTCCTTCCTCTGCCTCTCCACCTTTCCTATCCCACTATGGTCGTTGGTGCAACTTCTCCCTCTCCTCCTCGGCCTGTGCCTTATTGGAGAGCCTTCACTGACCTCGGTTCCGGTTTCATAGAAGCTCACTCTGCTCATCAAGGCCACTCTCGACAACGTCACTGAGCTCCAGCCCAAGAACGAGAACCACGAGTTCCACTTCAAGGTCAGCGAGATTCGAACTTCAACTCGTATGAGCTAGTAGCTGAGCTATTAATTCTCCTTGACCCTCAGATCCAATGCTCTAGCTGCCACGAGGAGCATCCTTCGACGGTTCCTATCAATCGTCAGGTTCGTCTCCAGCTCCTCCTTCCTTCGCTTCCCTTCGCCTCGTCCCTCCCTTTTGGCCCTCGCTGACCTTTTTCTCTCACTTTCTCGCATCCAGGAGGAGCACGACATCTCCTCATCTCGAGGATCAGCTTCGTTCGTTTGGCGATGTTCGTTCTGCAAGGTCAGCTCTCTCGCGTCCCTCCTGCCCTTCCTTCCACAGTTGAGCTCACATCCTTCCTTCTTTTCCTCTTCGGCGCTCTCTTTCCCTTCGTCTTCCCCTCTCCTATCCAGCGTGAATCCACCCTCTCTTTCCTTCCTCCTCAAGCTCCCTCTTCCGGTGCCCTCAAGGCCAAGAAGAACGCCAAAATCCCTACGACGACCACGCCGCTGCCGCTGAGGGAGAGCGACGACTGGAGCGTCTTCTTGACAGTCGAGTGTAGAGGAATGGAGGTTGTCGGGTTTGATTTCGAGGTCAGTATACCACCATCAGTTCCATTTTGGGTCCTCTTTTGCGACCTCGACCCTCGATGGCAGACTTTCGTGAGCTCAAAAGAAGGTCGAACGAGCGGAGCTGACCGTCCTTCCATCCCTCTTGTCTTCGTTCTTACAGGGCGAGTGGAAGGCCAAGGTTCCTGATTCCGATACCGTCTTCGAGGATATCGTTTTCGAGGATGGTCGGTGGGACGAGTACGACGAGGAGGTTAGTAGCAGCTCTCCGTTCCGCTCTCTCGTACTCGTTCGCGTCGAGCTCACCTCCTCCTCCTCCTTCTCTTCCCTACAGTCCAAGCTTCCTTGCTCCATCGAGGACCTGGAAGCAAAGTGGGTCAAGGCCTAGAGCTTCCCGATCGTATGTTCTTTCTTTTACGCGCGTGCTTTTCTTGTTCGGAGGGCCACGCGAAGAAACCTTGACAAAGTTGAGAAAACGCCTCTCTTCCGACGCCGCACCTTCTTCGGCTCCCTCGACTTTTCCTTCCCAAAACGGTCTCAACCCAGCCACCTCGTGTCTTTGATTCCCGAGCATGCTCTACGCGCTTGACTTTTTCGTTCTTCGTTCTTCTTCTGAACATCTAGCTCGCTTTCTCACAGCCATCTTTCTTTCAGATCACTTCGACGTCGTCGCTTCCCTTCAACCCTCCCTCCCTTCTCAAAACACCTCGCTTCACTCAAAGCATACCTTCCTCTTCGCACGAGCCAACCAAGCGTCGATCCATCAAATAGCCATCAACGGTCGAGTCGAGGCCTTAATCGAAGCTCGGTCAACCAGGTTCGTCGTTGATTTCGTCCTCGTTCTCGTTCTCGTTCTCGACCTGATCTGACCTACTACTACTCCATCCTCGTCTCTCCTTCGAAGGCCATCTCATCCAAATGAGCTACAATCCTCCCGCTGGCTGGGCCTACGGCTATCTCGAGGAGTACGACGTGTGAGCTCGAATCTCTGCGGCAGTTGAGCGATTCTCTCTGCTCGCTTCCCGCCCTGACTATCGTCCCTCTTTTTCTTCTTCTTTGCACAGTCACAGCTACCACATCAGATACCTCGCTATCGACTGCGATGATCAACACGACACCGACTTCTTCGAGCAATGCTGCCATCCACTCCTCGCCGTCGAGACGCTCGAGGGAAATCGACCTTCGCAATGCAACTCAGCCAACCTCTCCTCCCCACCCTCCTCAGCCTCGTCCTCAACCCTATCCTCCACTCCACTTCCATCATCTTCCCATATTTCCTCGCCGTCCTCCAGCCGTCTCTCCACTACGATCGACTCTCCTCGACGTACTCCTCGCCATCCTCCACCTCTCCACCTCTCTCCCTTGTAACCTCAGCCTCCTTCATCTCTACCGACCTCTATACACACTCCATGCTTACTCGACCCACCTCCATCTCTACCTCTCTCAACGCCAACGCCATGATGAAGCGGCGTCTTCTCACCATCCTCCTCCCCGTCATCATCGGCTCCCTCCTCGTCCTCGCTCTCGTTCTCTGCCTCTTCTGTCGGCGGAGAAAGGATCGCGGGAAACTCGTACCGACGACCGACTACACCGACCCTCCTCCTCCTGGATCGAGGAACCTTCGCGAGAAGGCTTGGGATGCGTCGACTTCGCAGTGAGTTCGTGTTCTCGACGTGACATCGAGCTCGACGCCGAACTGACCCCTTCCCTTTCCCGCTCTCGTCTGCACTCCACCCAGTTACCGAACCGTCCGAGGAAGGAACCAACGCTACAGTTCTGACTCGTTTCACGACTCTCGACGTCCTCTCTCGTCGCTCAACCCGGACCACGGACGTCTCAAGGCTGGCTACTACGGCCCACTTCCAAACGGACCACCCGAATCCAGTCCTCTCGTCCCAGTCGAGGAACGTTCGCCAGCTCGAGACTCTCTCTCCTACGCGGACGCAGGACTTCAAGAGCAGGGCATCCTCGCCGTCGATCAAGGAGGTCTGGATCGAACGGAGAGGTCGAAGGAGTCGTCGTACTCGGTCATCCTTCGAAGGGACTCGGCGTTGGAGGCTGGAATCTTCTACACTCCGGAAGATGTGGCGAGGGAGAAGAGAGAGGAGGAGGAGGAGGAATGCAGGAGGATGTTGGAGGAGGCAGACGCGTCGAGGCGAGAGCTGGATGGTGGGCGGAGCCCGCTTGGAGACCCAGCTAGGAAGTTCTCGAGTGGGGAGGAAGGAGACATCTCGGACGCGAGCTTGGAGGCAGAGGTCAGAGAAGCTCGCTTGAGCCAGCGAGGAGCCAGCAGGATCACATCAACGCTCGTTCACGCGTCCGACCTTTCGCCCGTCGTTGGATCGCCGGAGTTGTCCACTTCAGCTGGATTCGCCTCTCGGACCTCTTCTCCTCCACTCCCACCAGCGCCTCCTCCAACTATCCCTCTGCCTCCTCTCCCGCGGTCTTCGAAACGTCCTCCTCCTCCTCCGAAACTCGGCTTGGGCTTCAGCTTCCCCTCGTCTTCCTACCTTCACCTCTCCAATCCCACCGTCCAACGACCCTCCTCGGCTCAAATGTCCTTCCAACGTCCCTCCTCGATGTCCAGTTCGGTCAGCGACGGCGCACTCTCCCTCCCTCATCGACCTCGCGACCTCCTCCTCGTCGACGAGATGGCCCGCTCGTCTTCAGGTCTTCTACGCCCCCAAAGCTTCGCCTCCTCCCTCTACCAAACGGCTCCCTCAACTCCGGACAAAATCGACGACACTCTCTCAAAGCAACAGGGACAAAAACCTCGATCTGGACTCGCGTCGACGGCAACTCCTCTTCTCTCTCCTCCCCTCTCCCCTCCCCTCTCACCTCCCTTCTTCGCCAACTCCGAAGTCTTCCCCGTCATGGTCCCATTCGAATCCTTCAACCGTCCCTTCCTCGAACAACATCATCGACGAACCTCCTCCTTCCCTCTCACACCTCCTCTCTCAACGAGGTTCCCCGATCAACTTGAGGATCAAAACAAAGCAACAGCCCAGACTCAACGCGTCCCTCAACCCTCCATCTCCTCGCTACCATCCTCCGAAGAAGGTTCACCCTCCTCCTCCTCAGAATACTCGCAAATGGACTCAACTGCCCCGAACGAAGGAACCGTTGGAGTTCGAACTTCGACGAGCGAGCCGACTCGACTGGTCGAGGCGATGGTGGGGGTGATGAGTCGATCGAGGACGTTTGGGACGCTCAGGGGCGAGGAGGTTGCGGATTTGGAGGTGGAATGGGTAAAGAGTGAGCCAGTGGGGTTGGGTATCGGCGCTGATGGTGTCGGAGGCAGTCGAGTCGAGGAGATGGTGAAGAGATGGGAGACGCGCGACCTTGGACACGTCAGTTCATTCCCTCTTTCCCGGTCCTTCCTTCGCATCTCACGAAAGTCTCGTCACTGATACTCCCTCCTCTTTCTGCGCGTTCTCTTGGTCCTCACCTCCCTCAGCAGCCCAAGCAACCGTCCCAAAGCAGTCTTCCACTCTCGTCGTCGACGCCGTCCTCCCCTCTCAAGCCTATCCTCTCTGCTTCCTTGCCGACCTCCGCGTCATCAACCTCTCTCTCGTACGTCTCGGTCCCTCCGTCTCTTTCGTTCGTCACTTCTCTACGACTCAACCTGACTCTCGTCGCGTCTCGCTTCTTCTCCCTCGCCATCTCAGCTCGACCAAAGTCCCGCTCAGCGACGCCCACATGCCCGTGCCCCTTCTGACTGGGTGAGGAGATCATTTGGGCTTCCGACTCCCTTCCGAGCCGAGGAGCAGGTTGACGGGGGAGAAGATAATGTGGGTGAGACGAGATCGTTGATCTATGTTTTGTTTTCTTCTACGTCTCGCTGCCGACACCGTCCTTCGATAAATCCATCTAGGACATCTTTACGTAGACCTGAATCCTTTCATTTGGCTACTCTCATACCTGACGCATAGCCACTACTTCCTCACCAGCTCGATCCTCCTTAGTTGTGGTCACGACGCGTCGACCTTTCGTTTTGCTCCAGCTTCCATCCTTCATTCCTTATCTTTTTCCTTTCCGGTTCTTTTTCAAAGGATAACGGCCTCTTTTGAGTAGTTTGAATCTGCTAGTAGCTTGGGGGACCGGAGGAGGAAGACAAGGGAGATAAAAGGGAAGAGCAAGGTCGAACTCGCCCACTTCGGTTGTCTCTGGATCGATGGCTCGAAGAAAACTTACTTCCGAGCTCGTTGGAGCTGAGAATCTCCAGGCCATCGTGAGAGAGGTCTGAGCGAACCAGAAAAGTTGAAGTTTTTGGTCGACGACTCTGAGAGGCCGTTGGCAAGGGAAGGATGAAGAGAAGGAAAAGCGAGCTCGCGGCTGAACAGGTCGGATCCTTTCAACCTACCACCCTCCCTTCGAGCAGGTTTTCACCAAGCTTCGCTCCCTCTCAAACCTTCGACAGGATGGTCGGCCTTCGCTCTATGGATTTACATCGTGGATCAAGCTCAATCTCCCTCTTGCAGAGGCAATCGTCGCTGGCCAACTCTCCTCCTTCACCTCCTCTTCCCCGTCCTCTCTTCTCTCCCATCTTCAATCCCATCTCTCTTCATCCAAGACATCTCAAGCCCCTCCCTCAAACTCAGTTCCCCGTCACTCTCTACTCCCTACTAGCTTCCTCACCATCCTCCAGCCTCACATCCTTCCTCATCTTCCTCCAAACGTCAGCTTCCTCTCCGAGTGACTCCTACCCCTCCTCCCCTCCCTCTCCTCTCGTCGTCGTCCTCCTCGCATACCATCTCCCTCGCTCTCCTCAACCCAGCGACAGCTAAGTCTTTCGATCCGAGAGCGAAGGAAGGGACAAGGTCACCTTAGGGAGGTGGAGGCCGCTGAACGAGCCAGCGAACAACAACTCCCCTTCATCGACTTCGGCTCGAGGGAGCGAATTCGAAACCGCCTTCGAGGCAGCAGATTGAAGCTGAATATGGGACGATACAAGGCAGGACCAGCAGCAAAGTCAGTTCGTGTCAGGAAAGCGATCGCCGTTCGATTCAAGGGCCTGAAAGACATCGAACGAGCTCGACTCCTTCCCTCCTCCCTCGCATTTCCGTTTTCCAGAGATCTCACCTTCCCCCTCCTTTCTGCTGCACTCGCAGGCCCGACACCATCCACTCGACGATCGCTCTCGCCACTCCATCGTCTGCTCCCTATGATCTTTGCAAGATCTCTTCGAGCTCGCGCCAGGTTCGAACCGAGTGAGTCGCGTCGAGGTTCTTCGTCTCGCAGCCTCGCTTGCTCGACTTAGCCCGCGCTTCTTTCCCTGGCTCGCTTCTCTCGTAGCTTGGGCTCATCACTCCCTCCATTCCGTTCGTTACAGGTCGACCGTTCAAGCTGTACCTCAACGACTCGGTCCTCGACGACCGATCCGTCGGTGTTGCCCTCCTTCACTCCTCTTCGAGCAGCGAGCTGCTCGTAGGATGGGATGGTATGGAACAGCTGAGTCCGCTCGTATCTGAGGTCCAAGAGGGAGTTCGTCATCGACAGCCTTCTCGATCCTCGCTCTGTTCGTTCGCCGTCGTAATCTCACTCGCGTCGTCCCTTCGCTTCTCACTCAGAGCTCAAGGGAATCTCCTCCTTGGAATCGATGTCGCCCCCGCCACCACCAGAAGCAACGATATACCTCCCTCCTCGACCTCGTTCTCTTCCTCGAGCAAGAACAGCAACAACCCAACCCAGCATCTCATCTCCCTTCTCGCCTAGTGTCTCCCTCCCTCGCAACTCCGCCGTTGGAAGAGCCTGGCTCGGAGGCGAGGAGAAGGCCTTTTTCCTCGGGCTCTTGGTGTTTACGGACAGAAGCTTAGTCCCTAGAGTGGTGAAGATCTTGAGCGGGGATCGACTAGAGTGGTGAAGATCTTGAGCGGGGATCGAAAGCGAGGTCGGACGGCTCTCGACAGCGAGGAGAGCCTTCGAGTCGGAGAGAAGTCGTTCGTCGTGAGTCACCCTTTTTCTCTCTTTCCTACAGACGGTCAGACTGAATTTGCTCTCTCCTCTTTTGCTTTTCTGTCCATCGCTCAGTTTCTTCATCGACCTTCTACCCTTCTTCGGCCATCCGACTCTGTCCGACTCCCCGCCAAACGCGTCGACGACTTCTTCCTCTTCGTCGGTCGACGGCCGCACCTTCTTCTCATTCTCAACGGTTCCTTCCCGAATTCCTCATCGTCGCATCACGACAAGGACGACTCTGAGCTCGTGGTCCCGGAAGAAGGATTCCTCCCAGGAGGGATCGAGATGGGCCTTTCTTTCGGAGAGCCAGGCGAAGGGTTCGGTCGACGGGGGATCAGTGGAAGGAGGGTTCGTGCGACTGCTCGATTCATAGCTCGTGAGTTTGCCTGATTTTGGAAGAGAGGGGAGGAGATCCACATGCTTTTTGCTACTGCCGCGAGAGTTCTCTTCTCGAGCGGCAAGGGCGAAGGAGAGTTGCGAAGGGAGGGGAAGAGCTGAGAGCTCGTCGCGGGAAACCTCGCGTCTGTGTCTCCTCGCCAGAGGCCTTTTCGACATGGATCGTAAACCAAGACTGACTTTCTTCCCTTCTTCGCTTCTCAACCCAGATACGAGGGTTGAAAGGCTCGGCGAGTGTGACATCGAGGAACGTTCTAAAGCCAGCGGAGGTTTGGTTTTCACTTTCAGTAGGAGTTTGCAACGCCTCTGCTTGCTCTTTAACACCTCGCTCATCCCTTTTATCGTCCTCCTGGGCCCGGTGCTCCCCTTTTGCCTACTGTTTGAAATATTTGGTCTGTTATCCTCCAACCATCACCTCTTTTCCAACTTCGAACTCGAGATGCTCTCCACCGTGAGTTCCCCCTGTTCCCCCATCTCGCTTCCCTTCGTAGATAACGATAGCACAGCGCCCTTCATGGTCCAACCGAGACCTCGCTGATCAATCCCTCACCCTTGGTTCAGCAGCCGTTCCCCTTCCTCGACCACGCCCCCTTCGAACCTTCTTCCCCTTCCTTCCAATCCGTCCCTGGCTACCTCGCTCCCACCTTTCGCTCTCTCGCTCTCCCCACACCCTCCGAGGATGTAGAATTTCGAAACGAGGTCCTCAGGAGGCAGAACCAACACGGACGAGGTCAAGGATCGTCGTCTTCGTCGAGCTCATGGTCGACCAACGACGGGACCGCTACTCCCTCGTCTCCCTTCCACTCGTTTGGCAATGAATACCTCGACGACCCCACCTCCTTCAACAAAGGCTCATCGACTCCCCAGTTTTATGCTCCTTGGGAAACGTCACTTCCTTCGGTCAACGGCGAGTTCGCTCATCCCTCTGATCGATACCCTCCGACCTTCGCCTCCCCCTCCTCCTACGACCTTCCCTCAACCTCCTCCTACGACGCTGTCCTCCAATCCCAGTGTTACGGCCTCCTCCAGCAGCCCGTCTCCCCTCTTCAGTACACGCACGACTGCGAGGGACCTTCGACGCAGCAGGGAGCTCAACAAGGGATCGTTCAACTCCCTTCGACGTTGTTCTCGACCAGCCTTCCTAAGTCGTACGACACCACCACCACTACTACCTGGAATTCGTCCGAAGGAAACGAGGATACCTCCAACCCTCGTCCTTCGACAGCGCCAGTAATGTAGGAGGAGGATCGAGCTCGCACGCGAACGACTTGGAGGTCGACTTCGGCGATCTCTTCAGCCCTCCCAACCCTTCGTCTCCTCGTCAAGTCGCGAAGCCTCTCAAGATCGTCCCTGGAGTCTACCGAGCCGACTCTCACGAGAGCGACGACGACCTCTCGCCCATGGAAGGAGTCTCTGGCTTCCTCGGGGAGGAGACAGCTTTCATCAGCAAGGTGAGCATCCTCGCATCTCTCCTCTCCCATCTCCTCGATCTCGACTTCTCGCTGACCTTCTTCCTTCCCTCCGCTTCTCGTCTCGCCAGCTCTACCACATCGCCACTCATCCCGAGTACGCCCACTACCTTCGATGGTCCCAAGACGGTTCAGCGTTCTGCCTGTTGAACTCGAAATCCTTCGCAGAAAAAGGTTCAGCCAAGCGTCCCTTTGTCCATTCGTCCTTCGTTCTTCACGCGAAAACTGACTCCCTTCGCTTCGTCTTCGCCCTTTTCGAAACTGCTGCTGTCTTACAGTCCTCCCGAGATTATTCCGTCACTCGAAGGTCAACTCGTTCCTGAGGCAGCTGAGGTTGTACTCGTTCCAGCGCGTCTCGGTCGTGATCACTCTCGTTCGGCCTTCTCTCCCTCTCCCCAAGCCCCTCCTTCTCCATCTTCACTTCGTTCGCCATTACATCTCCCTTCCTCCCTTCCCTTGCTGACAATCACGTTCTCCCCTCACCTCCTTCGAAACTCCAACAGGACGCGACCGACGCCTACACCTCCGCCTCTCCCAAACTTCGTCGACACTCGCTTCTCTCCTCCCAGGACGGCGACTTCTCCCTCGGACTCAGCGATTTGGCCTCTCGGTCGTCCTCCTCGCTGCCCAACGGCCGTGGAGACTCGCTTACTCGAAAGGTCACAGCTTGTGGTTCGTCGCGTCTCTCTTCAATCTCCCCTCACGCTCGCGCTCTCGTCCGTCCCTCCTTCGTTTCCTGACTCCCCACTCCTTCTTCGTCGCTCTCCTCTCACCGAAATAGGTTTCACTCACGTCAACTTCAACCGAGACAACCCCACCCTCCTCAAACTCCTTCACCCCAAGACTCAGATCCTTAAGAAGCCTCGGAACCGCTCCATGGCGTCGAAGAAGGCTGCTGCTGCTTCGAGGGAGGAGGAGGGGAGGAAGTCCGCCGCTAGAGGAAGGAAGACGTCTTCCTGATACGGAGGATAGCCAGGTCTCTCAAGCTGGTGTACTTCTAGGCTCGTGCTCTGGTGTTCGTTCGATGGACTCTTCGTTGTTTTGTTTCGCATTGTCTCTTCACGTTCGTCGCCCTTCCTCGCTTCATCTCTCTTTTTTCATTGTCTCTTTGGGGTCTATCTTCCTCTTCATCGTTTTCTCCTCCTTCGGATCTAGCTATACACCGACTCGATCTATATCTCCTACTTGCGCTGCTCTAACATACGTCTCGTCGTGCTCGGCTCGGACTTCCGACTCTTCCCTTCTCTTCTACTTCTCTTCCTCTCTCTCTCTCTCTCTCTCTCTTTTGTACTCGTAGCTACTCTCCCATACACGTTGTTCCGCTCGAACAGAATATACACGTTTCTCAAAACTGCTTGGTCTCCTCCTCTCTCGGTTTCTCGCAACGCGACCTGTTTCGTCTTGCTCGAGCTCTCGTTCTCTTCGCTTCATTTTTCCTTTACCCTTGCCTGTTCTCGTCCCAGAACTCAAGCTCTTCGATACCAAGGATATGCTAGACTACCTCTTTCCTATCTTCATGTACTCCAACGCCGCGTAGACTTCCAACTCGATCTGCTTCCAAAGCTCAAACGCGATCTTGTCGTCGTCAGGAAGGAGTTGGGTCCCACCGGGGATCTGAAGACGTAGGAAATGATTGCGCGAAGAGCAGGGAAAGAGGATGAGGCGGAGGAGGAGTCAGTCAACGCGAAGAGAACGGCGGATTGAATCGAACTCGCGACGCGTCGACCTCGAGGAAGTCACACCGCGAGACAACTCACCACAGACGATGGGGTCGACGGGAGACGAAGGGAAGGAGGAGGAAGGGAGAGGAAAGTGAGCGTCGAAGTCGAAGGAGGGCTTTGTTGAGACGCGCCGCTGGGAGGAGGAGGTGATGATGCTGATGAGTGGTAACCGAGGGTTGAGGAGGAGGAGATGAGGTCTCGAGAGCGAGCGTGGCGGGTTCCAATGGAGAATACTGAGGAGTTGGGGTGGAGTGTGGGTTTGAGGAAGGACGCGATGGATGCGAGGGTGTTGCCGCCGGTGCTGCTGCCTTCTCCTCCTCGACGGCTGCTACTACTTCCACTGATGGTCCGACTCAAGGACAACCCAATCTTCTTCCTTCTACCCTCTCCTCCAAATCGTCCTCCTGAGCTCTCGACCTTGGTCAGCGGTGTCGTCGGTTCGGCGACGTCGACGACGCGTTCTCGGTTGGCTCGACTCCACCTTCGGACAAGCTTCTCTTCCTTCCCTTCATCTTCGAGTCGACTGCTGACGTGTTTCGATTCCAGGGTCGAGACTCTCGAAGAGGTTCGGCGGGGTAGCAGAGGGGAAAATGGAGGAAGGCGTCGGCGTTGGAGGAGAAAAAGAGGGAGGTTGGGGAGTAGACTCCGACGGCGGAGATCCTTCCTTTGTTGAGCGAGGGTGGGAAGGGAGGGTGCAGTGGATGATCCGCTGGAATCGAGAGAGTTTAGAACGTCGGGTTTGGGGGTGAAGGGGGAGAAGAAGGAGGAGGATGACGACCTGCCGAAGCTGACTTTCGTTTGGACGGTTGATGAGCTTGTCTCCCCTTCCCTATCTCTGATCCTCCAACCTCCACGGCTCAACTTACACTCAATCTCAGAGAGAGGGATCCGTCCTCTCTATCCTTCCCTTCCACCTTCCTCTTCTCTTCTCTCTGGCGCGATGAGCTCTGCCACCTTCTCACCCCTTCTTCTCCTCCTCCACCAGCAACCCGTCCTCCTGTCCTCCCTCGTCCTTTCGTCCCTCCTCCTCCTCCCCCTCACCCTTTACCGAATCCTCCATCGCCCGTACTCTCCAACTCGCAAACCACGAACGAGGATGTTCTGGTTCACCATCTTCGTGCTCGTTGGCCCAGTCTTCTTGTTGACGCCCATCTCATGGATCGCTTTCGGATGGGGATGTCTCGCCAGTTTGGGATGGGGCGGCTTCACGTGGCCGAGCTCGACAGGTGCTAGGATCGCATCGGGAGTAGGAGTAGGATGGGCCGCCCTTGAGGTCAGTGTCTTTTTCTTCTCGAAAATCTTCCCTCCGTCGTTTGGGAGAACGTTCAAAGTTGGCGACCTGGACTTTCACGTGGGCTGACTTTCGTATTTGGTCCGCTTGGTTTTCGCTTTCCTTATCTGCAGGTTCTCTTCTCGCTCATCCATCTCTACCTCGCCTATCAAATTCAACCCCCAACGCAACCTCTTACAGCAGATCCAGCTCAACTCAGGAGGATATTCCTTCGCGTTTTGCAGGCGAATCTCCAGAGGGCGAATCACGAGCTCGTCGAGGACGTCGACGACGAACTGAGCTCCCTGCCGGAGGAGAACCTCGAGGAGGTCCTGGAGGAGGTAGAGGGTGCTTTGGATGCCAAGCATGGAGGGAAAGGGATCGAGAGGCTGGCAGAAGACGACGAGAGAGCTGTGGCTTTCCGAGAGAGGTGCGTCGTCGTCCGTCTCGCGTCGGAGTTCCGTAACTTTCTGCCTTTCCCGGTTGACGTCTTCTCTTCTCCGACTTCTTCCTTGTAGACTTCGAACCTGGTTCTACCACGCTGAGTGGGACTCGCTCAAGAGGGATAACATCCTCGATTGGATTTCTTGGTCGACCTTCAAGTGCGTCGTCTCCCTTTCCCTTCCTCTCCCCTCGTCGTCTCGCTTGATCCGATCTCCCCGCCCAGTCAAGAGCTTACACCTCGATTTCATCCTTTCTCTCTTGAATTCAGCTCGTCTCTCGAACACACCCTCTCGATCCCAGCCTACAAGACCGTTCTCCTCGACGCGTTCGAACTTATCGAATGTCGAACGGGCAAGATCCTGCCTCCAGGGAGGAATGAGTCTATCAGAGTGATCCGACTTACCCTCGGTCAGTTATACCCTCTACCTGGCGTCCTCTCTTTCGTCGAGCTCGAGAACTGACGCCCCTCCTCGTTTGTTCCCGAACGCGTCTCGATTCGGAATCTCAGACAAGGTTCACGTTCGACATCGCCCTCTGATCCTCTACACCCTCACCTGGCTTCTCAACTCTCTCTGCTCGGCGATCTACTGGTGGAAGGGAGTCAAGAGGCAGAAGTTTGGAGAGATCGAGTGAGTCTTCGTTTCCCTGTTGCGCTCGTTCGACGCGTTCCTGTTCGCGTTAGATCTGCTCACGCTCCTCGCCGCTTTTCTTCTCACTGCAGGTACCTCGTTCGCGTCCCAAAGGGTTGGACACCTGAGAAGGGAAGGAAGGAAGCTGCTTCGTCGCCCATTCTGTACTTCCATGGACTCGTGCGTCGCGTCTCCTCCCTTTCGTTCGTCTCTACCTCGACTGACTCCTGATCGCTCCTGTTTTTGTATCTTTCAGGGCTTCGGCTTCCTCCAAAACCACTTCGTCATCTCCGCGCTCCTTCGAGACTACTCCTCACATCCAGTCCTCGTCCCAATCCAGCCCGCGATCTCCATGACCCTTGTTCGTTCCCACTTTTTACCATCTCTTCCTCTCTTTCTCTCGACCATCTCCTCTCTCTCTATTATCAAGCTCTGGAACTTACTTCTTCTTCTTTGGCTCCCCTCTTATTCCAGTTCTCGGGAAAGCATCTCGTCCCGTTCAACCGACCCGACACCATCCGCTCGCTCTCGCTCGCTCTCGCTCACTACAAGTTCTACTCGCCCGACTCGGAGGACCAAGCTGGAGGAGTAACGATGATCAGTCATTCGAACGGATCTACGAATCACGCTTGGGTGATGAAGGATATTCCGATCGCCATCCGTCGTTCATGTTTCGTCGATCCTGTTGTTTTCTGCCTTTGGGAGGGAGGTGAGTTCCCGTCTGCTCCATTTGTGCTCGATCATTTATTCCTGCTAATCTTCGACTTCTCTTCGTTTTCAGACGTCTGCTACAACTTCGTTTGTGAGTCTTCCTTCGACATTGGACGCGTTCGTCTCGTCCGTTTCCTCCCCGCTGATCCGTCTCCTTTCCGTCCGTCCGAACAGATCGAGACCCCTCCACGGCGATCGAGCTTCTCATGAGCTACTTCATCGGCTCGGAACTCGGCATCGCCAACACCATCTCGAGGAACTTCGACTGGTCGTTCGTCCTTCTCCCTCTCCCTCCCTCCCTTTTGTCTCGCGCTCGTTCTCACCCCCTCTTCCATCCGTCCTTCCAGGAGTAACACGCTCTTCTTCGAAGACATCGTTAACGGTACCGATGCTACTCGAACTGCGTTCTTCCTCGGAGGGCGAGACGCGATCGTTCACGCCGAGCGAGTGAAGCATTACCTCGAGCATCGTGAGTTCTCTTTCTTTTCTCCGTCCCTCGTCTATCTCGAGGCCCCAACCCCCCGTCTCTTCTCGCTTTTCAGACGGAGTTACAAACGGAATCCACTACGACCCCAACGGATCCCACGGAGAGGCGCTGCTGTGAGTCGAACGTTTCGACGCGTCTCAAATCGTCGTCGTCCTCCTTCCTTTTCTGAACCCCTCCATCCTTCCTTCCCTTCCTCGTTCTGCTCCAGCGGTAAACCGCTAGACAGGGTCCTTCGATGGGTTGGAGGAGAAGACCATCAGAAGCCTGATTCGTCGAAGTCAACGTCGTCGCCTTCTTGATTTCTAATCTTTCTCGACGCCATCTCGTTTCATTCAGCTTTGGGACTTCTGTTTTGCCCTGTCTCTACTTTTGCTTCGCTCCGCTGCTGCCTATCTTAGAATTCTTCTCAAACCATAGAGTGATAATGATCCTTTGAACGAGATGAAAACATGGGAGAAGGACTTGGCAGCCACGCAGACGCGTCTTGTTTTTGATCGATCTGCTTCTTTTCCGAACTGACGTCCCTCTCTTCGATTTTCTCACCCTGTATCCCTATATACAGCCAGACCCGAGACCGTGACCCCTCTAACCCTCCCTCGAAAGCTATATACAGCCAAACGAAACCAATCCAACCCTCGTCGTCGCTCGAACCGAATCGGCCTTGTCCTATCGACCTGATTGAGGAGTTCTTCTCCGCTGAGTTGGACCGGAGAGAATATTCTACATCGTCGGCTTTCCCTTTCGGGAGCCATCGAGAGGGGGAGGAGGGAGGGAGGGAGGGAGGAAGGCGAAGCTCGAGTTGGTGTCCGTGCAAAGTTCGCGGTCGATGAGTTGGAGGATTGCGAGCTGAGAGGGTCGAGGAAATGGACACGACGGGATGAGAGAGAAGTCCCTAGATAGGTATGAAAAAGTGATCCGTGCGTAGGAGGAAAAGGAAGAGAAGACGAGTCAGGAACGAGACGACGACGCGGCAAGTCGCGTAAGATCAACGTCACCGGTTCCCGTCCTCTCTCCTGCCTCTTTCTCCCGTTTTCGGATACACCAAGTAGAAAAGAGGACTCACAGAAGTGATCAACTTAGTCATCGAGAGCAGTCTCAAGACCGTATCCTTGTCGACTTCGCCCACCGAAGTCGAGAAGAGCTCTCCGTCGGCGGTGAGAACGCTCACGAAGTAGGGAGGGAGGGTCTTCTCGTCGACTTTGGCTTGAAGGAGGGCGGGGATGTTCTGTTGCGCTGAGGTGGAGATGGAGGTGGGCGGCATGGCGAGATTCAATGTCGGAAGATGAGGGCGAGAGGAAGAAAGAGCGTCGGTCGAGGGAGAGCGAGGGTCGAGTTGAGACTGAGGGTGTGGTTGGAGGGGAAGAAGAGACCCCAGCTTGAGAGCTGAGAGGACGGGTCAGGTGTGTTTACGCAAAATGCCGTCAGAAGTCTAATCAAGGACCTCCTCGACGTGAAGACATACGCGCGTGCGCTGAGGCGAAGTGTTGCAGTCTTCCCTTCATCCTTTCTCGCTACCACACGCGACGAACAGTTCGAAAATCTGACGTGACATACCGGTCGAAGATCTACTGTCCCTCCCAGCAGATACGACAACCCACGCACCCCAACCCCAAACCTACATCTCCCTCCACTCTCCCTCGACGCGTCTTCCCTTCCCTCCTTCCCATCCTTCGTCTAGGTCTCACTCCACCCCCTCTCCTCGACCCACCACCACGCCCCCATCAGCGCAAACCCCGGTCCTCCAAACAACGTTGCCTGAGCCGCCATCATCACGAAACTCGCGCTCTCAAGCATCGGCTGCTGAAGTCTGAGCGTGAGCACAGCGAGGACTCCAACGAACGCGAAGATAAGGTCGTACTGGAGGAGACGATGGATCCCTCCTGCGAGGTACATGGGTGTGGGGTAGAGGCCCTCGGGGATGTAGATGTTTGCCAGGGAGGCGAAGAACGGGGTGGCGAGGGAACGGGAGGTGTAGGCTCGGTACTGTGTCGAGAAGAAGCGAACGTACGTAGAAGGTAAGTTCTTGCGAGCAACGAGCCAGCTGGAGTCCGTGCATGCAAGAAAGACAAGATAGCTATGGACTCACAACGATAGGCAAATGCCCAACTAACGAACTCCCAGCTCCCACAGCGTACAACAACCTCAACGCCCTCTTCGCGCTCTTCCCTTCCTCGTTCCTCCTCCCTCCCACGACCTTCGCCACCCCCACGTATCCCTTCTGCAGCGCCCACACCGCCAGAGGGAAGAACTGCCACCCCATGATCCATTCTTGATTCTCCGGATCGAACGCGATCTTCCAACTCGGGTAGATGGCTCCGACGACGATGGCGAAGGTCAAGCCTTCGACTTCGAGGGAACGAAGTTTGCGACTCCCTGAGCCTGGTTGACGAGCTGGTTGGGACCATAAGCCGAGGGAGGCGAAGAGGGGGATGATGGCTCCTGCGGAGAAGAGTTGGTAGAGGGTTTCGATGATTGTTGGGAGGGGGAGGAAAGAAGGGAGGAGAGGGGAGGCGTGGAAGGAGGAGAGATGGAGGATGGCGATGAGGGAGGGGAGGGTGGAGAGGAAGGAGAGGGTGAACGTTCGGAGGATGGGGTTGGTGGTCTGAAAACGATCAAGAAAGGCGAGTAGAGTTAGTGTGTGTATACATGGAGGTTGGGTCGAGGCACGAACGAGCGGCGGAGAAGGAAGGGAAAGGTTGAGCTCGCGCCCTCTCCCTTCCCTTCCCTCCCTTTTCCTTCTTCCTATGGACTCACACTCAGCGCAATTCCAAAGACGTTCACAAGCTTACACCCTACCCCTCCCCTCTGTCCCAACCATTCCAACTTGATCCCTCCAGGAGCGTGAGGTTGAGGGGAGGAGAAGTTCCCTGGTTGCAAAGCCGAGCAGATGGGTTTGGCGAGAGCAGCGAGTCCGGTTCCGTTCGTAGGGTGGCCAGAGGAGAGGATGATCTCCCAGAACCCGAAAGCGGCAAGAGCAATGAAGAACGGTTGGAGGAGGAGAGGGGGGAGACGCATTCGAGCGGAGGGTGAGGGTTGGGAGAGGGAAGGGAAGAGAGCGTCGTCCGGCTACTCACCCTTTCCCTTTGAAAGGGAGGGAGCACGCGAGGACGCCTCGCTCGTTTTGAATTCGAGTTGCTTCCTTCGCCCAAAGACCGAGAGAGAGAGAGGGATCATAGAGAAGGTCATGAAGATCGTACGCATGCGAGGGGGTTTTAGTGGTAGAGAAAAAAAGGGTCCAAGAAAGATGGGGTCGAAAGAGCAAGCGCGAGCGAGAGGGAAACGAGAACGGTCGATGCAGAGGGAAAAAGAGAAAGATAGATGGAGAGAAGTAGAGAGAGAGAGAGATCCGGCTATAAGTATAAAGAGATGAAGAGTTAGAAGATGATGGTAGTAGTAGTAAAGAGGAAGGGAAAGAGAGAAAGCGAAACCAAACCAAACGAAAAACGAGATGCGAACGAGATCGAACCCTCCTCCCGCCACCCCGTCGCCTTCTACGGCCCCTCAATAAACTTCCCGTACATCTTCCCATGCTTCTCGAGCAGGATCATCAGATCCCTCAGCAAGATCGTCACCACGACCTGCCCGAAGAACTGGGACGCCGACGTGAGACGCGTCTTGATCATGTTGCGGGTTTGTTCAGGGAGTTGGGCGTAAGGGGACGAAGGAGCGGAGGAGGTGAGGGTTGGGGGTGGGGAGGTGAAGTATTCGAGGTGGAGGTCTGTTGGGAGAATGAGAGCCAGGAGAGGTGGGAAGAGAGGTTAGAACGAGGAGGGGAGAGGGAAGGACGGAGCGGAAAGAAGAGGGAAGACGAACCGATCGTCTGAGCGTGGATGCAGATCATCTCGATGGCGTCGACGTAGGCTTTGAGAGATCCGTCGCTGAGGAGTAGGAAGAAGGGGAGGGGAGAAAGAGGTCAGATCGAGAAAAAGAAGGGACGCGACGAGAAGGACGAGAAGACAAATAGACCCACTTCTTCCCGTTCGCCATCCTATCGAACGACCGACTGAGCTTGGATCCCCAGGCAGCGAGGGAGGCCTGTGAGTGGAAAGAAAAGGCGCGAGGGGCGAACGGAAGTGGTCAGCAACGAAAGCGAACGAACAGCCCTCTCGACTCGACTCGACGCGACTGCCTCCTCCCTTCCCCTCTCCGCGTTCCCTCGAAGCAAAGCACAGATGAACTCACAGCTCCCCTCGCCTTCGGTTTCATCGGCCCCAACGACCCAACCTTCTTCTCCAACGTCGTCCTACTCAAATCCATCACCCCCTCAAACTCCTCCAACATCCTCGCGAACTCCACTCCCACCTGTCCAGCACTAGGACTCTTCCCTCCCTTCCCACTCTTCCCTCCCCCTCCATCTCCATCCTCATCCTTCGAAGCAGGAAGCAACGAGAACCCCAAACTCTCCAGCGCCTCGAGGTGGAACGACAACCCCTGCAGCACCTGGATCTTCGTATCGAGATGAAGGAGCTTCGATCCTCCTTGACTCCAGACTTCCGAGCCGACGAAGAGTTTCCGAGTGAGGTAGGCTCCGGCGTCGTACATGGTCAAGCGAAGAAGCCCCATGAGGTGGAAGGGGCGATGAAGGAGATCTTGGGGTGCGAGGGGAGGTTGAGGGGAGTGGAGACCGGTGTGGTGTTTCCCAGCGGCGAGGAGGATGGATTGGGAGGGTGCGAGACCTCCTCCGTTCGAGTGGGAGATGGAGGAGGCTGTTCGAGGAGCGAGGGTGGAGGAGTTGGACACGGATCGTTGGATGGTGAGGGAGGGAGGAGGGTTGAGTCGATTGTGAAGTGTTCGTGAGGGGTCGAGGGAAGAGTTTGTGGTGGAGACCGAGGGAGCTCGACCCATAGCGAAGGGTGAGGGCGAAGAGGTGGGTGGGAGGCCTGAGATGGGTTGTTGAGATGGGAAGGAGGCTTTCCGAGAGATGGATCGAGGGACGGGTGGGGGTGCTGCTGCTTGACGAGGAGCTTCGCCGTTAACGGAGGAAGGGGAGGGTCGTCGACCTGGCTGGGAGAGTGCACGAAGACGGGTTGAACTGAAGATTGACGAGCCTCTAGATTGGGATCCTCCTCCTCCTGCTGCACCGACAGTGCTGGCGACTCCGGGGACGACTCCTGCTCCCACGCCGAATTCGCTCGTCGTTCTCGATCCGTCTGGTGGCGATCGAGGTTCCGCCGACGAAGACCGTTGGATGGGAAGCGTCTCTGCTCGAAGGGAGGCGTCCGAGGACGGGTAAAAGGACGACTGAGCCGATGAGTCGCGCGACATGTTGCTCGCCGACGAGGGGGGGACGAAGGTGTTCTCGTTCAAACTCGGGGGACCTCCTCTCCTCCTCTGACTGATCGTTCCCTCGTCGGTCGCACTGATGCGGAAGGGTTTGTCGTCCGCACTCGAGACGAGAAGAGCTCCTGTCGATCCAGTGATGGTCCTCGGAGAAACGAGCGAGTCCCTCTCCCTTGCCGTCGCGTCCGAGTTGGCGGTGTTAGGAACGACTGCTGACCGAGGAGGAAGAGTTTCGTCGAGGGACGCCCTGGGAGAGACGGCAGCCTTGATGGATCGACCGAGACGGGATCCTCGCGAATCGTTGGATCGAGCGCTGTCGATGGAGGCTCGAGCGGAGGAGGGTCGAGGCGAGAAGTCGGAGTCGACTGCCGTGGAGGGGTTCGCTGGAGTTACTGGCGAGTCCATGATGAATCCTGGTTGGAGAGGTGTACGAGAGAGAACCTCCATTCCTCGTTCTGTGTCCTCCGAGTTCCGAGGGAAGGAGGTTCGACCGTTGGCGGATGGGAGGACTCCTCCGCTCTCTGGACGTTCCCGCACCCCCTCGAGGTGGTTCCCTTGCTGCCTGAACGATCCAACGAGACTTCTATCCGACGTCGACTTGGACATCGATCCGAAGGAAGTGATTCCTCCATCCTCTTCTCCTGCTCGAAGCGACTCGAGCAAGCTCTGCCTTCGAACCTGCGCCGCGTGCTCTTGGTCGAGAGGAGAGCCGTTCTCTGTCGGTGGCGAGTGACGGCTGACTGGGTATCCTCCGTAGGTGGAAGGAGTGGGAGGTTGGGAGCCCGATGAAGCTGAAGGGTCGGCTCCGTTGGTGAGGGAGGAGATGGAAGAGTGGGTGGAGTGGGAGGAGACGGTGAAGCCTTGGGTTTGATTGATGCTGAATCGATTGTTCGTTGGGAGGGGTGGAGGTGCTGGTGGAGGAGCCGCCGGAGGTGGGAGAGGAGATCGATAGACTGGTCGCGACGAGGCTCTAGGACGAGGGGTGGGTTGCTCGACGTTGACGCTGGGAGCCGTTTGAAGGGACATCGTTCTCGAGTGCGATTTCGACGAGCCGTTGGAGGAGGTAGAGTCCGTTCGACGAAGCCCATTCGTTGTTGAGCCGTTGGTGGGTGTGTCGTCGAAGTGACCTGGAGACGAAGGAGCGGTGGGTCGAGGGGTCCGACGGCCTTGAGAGGAGGAAGGTGAGCTTGGGTCCGTTCGTTGGTAGAGGGAGAGGATGGCTGATCCGACTCCGTTGAAACCTGAATCGGGATCTTCGACGGGCGAGGACTCTTGAGTGATGGTAGGAGTAGGAGAGGGAGGGATCTCGGTTTCTAGAAGGGCGATTCGAGCTCGGTACGCGTCGTGCTGGCGAAGGCGGAGGAGGAGTGGGAGAGCGAAGGGAAGAGAACGGATAATAGGTCGAAGTCAGCTTCGTTTTCCCAGCCCGCTAAAACGCCGTCTTCGTCTCGGTCCAAGACCATGCGATGTAGTAGAAACGCGTCTTGGCTGGCCGTCCAGACCATAGAAACAAACAAGGGAGGAAGTTCAAACTCACAATCTCCCTCAAACTCCTGCCTTCGTCCTGGTTCGCACCTCCCGCTCCTGCTCCTCCTCCTTCTCTCTCCAACCGCCTCTTCTCGGTCGCTGCAACCCTAGCCATGACCTCTCCCAGCCTGAGGACGGTCTCCTTGTAGAGAGCGAGGGCTTCCGAGAACCTCATAGCCTGATCGAGGTCGACGGCTCGTTGAGCGAGCTCGAGAGCGTGGGAGAGGAGGTGTTTTGAGCGGACGTGAGGTGGGTTGTTGGAGGAGGACGCTGCTGCTGATCGGGAGGAGTGGGAGTGGGTGTTGGTGGAGGAGGAGGAGGACATGGGATCCTGGGGTGGTGGTCGTCTCGATGAGGAAGCGGTGGCATTGGAAGACGAGGAGGAGTGGGGATGGGGAGGAGGAGGAGGAGAGTTTGAACGATGCGAAGGAGGATGGGAGGAGGAACCTGAACTGTAGGAGCGAGGGTGGGATGAGGAAGTTGGTTGCTGTTGTTGCTGTTGATAGTTGGAGTTGGACGAGGTGTTGAAGGACGAGTCTGGATGAGCGAAGGGTGAACCCGACTGATGTCGAGCTGAGAGTGATCCTCCGGCTGCCCCAAAGGCTGAGTCCCTCGAGAGTTGTGACTGTTCCTGCCTTCTTCTCATAGATCCTCCTTGGTTGGCTGGATGAGATGCAGAGATGGGAGATCTTCCGAGGGAGGAGGAGGTCGTCGTCGAAGGGGAGGCTCGTGCGGACGGGGGGTGGTGGTGAGGGTTGGATGAAGACGAGGAGACGGATTGATAGGAACCATGGATCCCGTTCGAAGCTGAAGGAGGTGGTGGAGGAAGGGATTCCGAGGCTGAATGAAGAGAGAAAGAAAGGAAGAAAGAGAGAAAAGAAAGAAGAAGTAAAAGAGAGGTCAGTCTCGAGGGAAGGAAGGAAGCCCATCCGAGCTCAAAGAAGAAGGAGAAAGGCACTCTTGTACGAACGAGGTGGCCCTGGAGAAGGAGGCATAGAGGGAGTACTGGCAGTCATCCTCGTAACGAGCATCGCACTCAAAGGTAGGAAGGTGAGAGAGAGCTGATCCGCGTGACCGAGAGAGAGAGAGCGCGGAGGAGGGAGGGAGGGGAAGGAAGGAGGGAAGGACGAGGAGGTGATCCGATGAGTTCAACCGTCCGTGCCTTGAAGATAACGAAAGAGGTTACTCTTGATTTCTAATGGATCCCTAGTCCTCCTGGTTGGACGGGTGATCCCTGAAACGAGGGCGGCTGTCGGGAAGGAGACGAGAGAAGGGGAGAAGGAACGAGTTGAGAGAGGGAGAGAGACCTCAAAACAAAAGAGGGGCAAGCCGAGAGAGGTCCCTCCTGCTCCCTCCAAGCGCAGTGAGGACGATAACTCGTCAAACACAAAGGAAAATCCATGGGAAAACTTGATCGAGAGTTAGTTGAGATGCTTGACTACCCAACGACCTAAAATCTCGTCTGAAAAAATCAACGAGAAAGGAGCCATCGAACGCAAAACGAGCACGCGTCGATTTCTCTCCACGTCGCTCGTCCTCTCTCTCTTCTCTCTCCTTCTCCTTGCCGAAGAAATCCCCTTCCCCTACCGGCACCTTTCATCAAAGCCACCTTATCCACGCTTTACCTGTCTTTCGATCGTCGAACAACGTCTTTTACACGAGACAAAAGCGTCCTTCCTTCGAGAACAACGTCGATGTCTCGTTCGCGCTCGCTCCTCCTCCTCTTCCCCTTCACTCTCTCTCTCTTTATCTGCATCGCTGCGTGGATGTAGAGTTCACAAGGAGTGATTAACACTTTTCAACGTCCGCTACCTCGACGCGCAGAGCACCCAAAATCGCATTGAGATCGTCCTCAAAGCAACAGAGAGAGAGGGAGAGGAGATCGTAACAAAAATCAAGATCAAACAACCAGATCGAACCCACAGATAGAAGATCGCCTGAGCTCTCAATTCTCCTCCACCCAACCCCCAGGAGGGTCCCAAACTATCCTCTGACCAACTCTCCCTGGGATCCTCTCCTCCATCGCGTTCGAGTCGGACGACGAGGTCGAGGGCTTGATTTCCTGACCCGACGGCGAGACCTCCAGAATCGCCGTCTCTGCTCGATGGAGCAAACGAGAGGACCATCCCTGGATGGTTTTGTACAGTCCTATGAGAGTTCTGCGTTACGCGAAGCGCAAGAAAGAGGAGGAGGAGGAGGGTTCATTAGTATTAGGTTGGAGGGGAAAAGGGAGCCGAATCGAATCGACGCGTCCGACGACCCGACGACAAGGTTGGGAACGACAACTCACCTGACGATTCCGATCCCCACCATCACCACCATCACCATCGCTCCGACTCCTGGTCCACCCGCTCCACCACCACCTAATGCCAAGCCTCCCACTCCAGCGACGGGTCTTGCTCGTCCTCGTCGTCCGATCCGAGCGAAACGAGGGAGGTTCCAGGTGTTGAAGAGCGAGAAGAGAGGGAGGAGGGATAAGGAGAGGAGAAGGGAGATGAAGGAGAGGGAACCGATGAGGGAGATTCCTAGGGTGAAGCGGTAGAAGGCTGCTTGGAGGAGGGAGGAGGTGAGGGGGTTGTAGTGCGAGAGGATGCTGGGAGGAGATGTTGCGTCCGCCGAGGAGATAAAGAGTGAGGAGAGAGAGCTGAACCAGGTCTGGAAGAGTTTCAGTCCCTCTTTGAGCCATACTCCTAGCCCGTCCTTGGCCTCTACAGCTGGGTCGTCTCCGGAGAGGTAGGTGAAGCCCTCGACGACGAGTCCCCAAAGTCCCTTCAACACCTCCTCCGCCTCCCCTCCAGCGAAGACACCGACCGCTCCTCGGACGATCTCGAACGCTGTTGAGCTAGGTGCGAAACGGACGAGACCGAGCTCGGGAGGGTCGTCGAGGAGAATCTCGGCGAAGGAGTGAGGAGGGATGGGTTCGGAGGAGAGGGAGGCTGGGACGGGGATGTAGGAGGAGAGGAAGAGGTGAAGGAGGTGGCCGGAGAGAAGAGTGAGGGTTAGAAAGAGGAGGAAGGTGGTGAGAGTGATGGCGACTGCATGGAGTGGTACACGAGAGAAGAGAAGGTCAGGGCGAGAAGGAAGCGCGACGCGAGAGAAGATGGAACGACAGGGAAGCGTGCGACGAACGAGGGTTGGTAGCGATACCTGAGACGCGAGTTCGGGCGAAATGGTACTTAAAGGAGCATTGAGGGCAGGACCTGCGGTGAGGGCACAGGAACGTTGACATTCGGCGAGGGAAGAAGAGGGAGGACGACTCGGAGCTCACCAGAACGCGGCCTTGAGCGAAAGAGGAGTCGCAGGACCGTCAGCCTTGGGCTTTCAACATGCACGAGGAAGGATAGAAGCTCACCTTGTTCGCTGATGAAGTCCTCCATCGAGAAAGACATTTCACTATAGAAAGAAGGGGGAAGAGGAGAGCGAAAGTCAGCAGCAACGCAAGAACGACGAAGGTCATCAGACGACCCCATCTCCCCTCCCTTCTCTTCTCTCGCTGAGACTCACCATGGACATGCTACAGATTATGAGTATCACGATAACAAAGGTCAGAATTGTCTCTACGGATCTGCGAGGCTTAATGAGGAAGCTCACCCTCATCGAACCCGTGCACACGCACGGCGAAATCAACCTCCCACACTCATCCTCGTCCTCCTCTCCTCCAAAACAGATTCGACACTGCTTCTCATCCGTTACTACATCCTCCTTGGACGTCCCTTCGTGCATGTTGGATCCATCAGCGTCGTGGTGGTGCTCGTCTTCCTGTTCTGGAGGGATGGGCGAAGGAGGAAGGAGGATTCGAGATGGGTCGACCTCGTCCTCCGCGGCGTCGTCCTCCTTGGGGATCACCAGCCGGTGTGGGAGAAGAACAGTTGGCACGAGAGGAGAGGGAGGTTGGTAGAGATTGTCGTCGATGAGCAAAAGATCAGAGTCGTCCTCCATAGCTGCGAAGGGAGGGAAGGAAGCGGTTGGGGAGAAGCTCGAGAGTGGTGAGCTTCGGACTCCTTCCGACTTGGAGGCCGAGCGAGAAACCGGTAACTCAACGAGAAAACGTGCAGATTTTCCTCCTTTTGAGCTCGCGAAAGGAAACGAGAGTACTATCAAAGTGAGTCGATGAAGAAATACTACCGCCCCGCCCTCCAGTCCTTCCCTCCTGAACCTGATCCTCCTTGGAACGCTCCTCCTGCTCGAGATCCTGCGACGGTGGGACCCAGACCTCCCCGGGGTGGCTTCACCTTCTGAGGAAGAGGACGAGGGTCGATCCGACCTTCCTCTTGCTGCTGCTGGGGAGGGCGCGAAGACCGTTGCTGGGATCCTCCTGCGACCGACGCGGCGTAGTTGAACTTCGAGCAGACCTTCATCAACGACTCCCTCACGTACTCGGTCAACCGATCCATCGGGATCTGAGTAACTTGACCGGTGGGTCGCAGGACGTAGGTGTAGCCTGAGAAAGAGAAGAAGGCGAAGAATGTGAAGGTCAGTGACGAGAAGGGGAAGGAATCGAAAACGACCCGTCCCAAAAACTCACCTCTCCATTTCAACATCGACTTGCTCCCCTTCGAATGCTCGTCCATCAAAACCATCCTCAACGCCTCCCTCATCTTCCTCCTGGCCTTGTTCCTCCTCGGCGCCGTAGGATGCGTCCCCTTCTTCCCGACCTGAGCATCCATCTCCACTACCACCCTCTCCCTCTTCCCTCTCCTCCAAGCCTTCTTCCCCATCACCTCCTCGCTCTTCCCTTCCTCCTCCTCCCACCCGACCAACCCAGCCTTCCTCATCTTCAACATCATGTACTTCTCCACCATTTCCCTCGTCTCGTCTGTCACGTCCGGTGCGGAGGCGAGACGAAGAAGTTGGGAGCAGTACGGAGCGGAGACTTCGATCTTTCGACGACGGGAGGTGGGGTCTGGGTCGAAGTTGGATAGGAAGGCTGCTGTTCGCGCGGCGGTGGAGGTGGAGTCAGGATGGGGAGGGTAGACGCCGAGGACGTAGATGGGGGGTAGGCCGACGCGGATGGGCGGTTGGAAGGAATCGGGGATGTGAGGGAGTTGGGAGGAGGTGGGAGCGAGGGTGGGTCCTTGAACCATTCGAGCGGAGGCAAGGGAAGGGAGGCGACGAATGAACTGAGATGTAGGAAGGGAGAACGAAGAATCAACTCTGGTTCGATGGAAGGGAGACGAAGAGAGGGACGAAAGAGAGACGGCTGACCTGAATGTGAAGAGGCGAACTCTGACGGACCGTCCTCCAGTGGCTCGAAGTGACGGCTGTAGCACCCACCCAACCCGACGAAGGAGGATACCGATCTCCACCGTCCAGCTCAGAAGTCTGCTTGACTCCCCAGATCCCAACGGCCTTCGTAGGATGAGTTGTAGGCCATTTCTGCGACGAAAAAAGAAAGAAGAAAGAAGACGCGTCGAGTTCAGCCCTCTCCCTCTCGCCCAAAAAAAAGAGAGAAAACTCACCGAAATCACAGGCACTCCTCTCAGCCCCATCCACTGCTTCCAATTCCCGCTCTCGTCGTCCCTCGCCAACTCGGTTCTAGTAGGTTTGGCCTTCTCGGACCCGGCGATCTCGAACAACTTCTGCACGAGCAGCCTCCTCCTCATGACTTGGACCGAGGGATTCCCTTTGAGGACCTTCTTGGGGTAGTGCTTAGAGACTTGGACTACCTGTTCGTCCGTCCAGTTGTAGTGTTTATCGAGTTCGGCGGGGGTCATGGACGAGGAGACTTTGACTGGACGAGGGGGGGGAGGAGGCGAGGGTGAAAGCGAGACGGGAGGATCGACGACGACGAGGTCGACTTTGAGAGTAGATTTTGGAGGGAAGAGGGTGACGAGAGGATAGAGAGGAGCAGAAGTAGGCGGTGGTACGGGAGTTGCTACGATGGGGTGCTGGAGGAGGATGGACGAAGGAGGGAGGGTGGTTCTTTGGAGGGAAGGAGGGAGGATGGATCTCCGAGCGAGAGGTTGGAGACGAGCTTGACGAGCGAGTTTCTTCTGGGTGTAAGGGGATACGGGGGGTTCGAGAGAGGAGGTTGGTTCCGTCGAGGTGGTCGCCAAAGAGGAGGAGTAGGCACGACGAGAGGGAGAGGGACGACGAGAAGGAGGGAGGAAGGAAGGAGAGTTGAGCTCAACCTTTGAAGAAGGAATGCTGCTGATGCTCCTCCTGCTTCTACTGCTGCTGCTCGTCCTTCCAACGAGAGTGACCCTCGAGGAAGACGCATAAGCGTTCGTAGAAGCTGACTTGAGCATCCTCCTGCGAGGTAACGGAGAGGGGAGGGAGGGGAGAGGAGGGTCGATGGCGGAGGAAAGGAAGGGCAGAGAGCTCGCGAGCTCTAGCCTTCCTTCGTCGTCAAGGGAAGAGTCAGTCTACAATGAAAAGACAAAAGCCTGGGCAAGTTTTTGAGTTTTTCGACCTGTTGCGAGTCTGAGCTTCTGTAGAGACTTCCCACAAAGCGTTGAAAAGATGGAGAGTAGAATCGGGGCGTTCTCGTCGTCAACGCGCGGCCTTCGTCGCTCGCAAGAGAGAACGACTGGACTTTTCGATATTTCAAAGCTGAGGGAAATCCGGGTCAAGAAGCTAGTAGGTAGACCAGTTTGCATCAATCCGAAAAGTCAATAGATAAGGAGCGAGATCTGACGCGTCGAGGTCGAAGAGATCATCCGTCGGCGCCCTTCCAGCTCCCCGAGAACTAAGAAAGGAAAGGGAAAAAGGGAAACGTGTCAGTCAGTCTACCTTCGAGATCGATGCAAAGAGGACGAAATAAGCGACGAACCTTGTGCTGAGCCATGGCCTGCTCGTCCGTCGTTCCCTCAGCTCCAAACGAGCCCACTCCTGGTGAGAACCCAGTGACGGGGAGAATCGAGATTTCTCCTACTCGAAGAGGTTCTGAAGAAGAAGAAGAAAGGGAAGAGAGAGAGAGGCGATCAGCACGACGACGGGCGGGGGAGACGAAGGGAGGACGAAGAGGACGGAGGAACGAACTTCGAATGTCCTTCAGGATCGGCCAGTCGAGGTTGAATCTCGCCTTCAGATAACTGTTAGAAGGACCGATAGGGAAACTCAGCTTCGGCTCCACGCAAGAGCTCGGGAACAAGCGAGAGAGAGAGTGAAACTCACGCGAAGACTCCATCCGTCCAAACTCCCGGTCCCGTCCAGTCCATGACGCTCACACCTCCCTCCAGTCCCTCGACCTCCCCACCCTTCATCGTCAGCACCTTCAGGTGCCTGACCGTTTCCGCCTCCTCCGTCTTTCCCTCAGTCTCCAACTTCACGACCAACGCGTCGCGATGGGACGTCCAGAGAGCGGCTCGTTCGGAGGAGAGAAGGATCCGACGAAGGACATCGAGGAAGATGGGGTGATGAGGTGCTGAGCTGAGAGTCCATTGAACGATTTGGAGAGGTCTTGGCCACCACTGTAGGAGGAGCGAAGAACGAAGGCGGAGTCAGGAGAGGCAGCGAGGAAGACGCGCCGAACGAGACTGACCATGTTCCAATCCTCTCGCATCCCCACGTCGGCTTCCACCCCAATCACTACACTCGGACGAGTACGAAGGAGAGAAGAGGGCGCTCCTGGTAGCAGATTAGGGTTCTGACCCCACTGCGAGATCGGACGAAGGCAGACCGTGTCTGTATCGCTGTACACTCCTCCCTCGAGTCTGTGTTTCGAACGCGACGAGAATGATCAGCTCCTTGCCCTTCGCCTGAGAAAGAGATAACGAGAAAACTCACAGCAGCACCAAATACCTCAACGCATCCGACCTCAAGATCCCCAACTCCAAAGCCTCCCACCCGAGCTCAACCTTACTCTTCTCCTCCCATGCCTTCCTCACTCCCAACGTCTCCTTCACCCACTCATCCGCCTCCCTATCTCCCAACATCTTCCACTTCCACCCATCTCCTCCATTCGTCCGAGACCAGTCCCCAGCCTCGTGCTTGTGAGCCTCCTTGTCCGTCTGCCAGACCGTCTTGTGGTCGACCATCGCAGGGAGATCGGATCCAGCCCAGTAGGCGTCGAGAGAGGCGAGGAGTCTGGGTTGAAGGTGGGAAGGGAAGGAGTTTTGAATGAACGTTCGAAGGGTTGAGAGGTACTCCTCGGGGGAGGAGACGATGTCGAGGTGGTAGGATTGGTCTGCGAGAGGGCCTAGGTCGGTGAGTCCGTCGACGAGAGGATCGCGAGGTTTGGGAGGTTGGAGGAGGGTTTTGGTTCCTTGACGGAAGACGTCGAGGAGTCCGTTGGGAGTGTAGTCTATTGGATGACCTATGTCCTCTTGAGGGTGAGGAGTCGGTGAGGAGACGATGTTGTAGAATGGAGAGTAAGGGGACGAGGAGGAGGGCCGGAGGAGGAGGAAGTAGATGAGGAGGAGGGCGAAGAAGGAGAAGAGCAGATATTTGATCCGTCGAGGAGAGAAGGGGATGCGAAGTGGGAGGGAGAAGGCTGGGGAGGAGATGGGGATGCTGCCTGTCGGGATCCGGGTTCGAGGGAGGAGGGGAGGAGGAGGCGACGAGGGCTGGGAGGGGAGGAAGGACAGGAGTTCGGAGGGGAGGTTGAAGGTTGAGGGTTCTAGAGGTTCAGGAGGGTCGAAGAAGAGAAAGAGAGATCAGCGGGGATGCTGAGCGCATCGGGATGACATCGGAGAGAGAGGAACGTACGCTCTGAGGTGGAGGAAGAGCTGGAGGAGGGCTGCATCTTGTTGAGCTCGAACGAAACGAGGGTTCGACCGAGAGATGGGCGAGATGGGAGGCAAATCTGCAGAAGCATCCAGCGAAGTGCTGAGAATCAGTCACTGTTGTCGTTGTACTGGTCCAGAGAACATCTCTTCAACTTCCGAGAAGGGAAGAAGAAGAAAAGAGGGAGCAGATCATGCCTCCTTCCTTCTCGAGCTCAGCTCGCCCGATTCGTTCTTCCCCTCCCTCGAACGAAGCAGCATCCATTCGAAAACTCACCTGCGCTAGATCTAGATACTACCCGGTGCTGCGATCAAAAGGACCAAGTCAGCTCTCGCGCCCCCTGGGAGTCTCGAGCGGATGGAAGCGACTCACAAGAAAAGAAGGATTCGAAGGAAGGCAGATGAGGATCGAAGCAGGGGCTGATAAGAATCGTCCGCGGAGACCGAAAGCTGAGCTTGATTTTGGTGCTGCACCCTTGCGCCGATGTTGGAGACCTAGACAAGTGCGATGGGCGAGGGAAGAGTCCTGAAAAGTTGACTGGATGGCCGTTGGAACGAAGGGAACGTTGAGCTGCGAGCTCGAAGGGGGAGGCACAGACCTGGAGGCTCGAAAAAGATCGCGATGACGCAGTTCTCCGTTTTCGCTTCGAGTGAAAAAATTCCTAGAAGAGAAAGCAAGGGATTGGTAACGTTCTAGTGAGCTAAGGACTAAGGTAGGTGACTACTGGAACAATCTGCGAGCGAGGCGAAGAGGCGACGACGAGAACGAGGCCAAAACGAACGAACGCGTCCAACGATGCGAGCTCTTCCCCTCGACGAAAGGAACGAAAGGTAGCACAGCAAGAGTAGAACGAGTAAGATGTGAACATCCCGAGCACCGCTTCGACTCTCAAACCTACTCTACCTCCCTATGCAGCAAAGCACCGCGACCCTCAACGACCGCGGCAAAACAACGTCCTCCTCGCTCAGCACCCGTTCCCTTGTTATCCCTCCCTCCGCGACCCGCAGACGAGGTTGAACCAGAGGTGGTCGATTCGTGTATGAGCGATGGCGTAGGCGAGGCGGTGTGAAGACCGAGACCGAGAAGATCGAGGTGGGAAGGGAGGCGAGCGACGCGTCGAGGGAACCTCGAGACCCTGTTCCGTTTCACGACGAAGAGGGTCAGCTGCAGCTCTCGACGAGGAGAAAGAAAGAGACTGGAGCAGAGAGTAACTCACCTCAAGTCTCAACTACCACCGAGACCATTCCCTTCCTGAAACGAACGTCCTCCTCGACCGCCTCGTCGACCATGCCCCTCTCCTCCTCCGACGCGACGACGAGTACGAGGGAGAGAGTCCCGTTTGATCCCAAGCGATACATCTTGACGCACCACGCAAGCGAGTCGATGAACCTCGAGTGAGGGTGAGGTCGAGTCCGATCCAGGAACGTCGCGACTTGAAACCGAAGCTCGACGGGCTTTCCCTTTCTCTCCTCCATCGGGACTCCCGTGAGCCAGTACTGGGAGCTTCCAGGAACGACGTTCTGGGAGTGGGCCATCAGAGCTCCTTCGTAGGTGAGTTGCTCGATCCGAGGCCAGGAGAGGAGGGGAGAGGGAGGTCCGACGACATGGATTGTGATAGCAGGTGATTTGAATCCTCGGACGACGTGATGGAAACGGACAGGGTTGAGATGTTGAAAGAGGGCGGTGACGATGGTATGGATGAAGGATGGGTTGGATCCGGTCCAGGTGAGTTGGAGGAGGTTGAGAGGGAGGGGATCTGAGCCGAGGATGCGAGAGAAGGAGAGGTTGCGCGAGGTAGAGGAGGAGCCGGACTGGTTGGATATGAAGTTGAGGGAGAGTGTTTTGGTTTGGGAGAGAGAGAGAGGGGGGTTTATCCGAGAGAGGGAAGGAGGTTTGAGCGAGTAGAAGAAGCCCTGGAGGTCGAAGAAAGAGGGGACGTTCAGAGGGAGGAGATGGAGGAGGAGCGAATGGGACGGCTCGAGGCCAGCTCACCTTCTTGATCTCCTGGGGTCTCTCACAAAACAACTTGTCCAGAGCTGATGCCGAGGTGATCTCGATGTTCTCGTACATAAGCTTGGAGGTGGCCTCCAGTAAGTCGAGTGAGACTCGTCCGAGTAAGGCGAGGGTAGGAAGGTCGGCGAGCTCGAGGACGAGGAGGATGAGCTCCCAAGGCAGGTGAGGGAGGGGGTTGTCCATCTGAAGAGGTGATAAGCCGAGATCAACAAATACACCTACTGCGTGCATCTAGAAGACGAGATGGAGTAGTACCTCTGGCACGGCTGAGGAGAGGAAGGAGAAGAGAGAAGGAAGGCGAGGTCAGCTCCGTCGTTACTCTTCACTTGATTCTCGTTCTCTCGAGCTGGTATTGGATGTTTGGGACCAACTTCTCACACGATGGTCGACTAGAGAGACCTCCGAAGAGACGTGAGGCTTTGAAGATCTGCTTGAAAGGGACGAGATGCTGGCCGCTACGAGTCAGCTCGCAAGAAAGGGAAGGTCGAGCTCACCTTCCCGTCCGTCGTCCGTCTCCTCCCTTCTCGTTCGACCGCAGGATTTCTCCTGGACCTCAAAGTTTCGCAACTCCGTGATCAATGTGTCTCCTCTGAACGTAGCCTAATTTTGGCCGAGAAAGTTTTCCTCGCTCTTAGCCGCGGAAGTCACCATCTCGCTCTCGACGGCGCTCGCTCCCCTCTCCGAGTGATTCGACTTTTTCTCGTTCCCTTTCAACCATCAGCACCCCGTTTCGACATCTACGATGACCACCTTTCTCAACAACTACAAGCCCACAGTCACGTCTTATCCGGAGGACATTCATCTCCTGACGCCTCCCCAGGAGTACGACTTCAACTTCATCCTCACTCAGCCCATTCAAGTCCTCGAGGGAAAGGACAGATTCGTTCGCTTGGAGCCTTTCGTGGTGAGTCCAGTCTCTGACTAGGCGTTCAGGAGGATGGCTGGACGGGATGGGCGTGCTTTTCCAGCTTCTCGAGCTGGTTTAGCTGGCGTGAGGGGGACGCAAAGCAAGAGGGAAGGAAAGCGGGTGTGAGCTCGACGTCGAGATCGAGCCCCTCGACGAGCGCTTTCCTATGGCTTCTAGGATCATGAGTGCGTCGGAACAGAGGCCGGAAGACACATAGATCGTTCCAGTACCCTTTCCGTCTCTCGTTTGGATCACTGAGTGCTTTGGAAGACGAGATCAGGAGCGAGTCTTGAGCTGACCTTCGCCTGTCCTCCCCTGCGTTCCTCTAGCCCAGTCTTCATTCCCAAAAGCTCTTCGACGAAGCCAGCAAGCACCCAGAGACCTTCGAGTGGATGCCCACTCATATGTGGCAGTCTCTTCCCGAACAGCTCATCTGGACTGAGGGGTGGATACGAAGCAACCCCGTGAGTCAGAGTTCGACTCTCTCCCATCCGTTGCTACCCTCTTCCCACCACCACCATCCTCTCGTCACTCCTCTGACCCGAAAGATTTCATCAACTTGAACTGGTATGCTTCTTCGTTTCTAGGCCTGTCTCTGCTACGCCATTATCGACACCAAACCTGGACCCAACGAAGGTCGTCTCGCAGGAATGATCTCTCTCATCAACACTTCTCAGGCTGATCTTATCACCGAGCTCGGATGGGTCTACGTGTAAGCCCGTCAATCTCTGGCTCTCTTGCCGATCTTTTCTACCGCGATTTCCATCTCTTTCGAGCTCAATCCTGACCTTCTTCCCCCCCCCCCCCCTCCTCCTCCTCTAGTCTGCCTCACTCTCAACGATCGCACATCCTTACTCACACCGTCTCCCTCCTTCTCGACTTCGCTTTCGCTCTTCCTTCGGACGGAGGATACGGTCTTCGTCGTGTTGAGTGGCGAGGTACGTCTTCTCTCTCCTCCCGTCGAACGCATCGAACCCAAACTGACGCGTCTCTTGTTCTCCTTCTTACAGCCAACGCCCTCAACCTCCCTTCTGTCAACGCGGCTCTCCGGCTTGGTCTGCGACTGGAGACTCCCGACACGATCAAGGGCCATCGACTGCTCCTCCCTGGGAAACTCGGCTCTCTCCCTGGGAGACGAGGAGACGCGGGTTGGAAGGAGAGAGCGAGCGACGAAGAGAAGCCCAACGCCACTGGCAACTGGAGCAGATCTACCATGCTGCTGGCGATCACCTACGACGACTGGCTTGCGGGAGGGAAGGACAGGTTGGACGGGATGCTGGTGAGGAATTAAAAGAGTCGGAAGACGACGCGTTTGTATCTGGATGGAAGGAGTTCGTTGAGGGGTCGAGTGCTGGAAGAGTAGGGTGGGAAAGAGCTGGGAAGCTTCGGAAGTGAGTCTTCCTCTTTCAGCGTCTTCTCTTGTTCGTTCGCATCTTCTCTCGTTCGAGCGAGGCGGAAGCGAAACGATGAAGCTCGCGGCGTGGAAACTCGAGACCGGCCTTCGGGCTCAAGCGATCTCCGTGAAGCGAAACGGAGGGAGAGGAAGGGAGGGATAGAGGAGCAAAGGTTTTCTCAACCACCACCATCACCATCTCCATCTCCTCATGTCCATCTCAGTCCAGGAGCAACGACCTTCGTCGGAGGAGAAGACTCAAGGGGACGCTCGCGGCGAGGGCAAGGAAGGCAACCTCGAAGCTCAACCGCTCGACGAGCTTTCTCATTCGACCCACGACCCTCCTTCCAACGCTCTGGCTTCCCTCTCGAACTCGAGGAAATACGTCTTACTAGCTGTCTTCTCCATTGCACAGGTCAGTAGACTCCTCCTAGACGACCTCGTGAAATACAGCTCGAGCTGACCTCGTTCGACTCTTGTTTTCAATTCCAGTTCATGGATCTCGTCGGTCTCCTTTTGTCTCCCTCCTCCCCCTTTCTCGCCCGGATCTGACCTTTCTCCCTCGGTTTTTTAGGTGAACGTCAGCGCCTTCACCATCGCCATCGCTCAACTCAGCTACGATCTCCGTCTCAGTCCTGGGAACGCGATCTGTGAGTGAAAGTTTCGCGAGCGGAGTTGTTGACTCGACTCGACCTCCCTGCTGCCCCCTCTCTGACCCCCCGCTCGTTCTTTCGTTGCTGCAGGGGTCTTGACTGCTTACTCGCTCAGCTTTGCTTCGTGTCCTCTCCTCGTGAGTCGCTCGGCACACGCTTCGTCGAAGAGGAAGGAGCGAAGCTGACCATTTCGCGTCCGACGCGTCTCGTTATCCAGAGCGGCAAGCTCGCAGACCTGTACAGCGCTCGAGTGATTTTCATTACAGGATTCCTCGGCCTGGGCGTATGCTGTCTCATCATGAGCTTCCTGAACGGGAAGATCGAGTTCCTCGTCTTTCGAGCACTCGGAGGAGTCTGTGAGTGTTTTTGGTTCGCGTCGCTGTGGCTCGATCCGAGTTGAACTTCCTCTTGTTCTCTTTCTCGCAGTTGGAAGTCTCACCATACCCTCAGCCATCCACTTGATCGTTCATATGTTTCCGAACAAGGAACAACAGACGTTGGTGAAATCGATTCCTCGGGTCGTGACGAGTCGACCAGAAGAGCTGACTTTTCGTTTCGTCGCAGAGCATCAACCTCTTCGCTCTCTCGGGTGCCATAGGGTCAGCTTGTCTTCAATTTCGAAGTATCAACTGATAATATCGTTCTTTTCGTACGCAGAAACGCTCTCGGCCTCATCATCGCAGGTGTCCTTCTTTTGGCTTCTTGGTGAGCGTCTCTTCGACGCGTCGATTCTGACGCTTTTACTGTACTGACCCTCGACTCCAGGCGCTGGCTTCTTCGATTCGTCGCTATCGTGATCATTCCTCTCGCCGTGTTCGCATGGTTCCTCCTCCCTCCCATGTCGTCGGGCAGCGACAACGAGGAGATCGCGAACGACCCCGAGCCCTCGTGGAAGAAACTCGATATCGTGGGAGTGCTCACGATGACCACCTCCCTGATCTGCTGGGTACTCGGTCTCACCAACGGGAACGTCGTCGGATGGAAATCAGCAGACTTCGTTCGTCGCCTTCTTCGTTCTTCCCCTTCGACGCGTCCGAGCTCGCCTTCGAACCTCACGCTGACCTTCTCTTCTTTTCACAGATCGCTCCCTTCCTCATCTCGATCCTTCTCTTCGTCTTCTCCTTTTTCTACGAGTCTCGTCTTCCCGCGTCTCGAGCTCTCCTTCCATCCGGGGTGTGGAAGTTGGGGAACTTTGGATGGCTGGTCATGATGGCTCTTCTATGAGTTTGAGCCGCGATACGTGCAGGTCTCAGCCGCGTGACTCATCCTGATTTTTATCCCTCTCGCAGACCTTACGCCTGGTGAGTTCGAATCACGTCTTTGTCGTCTGTTGTCGCGCTTTCGCTGACCCTCGTTTCGCCGTTTCTCCTTCGTTCTGAAGGTGGGGAACCAGGTTCGTCTTCTCTCTCATCATCTCTTCAAAAACAAAATCTTCGTGTTGACTCTCTTCTTCGACGCTCTCAGTCAAACGCAGTTTTCGCTCGTGCGTTTTCCATCCGACTCGACGACGACGCGTCAAATTCAAAGCTGATCCCCTCCTTTCTCCTTCGTCTCTGTCCCAGTACTTCCAAGAAGGTAAGTCTCCATAGTCCCTTCCCTCTTCTGGTTCGCTTCCCCGAGATTGATCTCACCTTCTCGCTCTCCCACACTCTTTTAGTCCTTCAGCTTTCGGCTCTCGAGACGGCGGTTCGTCTTCTTCCCCAAGGGATCTTCACGCTCATCGTAGGAGGTCAGTTCATGCTCTCTCAACTCGGATCTCTATCTCGAACGTCTCTAACTTCAACTTCTCTTCTCTATCCATCCACAGGCGTCGTCGTCTCCGTCCCCTCGTTCCTCACGCACACGCGTCGAAACGTCGCGATCGGAGTTCTTCTCGCCTGCACTGGATCGATCCTCGCCGTTTACTCTGATGGAGCTCCGACCAAATCGTAAGTCTGTACTCTTTTCGTCTCGGGTAATCTCCCCGCTCTTCGCTGACTCAGACGCGTCCTCTTCTTCTTCGTCGTCGTCGAGCAGTTTGTACTTCAAAGTCAGCTTCCTTTTCTTTCTTTCCTTCGCAGACGACACCTCGCTGATCCTCCTATCATTTCCACAGTACTGCTTCACTTCCTACTGCATTGGAACCGTCGGAAGCTTGTTGATCTATGCCAGCGTCAAGTCAGTCGCGTCGTCTTCGCCGTCCTTTTTGGCCCTCTCTCTCTTTCGTCTTCAACTCTCGAGTCATCGCTGACCCTTCCCTCCTCCTCGCACATCGATCCCCTTTCCAGTGCCTCTCTCATCCAAACTCTCCCCAAGGAAATGAGCGGAATGGCGGGCTCGATCCTCAACGTCGCTCGTTCGTTTTGTCTTCTCCTCTCTCTCGCTCGCACTTCCTTCCCTCCTGACCTCTTCCCCCTCCCTCTTTCACTTCCCAGTCCAAATCGGAGCCGTCACCCTCATCTCGATCCAAACAGGTCTCACCTCGACTGGTCAAGGCCTCCAAGACTGGAAAGGAAGTCGAGTGGGGTTCTGGTTCGTTCGTCGTCGATTCGCGTCGTTTCTCCTCGATTCTCGCAACTGACCCTCGACTCTCTCTATGTCTCTCATTCAGGACTGTCACGGGCGTCTTCTTCGTCTTCGGAGCGGTATTCTTGGCGATGTTCAAACCCCTCCCAGCCGAGCACGACGACACAGACGAGGAGAAGAGGAGGGTGATGGCGAGCTGAGCGTCCGTTCTTCCCACCTTAGTACTGTGACGATAGTTAGACATATCTGATCACTAGAGTGAGAGAGGAAAAAAACGACGACGACGACGTGGATGGAGGGAGCGAGCGAAGGAGGGAAACGAAACCTGAGACTTGAGTTGAGCTCACCTTCGCTTCCTTCCCTTCCCTAACGACGGCCATGTCCTTCTCTTCTACCCTTTCTTCCGTCGCTTCTACTACTGGGATGGACGACGACCGAGAAGCTCCTGCAGATGACGAGATCTTAGCGAGAGCTTCTCCTATGGTTCTCCCTCATGGTCTCGAATGGAGCGAAGGAAGTGATGAGCTCGACGACTCGGCGGATGGTGAGCTTGATCTTCTTTCCTCTCGTGCCTTCTCTCATGCAGCTCGTCGTTAGTGATGTATACAACATACTGATCTCCTATTCATATCCTCCTCATCCTTTCCAGGTGAGAAGTCGTCCCAAGGAGAGGAAGTCGGTGCGTTCTCGATCCTTCATCAGCTCCTTCGAGCTCCTCCCCCCCTCCTCCCTCCTCGTCGTCTGTCTAGCTCACGCTCTGCTCCCTGTGCATCTCCTATGCACTCAGACTGGATCTCCCAAGCTTGTTGGCAGAAGGCTTACTCTACGGATCGAAGGAAGCTCACTTATCGATGGGTAGGTCGACCTCTTCCTTCGAAGCTCGAGCTCATCAACTCCTCCCTCTCTCCCTCCCTTCCTTTCTCCTTTCCCTGTCCCGCATCCTGACCCATCTGCTACGCCCAACCTTCAAATCAGATGCACGAGACCAAATGGCACAAGAACAGCGTGAGATCATCGTCTTTACTTCCCATCCTGCTCAGCGCTCTCAACCAAGCTGACTCTCGTTCGCTTCCGTTCGGTTCTCCTCGTCTCTCGCCCACTCTTTCTCCCTCTCGATCTCAACGCAGCTCCGAAACCCATCCTGGCAACCCTCAGACGAACACACACGGCTCGCCATGACTCGACCTCACCAAGTCTTCTGGGAATCCTTCGGTCTCTCTCGTGAACCACCTCCTCCTCGACCTGGAACGGACGACCGATCCGAGTATGTTTTGGCCAAGGAACCTCTCCGTGAGTGCTGCTTATCTTCTCCGCAAGCCTCTCTTTACCTTCAACTCACTTTCCTCTGGAACTCCGTCGCAGAACTACTCATGGACGAAGCTCGAGAGCACCGTCGAGAACGAGTGTCGAGGAAGAAGGAGGCTGCTGCTTCGAAGGAGAGGAGGAAGAGAAAACACTCCAAGGGTTCTGATTCGGCTGCAGCTCCTGCGGGAAAGGAGGTGGATGGTATCAGGAGCAGGGAGGTCTCAGGGACCTCTTCGAGGAAGGAGGTGAGTCTCTCGAGACGTTGTGTCGCGAACGAGGGCGGAGATCCAAGACGCGACTGACCTCTCCCTCCCTCTCTCCCTTCCCACAGAGTTCCTTCTCAGTCTCAGCATCTCGATCGCCTGGACCCTCCTCCGAAGCTGGACCGTCGTCGCGAACCATCTCAGACAAGACTCGACGTCGGTGAGTTCCCATCCCTCTCATTCTCTCTTCGTCGCGTCGTCTCATCTCGCCTCTCGCTTCAACAGTCCTGAAATCTTTCCCGAGTCGTCAGCCGACGAAGGAGGCGGTCGTCGTCCATCGGTGGATCGACGAAATACCTCGGAGGAGAGTGGATCGCTCGAAGGGAGGAAGAAGAAGAAGATCAAGCGGGTCAGGCAGCAGTCGTCGAGTGAAGAGGAGGAGCAGGGTCGAACAGTTGCTGGTGAGTTTCTTCGTACCCGAGTGGTGCAGTGATAGACACGTCCTCTGCGCTCGAGGCTGACTCGTTGACCGTCTCTTGGTTAGGGAATCGCATCAACTCATCGATGTGGAATGTTTTGATGAAGGACGCGCAAGGTTCGTCCTTCATCGTGTCCTCTTTCGATCTCTTTTCTCAATCCTTGCTTCGTTCTCAAGCTCATTCGCCTTCCCTCCCTCTTCTCTCCCTCACCTCAGAACCATCAACCTCTTCGTCTCCCGCGATCCCTCCACCTCTCGCCGCTTCCTAGACCTCCACCACCTCCTCTTCGACCCGACCTCTCGCCAATCCCACTCCTCTCCCCAAACCTCCCAATACTTCCTCCAACTCTACTCCCGTTACTCCATCGAACGCAGCTCCCTCTCAACCACCAACAAACTCAACCCAACCCACCTCGACGACCACGAATCCCCTCAAGACGAAACTTCACAAGTACAACCCCCAGAAGGCCCCTCGAATGAAGATGATGGACGACGACATCGACATCGACGTCAGAAGGAAGAAGAAGAAGCCGTCACCCGAGCCTGTCGTCAAGAAGGAGGTCGTCGTCCAGACTCCCGTCGAGAGGAGGGAGGAGAGAAGGTCGGGAGTCGTTGAATCGTTCGCGACGAGCCTGGATCGAGGAGTTGGAGGTGCTGCTGTGCGAGCAGTAGGAAGAGGAGCTCCTTTGTTGGCTGGAAAGCAGGACCCGAGAGGTGGTGGAATGGGGATCGAAGCAACGAGCGGACGAGGTGGAAGGGACGTCGTCGCGTCGAGCTTCGATCCTCTCGCGACGGCGGACTTGAGGAGTCGAGAAGGACCACTTTTCTCGTCGCATGCAGTGTAAGCACCTGTTTACGTCTCTGCCTCGAAATCTGAAGAACGACTGCTGACGAGAAGTCCTCCCTCTCTCACAACTCCAGGTCTTCCGAGCCCGTCTCCAACACCTCGATCCAAGACGTTCTCGACGAGTTCGATCTACCTCCAAGTCCTGCTATCCCTGCTCCTTCTCAAGCGTGAGTCTCGAAGTCTTCACTAGTCAATCCTGGACTTCTCGCTCACTCCCTCTCCTTCTCCTCCTTTCGCAGACGTCGACCCAGCGTTCAGATTCCCTCGTCACGACTTCCCGCTCCTCGAGAGTGAGTCGACCAGTTTCTCTCTCTCTCTGACTCTTCTTGACGGCCCGTTAATCATACTCTATTTTGTATAGCCCTCGACTGTCCAGACCGTCCATCAAGATCCCTGATCAACCTCCCGTCGCGTCCCCATCGCCTTCGACAACATCGATCTCCTCCGTCCAGCCATCAACGTCCGCCGCCACTTCGATCTCAACAGCTCATCCTTCAACAGCATCTCCACCTCCACCAACTCCTCCTCAGCTCGCCGAGCAACAATCGAAGAAGCCTGACGCGATCTCTCGTTCGTGTCCTTCCTTCTCTTCTCCTCTTGATCTCGCCGACCCTCGCTGAATCGACTTCCTCTCTCGAACCAGATCTACCTCCCGAATTCTCCTCCTCCTGGCTCAACGAGATCAAAAGCTCGAGGGTCGTTGTCCTCCGATCTAGCGAGGACAAGAAGAACAAGAACGTATTCAAAGCCATCACCTCGGCTCTCAAGGAGCAGAGCACCCTCGTCCCGATTCCTCCCCCCGATCAACCTCACGACCAACTCTCCCTCCCCGACGTCGTCCTCGGATGCAGAGATACTCTTACTCCGGAGGTCCTCCTCCACCTCGACTGGATCGTCGACATGAGGAGGGCTGGGACTCGGTTCTTTGTCTTTCGAGGAAGGTCGGCATCTGCGACGGAGGAGGACGAGGCCGAGAAGAGGAAGATGGTGGAGCTTGGGGGAGGAGGGAAGATTCTAGTTTGCTTCTCTCCGAGTGCGTTAGTGGACCCTCGGGATACGATGGAGGCGTTGGAGACTGCTCTGGTTCGTTCACTCGGTGGTGATCTTTCCCCGACGCGTCTCGTTCGATCGTTGACCCTTTTCCTTCTTTTGTTTTGCCCTCAACTACCCACAGCTTCAGAACCTTCGACGTCTACCCGAGTCGTGGTCGGTTCAAATGCTGCCTGAAGTTCTCTCCTCTCTCCAGAGTCGTGCTGGCGACCGAAACGGAGCGGAAAAGTGAGTGACGACCTGGTTCTCTTTCTCTCCTCCTCGGAGGCCTTTCCTCCCTCAGCTCTCTCGGACTGACGATCCTTCTACATCTGTATATCTCTCAATCCATAGACGTACTCTTCAGCAAGTCTCGACAGCCTCGTTCCTCCATCAAGCCTTCGACGAGATCAGCTACTCGTCCTCGCCAGTCCTACCCGACTTCACTCCTGGGACAACCTCTCAAGAACGCGACGCTCATACCATCTTTCAACTGAGACTTCAGAGTCCCCTTGTTGATACTTGTGAGCTCGCCTGCGTTTAGTCCAGCCACGTTTTCCTCGTTTCGCTCGCTTTCCTTCGTGCTGACTCCGTCCTCTCGTTCTTCAGTCGACGGCCTCCTTCGTGTCTGTCAGGACGTCTCCCGACTTGGGGTCAAGAAGGATCTCGAGAGAGCTACTAGGCTGGAGCTTCAGACGAAACAGATGGATCCGGAGTCTGTCGAGGTGAGCAGAGTCAACCTCGCATTCGATCTCGTCTCTCGTTGACCATCTTCTTTCTTGCCCTTCCCTCCAGGAGTACCGTCGCTTCATCTTCGTCACGAACGAGAAGCCTGATCCGAGAGATTGTGGGGAGTCCTGGGATGGGGTGAGTCTCTCCTCAATCCCCTCCCCCCCTTTTTTGTCTTCCTCCTAGTTCGCGTCGCGAAAGAGAGATCTGACTTCCCCTGTCTTCCTCTTCTATCCCTCTTCCAGATCGAGGTCATGACGTTCGCCGAGCTCGACCAGGAAATTCGACGCGACCTCGAGGACTTGGGAATCGAGGCAGTCCCTTCGACGTGGGACGAGACGCAGGAGTGGGTCGAGACTCATTTCTGAAAGTGTCGTTCGACGCGATTCCTTTTACGCTTTTCGTCCCTTCGATCCCTTTCAAGTTTTGCCTTTTGGACCTCCGTATCTGCTACTGATGTGATTCGTGAGGTCGTAGAAGCGAGGCACCGACGAGAAAAATACGTGTTCTGGGAGGTCGAGGCGGTGAGAGAGAAGGAGAGAAGCATGGAGATAAAGCGAGGAGCGACTCGGAGGGTGATTCGAGGTCGGGTTCTTAGGGGGAACGAGGCGAGGTAAGACACAAACAATACTACATTTTAGAGACGATAGAGAGAGCGATAATTAAGAAGAGCACAAAAAGAGTCTAGAGTGCAAATCTCTAACAGATAGTCTTCGCTACGCCAGGCTCAACAAAACAGACCTGATCCGTCACGTTCTCTTCCTCCAAAACGTTCCTGAGCTCCTCTCCACCCTGGGTGAAGTGCCCCCAACCCTCATAGTGAAACGGGACGAGAACGGGGACGTTGAGCTCGCGTACGATCCTGGCAGCGTCGCGACCGTCCATGGTGACTTGAAGGAGACCTCCGTCGGAGGTCGGGGCTTTTGCGGCTCCGAGGTTGGCGAGGGCGAGGATGATGTTGAATTCAGAGAACCGTTCCTTCCAAGAGTCGAGGAAGATCGAGTCGCCGGTGAACCAGATGACGTTCGGAAGCCCCTAAGGAAAGAAGGGAGAGGAAGGGTGAGTACGGAGATTGAGAACGAAGAGGGGGGAGAGAGAGAGCGAGGAAAGAGAGAGAGAGACTCGACTCACGTTTGAGCCCTTGCCAAGGCAGTCGGACTCGAGGATGAAACCGATGCATTCTCCCCCAGGGAGATGAACGCAAGGCGTAGCGGTGATCTTCCATTGTTTGCCTTGGAAGAAGAGAAAGAAGGAGGAAGGGGAATGGTGGAGAGGAGGAGAGATGGGAGGAGAAGAAGAGGAGTCAGCTCCGCCCTCAAAGTCGTCGTCTTCCTCGCGCGCTCGCAAAAAAACTCACCTTGGAGCGAGACCTCGGTCGTCTGCCAGTCCTTGAGACCGACGACGGCAGGCCTGGGAGCGAGTTTCGCTGCTCCATCGGGTGTTGTAAAGACATGGCGAGCGTCCAAGAGTTTCCGACCTTCGTCGTCGAGATTGTCAGCGTGATCCTCGTGCGAGAGGAGGACAGCATGGACGGCGGGGAGTTGGGAGAGGGAGAGGGCAGGCTCAATGGAGGTTTTGAGACTGAAACCAGGCACGATGGGGAACTCGGTCCCAGCTGGACAGAAGATCGGGTCCGTGAGGAATACGACGTCGTCTACGGTGAGGAGGGCGCACGCGGTGGAGATGTGGGTGATGCTGATGTTGGGCATGAGTGAATATTGAAGGAGAGGTGAGGTTGAGGGTGTGGAGGAAGAGGGAGACAAGGGAGGAGAACGTAGAAGAAGCGTGTTGAATTTCGGCTGAGTTTTCGGAGCCTGGACGCGTTGAGCGAGCTGTGTTGATTTCTAATCATGACGGCGATCAGGAGGCGTTAAGAAGCGTTCTGGTTACACAACCAACAATCGTGGGACAAGGCACTTACCGTGGGACAAGGCTTACCAAGCGAGATCCGAAAACACCCTTTCTTTTCCGAATGAACGAAACAGACGGGGACGAAGCAAAGTAGAGAGAGATGGAAGCAGAAAACAAGACGAAGACGGAGAAGGGAAACAGTCCAAAATTAAAGTGAGAACGAAGCAAAGTAGCAGAAGAGAGAGAGAACGAGAGCGAAAACAAAGAAACGAGAGGGAAGGGCAGGGAGCTCGACGCGTCGTTCTTTTTCGGATCAAGGAGCTGGATATCCGTCGAGCCCCTTGATTCCTTCCTGCAATCAGAGGGAAGGCTATGATAAAGTAGGGTGGGTCACCTCAAGACCGTTCGAAAAGGGAAGGAGGAGACGAGAAAAGAAGGAGGAAGATCGAACGAATCATTAATCGAGTCGTCAGGTAAGATAGAGTATTAGAACGACGAGCATGGGTAGAGATGGAGGTACGCATGAACCACTAGAGATTACGGGGTGGTGAATAGTAGAGCTGAATAAAAGGAAAGCGTCCATCGTCACGTCGTCGCTGAGCTGAATCGAAGAAACCTCGTCCGACCTTCCCTCCTCACTTCTTCTCCTCCCCTCCCTCAGCCTTCTCTTCCACCGCCACACCTCCAACAGCCTCGAGCTCACTCTCCTTCGCGCTTTCCACCACCACCTCTCCCTCAGCCTTATCATCCTCCAACTTCGCCAGCGTCTGATCCGCGTCGTTCATCAACCCCACCAACCCAGGCGACGGCGCTCCTCCATCCCCCATCGAGCTCAACGAAGCTTCCGGAACGACCAGTCCGAGGATCGACGGCGACGGGTCGGCCTGAGCACTTGCAGCGGCAGCGAGTTTACTCTCCTCCTCCGCGGCGTCGAACTCGACTCCGACGACCTCCTGGTGATCCTGATCCTCGTTCGACGGCGACGACGAGCTCTTCGAGAGTCGACTGCTTCCGTGGGATACGACCCTCTGATGACGACTTGGAAGAGGTGGAGGGAGCATGGGTCCTTCGGCTGCGAGGCCTGAGCTGGTTGTGCGAGGAGGGAGGGCTGGTGGGGAGGGTGAGGTTGGGAGGGAGGGGGGGTTGGAAGAGAGGGGAGAGGAAGACGAGTTCGATCCTCCTGCTGCGAGTCCGAGAGCTTCCTGTTCGTTCCTGAGGGAGATTTTCCTCCGATGGAGATTCTGATGGATAGATCCTGTATGTCCTAGGGACGACGAAGCAGGAGCGAAGTCGTTGTTGATGATGGGGACGGGGTGGTATCCTGCTCCGGCGGAGAGTGGGGAGGAGGGTGAGGAAAGGGTTGGCGAGGAGGATGATACGAGGGGAGTGATGGGAGTGGAAGCGTTGATGGATCCTGATCTTGATCTTGACTCCTTGGCTTGTTGTTGTTGCTGATGGAGAGCGTTGGAGAGGGATCCTGAGCGGGATCGCGAACGAGCGACGGAGGAGGAGCCCTCTCCGACGAGGGTGAGATCTGGACCTTTGGTGTAGGGAGATCGGTCCTTTTCGGCGAAGATGACGGAGGAGTAGATGAGGAGGTCTTCGAAGGAGGTGTCCTGGAAGAAAGAAACGAAGACGGCAAGACGGAGTCAGCGCTACGTCGAAGGGAAAGTGAGGAGGGGAGGGAGAACGAACTTTCGCCATCTGCATCATCGTGAGGACTCCAACGTCAGTCACGTCATTCTCTCCAAAGATGATCGAGGAGACTGTTCGAGGGTAGAAGGCAAAAGGAAAGGTCAGCGGGCGCTCGAAGAGGAGAGAAACCCTGCTCGTTCGACGCGACTCACAGATGATTGAGAGATTGCGAGCGTCCATCTACAGAAGGGAGACGAGAGTGTCAGCGTTTGTTCTACCGGCTTCGCGATCGTGGAGAGGATAGCTTACCTTGTTATCCGCCAGAACGACCATCGAGAGGTGCTCGGCGAGAGCTGAAGGTCAAAACACGCCGCGTCGAGTCAGTCTCCATGCTCGCTCGCTCTTCCCAACTCAATCCCATCTCGTTCCGAACTCGGTCCAAAGAAGTCGAGCACCCACCCTTCAGCGTAGCCACGTGGATCGGCGGCAACCTCTTCAGCTTAGCCCTGAGCACAAGGAAACCGTTGGCGATGTGGTCGTCTCGTTCCTTGGTGAACGCGACTCGTTCTTGAAGACTCCATCGGAAGAGCGGTTCGGGGAGACGTCGAAGGTAGAGCTTGAGGATGGCGGCGATGGTGTCTGTGCGAGGGCGGGAAGCAGAGAGTGTCAGGGTCGGATCTGGAGAGACGAGGACGTGAGGGGAATGAGAGGAGCGACGCACAGATCTCTTCGGTTCGAGCGAATTCGAACTTCTCCTCGTCTGTGGAGGAGGAGGAAAGGGGAAGAAAGAGGGTCAGAGTAGGCCAGGTAGAAAGCTCGTCGGAGCGAGGAGTGGTTGAGACGAACCGATCTCGATCTTGTGGATAAGCTGAAGATTCAAGACGCGTCGAGACGAAGTCAGTTTCGAAGGAAGGACCGAACGACGAGCAAAATCTCGAGGATCACTCACGTTCTGAACCGTAGCAAGTCTCGGGCTGATCCTGTATCGGGCAAAAAAGTAAGGGAAGAGGAAGAGCGAGTGAGTCGAGACGCATTCGCGACAACGAACGAGGAAGAGGTGTGTTGGAGAACGAACCTGTACAACCCCTCAGCGTCCAACCCTCGTTTCTCGATCGCCTTGATACACTTCTCCACCAAGATCGGCACAGTATGCACGTCTCCACTGATCCCTCTCGCGAAAGCGTAGTCCTGAAGCGAGACTCCGAAGACTGAGTGCGAACAAACGAGAACGAGAACGAAGGTCAGCTCGCGTCCTCTCTCCTCCCCTTCCAACCCCTCCCAACCCCAAACCCCCCACCTCGTACTCACTCAAATCCTTACACGGCCCGACATAGAAGTTGTTGTACGGCACGGGCTTGAGCGGTCTCTCCCTTGACCCTCCACCGAGAGCGAGCAGACTGGCGTTGACGTCCCTTCCGAGATCGATCTTCTCGACGGCTTCCTCGGAGCGTTTCCCCATCTGGAAGGCGAACATGGAGGTGGCTTGGAGACCGATGGAGAATTTTGCGAGGGCTGATTGGAGGGTGAGGACCTGGGGTGGCGATGATGAGTGGGTGGATGGGGGGAAGGAGTGGGGAGGGAGGGGTGAGTGAGTGAGGAAGAGGACGCGACGAGGAGAACGGAAGGGAAAAGAGAGGTGAGATGTCGACGAACGAGTTCTTGTACGAAATCTTGAGCTGACTGATGATTAGAAGGGAAGAAAAGAAGAGAAGACGGAGATCAGCGTCGAGAGAGAGAGAGAGGGAGAAACGAAACCTCGACGCGTCGAACCAAAACTCAAGCGCGCGACGAAAGCAAGAAGAAGAAGGGTAAACGTACGTTCGATCCCCCTTGCGACACCCTCTCCACATTGATCCTCAAACTCTCAAGATGGAACACTCCCAGTCGGTATTTGGCGTCTGCGAACACGACCCTCGAAGCGAAGTCAGTTCTCCCTCTCCCCTTTCCCTCCTCTCCTCTCCCCAGCTCGCCTCCCAAAACGTGTTCCACTCACCAGCCTCCTCCGCCTCCCTCTTCGCCTTAACCCCTCTCATCGTCCCCTGTTCAGCCCTCTCCCTCTCCTTCTCCCTCTCGGCCCTCTCCCTCTCCCTCTCGCGCTGCTCCCTCTGCTGCTCCCTCTCCCTCTCCTCCCCACCCCCACCTCTCGGCTCATCCATCGACCCTCTCGCCCCACCACCCCCACCACGCTCCTTGTCTTTATCCTTATCCCTGTCCCCCCTCAGGTTCGAAATGAACTGATTCAACCCTTTCTTGGTCTGTTCGATCCCTCGAGCGATGTCCTCGCGTCGTTGGTCGGCGAGGGATTGGGTGGTTGGGGAGGTGGCGGAGGTGGAGGGTGAGGAGGAGGTGGAGGAGAGAGAGGGGATGGGAGCTGCTGGACGGATGGGTTGGTTGGTCGGGTTGAAGGAGGAGGGGTTGGTGGTGTCCTGAAGGGGAGGAGCTGAGTGTGAGCTTCGACTGGCGAGCTCGGAGACAGGATGGGATGGGAAGGGATGGAGAGAGAGAGGTGAATGGGACGCACGACGTATTCCGAAGTCTTCCTAACGTAGGTCTTCTGAAGTCGAGTGAGGATGGCTGCTTGTCTAATCGTTCGAACGAAAGAGGTCGCGGTCAGCTCGACTCGACTCGGTCAACATCTTCCTCGCCTCCGCCTCCCTCCCCTCCCTGGCAGAAGCCGGACTCACTCATTATACTTATCATGCGAGTTCTTGATATCCTCTGCTATCCGATTCGCTATCCTCGTTTGGGTGGCCTGCGAAAGGACGTCGTGCTCGAACGTGTCAGCTCTTCTTGTCTTCTCTTCGAGCTCAACTCAACAAGAGAACGACGAGCTCACCTTCAAAGCAGCCAACGGCTTGATGACCTCCTCCCTCAGATTCGAAGCGAACGCTCGTCGAGCTTCAACCTCTTTGTTAACCCCAATACAAACGCGAACCAAAGAGTCAGCGAACGAGGCGATGCGAGCTGAACGAAACATTCGCACGAAGCTCAACGTGTACTCACCCTGTTCCGTATTCTCCCTGACCTGCCTCCAAGCGGTTCGAACGGAGGGTAACGAGTGTTTGCTGTTGTTGAAGCTGCATTCCGTCGTTTCGTTGTTTCGTTGCAAACAGGGTCAAAGAGAAACGGATGAGCTCGGCGAGAACAACGAACAAGGTTGACGAGCTGAACAAGGACGAGTCCAACTCACCCTAGCGAATCCGTGCCCCTATCGAGAGCTTGAGTTCGTTGAGTCAATAACGAAAGGGAGTCGGCGCTGCAATGAGTCAACAAAAGGGGTTAAGGTGAGTATGGATCGGTCAAGGGCAGGAGGGGAAAGGACAGAGAGAGTAGGTACGAACAACTGTTCCTCCAACCGAACCCTTTCCCAACGAAACAACTCGCATCCGTCAGCCTGTCTGCTACAAACCATACAAGAAGGGAATACCCGCTCACCTCTCATTAAAGAACCACAGATAATCCGTCCCTATCTCTTGGAGGTGGTGGTCGAACAGTTCCAAGGGGGCGTTCCCTCCTCCTCCCGTCGAGCTTCCTCCTCCTGGTGTTGAAGCTCGAGATAAGGGTTGGTGGGCTTGGGGTTGAGAGGAAGAGGGGTTGGGGTTGGGAGTGAGGGAGAGGTTGATGGGTGCGAAACTCATCGCGACGAAGCGAGAAAGGGAGGGGGAGGGGGTTGAGGGAAGGAAGCGAGAGGAGGAGGAGGAAGGAAGGAGATTGAGTTGGGACGGGGGAGGCGGCCGGGGAGGGGAGGGCGGATGCAGATTTTATATCTACATCTTCGTTGACTCGAGTAGTAGATACGTCTGATACAGCCTGAGGAAAAGCTCTGAGGAGGGCCGGCCAAAACAAAGTAGAAGAGCTTTCGTCGACGAACGAAAGCTCTACAAAACGAAGGACGCGTCCGTTTCTCGTCTCTTCTTTCCCTCTCCTCTTTTCAAACCCAAGTCCAAACACATCCTCATCATCGACCCAAACAAACCCGAACCCAAATCTAAAGCTGCCTAGCAATCCCTCCCTCAGCGTAGTACTCCTCGATCTCCCAGCCCATGGTCCAGTACTTGACCTGACACTTGAGTCCCCCTTCCTTCTTGATCCTCTGTTCGAGCTCGAACCCTTTTCGGACGAGGGCGAGGTCGGTTCTGGGTGAGTGGGAGCGGTAGCGAGCACGAAGGGGGAGGGAGGGGGGGAGAGGGAGAGGGGAGGTGAGGGAGAGGCGAGTGTGAGCGGGAGTTGGGCGAAGTGGGGGAGACGAGGGAGAGTGAGGCGAAGAACGGAGGGGCGAGGGTGAGGTGAGCGAGAAAGGGTCAGTGAACGAAATGAAACGAAACGAGAGATATGAAGAAGAAAGGAAAGGGATTAGACTCACGACCTCAGCCTCAACAAAGGACAGAAATCGTTCCCTCCATCTCCAACGTAGATGACTCGAGCGTAGTCGTCTCCGGCGAGTTTCTTCTCGGCCAGGAAGGCTTCGAGTTCCTCTCCTGTGGGGTGTGCGAACAAAAAAGAGGAAGGGGGAAAGACGACGCGTCGAGGAAGAATGAGGAGGGGGGGAGGGTCAGCTCTTCGTTCGTACTTCGTCTTGTTCCCGCTCAAGCCCAACGTAGATCCGCTTCTTCGGTTGAGAGGAAGGAGGGGGGGGGGGGGGTAAGAGGTAGAGAAGTGGGTCTGAACGAACCCTTGCACATATTAGCCGAACATCCAACCTTGCATCCATGCTGCTTGGGCGCGTCAGGAGCGATTCGTCGAGTGATGATCAACTTTCCATCCTCGTTCCAGTGGGAGTTGTTGGTCGTGATGCGGGTGAAGAGGTCCGTGAGGTTGTGGTGCTGCAGCGAACGAGGGGCGGGAGGTGTGAGCTTGAGCTCGAAACGAACAGAAAACGCGAGCGCGAGCTCGCAGTGAACGAAGGAAGGAGGGAGGTCTGAGGCCAAAAGATGGAGTGGGTAGGAGAAGGTGCAATGAGATAAAGCGTGCTGACCTTAAGAATAACATCAATGAAGACCTGGTTGGAGTTTGAGAGACAGAAGAGGGTTGTTTGAGGGTAGGAAGCGGCTTTGAGAGCGAGGACGGCTCGCTTCATTGCTGGGTGCTGCAACAAACGAACGATATCAACGAACGAACCAAAAATGTCAGCCTTCTGAGCTCTGAAAAGGTGCAAGAGAGGTAGTAACTCCTCCTCGAAGAGTCGGGCGGCGAGAGCAGGCCGAGATAAGAGCAGAGAGGAGGGGGGAAGCGAACGTTGCTCTTTCCCTCCCTCTCTCCGCTCGTTCCCCTCTTTGGCAGCTTGAAGAGTTGAGCGAAACTCACGACAGGCAAACTCCTAAGAGCATCCTCGATCTCCTGCCTTGAGCTTCCAACGGTAGCTTGCAGCTTGGCGACGCAGTGAGCTCTGAACCAAACCAAACCAAACCAAGAAACGAAACGAGATCAGCTCTCTCGTTCTCGTTCGCTTCCTTCTTCTCTCCGACCTCGGACTGACACGATATCCGTGTACTGCATCTTTCCCTCCTCGTTAAGAGTCTGAAGTTCTCTTCTCAGAGGAGTCGAAAGAACCTCAAGGATCCATCGGTCCGTGTCCTGGTCGACGAACGACCTGAAACGAAGCGAAGGAAGGGAAGTGTGAGCTTGTGGTCGGGGGAGGGAGGGAGCGAGAGCTCGTTCTCGTTCGCGATGGAGGAGTTCAGAGAGGGACTCACCAATCGAAATCGTAGACTACGAGCTGCTTGGGGATGGGGGTGGTCATCTTTGGAGTTGGAAAAGTGAGAGGGTGAGGGTTGCAGGAAAGGGATGAGCTCGACTTTTTCCTTCACGACGAGGAGACGATTTTGACTTTTCGCCTTTCAGGCCGAACGCCTCTTGGTTTCACTCCCAACCACTTCCTCTTCTTCTTTTTCTCGAAAGCATGTCTTCTACTACTCACGCCCCTGGTACGTAAGAGTTCGAGATTCTGGGCGAAAGAGACGAGGGTTGAGAAGGAGGGAGGAGAAGAGATCAGAGCGACGGGCTGATTGAGCTGACCTCTTTCGCTTCCTTCCTTTCGTTTCTGCTTCGTTCGGATCAGTTCTCGTTGGAGTCATTGGAGGATCAGGTCTTTACAAGCTCGATAACTTGACCTTCGTGTGAGTACAACGTTCCTACTCTCTGAGTGCTGGCGAAGGAAGAGCTCGTCGAAGTCGTGCTCGCCTTCGCTTCGGATGACCCCGTCCGCAGAGATGGTGGGAGGACGCTCCCTGCTAGAGCTGGACAGCTACGAGAAGAGATGTCGGAGGTGGTGTGGAAGGATATCTCTGGGATGATGGGAGCTTCGCGAGGCAGGCAGAGCTGGACGAGTGTATGCAAGGGGAGGAGCGAGCTTCTGAACGAGAACGTGGGAGGGGGTGGGCTGAATCAGCTGCCAGAGTCGTCGAACAGCTTCCTCGATAGATAATGAGCTCTCGAAGGATCTCTGTGCTCTGAATGCATCGTATCTAGTAGCTGACTAGATTTCTCTTCTTACTTTTCAGCCGAGAGATCGTCGTCGAGACCGTTCGTTCCCCCCTTCCTGCTCTCTCCCCTCCCTTCCTCTCCCTCGAGCTGCCTCGCTCTTCCATCTCCTCTCACTAACCTCTCACCCTTCTCTCCATCTTCGTTCTCATCAGCCCTGGGGATTCCCCTCCTCCCCTCTCGTCATCTTCACCCTCCCTCCTCTCGCTTCCTCGCCCAACACCCCCGGCCCCGAAGTCGCCTTCATCTCTCGACACGGAGTCGACCACTCCATCCCTCCTTCAGAGGTCAACGGTCGAGCCAACATCGCCGCCCTCAAGAGCATCGGAGTTGAGGCTATCGTCGCTTTCAGTGCCGTTGGAAGTTTGAGGGAGGAGATCGCACCTGGTGAGTCGGACGAAAGAGGGAAGGGAGGGGGATGTTGAGCTCCGTTCGAGGTCGACGTCGAGGTTGAGGTTCGCTCGAGAGCTTCTTCGGGGTTGTGCGTACTGACTCTCGACTCTCTCTATCACTCTAGGGGACTTCATCATCCCCTCGCAGATCATCGACCGAACCAAGGGGATCCGACCCTCGACTTTCTTCTCGGGACTCAACGTCGTCGTTCACGTACGTTTCGTTCTCTCCCTCCCTCCTCTCCCTACACCTCAACTCCAAGCTCCTCTCCCCTTTTCTTTCCGCCACCTCAGTCACCCACTGACGCCTCCCACCCTCCTTTCTGTCGTCCTTCCTTCCCTCCTTCAGGCCATGTTCGGAGATCCCTTCGACCTCCAGCTCACCGCGCACATCACCCCCCTCGTCAAGGCCGCTCTCGGAGACGTCAAGGTCCACGACGATAAGACCGTTGTCGTCATGGAGGGTCCTCAGTTCTCTGTAAGTCGTCCCCATCTTCACTCCCTACCTCTCCCTTCTTTTTCTCTTCGAGACCGATAACTCGAATCGGATTGAGTCGCGTCGCGTCCTGTTCTGACTCCCACCCTTCCCTTCCCACCACCCCACCTCCCAGACCCGAGCCGAATCCAAGATGTACCGACAGTGGGGCGGAGATATCATCAACATGTCCACCATCCCCGAAGCCAAGCTCGCTCGAGAGGCTGAGATCTCCTACGCTCTTATCTGCACCTCGACCGACTACGATGCTTGGAGGGAGGGAGAACAGCCTGTTACTGTTGAGGAGGTGAGCCCGCCCGTCCATCTTTCCCTTTTTTTTCTCTTTCTCCTCGCTCGCTCAAACTGAATCTCTCCTCCCACCCCTCAACCTCACCCTCCCTCCCCTCCTCTCGCGCTCGCTTCGCTCGCCAGGTCGTCAAAACCCTCCACGGAAACGCTCACTTGTCCAAGAAAGTCGCCGAGTCCATCCTCCCTTCCGTTCACGCCATTGTTGCTGAGGGGAAGACCCTTACGGAGACTAAAGGGTGCATGAAGTTCAGTTGTGTGACCAGGAAGGAGGGATGGTCGGCGGAGGCGAGGGAGAAGTTGGGTTTTGTTTTGGGGTACTTCAGGGAGTAGAGCGAGCGGTAGAGCTTAGGTTTGGTATAGAGTTGGGTTTCGGGGATGGATGGTCCTTTGGATTAGAAGGAACTAGGAGGTGGAGAGCAGCGAGGAAGTCGCGTCGCCGACGCGTCTCTCACTCGCGTTCGAGCTTCCCTCCTTCGAAGCACAGCGAACAGGACAAGGACAGCATACATATCAAGCATCATGAACCGACAGCAAACCGAACCCAATTCAACCCTCCTCAGCACCAAGAACCAAGACTCCTCCCCTCGCCCTCTTCCTTCTCATCACCTCCAGCTTCAGCTCCTCCCGCTCCTCCCTCGTCGCCACTCATCTTCCTCTTCTTCTTCCCATTCCCATCCTCTTCAGCACCCTCGACCTCAACCTCAGCCTCGACAGACCTCTTAACTCCCTTATCGACCTCGAGACCCGACGAGGCAGCAGCAGCGAGCTCTCCCTCGGCGAGAGTGGATGATCCTCCTTCGACAACGTCGTTCGCCTTCTTCCCGAGTGCTTCGGAGGTACTCTTGAGGTCGGCTGAGGAGTGGGGATCTGGTTGTATTGGGGAGAGGAGAGGTCAGAGTAGGAGAAGGAGGGGGAAGGAAGGAGGGAGGTCAGTGACGAGCGGCGAGCGAGTGGAGCGAGATAGCATCGAGAGACGAAGAACGAAGGACGAAGGAATACTGACCTTCTTCTTCCTCCTCAGACTGATCTCCCTCCTCGTCGTTGGTTCTGATGAAAGGCATCCCTCGAGCGTCGGACGAACCGAGGAGGGAGTGGGAGAGGGATCCGATTTGGTAGGAGGGAGGAGCTCGAGGAGGGATGTTCGTTGATCCACCGTCGTCGTTCTTTGAGGCGGAGGTGGAAGGAAGGTTCTCCTCCTCCCCATCCTCATCCTCATCCTCGTTCCCAGAGCTGGCAGAGGCAGACTCAGATGGAACGAGGTCCTCGTCTCGAACGAGAGCGAGGCGACCGGAGGAAAGGAGTGGAGCGGTGAGGGAGAAGCCGAGGGGAGGGATGGGTCTGTTGGGAGGAGCCATGGATTTTTGAGTAGGCTTGATGATGTTGGCCGGGGATGAGGGGTTGGGAGGGGGGTTGAGGGTGAGGGAGGGAGGGGAAGGCATGGTGGGAAGGGAGGAAGATGATGATGGTTTGGCGCGAGAAGAGCGTGAGGTCACTCGCTTGGTTTTCGCGCTTTCGTTTTCGTGTGCTCGCCAACATTTTTAGAATTGTAGCGAGGTGCTCCCTCTGAGATTGATAGCATTCTCTGCGTCTTCTCCGCGAGATGAAGACACCAGTCCTAATGGGAATCTCCGGAAGGGAAAGCTCGCTTGAACTTCGACGCGTCGCTCTTTCTGGCTCCTTCCCTTGCCGTTCGGGTCCAGCGAAGGAGATAGTCTCAAGATCTTCCAGGGGATGTCGGAGTCTGACCTTCGTATGCAGATCAGCACGTTCTTGACAGGTGGGGAAGCGAAAGAAAGATTCGACGCGTCGTGTTTCTTCCTGGCAAGTCGCGTCGACTCCGCTTCGCGTCTCCTTCTTCCCTGCCAAAGTAGGGATGTGCTCGTTCAAGCTGTTCGACGGACGTGTCAACTCCTTTCTTGATCAAAGCCTCGAGACGAGACGATGAGCGGAGGACGAAGGAGGAATGTCGACCGGCGTCGCTTCTGTGCCTCTCGCGTCAAGATTTGCTCGCCTTCAGATTAGCTTGAAGCGCGAGGATGTTCTCGAGCGAAGCGACACCTACAATGAAACCGTATATATATTATTGCGAACGAGGCGAGGAAAGGAATAGTGGGAGAGACTCGACGACGACGACGCATGCAAAACCGATCAAATCTACCAAGGGATCTCAGCTCCCGTCTCCCCGAAGAACTTCCCGTTGTCTTTGGGCCCCCAAGAGTTGATGTGGTCGGCACTGTAGAAGGGAAATAAGAACGAAGGTCAGCTCAAGATCTCGAAAAGGGAAAGGAAGAGCTCGAGGAGACGACGCGAGGTGAACTGACGCGAGTTTCCCAGCGGCCTCGGGCGTGATAGCGACGACTCCGCCGAGGTTATCTCCAGGCTTGACAGAGGATAAGCTAGTAGCGACAACTCCCTGCGGAGGAGAAGAGAAGGAAGAAGCACGGAAGGTCAGGACGAGTCTTTCTCGGCCTCTCGTCGAAACCAAAGGAGGACGCGACGACTCACGGGGTGGTAGCAGACGACGGTGAAGTCCTCGGCCTTCAACTCTCCAGCGAGTCGCTTGAAGAAGTGGTTGGCCGCGGCTTTGGACATTCCATCTGTGAGCGAGGAAGAACGCGAAGAAGAAGGGTCAGCGAAGAAGAAAGAGAGTCGAGCCCGACGATGAACTGACAGGATGCGAAAGCTCCGGGAACACCAGCGTCACTGCAAGAAGAAAAATAATTCGAAAGGGTCAGGAACGTGCTGAAGAAGCGAGCAAAGAGGAGAAGTCGACTCACAAGGCGTTAGCAGTCGAACCCAAAGCCGACGACGTGTAGACGATCTTCTTTCCAGCTCCGAGCCTCAAGAGAGGAAGGAAGACCTGAGAGACTTAGATAGCTCCTCAGGTGTTGGAATGGAAGTTCTTGAGAGCGTCGGTGGGGTCCCTGGAGAGCGAAATGGGAAAAGAGAAGTTCAGGACGCGGTCTTCGTGTGGGTCGAGCTCGGCGAAAAGGTTGGAGAAAGAAATGCTCACATCTTCGAGGCAGGGACCAGTGCGTTGGTCGAGACTCCAGCGTTGGCGAATAGAACGTCGACTCCGTGATCTCGAACGGCAGGGAGTCCAGCGATCTCGTTGAACGAGGCCTGTTCGTCGAACAAAGACCAAACTCGAGCTGATCAGCTCTCGCTCTTCGTCTCTCGTACTTCTTCCCTTGTCTCGACCGACCACGAACAAAAAAAAGAAAAGGAAGAGTCACCTTAACGCTCTCCAAGTCCCCAACATCCATCTTGACCACGCTCACTCTCCCCTCGGTGCTCTTAACGAGCGCTTGGAGCTCGAGAGCTGTAGCTGGGTTTCGAGCGGCGGCGATGATGTGAGCTTTGGGATCCTTGAGGAGGTTCTGGATGGTGAGGAATCCGATTCCATTGGGTCGGTTGGCTCCCTGGAAGAAGAGGATGAGAGAAGGAGAGCGAAAAGAAGGACGGGAGGGGGAGAGAAGGAGGAATCGAGCATGATGAGCGACGTCGTCCCTCCGAACCCTCCCTCCGACGAAAGATCGCAGACGAGACGAGACGAACAGTGACGAGGTAGACGGTGTTGGACATTCTTGAGAGTTGTGAGTGTTGGTAGATGAGGTGGGCGAGGTTGAAAAAGCTGGTGAGGTGGTGGATGGAGGAAGAGAAAGGAATGAACATCAGCTCGACCCTTTTCAACCCATCTCTCTCGACTTCGCCGACGACGCATTTGTAGACTCAAGCGGGGAATCACCAAGCTCAAGATGTCAGCGAGCTCTACAGCGGGCTCGGGCATCCACGCAGACGGTGTTTTGGGAGTGCGCCATGGAATGTCGACCGCTAGAAGACGGAAGAACAGGAACGATGGGTCAGCCGGAGCGAAAATCGAGAACGAGTCGCCGGAGGTTTTGGTTTGAGATTCGAGAGAGCGAGTGGGGAGGGAGGGATGATTATGGAGACGAGGGGCTCACTGGGTGCTCTGATGTCCTGTCTGGAAGATGCGCAGAGGAACAAAGCTGCTGAGCAAACCAGATCAACAAGTCAGGTCGAAGTCGAGAAGGTTCGGACGCGTCGACTGTTGTTCAATCTCCTCTCGTCGTTGCCAGTTTTGAGGCTTTCCGATCCAAGTAGCCGATGCTGGCGCAGTACCAGGTCGAAGAGTCATCCATCGAGAGAGCTACCTAGACCGAATGTTGAATCGAGAGGAGCTTGTCGACGCGTCGCGGCGAGTTGAAGGTCAGCGAGGGACGAGGTGCTGGAGAGACGACGATGGAACAAGTGCGAGAAGTCAGCGATGCTACGAGACGAAGAGTTTGATGTGCGAGTTGGACTCACAGGTTTCCGTACCGAACGCTCAAATTAAAGGCCAACAGCAGCTTCGACCTGCTTCAGCCACCTCTCCTTCACCTCCCCCGCGGCCGTCTTCTCCCCTATCTTCGTTCTGAAGTTCACCAACGTCTGCCTCCTTCGATCCTCGGTCCCAACCCTTATGGCTAGCTTCATCCGTGGTCGCTGCTCGACTTCCGACTCGGGAGGGAAGTCGTCGAAGTGGCGGTCCCAGATCGCTTCCACCAAGAGAAACCAGTCCATGTCCGCGAGCTCCTTGGGGATTTCGAAGACCAACTCCCGAGAGAAAGAGAGGCTCGGATCAGCACTGATCACCGCATTCTTGACGTGCAGGGAGCGGAGGTTGGGGTGGTGTTGGCGAGGGCAGAGGCGACAGCAAAGGCGGATACTCGAACTTGAGGCCGACTTTGTCTGCTGCTCTTGAGGGCGGAAGTCCTTCGAAGTGGAGGTGGATCGGAGAGAAGATGCCGAGGATTCGAGGAGGGAAGATGGAGAGGGTGAGGATCTGGGATGGCGAGGGGAAGACGGCGTTGATGGTGAACGGGAGGAAGAGGGAGACTCGTTGGAGGGAATGGGTAGAAGAGGAGAGCCGGTGGAGTTGAAGAGGGCAACTGGGCGTGGGGATGATGAATATTGGTTCGGTGAAGGTGAGTGTTTTGATCTGGTCCAGAGAGAGGAGCGACTGAAGGTGAGGTTGATGGGAGGAGTCCTGGGGAGGGAAGAGGAAGTCAGGGAGGTACTCAGTCGAAAGCTCATCAGGTCGTTGGCTTCCGCGAAAAAGATAGCATGGAAAGGATCCAACGCACCCTCTCGGAAAACATCTTGTCAAACGACTCAGCTCCTTGGATGTCTACGTGAATGTACAGAAGGGGCGAGGAGAGCTCGAGAAAGGCGAGGGAGACTCGGGAGGTCTGAGCGAGAGTCGAGGGATCGCAGAACTTGAGGATCTCGTGCTTGAGTTCGAGGGGGAGGGTAGGAAGAGGGGAAGAGGCAGCCATGATGAAGCGATGAAAGTGGGCTGAAGAGTGAAAAGAAGGATTGGATGGTGGTGACGGCTGGAAGGAAGAAGGAAGGGAGGTGAGGGAAGGGAGGTCGAAGCTCATTTCGCAAAGTCGCTCCCAACGACCTCGACCTCTCCCCTTCCCTGTTCTCGATCTGTTCTTCCAGTTCTGAAAATGGCATCTGAGGTGAGTGCTCTCTCTCCCCTACCGAGTACAACGAAATCGGCTTCAAAGGAGGCTTCGTGCGTACGATGGAAGCGAAGAAGCGAGCTCACCTCCTTCCCCTCCCTCCTTCCCTTTTCCTGTTGGCCCTTCCTCTCTCCCCTCTCGTCGCGTCCTGCATCCTCTTCCTTCTCTCGACTTCAGACGGACTCTAATCTCCCACTCTCGGACGCTCACAAACTCGCACAGCTCATCGGAATCAGCGAAGAAGACCCGCTCGCCTACTATCACGTCTCGGACGAGAACCAGCTCGTACGTCTTCTCCTCGTTCGTTCGCCAGCGCTCAACCTAGATCCACCCTGATCCTCTATTGCCCCAAACAGCGAGAAGTCTTCAACTTCAGTCAGACTCTCTCTCCTACGTCAAGGGTGAGCCGCCCGGCTTTCCCGTCTCCCCACGATTCCATTCCGCTCCTCGCGTCCCTTCTTTCTCTTGACCCTCGTTCCCCTCCCCCAACTCTCTTTCTTTTCCAGGCAGAGTTCTGTGCCCTCTACCTCGTCAAGTTGGTTCGAGCTATTGAGACTCCTCCTCATCAGCAACCGAGACCGTTCGTCGGTGGGGCGGCGCGAGTTCTCGAGCTTTTGTTGGATCAACCGCTTTGGAGAGGTCACTTCGTTCGAACTAGTCCCTACGCAGCAGATCTTCTCGCGAATATCATCAGGATTCTTGTACGCATCTGTCCTCGTCACCTCGATTCTGTGAGTCACCCTTTCTCCGCTTCACGACCGTTTGTCGCGTTCGTCGAGTCTCGCGAGCTGATCCTCCCTTGTTCTCTTGCACTCTTCAGTCTCCTGGAAACGAAGACGCTCGAGCTTTGGGTTTCCTGAGCTTCTTCAGAGTCATCGAGTCGCTCATCAACTCAGCGCTCGTCCATGGCTCGGTCTCCCCGGTCAACCTCGTCCTTCCGCCGTCCGTTCGACAGGACTTCCTCTGGGTCTGTCAGCAGCACCTCGCCTCGCGATCTTTGACGAAGGCAAAGGAGGGACGTGATCATCCAGCTATCATCCTGTTGAAGGAGCTTCTTCAGACCTTGCCGATGGTTCTGGGAGTGGAGGGAGTCGGAGAGCTGGTGATCACTCGACGCGTCAGGGAGAACTCAACCTCGAAGGGAGCCCTCGCTTGCGAGCTGACCGTGTACATCGAGGATGCGGAAGGTCACTTGGTCGATTCGTGCGCGAGGTGGTACGGGAAGGGCGGCGCGAAGTTGAAGTTCTGTTCGATTGTGAGTCGTCGTTCCTTTTCTTCCTCTCTCTCTCCTCGCGTTCTTTCCCTCTGCCCTGGCTGACCCTCTCTCTCCCTCCCCCTTCAGTGCAAATCAGTCGCCTACTGTTGTCCTGGTTCGCTCCCTTTCTTCCCTTCATCCTCTCCTCCTCGCCTCGCTCGCCAAACTGACCTCGTCCCTCCCTTTCCTCGACGCATCCGAACAGAGCACCAACGAGCCGATTGGAAGAGGCACAAGCCGGTCTGCTTCGCCCCGAGATGGTGACAGCCGTACTCCTTCGCCAGATCGGAGCGCTGGAGTCGAGGAGTGACTTGCTTGCCATGGAGGAGACCCCGAGGGGACGATGGATGGAATGAGCATTTCGTGTCGACTCTCGGTTCGAACGACGAAAGCTCAGGCTCGGAGACTCGTTTTCTCAGAGCTCTGACGAGCATCATAATACTTGTATCATCTCGCGTTGCTTACTCTACAGCTCCCACCTTCACCACCACCCCAGTGCCAATCAAGCTCAACCACCTTCGTTCACGATCGCGACTCGCTCGACGTTGACTTTGCTTTTCGTCCTCGTGCGCTCTCCCCTTCCCTCTTTTGAACACATACTCCAGGAGCTTCTCATCTAGCACTGCTTCTTCTAGGAGTCAGCAAAACACACGAAACGAAGACGGAGCTTCTTCTCGAGCAGGACAACGAAGACGACCTCTCTCTCCCTCCCCTTCGCTGCGGGCGCGTACTTCCTTCCCTCCTCTCCTTTCCCCAATGAGGCAGTGCGACATAGACTCGCTCAGATAACCTACTCATCTTAGGAGAGGTGTTGAGAGGAGTCGAGCGGTTGCTGGCTTGGTGTTGACGAGAAAGGGAGAGGGGAGGGAAGATACGAGCTCGACGACGTCGCGCGAGGGAAGCGCGTTTGCTCGGTCAATTTTTCGCTGAGAGGAGGCAAGAGGAGGGGTGTGGGCTTGAGAGCAACGAGGATTGAGAGCGCGAAGGGGTGTGAGGGTGAAGGAGAGGATGAGGTGTGAAAGGGGACGAGGGGAGAAAAGGTACCGAGGGAGGACGAGTGAGACGCGTCGAGGGAGAGGTCGTTTTGGATGAGGGTGGAGAGCAGGATGCGGTTTGCTGCTCTTAAAAAAGTGCAAGGCTCGAGAGCTAAGAGACCAGAGATGTATCCCGGGGCTCGAGCAGCTTCAAAGCCCTGCCCTCTCTGCCCCAGCAAAACGAACAACTTCGTTCGTTCGTTCGACGGCGAGAGGACGGTTGCCGCTCTTTCGTTCTCTTCTCCTCGCCTCTTCCCTTGTGTTTCAGCCCATCGAAGGTTCAAAAGATCCTCTCGCGCGTTCCCGTCCGTCCGTCAGATCGGGAGGCGTAAAAACTGTCGTCAAAGTCAAAAAGGGAAGGAGAGGGAAAGGGAACGCGTCCCAGCCGAGCCTCGGCTGAGCTCTTTCGGGGTCGTGCTCTCTCTCTTCTCTTCTCCCTCTCCTCTCCTTCCTCCACAGAGCGTTCATACCTGTGCTGAGAGTTTCATATCAGATCGGTCCTTTCCGGTTCTTTGGATTGGGATGGATCTGCGGAAAAGCAGCAAAACGGAAGAAAAGGAGGAGGGGAGCGAGGGGCAGGGGGCGATCTAAAAGAGGTCGGTGATTTAAAATGGATCAGGAGAGGAGAGACATGGACAGCTTTCGTAGATTTTTCTCTGCATGAGAGGGAGAGAGGGAGGCAGCGTGAAGGTTTTCTCGTGGAGTGGTTGGCGATGCGATGAAGGTGTGATCTCGGACGCGTGTTTTTCCGAGCTGAGAATACCAAGAGGGAGGTGACGAGCTGCCGATGGAAGAAAAGGACCCCCTCTTTCGAAGGGAGGAGGGAGAGACGGTCCCCTTGTTCGTTCTGCCCTTCAACCACCACCCCATCCCTTCCCTCTCTTCCCTTCCTTCTTCTCTTCTCTTCGACCCTCCCCACCTCTCGCTCGCTCGTCGTTCTATGTCTCAGCCTTCCCTCTATCCCCCCAACAACCCACCTCAGCAGCAGGAGTCCTTCCAGCAGCAGGCCTCCTCCTACCCCCCTCAACAACCCAACGGACTCTCCCCTGCCTTCCTCGCAAGCCTTCAGTCCCTCTACCCTTCCGTTTCTCCCACTTCAAAGACAGCTCAGGTTAGTAAACACGCTCTTCTCTTTCTCCTCGTCAAATCTTCATCTCTGGATGGGTTGAAGGGAGAGAAGAAACGAAAGGATTCCCTCGAACCTTCCCCTTCTCCTCCCAGGGCGGCCGAAGCGTTCGCGCTGGCTCCTTCCTCCTTCTTCCTTCACTCCAAACTGACTCTTCTTCTTCTCGTTCTTCTCTCTCTCTTTCTACAGGACATCGCTGCCTACCTCAACGGAACAGCTTCGATCTCGTACGAATCTCGACTTGATTCCGGCTTCCAGCAACAGATGAACGTCAACGTCGCTCCTCCTCAGTCTCTCGTCCAGGCGAGAGCCATCGAAACCCTCCTCGCTCAAGCAAAGCACGCTCAACAGCAACACGCTTCAGCCTCTCCTTCAACCACCGCGTCCTCCTCCCCTCAGGCTCCCTACCCTACCTACGCTCTCCCCAGCAACCCTTACTTCGCCAACAACAGGCAGCAGCCCTCGCTCTACTCCCAGCAACCCATCCAATCCCCTTCCCTCCCCTTCAACCTCTTCCCTTACCAGCAATACCTCCAGCAGCACCAGCAGAGGTTCCAACCTCAGTACAACAACTTCTCGAACTTCCAGCAGCAACAACAACAGCAGCAACAGCAACAGCAGTTGACTCAGTACCAAACTCCCTTCTACCCTCCCCTCCCCTTCCTCGCTCCCGGAGAGCAGCAGCACAACCAGTACAACGAGATCACCTCCTCCTCCTCCACCAACTCCACCATCGAGTCTCCCTCCCTCCCCGAACTCGGTCAGGAGTTCATCTACGACCCTTCCTTTGATCTCTCGGGAGCGTCCAACGACTTCGGAGATGCGAGCGTCTCTCCTTACGGCGCCGCTTCCCAACTCGCCACCGGAGCCTACGACTTCACCAAGTCCGCTCAAGGAGGAGGTTACGCTCCCGTCCAGCAGCAGCAGCCTTTCGATATGGCTAACTTGGATACCGACTCTCCCTTGACCTCTTCATCGCCTTCGTCGTGAGTTCTCCCTTATCTCTCGAAACCTTCCCACGCGGCGCTCATTTTGACTGACGCTCCTCTCTTCTCTTCTTCACCAGGTCCTTCGCTCCTCCCTCTCCCTACGCGTTCAACAATGTCGCCGAGTCCTCGTTCAGCAACAGCGGATCCGAGTACGACTTCCAGTCCTGCTCCGTCAGCGTCGTCGGATCGATCATCGACCGAACCGGCCCTTCTTCCACCAACGTTGGACCTGGAGGAGAGCCCGAGAAGAAGAAGCACGTTTGCGAGGTCTGCCACCGAGGATTTGCTCGAGCCTTTAACCTCAAGGTGAGTTTTTCTTTCGTTCGTTGATCGTGGAAGGAAGGACGTCGTCGCTGACCCTCGCTTGTTCTCCTTCCCGCCCTTTCCTCTGAAACCCGCAGTCTCACATGCACACCCACGCTCCCAACCGCTACAAGCCCTTCCTCTGCCCTTCCAAGGACTGCTCGAGGAGCTTCTCCCGATCTCACGATATGGAGCGACACAGGAGTGGAATCCACCAGGTTAGCAGCAACTTTCCCTCCTCTCCCTCGTCGTCGTCGTCGTCGCGACTTCTTCTCCCTTCCTCCATCGCCCTGCGGTATTGGACAACACCCGCTCACACCACCCTCCCCCCTCCCTCCTCTTCGTTGTCGTCGTTCTCGTGTATTCAGGAAGGACCTCTCGCTGCCAAAGCTGGTTTGATCCCTGAGGACTCGCCCGCTGCCGCTCCTGGAGTCAAGGCTTCAGCGAAGAAGCGCTCTGCCAGGGGCGCTTCCGGCATCTAAACTTTTGACTAGAAGGGTTCAAGTTGTGTTCTATCCTACGGATTCATCTTCAAGGTTAGTTCGTCGTCCTTTCCTCTCTTCTCGTCGTTTCGAGGCGCGAGTTCTCGTTCGTTCGTCGTCGCCCGTCGCTGACTCCTCCCCTCTCCCTTCTCTTTTACAGCTCAACCCTCGTAACTCCACCACCTCCCACCCATCGAGAACAAACCCACCTTCCCCTCCACCAGCTCCGTCCACGCCAACAACGATCGGCTCAGCACCTCGGTGCTGTTTCAAAGCCCTTTTCGTCTTTTCCGTCTTCGTTTCGAGTTATCGGTTCGGTCGTCAAGTCCACTCACTCCCACAATCCACTCTCCATCTCACAACCACCCCTCGCCAACAACCTACCTTTCTTGTCTCTCTCTTCTCCCCTCGCCTGGTCTCCCATCAAAGCTCAATTCCCGTCTCGATCAACCCGGTCGCCTCTTAAATCTTGCCTACACTTGGTCGACGCGGAACCCCTCCTCGGTTTCGCCCTTCTACCTCGTCTTCTTGCTTTATTAGTCTACCCCAGTTGTTAGATCCTTGACCGTGTTTTCGCTTTTGTATGGTCCCTCGTTTCCTCTTCTGTTTTCGTATTCGTTCGTTCGTTCCCTTCTCGTCCCTCTCGCGTTCGTTTCTCCTTTGTGTTTTCGACTCGGCTCTCACTGGACACTCTCTCGTCGTTTGCCTTTCAGAGCCTGACTACCTACTCTCCTTTTTCGTGTTGCTTGAAGTATAGAAAATCCCGTTGATGATAACTCTGCTCCACGAAACGAAAGAAAAGCGACGAGGGAGGCAGGAGGGACGAGAGCAGGTCTTCTCGTCTCGTCTCGTTCGCGAAACCGCTTGGGCCAGCTTTGGTGAGTCCCCGGAGCTTGTTTAGGTTCTCGCCTAGCAGCTCTCAAGGTGCAGAGGCGAGCGGAAACAGAGGAAGGGGAGGAGAGAGGAGAGCGGGCAGGACGACGAACCTTCGACGCATCTGGGAGGAGCTCCTCGAACGAAAGAGGATGAAGCTTCTTCGCCTTCCTCCCCCTTCTCAAGCAACCACTTAACCCACCCAACCCACCCACCACCTTCTCTAGTCTTCGCCCATCTTGTATCAGCTAGCATGAATCGTAAGTCCAACGGTCGACGACGAGAAGTGAGATCACTTCGACGAGTCGTCGTCGTTCTCGCTCTCTCGCTCTCGTACTCACACTCCCAGAGTATGCCTCCCTCTCGTCACACCCCCTGTCAATAGCTCTCCCAGCAGCTACTACGGCCCCCCTACATCTTCGAAATCTAACTCCAGCCCAAGAAACGTCCAAAGAGAAGCGGAAGAAGTCAGCTGAAGACGCGAGAAGAACTCAACCCCGACGCGTCCGCTCGAGGGTCTCCTCCTCCCTCAACCCTCTTCCCTTAGACCCAGATTGATCTAATCTTGCCCCATCAACTTCCGTCCCCATCGCTTCTTCTCATCTCACCTCATAAAAGAGCTCAAGCAGCTCACCCTTTGCCTCATCAACCACCATCTCTCCCACCTCAACCCAACCCTCCCTCCCTCTTCTTCGCTCGCTCGACGCCAACATGAACATCCGATTCGCCTACACCCAAGTCGCCGCTCTCTTCGGGTTCTCCTCCTACGCTGGCTACCACATGGGGAAGCATTCGGTTGCTGTGAGTCTTGCTCTTCCTCCCTGCCTCGTTTCGAGGTTGAGTCTGAAAGGGCGACGCTGACCTTTCGTTTCGTATTTACTCTCGCAGATGCTCACTCGAGACAGCGCTCGACGAGGAAGGGTCTACCGAATTTGATCTCTCTCTCTCATCTACCCATCAGGAAGGTGAGCTCACCTCGGTCTTCCTCTTTTGAGCGACCAACGACGACGCTGACCTTCACGACGCGTCGTCCTCCCTCTTCGCTTCTTCCACGTCCTTTCCAGCCCCAGACTCATATCAACTCAAACCAGCAGTAACGACAGTATTCAGCTCGACATCACGAACTTCGCTTTAGACTTCTCCTTCCTTCACCTCGCGTACATAGAGTAGCGGTCGACGCAGACGCTCTCGTCGACGTCGTCTTTCACTCCTTTTGACCTTCAAGCCTCGCTCTTACGACCTCTCTTCTGGACTTCTTCTTTCGCCTACACTGTCTTAATTAGCCCAGACTTCTCTCTTGATCTAGAATGTAACTCACGAATTCCTGAGTCTCGCGAAGCAGGAAGAGTGAAGTGGGGCGGTCAGCTCGACGACGACGACACGAACAGGACGTGCTTTGGTTCGGGGTAGACTACCTCTTCCTCGCTGAGAATCTCGCAGTGAGGTGAACGAAGCCCCCGCTTCCGAAGTCTGTGGGAAGCTCTTTCCCTTTCTAGAAGATGGCTTGCTGGGAAGAAGAGAAAGAGGAACGACGCGGATTTGAAGACGACGAGGTCGTCGCGTTGGTTGTCTTCCATTGAAGCGGCCAGACGCTCGAGAGAAGATTAGCATGAGACAACAGTAGAAACAAAGCAGTGCAAGAGTAGCGAGTGACCTAAGACCCAAAAAGCAGACAAAGAGCTCAAAAGAGACGCGAGCCCAAAGGAGGAGAAGAGAAACAAAAACGAGAGCGAACCCTAAAAACCGATGCGAACGCGACAGCTCTGCCTCGTGAGCGTGTACAGCAGAGGAGAAAGGAGAAGCCTAGAAGAGAGAAGTGAGGCGAGCAGATGGAGTAAACCGAAGGGGAGTGGTGAGTATAGAGAGTGTCAAAACAAACACGACGCGTCGACTTCCCCCCTCCGTCCCCTGTCCTCCAGCACGCCTTCACGCACTACCACCCCGACTGCTCCTCTCCATCAGCCCGAGTAAACTGTCCTTGTTGACACCCATATCCCCCCAGTTCTTCTCCTTCCCTCGACTCCTCTTCCTCTCCATCCCAACCGACCCGCCTTCCCCTCCTCGACCCCCCTCGTCCGCTCTCGACAACAAGCTCCTCTCGTCCCAGCTCACGCTCCTCGCATCAACGAACCCCAGACCCACGTCTCCTTCGCCGCTGGTTGACCAAGTCGAGAGCGTTGAGGAGGAGCTGGCGAAGCTCGATCCTGAAGACGACGACGACGCGCTCGACGAACTGGAGTTTCCGAACGACCTTCCTCGGGTCCCTAAGGAGGGTCGAACCGGTTTAGGCGAGGGTTGGGAGGGTAGTGGAATTAGGTGAGGGTGGGAAGACCGTGCGTGGAAGGGTGATTCGGAGGAGTGGATGAGCGAGGAAGTTTGAAGACGGAGGGGCACAGGAGCCGGCGGTTGGGAGTTGTGAAGGAGGAAGGTTGGAGAAAGGGAAGGCGAGCGAAGATTTGGCGAGGAGCTGGACATGGTGCGACTGTGTCGATGCTGATGAGAGGAGGATGGGATGGGGAGAGGTGGTGGAGGAGGAGGACGCCGAGAGGGAGCAGGAGGAGGAACCGAGACAGCTGTCGTCGTTATCTTTGAGAGCCCTGATCCTCTTGGAGAGGGAGAGTGAGGATTGAGGAGGAGAGTTTGGGACATCGATGTACGATCCTACGTCTATACGAAGAAGGAAGGAGGGTCAGGACGGCTGAACGAAGGAGAGGAAAGGGGAGCCGAAGGAAGGATGAAGGTCTCGTCGAGCTCACCTTCGAGCTCGTCCGTTCCTTTGCCCCAGATCCCTAGTCTCGAGAAGGATCCCATCCCTTGATGAGGTAGCGTAGTGAAGGAAATAATAGAAGAGAGGAAGATGTGGTTGAGGATGGAACGCAACGGTGAACTCTTCCGTGGAGCTTTGGTTCGAAAGGGAGCAAAGGGAATGGGACAGGGAAGCGGTCTCCGTCGGTCGATCTGAAGCTTGAAAAGAAGGCGTTTCGTTCTTCGGTCTCGGCCCTGAGCGGTCTGAAGGGACCAAATCAACTCTTATCGAGCTTTGGAAGGTTCGTTGCTGAAGAGAAGGCACCTGATCTGGAAAGGTCGAAGGGACGAAGGAGCGCTGCCGTAGAGCGAGTTCGAGATCGCGTCGCAGCTTTTTGGACCGAGTCAAAGAAGGGGAAGAAGAGGGGGAAGGAGAACTGCCTCGGCAGGAAAGCCGAGCACGAGTGGCAAAGATCGTTTGCCACCAGCGAGGGCTGAGGAGAGGAAGACCTTTGTTTGCGACGCGTCGCCTCTGCCCCGCGTCTTGGACTCAATGCGTCGACTCAAACAAGTTTGTATCCGTCCCTTACGCTTACAGGACGATGCAGAAGGTTGAAATAGCAGTGCATGCATCTATAAGCTCAAGGAATCAGACGAAGGCTTAGAAGAACGAACGACCAGTGAAGAAAACACCAAGAACGACGACGACTCGACCAAAACCTCGACTCAGCGAGCGACGAAGCACAGATGCTGAGAGCGAGCCAATCGGAAGCCACTCGAGAGTAAACCTGAACATCCGACGCAAGAAAGAGAAGGAGAGCTGTGAACGAAAAGGGACGAGAACGAGAACGAGAACGAAAAGGTGTAGGAGGGTTGAAGGGGGCTTCAGAAACGCCGATTGAAAGTTTCACCACATCCCCTCACCGCCATTCGACAGTAGGCACAGGTCTGATCTGTGCGTGATGGCAGAGGGGAGAGGCAAATGGAAGGGTTGCCTCGCTCGAGAACTCTCGGTTGCGACGCGACGCGAAGCGTCGCACTTCCTTTTTCTCCCTTCGTGCGGGCGCCTTGATCTTTATATCCCTTGCGCGTAGAAGCTGAAGATGTTGAGCTCGAAGGATGGAGAGGTCGCTCGAGTCGAGTCGGTCGAGGCGAAGTTCAAAAAGGGGGTAGAGCCGAAGGCTTTCTTCATGCTTCTATCTTGAAAGCTTGCGTACGAGAAAGGTGATGACGATGTGGGAAGGCTCATGTGCATCGGAAGCGAAGGCAAAAGGTAGGGAGGGGCAGGCGAGGAGAGGTCGAGGTCGGAGAGGTGGTTTTGCGAGAGCTCTGCGTCCGAGGGTGGACAACTGCCGAGGTGCTTGGCAAGGTGGGAGGGAAGATGGAAGGGAAGGGAGTGATCTGATGCCGCGGTGAGGAGGAGGAAGGAAGGGGGGGTCAGCAACTGGTCGGGGGAGGCAGGTCGAGAAAGGTTGTAGGAGCTTGTAGAGATTCAGATAGGGGCGAATAGACTAATATTCTTTGATGATGAAGCTCAGCATTCCTCTAGTAGGAGGTCTGATTGAACTATGAATTGGTGTGAATCATCACTGTAGGAGCGAGGGAGAGCGTCCCAGAGACCAGCGAGGTCACGACGCGACCTCACCAGCTCTTGATCACTCCCTCTTGCACGAGAAGGTGGCCGAGAAGGGATGTAGAGGGAAGACTAACCAGTAAGGAATGCTAGGGTCGAAGCATGGGAAGGGAGATGGCGAAGGGAAGGAGGAACGGGAAGGGAGCTGGAGGGAGGAGGGATGAGAGCATGGTCAGCTTTGTGAACGAAAAGCTTCTTCGAGAGACGAGCTCGAGCGCAAAAGGTTGTAGAGGGGTAGAGGAGGGGTGGACTGACCTGTAGAAGAGGTGATGGTGAAGAGAGAGGAGGAAGGGAAGGAGCGGCGAGGTCGACGACTTTCGAAAAAAGTCGAAGCGTGACTGGCGCTGCCGTTCGACCCCCCCCCTCCCGGCTCGCTCTCGCCTTCTTCGCTCCCAGAGATGGTAGCAAACTCATCAGAGCATGGCCTGGGGCGTCGAGGTGGAGTCAGATCGAAGCAGATCGTCAAAGGAATGAGAAACAAAGGCAAAAGCTCGACGCGTCGGCCACCCCTTGAAAATCGATTCCAAGAACCGACTCGAGCTCGACGGAGCGTGAGAGAGGTTCGGAGCTTGAGTGCTCGCCAAGGCGTTTTCCCTGAGAGATCCACTCCGTGGACACGTGAGAGAAGGTCGAAGAGCACGAAAGTTTTTCTTGCAACGGCAGTCTACGCGAGGCCACCTTCGTTTTGCTCTCCCGTTCTTTCCTTGTGAGGTCAAGAGCTTCGTTTCCCAGGAAAACTGTTCTCTCATCTCTCTCATTCGCGACGGGGAAATGAAGATGCAGACGACAAGCCATGCATCGAGAAGTTCAAGCAAGCAGGGCGAAGCTACGAAGAACGACGACGAGCACGCCCAAAGGACCTCGAGCGACGACGCAGATCTTGGCCGCGAACGAAAGCAGAGCCCCGGAGTCAAAGAGCAGACCTGAGCGTCCAACGAAAGAAAGAAGAGAAGAAGGAGTCAGTATCGAGTTTTCAAACGAAGAGAGAACGCGAACGAGAACGAGAAAGTGTGGGAGGGTTGGAGGGGGTTTCAGAAACGCCGTTTGAAAGCTTGATCACATCCCCATCGCCTTTCGGCAGTAAGCACAGGTCTGATATAGTGTCATCATTGTAAGAGGTGAAGGTGGTGGTTGTCGAGGTGGGGGGAGAGGGGAGAGATGGACGAGAAAGCGACGAGCGGAAAAGAGAAGACGAGACTCACGAGTTCGAAATGGTGGCCGCAGGAGTTGAGCTCGCTCAAGAGGGTTTGCCAGCGTAGAGGGCCGAGAAGGGAACGAGGGAGAAGAAGGTCGTCGAGGTCATGCATCTTGAGAGGCGTAAGCGAAGAGCTGCAGGGAAGGGAAGAGGGAGGAAGGAGGTCAGCGAGGGCGAAGAGAAACAACGAGCGATGAGAAAGCGCGAGCAGGTGGAAAGGCAGGGCTACTCACAAGTCATAAAAGGTCGTCGAGAGTCGTGTAAAGGGATCAACCAGATCTAGGAGGCATAGCAGTAGGGACGATCTTCCCTCCAACAGCGAAGGCGTCGGCGTATCCACCGAACATCGACCCTCCAGGAGCCCTCTCCCCCGCTCCTGCACCTCCTGCCATGCTGTCCACGGTCGCCTTGATCTGACTGATCTTGACGGCCTGCTGATGACCTGCCGCGCTCTCGAAGATCTCGTCGGGAACGGCGTCGAGCTCATCGTCGTCGTCGAACTGGATGTCGGGAGTCATGTCTTGAACGGTGACCGAGGGACCTCCTTCCTGTACATCCTCGATGATGGTGGTCTTCTCTCCTCGACGAGGAGCCTGGAAAGCGAGAGCTTCGAGGGCTCGAGTGAGGTCGGCGGCGAGGGTGTTCGAGTTGGGAGGGTCCTCGAGGATGGGTTCCCAGCCTTCCGGAGGAGAGCCAGGAGGCGAGATGAGGAAGTTTTTGGTGATGGGTGGAGGTTCGAGGTGGTCGGTGGAAGGTTCGAGGATGGTGGGAGCGGCGAGGTAGAGTCGAAGAGTGAGTCTGGAAGGGAAGGAAGGACAAGGGAGGGAAGGGGAGCGAGGTCAGCGAAAGAAGGTTCGACGACGCAGATTTTCGAGCGCGAAACGAGGAGAGACGGAGGGAGTGCTCACCGAGGATGGTTTCCTACTCCATCTTGTCCCTCTGCAGGTCTGGGGAAGTAGGTACCCTCGGGGAGACGACTTCCTCGCTCGCCAGCGGACCTGTCCTCCCCTTCCTCCTCTCCTCCAATCTCGAGACGGTCCCCTTCCCTCTTGGCCCTCATAGCTCCCTCGTCCTCCTCAAAGACGATGATGACCCTTCCGAACGCTCGAATGGGTGCCCAAGTATGGATGGCTCCAAAGGTTTCGTAGTGAGAGCGAAGGAGGGACAGGATCGGAGGATGGAAGAGGAAGGGATGAGGCAGAAGGAGAGCGAGGGTGTTGGTTGGTTCGGGAGCAGGAAGGGAAGGAGGTGAAGGGAGAGATATAGGTGGGGGGAGGGGAGAGACGGTGGCGGACATGGTGAGTGGAGAAGAGAAGAGAGAAAGGAACGGACGGAGGAGGAGATGGGAGAAGGAAGGGAACGAGGTGAAAAGAGGTTTTGGAGGGGAGAGCTCGAAAAGAGGTCGAGCCGCTGAGCCCTCTCGCGTCTCCTTCTCGCTGATGACTTTCTCTATACAACGGCTGTAGGCAGCACACTAGAGGGAACGACGTGTCCGACAGAGTTGAGCAGCCCGCAAATTTTGAGCCTCTGCGATGCTGCTCCTCCTCCCGAGGCGAAAAGACCGTTCCTCCTGATCTCCGTCTGCTCGTTTCGTGAGATGGGTAATGAGATACATAGATAGAGTGAGATCACGTTAAGATAGTCGAGCGTTTCTCCTCCTCCGAATCTGCCTTCCTCTGCTCCTCAGGAATCCCAACCTCTCCGCCCGTCGACTCCATCGAACTTAACACCTCCCGCTCCTTCCAATTCAGCCTCTTCTTCAGATACAGCGCCACCCAAGTGAGAGCGAGCAGCACAGGAACTTCAACTAGAGGTCCGATGGTAGCGGCGAGAGCTTGATCCGAATCGACTCCATAGATGGCGCTGAGGAAGAGGAAGAGGAGGAGCGGGAAGGCGACGCGTCAGCGAAGAGATCAAAGACCGCGAGGCGAGTCGACATCGGGAGAGAGAAAGAGAGAGATAGTGTGTGAGAGAGAAAGGCGAAGTATGACTTACATGCAGACTGCTATAGCGAGCTCGAAATTGTTCGAGCTAGCCGTGAAGGACTGAACGACAGCCATCTCGTACGATCCTCCCCACTTATCTCCTCCCTTTCTCCTTCCGAACCACCAAACTCCAAAGAAAGTCCCGCTCCACATGATGCAGAAGTAGAGGACCACTGGTGAAGAGGCACAGACGAGAAGAAGAGGGAGTCAGTCAAGCTCGAAGAGAAGAGATCTGCTCGTCGCGTCGACTCGTCGTCAAACTCACTCGGCACGAAAACCCTGAACGTAGGACCGAGGTTATCGAGGATCCTGGTCGCCTGTTCGGCGAAGATGATGATGATGATGTAGAGGAGACCGATGAGGGACCAGGGAGCGAACCAAGGGAGGAAGTGCGATTGAAATCGAGCGGGACCGAGGAGTCGACGGAAAACGACGCGAGTGACGAAACCTGCGACGAGGGGGATTCCGAGGTACTGCGAGAAGACGAAGGTAGAATCAAAATATGAGTACAAGATAAACGGTGGTGAGGAGAGCGGGAGTGAGAAGGAAGGACGGGACGAACGATAACGACAGCGAGCGCGGTGTTTCCATAATCGAGTCGAAGACTCTCCTCTCCTCCTATCACGTTGACGAAGAGCAGCGACATGGGCGAGTAAAGGATGATCTGAAGGACGGAGTTGATGATGACGAGGATGGCACAGTAGTCGCCGTCTCCTCCAGCGAGGTGATTCCAGATCTGAGAAACGAAGAGCAAAGACGCGTCGAGAGGTCAGTCAAGTCTTCTCGAGTGCGTACTTCGAGAAATCAAAGAGAGAGCTCACCATGACCATGGCGATACACCTAGCTAGTCCGACCATGATGACACCTGTTCGGTAGGTTGGAAGATCCGGCAGAGTGGCCCAGGCGATGGCGAGCATGACCTGAACGAGGAAAGGGAACGAAGAGAGCGAGGTCGGTCTTTCGTCTTCGAGGTTCAGCACTACGAAAGAGAAGAAGAGAGCGAACTCACGAAAGGTCCGACGATCCAGTTGAGAACGAGAGAGATGCAGATTTGATACCACATCTTCTTGGTCTGGAAGACCTGAGGGAGTTTCTCGTATTGAACTGGTCGCGACCGAGCGAGCGAGACGAAACAGAAGACATATTTAGCCGACGTTCTTCGAAGGAAGACAGAGTGTGCTGAGCTCACCCTTGGTCAAGATAGGCCACATCATAACAAGAAGCCCGACGACGAGAGCTGATAACCAAGGGAAGGGTGAGAGGAATGATGAGCTTGGAAGGTCGAGCTCGCGAACGTGGGGAAAGTTGAAGACGAACGGATCGAGACTCCTTTGAGAGTAGAGCCGTTGAGAACCGCGTTGACGTTGGGAGCGAACTTTCCGATGCTGGCAGAGAAGGTAGGGAGAGGGCAAAGGAGAGGTCAGCTTCTTCGTAGAGAGGAGGAAAGGGAGGGGAGAGAGGGGAGAGAGAGGAGGAAGGTCGTCAAAATCGAAAGGACGAGCTCACACGACTCCCAGAATCATCGCCAGCAGCACAAAAACGGCGAGGAAACGATCCAGGAAACTGAGACCCTTGAGTAAGGCTGGCGATAGGAGAGAAGGAGGACAGTCAGCGAGGATGCTAGGAGGAGGCGTGGAGCCATGGACGAGGGGAGAGAGAAGCAAGGAAGGAAGGGAGGTCGAAGCTCAACTCGCCTTTGGTCGTGCTTCCTTCCTGCTCCTCAGGTCGCTCCCTGACTGTGGATTCCGATCTGATGGTTGCCGAAGAGGAGTGTAATGGTGGTGAAGAAGGTTGAGAGGACGGCATGACTTGTGCTAGAGGTGGGTCGTGGCTGTATGGGAGAAGAGAAGGACGAGGAGGATCGAACGAAGTGAGCTTGCAACTGAATTTGACTGGACTGAAATTCGACCCACTTTGACTAAAATCTTCAACTCGAGCTGAAGGGGAGGAAGGGAGGATGTCCTTCTCATAGAAGCTTCGAGATCGATGCAAAGAAAAGAAGGCGCGTGCGACAGGAAGAGGCGAGAAAGACGCGTCGCGAAAAAGACAAGACCGGGTTTCGCTTCGGAGCGGTGAGCAGACCGAGGATTTCTCCAAGAGCTTTCCGTTCTGGAGCAGTACTGCCGATGTGGACCCTCCCTACGGTGTGCGAGAAAGAAGAGGAAACGAGGTCGTGCTGGTCGAGAGCGACGCGAATGAGTCGCTGAACACTTTCTCATCGTCAACCAGCTCGCGGACGATCATTCTCCTTTCGATCAGATTCAAGCAGCTGCTTCTGGCTGTACCACCTCTCTCCTCTCGAGCCCTGAAAATCTTCCCAGGAACGAGATCGGCCATTGATGCCGCCCAGGTTCCTGTTCCAACGATCGGAGGGGGCTCTCCCTTTTCTCCTTCGCCTCCCCCTCCTCTCTTCTTCCTTCCCTCAACCGCCAGCTCTTCTTGTTTCGCTCGTTCCGTTCCCCCTAGACCCTTAGAGTGGAGAAGAGGACCGTCTCAGGACTATAAATCTACAAGCTACCCCAATGTCGCCCGATCTACAGCAGCTCAAATCAGCCGACTTCAACCTCGAGCTCAACTCTCTGCCCTCCTTCCTCTCCTCCTGCTCTCTACCAACGTTCATCCTTCCTCCCGCTTCAACTTGGACGACTCCCACCACCACCACCTCTCTCCCGGATCCCTTATGGGTCAACTCGGCAGCTCGAAACCTCTTTCTCTCCTCCAACTCGTCGTCCAAGGGAAAGGAACCTGAGTCGATACCGCCGCCGCCTTCCCTCGAACTCGAAGCGCCCTCGGTCGTCCTCCTTCGTTCGTTGGTAGCTCGATTGCTGCAGGAGGAGGCATCCTCAGGATCTCAAGATAGGCGAGATGTCAAGCTTACCTCGGAGGGAAGCTCTTCGTCGTCTCAATTTCGAGGAACGCCGGTCGCCAACCAACTCGCCGTCGTCGAGCTCGTCTCTTCTCTTGGACGTCCCCACTCTCCCATCATCACCTTCCTCGACCCTCCTTCAACTCTCCACCCATCCTCGAAACCTTCTCCAACTTCCTCCCCACCCTCTCAGCTCATCGTCCTACAGCTTTTCCCTCTTCCCTCCTCCTCCCCTTCCCCGGTCGACACCGTCCTTCTCCCTCCCTCCTCCTCCCCCGCCGTCAATCCTCTCTTCGAAGCCGTCGAAGGCTACCCAACTCCCTCTTGGACAGGATCTCCCAGCTCAGAAGCCGACCTCGACCATCCTCCATCCAGCTTCGCCTTCCCCGTCCCGGAGGACGAACTTCGAACGAAAATCATCAACGCAGAGGAAGGGAGTCGCGTCGAGGAGTTGTTCGCGAGGACGACGCCGGGCACGACGACGACGAAGAGCTCGAGTTCGCTGCATAGCTCAGAGCGTCGAGGCAGCAGTGTGTTGACTGGAGTGGCTTCGCTGGGATCGGTGAGGGACAAGACTTGGATCTCGACGAAGCAGTTGATGGCGGACTTTCCGTTCGAGAAGACGTCGCTTGGACCTTTCAGTAGAGGCTCTTCCTCGGTCTCTCGAGTAGCTCAACACGGCAACTGACTGTTGCTTTTCTGTTTTGTAGAAGGAGAGCTGGCCTCAGAGTCTCGTGACGGCGGTGGCTATCGTTCAGGTGAGCCTTCCCCTCTCTCCTCGCTCGAGCTCACGCGTCTGACTTTCCCTTGAGTCGTTGTTCCACAGGCTTCGAACAACCAATGCTGTCTCTGGTGGGGAGAGGACTTCACGATGATTTGTGAGTTGAGACGGGCTAGCTACTTCTCGTTTCGTGGAGCTCAAACTGATCTGAGCCTCGTTCCCTCTTCGTTTTCGCGATTAGACAACGACGCTGTGAGTCGACTCTTCTACGGCTCAAGACGCGACGAAGACCCGATTCTCTGACCTTCGTCTTCTTCTTCTTCAGTACGCTGATATGAGCTATGGGCGTCACCCAGCCTTGTTTGGAGCCGCCGGTAAAGTTGGCTGGAGCGAAGCATGGAAAGGTCCGTCGCGTCGTTCTTTTTTTCTACGACCCGTTTCCGCTCTTTTTCCGTTTCGAGTCTGACATCAGGCTTCTTCGACTGCATCTTCACCTCCCAGAGCTCGAGCCTCTGGCCCTGAAAGTCATGGGTGGCGAGGTAGTGTCGAAAGACGACCACCTTTTCTTCCTTCAGCGAGACGATTCGAAGGAGGAGGAGAGATACTTCTCGTGGAGCTTCTTGAGTACCTAGCCTTTCTCTCCGCTCGGGATACTCATCTCAGGGCTAGTGCTGATCCATCCGCTTTCGATCTGCAGATACCAGTCAAAGTCGAAGACGGATCGAACGGAGGACTCCTGAACCAGTGTTTCGAGACGAGTCAGTGCACCTTTTTTGCCTGTTATCGCTAGTTGTAACGATATCAACTGACCGTTCTTTCCTTTCATCAGCCTCCAAGGTCCTGGCGGAGCGAAGGCTGAACGTTCTTCGAGAATTGGCGTCGTTTTCCTCGAGGGCGACGTCTCAGAACGCTTTCTTCCAGGCCGTCACTTCAGCCTTGCTACACAGCCCTCACGACGTCCCCTTCGCCATGATCTACAACTCAGATAGTTCTTCTGCTTAGTCAAACCTTCCTTCCGTTCTCGCAACTGATCCTCCTTCACGACGCGCTCGTCCAAACTCTTGTGCGCTCTTCGTTTCGACTTCGCTCTTCCTTCTGACGTCTCCCTCTCCTTTCCCCTCTGTATCTCCAGTCCGCCGATCTAGTACCATCTCATCCAGCAGCCGCCCCTCAAAGTCGGACGTCAAGTTCTCCCTCGTCGGATCGGTGGGAGTTCCGTTGAACCACGCTTCCGCTCCCTCTTCCCTCACCTTCAGCATCGATCTCGATTCCGGAACCTTCGAGGATGGATCGTCGAGCTGGCCGCTGGCTGAGGCCCTTTCTACGAGGGAACCGGTCTTCGTCGCGGATTGCACGAGCTTAGTGGAAGGATTCGAGACTCGAAGCTGGGGAAAGGTCGAGTCCGCTCGCGTTATTCCGCGTGAGTTCATGCAGTTTTCCTTCCGATTCTTCCAACGGACTGTGACTGATCGCCTTTCTCCAACTCAACGTTCCTTCCCTGATCCTTTATTCGTCAGTCTTCGGTCTCGATGACTCGACATCCGGGACACAAAGTCTTCTCATCGTCGGTCTCAACCCGCGTCGACCATTCGACGAGAATTACAACGTTCGTTCCACATCTCCTCTGCCTCTACCCCTTCGCGTACTGACGATATTCTGGAGTCCTTCTATACAGAGATGGCTTCGCCTTCTTCGTCTTCAGCTCGCCAGCGGTCTCTCGTCGGTCATCAGCTTGGAATCTCAGCTCCAACGAGCAGAAGAGGTCAGCGACGCGCCTCCTCGACTTGCGTTTCTCCCTCGCTGACCTCCGCCTCTTTCGCTTCCCTCTCTTTCTCAGCTCGCCAAACTTGATCGAGCCAAGACCGCCTTTTTTTCCAACATCAGTCACGAGTGAGCAGCGCCGACTTCTTGCTTGTCCTTCCCTCGTTTTGCTTCGAGCCTCGCTGACCTTCATCATCCTCGACAGGCTTCGGACGCCTCTCACCCTCATCCAAGGTCCAATCTCGGATCTCCTTACGGAAGAGACTCGAGAAGAACCCAAGCAGATGCTACAGCTCGTCTCTCGCAACATCTCAAGGCTTGGAACCCTCGTCAACCGCTTGATGGACTCGAGCAGGGCAGAAGCAGGTCGGATGCAAGGCTCGTTCTCCCCTCACCAACTCGGAGCCGTCACCGCCGATCTCGCTTCGCTCTTCAGGTCCGCCATCGAGAAGGGCAAGATCGTGTACACGGTCGAGTGCGACACCACGGATCCTCGTCCCGTCTTCAGTTCGTTCACCTCACTGCTTCTGCTTTTTTGACGCGAAGGCTGACGAGCACCTTACCATCATCTTCTTTTTCCAGTTGATCCTTCCTTATGGGAAACGGTGCGCCCTTCTCTTCTCTCGGGTCGTTGAGCTTCACCGAAGGTCCTTTCGACTCACGCGCGTCTCCCTCTCTCGCGCTTCAGATCGTCTTCAACATCATCGGGAACGCCTTCAAGTACTGCCTCGAGGGATCGATACGAGTCTACCTCAAGTATCATAAGTCGGAAGTCGAGTTTGGAGTTCAGGATGTGAGTTTTCGACGCGTCGAGCTTGGCTAGCTCGAAGCAGATCGCTCATCGACTCGTTCTTCCTTCCTCCTCTTCTTCCCCAGACCGGTGTCGGCATACCTCAGGAGGATGTTCCAAAGTTCGTATTTGCTCGATATCCCTCTTCGAAATAGACTCTGCTGACTCCCTCTCTTCCTCTTTCCTTTAATCAGGGTCGTCGAAAGGTTCCATCGAGTCGCGAGCGTCGGTCGATCCCACGAGGGAACGGGAATCGGGCGTAAGTCTCGAGCGCCTCGTCGATGCATAGATGCATACCTCGTCTGACCTATCTTCTTCTTTCCAGTTTCTCTCACCTCGGACCTCATCAACATCCACGGAGGAACGCTCTCGATCGATTCAAGAACGAAGGAGGAAAGCCTCGACGGCTCTCACGGCTCAACTTTCGTCGTCAGGCTTCCTCTTAGATCTTCTCACCTTCCAGCGGAGCTCATAGGACCTCCATCGCCGCCAATTCAGATCCCTTACAAGGACAAGCCCCACTCGGAAGGGATTCTCAACGAGGTCGGATCTTGGGTCGATTCAGAGCTAGTCCCTTCGTCCTCGCCTAACACCTCGTCTCGAATCGATCCTGGAGTTCTTTTTTGGTCAAGGAACGACACGATTCTGGTAGCGGACGACAACTTGGGTTGGTCCACATCTCGCTTCTCCCTCTTCCTTCGTCGTTGAACGCGCTGACCTCGTTTCCCCTTCGGCCTTTCTTTTCCTCGTTCAGATATGAGACGATACCTCAGCAGCATCCTTTCTCCCTACTGCATCGTTCTACTTGCCGAGAATGGACAGGTTGCTTTCGAGATGGCTTGCAAGCATCGTCCCGACTTGATCGTCTCTGGTTCGTATCGATCTCGTTCGAGCCTCGACTCGATTTCGCTCAAGCTTGCGCTGACACTCTTTCGATTCCTTTTGTGCAGATATGATGATGCCAAGTGAGTTCGAGACGTCTCTCCTTGCACTCGCTGTCTCGTCTGACCCGTTTTCTTCTTCGTCTCAGTCCTCGACGGCGCTGGGCTTCTAACTTCTCTTCGAGCGTCCGCTGGCGAGGTTGCTCTCATCCCTATTCTGTGAGCCTTCGCATCTTCGATCCGCTAGCTCGCCAGCACCTCAACTGACACAACTCTTGTCCTCCTCTCCAGCTCGAGCCGTGAGGAGTCTGCGACAAGGTCAGCTTCGTTCGCTTTGAATTCGAGCTTAAAGGTCGTGGCTGACTTCCCTTTGTTTCTGTAGGTCAACGGACTACTTCTAGGAGCCGAGGGTACGTTCTTCGACCTCGTCTTTTGAGCTTCAGAAATACAGCTCTCGACTGACTCACTTTCTCACCCTACAGACTACCTTCCAAAGCCGTTCAGCTCTCGAGAACTCGGTTCGTACTTCGTCGTCGCGTCGATTCAAGAGAGTGCTCGCTGATGTTCCTTTTCTTTTCCTCCCAGTCGCTCGCTGCCATCTCCAGAGTGCGTATCCCTTGAAACGTCTCGAACACTCAACTCCTGGACACTGACCCTCCTTCACCTACCTTCCAGTGCAAATGGGGAAGCGTCGACTCGAACTGGAGAGGCGATTCGCCGAGTGAGTCGACAACGGCCATTCTTCGACACTTTTGAGTACGACTGACGGCTTTCTTTCGTCTGCTTTTCAGACGTACGGTCGAGATCAAGCTTCGAGCCGAGGAAGCCGAGGAGAGACGAAAGGAAGCCGAGGATCAGCGCCGTCAACAGGAACTTCTGGTCGACGTGACCTCCCACGGTGAGTCGTCCCCTTCCTCCCTCCCTCTCTCAGCTCTCCAGCTGACGCGTATCTCGCGAGTCTTAACAGAGATCCGAAACCCCGTCTCCGCTATCCTTCAGAACGGCGGCCTCTGCAAGGACAACCTCACGACTCTTCACGCTCTTCTCGTCGGCGCGTTCGAGCGCGGGACGGGTTTCTTCCCTACTCCTGCTGTGATCAACGAACTTGTCGAAGACCTGGAGTGTCTGGACGCTATCATTTCTATGGGACAGTCGCAGGAACGGGTGAGTGCTACCCTTTGAGCTGGAGGGGAGAAGCAGAAGCTGATCTCGCGCGTCTTCGTCTCTTTTGCAGATCGCTAACGACATCTTATCAGTGCGTTTCTATCTTCCACTCCGCCCTTTTGCTTTTTATGTGCGCTGATCCTTCCCTTCTTTCGATTTCTAGCTCGCTCGGATCCAACTCCACACGCTCGAGTGAGTCAAGCTCGATTTTGTCCGACGCGTCTTCGAGCTCGTGCTGACCTCCGCCTTCTTCGTTAGGATCTTCCCCGTCGAGATGAACGTCATCGTCGAAGCCAAGAGGATTCTCAACGTCTTTGCTTCGGAATGGTTCGTTCCAAGTTTCTGTCCTTCGTAAAAAACGATCACTGATCACTCTCGACTTTTTTCCTCTCGACAGTCGAATCAAAAGCATCTCCCTCGGTCTAGACTTCGGCCCCTCTCTTCTAGCACTCCACAACGCTGGAATCTCGCACATCAAGGTGGACTCGGTGCGACTGGGACAGATTCTTATGTGAGCAAACCTAGAAAAACTGACAAAGACGCTGAGCCCGAGGCTGACCGCTCACACCTTTCGCTCCCTCTTCACCAGCAACCTCCTCAGCAACGCGATCAGGTTCACATCGACGGCTCCCACGCGAAACATCACCGTCTCTATCGATGTTCGTACGCTCTTCCTCGCTCCCCTCGGCTCGATCCTAATACTCCGCCCCCTTCCTTTGCAGATCCGACGCGAACGACCCATCGACGACTCTTGCCTCCCACCGCCGCTCGACTCTCGACCTTTCTCGTCTCCTCCACCATCAAGGAGATGAAGAGTTCATCTACATCTACGCTTCTGTGTCCGACTCTGGTCCCGGTCTCTCGCCCGAGGAGCTTTCTCGACTTTTCCAGCGATTCACTCAGGCGTCGGCAGGTTCGTTCCTCTCCCACTCCCTCTTTTTCTCCTCCATCTCTTCGCTTCTTCGCTGACACCTTTCCAACTTCTTTTCTGCAGAGACTCACGCCGTGTTCGGTGGCTCCGGTCTCCGCCTCGTGAGCTTCACCTTCCCATGATCTTGGTTTGAGTCGGGTCGAGTCACTGATCACTTCGACTCCGCCTTTTCTCTATCAGTACGTCTGTCGCCAGATCTCTCAACTCATGAACGGGAAGATCGAGGTCGCTTCTCAACCAGGCCAGGGATCCACTTTCCGCTTCTATGTCAAAGCCTCGCTCGCCAGCAACGTGATGTTCTTGTCGCAGGAGAACTTGGTTCTCGTCGAGGAGAAGCCGACAGATTCCAACGCCTCGAAGAAGGTCCTCATTGTTGAAGGTAATATCTTTCGCCGTCTTTGTTCCCTCTACCCTCGTCGGATGCTGACTCCCTTCTCTTCGCAGATAATCTCATCAACCAAAAAGGTGAGACCGCTTCGCTCGATCTCGAACTCGAAGTCGTCGCCGTTCGCGCTGACCCTTTCCCCTTGTTGACAGTTCTCAAACGACAACTCACGAAGGCTGGCCTACTTCCCGACGTCGCCTTCGATGGACGAGAAGCTCTCGCTTTGATTCGGCTCGCTGAGGAGAAGGGAGAGAGGTACATTGCTGTGAGTTTTGCCTCGTCGCGTCGTTCCTTCTTTCGCCCTCATCGTCTCGTCTCTGATGTCTGATCTCCCCTCTCTTCCACAGATCTTGATGGACATCGTGAGTTGGGTTCTTCAGCGTCGTGTATCAGCTAAGGGCTGAATCGGTTGCAACGGCTCGAGAACTGACCTTCGACTTCGCTCGCTTCGCGTTCGCACCAAAGGAAATGCGTGCGTCTCCTTGCCTTACCCTCCTTCGTTCCTTTGAAGATCGATGCTAACCTCAACTTCCTCCCTCACTCTCACAACCGTCATGGATGGATTGACCGCTGTTTCGAAGATCCGAGAGCTCGAGCAGAAGGGAGAACTCGAGGTTCGACAGACCGGCGAGTCGTCTCGACTCTTTCTATCTCCGTCGAAGTCTCCTGTCTCGCTGATCCCCAAACTCCTCACTCTTCCCGATCACTAGTCTACGCCCTCACCGGAAACGCTCGACCAGCCCAGGTCGAACACGCTCTCAAATCGGTACGCGTCGAATCGCTCTGCTCTTTCTCTTCTCACGATCCGAGCTGACCTCGAGATCGATTTTTCCTTCTCTCTCGACAGGGAATGGATGACGTCATACTCAAGGTGCGTAGCCAGAATCATGAAGCCTTCCCACCCGAGACGGCGATGAGTCGACGCAGCTTTCTTGATCCACTGACTTGTTCTCTTTGCCCGCACCCCTCGTCCATTTCCAGCCCTACAAGATCAACGACATCCTCGCAAGACTCGCGAAACTACGAGTCTAACCCGCTTTAGAATCTCACGATGGCGTGGCTCAACAACTCATCGCCGCAGGACGATCTCCGTCCGCGACGCGTCGTCCCTCTTTTCTTCTCTTCGCTCATCTCTACTTTCCCCCTTACGTATTTCACTTCTCGGCTCCGTCAGCTCTGTTTCGCTTCCCAATTCATCTTCATCTCTACCTACCATCATCAGCTCACCTCGTCCTGTACTCTTTCCGTTCTCGTGTCTGCTCGTTCGTTTCGTTTTCCATCTCGTTTGTTTGCTCGCTGTTCTGCTCCTAGACATACCCATCTCGCTTCCTTGCATCTGCTCATACTCTAGAATAATACACTGGTATTGCCGTCTTCACTGTTGGCCGTGTTCTAGCAGCAAGCCCTGCGGGCGAAAGCGGGAGCGACGCGAGTCGAGGCTTTCCGCCCTCGTTCGAGCGTCGACTCAAGGGCGCCTGCCCAAACGTAAAGCTCACGAGCAAGCTCGGCGATGCTTTTCCTCTGGTCTCTTTCTTGCGTCGCCATCATCCACGGGTCGGGACAAAGCTCGACGATGAATCCAATCCACACGCGTCGAACAAGAACGACCCTCTCCGCTGGCCGCTTCACCACTCCCAGCCTTGATGTTTTCAGCTACTCCACCGATCTCCCACCTTGTACCTCTGTAGATGTCCCCCTCCGATAGCACCTCCAACGCCTCCTCCTCCCCCGCTCAAACGACAACCAACTCGATCTTCTCCCTCTCCTCTCCCAGCTTCGCTACTCCAGCTTTGATCGCCTCCTCCTCTTCTCCCTTCCTAACCATCCACATCAGCGACTCCAACCTGTCCATCGACAAGGCTCCGGACTTCGACATCGCAGAAGGGACGAGTTTTGCTCCCCATCGTCTCAGCTCCCACCATCCTCGCGTCAAGCTCGATCCTGAGCGTCCCTTCACCCGCTGCTTCCGAAGGTGGTCGAGAAGGAGGAGGCAGGTACCGAAGAAAGAAGGGTCTGACCTCCTCCTCCTCGTCGTTGTATCGAACCGGGAACCATCCCTGGAAGCTCACTCGTTCGAGCGACATCCAGTTTGAGCAGATCAGCGACGGGTCGGGACCGAAGGTGGACCAGGCAGGAGTGTGGATGCTCTGCTCGTGATTCGAGCTCGAAAGCATCTCGAGATGGATAGGGTTGAACATGGGTAGGATTCGGAAGAACAAGAGGTGGGAGAGGGAATGTGGAGGCCAGGAGATGGTGAGGCGATGAAGAGGGAGGACGACGACGAGCTCGGTTTGGGTTGGGAAGCGAGGGAAAGGGGAGCGAGGGTTGATAGAGGTCTATGTGCTCGTAGAGGAAGATGCCAATCCTGATGTCGAGACTGTGCATGAGGGAGGTTGAGAGGGAGGGGTGGAGGCGAGAGGAGGGGGAGAGGGGGGCCTGAAGGTGAGGGAGGGAGACAGAATCGAGAAAGGTCAGCTTGAGCTTTCAACAGGAAGGGAACAGGAAACGAGCTCGTCTGAACAAGGAAGCGATAGAGGGAAGTCTCCGAAATGATCTCGACGTTTCTCATGAAGAAGGGTCCTGCTTCTCCGAGGGTTGAGAAGGAAACGAGGCAGAGGGAAGTGAGGGAGCGTTGATCCAGGTGGGCCAGCATGTTGAGAACGATCTCGAGAGGGAAGAAGGATCGAAGGGACTTGGCCTGGCGGAAGAGAGAGGCAGGATATGGTCAGCTTGCACTTTTACCTAGGTTGGAGGAGGTCTGACAGCGAGAACGTTGCTCTACGAACGGCCAGGAGAGGGAGGGAAGGAAGGTCGAGCTCACCTGCTGAGCTCGGAAGAGTTCCCCTCCTCCTGGTCCTGTTGTAGGGCGAATGCTGGTGCTGAGATCATGAAGGAGCAGGGAGGAGATTGAGGAGAGGTGAAGATCGTAAGGTTGTTTTGCGAGATGGAGAAGGTTTTCCCCGAGAAAAGTAGGGTCGAAACGATGCTGAGGGTTCGGGAGCCCAAGCCCACCTCCTCCTGTTCCTCAACTTGATCTCAGCCAATAGAGGTCGATTCTCGCCATCTCTCGTTCATGGTCTCAGCCAAGAGACCTTCCTTCCGACCTCTGGATGTCAGAAGAGGATTCCCTCCACCCTCCATCTGGTTGAACCCCCTCCCTCTCATCGTTTCCTTCGCTCATGTCCTCCTCTCCCCGGACACCAAAGTCGAAGAGTCCTTCTCGCTTCACGCCGTTCACGATTTTGCTATTTACGGGTACTCGTTGGAGAGTCTCGGCAAGGTGAGTCAAACCTTCTCCATCGAGGATCTCCAAGTCGCAGGACAAGGGAGGAGGACTGAGCAAAGGAAGGAAGGAACGACCGAGCTCACCTGCATCGATGTCGCGACTTCCCTCCTGGTCTACTCTCAACCATGAGCTTGACTCCTCTCCCGACACTATCAGAGCGTTGACTGACATTCAGCCTTCTTCTCGTATCAGTTCGACCACGTCACCTTCCCTGGTCCCCTCCCACGAAGCTTCATCCCTTCCCTCCTCCTCTCCCTCCCCGTTCGACTTCTCGCCATCCCTCTCGTTCGCTTGGGCTACATCATCGACAAGTTTGATCTCCAGATCCTGAGTCAGTCTTACTCACATCTCTCTCTTCTTCTCCTGCTGATCCCGACCCCTCTCTTTCCTATCAGCTCGCCTCACTCTCGCCTTCATCTCCTCCCTCTCCCTCCTCTTCGTCGCTCGTCAACTCGTCAAGATCTACGGCCGAGCAACAGGAGAGGTCTTCGTCTACTTATGCACGACTCAGTTCCACCTCATGTACTACGCGGGAAGGACGCTTCCTAATTTTCTGGCTCTCCCTTTCGGTGAGTGCTCGTTTCGTTGTGCTTATGGCATCGAGCTCGACGCGTCGCGCTCTCTTGAGGCCCTGGCACTGATCGAAACTCATCTGTAACTTCACCTTGACCAGTCAACATCTCCCTCGGACTCCTCCTTTCCTCCCGTCCTGGACCAGCTCTCGCTCTCCTCACAGCTACTGCAGCCATTGTCCGATCCGAGCTTGCTCTCCTTCTCGCACCCATCGTCCTGCTCCTTCTAGCAACTCGGAGGATCTCAGCCGTGCGAGCAGTCTCATTCGGGGCTCTTGGGGGGTTTGCAGGAATGTGTGAGTGTCTATCCGACTGAGCGCTCAGGGGACTTGACCAGATCTGACCTCGCTTTCGTTCTCGTTCTTCTGTTCGTTTTCATTTGCAGTCTCCTCGTTGGCCGTCGACTCGACCTACTGGTCTCAACCCTACCTCTGGCCAGAGCTTTACACCATCTACTTCAATGTGGTCCTCGGAAAGGCATCGGAATGGGGCGTGAGTTCAACGTTGCTCTCTTCCGTCTCCTCCGTCTCTTCCGTCAACTCGCTGACACCTTATGGTCTCGTCGCGTTGCTCTCCCCTCTCAACATTAGGTCTCACCTTGGTACCACTACCTCAAGTCACTCCCTCTGCTCCTCCTCCTTACTCTTCCTCTCCTCCTCCTCGCTCTCTCCCATCCCATCCTCCGTCAGCGAACCTGGTTCCTCGTCGTCCCTCCGACGGTCATGATCCTTGGGATGAGCTTCCTCGGTCACAAGGAATGGCGATTCGTCTCCTACTCCATCGTCTGGTTCAACGCTGCTGGAGCCGTAGCTGGCGGCTGGATGTGAGTGCAATCTCCATTCGGTTCGTGGGCGAGGAACGAGACTGACGCGTCGCTGATTCGAACGAAACAGATGGTCGACTCGTCGGAAGAGCTTGTCCAGAACCCTCCTCGCCGTCGCTCTCGTCGGAGGGATCTTAGCAAATCTCCTCGTTACTGCTGCCTTGACTGTGGCTAGCGCTGGGAACTACCCTGGAGGAGAGATCATGCGACTTCTGCATTCGATCGAATCCAACTCGACCGTCGCAGGTTCGTCGCTCTCCTCTTTTCCTCCTTCATCCTCGAGTCATCTCGTAACCTCACCTTCGCTGACGTCTAATCCACACTTTTTTCTCCTCATCAGTCCATCTTCACTCCCCTTCCCTCCCTCTCCAAACGGGATCAACGCACTTCCACAACCTCCGTGTCGAACCTCCCTTCTCGTCATCCTCCCTCTTCTTCCCCTCGTCCCTCGTTTACCCATCGCCACCAACTCCCTACTGGATCTACGACAAGACCGAGTTCTCGGACCGACTGGGACCCACTCTAGCGAGGGAGGAAGGCTTCACCCATGCCATCCTGGAAGGAGGGGAGTTCGAGGAGGAAGGGTGGGAAGTCGAGGGATGGGAGGTGTTGGGCTCGAGGAGCGGGTTTGGAGGGGTTGGAGTAAGGAGGTTCGCGAGTGAGCAGACCAAGACGCTGCTCGAGGAAATTAAGAGCGCCTGGAAGGTGCCGTTGTTGGGATGGGAGGTCGTGATGAAGGAGGCAGCGGAAAGGGTCGTTCTCGTTCGACGCGTCGATTGGGATCGATGAACTAGCGACCTTAGGTCTTCTTCTCGGGTTAGTGATGTTCGAGCAAGCAGTCTCGGTGAGGTCTGGACGGTTGAAGCACAGTCATGAACATCTAGAAGAAAGATGAGAGTCGAAGCGAACGCAAACAGCGGGGAAGAACAAAACGAGCGAGAGAGCGATAGAAACTAGAGCGAGGAAGACAGCAAACAGAGCAGAGCGAAGACGAGTGAAAAAGCGAGAACAGTTAAAGGAAGCACAACGAGTGAGAGCGAAGCAAAAGAGGGACGCAAAAGAAGCAAGGAGAGAGAGAAACACGAAAGCAAGACGACGACGACGTGAAAGCAAAAGAGGGAAGGGGACGAGAGTTGTTTTAGGAGGGGAGGGAGGAAGTTATAAGCAGAGGAGGGTAGATGGATTGGGAGGTAGGTGTAGAAAGCAAGTGGAAGAAAGCAAAGAGAGGGAAAGCAAGACGAAAGAGAACCTAGAGTCGAGCGCGAAGGGATCCGCCGGTGGTGGATCGTCGATGTTGAGTGATGAAGGCGGCGGATCGAACGCAAGCGTTTCCGGTGGAGGAGGGGACGTAGCCGAGTCCGCAGGAGTAGACTGAAGAACGAGAAAAGAAAGAATTCGGGGTCAGCTTGAAGGCTTTGAAGCTCGGCGAGGGGAAGAGAAAACGAGGCAAGACGAACCTTTGCACTTTCCAACCTCACATCCGACGGCCTTGGCTCCGGCGATGGCAGTGCAGTCCTGTCCAGCTCCGAGAGACTTGCATCCTCCGCAAGACTCGAGCTCGGTCTTGGGGTTGAGGCTGAAAGGGATGAAGAGAGGGGAATGAGCGCGTCAGCGATGCGAACTTCGACGCGTCTCGAGAAGCGAACGATCAACTCACCACTCGTAATCAGTTCCGTTTCGAGGTCCGGCGTTCTCAATAGGGCAGGCGGTGAGTCCACGAGGGCATCGAGCGGCATCAGGTCCAGATCCGAGAGGGAGGGTAGCGGGGACGACAGATGGAAGAGCTCGCTTTCGTCGAGCGGAGGGAGTAGGACCGTGGCAGCATCGAGTCGAGGAGTCCCAGGTGTGTCCGCTGGTGCTGCAGGTAGGCTTGGGAGTCGAACAGTCGTTGGTGGTCTTAGGAATGCAGCACCTGAGGGAGAAGGAAAGGAAGAGCGAACGAGTCAGTGGCGGCGTTTCGATGAGTTGCGGAGACGCGAGCGAAGAAAGAGACGCAGAATATGGTGTATACACTCACTTCCTTCCAGTATCCCAGAGCCATCCGTTGGTAGGGCAGGAAGTACCAGAGGGAGGCTGGTTGGAGGAGCCGTCGCCTCCGGTGGTGCAGCAGAATCCTCCTCCGTTGGACTTGGTCCACCAAAACTGCTTCGAGGTCGAGCAGTCGGTTCCAGTATCGGACCTGGAAGTAGTGAGCGACGCGAAAAAGGGTGAGAAGGGTCAAATGGGTGAAAGGCAAAAAGGAAGGGAGGAGGGGAAGAAAGGTCGAGGGAAAAGAGTCGACTCACTCGAAGGTGTCGGTAGCGCAAGCGAAGAGGTCGGAAAGCCAGTTGTGACCGCTGACCTTGCAGGTAGGGCTGTTGTTGTTGGCGTCCGAGGAAGTCGAAGGGATGCAGTAGCTGCTCGAGAAGAACGAGGGAAAGAAGACGAGTCAGGATCGATTCGACGCGTCTTGTTGAACGAGAGAAAAGAGGATGAGCAAGACGAACCTTCCTCCCCAACTGATATCAAAGAAAGAAGCCGAGGATACGAAGGTCAGTATGTGGTCTAGACGAGTGGGAAGGGGAGAAGAGCGAGCACTCACGACCATCCAGAAGGGCACGAGTGGTACGAGGGAGGAGTGAGCGTCGACGATCCTCCCTTCACACAGCACGAGGACTTCTTGCCCCACCAGAACTCGCTGGAAAGAGGAAGAAAAAACAGAGATAGATCAGCTCGATCTATGAAGGAGAGTGAAGCGATCGAAGACGAAAGGAGCGGTGTGGGAGGGAGGTGAACGACGACGAGGTCGGACGTACATGTTGTCGTTGCAATCAGAAGACGAGGACTTGGGAACGGCACAGACGGATCCAGAGCAGGTGTAGTCGTTCTGGTTGAAGTTGCTGAATCCTCCGGGGCTGTAGAGTAATGGAGAAAGCAGCGAAAGGAGGGACGGAGTCAGCTTTTTGAGAAGAGTCGCATCGTCCCGCCTCCCTTCTTCTCGATCGAGAATCGAAAGCGAAAGCGAAGAAGAAAAAAAAAACTCACCAAGTCCAGTAGGAGAACAGAGAAGCGAGGTAGCTCGAAGGCACACAAACCGCGAGCTCCGAAGAGTAGTAGAGGAAAGCAGGGCAGGACTTTCCTGCAGGGAGAGGGTCGGCGTCGCTGGGCGAAGCGTAGTCGACACAAGCGCCAGAAGGAGACTTCCATGAGGTGAGGGCGTTGCAGGAGGATCCGAAGGAGATTCCGAAGGTTCGAGCCTCGAGTTCAGCGGCGGTCTCCTGTTGAGCGACGACGGCGGAAGGGAGGACGGCGGCGAGGAGGAGGAGGGAGGAGAGGAATCGAGTCATGATGAGGGAGGTCCGAAAGGTTGAAGGTGAAAGACCAGGCCGAGGGGAGGGGGTTCAGGAGGAAGCGAAGGGGCTGCTGAAAGAGCGTGGTCGTCGTCGAGACGAGAGAAGAGAAGAGGAGAGCGAGGGAAGGAAGGAGGGAGGGAGGGTGCTGGTTGAAGAGAAGGAAGCGAGAATCAGGGAGCAGGCTTTTTCGTTCCTTCCCTTCTCCCAGTCTCGGGACTGGTCAGCAGCGGGAAGGCACCGATCATAGCGGCAGAATGAGGGCTCTCAGCAAAGGGGAGACGGTCGACGTTGGACGGGAGGAAGGGAAGGGAAGGGACGCTGTCTGAGCTTCCCTTTTCGTGGCGTCGCTGATCGACGGTCCTTTTTCTTCTTTGGCACGCGTCTTCCTTCTTTGCTTCCAAAGGAAAGTCATGCAGAAGAGTGATCCATTCGATGATTCATCTATCATCTGGGAGCTGGTGAAATTTTGCCTTTCACTTCGAAAGAGGGAGGGAGAGGCGAGGACGAGAATTGACCGCCCGATCGTTCCTCGTCCCTTCCCGCCCTTTCCAGCTGCTCTCCCGCCCATTCCAGGGGAAGCGAACGTGGCGAGGGTTAGTCCGCTGCTCTTCCGAGACCGATAATGAGGCAGCAAGAGAGATCGAGCTTGCTGCTGAAACGACCGACGAGTCGTCTCGAGGTCGAAGGGCCAGGAGAGCGAGACAGGGCAAAGAAGCCCTCTCAACGTGCCTAGGCTCGAGGGGGTCGGAGGTGTGATCGGAAAGCGAGGAAGCTATCTTATCGCTCGAAGAAAGTTCGAGAGGACCGCGAGGCAGGAGGAGCGAAAGGCGAGGGAAGCGACTCGACTCGACTCACGATCGGTGGCCCGTTCGTCTTCGTTGTCCTCTTCGCACCACCAAGCTCTTCGCAAATCTGCTTTTGAGGACTTGCCCGCACAGCGAACATGGAGGCAAGTTCGTGAAAGAACCATGATACTCAAACTGAAGACGGTCAAAGCGCTAGCGACGCACTCTTCGAACGAGGAACGAGTTCGGGAAGCGAAGGGTGCTGAAGTCAGCAGAGCATCATCGTGGCGGAGAAGAGAGCGATAACTCACAGCACAGTAAGCCAATCCGCAGAAAGCAGTGCAGAAGATCAGGGCCGGGAAGGGATTCCTCGCTTGGACACCTTCTTGAAGATCGCGGGGGCTTGTCCCTCGACGGCGAGAGCGAAGAGGGTCCTGGATCCGATGTAGAGATCGGAGTTGGCGGCAGAGAAGACGAAGAGCTGGAAGAGGGAAAGAACAAAGAGGGAAGAGGGGAAGGATGAGGGGGGGCGAGGGAGAGAGTCAGTTCGAGGCTCGTCGCGTCGTCTCGATCTCGCGGAGTCTTGAACGTACGAGAATGCAGCTGGAGGAGGGAGAAAGTGAAGAAGAAAGAGGGGAAAGAGGGGGGAAAGGGAGGTGAGGAGTCAGTTCGAGGCTCGACGCGTCGTCTCAATCTCTCGAAATCTCTCACGCGTTGAGGATCGAGGGGAGGGTCTTGATCTGGGCGATTTGAATGGCGACGACGAAAGGTGAGGCGGCCGCATTCGCAGGAGCCTTGAGAGCGGTGGTCACTGAGGAAAAGAACGGGAGGGAAGGAAAGGGAGGGTCAGCTTGTCGTTCGTCTTTCGCCGCACTCACGTCTTGCTCGAAAAGACGACCACGTACAGAGTTGGGAGTTCGAGGGGACAGGGAGACCGATAACGAAGATTCCTCCGACGTCTGGGAAGAGAGAAGAAGGAAGCAGACGCGTCAGTTTCGATTTCGAGGGAAGCGAGTCACGACGAGTTCGTTCCGCCGACTCACAGAAGACGAGAATTCGCCAGAAGGTGGATCGAATAGCTCGAGGGACTTGTTTCCTGGGTTTAGCGCACTCTCCGACCGTCACTCTACTCACGCTCGGTTCCGATGTAGGCGAAGAGCGCGTTGGGGAACGCGTACCAAGCTCCGAGGAAGCGACCCATGGTGGTTCCGGGGAAGATGTAGTAGGCGAAAGGGCCAGGGTTCTTCCAGTATCGGAAGCCTAGAGTGAACAGGAAGTCAGCGAGGGCGGTGGATGAGAGGCGAAAGGGTATAGAGGACTTACCGATTCGATCGTGAGTTGGCCCTCCTCTGAGATCAAGCACGATTCCGAGGATGAGGAGCCCGACGAGGACGATGACCTTGATGCTAGACATCCAGAACTGATAGAGAGGGAGGTAGGAGAGAGAGAGGAGGGGCGAGTTGGAGAGAGAGGGAGGACAGAGGGAGGAGTGAGAGGGAAGAGCGGGTCTGCAATCAGCGAACGACGCGGGTTCGAGCGGGAACGAGTCGAATCGAGCGAGAAACGAAGTCAGACTCACCTCGAACTCTCCGAAGACGGCTACACCGAGCAAATTGATGGTATATATGGAGGTAATGACGATCGAGACCCAGATGGAAGGGTTGTACTTCATGTTGTCCCAGTAGTCGATCTGGAAGGAGAAGAAGGAGAGGGGAGGCGACGCGTGAGCTTGACCTCGCCGGGGACACGCTTCGCCTCAGCTTTCGTCGTCTCGCTCCTTGATCGGTCTCCACCTGAATAACGTAGAGGGGCTATTGCTCGGACTCCAGCAATGCTGAGGACAACGGTCCGAAAAAACCCTGTGAGAGATGAGGAAGAGCACGATTTGATCGACGCGTCGAGGGAGGAGATCTACTCGCTTCCACATGCCAGCTCCAGTCGAGTTCTACGATTCTCGATGATGTTCTCCTTTCCGAGATGATCACTGCGAGCCCGAGGAAGAGGGGGAGGAGGGACGAACGATCGCATCGAGATCGAATATCGAAACGTCCATCCTAACGGTCCCGGCAGGCTGCGAGGGGGAGAGAAAGGGGAGAAAGCAATTGAGAAAGAGGACGATGGAGGATGGTCAGACGGAGGTCTCGAGGGAGGAGAAGAAGGGAGAAAGATGGGACGAACGATGGCGACGCTCAACAGTCGACGAGACGAGACTGGACTGTCGTCCATCAACCTGCCAGACCATAAGAGAGAACGAGAAAGTCAGCCGGACGTTTAGACGAGACTCCCCCTCGAATATCCAGAGAGCAAACAATCGAGAAAACCCGTCGACTTTGCACTCACCTATCGTCGCCTTCCCCGCCTCGTGCCAGCTCTCCTTCAACCCAACGAGCCTATCGTGGCTCCTCAACAGGTGCCACAGCGCCGAGGCAGGCACATCGTCCAACGGCTCCTTGGGCACATCCGACGGCGACGTATCTCTCGTCCTAGTCGTTCCCAACACAGGATCCTGAATCGAGGTAGGGAAGTAGGCGTAACAACTCCTCGCCAGTCCCTCCTGCCCATGACTCGCTGCTATCGCCCACACCTCCAAGGGCTTCTCCTTGACATGCTTGAACAGCTCCTCGCACAGCCTCGTAGCTCCAACGTCGACGTCGTACTTGGTGCAGATCTTCCTGATCTCGAGGAGTTGGTCGAAGGGGAGGGACGTGGGAGGGGAGGTGGTCGAGCGATGGACGAAGCGGAGGAAGTCTTCGAAGAGGGAGCCGTCTTCGTCGAGCTTGAGGATCTCTTTGGTGTCCGAGGAGGAGGAGGAGTGAGGGAGGGAGAGGATGTTCTTGAAGACTTGAGAGGAGGCGGCGAGGTAGAGGGTTTCGATGTAGAACTGGCCGTCTGGGGTTTGGAGGATGAGGTCGTGCGAAGGAGAGTTGAAGAACGGAGAGACGTTGAGGGGGAAGCTGGAGGACTGGGAGGAAGACGACGAAGAAGGGATCTTGGAGACGGTGGTGGTGGTGGTCGGAGACATGTGATGAGGGAACGATCCTGCGTCTTTTTATAAAAGGAAGAGCTGGAGGGGGGAGGAGAGAGGATGGTTGGAGGAGCTCGAGCTCAACATCGACCCCGACCACATCTCCCTCCCCTCTCCCATCTTTTTACCCCGTCAAAAAGCTCAAACGATGGCTTCTCGACCTCGGGATCTCACAATTTTACCCTCAGATGTCCTCCGCGAGATCCTAGGCTTCGTCCTAGACGAACCGAACTGGCCCCTCCGAGCTGCTGTTCTCTCGACCAACTCCCTCCTCCACGAGCTCGGTACTCCTCTCCTCTTCAAGCACGTCCGGCTCGCCACTTTCGCGTCTTGGGAGTCTATGTTTATAGTCGGAGGAGTCTTGAGTCCCATCGAGGACGGTGGGATGGGGATGGGGAAGTACGTGAAGGAGCTAGAGCTGGATAGGTTGGACGAGCAAGATGCAGGTGAGCTCGACCCTACTCCCTCATCCTCGTCTCTCTCTGCCCCCTCCTACGCCCCTCAGAGCAAGAACGATCGTCTGCTGCTGAAGCTCTCTTCTAACTCGCGTTCATTCGTTCTCTAGACTGGTACTTCCCCGTCAGCCCCTCCCTCCAACTTCCCTCCGTCCACACCCTCACCCTCTCCCATCACCTCGTCGAAACCTGGACCCTCCATCCCTCCGTTCCTTTCGACACGACCGATGGACACGACCCTACCTCCTCCTTCATGCGCCACATCCCAGCCTCCCTCTTCTCCAGCATCTTCACCCTTCTCCCAGCCGTCCAAACCCTCCGTTATCTCGTCGCGAGCAAGGCTCCGTTCCCCAACCCTCCCAACTCAGGTCGTCACAAACACCACACGCGACAAGCCATCAGCACCCTTCTAGGTCTCACCCAACCATACGAGCATCGGCATAGCGACAAGAGTCCCGCGCCCTCGACACCCTTCCCTTTCCCTCTCCTTCGGACGATCGTCTACGTCGGAGGTCTCGTTCTGGACAACGGTCGAGGAATGGAGAGCATCGCGATCTCGGCAACGGCGTTCGCGATGCTCCCGATGGTAGAGACGCTTGTCATCGTGTTCCACAAGGACGAGGCCAACGCGGTGAAGGCGGACTGGATCTACAAGGCGTTGATCCTCGGGTCGTTGAAGGAGGAGAGGGAGACGCGTTGGAACGGGTTGAAGAGGTTGGAGATCAGGAGGAGAGGGCAGGCTGCGAGGCTGGTGGAAAGTAGGTTGAGGTTGAGTTGGAAGAAGAGTAGGGAGGGCAGAATTGCTGGGACGGACTCGTGCGAGCTGAGGTTGGCGCCGTTGGTGGTGTTTGTCGATGAGGATGGCAAGGAGAGGAGGCTGGTGGAGTAGATACGAAAGGTTTTGTCGCGTAGGCTAGTACGTATGGCTGGTATCTATTTAAACTGCTCGATTCTGCTCTCTGAGAGTAGATAAGGGAGCGGTAAGGTCGAGAGTCGGCTGAAACGCGTCGTGGTTGAGCTTTGCCCGGTCGTTCGTCGTTCACTCCCCTCTCCTCCTTCTCCTCAGCTGTATGCACCTCATCCATCGAAATCATTACCCATCTAGACCCTCAATTCGAGCTCGCAGAGACACTCTCGAACGATTGAAAGAGATCAGAGCGCGTCGATTCTCGCAGCGCTTCTGGTCCGAACTGCTGTTTTCTTCCGACTTCCTCTTCCTTCCTCTCCTCTGCTCTTGATCTCTCCGTTGAACGCTCCTTGGGATGATTCGAGAAGGTAAAATGAGGATGTTGAAGATATGAAAACGCGGCCGAAGATGTGCAGAACGAGCTCGCCTCCCTCGTTTTCCCCAAACCATCAGGATCCGCGCCCCGCCCTTCGCCCTCTCGAGTCGCAGTTTCTCCAGTCGAAGGCTGTCAAAGCCTGGTGTTCTATTGTTAGATGGCTTTCCTGGCCTCCCCTCTGTCGATGACACGGAGAGGAGGAGAGCCATTGATTTTGCAGGGAGGGAAGGAGAATCCACCAACGACCGTCATCAACACCCACTTTTCCCCTTCTTCTTCTCCTCTCCCTCCTCCCCTCCCCTCCCTCTCGGCTCCCTCACTCTCGACACCTCATCCCAAACCTACCTTCGCCTGCCACCTCTGGTCAGCTCATCACTCGCCCGACTATATCGTTCATCAACGAAGCCAGCAACTCTCCTCGTCAACGAAGGATGCGAGCTTCTTCGTCGTATTCGAACCAGTCGAACCGTCCCCTTCTCACCAGCAACGCCAACCCCACCTACCAGAACTCGAACGCTCCCTCGCCACTGGTAGGAAGCTCGTACAACACTCCTTTTGGGGATTCCAATGGGAGCATGATGAGCAGAAGCAGCTCAGAGGCGGGGAGTCGGTACTCAGTCGGAGGTGACTCGAGGAGGGGGAGTTCTGTTATCGCTGGAGAGATGAGCAACTCGGAAAAGGTCAGTTCTCGTTCATACACATCCCCTCTACCACGTCGTCGAAGCTCCGAAGCTCTGGAAGGCAGAGGGAAGGAGGAATCACCACCTCTTCACCTTCCCTCCCTTCCACTGCGCCGCGTCTAAAACACCGCTCTCGTTCTTCCTTTTGTTCTTCGCTGACCCTCTTTCCAACAGTTCTCGCTGCCTTCGAGCTCGATGCAAGACTTAGAGGATGCTGGACCTGAAGCCGACGACTACCTGCATGAACCAGACGCCAAAACCTACTCGAGAGTTCGTCCCTCCCCCAATCCCTTTCTTTTTTGGTCCTCTCCCTCTCGAGATCGACGAGCTCTTCACCCTCACAGCCTAGCTGACCTTCCCCTCCCCCTCTTCGCGTTTTGCAGGGAACGATCTTCACACTTCGAGGGTTGATGAACCTGGGATGTCTGGCGACTCTGATTTCGGCGTTGTTGATGCTCTTGTGAGTTGAGCTCGAGCGTTCTCCCTTCCCTCCCTCCGACCTTCGTCTCGTTTGGAACTCACGCGACGTCATCTTCGCCCTCTGCAGTGCTGGTTACCCTATCATCGTCGCGACGAGACCTAGCACAACTACGACCGCAGGATTCAAGTCAGTCCTATCTCTCGTCTCCCGATCCCTACTCTGTCTCGACTCGACTCGAACTGAACTTTGCTCGTGCTTCGCTCTCCTCTCTGCTTGTCTTCAGCCTCGGAGGAGTCAACTCTTCAGGTCAAGTCCCTGCTACTGTCGGAAGTGAGTAGCAGCTCTGTCTTTTCGAACCCAAACGAGACAAAAAGCTGACGGGTTCGCGTTTTCGTTGACGTCGCAAGATTTTGGATTAATTGACGAGGATACTCCTACCGACGCGTACACCATCACCTCCAATGAAGGAACGACATGGGAGCTTCAGTTCTCAGATGAGGTGAGTATCTCCTGCTCTCGCAGAGGAGGAAAGGAGAGCGAGAGTGCCTGGCGACGAACACACCCAAGCTGACCTCGCTATTCGGTTCATCTCCAGTTCGAGCAAGAAGGACGATCTTTCTACCCTGGAGACGACCCCTACTGGGAGGCTGGAGATTTCCATGCTTGGGCTACGACCGACCTGGAGTGGTGAGTCCTTCTTCTCTTGAGTGGCGAAGGGACAAAGAGAGGTCGAGGGAAGACTGCTTTCGTGTCGTTGAACTCGAGCTCGACGCTTGAATCTGACCGTTGTGACTGCTCGACTCGCTCTTTTCTACTAGGTACTCCCCTCGAGCATTCGCTACCGTTAATGGATCTCTGGAAATCACGCTGTCCGAGGAATCGTACAAGGGTCTCGAGTTCGTTCTCCTCCTCTTCACTCTTTTTCCTCGCGTCGCTTTTCTTCAACTCACCTCTTCCCTCGTCCTCTCGACTTCCCTAGCTACGTCGGAGGATCTCTTACTAGTTGGAACAAGCTCTGCTTCACGTACGTTCTGTCTCTCTCGGTCCGAGAAGGCTTCGTCGCTCAACGCGTTCGATCGCTGACCTCTTTCCTTTCCTTCCCTTCCCTTCGGTAGCGGTGGTCGTTTGGAGGTCAACGTTCAGCTTCCTGGTCGAGCCGACGTTTATGGACTCTGGCCTGCGGTTTGGACGATGTGAGTCGATCTCCCTGCTCTCTTGTGAGACGAGCAGTGCTGACTTTGCGTTCGCGTCTTCTCTACCCTCCTCTTCCTTCTCACGCTTGTCTTTCTCCCCAGGGGAAACCTCGGACGAGTAGGATACGGTGGGACGCTCGATGGAATGTGGCCTTACTCGTGAGTTTGCTCACTCGTTCCGCTGCTCGAACGCTCGACCTCGAGCTGACTTCCTCGCCTTCTCCATCTTTCGGTCCACTCAGCTACGACACCTGCGACGTTGGAACTGTCGTGAGTATCGAGTTCGCTGCCTCCTCGACGTCCCTACTCGCCTGCGCTCTCATCACTGACGCTCAAATACTTTGCGTCTCCAAGTCGAATCAATCTCTCGCTGGAGTTCCCGCCATCGCCTCGACTGGAAACAAGTGGGGAACCGAGCTCTCTTATCTTCCTGGGCAACGACTCTCGAGATGTACTTGCACCGACGATACTACTCACCCTGGTCCCAAGCACGACGACGGAACTTGGGTCGGACGTTCTGCTCCCGAGGTTCGTTTGTCTCTTCGTCGTTTTCGTTTCCCGCTTCGACTCAACTCACTCGTTCCTCTCCTCTCGCAGATCGATCTCTTCGAGGCTCAGGTCGATAACGATCTCTTGGTCGGGCAGGTCTCACAGTCTGGTCAATTCGGACCTTGTGAGTCCATTGATGGCCTCGTCGCGGGCTGGTTTGATCCTTCCCTGAACCGAACTGACGCGTCACCTTTCCCGCTGGCTTCCATCCTCTTCTCCCCCAGTCAACCCAATGTACGAGTTCCTCAACGTCAGCAATGCCGATATTTACGATGCGAGCGTCTCGGCTCTCAACTCTTACAGTGGAGGTGAGTCGTGCTCTGCGTTGTTGACTTCTTCTCGACTCTCCTTGACTTCTCATCGATCTGACTCTCCCTCCCCCCCTCCTCTTCCCTCTAGGTCAATACCAAGTACGTGTCACCTCCACCCCCTTCCTCGAAGCCCCCTCGTCGACTTCGAAGGAAAACGAGACGCGTTGTCCCTGACGCGAGTCGACGTCCTTCGCTGACTCTGTTCTCGCTCGTCTTGCTTTCCAGCAATCCACTTCGGTCTTAACAACAACGAACCAAGAATGCTATCAGTACACCGGTGCCAACAACGTCGCTGGTTGCTTCGCAGTCTACGCGTGAGTCCACTCAAATCCCTCACTCGTCGACCCCCTCCCACTTCGCCTGCTTCCCTCTCCGTTCATTCGCTGCCGTCGGCCGCTTCGCTCTTACTGACCTTCAAGGTTGTTTCGTCTTCTTCTCAGCTACGAGTACGCGCCTGGAGAAGATGGATACATCCAGTGGCACAACGACGGCAAGCCTGCTTGGAAGTAGTGAGTCGCTTCGTCTTCGTGTCGCGCCTCCGAAGAACCAACAGCACACGCTGAACTCGCCCTTCCTTTCGCCTTCACCCAGCTCCGCCGCCGGTATGGGTCCCAACACCGAGGCTGCAGTTGGAATGCGACCTGTTCCTCAGGAGCCGATGTACATGTGAGTGTCGAATCGCGAGCGAGGACGACGCGACAATGGAGCGAGACGGTCGAGAGCTCCCCTTACTCGTTGCTGACCCTCCCTCTCCTTCTTCTTCGTGTTTCAGCCTTTTCAACTTGGCTATCTCGACGGCCTTCGGAGCTATTGACTACGACGGAATGACGGATCTATGGCCTCAGAAGATGTTGATCGATTACGGTGAGCCCGACTTTTTTTTTCTCGAAGAACGAAGAACGAGCACGCCAGTCTGACTCCTGGTCTCTATCTCGACTCTTTAGTTCGACTCTACCAAGACCCCGCCAAGAAGAACATCGGCTGCGATCCTACTGACTTCCCCACCGCAGAGTGTGAGTCGACTCGTGGCTCGTCTCGTCTTTTCCTCGCGTCGAACGTCGAGCTGACCTTTCCCCTCCTTTCTCTTCCTTCCCAGACATCGCTCGATACCCCGATGGATACTCCAACGTCAATCTCACCACTTGGGATCAGGTTCGTCTCTCTCAGAGCTCTTCGTTGCTTTCCCTTCGGCTCGCTGACTTCTCGTTCGTTCTTCGCGTCCCCTTTCAGATGACCGACTCGGCCGCTCTTCCTGGAAACACGTTCGCTGTGAGTCCTCGATCTCTTCTTATCTATCTCTGGTTGGGATTCTTCTTGACGCTGCTCTCTATTTTTCCGACTCTCAGGGAACCTGCTAAGGCCGCGACGCGCTTCGAGCGTTTCCTCTCTCCTCTCTTCTCCCCGCATCCTCACACACACGTCCCTATCTCTCTCTCTCTCCACCATACCCTAGCATCTTATCACCCGCTTCCGACTCTACGCGAGTCCTTTGCTGTAGACCATATCTCTTCTCTCGCAGAATTCTCTTTCGCTCGTGCTCGCGTTTTATCCCCCTCCTGCCCTAAACAACACGGACACTCGCTCGCAACTCGTTTTTCTCCTGCTCTGATTTCCTCTCTGCGCCTTGGCTCTACGTCTTTCTCGCTGTATTGATCAGTTATACTCGAAGAAGAAGGACGACGACGCGCTCGAGCGAGCTGGTTCTCGTTTCTCGTTCTTCGTCTTTTCCCTCCGAAGAAACAAACAACCCTTCACGTAACCGCGCTTGTCAGCCAATTCGGTCAAACACAAGGGCGGCCGTACAGACGGAGGCAAATAAAAACTGGGGTTGGCACGCCTCGGCTCTCTCGCTCGAAGCGAAGGGAGGAGTCGACGCTTTTGCAGATCTCACCAAACGTCGACCCTCTCCTCCCTCCCTCCCCCTTCCCTTTTCCCCTTCTCCTTACCACGCATGCACACTCCTCAGATCAACATCGCCCTCGTCGGATTGGGAGGAGTTGGAACTTCTACCTTACAAATCTTGCAGTCCCAAACGCTCGCTTCCAAATTCCACCTCATCGCCCTCGCCAACTCTTCCTCGACCTTGCTTCTCCCCACCCACGGAATCCCTACCCTACCCACCTCGGCCAACCCTTCTCGATGGCTCAACGAACACGCTCAAGCTCAACCCCTAGACCTCCCAGCTTTCCTCACCAAGCTTTCGTTGATCAAGGGAGAGACGATCCTCGTCGATAACACCTCGGACGAAAAAGTCGCTGCTCTCTACCCTACGATGCTCAGGCTGGGTCTGCACGTCGTCACTCCCAACAAGAAGGCATGGAGTGGGGATCTCTCGCTTTGGCAGGATATCAAGAAGGCTATCGAGGAGAAGGGGAGCTTGTGTTACGGAGAGAGCACCGTAGGAGCTGGTCTGCCCATCCTCACGACGTTGAAGGATCTCGTAGAGACGGGGGATGAGATAGTAAAGATTGAGGGTGTCTTGTCGGGTACTCGTGAGTCTTCGCAACTCTTCTTCTTCTTGTTCTTTTCTCGCTGCTCCACGATGGAAGGGGAAGGTTTGGGTCTCAAACGAGAAGGAGCGAGGGAGAAGGCAATTCAAAGTCGGCCGCCCTTCCTTCCCCTCCCTGTTCGGCTGTCTCGAGCTCGACTTCCTACGACTTCCAGTCCAAGGAGTATATACTTATGGCGCTATTCTGCCTTAGTAGAGAGCCAGAGGGACGAGCTTCTATAGATGAGCAGGCCTTGGCGGTGACAGGCAGAAGTGGTTCCCCTCCGTGTTCTCCGAATCAGCTCGAGCTGACCTCCTTCCTTCCTTCTCTTCCCTCCTCCCTCCCAGTCTCCTACATCTTTAACAACTACTCCCCTTCCACCCCCGTCTCCTCCAAACCCACCTTCTCCTCCATCATCCACACCGCCAAATCCCTCGGATACACGGAACCCGACCCAAGAGACGATCTCTCGGGAGTCGACGTCGCGAGGAAGCTCACCATCCTCTCGCGACAGATCCCTTCCCTCGCTACTGCTTTGCCTAAAGGGTAAGTCCCAACCTCGGTTCTCTACTATGCTCTCCCTTGTGACATTTAAGCTAACTCTCTACCCCGTTTCCCTCCCTCCCAGATTCGCTTCCGTCTCCATCTCCTCCCTCGTCCCCAAAGTCCTCGAGGACGCCGAAACCGCTCAGGACTACCTCTCCCGTCTCGCAGAGGGAGATGACCACTTCGCCGCTCTTCGGGAACAGGCCGAGTCGAATGGGAAGGTCCTGAGATACGTGGGAGTGATCGACGTTCTCAAGGGAGAGATCAAGGCTGCTCTTGAACTGTGAGTCGACATCGAGTCAAGCTCTCTGCTTCTTCGCTCGAGCTCGCTCGCTGACCTCCTCGTCCGCACTTCCCTCCCTCTCAGCTACCCCTCCACCCACCCCTTCGCCACCTCCCTCTCCGGATCCGACAACATCATCTCCTTCACCACCAAGCGATACCCTTCCCCTCGTCCCTTGCTCGTTCAGGGAGCTGGTGCCGGAGGAGAGGTCACGGCCATGGGAGTGGTGGCGGATTGCTTGAGGGTTTGGGAGAGGAGGAGCCGATAAACCTTCTTTGCTTGTCGCTGGGTGATGGAGATCTTGTGCGGAGGAGGAAGGGAGGGGAGGGTCCGGGCGGATGTCGTTTTCGTTTTGTGTTTCGTCTCAGGGCTTTCTTTTGGGGTATTATTAGCTTGGTAGGTACAGTAGGTCCCTCTATTAGATAATTGCTTCTTCTCTCTTTTCACCCGTTTCTGCAATAGACTAGTTTGCTTTCGTTCCGAGTTTGGGGCGAACGAAAGGTCGTCGCGTCGCGCAAATCGAAAGAGGGAAGACCGAAAAGCGGGCACATTCTCTCGAGCGAGCATGATTCCGAGTCGAGTCGAGATATGTCTACGTCGGAGTCACCAGTGTTCTGCTTCTGAAAGAAAACAACTTGCAAGAGGATCGAGGGGAGGAGAGCTCGACGACGCGCGCGTTGAGGTCTTTCTTTCTCTTCTCCTTGCCGTCATCTTTCCTTCCGTCTGGTCTTCGATATGATCTCAGTCTAAGCAGAAGCTATTGTGGATCGAGGTTGAAAGTTTGGCTGCCAAAAATGCCTGCGAGGTTCGTAACCTAGCAACGGGGACCAGCCCCCGAATCGAACGACTCCGCCCCGTCCAGTTCTGCCTCTTTGGCTCTTAACGTCCAGCTTCGTCCATCACGAGCTTCCAGAGCTCCTTCCAGCAGCAGCGCAGATGATCCAGGCCTCACCAAGATCTCGAGGAGCTCAGATAGCAGAAGATCTCGTTCCAGATGACGAGGGAGAGCGTTAAAAACTGGTGAGCTTGACCTTTCCTTCCTGCGTCCATCTCCCATCGCGTCTCGTCTTCTCTTCCCTTTCCCGTCTCCCGTCTGCTTCCATCCATGTCTCGCTTCGCAAGCTCATACATCATCGTTGTCTGCTTTCCAGATCCTCCAGATTCTCATCGCTTTTCGCGTTGGTCTCCGGGGCGTTTCACTCCAACGAAGCTCGACCTTCTCTCTCGTCCTTCGACCTCGCATCGACCTCGCTTCGACTCGACTCTCGACTTTGCCGGCTATGCTTCTCTCGCAGCTTCCATATTTGATCCCTCAGCGTGGATTTTTTCGATCTAGGCGACTGTTTGACCTCTTCTCGTAGGCAGCGAATCGAAGACGACAAACACCCAACGTTCAAGAGCCTCTTTCCCTTTCGCCTCACGACCTCCAACCACCATCCCACCGGAACCGACATCATGTATCTCAACTTCGACAGCTATCTCTCCCCCTTGTCGATGGATCCCCGAGGAGCGTACTTCGACGTCGGCGAAGACGGAGGAACAGAAGGAGGGGGGAGGAAGCGGTCTCCGTCGACGAGGGAGGAGGAGGAGGACGAGGAAGCTCGAGCGTTTGGTTCTCTCCCTGAGAAGAGGATCAAGGTGGATGTCGTTCCGGATGGTGAGTCCCTCTTCTGTACACTTCATCCACTTTCGAAGGCAAGGGAGGAGGGAAGAGGAAGGGAGCAGAGCAGCATCTCCTTCTCCCTCCTCCTCCTCCGCGTTCTTCCAGGCCTCGGCTTCCCCCGCTGACCTGTTTCTTCCTCCTTCATATCTGCGTCGCTCTTTGGTCCTCTTCTCCTTCAGATCATTCTTGGTCCTCAAGATACCCTTCGACTTCACACTCCATCCCTTCCAACTCCTACGACGCTTCCTCTTCGAGTCGTTCGTCGCGCTTGTTATCGACCTCCTCTTTCTCCACCGTCGGATCTCCTCAGCAGGACCGATATCGCCCCTCCCAGTATCTCGCCACCTCTCAACTCCCCTCTCCCCTCCTCTCAGATCCGCCTCTCACCTGCTCCTTCACTCAGCCAAACACGTACTCGACCTCGGAAGACAACAGCTTCGGTCTCTCGTTCTCGACCCAGGTGGATCCGTTTGGTCTGGGAGGAAGCGGAGCAGATTGGTGGGAGCTCGACGAAGACGAGGCGGAAGGGACTCCGGTGGTAAAGTCGACGATGCTGGTTGGGTTGGTAGTGGATAGGAAGGCAGATGTTGCAGGCTCCTCCCTTGGATGGAACGAAGGACTAGGCTGGTCCGAGCTCACCTCCTCCCCCGTTTCACAACAACCCTTCCTCGACTACTCCTACCCCTCCAGTCCCTCGGATCAACTCGCTACCTCTCCAAACCAAACCCAAGCCCAAGTCCACCCCTACCACCCCTCCCCTCCTACCTCCCATCATCAACACCTCGCCCAAACCTCGCCCACCTCTCAATTCCTCACTCCTCCCTACTCTCCTCCTCATCCATGCCCCGTTCCCTCCCACCAAACACGTCGTCCTCGCAACTTCTACCAAGAGCGAGTCGCTGCTCTCAACGCTCGAGGCGCTCGTCCAAGCTTCATCGCTCTCCCCGCCGGATCAAGCTCGAGCTACTCATCTGGGAGCAACTCGGGCGAGGACTTCGCTTCTGCCCTCGGGAGGATCAGGAGGGAGAAAGGACCCTTCAAACTCGTCTTCCCGACCATGAGGAGGACCCCTTCCCCTCCTGCGCTGGCGTAACTGAGGAGGGAAAGGGAGGGAGGGGAGGGGAGGAGACGCGTCGCTCGCTCGCTCGCTGGTTGTTTGGTCTCAGGGTTCTTCTCGCTCTTTGTGAGTTCTCGTCTTCCTCTTTTCCTTTCACCTCTTCTCGAAGAATCTGACTGACTCTTTATCTCGCTCGTCCCCCTTCCAGAACGATTCCTCCTCGCTCATGACTTCTCCGGTTCTCCTCCACCTCGCTCCTCGTCCTCGACGCGTCGCGTCGGTTCGTCTCTCTCTCTCCTTCTCTCGGTTTGGGCTTTCTGTTCTCACGGCAGTTCGTAGATACATCCAACGAGCTAGACTCCCCTTCGTTCTTCTTCTTCTGTTTCTTCTCCTTTTCGCTCTCGCTCTCGCTCGCCTGCTCATCCTTCTCCCGTTCATCTCCTCGTCCCTTTCGTGTTCCACCTCCCCTTCCCATCTCACGTCTCCCTCCATCTTGTTTTTACCCTTTCTTTTGCTTCTTCATCTCATCAAACGACCTACCCCCATGTTCTCTCCTCTTGTTACCCTTCTTGTGCTCTTCTTCGTTCGTTGACCCTCGCCCGCTCCTCACGCACGCTCTCACGTCTTTTCTTTTCTTTTCTTGCTTTGTTTGGTTGTCTCTCTTCTTTGACGAACATCCGCATCTCACTCACCTCCGTCCCCCGTCTTCTCAGCCTGTTTCAGTCGGCGAGGTCGAAAACAGACGCGCTTTTCGCGGGCGAGGGACGACGCGCGCATCGAATGCTGTCTCCTTCGAGACGACTCAGACGAAGTCAGAGAGGGCCTTTTCTTTTTTGTAGCAGATGATGACGAAACTATGAGCTTTGCGAATGGAAGACTGCTTGTTTGTCGAGGCGACGAGGGAGGGGGGACAGAAGGGCGAACGAAAAGATTGGGACGAGGTCGTCTTAACAGCCTCGTTTTCAGAGCACTTTGGTTTCCCTTCACGCGTGAGCGAGAAAGAGAAAACCTTCTCTCGTCTCAACTTGAGATGGACGATCTGCGAGGAAGATCTTCACTTTTGTTGACCTCCTGTCGCGACGACTCCGCGTCCCCTTTCCTGCTTCGCGTCAGAGAGGTCGAGCTTCGTTCGTTTCCTTTCTCCTTCTGCCTTCGCCTCTCACCCATCCATCCAGCACACCTCGTACAAACTTCCCCCATCTCTTCTCTTCCCCTCCCTCTACGGTCTTTCGAGTCGTTTGAGACGTTCCTGTAGCTAGAAGGGCGTGGATGTCGTCCAGTCGAGAAGGTCGAGCTCCTCCTCCTCCCTCCTCCTTCGCCAGGACTCCTTCCTCGAATCGATCCTCCGTCTCTCCAGACAACAGGAGACAGTCAGCCATCTTCGTCGGCAAGATCCCTCTCAGCATCACTCCCGCCAGCACCAAGGACTCGTCCCCTCTTCACGCATCTACGGCTTCCACTTCGTCGTCGTCGTCGTCTTCGTCGAATCGTTCGAGCTCCTCTCTTCAACATCAACACCAACAGGGACAGGATCCATCCAACAACGACGACATCACTTCCTCCTCCTCTTCTACCTTCAAACGACCTTCCAAATCTACTCGTCGACCCTCCCTTCAGAACGGACTTCCTTCGCCTCCGTTCACCTCCTCAGAAGGATCAGGAGGTTCGATACGACTTCCAAACCAAACTCAACCTCCTCAACCTCCTCCTTCCTCCTTCCAGCACTCCTTACACAGAGACAACAGCACTTCAAGCGGTCAATCAGAAGAGGACATAGACAACTCCTTGGTCATGGATGGATACGACAGCCAACAGCACGAGCAGGCAAGAGCAACGACGACGAGCAGGAGGTCCTCTTTGACGAGTTCGAGGAGGGAGCAACGAGGAGATCAAGAGAGGGATCAGAGGATCAAGGATCTCAAGGAGAGGAACGTAAAGGTGAGTGAATCTGTTCTTATAGAAGGAGATTTTCGCTCTCTAGTTTGAGGAGGAGTCTGCCGTAGAGGAAGGAGCAACCGAGCTCACTTTCCTCCCTTCCCCTCTCCCCTCTCTCCTCAGATCATCGACCACCTCGCAACCCTCTCCTCCTCACCTTCCAACGCTCGCTACTCCTCAGACTCCCCAGCAACTCCCTCTCCAACCAGATCCTCTTATCGAACAGCACCCCCTTCCTCTTCGTCCAACTCGACCTCTTCCTCTACCAAATCCACTCGACGCTCCTCCCTTCCAGCCCCTCCTCCAACAACAACCTCCTCCAACGGTCGGCTCATTAAACCTCCTCTACGCGACGACGCAGGCTGGGAAGCATCAGCAGGAGAGGAAACCGAGAGAGCTTACTCCTCGGGAGGAGGATCTCCATCAGGCAGCGGAGGAGGAGGATGGGGAGAACGAGATCTTCAACAGCAACGTCGACCCAACCTCCCCCGATCAGGCTTTTCAGGTTCGAGCGCCGAAGGAGGACCAGAGACCTACAGGCGTCCTCCCTCTGTAGCCTCTCCATCTCACGAGAGGACCTCCTCGCTAGGATCGGATGGAGCCCTCAGTCGTCGAAGCAGTCGAAGCGGAGGAAGTCGAGGACCAGGAGGAGGACCGTCAGCTTCCCTTCACACTCAATCTCAATCCATGTCCTCCCTCGACCATCCCACTCCACCTCCCAGCAGCATCACCACCACCAACCAGAGCCCACGAGTAGCTCGAGATGCTCCCTCCTCCCTTCGAACCACTGCTCTCCATCGCTCCCAGTCGACTTCGACCACTGGATCAGGTTCCTCCTCAGGTCGACCCGCTCTTCAACCTCGTCAAGGCTCAGACGGCTCCTCTGACTCTCGCGTCGTCCCTTCTCCCTCCGGCAATCGATCCAGAGCAGGCTCAGGCGGATCTCCCTCGTCAGGATCCCTCCACCAAACCCTTCGGATCTCTCCCTCGGTCAGGTCCACTCGAGGTTCGCTCGCTGGCCTCGCCAACAGTCGAGAGACCTCTCCTTCTCCTCGATCTCAACAACCACCCTTCTCAGCAGCGAGATCGACCTTCGCATCTCGTCAAGCCGTCAGATCCAACTCGCAGGCTTCCTCCCTCGCAAGTCCGTTCTCGTCGCCGGACAAGGAGATTAACGGACGCGGTTCGACGACGGAGACGGTTGGGAGGAGGAGAGCGAATGGAGGAGAGACTTCGACGGCTGGAGGAGAGCAGAGGTCAGACGAGAGAGCTACGAGGGAGAGGCAGACTAGTGGAGGAGCGAAGAGGAGGGCGCCGTTGCCGATGGAGTTCAGAAACGACGGAGTGAGTGTCGCGTCTTCTTCGTTCGTTCCTTCTTCTTTCCTTCGCTGACTCTTCGACCTCTGGCCCCCTCTCTCTCTCTCTTCAGTCACCACCCGAACCCGCTCCTCCCGCTCCTCCACCCCCTCGAAACCCTCGCATCACCACCACCGCTCCCACCCTCTCCAAAAGATCCGTCGACCTCGACCGATCCTCTCCCAACCGCGCCTCTCCAGAGTTCTACACCGCTTCCGGATCCAGCACTCTCACTCACAACACCAGTCCTCGGATCTCTCGAGTCCTCCCTCCCAGTCGCTCAAGGACCATCCGAGGAAACGGCTACGACGAGCAGGATCGACCGAGATATCTCAGGCGAGGGGGGAGTGCCGAGAGTGCGTTGGCGGAGAAGGATGGGAAGCGAGGAGGCGAGGAGAACAACGGGAGGGATCTGTTCTCGAGGGACGAGAAGTCGGCGGGGGCGGTGGGTGGTGGTAGTGGAGGGACGAGGGAGATCCTGGCGAGGATAGAGAGGGAGACGGCGGAGAGGGAGGAGAAGAAGAGGGAGTTGTTGGAGAGTCAGGCGTTGAGGAGGGCGGAGAGCGTGATGGCTTCGTCGAAGCAGCAGGAGAGGACGTATCAGCAGCATCAGCAGCACGATCGACCGGAGAGCTCGATGTCGAGGACGGAGGACTTCAACAGGAGATTCCCTCCGAGAACGCCAACGGCTTCGACGACGAGGAACTCGGTTCGACATACACCTCAGACGATGGCTCCTCTTCGACCTTCCACGGCCATGTCCTCCTTCATGGACGATGCACCTCGAACGGCTCCTCCCATCGGTCAACATCACCTGAGGTCCCATCGGTCGATCTACAACATCCAAGCAGCAGCAGCGAGGGAAGACGCGTCTCCCTCTCCGTCCCAACTCCTTGGGTCGAGGAACGCCATCAACAACGATCTCAGTCGAGCAGCAGCAGGAACTCCCACCAGGCAATCCACCTTTGATCGAAACCAGTCCCTTCGTCGAGCAGCAACTCCTTCCTCCGCCTCCCCTTACCACCCTCGAGCCATGACCTCCATCGACTTCCCAACCTCCACCTCCTCCCACTCCAACTTCTCCGCCTCGACAAGCTCAGGTCCACTCGAGAACATGGTGAAAGCCTTCGCCCACCTCGAGGCCTACTACTCTCCCCTCTCCCTCCACTCCTCGGACGCTATCATACGATCAGCCAACGCTCTCATGTCGTCGGCGGAAAGCACCAACACGTCCATCGCTCAAGTCCTCGCGTTCACGCGTCAGCAACTCGTCGACGCCGAGGTTAACGACATGCCTCTCGATTTCATCGATGGTCTGAATCAGGTCTCGTTCGATCTGAAGGAGGCGAAGAAGACGAGCGATGAGGAGATCAGGCAGTTGGTCGATTTGATGGCGGCGTTGCCGAGGTTGGGGAGGGAGCTGGGAGCTGCTGGAGGAGGAGGAGGAGGGTCGTCGGATGGAGGAAGGGACGACAGGATGTTCGCTGGGGTGAGGTCGAGGCATAGTAGTTTGGAGAAGGGTGGATCGCCGTCGTTGGTGGGCAGGAACGAGTCGAGGAGGAGCATGGACTTCCATTCGAGGGAGGCTTCGGAACCAGGTTCGTCCTTACTTTCCTTCTCTCTCTCCCTCGACCCAACCTGACCCTCCTTTCCCTTTTCTCGTTCGTTTGCTCCAGCTCCCTCTCGCTTCGCCGACTCCCACTACACTCGACCCTCCACCTCCCAACAAACCTACTCCTCCATCACCACCTCCCCGTCCTCTCGCTTCCAACGCGACACCCTCCAACCTCGACCTCGACTCCCCTCCATCCCCTCCGTTCGTCAATTCGTCAACGACGCTCGAGCAGCAGCAGACTCCTCTTCGACTTCGACGGTCTCAGCAGCTCCCTTCCCTCGCACAGGCGACTCCTCCACCTCCCTCAACTCCCAAACCCTCTCCCCTCCAAGGAAACGAACCTCCGTCCTCACTCACGTCTTCGATCGGTTCTCCAGCAAACAAGAGGACCCCGCGTCGTCGACGGACAAACTCCCTTCGCCAGATCGAACCTGGAGACAAGCCAAACTCTCCTCGACCTCAACCGTTCGAGCCACCTCCCTCTTCCCCTCCGGACCAAAAGTCTCCGAACCCACCACTGCCATCAGCACCGTAACCGCTACTCACGGCTCTCCCTCTCGGACCACCTCCGGTCTCCCTCTCGACCCCGAATCCTACGACGAGAACGACGACTCTCCTCGACCCAAGATCTCAGCGACCGCGAGCTTCCTCAATCGAGCACGAACGATGAGCATGCACCCCGGATCTGGGGAGTCGAGTCCAAGGAGAGGGAGTGGGGATCCTAGGAGGACGAGCTTCGCTGAGGACGAGGATACTCACGCGTCGGGGTCGGGGTCGGAGGAGAGTGCTGAGAGGAGAAGGAGGATGAGCCTGCCGCCAGCTGGAAGCATGACTTCTACCAGTCCCTCGAGCGTGCTGAGGAGGCTGCCAGGTATCTTTGGGGGAGGTTCGCCGAAGAAGAAGGACACGACGGGGTTGCCGTAGACGGTTGTTGGACTGGTTCTCGTTTCTTCGTTCGCGTTCTCGGTTTTTCGTCCCCGTTTTTCGTTCTTTGCTTAGTCTGGCTCTCTCTCTCGGCTCATCGTTGACTTTTTAGCCATCGCCTACTCCTTCTCTCCTGCACACCACTCTTATCCCCGTTCCGTTTTCGCTTCGTCGTTCTCGCTCCATCTCTTTCCCTCCTCGTTCGTCGCGTCCTAACCACAAAGCAGCTTTCTTGTTCGAAACAGGTTTTTCTTCTGCATCCACACCCGCTATAGCTTTCGTTTCTCTTTCTCTGTATTGCTACGTATACGATCTTCTCTTCTTTTCGCTCCCTCCTTCGTTCGGTGGAGAAAGAAGCGAGACGCGTCGGCGCATGACCAGTCACGGATCTGGTTCTCCTCTCGGTTGATATCGACGTAGTCAATCTATCCCCCGAAACACGGATGCTTCTCTTCTTTCGTTCTTCGTTGATGGATACGATTGGGAGGAGGGCGAAAGACGGCGCGTCCAATCCATGATGGATTCTTCTTCTCGCTCGTGGATCCTCCAAATCATCGTTTATCGACGTACGTAGGCAATCTAGCCCCCGAAACACGAAATCCACTCGGACGAGAAAGGAGGTGTCTTATCCATCGTCAACCAGCCCAGGGTGCGGGGAGAGAAGGGGGGACCGATCGACTCGACGCGACCTCGTTCATCGTTTTCGACTCGCAGCCTGCCCACCAGCCAGCTGGTCGTTCAGCAGGTTAATTTCCCAGGCCGAGCCTTTGACGAGGTAGAATACACCCGTCTCGGGAAGAGAAGTTGAACGGAAGCGAAGAAGGACGAGAGAGAGAGAGAGAGAAAGAGCGGGAAGCGAACGAAGGAAGGTCGAAATGGATCCGTCTCTTCTTCGTCTTCCTCCGGTACTGCTGTTTCGCTCACACTTGATACTTCCTTCATCCCCGCTCGATCCGTTCCCGCCCCTCCCCATCTCGTCGACCAAGTAGGTGGAATCCCTAGAGACCTGATGGGAACCGAAAAGAGAAGGGTGAAAGAAAAGGAACCGGCGAGTGAGACTGATTCGGTTTCAGCGAGTGTCTTCAGTTCCAGACAGAACCACGAGAACGAGGAAGGGGAAAAGGGCATCATCATCATGCCGAGATTGCCGTGTATACCGCGGGGTGAAAACATCAGAAGACAGCTTCCCTTGGGTCCATCTTCCAGAGACACGAAGGGCGAAACATTCTCGACGTCCTTCTTCGGCTCGCGTGGACCTCGCTTTTCTCCGTGCTTTGTCTCTGAACGAAAGCTTGCTGACGTCGCTCTCTCTCCTCTTCTTGAAGGCCCTCGTCGGGGCTCTTTCGTTCCTGCTGCTTCGCACTGTAGGTCGAAAGCCATCGGATTCGAGCTGAAGGAAAGAGAAAGAGGAGGGGGCTCGATGTGATTTCTTCGCTTCCGCTCTGCCCACTCCAACTTCTCCAAGCGGATAACAATTCCTCTCGATCGTTTGATGAATTAGCTTCCTCAGCAGTTCCCAGAGATCGACAAACTCCCCGAGACCCTGTTTGGGGAAGACGAGCGAGGCACGTTGACGTTGAAGCGCGAAATCGATCTCGTCGGGCTCTCTTTTCTCTTCTCTTTTCTTTCGCTTCGTAACCACCACCCTGAACCCCCTTCTCTTCTACCATCTTCTTCTATCTTACCTCCTTCACGCACTTCTTCACTTACCTCATCGCTCATGACGACCTGGCACACTCAAGATCCTCGAGCTTTCACCTCGACGCACCTCGACCCTCGATTCTACGCTCCTCGTTCCCTCCCTCCCACCTCACCGGCTAAATCGGTATGTGGGTCCTCGTCTTCGCGCTCTTCTGGAGGAAGGCAGAGAGCAAAAGTCTCATGCTCTTACTGCAGGCTGGTAAGTTTTCGCCCCCTTCGAGCTCAACCTCTGGCTCGACCGTCCGCTCTCGCCCGAGCCCGCGAACCTGACTCTCTCTCTCTCTCTTCTCGTTCTCAGAGGAAGATTCGGTGCGACGGAGGAGTTGTCTGCTCGAGTTGCACTAGAACTAAGAGGTCGTGCGAATACAAGGAGGTCTCTGATGAGGACAATCGAGGTGAGTCTCGCTCTCGCGGTTTCGATATTTGAGCCCGCCGGCCTGACCCGTTTTCCCTCTTTGCCTTTGCTTATCAGCCGCCCGAGAACGCAAAGCCTTCCTCAAGGCTCAAAAGGTGGCCACTGGATTTGCTGGTCGATCACCTCGAGGAGGAATGAACGAAAGCAGTTCGTGTCCGGATCTTCTGCTTGAAGGATGGCAGCCGAAGAGGGAGGCGTCCTCGTCGTCGGTGAGCTTCCTTTCCTCCTTTCTTCTGTCACCCTATCTCTCAATCAGTCTTGATCTGACCAACTCTCTCTTCTTTGTAGCCTCTTCAACCTATCTACGAACCATCCTCCTCTCGCCCATTCCCCTCCGTCCTCCTCTCTTCCCCGCTCGCTTTCGACACTCTCCTCCTCGCGTCGCCGGAATTCACCCCTCCCTACGACGGCCAGCAACCTCCCTCCTCCTCATACACCTCATACTTCCCCTCCTCTACCTCAACGCCCAACCTGTCCTCCTCCAGCTTCTCAACCCCTCCCCCCTCTCCACTTCACCCAACCTTCGCTCGATTCGACGACGTGCCAGAATCGTCCTGGATCATTCCTCCCAACCCAGCCTTCCGAACTCCCACCAACTACCCTCACACATCCTTGGATCTATCGACCTCACCCCTAGGTCCTGGGTCCAACATCCCTCTCCCCAAGGCTGGACTCGAAGGCGCATTCGACTTCGAGGAACTCGAGCTGGCAGACGCGTCGACTTCGACAATCACTCCTCTCGCTGAGTCCTCCTTCATCCCTCAAATCGACTTCGGAGCCTCTACTCCCCTTATGGGAGATCTTTGGGTCTTCGATCCTTCGTGGGAGGCTGAGGGAGAGCAGGCTCTACAGGGATGGGTCGTTTAGTTCAAGTCGTTGTTCTTGTTTTGGTTTCGTTGCCTCGCTTGCTTTGCTTTGCTTTCTCGTCCCTTTTTTGTCGGACCTCCTCGGTTTGTCTGATGCTTATCTACCCTTTTTGCTTTCTTGTTTACCAACTGTTGTCTCTCTAGCAGCTTCTCCCTTCGTTGTATCTCGCTTCTCGCCTCTGGATCGGCCTCCCTCCCTCTCGCCCTGATTCACGGTCCTGCCCTCTGTCAGTCCTGGATCGAATGTTGCTCGTTTGCTTCCTCGAGATACTCAGACCTCATTCGAGTCTATTCGACCCAACCCGCCTGTCACACCTGCTCGAGATACTAGCAGAAGACCAGCTCCTCTCGACTCTCATGCCGCGCCCTCGACGGCGACGACGCGTCTTTCGACGACGACGCTCGCTCACCACCCTCACCTGAGGCTTCGGCCCTGCGTCTTTTATTGGGATCTTGATCTTCATCGCCATCGAAACGCAATTAGGCACGCGCATCTCTCCCTTCTCAGCTTTCTCGACTAGTGGCGAACCCTGGCCTTTCACCTTCCTGCCTTTCTCTTTCCAACAACTTTGTTCACTCCTGCTCTCCATCCAATACCCATCTCCCTCTACCCGTATCTTCGCCAACAACCACACCCTCCTTGAAGCATAGCTATCTCGCGCCACTTTCCCTTCTCCTCGCCTCGCCTCACCTCCCCTCGACTTTCGTTCCTCTCGCTTTGCCTCCCTTCCTTCCTCTCCCCTCCCCTCCCCTTCCACCCATGCCACCCTCTTCCACCCAACCCCTCATCGGCACCTCCATCGACAACGGTCGCTTCGAGCTGCTCCAGCTTGTCGGAAAAGGAGGATTCGGCGAGATCGTCCTCGCTCGCGACGTGCAGGAGGATCAGCTCGTTGGTGAGTCCTTCTCGTACCTGATCTTCTCTTCCCTCTTTTCCCAGCGTCCAACCCATCCTGATCCTCCTCCTTGTCCTTTCCGTTCCTTTGAATCCTCTCACCTCTCCTCCTCTACAGCCATCAAATGCCTCTCGACCAAAGGACTCAGCGCCTCCGAACGAGCCTTCCACGAATCCGAACAGTACCTTCATCAACGAGTCTCCGCCCATCCCAACATTATCATCCTCCACCGCATCGTCAAGTCCCACCCAGGATGGACGTTCCTCGTTCTCGACTGGATCGAAGGAGGAGATCTGTTCGAACACATCACGCGAGGTCGATTCCTTTCCTCTCCCAACCTCATCTCGTCCGTCTTCCTTCAAATCCTGGATGCGGTGGAATACTGTCACAACTACGGAGTGGCCCATCGAGACATCAAGCCCGAGAACGTTCTTTGTGGAGAGGGTGGGCAGGTTTATCTGGCCGACTTTGGGTTGGCGACGGGGAGGGAGAGGACGAGGGAGTTTGGGACGGGGTCGAGTTGCTTCATGTGAGTCGTCTCTTCCTTGCTCCGAGCTTCATATCCATATAGTCTCATCGTATGCTGACTCTGCCCTTGTGATCTCCTTCTCGCAGGTCTCCTGGTTCGTCTTGTCTCGCAACAGTTCGACGCGACGACGTTCTTCTTTCGCGTCCTCGTGTTCGCTCCCCCTAACGCCCATTCCCGTCCGTTCATCGCACCAACAGAATGCCGAGATGGACTCTTCCGGAACCCAAAGACGTCGTACTCCTCAGTCACCAACGACGTTTGGTCGCTTGGAATTCTGCTGCTCACTCTGATCGTCAAGATTTGCCCGTTCGTTTTCCCCTCCCTTTCTCTTGTCTTCGATCCTCTTCGCCTCCCCCGGTTACTGACTCATCTTCTGTCTTTTAATTTTCATGTTCAACAGCTGGGCTGAAGCCCACCTCGACGACCCTGCCTTCGCCGCCTTCACTCTCGAGCCTCGACTCTTCCTCCAGCACAACTTCCCTCTCTCGGAAGAAGCCCTCTCCCTCCTCCTCGCCATCTTCGAGCTCAACCCTTTCCACCGAATCACCATTCTCGAGCTGGCTGGGGAGGTCAAGGGAATCGAGAGGTGGACGGTTCGCCCGAGGGAGGAGGACGCGAAGGACGACTTCAACAAACACAGACGCTCGGACAGGTGAATCGACACTCTCTCTCGCCTCCCACCTCTCTCTTCTCGATTCTGACTCGCAACTTCTTTCTCGTCCTATCTCTCAGTTCCACGAGCTCCGTCGACGATGGCTTCCCTATCACTCCCGAGGACGACGACCCCGACAGCGGCATCCCCACTCCTCCCAACGACAAGAAAGCAATCGAGCTTCCTCACAACCCCTCGCCAGTCTTCCCACCCTCCGCAGTCCCCTTTGGCGCCTACCATCGACCCTCCTCTCACGGCCTACAAGCTCGTCGACTCGGATTTGGAGTCCTCTTCCCTAGTTTCGCCGCCGCCGTCTCCACTTCCTCCATCGCCTCGACCCTCATCGGATCGGACGACGAGGACGAAGACAACGACGATGAAGAGGGAGAGGACTCGGACGAGTCGTTCTTCGTCGACGACATCACCAAAGCGGACAGGGATCTCCTTGACGAGTTCTTCGTTACTCCTCCCACTCCCGTCGTCGAGAATCCCTCCTCCCTCATCGTCGTCGCAGGAAGGATGCTCTCCCCCTTCCACGTCAATGGATCAGGGATCCCCATCGGTGTGGATGAGGAGGACGAGGACCAGTTCGAGCTCGAGGATGGGCGGGATGGAGAGGAGATGGATCGGGCAGAAGAGGAGAGGAAGATGGAACGAGGTGGAGGAACGGAGGGCGTCGCCGTCGAGTGGGGTTGCTGGGATCGAGACTTGTTTGGAAAGCTTGAGGATCCCTTCGTTCGATGTTAGGTATGCTTATCGTTTCATGTTTACGCACGTGTACTGCTGCTGGCTGAAAAAAAGGTTCGAAGTCTCATCTAAACCAGATCTTTGACTCCGGCTTGCCGTTTGACGCGTCGTTCTGTCCGCATTTCCGAGCCCAAAGATGCTGAGAAGGCCTCCCGGACGCAAGAGGCTGCTCAATTTTTTCTATACAACTGTCTCATATTATCACGATCAAACACGAGGACTCGGCTTCCTCTCCATCCCAGGCCACCGAAGCCACCCTCCCTCGAACTCGTCTCCAGCGATCTCGCAGTAGTCGATGACTTCGAAGCCTTGCTTCGAGTAGACGTGACGACCCTGTGAGAGCGATCAGCGCACAAGAGATCAGAAAGACAAAAGGGGAAGGAGGGAAAGGAGAGGGACGAACATGAGCGGACGACTCGAGCCACGTCGGAACCCCTGCCGCGTCTGCTTGATCTGTTCCGTAGGCGAGGAGAGCTTTCCCTACTCCCATTCCTTGATAATCTGGGTGAACGAAGAGGGAGGCCTGAGAGGAGAGAGAACGTGAGGAGGGAAAGGAACGACGACGCGTCAACGCTCGCTCTCACCAGCAAAACTCGCTGCTCCCCTTCTCCGTCCGACCGAATCGAAAGGAGGGACGCAATTGACTCACCAGATACCAATGCGGCTTCCCCGCGTACCTCTTCTTTCGAACCCTAGGCAGCTGCTCGAGGAACTTCGCCTGAAAGACCAAGTCCTTTGTCGCGTCGAGTTCATCCTCCCAAGACGCTCTTCCCTCCTCCTTCGACTTCGCTTCGGAAAGTTCCTTGATCTTCACCTCCTCAGGAAGAGGATCTCCTCCCGTTGACCTCCTATCGACAGGAGAGTGCCAGTCTGCAGAACCGACGACTCGACCGTCGAGCGTCGCTTTGATCGAGATGAGATCGGAGGCAGGGGAGAGGGCTCCTTTGATGTGACTTTGGACGCGGAGAGCTTGTAGGAAAAGAAAGGTGAGGGAAGAGAGCGCGGCGATTAGTAGAGCCGTTGACGAAGAGGAGGGAGGTGAGAAGAGGAAAGGTGCGGAGAGGGAACAAGCGAGGAGAACGAAACCTCAGCGGGGAGCGCAACTCACCGACTCGGGTCTCGATAGACGGCTGAATCGAAGGAGGATAGATGGAAGTCAAGATCTGGAAAACAAAAGGGGAAGAAAGACGAAGAGGACATCAGTTGTGAGCTCGTTCGTCAAGTTGACGGACTCGACCGGACAGACGTCGACACCTCGAAATCTCACCTCCGTGTGCTGAAACGCTCGAACAAAAGCATCTTCTACCGCTTCGTAGTCATCGGGCGTGACTGAGGAGATCTCGATGAGAGGACGAGTTGACATGTCGAAGGAGTTGGTGAGTCGAAGGGAAGAGGGATGACTCGAAGTTGAAGCGCCAGCGCATCGAAACCTCGTTTAAAAACAGACCGCGTGGGTCCGAGGTTGGCTGCCGACAAGTTGCTCTAAAACTCTCCGACTGGATAAAAACCTGGGAAGCTCGAGGCGTTGACCCAGGAGGAGCGAAGGGGGAAAGGAAAGTCTCGTCGCGCAATTCCTCTTCGCGTCTCTCGCTCGGTTAAAAAGGAAGAAAGACGGTTGGTCCATGGCAAGTAGAATAATCTTATAGGCTAGACCGAATCAGCAAAAGAAGTAGGACGCTGTCTACCATCTCACTTCTCATCCTTCTCGTCGTCGTAATCGTACTCGAGCGAGAAGTAGTCGGGAGGGATGTCGGATGACTTCTCGTCCTGCTGATCTTGACCGACGCGAGGATCCGAAGAGATGACGAGAGGGAAGAATTTGTGCTCGTCAATCTCGTTCTTGATACCCTTGAGGGCAAGCTCGAGGCGAATGGCGTACTGGAAGGAGACGAAGAAAACAGCGAGCTTAGCGACGCGTCGACGAGAATGAGATCAAGATCCAGTCTCCTCCCTTCGCCGCCAAATTAGCTCGAGAGGCAAAGAGAGAAAGGAAGGATGAACTCACATCACAGCACAACAAGCCCCTCGTCTGCTCCTCCCTCAACGTAGGCATCGCGTCCCCCGTAAGCTCGAACTCCCCAACCACAACTATCTCTCCTCCCCATCTCCTCTCCCCTCCTTCGACGTCCACCCACCCGTGAGGCTTGTACCAAACTCGCTTCTCGTCCTTGAGATCGGTGATGATTCCAGCAGCTTGTTTCCACTTCTGCGAAGCCTTCTTGGCGGTCGTGCTGACCGTTCGTCGAGCGGAGAGTCGAACCTCGGAGGGAGAAGGGAGGTTGATCGTCGTTTCTCCCTTTCCTTCGGGTCCGAGGACGAGGATGGAGAGATAGTAAGGGATGGGTGTGTTTCGAGGGAAGGTGGGGAGGGAGGGGACCGAGAACTGAGGAGTGAACGAGAGGGACGAAGGGGAGAGTGAGCTCGACGCGTCGCGCGTCGCGTTGGGATCTCGGTCTCGAGTGGAACGAAGTGAGAATGGGACTTACCTTGACGACAGCCTTGTTCTTCTTCCCCAAGAGCTTCTCTCTGTACTCCTCCTCCGCCGTCGAGGTGATCCAGCCTTCGTGAGCGGTTGGCTGAAGAGGAGCGATGGGCGAGAGGGACTGCTGCTCTCCGGAGGGTCGAGGGACGATGGGGAGAGGGATCGAGGAAGGGTTGATCGATGCAGGAGGCCTGCGGTATGCGGGTAAACGAAGTCAGCCAGCGAAGCCCGTGACCTGAGTCCCTTCCAAGACTGGAAGTCGGGACGAAGCGAGACGACGACGGAGAGCAAAAAGAAAAAAAAAAAAAAAAGCAGGACGAACATGTAGATGAAGGGAAGCACCGTCCTTTCGTTCGAAGAAAACCTTCCCGCCTTGTGTCCAGAAATCTTGACGGAATCTACCACACATTCAAAGCCAGAAGTCAGCTCTCCTCAAAGGAAGAAAACAGCTTCGAGATCTGAACTCGCTTCGCCGAACTCACAAACGATCCTAGCAACCTCATGCCCTTTCGTCTTCCCCTCCCTGTTCCCACCCTCGAAGCTCGGCGGAAGGTTCGCCTCTCTCCCAGGAAGCGTGAACGACCAGGGGATCTCGAGGACGGGAGGAGGAGCGTTGGGGTCGGGGAGGGAGGAGGAGGAGGAGGTTGAAGCTGACCAGAGGAGGAGATCTTCTGAGTGCTGTAGAACAACGAGGGAGCGAGTAAAGATGTCAGTTTTCCTCCCGAAAACGTATGAAGAGGAAGGGCGTGTCGACGAACGAGAGCAGTCTTCTCCTCCCTGATATCTGTAGCTCAAACGAAAACCAAACGAAACAAACCCATCATCGGATCAGTCCGAGAGCTCGACATCGCTTTCCTCCTCCTCTCACTCCCTCTTTCCCTCCCTCCCTCTCCTCCCTCTCCCTCCCTTCCTCTCCCCCCCTTCCTTAGCCCCTTCCATCCACTCACCAAACTGCGTAGCACTCAACACCTGGAAATACGTCGTAACCTGCAGGACCCTCAGCTTCGCGTAAACCTCATCGAGCTTGAACCTCCTCTTGTCCTCCTTTCCCTCCGTCTCTAGTCTGAGCGAGATGCTGCCCTGGACGACGTCGGAGGCGGTGAAGACGTGGGTTTGGGCGGAGGGGAAGGAGGGAGTGATTAGTTTGGAGGAGGAGGAAGAGGAGAACATGGTGGTTTGGTGGCGGCGAGCTAGCGCGAGAAGAGAGGCTGTTTCGTTTCGTTTTTCGGCACGATCTCGGAGGAGGGGTGAAAGTGAAGATCTTCATGCTAGGTTACTCACCGAGAAGAGGGCAGTGCTGCCGGCTTGTCTACAGCATTTCTTGGTAGAAATGACGCTTCTCGAACTTCGGCTCCCCCCATCTTGATGAACTCGGTTCTCGCTCGTCGAAGAAGAAACGCGTCGATTTCGTGATTGTTTCGTAGAGATATGGCAACGTACGCGAACGAGGAGAAGGGGAAACGAACGAAGCGAGCGAGAGAGTAAGTAAACAGAGTGTTTTGGAGGAAGAAACGAGGAGAACTACTAGAGCTAGAGTAAAGAAAGAACGAGGAACGAGGAGCGACGAGGGGAAGGACCAAGAGCGCGACGCGACCGAGGGAGGGGGAAGATATATAGAGAGTACGTGGGGGGGGGGGGGGGGGGGGGGGGGGGGGGGGGGGGGGGAGGAAGGGAGGGAAATCTAGGTAGAGAAAGCGGGAGGGAGGAGGGGAAAAGAACGAAGCGAGACAGGTCGTGAAAAGCTAAACGAAACGAAACGACCGAGGGGCGAGAAGTATCTAGAAGAGCAGCGACCAAACGAGAACGAAGCGAACGAAGCAAAGGCTATAGGGACTACGAAGACGAAGCCGCTGCTGCCTCAACCTCCGTGAGCGAGGAGGACGAAACCGAAACCTCCCTTCCCGATGAGTCGAAGGAGCTCGAATCGTCCGTCGTCGATGGAGGTTCCGAGGAGTTTGTTGATGGACTTAGAGGATGGCATCGAGGGTTATAGGTGAAGGATGGTGAAGAAGGTGGGTGATGAGGAGTGAGGAAGGGAGGGTTGAGGAAGGCTGATGAGCTGGCGAGAGGGAGGAGGGGAGGAGGAGGGTTGTGAGCTCGAGTCGAGTCGAGGAGTCGATGAGCGGGAAGGTGACGCTTTGAGCGAGGAGTTGAGTCTTTTTTGTATGTTTGGATGTTTGGCTTAGATGGGAGAGGAGGATGTGGTCGAAGGAAGAGGGAGAGGGGGGGAGGAAGGGCAAGAACATCCCAGCTCAGACATCCTCGTCGTCGTGCCTGGATTTTCCAGATCTCTTGCCGGGAGGTTGGAAGGTTGAATCGAGCAAAACAGCTTACGTAATCCCGCTTACCTTCATCAAGCTCGCCTGAGTTGACTTGATTCGAACAAGAAGCAATCGGACGCGCGGAGAGAGACGGGGAAAGGCACAAAGTGGTCAGCTCGACGAGATCGAAAGCTTTCGGAGAGGTAGGGAAAGAGCAAAGGGGCAGGAGAAGAAGAGGAGGAAGAAGAGCCCACCCATTCGGCTGAGCCGATCCGTCCGCTCTCGGAAGCGAACCAGCGAGATCGAACGAGGAGAGACGACGAGTGAGAGAAGCGACGCGTCTTGACTGCGAAGGGCGAAGGGCCTCACGAAAAGGTGAAGGGCGACTTCCCGTCGCAGGTCTGTCGAAAAATAACTAATGCGAAGTCAGTGGTTTGTTGAAGCGAAGCAGCTCACCTGCTTCGTTCTCCCTCGCTCGGGCCCTCAACGATCTGCGAATGCACTGCTCTCCTCGGTTACGTCCAAAGACCCAACTGAGCTCATTGCCATCTGCTACCTCTCCGACCACGACCAAGCAGGTCAGAGGAGTGAAGGGAGCAGAGATTGAATGCAAGATGAGCGCGACGCTCGAGGTCGAGGTTCCAGCTCCTCTGGAGAGAAGCACCCTCCCCTGCTCCAGAACGATGATGACGAGACCTTCTACGTCACTCCTGAGTAGTATACCACGTATGCTGATCTTCGGGATCCTACGAGAGTCGAGAAAGAGGAGCTAAGGAGGGGAGGAGTGAGACAGCCGGTGGTAGATCAGGGCAGTTGAGCTTCCTTCTTCGTTCGTTCCTTGCGACGAATGGACGCGTCGAGGTTAGAGACTCGTTGGAGAGCTGACGAGAGATGAAGAAGAAAGTGAGAGACTGAGTGAGCCAGTTCAGCGCTTGACGGAAGAGACCGAACGAAGGAAGAAAGGGAAGGGGGATCAGGACGGAAAGACTCGGACTTACCCATCTCTCGCTTGATTCCGAACTCTCGTTTGCTCGGTATCCTAGGCGAGCGCTTTCAGGTCGAGATCCATGACTGAGGTTGATATGTTGAAGATTTGAGATCTTGAAGAGGGGACTCTGAGTCGTCGTCGACGTCGGGAGGGAAGGAGCGAGAAAAGCGTGAGCTCGAACGAAACTCCTCCCCTCCTCCTCGCCTTCTCTTCTCTGTGCTTCTCACGGCCATCTCCAAGATTTGCTGATCTCTTCTTTTCTCGCAGACTACTCACCCTTTGAACCCGTTCGCGTCTTTAGCACCCCTTGGTCGCTGCGATGACGAGCAAGACCAGGCCAGGCACGAAATCTTCTTCTCGATCCTCCTGCCGTTCGATAAGCAGCTGACGGGATGAACTGTCTGTCCTCCTACTCCCTCCGTCCCTTTGCCACTCTAACCACCAACGGACATCTACGCAGAGACTTCAAGGTCTCTATATCTACCTCCCTTCAAGAAGGAATCAACGATGGTCTTCCTCTCTCCCGTTCTGGACGACTTGACCCCCCTCCCTCTGCTCAGCCCCCCAAGCGACCTCTCCTCCCCTTCCCTTCCCTCCCCCGTTCGACCTCCCTCCAAGCAACCACTCCTCATCTGCTCACTCTCAACTCCTCCCTCTCCTCAAGACTACAGCCTCCCCTATCGAATCCCTCTCCCTGTTTCTCGCCTGTCTTCCCTCGAAGGACGAGGAGAGGGAGCGGCGCGAGAGGGATGGACGGAACCCCCTCGTCCCAACGAGGATCCTCCAGCAGCAACCATGACGGTCTGGTCCACCAAGGAAGGGCTCGATATCGATGATCGACAGCAGATGCAGGAGCTCATGAATTTGAGGTGCTCGAAGGAGCATTACGGTCAGTCCCTGTCCTTCGTTCGAAGAGGTCGAGTCGAAGGAGGAGTGCGGGAAGCACTCGTTCGAGAGCTCACACGTTCTTACACGTTCTTACCCTTTCTTCTTCTCTTTTTCTCCAACAGTCATGGCTTCCGAAGTCATCGGGATCATCGTACCGGCGCTCTCGTCCTCCTCCAACGCCTCCATCGAAGACAGACTCAAGGCTTCGAACGATCAAGCTCATCGACTCGCGAAGTCCCTCGCTCGCTGGTGCGATCTCTCCCAGCATCCTGTGAGTCCAGCAGTCTTCATTATATCACTCCAATGCTGCTCCTCAGACGCGCATCTGACTGACCATTTCCTCTCCTCTCTTCGTGGATTTGGCGGGTCAAACAGCTCTGTACGCTAATCTCGACCATCGTCCTGCTCGAACGACTCTTCGCGCTTCATCCCCAGTTCAACGAGTCTGGTAAGCTCCCTCTCTCTCGCTTCCAGTCTCTCGGTGCGGTTCTTCAACCCAGCTAACCTCCTCCCTCGCTCTCTACATCCCCACTCTCCTCCTCAGCCATCTCCGCCGACACCTTCCTTCGCCTGAGCTTCTCCTCCTTCCTCCTCGCCCTCAAGACCACGTGCGATCGATCTTTCCACAACTCCACCTTCGTAAGATACACGCCTTGGTCCCTCGGAGACATCAACGTCATGGAGAGGGAGCTCCTGGGAGCTTCGAAGTACGATCTTTACGTCTCGACGACCGAGTGAGTGCATCGTCGTTCTCTCCCTTCTTTGGATTCGCTTCACCCTCCTGACCTTCTCGGGTTTCTCCTTTTCCCCAATACCAGATTCCTTCACCGAGCAGGAGGGTTCTGGACCCAGCATCTCCTCGAAACCACTCCCAAGCCCTCGACCTCAACCTCCTCCAACCTTCTCCTCGACGCGTCCTCCTCTCCTCCTCCCTCGCCTCCCTCCTCTCCCTCGATCGGCAACCTCTTCCTCACCCAACGACGCGCCGGAAAGGAGGAACGAGGCTGGAAGGGTGGGATCCTCCATTCCCCCGAAAAGATGGGCAAACGAATGAACACCGACGAGGGAAACATGGAGACGGTTTGGCACGACGGGAGGTTGGAGAGAACGGAGGGATGGGTGAGGTCGAAGACGGTCGCTGCTGCGAAGAAGAAGAAGGTCGTCAAGCAGCGAAGTCGAAGAGCAACGGACGGAGGAGGGTTTACGCCTACGGAACTCCTTCCAGCCTGATTGGTGAGTCGTGCTTTCTTCACTCTCGACTCGACTTGTCGCACGAGATGCGAGCAGCGAGGATGGGTTTCGCTTCGGTCCAGTGTCTGACACCTTCGCTCTTCTTCTTCCTTTCTTTCTTTGATCTGGATATAGTGGAGCTTCTTCTTCACCACTCCTCTCGGACCCTACCATATGCTACCACTTTGCCTCCTCCACCACGCTCCTTCACAACAACGCCCTCTCGCTCCCCGTCCCCTCTTTCTTCTCGTTGCGTAGGACTTTACGAGTCGCTCTGTTTCTTCGTCGATTTTATCTAGTCTACTTACTCACTCCCCGCTCTCGTTCAGCTTTCCGCTCCCGCGCCTTGCTTCGTTTCTCTTCCTGTCTCGCTTCGCCTGCTGTCGCGTCGCCGTATTCCTTTGGGCTTTTGTTCTCCTCTCATTCGTAGGTTCCGTAACTAGTAAATCAATCGACCCTTCTCTCAATGAACTTTTCTCCCTCCTTTATCTTTTGGGGGAAGAGTTGAAGGACGATGAGCTGCACCAGCGACGACGCGTCAAGTCGAAAGAAAGCGATGAGTCGCTCGAGGTCCCCATGAGCAGAGCTTGTTGACGTTCTCCGTTCTTTGTGACTTCTGACCTCGCGGTCTCGTTTAGCACTCCTGGTCGGGAGAAAGAGGAACAGAAGGCTCTGCGAGACGCGTCGAGCTGCTGCAAACCCTGCTTCAAAAACAAAGTCAGACCTCCGTCGGCCTTCTCTCAGTTTTCCCGTTGTCAACCTCTCGCATCACCTGATAGATGAAACCAGGGCGATGGATGCCATTTCCGGCTGAAGAGAAGTGGTGGGAGGGGACGTCGCAGATCCTATGGATCCGTCTTTGCTCCTTCAGCCCAAATCTAATCTCTCGGCGGGGATCGCCGTGTTGATCCTTCAACCTCCTTCGCTTCTTCCTACCGCTGCTTTTCTTACCTTCGCTTTGCTTCTCGCTGATTGGACTGAGATCGCTCGTCGTTTGTCCCCGCTGGATCATCGATTCCCGATACAGCCGCCTTTAATCTCCCTCTCCATCGAGAATCGCCCATCCTCGACTCCCCTTCATTCTGATGTTCTTCGATGCCCTCCTTCCTCCCCAACCACCACTCCCTCCCTCGGAACCAGCCCTTCGAAGTAAGTACTATCTTCCCTTGCCGATTCTACGAGCAGAAACAGTCTCGATCCAAGGCATCGAAGCTGAGCTCACCCTCTTCCGAGTCCTCCCTCGTCTCAGTCTTCCCCCCTCTCCCTCCTCTTCCTCGCCCTGGATCCCCTTCTTTCGCCGACCCGTCACCTCCTCGTAGCACCTTTCTCTCGACATAGAATGTATCTACCTCGACCTCGCCTCAAGGAGCCTTTCTTCGACCCTCCCTCCCCTTAGCCCTCCGAGTCCTACCTCCGACGAGTCCGCCGTTCGATCGCCCGTCAAGGTCCCAATCACCGTCCGCTCGTCCCCACTCGTCTCGACTCCTCCCTACACTCCTCCTACACCCAAAGTCGTCGATCAGAATGTTGAGGTTCCCGCGTCGAGTCTCGGTCCTCCGGCGAAACAACCTAAAAAGGAGGAGGACGTCGAAGTCGAGTCGGTTCGACGACGCGACCTCTCGCCGCAGGATCGGAGCCAGATGCAGGAGCTGATGATGCTGAGAGGTTCGAAGGAGCACTATGGTAAGCCTACACCTCCCTCTTTTTCTTTTTTCTACCTCGCTCGCCGCAGCTTGACCTCTGGTGCGAGAGTCGAACAAAAGACGAGCTCACACTTCGCGTCACTCCTTTCCCTCTCTCGTTCTCTTTCAGCCATGTCAGCCGAGGTGATCAGCTTCGTCATTCCTCCAGTACTCTCCAACTCGACTGCTTCAGTCATGGATCGAGTGAAAGCTACGGAGGAGCAGCGTCGAGCTCTTGCGAAGGCTCTGTCGCTTTGGTGTGAGCTTACGAAACATCCTGTCAGTTCGTGTTTCTCTCTGCTCTCTGCTCGTTCTCTCTTCGTGAGAGGACATGACTCACGTCTACGAGAATCATTTGAACTGATCCCTTCGTTTGGTTTCGCCCAAACAGCTCTGCACTCTCATCTCGACGGTCATCCTTTTGGAACGACTTTTTGAGCTTTACCCCAAGTTTGATCAGAAGGGTGAGTCGCTCGGTATACTTGTATCTTCCAAAAACACTTGATGGGCTTGGGAGCTATTTTTGACCCCTCGCACTCGTTCTGTATCGTCTCGTCCCCCCTCTTAGCCGTCGCGTCCGACACCTTCCTTCGACTCACCTTCTCGTCGTTCCTCCTCGCCCTCAAGTTCACGACCGACGGCTCCTTTCGGAACAGAACCCTTGTTGGATATACTCGTTGGAGCCTCGCAGACATTGCGGTGATGGAGAGGGAGCTGTTGGCTGCTCTGAACTTCGATGTTTACATTTCCTGCGACGAGTGAGTTCGGATCTTTCTCTCGCTTCCTCCTCATCTTGTTCTCCCCTTCTCCCTCGTATCACATGAGGCATGACTGAACACTCCTCCATCTCTGTCTAACTCTCGAGCAGATTCCTCCATCGAGCAAACGGCTTCTGGACTCAACACCTCGACTCGACGCCGCGTCGCTCCTCCCCTCTCGACCTCGCTAACCCCACCTCGTCTTCCCTCCCGCCACCCTCTTCTCCAGTGGGAAAGCTTTTTCTCCTTCGACGTCGAGCCGGCCTCGAGGAGAGAGGCTGGAAGGGTGGGATCGTTCGATCTCCCTCGAGAGCGGGGAAGAGGATGGGAGAGGTCGTCGTGGAGGAGAGGGAGACGGCTTGGAGGGATGGGAGGCTGGAGAGGACCGAGAACTGGGTCAGCTCTCGCTCGAAGTCTTTGAAACAGAAGGGAGAGAAGTCTTCGAGAAGGAGTAAGAAGGAGGATCTTGGGGATGAACTGAAAAAGTGAGTCGCGCGCGCTGGTTTTCGATTCCTCGTCGTGGTAGCTCCTCCGCTCAGAAAACCGCGCTGACTTTAACTTTCTCTGTTGTAGATCACACGGAGAGACTCTATAATGCTGTCATCGATTCATTCTCTCTCATTGTCACTCGCATCGACCGTTCGAACGAGATTATTTGGCTTTCCACTCCCCCTCGCTCTGTTCTTTGTCTACCATACACGCTCCACTCATCTAGACGCTCTCATACCATTGAGTTGATAGCATGCTAGCCCCATCACTCGCTTCTATCTTCCTTCACCCTGTTGTCCCCATCTCTTCGTCGATCGTAGAGCTTCGTTCGCTGGACTCTGTCGTCCTAGCTTTGCTTCTTTCCCTGTCCTTCGCTCACATGGCTATATCACACTATCCATCTAGAAGGCTCAAGCCTCGATCCAGCATCGCGCTTTGATCCTCTCAGCCAGGTCGCGAGAGCTGCACTTCGAGAACGGAAAGGACGCGTCGCGTTTCAAGCTCGACTCTCGAAGTCGAGACCGAACCTCTTCCTCGTTTCTTTTCTGCTCCCGTTCCGGTCTTCAGATGCAACTCGGCTCACGGATCTGCTTCCGAAGACCCTTCCAAACGGGAGAGCAGGGACTGGAAGGTATGTGTTTCTGCTTGTTTTCGTTCGCTTGCACGAGCCGTGCTTCGCTCAAGGACGAATCGAAGTCGGGTGAGGTCGGCAGCCCTTCCTTCCTTTTGCTGGTCATCCCTGGTCGTAGTTCTTTCGCAGAAGTCATTTTTGCAGCTCAGGCGATCAGAAGGTCTTCTTGAGAACTCCTCAGAGTCGGAGTCAGATGTGGACGTGAAGAAATGAGCTCGAAAACGAGCTCCAACGAAAAAAAAAGCGGAAGTCGAATCGAGGTCGTTTCCGTTTGCGAGCTTTTCTGTTGGCTCCCTCCAACGTCGACTCCCCACTTCGCCCCCTCCCTTCTCCCTTCTCCCTCCCCTCTCGCTCTTCGACCATGCTCTCCGCTGTCGCTTCCTCCTCCCGCCACTCTTCTCTGGTGTCGTTCGCTTCTCAGCGGTCGTTTGCTACCCAGGCGATCTGCAACCCTCGAGTTTCTGCCAACAAGGAGAGGTTGATCATTCTCGGGTCTGGATGGGGAGGATACCAGCTCGTGAGTTCAAGGTCGACTTCTATACTCTCTGGAAGGCTGGAAAGGCTCTGGTGGTGGTTTGGGAGCTGTGGGTGGACGAGATCGAGAGGGAGAGCTCTTGAAAAAAGGGAAGGGAGAAACGGAGGGGAGACGCGGAGGCCAACCTCGGCGAACTAGGATCGTTTCCCTCTCCTCCTTCTTGAGCTCTACGGATTCTATCAAGCTGGTAGAAGGGAAGGAGGATGCCTATACAGCTCCTGTGCGAGTCTCGAAAAGAGGCGAGCTCAGGGAGGTCTTGCAGCTCAACCGGCGGATATCCGCGAACCAACCTCGCCCCCAACTCCTTCCTTCCCCTCTCAATCGACTCCCTTCTTCTTCCTCCTACAAGCTCAGGCTGACCAATCTCGCCCTCCTATCCTTCATCTCTCTCTAGGCTGCTAAAGTTGACCGAAAGAAGTACGATGGTAGGTCCCTTCCTCGCCTTTCTTTCTCCGCGTTCTCTCCTCCTCGCTCATGCTCACTTTTTTGTTTGCTCCTTCCCTCGCTCTCGCTCTCTCTCTAGTCACCGTCATCTCCCCCACTGGATACTTCACCTTCACTCCTCTCCTCGCCTCCACCTCCGTCGGTACCCTCGAGTTCCGAACTGCTCTCGAGCCCGTTCGTCGTCTCAAGGACTGCAAGTTCTCCCTCGCTCGAGCTCAGTCGATTGGTGAGTGCCGTCTCCCCTCCTTTTCCGTGCCCCACCCCCCCCCCCCTCACCCTACCGTCCCGCTCGTCCACTGGCATTCCTCGGTTCACGTCGGCAGACCATCCATACTGACTTTACGTCCTTATCCTTGTCCTTTTGTCGCTCGAAATCCACAGACCTCAAGGCTCAGACCGTCACCCTCCTCTCCGCCGTCCCCAACCCTACCGATGGAAACTTCTCCACCTCCCCTCCTCCTCGAGCTGTCGGTGCTCCCCCTCCCAACGACTCCAGCACTCTCCCCAAGCGTGAGTTCTCACTTTGTCGCGTGTTGTAGAGCGACTCCTCGCTCAAAGGGTCGCTCCTCGACTCGCCTCATTGGTCGCGTTCGACAAAGAACGAGGTCAAACCGAAGCTCAACACTGAACTCGCTCCTTTTCCTCCTCTCTCCCCTTATCTTCTTCGTCTCTCAGCTGTCCCCAAGGAGGAGACCTTCACCATGGCCTACGATAAGCTCGTTATCTCCGTCGGAGCTTTCTCTGCCACCTTCGGAACCGAGGGTGTGAGTTTTGACAGCTTTCCTCCGCGGCTCGTGACCCTTCCTTGCCGCACACGCTGATCTTCTGTCATCTCGATTTGCTCGAATACAGGTCTACGAGCACGCTCACTTCCTCAAGGACGTTCGAGACGCTCGAGCTATCAGGAAGCGAATCTTGGACTGTGAGTCGAGCTTGCATCCTCCGTTTCGTAACTTCGTCCCTCTCCTCCTCTCGAGGTTTGAGCTTCACTCATGAGATCAATCGCGAGCTGACTCACATCTTACTTTCGAACAACAGGCTTCGAGCGAGCTTCCCAGCCTTTCGTCAAGGAGAAGGAGAAGAGGGATCTTCTCTCGTTCCGAGTCGTTGGAGGAGGACCTACTGTTCGTGCCCTTTGCCTTCTTCCCTTCCCTTCGACGTGCTCATCAACCTCCTCCTCGACTCTGAACTGACCAAACGTTCTTACTCTCGCGTTGTTACAGGGAGTCGAGTTCGCCGGAGAGCTCTGTGATCTTCTCTCGACTGACATGAAGAGGATCTACCCCGATCTCGCTCAGCTCGCCACCATCAACCTTTACGATGTCGCTCCTGGAATTCTTCTTTCCTTCGAGGAGTGAGTTTCATCTTTTGTTCGACTTCTCTTGTCGCTCGACCTCAGAAACTGATGAACGATCTCCCTTTGATCTCCTTCAGGTCTCTTCGAGATTACGCCATGAAGCAGTTCGCTCGAGAGGGTGTCTCGATCCACCCCAACTCCCGAGTTCTCAAGGTCGGAGATGGATGGATGGACATTGAGGGAGAGGGAAAGCGTGAGTCCTTCGATCTCTTCGCCTTGAGCTCGCTCAAATCGCGAAGTCCAGAGCTGAAGCTGACCTCGTCGTCCTTCCTTCCCTTTCGCAGTTCCCTTCGGTCTTCTCGTCTGGTCTACTGGTCTTCAGCCCAACCCTCTGATCGACTCTATCACCGGTGTCTCCAAGGATCCCCGATCTCGATCGTACGTTCCATTGTCTTGCATTCTCGTCGCGTCCTTGAGTTCTCGTTCGAGCTGTTGCTGATCGCCTCGTTTCTTTTCTCTTCACCACAGGCTCCACACCGATTCCAGCCTTCATCTTCTCGACAAGGAGGGACAGCCCTTCCCCAACGTCTTCGCCATCGGAGACAACTCCATCGTCAAGGACGGACCTCGTCTGCCCGCTACTGCTCAGGGTTCGTGTCATTTCGTTCGACTTGCAGTCTCGCGTCGAACTCGAAGCTGACTCGCCTTCTCTTCCGTTGCTCTCAACTGCAGTCGCTACCCAGAAGGCTCTCACTCTCGCTAACAACCTGAACAACCTCGTCAACAACAAGCCTGAGAAGCCCTTCGAGTTCGAGTCTGCTGGGTCCATGGTTCGTTTCTTCCCTCGTTCTCCTCGCCGCCTCGACGCGATCGCTGATCTTCCTGCCCCTCTCTTCGTCCTTAGGTGTACCTCGGAAACTGGCGAGCCATGATTGATCGATCCGGTCCCGATGTCAAGGGTATCAAGGGAAAGGACGCTGGTGCTTCCGCTTGGTTCCTCTGGCGATCCGCTTAGTTCGTCCACCTTCCTTCTCCCTCTTCCCTTCTTCTCCCTCTTCGACCTCTCGCTGACGTCTCACCTGCTCTCTTTTTCCCTTCCGCAGCTGGGGTATGACCATGTCGTGGCGAAACCGATTCCTGCTGTCCGTCTACTGGGGAATCAACCTCCTCACTGGACGAGACATCTCTCGATTCTAAAATGCGCGACCGACCTCTTCCTCGGCCGCTGCTCTCTTCTTCTCGCTCCTCTACCTATATCTCTTCCCTTCCGTACTACTCCCTCACTATATCCCACACCTCCCTCACGCACACCGCATCTTCGCTCCTCGCATTCTCTCCCTTGACTAGACGCTGCTCCCTCGCTCCCCTCCCCTTGGTTTCTCTCCAGTCGATGTTGTTTCGGGGTCGAGATGAAGGAGACCCCTATATATATCTTCTTTAGACCGCCTTTCTTCCCTTCCTCTTTTCCTGACCTGGTTCTTATTGCTTTCACGATCTCTTTTCTTCCTTCCCCTTGCTCGCTCGCTCGCTTCGCTATCTAGACTTTCTCTCTCTCTCTTCGATCTTCGCTGTTCAGTTGATGGGTGTCCTTTTCTTAGTTGTTTCGAAGCAGTCTAAAAAGATGTAACATGGCATTGATGATGATATCTACGAAGATGAAAGCGAGAAGGGGTCGTGAGGGAGAGACGAGGACGTAAACGGAAAACAGAAGCGAAGTAGAGGGGACGCGACGAAGGGATGTGAGGAAGGACAGACAGACAAGCTACAGGTAATGAGACGAGTGGGAGAGATAGTTAGGGCGAAGAATCAGAAGTGAGAAACGAGAAATCTAGTGTAGAGGAAGAGAGAGAGAGAGAGAGAGAAGCGAATGAGGTTGGCTCGAAGTTTCATAGAGACGCCCTCTCGCTCCTCTTCCTCGCGTTCCTGTACTCTCGTATGTGCTCCTGACTGCATGAGATGAACACCACATATCGATCAGCTAGTAAGACGAAGACTTGGGGTCGTGGGAGGGAAAGAAAAGATCCACTCACAGATCAAAGCTCTCGTTCCGCCACGTCTCGCTCTCGTTCGCGACTTCGACCCTGAGTCGAGCTTCCTCCTTGCCCCAGTAGTCGTTCGAGTTCGAGGAGACCTGGATTGGATGGATAGAGGTGTAGGCGTTGATATCCACTCTGGGAGAAATCGATGCAGAAGGAGAGAGGCTGCATCAGATCCGGCGAGACGTGAGACGAAACGACGCGTCGCGACCGGACAGGAAGGAAAGAGGACTCACAGGCGGGTTCGTTTGAGCTCGAGGTTCCTCTGGAGATCTTGAAGCTCGAGGGTTCGGCCGCGGATGTATCTCTTCCACGACCTCCTGCCGAAGTGGACGCGAAAAAAAAGAGGTTAGCGAAATCGACAGGAAGTGAGTGAGAAACGAGTTGAACGAACGCGATGTCGACCTCGAGCACCCTCGAGCGACGTCCACGCGGATCACTCGAGGTTCGATCCACTCCGAGATCATCTAGGTTCTGGACCAGCTGCATTCTGGCAAGACAGCGACGAAGGAAGGACAGTCAGATCGGTCGCGTCGACATCGAAGGAAGGAAAGAAACGTGTCGGACGAACGCGACTCTCCAGCGTTCGCTCTGCTCGAGCCGGTAGAGATTTCCTGGCTATAAATAGAGAGAAGGAATTCACTGTTGTCAGTCTTGGGTGCGTTCGGAAAAGACAGCGAATGAGGGAAGTCTCAAACTCACCCAAGCTTCGCCGAACGCTTCGTCCCACAGGATCCGAGCTCGTTCAAAGCCGCAACCAACCACTTCTTCAAGCGTCTCGCCGGAGAGCTGGAGGCTGAGGAGTTCACCGTCGTTTGCTATCATCCAGTGAGTCGCGTCTTTCCTCTCTTCCCGCTTCCAAACTCAAGTCCGGCCCGACTTGAACCTTGACTGCTGGCTTCGATCTTCAAGGACTGGTCTCCACTAGCAGCACTCCTTTCAAGACAGGAGATGACCTCGGCGGGACCATCGTTATCTCGCCTGAGGAGGCTGGAAAGCGCGCGTCGGTTCGCGTCCCCTCTTCCTTTCCCTTCTTGCTCTCGCGCTGACCTTCGCGTCTCTCTCTATCACAGTGCCGACTGCATCTCTTCTTGGGGACTCAAGGACAACGGAAAGTTCATCGGAGTGACGGGAGACGAGATCCCTTGGTAGAGTCGAGTAACTTGTCTGCTCGCGTCTGTCCGGTTTCGCCTCTCCTCATCCTCGCGTTGTCGTTTGATGTAGCTTAGACTCTCTCGCTTCCTCCGCAACTTTTCCCCTGCTCCTTCAGCTTTGCTCTTCGATATATCATTCCCCTTTGTCTACGTTCTCCAGCTTTGTCTCGAAGTTCGTAGCCTCGGTTGGTCGACGCGTCGGGACAAAGTCGAACTGCTTGATGACTCCCGTCTCTCGCACGAGAGCCTCCATTCCAGAGGCTGAAAGACGTGATTAAGTAGATTGTATATTACTGTGGTGAAGCTGTAGTGGATAGGTGAAGATTCAGGATCGATACAATGAGACGACGAGACGAGGAAAGAAAACACGAACGCGAACGAGAGTCGACGATGATCAACGAGAAGGGATGTAGCGAGAGGCTCGGAGACTAAGTATGGTGTATTAGGAGTTAACATAGAGGGCAAGGTAGGGTGGAGAAGTACATAGATGATCAGAAGGAAGGGGTTGAGCTAAGGCTTCGGTTGAGCAGACGCCTCGAACATTTCAGCCGTCAAAACGATGGGTTTGAACTCAGCCCTGTCCTTTGCGAGCGAAGCTTCCACGAGGGGATTCGACCAGACCTACATTACCCACAAACCGAGAGAGAGAGTCAGATCGGGAGACATCAAGGGAAGAAAGAAGGGGAGGACGAAATCGAACGACGAACAGCTTTGTTCCCTCGACGCGACTGAACAATCCCAAAGACGACGCTCGAGATGAAAATGACTCCGATCCAGGCAGTATCAATCCAAGCAAAAGCGAGAAGAGCGTCGAGCCGAGTGCAGTATTCCTTCTCTGCGATGCGAAACGAGAGAGAGGGAAACAAAGCGTCAGCTGAAGCGAGCGCGTCGACGACAACGGGCGAGGTTTCAAAACTTGCCAGTCACTCCATCCGGCATAGAGTAAGGGTATCCATTCAGAGGGCAGTAAGATTGTCGCAGCGTTTTAGAGGTGTTGGTCCAGGCGATGGAAGCAGCTGAAGGAACGAAACGAAACGAGATCAGCGATTCGAGTTGGCTTCTCGACTTGACGCGACGTCGCTCGAACTCACCGAGCCAGAGTCCAGAAAGCACGAACAGCCAAGCACGATCGAATATCAGGGACTTGACGATTGAAGGTCGCTTGAGGAGAGTCGGGAGGATGAAGCTTGAAAGGAGAAGAAAGGGAAGGACGTGAGCTTGGCGAGACGGAGTTCGTGGCGTTGGGAGAAGCGAGAAGCTCACTCACACGAAGAGAGGAACGACGATGAGACTGAGAACAGTCAGAGCTGCAAATATGAAAACGATCATTCCGTAGTAGCCGTCGTGACGGTCTGCAGTGGGGCGAAGGGGAGGGAAAGGAGGGACGAGGCGAGGTCAGCCGCGAAAGGAGCGACGGACGACTCAGAACTTCAGAAGTGTGGAAGAGAAGCGAGGTCAAGGGGTTGTACTCACATCCAGCCTGTATGACAGGGTTCAGAGGGGCATACAGAAATTCAGCAAACGACCTCAAGAGAAGGGCAAGGGGAGGAAGGAGACGAAGGGACGAACGAGAGGGAAAAAGTCCGCGAGAAGTCCGAGGAGGACGATGTCGAGGGCGATGAACGAAAGGAAGGCAACACTTCGAGTCAGAGCGAGGCGAGTAGAGAAGAGAGGAGTTGACATGGTGAGGGTTGAGGTAGTAGGAGTTGGTGGTTGGAGGATGGGAAGAAGGGCAAGCGGACTCGAGCGAAGCGAGACGGGACGTTCTCAGGCACAGCTTCGGGTTTCCCTTGGGAGTGTTTGACGACTGATTACAAGAGATTCCGGGACCAGCACTAGGGAAAAGACGCATGGGCGAGTCGAAGGTGACTCACCTTGCCCAAGCGAGAGGACGGAGAAGCTGAAAAAATGGTTTGTGCTTGAGCGAGTCGCGAAGTCTCTTCGACGTCGCTCTTGCCTGCGTGCTGTCCGAAGAGAGAGTATAAGAGGGGCTCTCGAGCGTGGGGAGAATGATGGTTGAGAAAAGCGCACGTCTGAGAGCAAAAGAACAGGAGAGAGCGATGACTGTTGACGACGCGTCGCGACCTCTCTTTCGCTCTTTCAGCCCAAACGAAGATGGAACGAATCATGATGATCAAGGTAGCGGAGGGGTGTGTATCTATGCACTTGCTTTTTGGAGTCGAGGAAGGAAAGGAAAGAAAAGAAACAGCGGGTCAGCCTTGAGATCTCCTGTCACCAAAAACAGCGTCGAGTCGAGACAGGAATGAAGAGAGCGAAGGGGTTTGGGTTTTAGGAAAGTTGTTGTATAATAGTTTGATCGTCAGGTTGGACCCTAGGGTCTTTTATGAAGAATTCGGTAATATGGTTTCTCATCATTTCGAGGGAAGAAGGGAGGGGAGGGGATGGGATGGGGTCGAAGGAGGGGAGAGGAAGAGGGAGGGAGAGAAGAGCTCACCTGAAGAGGAGGAGGAGGGGAGCTTAGAGGCGAGGAAAGGGAGGAAGGAGAGATTGGAGCTGGGTGGAGGTGGTGGTAAGGAGATGAGGGGAAAGGGAGGAAGGGAAGGCGAGGTCATTTTGATGGGAACGAGCGAGGGGAGATGGGCGACGACGTCGCTCCTTTCGCGACCGCTTCACCATCTCGAGGGTCATCAGAGAGTGATGAGAACTCACAGCTGAAGAAAAGGAGAAACAGAGCGGACGAGGAGAGGTGATGGGAAAAGGAAGAGAAGAGACGAGGTGGAACGAGCGAGCCAGCGAGATGGGAGTCGAATGACAAAAGTCCCACTCCCCACTTTTTATCGCTCTCCCAGGACGGCGCAGCAGAAGATAAGAAGAGTCCAGAGTGAGTTCTGAGTTCCAATTCAAAGAAAGGCTGACGCGTTCTTGGAAGAGACGAGAGGAGTCGCGTCGTTGGCTCGCTTCCGGAGCCTTCTTGACGACGACTCGAAGGGAGCGAGCGAGCGAGGTCCCGACTGCTACTCTGCTTTTTGATTCGGTTCAGGCTCGGATCCGACCTGAAAATCTGGAGATCGAGAGACGTGGGTGTTCGGCGCTGGCCTTGGAGCGAGGCAAATCGTTGCGAGACGAGAGAGAGACGCGTCGTCGTCCCTTTTCGATCTCGCTCTTTCTCGCCCCTCCCTCGAATCTGCGAGCCCTAGATCGTGCTGATGACAGAGCTGACTGTGCTTTATCAAAAGGGTGGGACGTGCGAGGAACCTTTGAAGGGGAGAGCTTGATTAAAAACCGACGCGTCGGCAGATGGTTTGTTGTGGGGAAGAGGGAGGACGTCGGCGTTGTTTCTTCTCGAGATTCTTCAGCTGAAAAACCTTCTCCTTTGCGCCGAAGGGATACGAGGATGAGAAGGGCTGAGAGAAACTGAAAATTTGCGCGAGGCTGAACAGCCCAGATCGAAATGCCTGCCTTCTTGGGAGAAGGTCGATCGGGTGACCGACTCGAGCTGTTCCTTCCCCCTCAACCACTTCCTTCCTTCTTTTCCTCTCCCCTCCCCTTCCTTCACTCTTTCGGATCGCCTCGATGAAGCTCTTTGCGTCTGCTCTCCTGTTCTCGGCTGCTGCTGTGTCTGCCCTTCCAGCTATCACTCGGCAAGGAAAGTGAGTGAATCGCCCGAGGAGGAAGGAGCTCCTTCTCTCATCCCTTCCTTCCTTTCCAAGCTCACCCTCTCCCCTTCCTCTTCCTTGTGTAGATTCCTGTACGATGAGAGTGGGACTCGATTCTTGCTAAAGGGTATTGCCTATCAAGAGGCTGGAACTTTGGCTCCTGATTCTGCTGCCAACGCTGCCAACGTAAATCGCTCGTTCACCTTTCACCTCCTCAACCCTTCCTTCCTTCCTTGCCCTCCCATCGATCCCTCCCTCCCTCATCCTCTTCTCGCTCTACTCTTTTTCCTTCTCTCCCCTATCCCCTCTCTTCCCGAGACTGGTCTGATCTTGCTTTCTTCTCTGGTTGATGGACTTCAGGGAGGCTACCCTGAGCCCAACTCTTACGTCGACCCTCTCGCCCAAGGAGACGCCTGTGCTCGAGATCTCCCGTATCTCCAGCAGCTGGGAGTGAACGTTATCCGAGTCTACTCGGTCAACTCGTCTCTCAACCACGACGCTTGCATGACTGCCTTCGAAGGAGCAGGAATCTACACCATGTGAGTTCGATTGGAGGGAAGGTCAAGAGCTCGAACCCTCTCCGTTGTTGACCTTTACGTTTCCCTCCTTCCCTCCCTTCTTCTCCCTCTCACCAGCATCGACTTGGCTCTCCCTCTGAACGGTTCCATCAACCGAGCGGATCCATCTTGGACCACTGATCTCTTGGGTCTCTGTACGTAAAATCCTCTCTTTCCTTCCTTCCCTCTCATGTTGAGCTCGCCTCGACCCTCTCTCGCCGGCTAAGACCTCTCCTCTTTGACCCCTGCTTCGCTTCCCCCCTCCCTCCAGACACCACCACCATCACCTCCTTCTCAAAGTACAACAACGTTCTCGCTTTCAACGTCGGAAACGAGGTCATCAACCTCGCTACCAACACCCAAGTCGCTCGTACGTCTGCCCACCCACATCTCTTTTCGCCAAACTCGAAACTAAACTCACCTCTTCGCTTTCGTTTCGTTCTATTTCGGTTTCTTTTGTTCGTTCAGCTTTCGTCAAAGCTGCTGCTCGAGATACCAAGGCCTTCCTCAAGTCTATCAGCTCCAAGGCTCTCGTTTCCTACACCTCGGGAGATGGACCCGTCTCTTGGAGGAGTGAGTCCATCCTCGACCTCTTCGCTTGGGAGGACGCGTTTCACCTCGATTCGCCCTCCTTCCTCCTTCCTTCTGACATCATCTTGTTCTTCGTCTGCCAGACGCCCTCGCTACCTATCTCTCGTGTGACTCGGACGATACGTCCATCGATATCTACGGACTCAACGTGAGTGCTGAGCTTGCTCCAGCTCGTCTCCCTTCTCGTTCGAACGGCGTACTGACCTCGACTCCTTCACTTTTCGTCCTTTTCTAGAACTACGAGCTGTCAGTCCCTCGCGTTGCATCATCCCCTCTTCTTCATCGACTGATCATCTTTTCCCTCCTCGTCGAAACAGGTGCGGAGACGTCGGACTCACTGGATGGCAGGGAACTCTGAACGACTTCGCCGATCTCACGATCCCTATGTACCTTTCTGAGTACGGGTGAGTCACATTTCCCCTTTTCATCTCTTTTCCCGCCTTGGGGGGATGAGGAGAAGGATTTCGCATCTTTCCTCGACGCGAAGAGCTGACCGTCGCGTCTCCTCGTCTCCTTCAGATGCAACACCGCTGGAACCAGGACTTGGAGCGAAGTTCCCATTCTCTACGCTACTCCTGTGTCCGACGAGTGGTCCGGAGGAATCGCCTGTGAGTTTTCTCAAATCTCTCGAAGATACCAAGACGCGACGAGCTCGAAAGTTGACCTCCCTCCTCTCCCTTCAGTCTCCTACTTCCCCACCAGCGACAACTTCGGAATGGTCACCCTCTCCTCCGACAACACCACCGTCACCGCCTCTACCGAGTTCGACAACCTCGTCACCCAGCTCGCGAACGTCACTCTCCCCACCACTCCCGCCAAAGCTTCCGTTTCCAACGCCGCCGCTCCTTCGTGCCCTACCCAGAGCGCCGACTTCAACGCCAGCACCACCCTCCCTCCTACCCCCGACCTCAGCGTCTGCCAGTGCCTCGAGGATTCCGCTTTCAGCTGCGTCAGGCGAGCTGTGACCGCTGCCCAACCCGTTATCGTCGGAGATCAGCTCAAGTGAGTCGTCGTTCACGAAGATCGAACAAGGCTCGGACTCGTTCGCTGACCTTCGATCTTTCTTCTCGCTCATAGCTACGGATGCTCCTTGCTTGGATCGGACGGATCGAACGCTACCTGCACCACCATCGCCGCTGATGGAGCTACTGGAACGTACGGAACCCTCTCGTTCTGCTCTGCCGACATCAAGCTCAGCTGTGAGCTCCCTCTCGTCGTCTCTTCCCGTCTCGAACGCTCTCGCTGACTCATCATCCCTTCCTTTCCTTCCCCAGACGTCTACTCCGCTCACTACATCTTCACCAACTACAACGCTCAGGCTTGCGAGTGAGTTCTCACCTCCGTCCTCACCTTCGCTTCCTCGTCGCGTCTCGCGTCTCGCTCCGCCATTCTTTCTCTGACCCATCTCCCTTCCTCTCCTCCTTTCCCAGCTTCGCCGGAAACGCAACCATCAACCCCGACGCTCCCAAATCCGCTTCCGAAGCCTCCACCGTCGCGTCCGCCTGTCTCGCCAAAATCCCCGTCGGAGGAGTCTTCACTCCCTCAGCCGTCGCTTCAGCCACCGCTGGAGCCTCAGGAACCGCTACTGGAGCCGCTCCTTCGGGAACCTCGACGGCGGGATCAGGAAACACCGGTGGAGCCAGCAGCAGGTTCGGAGCTGGAGGAGGAGTCGCGTCGCTCGTCGCTCTCGCTCTTGGGGTCATCGCGTTCGCTTAAACCAACCAACCCCTGGACGGTCTTCTTCCTCTTTCGTTTCTTGGGACTTTCGCAACCTCCTTACTTATGTATCCCTACTCCCTTCAGCTCTTCTTCGTTTCGTTCCTTGTTCGTCGTCGCCTCGCTCGCCGCTTCACACTCGCTTCGTCGTTCGTCGTTCTTGGACTTCTCTTCTTCCTTCTCCTTCGTTTTTCTCTCCTTCGTTCTTCTCTTCTTGGACACAACCCTCAACCCTCGCACTCGCATAGTTCTCTCGCTCCCGTACTCGAACACTTCCCCCTTAAACTTGAGCTCCGTCTCGGACCTAATCGCTCGTTTTCTTTTACAAAGTAATGTAGAGCCGTTGATACCAAAGGGAATCTCTCTTCTCACCCTTGCTTTGGACGAGAGGGGACGGAGGGCGTTCGGAGGAGCAAAAGAGCGAGCGACGGACTCGACGCGTCGATGTCGCCTCAGCTCGGTTCGCCGTCGTCTCGCAGCTGTCCTCAGTCCGCTGGCTTCCTCGACTGAGCTCAACACGCCTCAGTCATTTCAGCAGATGACTACAACTCGGCGCACTCCGCTCGAAAGCACGCGGTGAAGAGGACTGAACTGTTTTTGGACGCGAGCTTCAAGTTGTGACTCGCCCTCCTTTCCTCTCCTTTTCTCTCTCTCAACTCCCACCCACTCAGCTCTTCTGACATGTCGACGAGTTCTGCCGTAGAGATTTCTTCTGTCACTCCAGCCGACTACGAAGCGCTGGCAGAAGCGAGAGTCAGAGCTTTTGAGTTCGACGAGGTGAGCGATTCGACGACTCGTCTTTAGTTCGTTGGCGCCGTCGTCGAGGCTGGATTTCGTTCAATGGGTGATGCGAGATCTGACTGACTGACTCCTGCTTCTTTCTCGATTTGGGTGGATGACTATGAATTTTCAGGTGATGACCTCGACCTACCCTCTTTCCATCCGACCTTCCCTCGAAGTCCTTGCTGGTGAGTCGCGTCGATTCGAGCGTCGAAGACTGAAGTGATTCCAATCCTCCCCTCCCATTCCCGTCCTGACTCCCCTCTTACGTCTCGACCTCATCTTCTCTCCTCCCCAGCTCTCAACGTCCAGGAGCAAATAAAACAAGCCTCGGAACCTCACTTCGACCTCCTCAAAGTCAAAGCTTCCCTCGCGGACGGACGCGTCGTTGGTTCTGCAACCTGGCGGATCCCCATCGACAGGACTTCCACAGGAGGAGATCCACTGCCCGAGGAGGTGGAACTCAAGGCGATGTTGGCGCAGAAGGAGCGAGAAGGGTGGGAGGACGAGCACGATGCGATTCGAGACTTGGGGTTTCGTGGGAAGTTTGGGGGCGACTTGAGGAGGATCAGGAAGGAGAGATATGAGGGGAGAGAGCATTGGTATCTGGTGAGTCGCATCTCAAGTTTCTCTCGTTCGTTTTGAGGTCTTGCTTCGAACGAGGAAGGGGAAGATCTCCCCCCAGGCCTGACGCGTCGGGTCGCTTCCCTCGCTCATTTTTCTGCCTTCCTTTTTCTTCCAGAACTTTCGTTCACCCGGACTACCAAGGCACAGGAATCGGGTCAGCTTTGATCGCCTACGGGACTGATCGAGCAGACGCTGCTGGTCTCTGTACTTGGTTGGAAGCTTCGCCTCACGTTCGTTCGACTCAACGATGTCTGCTTTCCTCTCACCTCGTCCTCGAAACGCTGACTTACTTCATTCTTGCTCCGATATATCACAGGGCCAGCAAGTCTACTTCCAACGCGGCTTCAAAGTCGCAGGCTGGTGTGAACTCGTCGGTGAGGAGTTCGAGGGAGGTTCGCTTAGATGGCCTGGGATGGAGAGGAAGCCTGTCACTCGCGGCTGAACGGAGACCTAGGTAAATATATAGAGGTTCTGAAATGCGCTCGAGCGTCTGCTGGGTCTTCTCAGCGAAGTTTTGTCGGAAAAGGAGAGAACAACGACGCGTCGAGCAACGAGAGTCGAAGATCCGAACAAACCCATAATAATAGATAGAGAGAACCTAAAACCCAAAAGATAACGAAATAATGCGAGAGACGAGATATTATGCAGGGAGGAAAGTGAGAACTAGTCTAGTCTAGATCGAACCCGAAAAAAAGAAAAAAAGAGATCGAGACGTTGGACGCGTCCGTCGATGGTGAGCAAGCGAGCGATGGCTCAAGCCTTGACGCACTGGCCAGCGGCGGAGAGGGAGAAGCCTCGGGTGCAGGATTCTGAGCAGGGCCGAAGAAGATCTGGTTAGCTTTGTTCGGTGAAGAGAGCGAAACGAAAACGAGACGCGTCGAGAACGAGAACACTCACGGACGACGCAAGATCCGAGCTCGCACGAGACTTCATCAGCTCCGATGATGTCTGAGCAGTCGACTCCGGCTCCTCCGATGCATCCTCCACACGAGCTGAAGAGGGGAAGGGAAGAAGGGAGGAGGGGGAGTCAGTGAGAAGCTCCGAGGTCAAACGAACGAGACGCGTCGAGGTTTCGCTCCGACGCTCAACCTCAAACCCCAGGGAAGCTCCACACGCGACTCACTTCAAGTTCTCCTTGACGTTGATGCACCCGAAACCCTTCTTGAGAGGGCATGCCTGCTCTCCGATAGGACACACCTTCCCTCCCCTGAAGATCGACTGCTCCTCGAGGACCTTCCGTTTCTTGTAGGCGGGAGAGGCGAGAGGTGCGGCGACTCCAGCGTTACCAGCAGTTCCGACGGTCGGACACGACTGAGCGTACGCGGCGTCCGAGTAAGCAGCTCCTCCGGTGTAGATCTGTGAGCGAGAACGAAGCGAGAGAGGTCAGCTCAAGTGCGAGGAGGGTCGAGGGAGGAAGATGGACATGGACTTTCGCACGTCCCGTCCTTCCCCATAGCATAGCCACTCTTCCCCTGGCACCGGTCGATCATGCCCTGATTCCAGCCGCCGGCGCTGTCCCACGATGAGCAAATTTTTGGATATCTGAGGAGGAGAGGAAAGCGCGAAACCCGTCAGCTCTGCTCGTGTCGCGAATGAAGCCTAAAACTCCCCCTTCACTCACCCAGTGAAGGTATAGCAGAGACCGCCTGAACCGGCTGAAGGATTGTAGGTCCATCCAACGCAACCCGTCCTGGCCGCGCAGAGATCGATGCAAGCGGCTTGGGTTGAGACGGGCTGGGTCCCGCTGATTCCACCCTGCCCATAGTTCCACGACCTAGCAAATATACCGCTGAATTGGACGTAGTCTACAGCGTGGGAGGAGCTGGCGAGAGCGAGGAGAGCGAGGAGGGAGGGGACGATGGCGAGCATGGCGTTTGGAGGGGGGGGGGAGGGAGGGAAGAAGGCGAAGAGCGTTGAATTGATGAGGGATGGAGGGGAGAGAAGAAGAGAGGAAGGGAAGAGATGAAAGAGGCGAGAACGCTCGGGAGGGAAGATGAGTGGAAGGAAGAAGGTGGGAGTTGGTGGAGAGAGCGAAAGCGAAGAAGAAAAGCTCTTGTTTTCACGACTTCGCCCCCGCGCGCGACGCCTCTTTGGCTGAGACTTCGGCCCCTCCTTCCAAACCGAGGTGTCTGTGCTTGTCCGGAGGGGAAGCGAGCATGAGGGGAACCCTGTTTCCGAATCTTGGTACCAAATACATCTGGGTACCGAACAGGGAAGGGAGAAGCCGCTGCGGGTTTTTCTTCGGCGCCTCGTCTCGACGACTCAACCTTCCTTTCAATTCGCTTTCCGAAGTGCTTTGGCAGGAGTTGAAGAGGGAAAGACGAAGCTGCTACATCATCTTCCGTCTACGAGCTTTGCAGTCCCGACTCCCGACGGAAGCTTTTCTAGAGAGCGGAGAGTGAGCGCAACGCTAGCGTTCGTGGGGTCGGAGTCGACTCGCACCGATCAGGTCTCATTCCTCTTCTCGCCCAGGTCTTGAAAGAAGTCACCAGAGTCCAGCCATCCCCAACGTGCCACCTGTTCAGAGGCGTTTTGAGACCATGCCAGAGGTTCGGCAGCTCACAACTGCTCCTACTCGCTTCTTCTCGTCGCGCTAATCTGCTCCCCTTTTTCCTCGTCGCGTCCCTTTCACCCCCTGCGTCTGTTCCTGCTTCTCGTTCGCTCTAATCTTCTCTGTCAACCTGGGGTTACGCTACTGCCAACGAAGCTTTTTCGCATTTGACAGCGCCGAAGAGCGAACGTTTGAAAGAATACAAAGGAGGGGAAAGGAAACAGCATCGACCTCGCGAAGAACGAGTCGAGCTTCGATCGACGACTCACCTCACCTCCTCGTCCTCCCCTCCCTCTCGCGTTCTCTCGTCGACTTCTTCAAGAACCTCCCTCTCAAGATCGCCTCCCTGCGAACCAAGAACGAGACAAAGCACACTCGTCAGCTTCGAGTTCGCGAGACGAGCCAAGGAAGGAAAGGAAACGAGCGACTGACCTCTCCCTCCTTGCCGTTTCGAACTCCTCCTTCGTCTTCCTCAGCTGTTCCTCAGCTTGCTCCCTTCCATCGACGAGCAGTCGCATGACGTTGTCGGTGTACGTTGCCTCTTGAGTTTCGAGGTCGGCTGGGGAGCGAAGGGAAGATAAAGGGAGCGAGGGTCAGCGAAGAAAAAAGGCGGACGCGTCGAGAAACGGAAGAACGAGAACGAACCGAGAAGACCTGAGTGATCCTCGACGAGAGGTTTGGGAGCGAGGAACTGCTTCGAGAGGGTATGAAGGCGAATCCGTTCTGCGATGAGACTGGTGAGGGTCGAGTGAAGGCCGTCGAAATCCTATGGATCGAGCGAAGAACCGAGACATCAGCTGTCGCGTCGCGAGAACGAACGAGAACGAAACGAAGAAGACTCACCATCCCCACTTCACCCATCCCCATCAACTGCCCAACCACTTTCCTATCCGCTCCTTCCTTGGTCCCCAGTGAACTCTCAACCCTCGTCCCCCACCTTTCGGTTCTGACGAGGCCGAGTTCTCGTTCGAGCGTTCCGTCGAGTTTGGCGAGGGAGATTTGAATGGTTGAGAGGGATGTGGGGAGGGTTGAAGAGGTGAGGGTTTGGGACTGAGGAGAGAAGGAAGCGAGGGAGAGGAGAGAAGGTTAAGAAAAAGTTCAAGGAGGGAGAGAGAAGGACAAAGAGGAGATGAACGAACCTCGACAGCGAGAGCTTGAGACGACGCGACCAGGGAGTCGTAAGCTGCTCGGAGGGAGGAGGTTTCGGTGAAGAGGTTGTTCTGACAAGCGAACGGTCGCACGAGTCAGCAGATGCGGAGTAAGAGGGGAAAGAGGAGGGAAGCTCACCCTTTCCTCCTCAAGTTCAACGAGCTTGTCCTTGTTCTCGGCTCGTCCAGCAAGGAGCTCCTGTCCATACGATGAGAGCTTGTCCACGAAATCGGGATCGGTTCGACGAGACGCTCGGGATTCGATGTGGGCGAGGATCTCCGTCCTGTGAGCGAAACGAAACGAGAAAGGTCAGGGCTGAACTCGAAGCGAAGCGAGAGAAAGTCGAAACGAGACTGACCTCCTCTTTTCCATTCCCGCTTTGTCCGACCCAAACTCCCTCCGAAGCTTCTCGTCCAGCCTCTTCTCTAGCTCCGACCTCTTGGATGGGCGGGGAGGCGTAGTTCGACGTTCATCCAAAAGCGAGAGGTGGAGGAGGTGAAGTTCCTGTTTCGTGAACGAGAGGGAAGTCGACGCGTCAGATCGAGGAAGATGAGACCGAGCAACGATAACAAAGCTTACCAGCAGAGCATCTCGAGTGTGCTGGGGATCCGTATCGTCGAAGCTTCCGGTTTGAACACTGCAGACGAAGAGGAGGAGATCGAGAAACGCGTTAGCGAAGACGAAGATTGAAGGAGGAGGGAGAGTCGAACGAACCTCATCAACTGCAGCGACCGTTCCAGCTCGAGTTGAAGGGTCTCCAAAAGAACTTCCGGTGAGATCTGAAGGAGTTGAGGGCCCAGATTCGATGGCTCCGTGTACTTGGAAGGAAAGTCGATGTAGCTTGAGATGGATTGAAGGAGAGTCGCGAGTTGGGTCTGTGAGAAACGAGGGAAGAAAGTCAGCGAGCGATGCACAGCGGAGCTCGGACGAAACACTGACCTTCTGATCCTCTTCCGAGAGAGTAAACCTGGGAACCACAAAGCTGATCAGCCGAGGAGGAACCTTGTTCCTCGCGTTCGAACGACACTCGCCTCTCCTCTCCCTCCTTGCCTCCTCCCTCGAGCTCAACCATCTCCCCCAGGGCCTCGATCATCCCCAAACCACTTCTCCACCTCTCTCCAGCCACGTTGAGCATATCCCTCTTCATCTTGAGCGCGATCGTCTCCTCATCCGTCCGTTCTTCCTTCCTCGTCTCGTCGGACAACAACGCGTCGAGGGTCGACTGCAAGCTCGCGAGACGGGCGTCCAGCTTGGAGAGGGTTGCGAGGGAGGTGAGGTTGAGTTGATGGGAAGAGGTTGAAGGCGGGAAGAGGGTTTGTAAGGTTGGGCGAGAGAGGTGGGCGGTGGTAGAAGGGGATTGGAGTCTGGAGGAGAAAGAGAGGGAGGGGGAGGGAGGAAAGGCGAGGTGAGCTTGGACTGAGACGATGGACGCTCTACAGAGAGAACGACGAGAGGGCCGAACCTATGGATTTCGGATCTGATATGAGAAGTCTTGTTCCGTCCTAGTAGATGTAGAGAAAGCTGTTGAAGGAGGATGTGGATTGAGCCTCGGCAGAATCTAGAGCAGAAGGAGGGAAGGAAGGGAAAGAGGTCAACATCAGCTCTTGTGCAAGCCCGAGCGAAAGAAGAAGATTTTCGCCGGACCGACCTGGTCGCATCTGCAAGCTTGAGCTCCTTGGTTTCCCTAGCTCTCCCCCATGGATCTACAGCTGCTCGTTCGACCGAGGAGGACGAGGAGGAAGGAGGAAGATAGCGGAGGTCGTCGACCAGCCACGAGAGAAGCTCAGGAGGAGTAGAGAGAACGAGGCGAGAGGAGCTGATGGTAGGAGCAGTTGAAGGTGGTGCGCTGGGTTGTTGACGAGACCTGCTTGGTATACGAGACATGTCTCTTGGAAGAGAGGTCGGAGATGGTTGCGAAGGAAGAAGGAGGAGAGGAGGAGGAGCGAGCTCAAACATCTAGAAAGCTCGTCCATCTCGTCTTCTTCCTCCCGACTTCCATCAGCCTCAACAGACGTTGTTCACCATGTCAGCCTCTCCCCTCCCATCCCTTCCGACCGAGCTCAAGAAGGAAATCCTCAAGTTCTGCGATCCTTCCACTCTCGCTCAGACCTCTCGAGTCTCCCTCGCCTTTCTCGAGCTCACCTCTCCTCTTCTATACATCCACGTGGATATCCAAGGATCGGAACAGCTCGAGAGAATGCTCGTAGAGAGGGTCAGTTCTTCTTGAATCTATCAACCTCGTGTAGACGGCAGTTGATGAGCTTCTGAGCTTCCCTCCTCTCCCTCCCCAGGACTCCTCCCATCAACCTCAACTGTCCGCCCTCCTCTCTCTCGACCAAATCAAGACGCTCACCTTCACGGAACCGAGGATCACCGTCCCCTCCCCAGTCTTTCCTCTCCGTCTCGACCGGTTCGCATCCTCTACCCACTCCCTCCAACGGCTCTCCGTCTTCCTCCCCTTCACCGCCCACGGCCTCCCCGTTTCAGGAGGACACGTCTTCACCCGCGATCTCGTCTCTCTACGGATCCTCGACATCCTCCATCCAGTCCATCTCCACGTCGAAGGACTACCCTCGAGATCAGCAGACGGCGCCGTCATCGACAGACAGGGCGAGTTCCCCCCCCTGCTGATTGCGCTGGGTCGCAAAATCAACCCCAACCTCCGCTCCCTGCACCTCAAGAACGCCATGGTCAACTTCAATAGGATCCCCTCATCCCTTCGGGACTTCGTCGTTGAGGTTTCGGAGGACCTGGGCGTGGATTGCTCGTTTTTCATGAGACACGTAATCTGGTCGAACCTCCTTCGCGACGCGCCTGAGGTGGGAGGACCAGAGATCGCGGTCCGGGTTGGGACTGAGGCGAGAAAAAGGGTGATGCTGAAGGACTTTAGATCGAGGATCGGACATGATTGGGTTGCGGGGGAGGTCAAGGAGACGTGGTTGAAGCAGGTCGAGGCAGCTGTTCGTCTTTGAGCTCTCGTTCGAAAACTTGTGAGTGGATCCGACTTTATGAAACCTTTTTTTCAGCAACTCGCTGATCTCTCGCTCTCTAACTTTTGTCTCCTCTCTAGCCTTCGTCCCTCGTTCATCGCCCAACTTCTCGACGCATCGACGACCGCTCTCGTGTCATCGCTCGGTCCAGGTAGCTCTCTCGATGGATGACTCTTCGCCCCCTTACCCATCAGGGTCGCCTACTCGGACAGGAAAGCCTCGAAGCTCGCAGCGCCGAGAGGATCGAAGAACATTCGACGCGTCCACGCCTTCTCCCTCAGACCTCTTCGCTCGAAAAGCTGATCTTCTTTCCGAATGATCCCCAGCTCTTCTCACCGCACCAACAGTATATCATCCAAGCAGTGCGCCCTCCATCTCCTCAACCATCTCTCCCTCCTCAACCGCTCTCTTGAATCTCAAACCAAACCTCCGGCGACTCGTTTTCGATTTCCGCGCCGGCTGACCCATCGTTCCTTTTCTTCCTTCAAGAAGCGGTCGACGGTCGATGGCCAGCTCTCAGAAGCCCATCTACGGGATGCCCGAACCCAATATACAGTTCGCTGACATCTTGAGCTTGGTGAGTCCCCGCTTGAGTCTACAAATGCGTCGCCGGCGAAGTCGAAAGCGATGGGCTGAAAAAGGGTCGAGCTGATCTTCATTCCTTTCTCTTCCTCTATCCACCACCTCGCCAGCTTTTTCGACCTCACCCACCTCATCTACCAACACTCAAAACTCTCAAGAATGTCCAACATCGTTTACCTCGTCACTGTTCGTCTCGCTCTCCTCCTGAATCTTTGTTCGAAGGAGGTTCGGAGGGACGACGTCGCTGATCATGCTCGATCCCTCCTTCTCCCCCCCTCCCGTCCTTCTTTTCGCTCTCCTTCTCTCATCCTCTTCTTCCAGGGAGCCAACCGACCCAATGGAATCGGATTCCTCACCATCCAGAACCTCCTCAAGGATCCCAAAGCTCACATCATCGCCGCCGCTCGAAACCCCGATTCAGCTCTCGAGCTGCAAGCGCTCGTCAAGAGCAGCGAGGGAAGGGTGAGCGTGGTCAAGATGGACGTTGGGGATTTGGAGAGCGTTAAGGTGAGCCTTTTTACCCTTTGTTCGTGGCTGGTCGAAAGAGGGGAGGAAGTAGGGGAGGCGAAGAGCGAGATCTGATCCGTTCGAGTTTGGGTTTCGTTCTGTGAACAGGCTTCCTTCAACGAGATCGCTGGACTCCCCGCCGTTCGAGACCACGGAATCGACGTTCTGTTCGCCAACGCTGGAGTCATGAACAACGGGATGGTTCCGGCTTCGAAGATGTGAGCTATTCTTTCGCCTCTTTCGCTGAGTTCGACGCGAACGAAGACGACGTCCTGACCTTCTCCTCTTCCTTTCTCTCGCTTTCAGGGACCCCACCGACGCTCTCAAGGACTTCCAATCCAACACTTGGGGAGCTATCTACGTCTCGCAGGTCTTCCTTCCTCTCTTGAGGCTCGGAGTTGGCAAGAAGATCGTGTACACGTCGTCGGCGTTGGGTTCGACTGCTTACGCTTTGTGAGTTACCTTTCCATCTTTGTTCTTTCCTTCGGCACGTCCCTGACCCTGATGTCATCGCTCTCCTCTTGCAGTGACGCTGGTGTCCCCGGAGCCTTCGCATCCTGTCAGTTCATCGTCGGGCTCGACTCTCTTTCTTCTTCGCTGACCCTTCTTCTTCGCGTTCTTCCTCGCTCACAGACGGAATGTCCAAGGCCGCTACCAACCACTTCTTTAAGCGACTCGCCGGAGAGCTGAAGGCTGAAGAATTCACCGTCGTTTGCTACCACCCTGTGGGTCGCGTCTCTTCTCCCTTCGTTCAACACCGAAAAAAGACTCGATCTGACTCTGTGCTGTTTCTTCATCTTCTTCGCTCTTCAGGGAGTCGTCGGTACTAGCATGTCCGGCGTCGAGGCAGGAGAGACCCTCGGAGGAATCGTCTGCATCTCGCCTGAGGCCGCTGGGAAGCTCGCGTCAGTTCACTTCCCGTTCATCGCTCGTGCTCTCCCTTCTTCTTCTGGAGGTCTTGATCTGACCTTCGCCTTCCGCTCTTGTTCGCAGTGCCGACCACATCATCTCGTGGGAACCTAAGGACAGCGGGAAGTTCTTCGGAGAGACGGGAGACGAGATCCCTTGGTAGATCAGTTTGCGCTCGCGTTCGTACGTTGGACTTCGCCGGCTGTCCAGTCTCCTCGTTTCTCTTCTGTCTTGCTCTCGCAGATACATATGTTTTCTAATCTTGCTCTCCTGCCTCGAGCAGCTCCTCGCTCTTCGTCGTAAAAGCCGAACATCGACGCGAGCGAGATCGGACGGAAGGCCGTCGTGCTATCCTTCGCCCTCTCCTCTCCGAAGGATTCCGATTGAACCTCCTTCCCTCAACAGAAGCGAAAGAACGGAGCCGTACTCTATAGAAGAAGAAGAAGGACAAGAGAAGCCTGCCGGTGATTCTTTTTCGAAGCTCGAAATGACGATGAGGTTTGTTTGGTTTCAGTTCAGCCACTTCCTTCGAGAGCCTCTTTTTTTCAGCCCTTCAACTTGCTTCAACCATCACCCTCTCTCTCCCTTCCTTCCACCCACCCTTACCTCTTCTCTTCTTTCCAGCCATGTCTATCGTCTCTTCCCTCGCCGTCCTCTCCCTCGCTGCCTCGGCCTCAGCCCTCGTACGTTTCCTCTCCCCCACTTCCAACCTCTTCGAGCTCGTCGAAGCTGACCCCCACCCACCCTCCTTCCTTCTCCCCATCGCTCCAGTCCCTCTCTGCCTCGTGCATTGGAACCCTCACCACCACTCTTACCACCGCTCCTGCCTCTGAGTGCTTCGCCACTGATGCCCTCCTCAAGTTCCTCCCTCTCGCCATCACCACCCCCAACGTCTCGGTCGTCTCGACGGTCGACTCTTACCTCTCCGCCGTGTGCCCTGCTCCCATCTGCTCCAACGAGACTGTTCTCGCCACCGCCACTGCCCTCGAGGGTGGATGTGGAGAAGTGATTTCTTCTGCTGGTATCAAGAACGAGAGCGTGAGTCCAAACTTTTGATCGGTCCGAATCCAGCGAGTGACGAGGTGGTTCGTTCGCGAAGTCGGAAGCTCACCCCCTCTATTTTCGCCCTTCCTCTCTCAGATCAACGCTTGGATTCCCTTCCTTCCTCAGATCAAGACCGTCGCCTGCGTTCAGACCAGCAACGTCACCGAGGCCTACAACTACACCTGGACTGGCGGAGCTTCGGGAGCTTCAGCCCCCTCGACTTCGACCAACCTTACTTCCAACTCCTCCTCGTCGTCCAACTCGTCGGCCTACTGCTTCTCATCCACCCTCGCTACCCTCGAGAAGATCTCTGGCAAGAACTTGACCTTCTCCGTCATCTCGGTAAGTCTTCGCTTTCCGTTCGTGGTTCGTTTTCTGAACTCGCGCTGACTCTTCTCGACGACGTCTGCTTCTTCTCCTTTCTCGCAGTCCCTCATGAGCGGTGACATGACTCTCTCCTCCTTCATCAACACCACCGCTCTCCAGAACTCTACCTCGCTCCTCTGCACTGACTGCACCAAGGGTGATCTCTCGTTCCTTCTTCTTCCGAGAGCTCGTCTGTTTCGTCGAGACGCGTCTGACTCGCTCTTCCGCCCTCTCTCTTTGCAGGTCTCTACACCTCCCTCATCGCTCTCGGAAACTCCACCTCTTTCCAGACCGCTACCAACACCTCCATCGTCGCCTCGGTCACCGAGTTCGTCACTGGAATCTGTGGTGCTGAGTTCATCAGTACGTTCTTTCTCGTCTCTCGTTCATTCGTTCCTCCTCTTCTCAAGCTGACCTTCTTCCCTCCTTCTCTCAGACGCCACCACCCCCGCCACCATCAGCAACGGATCCAACCCCGACGCCGTCCCCACCGCCGACACCGTCTCTGCTACCACCGGAGCTGCCTCAGGAGTCTTCTCCGTCAACGCTTTGACTTTCCTCGCCGTCGCTGGCGCCGTTGGAGCTTTCCTCGTCTAAATAGAGTAGAACACACGCTTCTCAACTAGATTTTGCATCTTCTCGTCAGCTCGCAATCTTCTCCTTGCTTTATTCTGCTCCTCTACATACACGCTTTCTCGGTTTCGCTCGCATCGCTTGGACTTGGATCGTCTCGCTCAGCTGTTTCCTTTCTCGATAGATTCTGTATCTGCTCGTTATACATAAGCGTTTTGTTTGCTGCTACGATTGTCACTTATTAACATGGACTGTCTCGCTCAACGGAAAAGGAGCGAAAGCAAAAGAGAGGAGAAGAGACAGAGGGAAAGATCGACGACGACGCGTCGCTCCTTCCTTCACCCTTGTTGCTTCGCCTTGTCAGTCTCGGGATCCCCCCTCGACCTCATCTCGAATTCGAAATGAGACCTCGATTCGAAGAGAACGTCTGGAGTAGGTGTAGGCCTCTTGAAACATCGTATAAACAAAAGCAAAATTGAGGTCGACGAAGCAAAGCGAGCTAGATCGTTTCACTCGAACGACGCGAGCAGACAGACCTTCCCCCCTCCCTTCCCAGCGTTGAGTAAGCTCCTCTACTTCAGCCCCGAAACCCCACTCTTCTTGAGCGTCCCAACAGGGATCCTCGGCTGGATGATCTTCCTCCAAACGGTATCGTAGAAGCTCGGTCCTCCGTCGGCAGCTTTCGATCCTGGTTCGAGAGATCCCCAGTTGTTTCCGTCGTTGCAGCAGGGAGCGGCGGTTCCCCAGACTGTGGAGAGAGAAGATGAGAGAACGGAGAGACGGGTGGGGAAGTCAGCGCTCGATGCGAGCGAAGTGGGACAGAGATGATGAGGGACGAGGGAAGATGACGAACGAGGACCAGCTGCCCAAGCAGCCCAACCGATGTAGACGTCGTTTTGGTTCATATAGGTGATGGCATTTTCGAGGAGGCCGTAGCATCTGAGTGAGGAAAGAAGAAGAGGAAGCGATTTGAGTGTCGCGATTGATCGAGAGCGGAGGGAGGGGAAAGACGTGGACGAAACGACTCACGCGGTGGTGTTGGAGCCTCCAAATTCACCGACGAACGCCTGAAGAAAGAGAGCAGTGCGTTGATCAGCGAGGAGTCGGGAGGAAGGTGGGAGAGGATCATGAAGAGGAGAAGGAAGGAAGAGAGGTGATGCGACGCGACGCGACTCACCTTCAACTTGTACTCCTTCAACCAGTTCGTGAGAGGACCCATCGTCGATTCGAAGCTTTGATTGCACGCGACTAGAACGAAAAAAGGGGTTTCAGCGAAGGAAAGATATGACGAGACAGGAGAGAGCTCGAGACTCACTGTGACTTCCGCTGAAGCTGAAACGAGGGAAGCAAGGTCGACGCGTTGCTCAGTGATGGCAAAGAGATGCAAAGCGGAATTCATACTTACTTGTAGTCGAGGTACTCGTGAACCTCCCTGAAGAAAGGAACGAGTCAGGAAACATCACGAGGAGTGGCGAAAGGAAGGGAGAGGACGAACATCGCGGTATTGCCGATGGGATCGTAGATCTTTTGAAGGTAGTTCCCAGAAGGCTCATCTCCTTGGGACGACTCGAGCCACGCGTGACCTCCAGTGTATCTTGAAGAAGGAGAGAGGGCGAAGGGTCAGCTCGCTCGGGGCCATCGCCGTTGCTCAACGCGTCCAGACTGAGTGAGCGAAAGAAACAACTGACCCGTTTCCGGGAGCGAGGATGAGCTGCTTCGCTCCAGCCTTCCTGATCGCAGCGATAGCGGCGTTGTCGTTCTTGAGGACGAGAGCGGTGGACATGCTGGGGTAGGAGAAGAGAAGTGTGAGCAGGACGAGTGCGAAAGCTCGCGAGGGAGGTGAGGGTCGCAAAAAGCGAGCTTACTCATGAGGTTCGTTGACGAGACTGGTAGAACGAGGAGGTGGGTGAGCTTGTTCTCGAGACTAGAGGAGAGAAGTGGGAACTCACCCGAAGATGACCTTCTCGTTGTCCTTGAAGCGTCGAGCGAGCTCTCCCCAGAACGAAGCGAACTGAGCGGTCGTCGCTGCTTTGGGATCGCTGGTGTCGCCGATGATGGATCCGGTAGCTCTTTGAGAAGGAGGTAGGGGTTAGCATAGTTGCCTTGAGAAGATGATGAGTGATGACGCTCACGGCTGCTGGGAAGGGTCGTTGCTGAGCGAGAAAGGGAGGAAAGGGCGGCGCGTCAACTTCCATTCGAGGAGGGCATGGGAGACAGAGAGATACCGACTGACTACTAAAGCGGTTGATGCGTGCAAAATAGAGTCAGCTAGCTCAGCATGTGAGAGTGATTCGATCACTCACTCTCATGTAGTTGTGAGGCTGACAACGGGAAGAAGGCCAAACGCGTCAGTCGTGGCTTCGCCCCTCGCTTTCGACCAAGTTCACGGGCAGGCACTCACATCAAAGACAGCGTAGGCTCCCTTCTTGACGGTAATGTAGTCAATCGCATCCTTGTAGAACCCGAAGTGCTGAAGAAGAGGGGAAGAACGATCAGCTCGAGGCCTCGCGAGCAGCGGGAGAACAACCTGCTCCTTTTTCAGGGAAAGCGCCCACAGTCTCGTTGAACTTGGCACCGAGTCCATAAGCTAAGGGGCACATCCTTTCGAGGAGGAAGGCCACTCGGAAGACGTTGACGTTCTGGCGAAACGAAGACGGAATCAGAACCGAGGACGCGTCGCGATTGAGCTTCTCGTTCGAGATCGAAAGGGATTCTGACTCACCTGCTTGACTAGGATATCAACGGTGGTTCTAAAAACAGCGGTCAGAAGGTCAGCGACTGTCGGAGGGGAGGAAGAGGTGAGAGCGGGAAGAGGAAAGTGGAACGGACTTGTTGATGAACGCGTAGTCGACGCCGAATCGACCAGGAAGGCCTGTTCCGGGGGTAGCGGTAGTGGAGTAGACTCCGAACTCGCCTGTATAGAGCAAGGGGGAAATCGAGTCAGCCTCAGACAGACAAGAAGAGACGAAGGGAGGAAGATCGAGGGAGCGCCGTCGACCGTTGCTCGATTCTCGCGAGAGCTCACCTCCTGATTCCGAGACTCCAGCGTACAGGATCTTGGCTGAGACCGAGAGAGTAGAGATGAGGAGAGTGAGTGTTGTCGAGAGGAGCATAGCGAGGTGGTTGTCGTGGAACGGAGAGAGAAGGGGAAGAGGTCGGGTGTGAGCGAAGAGAGGAAGGAAGGTTTTTGACGAGCTCGAGTCTCCGGAGATGCTCCGAAAACCTGCTAAGGGAGAGGATTTATCGATCTAAAAGATCAGGGAGCCTGGTGATCAGCTGCAAGAGCGGTCGAGAATAGCAGGAGGAAGATCTGGTGAGGGCTAGAGAGGCCGTCGTGAGAGTGGTCGGCTTCGATGCTCGGCGAATCCCAGCTTCGATTGAAGTTTGGCTCTTGCGGAAACCACCTGACTTCTCTACACGCTTGAGGCGAAGAGAAGAGGTGGTGACGGCGTCGGAGAGGACGATAGCCGGAGAGGGAAGAGGAGGAGAGCGAGGAGGACGAGGAGGGGAGGAGGACGTTCGTCGGGGCTGCTGAAGATCGAGCCTTGACGATGAAGATTCCAGGCAGGGCCAAAGCTGGTGATAATTCTGGGCGATATCAGCGTACGTCGTCCTGAATCGAAGGTTTTCGATGATGACCGTGAGAGGACAAGCGAAAGAAGGAGTTCCAAAAGTTGAGCTTGGATTTGGGCTCCCTTCCCTTTTCCTTCGTCTCCCACCCAACCATCTGCACCTCTCAAGCAAACTTTTCACCCTTCTCGGAAGCCCAGCCAGCACTCTCGCACACTTACATCTCCCCATCACTCGATCCAACCCCTCTACGATGATCTCAACGATGCCCTCCTCCACGGAAGCCTCCTCCTCCTCCCTTCCTCCTTCTTCGACCGCTCTCCTCGCTTCCTCGTCGCCACGATCAGATCAGGATAGAGAGGACCACGAGTGTCAGTGTCTTCTGATACATTTAGATGCCTTTTCTTCGCCATCAAGCTCATCTCGATCTCGTTCTTGGCTCTCAATCAGACGCTTTGACGAGTGTGGCTCTGGCGCTGCTGGATCAGCTCCTCGACCTCGTAGGAGGAGATGTCTTGACGACCGACGACCAGATGTCCTACGAGAGCAAGCTTATACCGTGAGTGCATCCACTAACCTTTGCTTCGACGTCGAAGGTGCTATTTGAAAGGAGCGAGAGCTGATTCCCTTCTGTTGACCGGCTGAAGGGGATCGACGATTGGGTGAGCTCTTCTCCTTCGCTGTCTTCTGCGTCTAATAGACTCGCAGCTGACTCTCCTCCCTCTGAATTCGACTTCTCTCTCTTATAGGAAGCACATCCGGCACATTCTTGATCACTATTCCCTTCTACTCGACGTTCGTGCCTTCCCTTCCTCCCTCTTCTCTCTCTCGTCTCTCTCCTCGCCTGACAACCCTTTGACCCTACCTCGGTCGACTTCAGACTCTCAACTCCACATCCCCATCTCTCAACTACGACGTCCGTCGCCGCCTCACTCCAATCGAATCATCCCTCCAAGTCGCAGAGGAAACGATCCTTGCCGTCTCGAAACGCGTCGCCGATCTTCGGTCGAATCCCTCTGCAACGGCGAGCTCAACAGATGGGTGGCTAGATCGACCCTTGACCGTAACGGCAAAGACTCCTGCGGTCCTAAACTTCGCGTCGACCGGAGGAAGAGAGATGTGGTTCACGAGCCATCACTCGATTCATCACCTCGGTTCGTTCGGGCACTCTTCTCCCCTCTCTTGTCTTCCTCTAGACTCCTTTAATCAAAGCTGAATCGGATCCGAATGTTTCACAGCGTCTCTGAGAGTCATCGCCGTCGGAGGTACGTCTTTCCTTCCGTCGTCGTCGCGCGCCTGCTCGAGCTGATCGATTCTTCGACGCGCTCTTCTTTCTCAGAGCTTGTCAGTCATCCCGCCCTTTACTTTCCCGCCTGACCTCTCGGGTCAATCTAACTCTTCTTCTCTATCCTCTCATTAGGACCTCTGTCTACCGACAACCTTCGGAGTCGCTCCTTCGACGATCCTCTCGCGTCAGGAATCGGAACCCACCTCGACGCCCAGCCCCTCGGTTCCCAGGTCCAAGATCTAAGGAGGTCAAAGAAGGTTCCCGAATTGGTGCGCTCATCAGTCTCTCCCCAAACCTTTTCTTGAAGCGAAGAAGGAAACAAGGTCAAAGCGAACGCGAGCTGATCGAACATCGTCCCCTCCCTCTTCCTCGTCTCAGATCGTTCCACCATAGCCTAAAACCTTACCGGACGCTTTTGTGGCGTACGCCAACATCGGAAAGAGGTTAGACGAGGGGTTCAGGGTACGCGTGAGAGAGCAGGACTTCAATCTCATGAAGTCGCGCCCATCCGGCTCTCCCTTGGTTCGCGAAAGGTCCTCTCCCTCTCCCACCCTTGTTTCTCAAAGCTTGGTGAGTTCAACATCTCATCTCCATCCTCAACTCCGCCAACCACCCCATTTCCCAGTCGCCGCCGAAAAATAAACATCGAGCTGACTTGCCTTCGCTCTCTCGTCGCCGCCTCCTCTTTTCGAAGTGTTTCAGCGTCAAACAGACCCAACGTTGCGCGTCTTCGCCCTTCCCTCGATCTCTCGTTTTGTGTTCCAGTCTTCTTTCTCCAAGGAGAGACTTCACCTGGTGTTCTATCGACCGAGCTGATCAGGAGAGGAGAATCGTCGATGGCCCACGATGGGCGTCGACAGATTCCATCCGACCTTCTCTCTCTCAACGTCGACCTCCTCCCCTCCCTTCTGCTCTCTCCACCTCTCTCCGCCTCATCCTCTACCCTCTCGTCCCTTCCTTCCAGTCATCGAGATGTCCGTTCCCTTCACAGACTTCCCTGACCTGGCGGTGAGTGCTCCTCGTTCAGCCTCTTCGTCACGTCCCTCGCTCGCCGCAGATCCTTTTGATCGAGCTTGCAGCTTTGCCCCCACAGCAGAACCCGAGCTCACCCTCTCCTTCCTCTTCTTTCTTTCTTTCCCTCTCAGCCTACAGTTGGTGAGTCTCCGAGTTCACGGTCGCTTTCCGAGGGATCAAAGGGAACGAGGGGACGGAGGGAAGGCTTGGGTCGAGCTCGTCGCCTTCGCTGACCTCTGTTCCTTCTTCGCTTCCTCTTCGATGGACCCCAGTCTTCCCCAGACCGGCTATGCAGGCCTTCTCGGCCGTTGTCTGTGAGTCTAACTTCGCCTCGCCCTTCTCTGCTTCGAAAAGGTCTTCCTCGACCTCGTTCTCGATCTCGTCGAGGCTGACCGATCCCCCTCCTCACTTCCTTGATTCCCTCTTGACATTTTCAGTCATGTCCGGTATGTACACGACTCACTTTGGCCGTCACCCCTTCATCTAACCTGTCTCCCGAGTTGACGCGTCTTCTTCTCCTTCCTCCTCCTTCGAACCCAAAGGAGTGACGATTCTCTCCTACATCACTTCTCGACGCTCGCTCTCGCTCAACCCCTTCTCACCGACATCATGGAGAGCCTATCCTTGGCCGAGACTTGTTTGCTTGATGTTGTTCATTACGAGGTGAGCATCCATCTTCCTTTGCTCCCTCGCCTCGTGTCGACTCGTCGCGCATCGCTTCGCCGTCGCCAGGAGGAAGAAGAGCTCACGCTCACACTGACGTTTTTCACCTTCTCTCTCGCAGCTGGTCTTTCTTGTTCACGTCGGGCGTCTTGGCCCTGGGTGTTGGGATGAGCTCTGTGAGTCCATCGAAAAGGAAACAGAAGATCGAAGACGACTCGACGCTGACCAGTTGCCTCCTTTGCTCTCGTTCTCAGTCGGCTGCCTCTTGTGGGATGGGGATCGTTTCATGCATCGTCTCCTACGTCTCCTCGAAGATCTTCAGTCAGTACCTCTTCTCTCGATCTCTCCCATCGCGTCTCAATCTGACCTTCTTCCCCTTCCCCTCTCCCTCGTCCAGTCTACCTCTTCCTCATCGAGAAGGTCTACGTCGTCTCAGGAACCACACTCCCTCGTCTCAAATCCAAGCTGTATCTCTTGTGTGCCTTCAGCATCGCCTTGTACCTCGTCATCATCGTTCTCATGGTTCTCGGTAAGCTCGAGATGGAAGAGCTCGCTCGTCCGCGACGCGTCTCGCTGACTCTCTGCTCGTCTTTCTTCGATTTCTCAGGTCGAATCGCTGAGCTCAGAGAAGACGGCGCTTGCATGATCGGACTCAAGAGATACGCTTCCGTCGCTCTCCTCGGATACGATCTCTTCCTCAACGTATTCGTGAGTTTCGGTGGCTCGCCGTTCGCTTCTCTCTTTCTAGTGTTGGCTGACTCAAACCACTACTTTCGTTGCGCAGTTGACCGCTCTCTTCGTCTATCCGATTATGAGGTCGAAGTTCATCAACAAGAAGCTTCGAACTGTCGCGATCAGGACTGTGAGTCGACGCATGTCTTCGCCGACGAGGGATCTCTTCACTGACCTTTCTTCTCCACGTCTTATCTGGCTCTTAGATGCTCTCTGCCTTGATGACTCTCACTACGTCGACGTGAGCACCCCGGCCTCCCTTCTTTCTCGACAGGTTCGAGCTCGAACTTACCCTCCCCTCCGTCGCTTCTCGTTGCAGTATCAAGTCCGTCTCTCTTAGCCTTTCCTTCGTCTCCTTTCTCGGTTTGACTGACCCCAAATCTCTACTCTCCTTCTCAGCATGCTCGTTCTCACTCTCATGCACGGAAAGGTCAGCTCTTCGACGCGTCGAGCTTTCTCCCTCTCTTCGCTGATTCCGATGCCCTTCTTCGTGCTTCGCTTGGTTCAGCAACTCGGCTTCGTTTGCCTTGCCTCTTGTGGAGCTGACGTCACCATCAACGCGATCGTTTTCTTTTACGTTACGGCGGTGCTCTGCTTCGACCTCGACCTTCAAAAACAACAGCGACAGCGCTGACCTGTTTGTCGTCTCCCCTTCTTCTCGCTTCAGACCCCTGGTCAGCACGAGGACCAGGTCTCCGGACCCTCCAGCGCCCACAAGAGCTCTCGAGAACGAGCTAGCAAGAAGGCCGCTGCTGTGAGTCCTCGAGCTCGACACTCGTCGCAGTTCATCCTCAACTGACCCGCTTTCCTTTCCTTTATCTCTCTTTCCAGCAGGCTCCTCGAAACGACTACTCCCAGTTCCCCGCTCCTCCTCGGACTCCAGAGGTCTCGTTCGCCGTCGCTCAGGAGCTCACATCCCCTGGAGGCACTCCTCGACCTCCCTCAGACGTCGTCCTTTCAAAGGAGTTCGCCTTCAGCCAGCCTCCCGGAGTCAGGAGAGGAGTATCCCGAGATGGAGGAAGGCTGTTCCCTGTTATCAAGAACGCTGTGCGGAAGCTTGGCGAGGGGAGGAGAGGGAGGGAGGAGAGAGACGTGGGGATGAACAGCATCTCGGTGAGTTCGCGTCCTCACGAAACGCCTGTCTCACGACGCGACGCGAGCTGATTTCCTTCGTTGTCGTTCACAGATTCACGTCGTTACGGAAGTCACTGGAGAAGACGCAGAGGATCTCGACATGGATCCTCTCAGTCACTTGAGAGACGACGGGTCAGCTCATTTCGACACGTCTAATCGATCCTACCGACGAGATGGCCAACAAGTCGTCCCTCCCTCCACCACACCCCTCCCTGCTCTGTCGCACGTTATCTCGGATAGCGACGAGGAGTTCGACGACGAATCCGTCTCGACGTCGAGCTTCTCGAACTCCAAGACGGCTCTTCGATGATAACGCTTCGTTTCATTTCTGGCTCTTCTTCTCTCGGCTCTTTGGTAGTCTTGTTTCTGTTCTTCGTACATCTCATACGTTTCTCCTCGTGTGCCTCACACTCTTTGCTACTGATCTTGATGGGTTATTTACTCGCGAGTCGCCCCAACCGGCCCAACCTCTTCCTCTCCCATCCCAACTCGAAGCTTGACGGCTGACCTTCGTTCCCTCCCTCCCCCTCCCCCTTCGCACCAGCCAACTTCAAGCGTCGACCGCCGACTCTTCGTTTCCCTCCCTTTGAGATCTCGATGATCACTCCCCCGTCTTCTTTCTCGAACTTCTCCGAAAGACCGAACGTGCGCCTGCTCGACGTGCCGAGCCTCTCCCCCTCCTCTCTCTCCTCCAACCTCGCTCGAACATCAGCAAGAAAGGAAAGTAGGGCCCGTGTCTTTCTGGATGAAAGAGGTAGAATCGAGACCTCGCGAGGAAAAGTCTAGATAGAGAGATCAACCAAAATGAACGCGACGAACATCTTCGAGCGCGACCCTTCAGCCCCAGGTCCCTTCCCCACCTTCCTTGCCAAACCGAAGCTCGCCCGCTCCCTTCCATCAAACTATCCCTCTACCTCCCTAATTTCACCAAAGGGCCCGGATGATACAGTCAGGCTTCCGACGTTGAGGAGGGAGAGAAGTTGACGCGCCGAGGTCACTCTGATCGTCTGCGACGCGACAAGATGACGAGCAATTAGTACAGAGTTTCTTTCTTGATCCATCAGATAAGCAGGAACTGAACATACCAGCTCTACCAGAGCTCTCACGCCCGAACGTTGACCTCTATCCTACTCAGCCGTCCTTCGACCGCCAGCTCGTCGACGGACGCGAACGCCTCCTCCCGTAGAATCCCACTGAGTTCCTCCTTCCTCCTCTGCGAGTCAACCCAGATCTCCACCCTCTCAATCCCTTGACCTGGTAAAGCCTCCACCGATCCTTCCTCCTCCGTCCCAGATCCAAAGAGGTCGTCGAGCGTCGAGTTGACCATGAACCATCGAGCCTCGAACGAGAGGTTCCCCGAGAACTCCGTAACGAGGACGATGTTCTTGAAAGGTTGATCCCTGAGTGGCGAGGAGGTGGTAGCGTCCTTGAATGAGATGGAGGTGAGGTTCGTCCAGCATCCCGAGTCGAACGAGAGGGAGGGGGCGTTGTGAACCTTGAGGAGGACGGTCGAGTCGAGCTGCCCGGCGACCTCTCCTCGATGAGGGACTCCTTCGACGTGGACCTCGACTGGGGCGATTCGAGGGAGGAGGTACTTGGATAGGAGGTGTTCGACGAGTTGATGGAGGGGTGGGAGGTCGAGCGCGTGAGGGACGAAAGGGAGGAAGAGGGAGAGTCGATCGATTTGGAGGATGGGGGCCAGGTCGTTAAGCTTTTGAGCGAGGACAAGCGAGGAGGGAGGGAGAGTGGAGAGCCTGGGTTCGGAGAAAGTGAAGGTTTTGATGTAGTTGAGAGAGGAGGGGATTTGGGGGTTCTGAAAGTCGACCTGAGAGGGGGGGGGGGAGGGGAGGGAAAGAACGGTCGCGATCAGTAAGCTGGTCTCGTTCTCGTCGAGTTCCGAACTAGCGATGCAGTGGACACTTACTCTGGTGCAGAAGAGCTTCTCAAGAGTCTCTATCCCTTCGATGAAAACGTCTCGGTAGAGAAGAGGGGAGGAGAGTTGAAGAAAGGCGAGCGAGACCTGCGAGGTTCGTCCCAGCGTCGGAGCGTCGCAAAACTGAAGGATCTCGTGCTTGATCTCGAGAGGAAGCGTCGGAGGAGGGGGAGGGCTGGATAAGGGGGTCATCTACTAAGAAGAGACAGTGGCTGGGTGGTGGGTGTTGAGAGAGGTGAAGGAAAACGGCCTCGAGCTCAACCTCTCGATGGCCCCCTCCCGCTCAGCCCATCTCCGCTTCGCGACTCTTCCAACACCTCCGAGTCTCCGTCATCTTCCAAAACTTCATTTCTCCCCCGGCCAGCGCAATCTTATTGCTGTTTTCACGAAGAGTGTCGTCGTCTTTTTCTTCTGCTGCCTTCAAGATCTTGAACTTGAAAGATCATCCGAGGGCCGTTCGCTCTCGTTGTTCTGCGCGAGACTTCGAACACCCCTCCTTCCTCTCCCTGGAGGTCCACGACCTCCAGATTTTCAGGGATGTCTCGGACGAGTCCGATCCGAAGACCCTCAAAATTTCAGCTCTTCAGCGAGAGAGCAGCGCTTCCTCTGCGTCACGAAAAGCCATCTTCTTCTGACAGCGACGGCAACGAACCCACGCGTCCAAGATTTCTTGAAACAGCTTGAAACAAGACGGAAACGAAACGACGGGTTTCGTGGAAACAGCAATATGCTCCGAAATTAGTGGGACTCGTGCCGAAATAACATCGGATGCAAATTTGAAGGCGTCGCGGACAGGACTTTCTTCTTTCCCCTTCGCATCCCGCTCGCCCTCCTTCCCTCACCGTCTTTTACCAGTCGACGGCTATCTTTCTCCCTCCCCTGCCTCCCCTCCGTTCCTCAGCCTTTTCAAAGAGGGATTGAGCTCCATCTTCGGTGCAAGCTCATCGCTGACGGGGGATTCTCGACGCGTCGGCTCCGGCTTCGACTCTCCTCCGTCGTCTCGCAACTCGCTCGAACATCAGCAAGAGGGAAAACGTTATATCAATCAGATCCGATCTTATGCAAAGTGGTAAGTGATGCGGGAAAGTAGGTAGCAGTAGTGGTTACGAGAAACAAAATGAACGAGAACGAGAGAGCGATGCTGGGCAAAAGAAGAGACGCGTCGCGAGAAACAGAGAGAGGTCGTGCAAGAAGGAGAACGAAAATAAGATGAGGCCTGAGATGCGAGAAAGGGGAAAGAAAAGGAGACAATGCTAGGGTATGTAGACTATGAGACGAAAGGGAGAGGAAACGAAACGAAACGAAGGCAAGGAAATCGAACGGGACGAGCTGATCAATGAACCCACCCCGGTTCCGTCCCACTGTTCCCGCTCTCGCTCCCCTCCCCCTCCTCCACCACTCCCACCTCCCCGACACTCCCCTCCACCTTCTTCCCCTTCATCACATCCTCGCACTGCTTCCAAAGAGCCAGGAACTCAGCCTGCTCTTGAGGAGTTGGCTGCTCTCCTCCTGCTCCCACGGCGAGGGTGGAGGTAGATGGAGGAGTAGGGTTCCCTGAATCGAGGAGAGCTGGATCGTAAGCTGAGGAGGGGAGGTTGGTAGAGGAGGTTTGGATGGCGGAAGGGGAAGGAGCGGCGACAGCGAAGAAGGATTGGAACGCTTCGAGGTCCTGAGGGAGGGATTGTTGTTGATGCTGCTGGTTGGCGGTGTTGTTGGAGCGGTGGGTCGTTTGGGAGGAGGTAGGAGAGATGAGGTATTGGTTCATGTCGTGTTCGTCGTGTTGAGGGGTGGTGCTTTGGGTCTGTTCTTGGTGGAGTTTCGACGACGAAGCCTGAGCGTTGACCGCGACGGTAGGGGCTTGACGAACCTCCTCTGCTGTTGGCGTGGCTCCGAGGATGGAGAAGATGGGTGACTCGAGTTCCATTTCGTCTTCTCCTGGAGGGGACGAGAAGAGACCAGGTGGGATGACGGGTGGGGAGGAAGGAGGGAGGGAGGAGAAGTCGAAGGGGAGTGCGAGAGGAGAGGATTGGGAGAGGGAGTGGTGGGAGGAGTTGGGAGAGGAGGTGAACATGGTTTGGGAGAGGAGTTCGTTGTGGTTGTCCGATGAAAGTTGAAGGTTGAAAGACGGTTGATCGCTGAGGTCGCCTCCTCCGAGGATCGATCCGTCGATTTCGTCCATCTGCATCTCGCTCCCGTACCCTCCGTCCGACATCGCTCCAGCGTTGCTCGCTGCGTCGAGATCGAAGAGCGTCGAGAAGTCAGATCCCATCCAGTCCTCGTCGATTTCCGTCTGGCCAGGATGAAGCTCCTTGTCGTCTCCGTCCATCGTCGCGTCGGGAGCGAAGACGAGTCCTCGTCCTCCGTTCGAGCTGAGGTTGGAAGTCGTTCGATGTCGTTGAGACTTGGCTGGAGATCGAGTTCCTCGAGTGAGCGCTTGAGTCGAGGAGGAAGAGGAGGCGTCGTTCGTGTCGTCGTCCGAGAGAGGTCCTTTGAGTCGACGAAGTTCAACCTCGCCTCCGACCGAGAGCATCCGCTTCAACGCCTTCCTGGGACTCTCGTCTTTCTTCGGGACCTGCAACGCTCCCTTCCTAGCAGCGGCGACACTAAGACTCCTCTTCAACGGACCCGCCGACGACTCCGAAGCCGGTCCAGCTGCTGATCCTTCCTCCATCCTTCGTCCAAGAGGAAGCTTCGACGACGACGACCCTCCTCCAAGTTTCGACGACGACGACGATCCTCCAGCGGTGAGAACCTTGAGCTTCTGTCCAGCTTGCGACGACTGATGACCTTGGAAGTCCCATCCGTTCTTCCCTCGAACGGGCGAAGTCATGGCGAGGTGTTGGGAGGTCGAGTGGTCGTTGTCTCCGTCTTCCTCTCCTCGAACGGGCGAAGTCATGAGGTACTTGGCGCTCGCGCTGCTGACTTTGGGACGACGTTTGACTGGTGAGGCGTCGGGATCTCCCCAGAGCTCCTTGGGACGATGGACTTTGTACTTGTTCCAGTGAAGACCGCAGGCTGTGAGAGAAGAGGGCGGCAAGTCGAAGTCAGCGACGCGTCGAGATCGAGGGCGAGCGACGAACGAGGATGAGGGCGAGAGCGAGAACAGAAGAACAAAGAAAACTCACCATTGCAGACCTTCGTACCACCCTCTCTCGCTCTCCAAGTGTTCGACTTCAACCTCCCACACGTCGAGCAGCCCGTTCCATCGTCGATCAGGTTCGACGGTCCCGTCGACTTGCCCGCCGACTTCCTCTTCATCCCTCTGAACCCTCTCGGCCTCGCGTTCTCCTTCCCTTTTTCCTTCTCCTCCGCCGGCGTCGATCCACCCGCGTTCGCTCTCGCCTGCTGCTCCTTCCCTTCCTTCTCGGCTGCCTGCAACAACGACGTCAAGATCCCAACGGTCTCCTTGTCGGCCGTTAACGAAGGGTCTTTCCCTAGCTTGGAGAGGAGTTCGAGGAGTTGGGGAGAGAAGGTGGATCCTGATCCGTTGGAGTTGGAGGGATTAGAGGAGGAGGTGGTGTTGATGAGGGAGCGAGTGTGGGAGAGGAGTTCGGCTGTGGATTCCGGGTTGGCTCCTGAGGAAGATGCTGCTGGAGTAGAGGTAGGAGGTTGGCGAGCGGGAGTGGAGGAAGGGTGGTGGTCGTCGTCGTTGCCTACTGCAGTTGAGGCTGCTGCTGCTGCTTTGGCTGTTGATCGTCTCGTTTCCCTCTTCGGCAGTTCTGGTTCTGCTGTTGCTGGCGATGGGGCGATTGATGCTCTTGCGCGCTTAGCTGGACGAGGACCTTCCGATTCCAAATGAGACTCGGACTCGGGGTGGCGGAAGGAGGAGGTTGAGGCGAAGGGTTGTTCTGGGTGATGGGCTGAGGAGGAGGGTGGTGGTGAAGGACGGAAGGTCTGAGGAGGCGGAGGAGGAAGGGGATGAGAGGGAGTAGGTGCCGATGCTGGTGCTGAGGTGGGTGGTGTTGGATGGTCTCGAAGGAAAGAGGAGTGGGAGGAGGGTCGAGAGGGTAGAGGAGCGGCGAGAACTGGTGCTGGAGGAGGAGGAGGAGGAGCGACGACGACGGCGGCGGTCGAAGAGGAGCTCGCTACTCGTTTGGAGGGAGAGGTGAAAGGGAGACCTTGTTGGAAAGCTGCGAGTTGAGAGAGATGTTGAGCGTGGGAGATGGGATCGGCCTGGAGGGAGGGAAGTGAGGAGGAAAGAAGAAACGCAAGAAGGAGATCAGTCGTTCGTCGTCGTCGTTCGTGGTCTCCCTCTCCTTCCCTTCCCTTCTTCGTCGCGTGCGCTACTCACCTTGACCAACCTCATCCTGACCTCCAACCACTCCTCCACCTCCGAGTCACTCCCTTCCTCGTCGTCCTCGTCGACCTCGTCCTTCCTTAATATCCCCACGATCATGGACTTGGATTCCTCTGACGCGTCGTCGAGAGCCCAACCGATCAGACCCGGTTGAACTTCTATGGCTTGGATGGGTTCTGAGGGATCTGCCCATTTGGAAGCTCGAGCTGTCTGTTGAGGATCCTGGATGAAGAGAGAGTGATCCGTCTTGGAGTTGGGAAGGAGGTTGGGACTGCGAGAGAGGAGGAGGGAGGGAAAGAAAGAAGGAAGGGAGGGAAGGAGGGATCGGAAGGTCAGCCTTTCGAGCTCAAAAAGTGGGTGAAAGACGCGATTTTTTCGAGTGTTTCGATCCCAGACCCTTCCGTGGACCTCTTTTGTAGGAATCCCGCCCTCGAAGTGGATGGATTCGCCACCTCAAGCAGCGAGAAGAGAGGGCAGACGAGCTCGGATCGTTCGTTCAACATCCCTTCCCTCTCCTCCTCCCTGCTCGTTGCTCCCTCGCTCCATCCAAGCCCCAGCATCCCACTCGCGACGGATACATACGAGAGGAAGAAGACTCGTAGACTCACCTTGAAGTACAGACCGCCTTGACTATAGCTCCCAGCTCGCAAGCTCCCCACTGCTTCCCCTTGAGAGCTTTGACCATGACCGTCCCTCTCGAGCGAGCGAACGTCGTCCCAGTAGCAGGAGGGAGAGTATACAGGATGTGAACTAAAGCGCCCAAGATGAATGTATACATGTCAGTTCCAGTGTCGTAGGGATTAGATGGTGAAGAGAGAGGGCCTTACCGTGCATGGGTCGACGAGAAGACGAGGAGGACGAGGAAGGAGCAGAGGTCGATGCCATCGTCGAAGAAGGAAGGGAAGAGCTCCTTCGCGAGAAGAAACGAAGCTCTAGCAGGAAGAAAGGGGGTATCCGAGTATACGAGAAGGAGAAGGGAAAGTAGGAAAGGGGGTGCGGCGAGGGAGTGCTGACGGTTTGGGAGAGACGTGAGCTCGAAAGCAAGGGCGAGGAGGAAGGAGCAGGGGAGGCTTGCGAAACTACGCCCTTGTTTCCGTCTCCTCCCTTCGACGCGTCCAAAGCTTGTTTCTTTCTCGCGCTTCCCTTTCACGCGCGAGAACGAGGATTGGAAAAGAAGAGTTGACTTTGCACGCGAGATGAGGAAACGCGTGCCAGATGGAGTCCTTACCGGCTTGAACGAGAAAGAGAGGGAGGGAGTCGAGATCGAGAGAGAAATGAGCTCGACGCGTCGTCTGCGAGCGATCGAGTTCTCGCCTTTCAGCTCTTCTTCCACCTCCTTCGTGCTTCGAAAGGATGCGAGGCAAAGAGAGGAGATACAGGGCAAAGGGCAACGACCCCTTTGTTAATCGCGGCCTTCCAGCCAGCGAGGGGCTGAGAAAAGTCAAGCCGCGACGCGTCGAGGCTGAATCTCGCCTCTCCGTTCCGTCCTTCTCTTTCCTCTTCTTTCCAGCCAAAAATGGAAAACCCTCTCACGAACGCAAAGGGGATGAAAAAAAGACGCGCTTAAATCAGTTGGAATGTGATCGCACGAAGGAGAAGCGAGGGAGGAGGCTCAAGAAAGCCATGATCATCGAACGAAGCACGAACGAACTCAACAGATAGACTAGTGAACTTAGAGAGACAGGATAACCAAAACGGGCGGGGGGTGCATGCGAGGTAGTCGTGGTAGGCGAGAGGGGGAAGAGAAGAGCGAGAAGGAAAGAAGTCCGAGACGATCATTGATTTCCTCGACCGGTCGACGACGCGTCTCGAGTTTGAGGAGGACCCATCGAGGGCTTGCCGGCGGCTCCCTCCGACGTAGCCGAAACGGGAGAGGGAATGGCCAAGCCGGAGGTTCGATCCTATCAAAAGAAAGGGAAGGGGGAGTCAGAACGTGCGCTCGAGCTGAAGGTTCGAAGCGAAAGACGACCGACGAGTCGAACGAACCCAGTAGACGGGTGGGACTCGCTCAACGTCTGCAGCGTCGAGTTCTTGGACGTAGTCTGTCGCAGCGAGGGTGGGAGTAGGTTGAGAAGGAGCTGGGTATGGAGATGGATGGACTGTCGTAGCGAGAGTCGGGGTGGGTTGAGAGGGAGCTGGGAGTGGAGAGGGATGGTGAGAGTCAGCGTCGAGTGAAGAAAGACGAGACGAGGGGAAACGAGAACGAGAGAGGGAAGGAACAACGAGCGAAACGCACAGGTGTACGAGTAAGGAGCAACCAAAGGCGCTGCAATCGGCGCAGAGGCAGGTTCCATGTCCTCGGCAGGCTTCTCGACCAAATCTCCTACAGCCTGAGCCTGACGGGCTCTCCTCCTCCTCCAGACGAACACACCTTTGACGACGATGAATCCCAACGCTCCCACCGCTCCGACGACTCCTCCGGCGATAGCAGCCGTGTTGCTCGCGATGTCTCCTTGAGCGACTACAGGCGAGGGAGGTGAGGGGGTGGGGGAGGTCGCAGTGGGCGAGGAGAGAGGCAAGGTAGGGGAAGAGGGAGGGACGGTGGTAAAAATCGCTTGGCCGGTCATAGTCCCATAGGAGGTCGAAGCCGACATGTGGACGTGGTTCCAGACATCAGGGTCGATGGGCAGACACGAGTTAACGTTGCTGGGTTGGACCGTGACTGAAGGCCGAGGGAAGAGGAGGGTCAAGTCAGCTCGAGCAACGACGCGACCGAGCTCGGCGCAAAGAGAGACGCACAACCTGAACCGCGAAGGCAGGCGTGGTTATACTGCTCGTCTGCGACGCTGAACCAGACGAGAGCCTGACAAGAAGAGGAAAACCCGGAAGAGGGAGAAGGACGTGGGTCAACTCACGCCGGCGCCTTGGGAGGACGAAGGACTCACTCCTGCAGGAAATTCGACTAGAGAACCGTGGTAGCAGGGAAATGATCTGATCTCAGCTCAGGTGCGTAAGCACAGGAGAGATAATGCTCACAGACATCAACCTTGACGTCGATTTCGGTGCCCGCGTTCTTCCAGTAGGGGTCGCCTCCCTTCCAACTACGAAGCTGGGTCCACTGGAGCAGAGAGGATGATTGGAGATTAGCTTCGGAAGGACACTCGAGGGTGTAAAAAAAGTAGGGACGCACGTGAACTGAGTCGTTGAAGTAGTAGTCGACCTCGACGAGGATGGGTCGCGTAGGAGAGAGAAACTCGAACTCGATCTGACAAAAGGAAGTTGGGATTCCAGGTGAGCGGGGTTCACGAACTGCGAGCTTTACAAGATTTGTCTACTTGCCGGTTGACTGTAAAACAATAGAAGAATTGTGGTCAGAGGAAAGAGGAAGGAGCGAGGGCGAGGGCAGAGTGGAGAGGGAAGGAGAAGAGCTGTGCGACGTACCACTGACCGATCGCAGCATCGGTCGCGGGCAAAAGCCATGTAACATCGCCAACGGGGACGACCTGAGTGAAGCCCAGCTCTGGTAGATAGAAGCGAAGGAACTACGTCAGTCTGAACCGAACGAAACGCTCCTGCCGACACCGCGTCTCTCTTCTTCGATGGGTCAGGATCACTCACGAGCAAGGATCAGAGCTCCGGCGAGGACGAGAGGAAGTAGAAAGAGCATGACTGCACGGAAACTGGGGGAAGATGCCTGGAGGATTGGTTCTGAGAGGTCGATAAGTCGAGATGGTGGTTGGGGAAGAAAGAGGTAGAGAACGAAAGGTGGAAGCGAGAAAGCGAGGAGTGTCGTCTATTCTTGGGGGAGCGAAAGAATCCGCTGTATCTGTTCACTCGAGGGGAGCAGGAAACAAAGAGGTCAGGTTTGTTTGAAAGAAGAACGGGAGCAAAGTCGCGACTCATGCTAGGGATCGTCCTTCGGATCGTCGAACGCGTCCCTCTCTCTCGAGCCAGCCTTTCAGAGCTTCAGAGAGCGAAAGCATATAGTCTGCTTGATCGATACCAAAGGGCTCTATGAGAGCTGCACGAGCCGTCAGACGCGTTCGGCTTCAACGTCGTCTTTACTCGATCCCCACCTCGCTTCTCCTCCCTTCTCGAGCGCCCAACGATTGGTCGAGTCGAGGAGCAAAGAGACAGCATCGCTGCTGGACGGACAAGGGTAGGGGATGGCGTGACGGAGTTGGAGAAGTCGAGGAGAGATCGAGGAGGCCGAAGGAGAGGCGCGTCGAGGGAAGGTCAACAGTGAAGCGGACGTTGCGAGAAGGGGAGGAGGTGAGGGAGAGCTCGTTGCTGATGGTTTGACCTGAACCGATCAAAGGATGACCTTGACTTGTAGGCGTCCCCGTCGGTGAGAATCTCGCGGGTGAAGGAGGAGAGGGAGAGGTGGAGAGCGAAGGGAGGTCGAGCGAGCGAATCCTGACGAGAAGGAGGCAGGAAGGAGAAGTCGAGGTCAGCTTCAGCTCGTCTTGGTCACTCCGAGCTTCAGGACGATGAGCTAAACCCTTTTTACAAGCAGTCGCCGTAGTCCCACGAGCCCATCGACGGTGATGTCTCTGTAGAGAAGGGGAGAGGAGAGCTCGAGGAAGGCGAGGGAGACTGGAGAGGTTTGGGCGAGAGTCGAAGGATCGCACAAGCGGAGGGTTTCGTGCTTGAGTGTCAGAGAGAGGGTAAGGTTGAAGGTATAGCTGCGAGTGTCGACCATGATGAGTATGGACTTCCGGAAAAAAAGAAAGGTTTGGAGGTCGTGACGGCTGGAAGAAGCAGAGGAGGGAGGGGAAGGAAGGAAGGTCGAAGCTCATTCCGAAAGTCGCTCCCAACGCCTTCCCTCCTCTCGCAGCACCTCGAAGCAAATCTTCTCACTCCACCAACCAAGGCTCTACTCTATCTCCCCTCTCTCCACCATGTCGATATCCCCTCTGCACTTCTTCCCACCTCCCCTCGCCAGCTCATCGACCTCCTCCCCATCAGCCGCCTCGACCTCGACGGAGGAGGAAGCCTATCAAGCTCTCGAGCTCAACTACCATCAGCGACGACTTCCATCTCACCAGTACCAGTATGACTCGTGGGTCAAGCAGAAGGGCTTGTACGAAGAGCTGAGGACGGAGTACTTAGGCATCCTCGAGTCGTTCGTCCATCTCCGACCTTCTTCCCTTCGCCTTCGTCCGCCTTGGGCTCCTCTCGTAGCCTTTCCAGCTGACTCATTCTTGTCTCTTCACTCGTATCGTTAGATCGCCGTGGTGGAGTGCGAAGGTCGCTCAGTTGGAATCGGTCATGGAGGCGGTCAGGGAAGGCATCAAGCTGGCTGCGAAGGACGCAAGTGAGCTTGACCCTCCTTCTTCTCTTCTCCTTCTTTATGAGCGTATGGTCTCCGAGTCAACGCATAGCTGACATCCATCTGCTCGTCGTCGTTCTCGCCACAGGGAGGTACGAGAAAAGAATGAACGCTCGGAAAGCTGCTGGACTTCCCATCGACGAACCGTCGTCGTGTCCGTGCGGAAAGGCTCTTCACACTGGAACGGCTCCTCCCACCTCCTCTTCTACACCTCCAAATCGATGAAGCAACGGATTTCCAAGCTGCTCTCAACGTCTGGAAGATCTCGGTCACAGGCTCAACAAGAACATCTTCGATTCGACTGCTGAGAGGCGACGCGTTCAAATCAGGACGGTCGTCGACTTCCGCCAGGCACACTTTGATCTATCTCGACCTCTCCTTCCTCCCTCATCCACAGGTCCCGACTCTCGAACTTGCTCTCTCTCCTCTTCACCTCCAACCACATCCCACTCTTCCCGCTTTGAACGACAACCTCGTTTAGACTTCCCGTCCTGGCACTCTCGGCTCGTCCTCACTCCCACTCGTTATTAGACTCGTGAGTAGATCCGTCTCACTCTTGCCCTCACTTCACCTTCTCGTACCTGAGCTAACCACTGGTGACGCTTATTCTTCTGTCCTAGGCTCCTCATGGTCGCCATCAAGAGGGACAACGCTCCCGCTTTCTCGTCTTCGACTCCCACCACCTCCTCTTCCTCTTCCAACATGACGAGCACGTGCGTTCACAAGTCTTTTCCCTCGGAGTAGTGACACGCGAAGGATGGGCTAACTCTCTGCGTTATCTCCTCCCGTCTCGCGCAGTACGCTCCTCGCCGTCCTCATTCCTCTCGTTCTCGTCCTCTCCCTCCTCGTCATCGCACTTTTCGCTCTCTACATTCGTCGACGACGTGTTGGACCTCCGCTTGACGATGAATGGGGCTGGAGGAACACTTTGGGGGCTGGGAGAGGAGGAGAAATGTGGCCGGGAGGGTGGGAGAGGGAGAAGAGGAAGAGCAGCGGCTGGGGTTGGAGCCCTGGAGCTCACACTGCGACGAGTGACGTTGTAAGTTGTTCATCCATTACGCACTCGAGAGAGTGCGAGACGGAGACGAAGAGGGGACCTAAAAAGCTGACCTCGTCTTCGTTTTTGTTTCGATTCAGGCGAGCGAGATCGCCTCAACTCTTCCCACCACCGGTCGAGCCGACGACGCCAACACCACTACCACCTACTCCAAGGCTCTCCCTCCCTTCTCTACGGAGACCAAGAGGATCTCGGTTCTCGAAAACAAGAGGCTCTCGACCCACTACTCCCCTCCCGAGAACCCTCTCTATCGACTTGCGTCTCCGCACACCCTCGAGACCTGGGTTGTTCAGAACGACGCAGCTTCCATCGTTTCCTCGGTCCCCTTCCAATCCCTCGACTCTCCCTTCCACCTCCCCTCTCTCGACTCCCTCGCCTCCCTCTTAGCATCCCCGTCCTCGACAAACTCCCCTCCTCGACGACCCGACCATCCCGAGCCGACCTTCTCTCCCTCCTCGTCTTTCGCGGCTGGAAGCTCGCCTCGGATCGTCGCCAACCATGGAACGATGTCTACTCAACCTTCCACGGAAACCCTCGAGGCTCTCACTCCCTCCTCGTCGCGTGGTCAGGTTCGACTTCCCAGTCCCCTCAAGAAGGTCCTCGCCAGATCGTCGTCGTCGCCCACCTCCCCATCTTCTCGATCCGTCGTCGACGTCATCAAAGAAGGAGCTCAACTCCAGAGATGGGACTCGTCGAGGAACTACAGGAACGTCGGAGGAGGAGACCGCGCTCTCGATCAACCTCAGGAGGAAACGTCGAGTTCGAGCTCGAGCTCGCCCGTCCAAATCAAGACGGCGATGAGGAAGACGGTCCATCGACAGGCGACCCTCCCCTACGTCCTCCCTGTCAGTCACTCGGAACCCTTCTCGGTCGTCCCGAAGTTCGACACCTCCCCTCTCAACATCGTCCCTCGTTCCAAGTCGTCCGTCCCCATCTCGGACGCCAACTCGCACGTCTCACCTGCCGTCGTCAAACCTCCTCGACCCGTCACCACCGCAGCTCGACTAGCAGCTCTCTCCTTCTCCCTCGCCGAGATCAAACCCTCCTTCCTCGCCTACCCTCCTCCCTCTCCCACTCCCTCCAACACAACCATCACCATCGGTCACGCCGTCGAAGAACCCGAATCTCCTCGATCCAAGCAACGACGAACGGCCACTCCTCGACCCGACACCGGAGGAGACCCTTGTCAAGTCGTCAAGATGTTCGGGCTCCCTCGAGAGGGCGAAAACTTCCTCCGAGGAGGACCTCCGTCGCTGCCGAGCTCGAGGAGGAACTCCATCGCCAGTCGAGCAAGCGAGCTCCTCGGACTGGGATTGGGAGGAGGGAAGTCGTCGAGACCTAGCTCCCGAGCGAGTACGAAGTCGGCGTTCAGTACGAGGAGTGAGGTGACGGCTGAGACGGAGGAGGAGAAGAAGGTCACCGAGGGAGGAGGGAAGAAGAAGAGGAAGGGGAGGAAGAAGGAGAAGGAGATCCCGAGGCCGGATACGGGGAAGGATCCTTGCAAGGTGCAGGAGGATATCGCTTGGGGGAAGGTGCAGCGAGGGGAGGCGATCTAGGGTGGTGCCGAGGTGGTTGCTTAGGTTGTTGTCGCGTCGGTTCATTTGCTTTGACGCATTCTTCGTTTCGTTTCGTTCTCTTTCTTCTTCCTTCTATTTTTCGCTCTTCGCTCTTCGGCTTTTCGGATCTGATTCATTGTTCTCGTATATCGTTTCTTTCGGCTGGCTCCGTCTCTCTCTCTCTCTTCCTTCGTCGTTCGCGTCTCCGCGTTACCCATAGCGACCACCTCCCTCCCTTTCGATTTTGGCTTCCTCCCGTTCTTCCTCCACTCCACCTCTAGTTTTTGGCTGCTGCCCCTCGCAGCTCGTTCTATGTCTCAATGCTACCCTCTAAAAGTCCGAGAAGGCAAGAAAGGAAGAAGGAGAGCAGGGAGGGAAGCTCCGGCGCACTTCGCGCTCGTCCGACGGCCCTCCTCCTTTGCTTTGAGCTGGAACCTCGTTCGACTCTCAACGTCCACCTTTCTTCTTCGCCAAACGAGTCAGTATGAACTATCCTACAGCTAGGCAGGACGGAACGAGCGAAACTCAACATGGAGTCGTCGTAGAGGTGAGTCGAAGCGTCCCCTCTCAAATCTTGTTGAGCTTCGAGCTCCTTCGTTCTGACCTCGACTTCTCTTCTTCTCCTTCTCTCAGGATACCTACCGGTGGGTAAGACGAGACTGAACTCGGCCAGGCTCGAGCTGATCTTCCGCGTCCTTCGCTCTACTATCAGACATCTCGAGGACTCTTTCGCTGCTGAGACTCAAGCCTTCGTTCAAGCTCAAAACGAGGTCAGCTTTGATCTCTCCTCCTCCCTCGCCCGTCTTCGCCTCGCTCGTCGTCCCTCGCTCCTTACTGATTCGCTCTTCTCCTCCTCTGCAGGTCACCACTCCCTACCTCTCCTCCTTCCCCCACTTCGACGCCCTCAAAGAAACCCTCTCCTCTCACACCGCCTACGATTCCGTCAAAGCCTTCAAGATCGTTCCCTCGTCCACCTCGTCGGACAACTACGCCTACTGGAAGGTCACCACCGCTTCCCTGCCTCAGCCTGTCATCAGAAGGGCCAAGGCCAGCACCGTCGGAGGAGAGGGATTCACTGGGTTGGAGGGAGAGGTCTTCTTCGACGTCAACGAGCTCGCGAAGGATGGGAAAGGGACAGCGAGTCAAATGTGGGGAGCTTTCTCGCCGAGTGGGAAGTTCTGGGCCACCATGCTTAGCAGAGGAGGGTGAGTCGAGTCAGATCTATGCTTTGAGGGCTAGATATTGGGCTGATCTTCATTCTTTGCACTCTCAGCTCGGATTGGCAGACCGTTATCGTTCTCAACACGGAAACTCTCGAGCGTGTCGACGAGGAGCTCGAGAACGTCAAGTTCTGCTGGATCATCGAGTGGTTGGGAGACGAGGTGAGCTGCTCTCCCTTCCCCTCCGATTGAAAACCTTCGACTGAGCTCTGCTCTTTCGTTCTCGCAGGGATTCGTCTACAAGCGATGCCCACCAAAGCACAAGGACGACACGTCGGGTTCGTTTCTCTCCCTCGTTCTTGCCTCCCTCACCCATCTGACCCGCTTTCGACCGTTCTTCCACAGCCGAAGGAAACTTTGCTTCGACCGTCCACTACCTCGGAACTCCTCAGGTCAGCTTCTGCTTCCGCCTGCCCTCGCCTTTCTTTGCCACGCACTGACGCTCACTTTCGTTTCCCAGTCCGACGACTTCCCCATCTGGTCGGATCCCGCGAACCCCCAACAGTCTGTTCTCGTCCCTCGAGTTTCGGCGGATAAGAAGTTCCTCGTCATGGATATCTTCAGGTCGACGGAGCCTGGTGCGTTCCTCCAACTCCTTCCCTGTCGTTACTCGTTCTCGTCGTTCGACTGACTCGTGTCTTCTCACAGTCATGCTCCTGATCGTCGCCCCCTTGCGGACTGATGGATCTCGACTCAAGCGAGACGTTCCCCTCGAGTGGAAGGAGCAGTCGTCTGGTTGGGACGGAACCTACAAGTGTGAGTCGAACGAAGGAAAGAGTCGCTTCGTCCTCCGAACCCAAGCTGATCGACGCGACTTTTCGAATCAGACCTTACCACCACCGACGCTGGACTCTCCATCTTCCAGACTAGTCGAGAGGGAGCTACTCGTTCCAAGATCTCTGCCACTACTCTCGGATCTCCTGAGCTTGGCTGGAACGACGTCATCCCCTCTCACGAGAAAGGAGTGCTCGTTCAGGCTGAATCGATCGGAGGAGGTCTGCTTCTGATCGTCTTTGCGCTTGACGTTGGCCACGAGGTTTGTTCGATTTGCTTATCCATATTCGTGCTATCGAGTAGTTCTGACATCTCCCCTTCCGCTCTCCTTAGGCCTGGATTTACACCGTGGAGGGAAAGGTCGTTCGACGCGTCCTCGACTCGGAGGTGCCTTGGGGATCGATGATCAAGGCCTTCTCGACTCAGAAGGGACCTCATCAGACGGAGTTCTCTCTCGAGAGCTGGTCCTACATCTCTCCTCCCACGATGTACCGAGGAGTCGTCGCCAACGGAGACGTTTCTTTCTCCATCATCCACACCTCGTCGGTCGACGGATGGCGTTCGTCCGAATACGTTCAGAAGCAGGTTCGTCTTCGTCTTTTACCTCGTCCCTTTCTCGAGTCAGATGAAGCGAATCACCCCAGGACTGATCTAGTTCCTCGTTCTCCTCCATCAGATCTTCTACCCCTCCCTCGACGGAACCCTCATCCCCATGCATCTCTCCCACTCCAAATCCGTCGACCTCTCCTCCTCCCCTCCCATCCTCCTCTTCGCGTACGGAGGTTTTGCCTGGGCACAGGAGCCCAAGTGGGAAGCCCTCTTTACAGTACGTCGAAGCTCATCCTGATCGGGCTTGAGCGCGTCGCCTCGAAGCTCACACATGCTTCTCTTTCTCTCCCCTTCAGGTTTGGCTTCAGCGTTTTCGCGGTGTTTTGGCGGTTGCCGGTATCAGAGGAGGAAACGAGTACGGAATGGACTGGCACAGTGCTGCCATCAAGACGAAGAGGCAGGTCGCGTTCGACGATTTCATCGAGGCTGCGAGGTGGCTGAAGAAGGAGGGAGGAGGAGGGAAGATCGCGATCTACGGGTCGTCGAACGGTACGCGCTATTCTTGCTTCCTTCGTCTCTCGACTGTTGAAGCTTGGAGCTGACTGAGTCGTACTCTTTTCTCCCTCTACCAGGTGGTCTCCTTTGCGGTGCTGCGTTGAACCAAGCGCCTGAGCTCTTCGACGCTGCTCTTCCTGAGTGAGTCTCGGATGTCGTCTTGATCCGACTCGGCCTCGTCTTCGCGAGCTGACTCTCTCTGCGTCTCTTCGCCTCCTCAGTGTCGGAGTTCACGATCTTCTTCGGTTCCACAAGTTCACGATGGGTGGCCTCTGGTGCGTCCTTTTCTCTCGTCGTTCTGACTCGACGCTGAACTGACGCGTCGATTTCCTCTTCTCTCGTCTCTTCTTCTTCTCACCACCAGGACTGCCGAGTACGGAGATCCCGACCACCCCGAGGAGTTCGCTGCTCTGCTCAAGATCTCGCCTCTTCACAGTACGTGTCCTTCCATCTTTCGATCTCGCTCGACGTCCTGACTTCCTCGTCTGCTCGCTTCGTTCGCTAGACGTCAGCGATACCCCCAACTACCCAGCCTCCTTCTTCACCACCGCCGAGCACGACTCTCGAGTCATCCCTGGCCATACCCTCAAGATGGTAGCGACGCTCCAGACCAAGAAGGAAAACAACCCCGCTCCTATGTTCGTTGAACCCTCCCTCGCTCTCGTTTCTCCCTCTCTCTTCTCGTCAAACCACTGACTCTGCCTTCCTTCTTCTCTCTAACAGACTCTGCCGGATCTACACCGACACCGGACACGGAATGGGGAAGACGACGGATCAGCTCGTCCAGGAGAACGGAGAGAAGCTCGCCTTCCTCTCGCAGGCGATGGGAGTGAAGTACAAGCACGCCGACTAGACGAGATCGAACTAGAATGGATCGTTTGGATTTGATGAGAGCGAGAAACGAAATGGGGGAGGAGCGAAGAGGGTCTGAGAGAGGGTGCTAAAGGTTTGAGAGGGTAGGGGTGAGTGGGTGGTGGTGAAGGGAAAGTGAAGAAAGGGAAGGAGAGGGGGATCGGTTCGGTTCGGTTCGCTGGGCAAGGAAACGACGAGAAGCTCGGGCCCGAAGAGAAGAAAGACTGCCTCTGGGTCCACTTTATAGACGCTGGAGAAAAGCGAAGGGCGCTGTGAGAGTGATTATGATAAGGAGAGAGTCATCAAGATCACTCGTCGCGTAAGAAATGGAATCGAAGGACAATCAGACCAGCCTTCCCGTCACGAACCCAACCGAGGGTCCTTTCTTCTTCTGGGAGATCGTCAGATGAGCTGTGGAGGGAACGCAGAAGAAAAGGAAGGGAGAGAGAGGGAGAAGGGAAGGGAGAGAGGTCAGCTCGAGCTCGACTCGTCGCGCGTTCCTCTTCTCTCCCTGTTGCCCAACACCATTTCCGCCCATCACCCCTCCCTTTCATCCAACTCCATCTCCACCCCAAAACGAAAGTCGTACCCGTACTGACCTTCTTTCCTGACCCAACCCCTCCCTCCCGAAGTCGCCGTGATAGCCAACTTGCTCTTCCCCTGCTCGGACTGAGCCTGCGCGGCCGTCTTGATCTGCTGGGAGTTCTTGAGGAACTTCCTGACTCGTCGAGGGGTGGGAACTGGAGTGAGGAGGTGAGGAGCGAGGGTTGAGGAGGAGGGGAGGTGGCGGATGGAGGTTGATCTGAGAGAGGGAGGGACGCGGGGAGGGAGAGGGAAAGTAGGTGGGGATGGTTGGAAGTGAAGAGAGTGGCACAGGGGGTAGAGGGAGGTGGGAGAGCGGAGGAGGATTGAACGAGCAAGAGGTCAGTCTCGATGAAAGAGAGCGAGACAAAGAGAAAAAAGGAGGAAGGCCGCGACGCGACTCACCCAATATCCAACCGATCGTCCCGCTCATGTCTCTTCCTCTTCTTCTCCTCTCCAGCTTTCGTTCCAGCAGCCTTCTCCTTCGCCTCTTCCGCCTCCTTAGCCAACCTCGTCTCTCGATCCACAGCGGCACTCTCGAACAGCTCCTCGGGGAGGTAGCTAGGTCCTCCTGTCGACGAGGACGCAGCGGCGGTGGAGGTGGAAGCCTTGGGAGTTCGAGGTTTACGGGTCGATGGAGGAGGAGGAGCGACTTTGGCTTGAGATGCGAGAGCTCGTTTGGTTGAGGCTAGACGACGGGTTTGTTTGGCTCTGAGGAAGAGGAGAGGGAGGGAGGGAGGGAGGAGAGAGAGAGGTCAGCTCGAGAGTTCGGGAGCAGATGACGGTCCGAGGTGAACGAAGACGGCAAGGAGATACGAGGTTATCACGAGTGCGTATAGTCGAGCTGAAGGACTCTCGAGAAGGGTGGAAGGTCGAGAAAAGCGAGCTCGAAGGCCAGAAGAGAGCGAGCTCAACTGAAATTCGTTCGAGCTCAACTTTTGATGAGCTTCTTCCTCCCTTCCTCGCCGCCTCTCCTGCAGCTCCCTCGCTGCCAGCTCCTCGAACCATAGACCTCGCTGACTGCTCTCCAGCCGCCAGCCTCGAGATATCTACGGGAAAGGACTCGTGCGGACTCACTCTTCACTCAACCTCTCCTGCTCTTCCCTCCTCTCCTGCTCGCCTGCCCTCCCCTCCGCCAACGTCTCCTCCTCAGGAGCTCCATCCTCATCACTCTCACTCTCCTCGTCATCCTCATCATCTTCCTCGCTCCCCTCCTCATCCCCACTTGACCCAGCTCCTCTCATATCGTCGTCGGAGGAATGGAAGGAACCCTCCATGTCGTCGAAATCCAAAGAGTCCAGATCCTCGTCCGTGAAGGTTTTGTGAGTCCCAGCAGCCTTGACTGGGGCAGGAGCGGGAGCGGATTTCTTCGATGCTTTGGCCATGGTGCAAGTAGAGAAGGGAAAGGAAGAGGGTAGGGTGTGGTTGGCGTGGTGGTTGAGAGACAGACGAAGCGGCGGGATAAGAGCGAAGACCTTTCATTACGATTTCAGCCCTAAGAGGTTTCCTTGACTTTCGAGCTCTCCCTCTGCTCGAGTGTCTCTTGACATCCATCCACCCTCTCCTTCCCTCTTCTTTTCTCCTTCTCCTTTCCTTTCTCAAAAGATGGTCAAGCTCACTCCTGAGGTAAGTCCGAGCTCGCATGGATCGATGTATGCGCTCGAGGAGCGAGGAGAGACGAACGAGATAGAGAGAGAGCTGACCTTCACGTCCATCTTTCCTTCCCCTCCCTCCCTCGCCCCCTCATCCTCCCCTCGCTCGTCTACAGCTCGTATCTCGAGCGCCTTCGCATATCAACCCCCTCAAGGAGAGAGAACTCGAGTTCAGAGGTACGTCGGCTCCTCTTTCAGCTTGGATTCGAGAGCACGAAAGCGAGCTCAAGACCTCTTTGGACGTCGAGCTGACCTCGTCTCTTCCCCTCCTTCGCTCCCCTTCGCCTTCCTTCGTGTATATGCAGGACTCGCCATCACTCAGATTGAGAACTTGGGAGCTTTCCAGGGTGGATACGATTGTCTCAACTTGTCGGACAACGCTTTGACAACCGTCGCCAACCTTCCCTTCTGTGAGTTCAACCTCTCCAGCTCGTTCGACCTCCTCGCCCTCTCTCAGCATTCCATCTCGAGCTCGGTCAACAGGGAGGCATGGTAGATGAGCTGTCAGCTATGCTGGAGAACTCGCTTGGAGTCCAGGAAGGTCCGGATGGAGGAGTAGGAAGAGGGGGAGGGAGGGAAGGAGAGCAAGAGCTCGCTCAACCAAATCGAGCTGGCCTTCCTTCCTCCGTCCCTCGTCCCTTCTCGGCTCCATACATCCCAAGCCACCTTCTTCACATCGTTCATGCGGCTTGCAGAACACCCCGGGATCCTCCCTTCTGCTCCACGAGCTCTCCCTCCCTTCAAAGCTCAGCTCCGAGCTCGCCCTCCCGACCTCCTCCCCATCACCTCCCTTCCCTCCCTCGAACGAACTCAAACTGACCATCCCTTACTCTCCCATGCTCTTTGACCCACAGCGACACGGCTGCACTCCATCATCCTCGCCAACAACTCCATCACCTCCATCTCCCCTTCCATCGCCACCTCCGTGAGCTCTCTTCCTTTCCTCCCTTCCCTTCGCGCCTCCTCCGTCCTTCAACGCGTTCGTTGAGCTCGAGCTGACTTTCCTTGGTCTTCTCTTCGTCTCGATCCTTCTCGTACGACGCAGGTTCCCAACCTCATCACCCTCAGTCAGTCCATCCTCCGCTCCTGTCTCCTGATCCCGTCGAGCGAGCTTCTTCGTAGGCCGATTCGAGCTTCGAGCTGATCACGACCCACCTCTCTTCTCCCCTCCCTCCTCCTTTCGCTTCTCCGCCTCTACAATCTCCCCTCCCTCACCCTACTATAGACCTCACCTCCAACAACATCACCTCCCTCTCGTCGTTGGTCGCTCTCGAGAACTGCACCAACCTGCGGTATCTCAACCTCGGAGACAACCCCGTCAAAAACCTGGATCACTACCGAGAGTTCGTGATTTGGAAGGTGAGCTTTTCGACTCTCTCAACCTCCGTCGCGGAGCGAGCGATCAACGAAGAGGAAGAGAGCGAAACGACGAGGAACTGGACTCGCTCGTCGTTCGCGTCTCCCTCCCTTCCGTCCAGTCAGCTGACTCTCGCTCTTCCCTCTCTTCCCAGGTCGCCAAAGGATCCCTCCACACCCTCGACTACCAACGCATAAAAGATCTCGAACGCTCAACGGCCTCCACCCTCTTCCTCACCCCTCCACCAACCTCCCAACCCACAGCGCTCGCTCTCACCCTCCTCGCTCCTCCCACCCACTCCTCCCTCGCCGCTGCTGCCGCGAACGGAGCAGGTGCCAAGAAGGCTGGAAGACAGATGACGCAGGAGGAGAGGGAGAAGATCAAGAGGGCTGTGATGAAGGCTGAGAACGTGGACGAGGTGAGGAGGTTGGAGAGGATGTTGAGGGAGGGTTGGATCCCTGAGGAGGAGAAGGAGAAGCTTGAGAAGGAGGAGGTGAAGGAGGGTGGAGCTGAGGATATTGTGGTCGAGGAGGAGGAGACGAAGGAGGAGTAGAGCGCGATGGGGAACGAACGAACGAACGACGACGAGGGAGGGGGATTCGTTTCGCTTGGGTTGTTTACGCACACACAAAATCTTCTATACCTACTTTTCTCTTCTTTCTTTCTCGCTTACTATCTCTCTTGTATCCAATCTGTCAACAAGCGAAACTTTTCTCTCTCCTCTTCCAGTCTTCCCTTTGACGTTTTTTAAACTCGTCGTTGTCGCTCCTCCTCCTCCTCTCGCCTTGTCCTCCCCTTGCTCTCCAACTCTCACCCAGCGCACCTTCCCTTTCCTTTCCCTTTCTCTTCCCCCGGTCTCTCGTTCGGACTCCCTTCGACAGCACACTCGTTCACCCCCACCCACCGACGGTCTCTACTCCAGGCTCGCTCTCTCGCCCTCGCTCTCACTTCAAGCCTACCCTCAAGAAACGCAACCCACGATGCTCCTCTCCTCGATCGTCACCGTCCTCTGTGTCGTCGCTGCTGTAGACGCTCAGTCTTCCGCTGCTGCTGTGAGTCACCTTTCTCTCTCTCTCGTGCATGCTCTCGAAAACGACGTAGAAAGGGGAGAGGGGAGGAGACCCAGGAAGGAGGAGGCTGGACGGTTGGAAGGAGGGAGGAGGAGCAGAGGGGGGAAGGGGAAGAAGGACGAAGCGCATACAGCTGCGTTTCCTTCGACTCCTTTCTTTCTACCAAGGGGGAGAGGAAGCCTGAGGGGGTGCTGAGATGAGAGAGAGCCTCTTGGGGTAGCCGGGCAAGGGTGGATGGGAGGAGAAGCAGGGAGGAAGGTCGAACAGGACTGCGGGGGAGAGGAGCGAGGGAACGACGTTGTTGCTCGACAAGAGAACGAACGAGGGCTGACTTCTCTTCTTCCCTCCTCCCTCCTTTCCTCTTCTCCTCGTTCTTGTATCCTCTCTCGTCCCTTCTCTGCCCCCTCCCCCCGCCCCCCCACCCACCCACCCAGTCCGCCTCCTCGGCCGCCAACGGAACGACCATCACCTCTGGATCCAACAGCACGACCTCGACCAACTCTACCCTCACTCCTTACATCCCCTCCAACCTCTCCAAGACGTGCACCGACTACCTCACCACTCTCAACTCGGACACCGTCCTCGCTAAATGTGTCACTCCCCTCCTCACCGCTACCACCCAAGCGGCCAACACCAACTCCTCCGCCGCTCTCACCAAATCCCTCACCACCCTCTGCGCCACAGACGGCTGCGACGACATCACCATCCGAACCAAGCTCTCCCAGTTCTATGGAGCCTGCTCCGTCGAGCTCAACGGAGCCGAGGGAGAGTACGACTCCACCGTGAGGGAGATCTACGATCTCCTTTACGTCGTTCAACCCCTTCGAGCGGTCGTTTGCACCAAGGACGAAACCACCAAGGCGTTCTGCGTTCAGTCCCTTAGCGCCAACTCTACCACCACCTCGTCAAGCTTCACCAACGCTACCACCGGCGGAAACGTTACCCTCGCAGCCCACAACGTCGTCCTCACCTCCTCGTCCCCGGAATCCTTCGCCGCCTCCCACCTCTCCATCTCAGGTCCCTCGGTCGCTTCCTTCTCCAAACGCTCCCTCCTCCCTCGAGCCGACGCTCAGTCGACCACCACCTACCCCAACTCAACCACCTACAAAACAACCAACCTCCCTTACCTCTTCCTTCAACCTACCTCCCCCCTCTCCACCCTCTGCTCCTCCTGCGCGAAGAGCGTCTTCACCGCGTACGCCGAGTGGGAGTACCGAACCCCTTACGCTTTGGGGTTGGCGGCTAGCCCGATCTTGGGTGGACAGGCTGCGTTGTGGAAGGGAGCGGAGGAGACTTGTGGGGGGACTTGGGTGACGGCTATTCAGACGGCGGCGGTTGGGAGTGAGGAGGCCGCGGCTGCTGTTGGGGGAGCTAGTGGGACTAGTGGTGCGGAGAGGGGAGTGATGGGAGGGATGAAGGGGTTGGTGATGGGAGTGCTTGTGGTTGGGGCGGGGTTGGTGTTTGTTGTTTAGGTGCGGGATGACACGCGTCGTTCGTTCCTTCGTTTCGTTTCCCTTCCCTCTCCTCTTTTTTCCTCTTTCCCTTTCGTTTCTTCTCCTTCTCCTTCCCTTTATCTTCACTTCTTCATTTCTCAGGAGAAGGTAGATCCTCTCTCCTCTTTCTTTTCTCTCCCCCTCTCTCTATCTTCTCCTTCTTAACCTCACCTCCGTCGTTTTACTTCTCTTCCCTCTCTCCACGTCATTCTCCCGCCTTCACTTGTCTTGGATACCCCCCTTCCTCCCTCTTCGGACTCTTCTTCACCCCCACCTATTCTTTGACCTTCATTTCGCTCCTTTCGCTTTGGATCCGTTTTTCACCTTCGATTTCGCGGATCGCTTCTTTCTTGGATTGCTCCCTTTCGTTGAACAAACGCTTATGCTAGATAACTTGGGCCTTGAGGTCCTCTATCAGCCGACGAGGAAAGAGAGAGAGGGAGAGAGAGGGATGGGAGGGAGGCATGGAGGCGAGAGAAGAGAGGGGAGGAAGACGAGACGCGTCGAGTCGAGCGACGGGTCGTTCGATGGTTCTTGGAAGCACCTAACGACTCGGAGATAGGGATGGAAAGAGTTGCGAGAAAGAGCGCTCCTGTGACTCTCGTCTACTCGGAAATGGCGAGAAGCCAGAGAAGGGAGGAAGCGAGGGGAGGGAAGAGGGGGACGACGTGGACGAGAGCGAGAAACAGACCGCTAGACGCGCCGAGACTTGCGAAACTGAGCAAGAGAAAGGACGAGAAGAGAGCTGGCGTTTAAAACCATACATCTGACGGTTTCACGCGTATGTTCTTCCCGTTTGAACGAATCGATTTCCGTTCGACGTCGCGGGGGAGGCATTTCCTCATGTCTGTTTGGGAAGGGGAACGAGGAGAGGGCAGGGAGGGAGTCAGCGTCGAAGCAGGTGGTTGAGGCAGGCAGAGGAGAAGCTCGAGGAGTCGACCGAGAGCCTGCTTCCCAAACGAGCAGATCGAGGAACGAAGATCGAACCGAAGAAGAAGGAGAAACTCATCAAGCTCACCAAACGCATCCTCCCCATCCGGTCCCCCTCCAATGCCCTGATAATACCCCACCACCCTCCTGAAAACCGTATACCCCAACTTCTCGTACATATCTATCGCCACCAGATTGTTGCACCGTACGAAGAGGTCGAGGAAGTAGCCGTTGTGGGTTGAGGAGGAAGAGGCGAACTCGAGGTTGGACATGAACGAGGTTGCCAGAGCGAGTCGACGGAATTCTGGAGCGACGGTGAGAGCGGTGAGATGGCCGTGGTGATCCGTTCCTTGGCCTTCGGATTTACCGATCACTGAGAGACGAAGAGGGAGGAGGGGGGGAGGGTTAGTGGGGGAGGGAGGGAGAAGGGAGGAGGGAGGGAGGAGAGGAGGGGAGGAGACGAACCGTAACCCATCAGACGACCTGTTGGGGTTGTTTGAGTTGCGCAGAGGTCGGGCCATTTGGCTAGGTACGAGAGGTAGAAGGAGTTGGAGTACTGCAACATTCGAAAGCACTCGAGTCAGCCCAAAAAACGAGTAGAAGAAGAGCAAGAAGGGCGCGAACGGTCTCGGTGAAGAGGTCGAGGTTGCTGATCGAAGAAGGAGGAAGAAGGTCAGCTTCAGTCGATCTGAAGAGGAGAAGCAAGAGAACGAACATGTTGTTGAACTCAAAGAGATCTGTAGCTCGCATGGGACGAAGGATGGACATCTTGGGAAAGGGTTGAAAGCGTTGGGAGGGAAGGAGGAAGGAGGAGGAAGAAGGTGAGCTCGAGACTTTCGTCGAGTCGCTTCAAACGGCCATGACCTCTCCTCTTTCAACCTCCTCTTCTGGGAAAATCTCCACCAAAACCGAGGAATCAGCACTCCCACCTCTTCTTTTCCTACCCCTCGAAACAAAAAACGAAATCCTTCGTTTCTGCGATCAGGCGACGCTCGCGAAGACCTCGCTCGTCAACTTGGCCTTCCTTCAACTCTCGTCTCGTCTTCTCTACAGGGACGTTGAGATTCCCGGGTTTGAGAGTCTGGGGAAACTTTTCTGTGCTCGGGTGAGTGTATAGTCATCTACAACCTGCTTAGATCGAGGTATTTGCCTCCAAACGAGCTCGCTGACTTTCCTCCCTCCCTCCCTCTTTAGGACGACAACACCCATCAACGTCAACTCTCCCCTTACCTCTCCCTCGACCAGATCGAAAGCTTCACATTCACGGAAGATCGACCCACCTTCCCTACTCCTCCCGCTCTCTACCTCGACCGCTCCAGGTTCGCCGCTATCGCCCTCCAAAGGCTCGCCATCTCCCTCCCCTCCATCTACGACGGACTAGCCACCGACGGACGCACCGACGTCTCTGCCTTCATCAGCAACTCCCTCCTCCCTCTATTTCTCCCCTCGGAGATCTTCATCAACGGGATCTTCCCCCAAAAGCTCGGAATCCCAAAGGAAGCGGACCTCAACGAGAACGAGCACGAGCACGAACTTGGGACAATGTCTCCTTCCCCAGGCCCAGCCGTCGTCGTCTTCCCTCCCTTCGCTCTCCCCGTCACCTCCGTCCATCTCAAGAACGCCATCATAGTCAACATCAAGCACTGCCCTCTTCGCCGGCTGGTCGTCGAGGTCTCGGACTCGTTGTGGCCCGCGTCGCACTCGCGAGTGATGATGAACAACATTACGAACCTCGCGTGCTCGAATTACCCTCTGGAGGGCATCACTGGAGAGGCAGGGCTGGAGCTGTGGATGGGATCGGAGGAGAAGAGGGATGAGGTGATGGGGATGATCAAGGAGAGGTTGGAAGGACGGTTTGGAGTCGAGGGGGCGAAGGAAAGGTTGGGACGGGTGCAGGTTGTTTTCCGTCAGTCTTGAGAAGTCCAGGCTAGTCGCGTCTCTCCTTCTACAGGTCTTGCTCTCTAATATGTAACGCTGGTCGAAGAATAGATTTCTTGGGAAGGGCTCGAAAGCGTTGGGTGGGCAGGGGTGGGAAGAAAGGAGAGGACGAAGGGGGCGAGCTCGACCGCTCGAGCCTTGCGTCGAGTTGCTTCAAACGGCCATGACCTCTCCTTCTCCAACCTCCCTTTCTCCGCAACCCGACTCGTTATCGGAGAACTCAGCTCCTCCCTTCCTACCCGTCGAAACCAAGATCGCCATCCTTCGGTACTGCGACCAGGCAACGCTCGCAAAGACGTCGAGGGTCAGCTTGGCCTTCCTTCAAATCTCGTCTCCACTTCTCTACAGGGACGTCGAGATTCATGGGATCGAGACTTTGGAGAAACTGTTCTGTGTACGAGTGAGTTCGTGGTCCTTACTTTGATGATCTCTAGAAGAACGATACACGAAAAACGAGCTCGCTGACCTTGCGGCTTCACTCGCTCTCGCTCCCTTAGGACGCCACTCATCAACCTCAACTCGCACCCTACCTCTCCCTTGACAACATCCAAACACTCACCTTCACGGAATTCAGAGAATACGTCCTTCCTCCTTCAAAACTCCACCTCGACCGCTCCAAATTCGCCGCTGTCACCCTCCAACGACTCTCCCTCGCCCTCCCTGCCGGCTGCGAAGTAGACGACATCGCCATGGGCCACGAACAAATCACCTCCTTCGTCAGCCGAGAACTCCTCCCCCTCTTCCTCCTTTCGGAACTCTTCATCGAAGGAATCTTCCCACCCTGGTCGGATCTCCTCGGGGAAGAGCTCGAGGATCGCGACTCCTACCGGCCTCCGGGTCTCGCCCTCCCTCCATCCGCTCTTTCCAACTCCTACGTCCATCTCAAGAACGCCAGTATACACGGCTACCACGTCTTGCATCTTCGTCGGCTGGTGGTCGAGCTTTCGGAATCGATCATGGAACCCAACGGGAGACGGATGATGGGGAACTTCGCTTTCAGGCTCGCCTGTACGAATTTCCCTCTCGAGCACATCAGTGGAGAGGCGGGGTTGGAGCTTTGGTATGAATCGCAGGAGAGGATAGGGACGTTGAAGGAGAACCTCAAGGGACGGCTGGAGAGATTCAATGGGGTTGAGGTGGCGAAGGAAAGGTTGGGGCGGGTTCAGTTCGTTGTTCGTCAGTCTTGAGACTCGAGGTTCGTGCTTTTTTCTCCTCCCATAGCTCTTGATTGGTGATATCTATCACTCTTGTGCTAACATCTCGGCTTTTAATTTGTCCCTTTCTCGCAGCCGCCCGTCCTCGCCCTCCCTCGGTTCATCGTCGTCGACGCTTCTACTGTGGCTCGACGCGTCGTCCCCTTCACCTTCGACCTCCTCCCTCTTCGATACTCCACAATCCCCTCGATCAGTCCCTCGCACTTAAGAATCAAGTTATGCCCTCCCCTGGAAGTCCAACGAGGTGGCCTCAGTTGGACGTGAGCGACCGGAAGTAGGTGCTTTAATCTCGCGTCCTCTCTTTCTCGATTTCGCCCCGTCGAGAACCTCGAGCTGACCTTGCTTCTTCTATCTTCGGTCGCAGATACACACCGTGGAATAAAGTTCCGTACTCGTACCTTCATGGAATCTTCACCCACGCTGGAAACATTTTCGTCCAGATCAGGAACGATCCCGCGCGTCCTGCTCAGCTGTCTCGCTTCTGACGCCCCTTCGCTCCCGCTCGTTCACTCCACTGGAGTTCCTCTCTGGTCGGCTCAGCTCACACTGATGTAAGCCACTCTTTTGCTTCCTTTTCTTGGCGCGAGGGCTTGCCCTGAAGTTCGATTCAGGGCGCGTCTAGAATTGTTTCACACATCGAGTAGGCGACGCACGCCTCGTCCTCCCTCGCTTTTCTTTCCATGTACTGACTCTCAGCCTCTCATCCTTACTTACCCCCACTCTCGACACACTCCTCCCTCCCGTCCATCTCTCTCTCTACTAAACGCAACACACCCATGCTCGCCCTCTCCCTCCTCGCCGTCGTCTTCTCAGCAGTCTCGACCGTTCGAGCTGCCTGCAACACTGGAACCAACTGCCCTGCTCCCATTCCAGGCTCAAGCTTCAAGCCCGTCGGATGCTACACGGATTCAAGCCCTCAGTGAGTAGTTTATCCATTGCCTCTTCTCTTTCCGTGGTCCTTGCGAATCGAGTCGAAACGAAGACTGACCTTGTCGTTCTTCGTTCGTACAGAGGGCTGACCCCCATCAAAGTCCTCGCCGCTGGAGGATACGCACAGTGTGCTCCTCTTTGTCGAAACTCGGCTGGGTTCTTCTACATCGACTTCAAACAACCAGCCCGGAGGCGATGCCTACTGCCATTGCGTTCGTCTTTGTCTTCTTCCTCACTTTTTCACTTTTTCACTTTTTCTCGTCGAGGTTCGAGGATCAAAGCTGACCTTCACTCTCTCCTTCTCGTCGCTTCATTTCATGTAGTCTCCTCGAGGGACCATCGGGGTGGGAGAAGCTAGCTGCAACTACATCTACGCTCTCGAGGTGAGCAGACGGCTCGTCGCGTTTGAGATTCCCTCGAAACGAAACTGACCTTGCTGATCGTTCTTCACAGTTCTTCCAACACGACGCCAACGCCCAAGCGAGTGGAATCGCACGTCGGGCAGCCAGAGAGGCTCTTTCCCTCAGTCCTCGTCGGTTGTGCTCGAAGGGAAAGGAGGCGTGCTTGATTCAGCCTGGATCGGACGCGTTCGAGGTCAGCTTGGTCTCTGCTTCTTTCCCTTCCTTTCGCTCCTCGAAGCTGATTTCCTTTTTCCTTTTGCTTTCCTTCGCAGTGCCTTGATACCACTCAGGAGCTCGACTCATGCGGAGGATGCCGTTTCGGGTCTGCTGATGCTCCCTCGAACGCGACCCTCTCTCGGTGTGTTTCTACTCTCTCTTCTTCTCCCCTTTCCCCTTTTCTTGAACAAGCACTGACCGTCTCCTTCCTCTCCCTTTTCGTCCTCGTAGGTTCCAGCTTCAAGGTCGATTCGAGAAGAAGGAAGTGGTCGGGGTCGAGTGAGTCGCGATTCGTTTCCTCCTCGACGACTCTCCAGCTCTGACTCGACGCTCCCTTTCAGTTGCACCGTTATTCCTGGAGTCTCTCTCTCGGGAGTCAGCTGTGCCTCCTCCAAGTGCTCAGTCTTCAAGTGCAAGCTCGGCTGGACGTTGGAGGATGGAACATGTGTTCAAGACGCGTCGAGCTTGTCGAAGGGGAGCAGGGGTGCTCGTTGATTTCGTTCGGTTCGTGCTTTGTTTCTTCGTGCTTCGACTTCGTTTTGGGCTATCATGGGATTTGGTTGCTGGATCGCTCTCGTTTCGATGCGAGAGGTGAAGAGAATTTTACTTGGGTTGGGTGGGCAACGCGGGCGAGAGGAGGGAAGGAGAGGTCGAAGCTCACCTCTTTAGACTTCGAACGACTATCCTCTGCCATCCCCTCATCCTCCTCCTCTCGGGATTCGAACTCTCTCACTCAACTAGCCATCGACTACAAGCTTTCGGACCTTCGCCAAAATGTATACCTTCCATCGAAGGAACTCGATCGCCCAATCAGGAGTCGGATCGCCCACCTCCTCCCCCCTCCTCTCTCGTTCCCCTCCCCTCCTCCCCCTCTTTCCTCGAACCCCAAGGACAATGACGGAGGCCGTTCTCCTCTTCCCATCCCCAAAGCTTGCCTGAGCAAGAAGCCCACGTTCGAGCTCTCTCTCTCCTCAAACCCCCAGCAACGACTCTTCGACGAAAACGAAACGACCTCTCCCTCATGACCCCTCGGCCTCCCTCTCCTCCTCCCTTCGCCTCGTCCTCCTCCTCTCACCTCCCAGGCTCCTACCCCACCTTCTCAAAAGAAGACTTCGACTCCACGCCTTGCGACGACCCTCTCCTTCACCTTCGAATCGCTTCAGAGCTCAACAGAGAGCGCTCAGCAGGACCTCGCAAACGACTTCGACGGAGGAGAGTGCTCGTCGGTTGTTTGAGCTTGATCATTCAGGTCTGGAGCGCTTTTCTCGCTGGGAGATACTTCGTCGGGTTCTTTCGTGAGCTCTACTTCCTCTCCTCTTACTCGTGGGATGCTGGCTTAGAGCAAAATCTGACGGGCTTCCGTTTCGATGTGGGTGACGACGCGAAAACAGAGGATCCTTCCCCTCTCTCTCTCACCTCCTCAACACCATCAACGAAAGTCCTCGCTCTAGTAGCCTTCTCTTTATCGACCGTGGTCACCGTAACGACCCTTCTATTCATTCTCTTACTTCGATACGTGAGTCCTTGAAGTCAATCCTCTCTTTCGCCCCTTTCGTCGTCCTCACCGCTCTCTCCTTTCCTCCCACTGTCTCTGAACAGATCCATCGCCCACCGAACTCGCTACCTCACCCCAAAGCCATGATTGTCACTCTTCGAACCATCCTCGTCCTCTCCAACGTCCTCGGTCTTCTCGGTCCAGCGATCCTCAACCTCGTCCTCGTCCTCCTTTGGAGGTGTCTTCCTTCCTGCTCGTCATCCACTACAGGAGCCTCAGTCGGCATCGACGTACTTTGGATATCTGGGACAGGCGAAGAGGGCGAGAGGAGGTGTTTGGAACCTGGTTGGCGATGGATCGTCGCGTCGGCGGGTCGATTGCTCGCGACGCTGACTCTGGTCGTGAGTCCTCTCTTCTCGCACCTTCTAGTCTTCTCGACTCAATCCCGAGTGCTAAACCTGCACCACATTCTCCTTTCTCCGTTTTCCCCTTCTCGATCTCGAAGGCCTTGCAAACTACTCTCCTCTACCTCCTCTTCCCTCACCTCCTCCTCCCACCGTCGTCTGCCCTCCTACCCCAACACACGCCCGTCGAGTACGAAGAGATGTCGAGAGAACAACTCTTAGGTCTCATTCTACCTCAGCACGACCATCAGTCTCACTCGACGGCGCAACAGGAGGGAGGTTGGTGGTGGGGAGGTGGAGGAGGGGAACGCGTCGAGTACCTGGAGGCAGAGGGCGAGGAGGTGTTGGCAATTCGCAGTCGCAGGGATGATCGTGGCTCGGACCTCGGTGAAGTGGTTGGAGTGGACTGGGATAGGAGGGAAGAAAACGAGGTGGACAATTTTGTGACGGAAAGGAGGACGCGTCGAGTCAGCGCCGACTCAGTTTCATCGGACGTCCCTCTCCTCTCCTCCCCAGCATCCCCCTCCCACCCCCACCGAGTCGCATCTCCTTCTCCTCCACCGTCACATATCGTTCAAGGTCGCCGGCGAGGTCGAGGTCACTTTCATCAAGGAGGACGACGCGAGCTTTCGAACGTCCTTTCGGTGGGATCGGAGGGAGAGGAGGAGGACGAGGACGCCTGGGAAGACGCGAGGGAGGAGAGGGTCAGTCGGGGTGGTAGTGATTGGAGAGGGAAGGTCGAGGTTGGGATGGGGCGGTAGTTTAGGGACGGGAACGAGGAACGAACGAAACGAAACGCACGAACGAACAACAACGAAACACGGACTGCTTGCTTATTTACTACTTATCCTCTTGCATACATACACGAATCACGGTGATCTGTCTCCTTACAAACCTATCATGACTGTCTGAAGATTCTCCACCCCTGAAGTCTTAGCGAGAGCGAGCCGTCTTCTTGGACGCGTCGACGACTCCGCATTCTTTCCCACAGCAGCGGAAACGAGATCGAGAGAGTGATCACAATGGGTACCGTTGAGAGAGTGTATGATGATGTAAAACTAGAGAGGAGGCCGGAAGAAACGGTAGCCCAGCGAAATGAAACGACGGTGAAGAAAAAACGCGAGGCCAAAACAAAGACGACCCATCCCTCCCTCTGTCGACTTCCCCTCCTGGAACAGGGGCAACCGAAGGCTCCCTCTCTCTACTAAATGGAGGAACCAGGTGTTGCTGATCTACACGCAAGCCGGAGCGGTGCTGCGAAAGGAAGCAAAACGAGCGTTAGACTCGCGGATCAAAATCGAGACGCGTCGAGACGAAAAAGAAACGATCAAAATTCACGCGCTAAGACCAGCAACGAGAAGGGTGTTGGTAGCGGTCTTGTGTCCGACAGCTTTGATGACGACAGGGACGACTGTGCGAATGGGAAGGAGAGGTGGTGTCAGGAAGCTTGGACGAGCGAGGGCGAAAGGAAGGGCAAAAAGGAACTCACCTCCTCCAGTTTGAACGGAGAACTTGGGGTGGTTTATGGCAGAGAAGAAGGAGGAGATGACTCCACTGTGAGCGGTTATAGAGACGTAGGTCGAGTCGTCCGAGGAAAACAGCTCGTTCAACTGCTGCTGAAGTCGAAGAGCCTGAGCGCCCGAGTTTTCCTGGTACGTGGGATTCCACAGTTGGTCGTGCTCGGTGAAGGAAGCATCGAAGTTCCATCCAGGGTAGTCGTGAGAGATGACGGTCTTGTTGGATCTCTGGTCGCATGTGTGAAGACCGATGGACTCTCGCTGACGGAGAACGAGAGAGAGATCAAGTCAGCTCGAGTCCTCGACGCGTCGGGTGGAGCGGGACGAACGTAGTGCTCTTTGACAGTGGGAGTGTAGGACTTCTTCTGGAGAAGGATGTCTCCCCTGAATAAGACGAGCAATTGAAACGAGTCAGCGAAGCGTTTGCCGCGAGAGGATAAACGAGGAGGACGAACCAAGTAATCTGAAGGGTGGACGCGCTTCGTCGCATCGGCGAGGAGTAGAAGACCTGAGGCAGAGGAGCATCGGCTTTGGCCTCGATCTTCCAGGCGGCGTTCACGGCCTGAGCTTGAGCGATTCCAGTGTTGGTGAGAATGGCGTCGGGACTGAAGGAAGACGAATCGAATCGAGTGAGCGAGGGGGTCGAGGAAGACGAGCGAAACGATTCGACACTCACCCCCAGGTCATGTTTCCATCTCCGTTCAAGAGCGACCACTTGCAGTTCCATGCGGGAGTTCCGTAGAGCGTCTGAGCGAGATTGTGGTACCCTGGAGTGAGAGAGCGAAGGAGGTCAGTCGGGACGCGTCGAGCGACAACATTTGGTATTCGAGGTGAAGGAACGACGACGCACCCTCTCCGTGTCGAGCGATGTAGACGACCTTGTAAGCGGTGAGCTCGTCAGCGTCATCGTTGAGCTTCTTGATGGCCCTGTGCAAGTCGAGAGACGTTGGGTCAGCGACGAGAGGGGAAGAAGACGACGAGGAGATCGCTAACTCACTTGGCGAAGTTCTTCCACTTGTTGGCGGACTTGTCGATCAATCCGAAGTTGTCCTTGAGCGCATCGTAGCCCGTCGCGTTGAAGCCAGCGGAGGACTGGATGAAGAAGCCGTCGACGACCGAGTAGTTGGAGGCTGAAAAAGACGAACACGAAGGCGATGGAGGTCAGCTTGGGCTCGACCAGGGCAGAGAAGGGAGGAAGGACAAGCTTACGAGCAAAGACGTTGGTGTTCTTGCCGTTGTTTCGAGAGGAGAGAGCGGGGGAGGCAGCGACGAGAGACGTGAGGGAGGAGAGGAGGAGGGCGGAAAGGACGAGCATGGAGAGGGAGGAGAGAGAAACGAGGGAGAAAAGTGGGAAAGTAAGATGCAGACGGAGGACAAGGACGATCTGGTCGAAAAAAAGAGCTCCTCAAAGATCTTCAGCGAGCTCGGGGAAGGGAAAGCATGGGGGAGACGAACGTGGGAGCTCTGAAGGCATCAAAAGAGTTCAGCTCTCCCTCTTCCTCCAGTCGGAGTTTTCAGCTTGAGGGTGGATAGAGAGCGCGAGAGACGAATCAGCCGAGTCTCCGTGACCGTTTTAGAGCCCACGTGGTGAGGACGATGCCGAAGGAGAGAAACAGCGAAGAGGGAAGGAAGGAGGGTGTTGAGCTCGCGCTTTGCTTCCGAGCTCAGCTCTTCTCCTCCCTCCAGCGCCCAGCGGCCTTTTGTCGAGCTCTTCTCCGGGTTCTTCGTCGGCAAATGATCCCCATATCCGATTGTCGACCAATGGAACTGCGAAACAGCTTCGGGAGAGAGTGAAAACGGCGACTCAAGAGGCGAAGAGCTCGAGACGTTTGATCTCCCCTTCGTTCACGTTCGTCCGTCAGCGGGGGGTCTCGTTGTGGTATGAGAATCGACAAAGGTTTTCCGATACGACGGTCCGCAGGTGGCTCGTCTCGGAATTCGACTGAGGATGTTGCGATCAGCTGGTTGGAAGGCTGAAGCGGTCGAAGGGAGGGAACAGAAGAGCTCACCTTTCGACGCTCCTCCCTCGCTTGCCCTCCACCCTTCACGACCCTTTTCCCTGCCTTTTCTCGCATATAGCTCGGCTTGCTCATGAGGCCTCATACGCTCGACTATCACCTCACCTGACTCCCACTCTATCCAAACCCTCTCCCTCGAGCCCACAGTCCACAGGTCTTTCAGTTCCTCGACGCATACTCGAGTCAGGTTCCTCTCTCTCCGTCCTTCAGCTCGACTCTTCCCGTCTAGATTAGAATATCATCATTATCAGGTACAATCAAACAGACGAGCTCCTCGTGTCTATAGGGGACGTTCGCTCTGCGCAAAACGTCGGTGCGGTCCGACGTCGAGGCTGAACTCTTCCTCCCTCCTCCTCGTTTGCAGCTGTATCGACCTCGCCTCTTCTCTCCCTCACACCACCACCCTCAAGGTCACTTGCTTCTCCCTTCTCGACGCTCGGTTGTCGCTTCATCCTGGGCGATCCGAGGGTTTGGAATGTCGCGTCGTCGCAGCTCAACTTCGCAGCTCTGTCCCACCTCTGCCTGCTCCTCTATTGCTCTCGTCCATGTTCTCGACTGCTAGCAATACATCATTTCGATCAGCTGCATCCTCTACTACACGATCTTCGACTCCTGTTTCGATGCTGCCTTGGGCTCCTCCGTCACCTTCTCCAATCCCTCGTGATGATGTTCAAGCTCAGCGCTCGCCCTCGGAGATTTCGACTTCGACTTTTCCTTCTTGTGATGTTCCGAGTGATCCCCGCTGCTATGATGTCCGTGCTTCGCCGTCCTGTAAGAAGAAGAAGGGAGAGGGTCAATCTCAGCTCGAGGGAAGCGGCAGAAGGTCGAACTCGGAGGGAGGGAGGGAGGGAAATCGAAGCTCACCACTCTTTCGTCCCTTCGACCAGATGATGGTACTCTTTCGAGATCCCTTCGCTTAATCCGTGGAGATCCTGCGTGGCCGCGAGAGACAATCGAAGGTCGAATCAGTACCCCTTCATCCAACAAGCGATGCAGAACGAACGACAAAGGAGCGGGCTGAATCGAAGGAGGACTCGTCGACGACTCACCTCTTTGAAGTGGATCTCCTCCCTTCCGACGTAGTAGTGCTGCTTGACCGCGTTAGGGTTCTCAGGATCGTTTGACTCGTGTTTCTTGTTATGAGGCATGCTGTGTTGTGGTTGTGTTGTAGAAGGAGAGGTGAGGGCAGAGATGATGGTGGTTGAGGAAGACCGAGGAACTTGGGTCGAGCTCGCCGAACCTTCTCAGTTTCGGAACGAGAGCTCTGACGTTTTCGCCTGTAAGCCAAGACTCAGGATATTCCTGTCATGTCTCCTTGGCCCGAGGAGACGGAATGTTCGGTTCCCGTTGAAGAAAGAGGCGAAGGACGCGTCGGAGTTTAGATCGATGCGACGCGTCGGTCTCGCTGACTCCTTCCTCTTGCGCCGTATCTCGGCGCTCACACACTCTCTCACTGACCCCTTCTGCGTCGTCAAAGGTCGTTCATGTACGGCTCAAGTATCTCCTCCGCCGCCGTTTCCCTCTGCCGCTGGCCTCGCTACTTCCTTTCGCCGTCGACGTGCTTTCCATCCTGAGTACCAGCGCCACTCGAGGTCGAGGAGGAGTGAGAAGAGTTGGGATGATGTTTTGCGAGCCTTGAAGGACGAGGAGTGAGCCGAAAGGTGTCAGCTCCAGCTCTTCTTTGAAAGCGACGACGCGTCTTGACGAGCTCACCAAGCATCTCCTGCTTCGTCAACGTAGGCGAGGATCTCCTTTCGAACGACTTCTCCTAGATCTCCGATGCTCTGAGAGACAAGAAGACGAAGTGTTCGAGAACGCTGATCAGCTGAGCGAACTAACGAGAAGGGGAGGAACCAACGCGCGTCGACGAACCTCGCAGAGTTCCTTGATCTGGTCACCTACTCGACGGAAGTCGTCGCTATGTTGGAAGTGAGAGTGAGTGCTCTGGTTGGTGGTTGTGTTGGGTGCAGACATGTTGAGTTGTTGAAGAGGAAGGAGATGGTGGTGGTTTGAGGGAAGGTCGAGGAATTTCGCCTGTTCGCAAGCTGACCTTCCCTTTTCGCATGACCCTGTGACGTAGATTCTCGAGCGGAAGCAAAGATATGAGACTTTTTGTACCAAAACGTTGTCTGAAGGGAGCCAAAGGCGAGAGTCTCTTGGAGGAGGACGCGACGCGACGCGAATGGGCTGAACGTCGACGCGTCTTTCTCTCCCCGCCTTCGCCTCCTTCTCCCTCAAGCTTCGCCGAGCTAGGAAAGAAGGTCCATGATACCCGTCGTAGCGATCTCATATGATTCCGAGATGAAAAGCATCTAGGGCCCACAGAGAGAGGAGAAAGTGACGGGCGGGGGTAACCGGCATCGAAGCTCGTGCTTCTTTCTCTTCTCTTTTCCTCTCTCTCTCTTCCCTCGAGAAGTCTAGGCGACCACAGGAAAAACTGCTTCGCCTCTTCACTGCTGACTTCGGAAGTAACGCTCTCGACGATTTTTCTCCTTCTTCATTTGACCTCCCTCGCCTCCCCGCCCGTGGTCCTCCAAACTCCGCTCGCTTTCACGCTCTTCTTCTGCTGTTTTTCCGCCGCTTTTTCTCAGCGAAAACCTTCGTCAGTGAGAATCCCTTCTGAAGAGCACTCCGAAGACCATGAAATCCTGCTCGCTCTCTCTTCAGGCCGCCTCTCGACCTCTTGGCCGCAGCGTTGGCTGGGGAAGAGAGGAAAACCAAAGCGCTCTAGTTGGTCCTCCCTTCTCCTCCAACCTCGACCCTCTCTCCTTCCCCTTCCCTCTTCTTCTCTCTTTCGTTCTCCGGTTGGAATCGCAAAGATGGCTGTCTCTACTCCCAAGATCTCCAAGAAGTCTGACGTCCAGTACTCTGGCCACGGTTCCACGACTGGAAACAAGGTCGAAGCTCACGTCCCTGGGCAACCCTTCAATGTTCCTCAATTCACCGTCAAGCAGTGAGTCTCGCTTCTCTTTCTCTCTCTTCGAGCTCGGAGGGAAGGGTGGTCTGATGCGGTTTTCGGAGAGGAGGAGAAAATAATCAGGAGAGAGGAATCGGACAGGAGAGACCGAGGGAAGAGCAAGTGTTTGGTCGGAAATCCATCGAACGAGGAATCGAGAAGACGCGGGAGGAGACGGCGAGCTGGCAGGAAAAAGAGTCGATATCGTCCATCTCGCTCAGAGATCGGCTCGTCGGCATGTAGCGAGGGAGGACGAGCGTGCTCTCATGCATAGAGAGATCCTTGAAGCGAACGAATCGAAGCTGACCTTCTCCTTCCCTCCCTCTCCGTCTCCTTCGTCCCCAACAGATTGCTCGATGCTGTTCCGTGAGTCTCGATTGGCCTCTTCTCTCTTTTCTCTCGCTCGCTCTCGCTGATCCTCTCATCCCTCGCTTCTCTCTACTGCAGTGCTCACTGCTTCAAGCGATCAGCCATCAAGTCTACTCGATACGTGATCCAGGACCTCCTGATCTTCGGAGCCATGGCGAAGCTCGCCTGGCACATCCCTGACCTCCTCACCTACCTGTTCGTCCCAGCCTCTCTCCTCTTGCCCTTATATCTCGTCTTGCTGCCAGCACTTCGTCCGAGTCTCCCACTCAGAGTCCTATCAACTCTCGCTAACACTTTTCCACGCCTTTCATTTCGAAACAGCGATCTTCCTTACTGGCCCAACCTCCTCCTCAAGGCTACCCTCTGGAACGTCTACTGGTTCTCTGCTGGTTGCGTCGGAATGGGTCTCTGGGTTCTCGCTCACGAGTGTGGTCACGGAGCTTTCTCTGAGAACAAGGTGAGCTCGTTTCCATCGAACGCGAGTGAAGAACGGTCCGTCGAGCACGGCCTCACACCTCCTCGTTCTCTCTCTCTTTCTTCTTCCCTCGCCAGCGATACAACGACTTCATCGGATGGGTCCTTCACTCGATCTGGATGGTCCCCTACCACTCGTGGAGGATCTCGCACGGAAGGCATCACGCTGCTTGTGGACACGCTTCGCGAGACGAGGTCTTCGTCGCTCGAACTAGGAACGAGCTCAAGTACCCCAAGTTCGATCCCTCGAAGGAGGATCTTCTTGGTCTCGAGTACGTCTATACCTCTTCAGCCTGACTTCGAGATCGTCAAGCTGACCTTCTTCCCTTTCTTCGTTTCACAGGGTCACCGAGGAGAGGCAGAAGGAGATGCACTCTGCGATCTCGGAGGCCGTTGGAGACATGCCCATCGTCGTGCTCGTTCGATTGATCGCTCACCAGGTACGTCTCCTCGCTCGCCTCTGCCTCGCGTCGTGACAGACTCGCACTGACCTAAATTCCCTCGTCCTTCGCTGCAGGTCTTCGGTCTTCCCCTCTACCTGATCCTCAACGCGTCTGGACAGAAGCACTACCCCAAGCACGTCGACCACTACCGACCCAGCTCTGCCATCTTCAAGTCCCGAGACTTCTACGACATCATCTGGTCCGACATCGGAATTGCCTCCGTCATCGGAACCATGGTCTACTGGGCGAACGCTCGAAGCTGGCAGGAGATGGTCTCGATGGTGAGTTTTGCTTTCGTTTCGTTCGTTCTCTCAATCGAGTCTTCCTCTCGATCTCTCGATCTCTCATACTGACGCACTCCTTCTCGTCTCATTTTTCAGTGGATGATTCCCTACATGCACGTCAACGCGTGAGTGCAGCGATCCCGAGACGCGAGTCGACGACTTCGAACGAGATCGCTGACTTCCCTCTTCCTCCCTCCTTCCAGCTGGCTCGTCCTTATCACCTTCCTCCAGCACACCGACCCCATTGTTCGTGAGTACAAACCCCCCGTTGCCTTCTTTCCCACCCCAGCTGGCGAGAAGAACCGAATCGCGGCCGCTGATGTCTTCCCTTCTCAACTCGACGTCGACCTGCCCTTTCTCAGCCCACTACGTGAGTTCTCGCTTGCTCTTCTCCTCTCAAAGCTCACGACGAGTGACTGCACTGACGCCTTTTTTCGCCTTTCCCTTCCCCCAGTCGGCTGAGAGCTGGACTTTCCCCCGAGGAGCGCTTACCACCATCGACCGAAACATCCTCGGATTCGTCGGCGTGAGTCTCTCTCCCTCTCCTTTTCTTTCTCGAGATCGTTCTGAAGCTGATTTCTTCCTCCCTTTCACTTCGTCTCCCAGCCCTGGCTCATGTTCGTCTTCTCTCCCTCGTCCCTCGTTCCCTCGACGCCTTTCCCTTCGCGTGTGCTGACTCTTCCCTCGCTTCGTTCTTTCCCTCAGGCACGGTATCTCCGAGACCCACGTCGCTCACCACATCTCTTCCAAGATTCCTCATTGTGAGTTTGAGCGAGCCAGTCCCGTCGACGCGTCGAAGAGGACGAAGGGGGAACGAACGTCGCTGACCTCATTCGCTCGCTCTTTCTCCCTCTCCTCGCAGACAACGCCTGGGAGGCCACCGAGCACCTCAAGATCTTCCTCGGCGAGCACTACGTCTGGTCGAACGAGAACTGCTACTACTCTCTCTGGAAGAACTTCATCGAGTGCCAGGTACGTTCGATCAAGAGTCGGAGGGACGAACGAGGACGATCCCAGAAGACTGACGCGTCTCTTTCCCCTTCCTTCTCGCTCCTGGCAGTTCGTCGAGGACATCGGACACACCCGATTCTACAAGAACAAGTCTGGAGTTGGAAAGACGTACCCTGTCTTCCAAAAGGAGGTCGTCTCTGATTCTGGAGTCGACGTCGAGGAGCCCGTCGCTGAGTTCTACCCTCGAGCCAAGGACGAGTAAGCGGAGGAGGGTTCTTCTCTTCTTTCTTGCATCGTTCTCTTTTCTCTCTAGAGTTTCGTAAATATCGTTCGTTCCTCTCCAGTAGAATTTGGGCTGTTGGTCGGTCGTTCGTTGGACGACGTCGGGGGTTCCTTTGCATTTCCTTCCTTTCTTTTTCTTTTTGGATCCTTCAGTTGTCTCTCTTTTTCTCCTCTTCAAATCATGCACTACACTTCTCTCCTTAACCTCGATTTCTGAGTCGAAGGAACTAGCAAATTTCTCCGTCGGGGCGGACCCAAAGGAGCGCGTGTCTGACGCCGACGAAAGCTGACAGAGGGAGCTCGACTCCCTCCCTTTCTTACCTCTCTCTCCCATCCTCTCCCCCTTCTTCACTGGCTGTTTTTCACCTCCCACCCCCCACTCGACCCTCGGGTCCCCCTTCAAGCGCGCGTATAAACGAGAATCGACGGTAGAAGAATCAAGAACAGCAACCAGAAGAAGAAGCTCCTCCCTCGACTTCCTTCAACCTCGCTCCTCCTCCCTTCGTCCCCTTCTTCTCCTCCCTCTCCCTCCCCTTTTCCGTCCCCTTCCTCGGTTCAGTTCCCTTCGACAGGTTAGTACTCACTCTTCTCTTTCCAACGGTACCACCTAGATGTAGACAAACTCGAAGGAGAAGGGAGGAGGGAAGGAGGCACTGCTCTGCTCTGCTCCCCTTTGATTCCCAGTGCTGACAAGCTGTCTCTCTCTCTCCCTTTCTCCCCCTTCCCTCTCTCTCGTCTCTCTTCTCTAGGCAACCCCACTACGACTTCCACCCTCACCTCCTCTTCTCTCCCTCGCTCTTATGGACCTTTAAACCCAACGAGATCGAACCCTTCTTCTTCTCTTCCTTCGACGACGACCAACGACGACGACCCCTCCTTCCTCGCTTCCTCCTCCACCCTCAAGCATCCCTCTCCTCCTTCAGCAATGAACTCCTCCCCTAATACCAACTTTCCGAACGGTCACTCTTCTTCTTCTGCATCAGGAGGAGGAGGAGGCGCAGGATCTTCTTCAGTAGAGAACGGAGACCAGCAGCCAGAGGAAGGCCCCAAGGAGGTCAGTTCCATCAAAAAGACTCAACTCAGCTTCGACTCAGCTCCTCCCTTCTCGCTCTCTCTTTCTCTCTCCTTCTTCCAAATGACGTGCTGACTCGTATATATATATACTCTCTCCCTTCGTTCGCCTGCAGCCCCCCGGAGGATCCCAACCAAAAGAGCAGCTCGTCTCGGTAGCCGATCTGTCCTACATGCAGAACCCGCCTCGACCTCTCGAAACCCCCATCACGCCTCCCACTCCCTCGTCGGAGATCACCTCTCCCTTCCCTCCCCAACCCATCCTTACCTCCAGCAACTCCTCATCTTCCAAACCAACCACCACCACCAACACCACCTCTTCCATCCCTTCCAACCTCTCCTACTCGACCGTCATCCTCCCAACCAAGGTCTCTCCTCCTTCCTCGACCGTCACCAACCACCCTGCCTCAGGCGCCTCTTCCTCCTCCTCCTCCACCGCTCAACCCAATCCAGCCTTCCCCTTCCCTCAGTACCAAGCTCTCACCGCCATCGGAGAGTCAAGTCCCGAAGAGCTCCAGCACGCTCCTCTCGAGTACTCCAACATCTCCGACACGAGCGAGATGAAGATCCCTCCTCTCCCCTCCACCGCCGTCGCACCCGCTCACGCCCCTCCCATCAGTGCTCCTCCAAGTCGGCGACCGAGCTCGAGTGCTCCTTCGCTCGCCGAGGCTCAAGGGAAACGCGGAAGGAGCTCGTCGTCGAGCAAGGTCGACTCGTCCAATCCGTCGTCGTCGAAACCCACGATGCTCGGTCAGACGGGAGTTCAGAAGAGCTCGAGCTTCCTCCAGCGGATGTTCCACAAGGACGAGAAGTCTCCCAGCAACGGATCCGGTAGCGAGAAGCCTTCGAGGTCTCCGTCGTCAGGAGGAGGAGCAGGACGAGTCGGACCTCGAGACGCGAACGGTCGAGGACTCAACATCGACATGCCTCGTCAACCTTCCCCGGCCCTCAACTCCTCGACCCAGTCCCCAGGAGGAAGTAATGGACCCATGTCCAAGGATACCGAGTCGCCTCCCATCACTCCCGGTTCTCCCGCTCTCTCGACCTACGGAGGATCCGAATCAGCTTCCAACAACGCCAGTCGAGCCCCAAGTCGAGCCGCCTCCGTCAAACGAGACGTCAAGTCCCCCTCCCTCCACCCTTCCGACGCCCACTCAGTCCCAGCCTCCGCTCTCGCCGAGAAACTCTCCTCAGCGTCCATCTCCACCGTCGTCCCCAACGGAACCGCTCACGTCAACGGAGGTCCTCTCGGCTCTCCCACCGTCACGGCTTCCTCCGGCAACGAGCACAAGTTCAACCTCAAGGATCTGCTCAACTCGGGTCCTAAGCTCGCGAGGAAGGCTTCGGCTGGGTCGGCGGCTTCCAAGTCGGAGAAGGGCAAGTCGAACAACGGATCGGAGAAGGGAGGACACGATGGAGGGAGCACGGCGAGTCTGTTGGCCAAGTACGGAGTGTGCGAGAAGGCTGCGATTGGGAAGGGAGCGACGGCGGTGGTTAGGTTGGCTCACAAGTGGGACAGGAGGGAGGAGAAGCTTTATGCTGTCAAGGTGAGCACTTGTCGACTCTCGTTCGTTCTTCGCGCGTCCCTCGAATCCTCGAAGCTGACCACCCACCCTCCTTCTTCCACTCTCCCCTTCCCTCTTCCAGGAGTTCCGAAAACGACGCAAGAACGAAACCGAGAAGGACTACGTCAAGAAGCTCACCTCGGAATTCTGCATCTCCTCGACCCTCCACCACCCCAACATCGTCGAAACGGTCGATCTCGTCCAGGACGAAGCTCAGCACTGGTGCGAGGTCATGGAGTACTGCCCCGGTGGAGATCTCTACGCCGCCATCAAGAAGGGAACCATGTCCTCCGAGGAGATCGAGTGCTACTTCAAACAGATCCTCGACGGAGTCGCCTACCTTCACTCGACCGGAGTCGCTCATCGAGACATCAAGCCGGAGAACCTGCTCCTTGACGGACGAGGGAGGGTCAAGATCACAGACTTTGGAGTGTCGGATGTGTTTAGGATGTGCTGGGAGAAGAAGACTCACCTGTCGAAGGGTCTGTGTGGGAGTGAGCCGTATATCGCGCCAGAGCAGTTCGAGCAGAAGGGTGAGCTTCCGTTTCTTCCGTCTTTTCCCTCCTCCTCCTCCTCTTCGCGACTTCGAAACCCTCGCTGACTGACCTCTTCTCTTCCTTCTCTCTCGCTTCTTCTCTCTCCTCGCAGAGTACGACGCCCGTCTCGTCGACGTCTGGGCCTGCGGAGTCGTCTTCTACTGCATGCAGCTCCAAGAACTACCCTGGGGAGTCGCTCGGAAAACGGATCGCTCGTTCACCACCTACGTCGGAGCCTACCACTCGGATCACGTCCACGCCATCCCCGCTCCGCTCAGCAACCTCGCGAGGGAAGGAAGAGCACTCATCAAGCACATGCTGGATCCGGATCCCAAGACGAGATGGGGGATCGAGGAGTGTTTGAAGGATAAGTGGTTGGTCGGGATCGACGCGAAGAGGCAGGTCAAGGAGGTTGAGGCAGCAGCGGCTTCGTCTTCGTAGTCCCTATAGCCTTTGCTTCGTTCGCTTCGTTCTCGTTTGGTCGCTGCTCTTCTAGATACTTCTCGCCCCTCGGTCGTTTCGTTTCGTTTAGCTTTTCACGACCTGTCTCGCTTCGTTCTTTTCCCCTCCTCCCTCCCGCTTTCTCTACCTAGATTTCCCTCCCTTCCTCCCCTCCCCCCCCCCCCCCCCCCCCCCCCCACGTACTCTCTATATATCTTCCCCCTCCCTCGGTCGCGTCGCGCTCTTGGTCCTTCCCCTCGTCGCTCCTCGTTCCTCGTTCTTTCTTTACTCTAGCTCTAGTAGTTCTCCTCGTTTCTTCCTCCAAAACACTCTGTTTACTTACTCTCTCGCTCGCTTCGTTCGTTTCCCCTTCTCCTCGTTCGCGTACGTTGCCATATCTCTACGAAACAATCACGAAATCGACGCGTTTCTTCTTCGACGAGCGAGAACCGAGTTCATCAAGATGGGGGGAGCCGAAGTTCGAGAAGCGTCATTTCTACCAAGAAATGCTGTAGACAAGCCGGCAGCACTGCCCTCTTCTCAGTGAGTAACCTAGCATGAAGATCTTCACTTTCACCCCTCCTCCGAGATCGTGCCGAAAAACGAAACGAAACAGCCTCTCTTCTCGCGCTAGCTCGCCGCCACCAAACCACCATGTTCTCCTCTTCCTCCTCCTCCAAACTAATCACTCCCTCCTTCCCCTCCGCCCAAACCCACGTCTTCACCGCCTCCGACGTCGTCCAGGGCAGCATCTCGCTCAGACTAGAGACGGAGGGAAAGGAGGACAAGAGGAGGTTCAAGCTCGATGAGGTTTACGCGAAGCTGAGGGTCCTGCAGGTTACGACGTATTTCCAGGTGTTGAGTGCTACGCAGTTTGGTGAGTGGATGGAAGGGGCTAAGGAAGGGGGGGAGAGGACAGGAGGGAGAGGGAGGAGAGGGAGGGAGGGAAAGAGGGAGTGAGAGGAGGAGGAAAGCGATGTCGAGCTCTCGGACTGATCCGATGATGGGTTTGTTTCGTTTGGTTTTCGTTTGAGCTACAGATATCAGGGAGGAGAAGACTGCTCTCGTTCGTCGACACGCCCTTCCTCTTCATACGTTTTCGGGAGGAAAACTGACATCTTTACTCGCTCCCTCGTTGTTCTACAGCACTCAGAAGATCTCCTCCTCTGGTCAGCTTCAACCTCCTCCTCCTCCTCCCTCCCCGACCCCAACGCTCCTCCTCCCGTCCTCGAGATCCCCTGGTCGTTCACGCTTCCTGGGAGAGAGGCGAACCTTCCGCCGAGCTTCGAGGGTGGGAACAGGGAGGGGAAGACGAAAGGGCATGAGGTTGCTAGGATCGTTTGTGAGTTCGGCGAAGCGAGTTCAGATCTCGAAGCTGTTTTCTTCCTTTGAGGAGAGCTGACTTCTGGCTTTGAATGTGTGGTAGATTCCGTCAAGATTTCTGGACACAAGGCGGGAAGGTTTTCTTCGAACGAAAGGACGGTGCTTCCCTTCATCTACATGTTCGTCCTGCTTTTTTTTTTTTTTTTCTTTTTGCTCTCCGTCGTCGTCTCGCTTCGTCCCGACTTCCAGTCTTGGAAGGGACTCAGGTCACGGGCTTCGCTGGCTGACTTCGTTTACCCGCATACCGCAGGCCTCCTGCATCGATCAACCCTTCCTCGATCCCTCTCCCCATCGTCCCTCGACCCTCCGGAGAGCAGCAGTCCCTCTCGCCCATCGCTCCTCTTCAGCCAACCGCTCACGAAGGCTGGATCACCTCGACGGCGGAGGAGGAGTACAGAGAGAAGCTCTTGGGGAAGAAGAACAAGGCTGTCGTCAAGGTAAGTCCCATTCTCACTTCGTTCCACTCGAGACCGAGATCCCAACGCGACGCGCGACGCGTCGAGCTCACTCTCCCCTTCGTCCCTCTCGTTCACTCCTCAGTTCTCGGTCCCCTCCCTCCCCACCTTCCCTCGAAACACACCCATCCCTTACTATCTCTCCATCCTCGTCCTCGGACCCGAAGGAAAGGGAGAAACGACGATCAACCTCCCTTCTCCCTCCGAGGTTCGACTCTCCGCTCGACGAACGGTCAGCACGACCGCCAAGAAGGCTTCGCAGAAGTGGAAACAAGCTGCTGGAATCATCACCGATCTCAAGGACGAGAAGCGAGTTTGGTACAAGCCTCACGGGTGGGTGGACGTCGAAGGAGGGGAGAGGAGATGGGGAGGAGAGATAGTTGTGGTTGGGGAGTTCGAGCTTACGGGGGACGCGATGCCTACGTTGAGGGAGGAGCAGACGAGGGGCTTGTTGTGCTGTGATGTGAGTTCATCCTTCCTTTCTCTCTTTGCCTCTCGAGCTAATTTGGCGGCGAAGGGAGGAGACTGGATCTTGATCTCATTCTCGTCGACGCGTCGCTAAGCTCGCTGTTTTCTTCGTCTCCTTCCAGTACGCCATTCGCCTCGAGCTTGCCCTCAAGGGTATCAAGAACGAGATTGACGAGCACAAATTCTTCCCTCTCGTCATCTCTTCGGATCCTCGCGTCGGTCAAGATCAGCAGGACGAGAAGTCATCCGACATCCCTCCCGACTACTTCTCGCTCGAGTACGATTACGACGACGAGAAGGATGAGAAGTGAGATGGTAGACAGCGTCCTACTTCTTTTGCTGATTCGGTCTAGCCTATAAGATTATTCTACTTGCCATGGACCAACCGTCTTTCTTCCTTTTTAACCGAGCGAGAGACGCGAAGAGGAATTGCGCGACGAGACTTTCCTTTCCCCCTTCGCTCCTCCTGGGTCAACGCCTCGAGCTTCCCAGGTTTTTATCCAGTCGGAGAGTTTTAGAGCAACTTGTCGGCAGCCAACCTCGGACCCACGCGGTCTGTTTTTAAACGAGGTTTCGATGCGCTGGCGCTTCAACTTCGAGTCATCCCTCTTCCCTTCGACTCACCAACTCCTTCGACATGTCAACTCGTCCTCTCATCGAGATCTCCTCAGTCACGCCCGATGACTACGAAGCGGTAGAAGATGCTTTTGTTCGAGCGTTTCAGCACACGGAGGTGAGATTTCGAGGTGTCGACGTCTGTCCGGTCGAGTCCGTCAACTTGACGAACGAGCTCACAACTGATGTCCTCTTCGTCTTTCTTCCCCTTTTGTTTTCCAGATCTTGACTTCCATCTATCCTCCTTCGATTCAGCCGTCTATCGAGACCCGAGTCGGTGAGTTGCGCTCCCCGCTGAGGTTTCGTTCTCCTCGCTTGTTCCCTCTCCGCACCTTTCCTCTTCTCACCTCCCTCCTCTTCGTCAACGGCTCTACTAATCGCCGCGCTCTCTTCCCTCACCTTTCTTTTCCTACAAGCTCCCCGCGTCCAAAGTCACATCAAAGGAGCCCTCTCCCCTGCCTCCGATCTCATCTCGATCAAAGCGACGCTCGACGGTCGAGTCGTCGGTTCTGCAGACTGGCACTCTCCTGTCGATAGGAGGTCAACGGGAGGAGATCCTCTTCCTGAGGAGGTGAAGATCAAGGAACTTTCCGAAGCGAAGTCGAAGGAGGAGGGAAGAGCGTCTTGGGAGGATGAACTCGACGCGACAAAGGACTTGGTCTTTCAGGCGAAGTTCCTCGAGCAGCTGCCTAGGGTTCGAAAGAAGAGGTACGCGGGGAAGCCGCATTGGTATCTGGTGAGTCAATTGCGTCCCTCCTTTCGATTCGGTCGGACGGAGAAGGGGAGCAGCGAGTTTTGCTGGTGAGAGCGAGCGTTGACGCGTCGTCGTTCCTTTCCCTCCTCACGTTCTCTCTCCTCCTAGGCCTCCCTCTTCGTTCACCCAGATTATCAAGGAATGGGAGTAGGGAAAGCTCTCCTCGCCTACGGAACAGATCAAGCAGACGCGGCAGGGGTTCCGACGTGGCTCGAGTCGTCCGCTCATGTTCGTCCCTCTCCTTTCCCTCCTTCCCCTTTTGTCTTTCTGATCTCTTGTGCGCTGATCGCTCTCACAGGGTCGTCACGTCTACTCGAAGCAAGGCTTCGAAGTCATCGACTACTGCGAGATCGCTGGAGACGAGTTCGAGGGAGGGTGGCTTCGGTGGCCTGGGATGGAGAGGAAGCCGAGTCCTCGTGTTTGATCGTGATAATATGAGACAGTTGTATAGAAAAAATTGAGCAGCCTCTTGCGTCCGGGAGGCCTTCTCAGCATCTTTGGGCTCGGAAATGCGGACAGAACGACGCGTCAAACGGCAAGCCGGAGTCAAAGATCTGGTTTAGATGAGACTTCGAACCTTTTTTTCAGCCAGCAGCAGTACACGTGCGTAAACATGAAACGATAAGCATACCTAACATCGAACGAAGGGATCCTCAAGCTTTCCAAACAAGTCTCGATCCCAGCAACCCCACTCGACGGCGACGCCCTCCGTTCCTCCACCTCGTTCCATCTTCCTCTCCTCTTCTGCCCGATCCATCTCCTCTCCATCCCGCCCATCCTCGAGCTCGAACTGGTCCTCGTCCTCCTCATCCACACCGATGGGGATCCCTGATCCATTGACGTGGAAGGGGGAGAGCATCCTTCCTGCGACGACGATGAGGGAGGAGGGATTCTCGACGACGGGAGTGGGAGGAGTAACGAAGAACTCGTCAAGGAGATCCCTGTCCGCTTTGGTGATGTCGTCGACGAAGAACGACTCGTCCGAGTCCTCTCCCTCTTCATCGTCGTTGTCTTCGTCCTCGTCGTCCGATCCGATGAGGGTCGAGGCGATGGAGGAAGTGGAGACGGCGGCGGCGAAACTAGGGAAGAGGACTCCAAATCCGAGTCGACGAGCTTGTAGGCCGTGAGAGGAGGGTCGATGGTAGGCGCCAAAGGGGACTGCGGAGGGTGGGAAGACTGGCGAGGGGTTGTGAGGAAGCTCGATTGCTTTCTTGTCGTTGGGAGGAGTGGGGATGCCGCTGTCGGGGTCGTCGTCCTCGGGAGTGATAGGGAAGCCATCGTCGACGGAGCTCGTGGAACTGAGAGATAGGACGAGAAAGAAGTTGCGAGTCAGAATCGAGAAGAGAGAGGTGGGAGGCGAGAGAGAGTGTCGATTCACCTGTCCGAGCGTCTGTGTTTGTTGAAGTCGTCCTTCGCGTCCTCCTCCCTCGGGCGAACCGTCCACCTCTCGATTCCCTTGACCTCCCCAGCCAGCTCGAGAATGGTGATTCGGTGGAAAGGGTTGAGCTCGAAGATGGCGAGGAGGAGGGAGAGGGCTTCTTCCGAGAGAGGGAAGTTGTGCTGGAGGAAGAGTCGAGGCTCGAGAGTGAAGGCGGCGAAGGCAGGGTCGTCGAGGTGGGCTTCAGCCCAGCTGTTGAACATGAAAATGAAAAGACAGAAGATGAGTCAGTAACCGGGGGAGGCGAAGAGGATCGAAGACAAGAGAAAGGGAGGGGAAAACGAACGGGCAAATCTTGACGATCAGAGTGAGCAGCAGAATTCCAAGCGACCAAACGTCGTTGGTGACTGAGGAGTACGACGTCTTTGGGTTCTGGAAGAGTCCATCTCGGCATTCTGTTGGTGCGATGAACGGACGGGAATGGGCGTTAGGGGGAGCGAACACGAGGACGCGAAAGAAGAACGTCGTCGCGTCGAACTGTTGCGAGACAAGACGAACCAGGAGACCTGCGAGAAAGAGATCACAAGGGCAGAGTCAGCATGCGATGAAACTATATGGATATGAAGCTCGGAGCAAGGAAGAGACGACTCACATGAAGCAACTCGACCCCGTCCCAAACTCCCTCGTCCTCTCCCTCCCCGTCGCCAACCCAAAGTCGGCCAGATAAACCTGCCCACCCTCTCCACAAAGAACGTTCTCGGGCTTGATGTCTCGATGGGCCACTCCGTAGTTGTGACAGTATTCCACCGCATCCAGGATTTGAAGGAAGACGGACGAGATGAGGTTGGGAGAGGAAAGGAATCGACCTCGCGTGATGTGTTCGAACAGATCTCCTCCTTCGATCCAGTCGAGAACGAGGAACGTCCATCCTGGGTGGGACTTGACGATGCGGTGGAGGATGATAATGTTGGGATGGGCGGAGACTCGTTGATGAAGGTACTGTTCGGATTCGTGGAAGGCTCGTTCGGAGGCGCTGAGTCCTTTGGTCGAGAGGCATTTGATGGCTGTAGAGGAGGAGAGGTGAGAGGATTCAAAGGAACGGAAAGGACAAGGAGGAGGATCAGGATGGGTTGGACGCTGGGAAAAGAGGGAAGAGAAGATCAGGTACGAGAAGGACTCACCAACGAGCTGATCCTCCTGCACGTCGCGAGCGAGGACGATCTCGCCGAATCCTCCTTTTCCGACAAGCTGGAGCAGCTCGAAGCGACCGTTGTCGATGGAGGTGCCGATGAGGGTTTGGGTGGAAGAGGGTGGCATGGGTGGAAGGGGAGGGGAGGGGAGAGGAAGGGATGAAGGGAGGCAAAGCGAGAGGAACGAAAGTTGGGGGGAGGTGAGGCGAGGCGAGGAGAAGGGAAAGTGGCGCGAGATAGCTATGTTTCAAGGGGGGTGTGGTTGTTGGCGAAGATACGGGTAGAGGGAGGTGGGTACCAGATGGATAGCAGGAGTGAACAAAGTTGTTGGGAAGAGAAAGGCAGGAAGGTGAAAGGCGAGGGTTCGCCACTAGTCGAGAAAGCTGGGAAGGGAGATATGCGCGTGCCTAATTGCGATTCGATTGCGATGAAGATCACGATCCAAATAAAAGTAGCAGGGCCGAGGCCTCAGGTGAGGGTGGTGAGCGAGCGTCGTCGTCGAAAGACGCGTCGTCGCGGTCGAGGGAGTGGCTCGTGAGTCGAGAGGAGCTGGTCTTCTGCTAGTATCTCGGGCAAGAGGGGACAGGTGGGTTGGGTCGAATAGACTCGAATGGGGGCTGAGTATCTCGAGGAAGCAAACGGGCAACATTCGATCCAGGACTGAACGAGGGAAGGACCGTGAATCAGGGCGAGAGGGAGGGCGATCCAAAGGCGAGAAGCCAACGCTTTCCGTTCAGACCCCACGGGCGAGGGACTTGTAGAGAAGAGACAAGTTCTGAAATGGAAGTAGAGGTATGTCTCCGACTGAGAGAGGTGACGACGACCCTACTGCGACGAAAGCCACCCTTCTTGAAGAGCTGGAAAGAAGAAGGAAGGAGAGACGAGGAACCGACGACGGAGCGAATCGCGAGCAGGTCAGCTGCAAGGGCGACGTTTCTGCTTCCAACGTTCGGAGGGACGAAGAGGGATGGGTGAGAAGATGAGCTGCTGCAATGGATGTTTGTCGATGGGATGAAGCTGCAGAGGCCAAGAAGGAGTTGGGAGGGACTTTGCGAAAACGATGAGCTCGACTCTTTTTCTCCTTCCCTTCCCTTGCTTCCCTCCCATCCCTCACGACGAAACGTTGTTTTCTTGCGTCTCGACACGCTCTCTACCTCTTCACTATGGCAGACCTCATCACCTCCTCCCCTCTCCCACTCCTTCCTCTCGAACTCAAGCACCTCGTCCTCCGCTTCTGCGATCCCTCCACTCTCGCTCAGACCTCTCGAGTCTCGCTCGCCTTCCTTCAGCTCTCCTCCCCTCTCCTCTACCAAAACGTCGAGATTTCGAGCTTCGAGCAGCTCAATAAGCTCTTCTGCTCGAGGGTGAGCTACTCTTCCACTCTTTTCGCGATGGGTGGAGCTTGGCGAGCAAGAGCGAACGAGCTTGCTGAACCTGACCGTCTCTCCCTCTTCCAGGACGACGACACCTCCCAACCTCAAGTCTGTTCCCTCCTCGCTCTCAACCAGATCAAAACCTTCACCTTCGAACCTTGGCCAACCAACTTCGATGAATTTCCACTCCTCCAGCTCCATCTGGATCGTATCATCAACCCAATCGCCTCCGAACCTCCCTCCTCTCTGATCCCCGTCGACCGTCTGGAACTTCGCCTTCCTTTCCTCAGCCTGCACCAGCACCTCTCGAGATCCAGGACCCTAGCGCACTTCATCTCGAGCTCGATCCTTCCACTCTTCAACCCTCAAGTCTTGCATTTCGAGGCAGTCCTCACCTACGAGGTCGAGGACGAACCTTTACAAGCGTGGTGCGCTCCGGAACTCTCCCTCCGTTACGGTCGCTGGGATCGTCTTCGTCGCCTCAGCCTCAAGGACACGTCCGCCAACGACTGGAAGGCCCTCGATCGATGTCCTGGACCTTTCGACATCGTCGTCGAGTTCTCGCGAGCGCTGCAGCTCCGAGCCGAGGAACGCGTGCTGCTCTCGTTGGCAGAGGTGATGATCCAGAGGCGGGCGGATGCGGGCAAGGCGATAACGAGGGTGCAGGATAGGAGTGACGAGTTCCCTAATGAGGGACTGGAGAAGGTGGAGATCCGGGTGGAGTCGGAGAAGAGGAAGGAGAGTGTGAAGAGGATGGTCGAGCTTGTAGCGGTCGAGATGCTGGCCCCTTCTGCTGTGAAGGGAAGGCTGAGCAGGATCCATGTTCTGGCGAGTACTTGATCGTACTAAACTGTAAGTTCACCATCTTCTACTCTCCATTCACGAAGATCAAGGCTGACCTCCTTTCTTTCACGCGTCGCTGCTCTTGAGGTCGCGTCCTGTCCCACCCTCTCTTCGCCATCGTATACCTACTCATCTCGCTCAACAACTACTCGGCTGAGTCGGTGGATATCCATCGAGTCAGTTCTGCCTCCTTTCTCCTGCTCTCTTGAACGTGCTCGACGACGATCCCAAGGCTGACCTTCGACGCGTTCGCACCTTCAGATCGCGTCCTCCCTCTCCCGCTCTCTCGTCAACACCGCGTCCCTCGTCGCTCAGTCCACCCTCACATCACTATGCTGGAGTCTCCACTCTCTCGTGAGTCTCATCTCCTTGCTCTTTCTGGACTTCTCTCCGACGAAGCGAGAACTGACTCGACGCGTTCTTCTTTCCTCTTTCCTTCCCAGTTCAACTCGACCTCATCCTCTCCGTCTACATGACCGCACCCGCTTCACATCGTCTCAATTTAGACTAGCCACTACGGTAGCCACGAGATCGAAACAGAGACGAAAGGTATATGTATGGGGTGAGGAAAGAGAGCGCGAATGGGAGAATAAAAAGAGGGGAAGCATACATATAGAGCGAGAGCGGAGAACGACCAGCGAGGAAGAAAACGAGAAACACACAAAGAGAGACCGGGGAGGAGAGATAGAGCAAAAGCAGAGACAGATAGGTTGTAAATATGATAGATAATATCTACCTTATATACCGGACCATAAAGAAACCGAGTGATAGCTAAACGAAACGGGAGAAGAGACGCGACGACGATGATGATGTTTTTTGGATTACCAGATCCCCTTCGCTCCTCCTCCTCCTCCAGTCGAGTTGTACGACGACGACGCTGAGACGACCCTCTCCCCGATAGCTCCGACTCCGACCTCCGCCGACCAAGGGACCGTCGAAGACCTGGTCCTGTTCGAGACGATGGGATCCCTCGAGGTCGAGACGCTTGGTCGGCTGTTGTTGTTGAGCTCGAGCGACGACGAGATGGATGGGATGGGAGAGGGAGACGGCGCCCATCTTGAAGCCGAGAGATTGGATCCATCCGTGTAGCTAGCCGAGCGAGATCCATGTCCTCCTCCTCCTCCGAACGAAGGCGAGGGAGACGACGCGTGAAGGTTCTCGTTGAAGCTGACGCTCCTCGAGGGATGACCGGACGAAGACGAGGAATAGCTGTTGATGAACGCTGCGTTCCCTTCGTTGAGACTGGCGGATCGAGCGGCGTGGGAGACTGGGAAGAGGTGGTCGTTGGGGTAGGATCCGTCGTCGTCGAAGGAGTTCGGGAACGAAGCTGATCTGGGAGCGTGTCCTCCTCCTCCGACTCGGTCGCTTCCGTTGCTGCTGTTGTACGACGAGGACATGGAGTAGGCGTCGGGTCTTCCGAGTCCGAACGACGACGACCTCGGGAGGGAAGGAGGGATCGAGGTGAGTTCCGGGATGGGATTCATGTTGACCGAAAGGGAGTCGGCTCGATCCCTCGGTCGGACGAGGGGACCGTTCCTGTCCTGCGACGAGAACGACGAGTAGCCAGGTCCGTCGAGTGGGAACCCTCCTCCTCCGTTGCTGGTCGGGAAGCGAGTCGAGCTCTGCTGCTGCTGCTGAGGTTGACGGTTGTAAGGGAGAGGGTGGTTGTGTCCGAGAGGAGAGAGGGAGGAGAGGTCGGGAACCGTGTCGGCGTTGGACGAAGTGAAGTAGTTTTGTTGGCTGAGGATCTGAGAGAGGTTCTGGTTGGGGCTTTGGAGGGGACTGAGAGCGTAGGGGCGAGGAAGAGAGAAAGGAGTCAGCGCCAGTTGGTCGGAGGTCGAAACGAGAAGACAAGACGGAAAACAAACTTACACTCCCTCAGCGTTGAGTCCAGAAACACTCATCCTCGCTTGAAGGATACTCTTGAGAGCGGCTTGAGTTCCGAGATCACCTGGGAAAGAAAAAGAGCAAAAAACGAAGACGCGTCGAAGGTCAGTTCTCGTTCGTCCACTCTCCTTTCTCCCCTCTCTCGTGTCTCCCCAAAGAGGACTCACCAAGCTCAGGAATACCTCCAGAAGGGATATCGTTATGAAGGAAGCAGCACCTGTCCGTTCGCAACCACCGAACCCAAACCAAACCAAGTCAGCGAAACGCGTCTCTCTCTCCCTTCCCTTTCATCCATCTCGAACGAAACCACTCACCTCCTCCCGTAAGCACACTGCCCAAACAGCCAGAAGGTGGTGCAGATCTGAGTCTTGTACTGTCGAAGCCGAACCGAATCCATCGAAAACTTCGTCAGTCTTGTCTCGCGTCGAACGAAGGGAGATTGAGTGCGACGAACCTTCGGATGCCTCTCGACAGGCCTCAACTCTTCCCTCCCATGAGCGTACTGGCACTTGTTCGCGTACTGACACCGTCCCTCGACAGTGGTAGCGTCCCAGTTCTTCTCCCAGGTGCCTAGCGAAAACGAAACGACGAAGCGAAGGCGAAACAAAACGAGTCAGCTTCAGTCTCTCGTCCCTCCCTTCTCTCCCTTCTGAATCGTTCGATGGGATGAAGCGCTCACGACACAGCTCAGTCTTGTACAACTTAGCCTTCTTGTTCGTTGGGCTCGGTCCATCGATCGGGAGGTTGTGCTCGACGAGGTACTGTTTCGCGCGAAGACAAAACGAAAGCAGACGCGTCAGTTTCTCCTTCTCTCGTCCCCCCTCCTCCCACCCACCACCTCCCCTCCTCCTACCCACCCACCACCTCCCTCCCTTCCACCCCCTCAACCCATCGCGTCCACTCACCTTCTGCAACCCCGGATCCAACACCACCACCGGATTAACTCCCGTCCCCAACGCTCCCAACCCAGCTCCCAAGCCCAACCCGCCCACTCCCAACGCTCCCGCCCCGGCGAGTCTCATCAACTCCATCTCCTCTCCAACCCCACCTCCTCCCCCTCCCGCACCCCCTCCTCCGTGTCGTCCGAAGACTCCAGGATGGAGGAACTGGATGGCTTGGAAGCGGGTGAGGAGTTCCTGGTTCGTTTCCGCTCGAGTGGGTTCGGAGGACAGGGGGAGGGGGATGAGAGGAGGTTGAAGCTGCTGCTGAGTTTGGGAGGGCGATTGGGTTTGGTTCTGCTGAGCGAGAGCCGAGAGGAGAGCTGAGATGTAAGGGTTCTGGAACCCTCCTGCTCCTGAGGTGTTGGTTGGCGAGATGGGGGAGAGTTGGGAGGGAGAGGGAGAGGGAAGGGGGGAGGATCGCGAGTGAGGGAAGGAGGACGAGGCGGAGAGGGAGGGTTGTTGCTGTTGGTTCGAGGACGAGAAGTAAGTGGGTCCAGGCGAGGGAGCGAGAGACGAGGCGTTCGAGTGAGGGAACGACGATGGACCTCCTCCTCCTCCTTGTCCTGAGACGGAGTAATGACCTGGTCCTGGTGCTGGCTGTCCTCCTCCTCCTCGAACGACGTCGAGAGGTCCTTGTCCTTGTCCTTGACCTTGAGCTTGAGCTGAGACGAAGCGCCCGTCGGGAGAGGAAGCGGATCTCTCCCTCCCCTCGCAAAGCTCGGAGTGGGAGGAGCGGCGGCGAAGTCGGAGTACTGCTGTTGCTGTTCGGGGACGAACGACGGTTGATATCCGAACGACGGCTGTTGGCGCTGTTGCTGCTGCTGCTCGACGACGTTCCTCCTCTCAGGCATGACTCCCATTCCCAACCCCGTATCGATCCCCAACCCGTAGTTGATCCCTCCTGCTCGTCCCGCCCTCATCCTCGACTGCTCAGCCGCGATCTCCAACGCGTCCCTCTTGGGCGAGACGACGACTTTGATCTTGTCCGTTGCGAATCCGTTGGTGGACGCGTTCTCGGACGACGGAGAGGGAGCGAAGTGCGAGGTGTAGGGAGGTTTGGGAGCGTGGATGGAGGCTGAGAGTCCGGCGCGATTGGATCCGTTCGAGTTGGAGGGGGTGGAGGAGGGAGGAGGACGAGTGGCGGAGAGCGAGGAGTTGGAGGGAGAGGGTTGGCCGACTCTGAAGGGAGCCGAGAAGCCGTTGTTGTTGTTGTTGTTGTTGTTGTTGTTGGGAAAGGGTTGGCGAAGGGAGGGCTGTTGTTGATCGAAAGAGGAAGGAGGGTGGTTGAAGTGGGGAGGGGAGGCTCGGTTGGGTTGAGAGACGTTCCTCGACGCGCCAAAGGGAGAGTACGCTCGGTTCTGCTGCTGCTGCTGTTGTCCTGGGATGGGAGATCGTCCGAGCTGAGCGTTCATTTCCTGCCTCCTCCTATCGTCGTTCGAAGCGCTCCTCTGCCTGCCAGCGAACTCGACTCCCAACCCTGCTGACTGTTGCTGCTGCTGCTGATCCATCCTCGACGAACTCCTCGACGAGAGCGAAATGGGATCCTGGAGACCGAGCGAGGAGATGTTGAGATTCATGACGTCTTCAGCGAGTCGCTGCTGCTGGTGGTGAGGGTGAGGGTGAGGAGGAAGACCGTGGGTGTTGGGCGACGACTCGAAGGTGGCGGAGGAGGGAGGTGACCATCGACCGCGTCCGAGCGAGGAGAGGAGGGATCCAGTGTCGCTGGGGGAAGACTTGAAGGAACCGGTTCGGGAAGGATCCAGGACGTCGTCGAGGCTCTTGAAGGAGGACGGATCTCCAGACGAGTTCGAGTTGTTCGAAGACTCCTTCGAGTGAACTCCTGAGCCTAGTCCTCCGCTCCAGACTCGTGCTGCTCCAGGTCCGAAGACGCTCTCGGGGGTCTTGAACTCGTCGCTCGTGTCGCTCGAGGCGGGAGTGTGAGGAAGAGGTGAGGCTCGAGTGAGGGAGGAGGAGTGGTTGGTCGTGTGAGGAGGAGGAGGAGTGTTGGTTGGGGTGGGAGTGGAGTGGGACGGTTGAGGCCGAGGTTGTCGGTGAAGGATGGGCGAGTTGGGAGGGGAGAGGGTGGACATGGCAGTGGGCTGCTGGAAGAACGAAGTAGAAGGTCAGCGCTCGTACTGGTGTGGTGGTGATAGCAAAAGATAAGAAGAAGAGAGGGAAGTGAAGGGTGGACGAAGGACCGAAACGAGAGAGAACTCACTTGAAGCGACGGGCGAGGAGGAGGAGAGGTGTTTGCGAGAGATTCGAGAGACGACGAGGTCGAGGTGCGATTAACTTGATGAGACAGAGAGGAACTGAAGATACGAGAGGAAAGAGGACCGAAAGAAGGTTTCAAGTCAGCATGGTGTCAAGAGGAGGAAAGGGAACGAGAGGCGGGCGCGAGGGGCTGTTCAAACATGAGTCGTTGAGAAACCAAAGTTGCCGAGAAAGAGAGAGAACGTGGGGGGTTGCTCCTATGACAGGGAGACGCCTCCGACCTCGAGAAGGAAGATTTTCTCTCGCTCGAGGGCTGAGAGGGGTATGATCCCGCGTGTTCTGTGCCTTCTCCCTGCTCTCACGCGACTGAGGAGGAGGAGATGAGAACTTACCCTGGGATGTTGCTCTCTCCTTCTTTTCAGCCTTGCTCCGTGTTGCTGTCCTCTTGAGAGTCGGTTGGTGTTGATACGAGTGAAGGGACAGGAAGGACGAAGGAGGAGACTGTGGTGGTGGTGGAGGAAAGGGAAGAGGGAGAAGAGTCAGCTCTCGCTCGTCGTGTTGCTCGTTTGCGTTTGCTCTCTTCTCTACTCACCTTTTTCGATAAACAGAGAGAAAAAGAAGAGAGTAGAGAGACAGAGGGAGTGGTGGGTGGTCGGGACGAGTCTGCGATGAATGGACAGCAACCGAGCTGATGGGAGGGAGGGAGGCGAGGGAGGAGCGAGCGAGCGAGCCGAAGAAGAGTCGAGGGATGGGATGGGAACGGATGGGGGTTGGGGAGGAACGACGAGATGAAGTGGGTCCCAGGAAGGTTTGGCGGATCCTCGTATTGAGAGCGGTTGAGCTCGATATGCGGATTCCTAAACCAGGGGAAAGGGAGAGAGGAAGGAAGGAGGGGTGGAAGCAGGTGACGACAATTAGAGGTTGAGCTCGAAGGAGAAGGCCGGATCAAACCGTCGAGAGGGAGGGAGAGGAGACTGGCTCTCTTGAAGGTGCTGAAGAGGGAGGAGAGAAGAACGGGAAGAGAGAGAAGCCTGCTCGTGGGTGGTGGTTGGGGACGCAGGCGAGCTCAAAAATCAAGGAGGGAGGGGAGAGGGGCGCTCACGGGTCGGATCAAGGGAGGGGACGGAGGTCGAGCTCAACATCCCCTCCCTCCCTACTTCCTTCTATCCGAGACATCCCAGCGACGCCCTTCTATAGTTCACACCAGGTCAGCATACATGTGAGCCTCGCAAGTCTTCCACTCGAACACTCGCGAAGAGACTAGAGGCGGAGGAGAGGAGCAGAGAGTCATACGAGGGGTCCGAAGGGAGGAAGGGAGCGAAGAGCGAAGGGGAGGAGGAGTCGACCTCGTCCTTTCGCAACTCCTCCCCCTTCCTTGTTTGAACAGGCCTCTTCTTCTTGAGAGAATAGACTGCGTCGTGAGGGAAGGCGTGCTCGACCTGTAGACGGAAGAGGAAGGGGAAGATGAGCGTTGGCAGGGGAGTTGAACGAGAGAGCAAGGTTTGGTTGGACGAGGGCTGCTGCGTTCAGCCCTCGCTCAAAGGAACGAACGCGTCTGATTTTCCTTGTTGATCTTCTCTGCCAGACTCGCAGATCGAGGTCTACTAGAGTCAGAGAAACTTGGATCGACCTCCATTCAACGTCGAAAATGGACTTCAAAAAGAGTCAGGATGAGGAGAAGCGAACCAGACCGATCTTCAAGTCTCCAGCTCGTTGTTGCGTCGTTCCTTTCCGTCTTTGACAGTGCTAGACACAGAAGCGGTATCTTGGCTATTAGTACAGCTCGTCGCAGTTTTTGTCTACTTGTCCAACGAGCACCTCTCCCTCTGAGTCCTGCCTTCTTCGCACGCGTTTCTCTCGCTCGACTTGGCTTAGCCTAACGGGGTCGATTGCGAGAGTTCGAATGGCCTTTCAGCCCTCTTTTCTTACGGCAAATTACGTAAAAGTGGTAAAATTTACATCCGAGCCTGACATTCCACCTTCCTCTGACTCCTCTCTCTTTCCCCTTCCAACCACACCCTCCCTTCCTCCCCCACTCCCTCTCGTCCTCATCGCCTCTCCTCACTCGTCATGACCACTCCCACCTCCCTCTCCCCCTCAGCTCAACAAAACATCGCCACTCTCGTCGAATCCAAAGTTGAGGAGAAGATGGTCCCTCCCTACTTCCTCAGCGCCTTCACAGCCGACGGCGAGCTCTTCTCGACTTCGGCCGGAGGGAACGTCGTCGACAAGGATACGGTCTTGAGGTTCTTTTCGATGACGAAGTTGATCACTTCTGTGAGTACAAAGATTTCTTCTCGATTGAGGTGGGCGGGCTTGGGGACGAGGAGATGGAGCGAGGAGGAGATTTACGAGACTTCACGATATGAGCTCGACGCGACGCTCTTCTCTTTTTTGCCTTCACTCTTCCAGGCCTGACCCACCTCCTTCTTCTACTCTCAGCTCGCGATCCTCCAACTCATCGACCGAGGTCTCCTCTCCCTCGACACCGAAGCTGGGACGTTCCTCCCTGGTCTCGTCGCTCCTCTGATCCTCACTGGGCACTCGGAGGAGGGGGAAGCGATCTTCGTCCCAGCAAGGAACAAGGTTATGATTTTGCATCTGTTGGATCACTCGAGTGGGTTGGCGAGGGATAAGTACTCTGCTGGTGAGTCAAAATTGTCGATGAGACTCGACGCGTCCGATCGATCGAGCGAGCAACGAAAGCTGACCTTTCCTTTCGTTGGATCAGATCTCGCGAGATACCTCAAGGAGAAGGATTGGACGGGCGTTAGTCTTGAGGAGGTGAGTTTTGTGTGGTTGTGAGAGAGAGGGAGAGCGAAGAAGGCGGCAGCTGATTTCGTCGACGCGTTGTTGTTTTTGCTTGCTTTTATTCCCGTCTTCACCCTCCGTGTAGAGATTCTTCACCGAGCCTCTCATCCACGAGCCAGGAACCAACTTCGTCTACTCTCCTGCGACGGACTACTTGGGTCGAATCGTCGAGATCATCTCTGGTGGAACGCTCGAGGAGTATCTGTGAGCGCTCGCTCACTCGACGCGTCGTCTTCCTCGCGAATTCGACGCGACTTCTTGCTGAAGACTCGAGTTCCCTGACACCCCCACTTTTCTCTCCCCTCTACCAGCCAAACCAACATACTCCAACCCCTCAACATGACCTCCACATCCTTCATCCTCACTCCCGCTCTTAAAGAACGAGCCACCCTCCCCATCTTCATGCGCGACCCTTCCACCCCCGCTAAAACCATCATCCTCGTCCCCCAATCCGGCCACCCTTTCGCCGTCGTCAACAACTTCCCCGACGACCCTCCCATCCAGTTCGGAGCTCACGGACTTCTCTCAACTTTCCACGACTACTCCCTCCTCCTCCAAAACCTCCTTCAACTCGCCCCTTCCTCCCTCGTCAAGCCCAAGTTTGCGCCCCTCATCTCGGAGGAAAGCTGGAAGTTGCTCTTCGTCGGGACGTTGACGGAGGAGGCGAAGGTTGGGTTAAAGTCGACGGGGGAGAGCATTTTCCAGGAGAAAGCTGAGTTGGATTGGTCGACGGCGATGTTGGTAAACGAGGAGGATCTGGAGGGTAGGAGGAAGAAGGGAAGTGGGACTTGGTATGGGGCTGGGCATATTCATTTCATTGTTGATCCGACGACGGGAGTTTCGGTGAGTCTTTGTGTTTCGTTTCTCGACGCGTCGTCGCGTTGACTTGACTCGCTGCTCGCTTTTTCCTTCGTCTCGCTCTTACTGACTCGTCACCCTCCCCCTACTTCTTCTCTTCTGATTTCCTGCGTTGACTGGATATTCGTTCAGATCCTCGGTGGAACTCAACTCGTCCCTGACGACGACAAGGTCGCGTTCGAGATTTGGAACAAGATCGAGTCGGAAGTTTACGCGGGTTTGGAATGAGGGAAGAGAGATAGATGATACGCTTTCTCGCAGTATCAATGGGGGTAATTTCTCACTTTGAGAGTCCAACAAATCGAAAGAGGGACGTCGAGTCGTCGACGCGTTCCCGCTTCGAGCACTTTCAGACTCCCTCGCCGCCGTTCCTCCCGAGAGTCAGTCGAAGCTCGAAAGGAAGAAGAGCGCGACGACTCACTCTTCCGAAATGCGATGCGACCAGTCAGCGAGCAGAACTGCTTTGCTCTCGCTCTCAACTTGGAGAAGCCGTTCGGGCGTAGCTTCTGGGATGAGAGCGAAAGGGTTGGGTCTTCCAGGTCTTGGGTGGATGTAGAGCGTTCCTTGGGGCCCGTCGCCGAGGAGACCTCGCTGTTCGAGTTGAGGAAGATCGGTTTGAGTCAGTCTCGGACGTCGACGCCAGGCTCCTCTCGAGCGCCTCGTCGCCCTCCTTCGTTCTTTCTCCTCCTCCTCCAGTTTCCTTCTTTCCCCCGTTTCCGTCGGAAGTCTCTGACTCACGTTATGGGCGTGATACCAGTAGTAACCATGCTGAGTCGCTCTCCAAGAGTAGACGAAGGTCGAACCGATTCCGATGGGGAACTGAGTTACTCCTGCCACTCCATCAGACCAAGGAGTTCCTCGCTGCTCGATTCCTGGAAGCAGAAGGAAAAGAGGAAGGTTTGAATTCAGCTATGGGGAAGAGGAGAGGGGGAGAAGTTGAGGGTTCGAGATCTCGTCGAGAAAAGAAGAGGAACCGCACGCGCGACGCGTCCGCGACATCCAGTCGAGGAGTTCGTGAGACGAAAGCGAGGCGGAAAGAAGAGAGAAACTACACCCACCGTGCCAATGTATAGTAATTTCGTTGACTGATTCGTTGTTGACCTCGATCTGTGAGAGGAGGTGGAGGGAAAGGGAAGATCAGCGTTGTCGAAAGGAAAGGGGAGGTCGAAGTCGGACTTCGAAACGAAGAGGTCGCCGCAACTACTAACCTCCACCCAATCTCCCTCATCGACGACCAGATCCGGTCCGGGGGTGTACCCATTGATCATGGTAGCATTTCGCGCGAAGCCTTGAGCGAAGAAGGAGGAAGGAGATGGTCAGCTCGTCGTTCCAATCTCGCGCGACTCATCAATCTCGTCTCTTTGAAGGCGAAAGAAGCTCACCGTCCGGCGCGAGGAGACCCGTAGTAACGTTGAAAACGAAGTATCAAGTAACACCAGTCTCGTAGTCATAGTCCGAAAGCTCGTTGTGAACCTCGTCGGGATTGACCCACGCGAATGTCGCGAGGGCGCTGAAGAGGAGGAGAGGGAGGAGGAGGGAGGGTCGAAGCATGGCTATGAAAAGGATTCCTAGGTGGTAGTGGTGGTCGGTGGTGGAAGAGCGGAAAGGGCTCGCGAGGGGGGAGGGCGAATACAGTTTCTCTCGAAAGGAAAAGAGCGAGAGGAGACAGGAGGGCGGTGGGTCGGGGCTGGAGGGTGTACGACTCGAGTGTTTGCTGCTGCTGAGGAAGACAGGAGGGACGTCGATCCGTTGAGGGTCCGAAATGAGGAGTAGGCGTGCGAGCCCTTTTCCACGAGGAGCTGAACCGAGGAGGGAAGGCGAGCTGAGGGGAAGGAAAGGACGTCGAGGGTCGACAAGGAGGTCAGGTAAGGTTGTTTGAGCTCGAGCGAGAATCAGCTATGCCTCCTTCGCCCTCCTGGCTTCCATCTCTCTCGAGTACATACGCTCGTCGTCGCTATTGGTAAAGCGAGCTCCAAAAGAGCGAGATGAGCGCGTCGAAGCTCGTGACAGAAGATGAGAGATGTGAAAGGTGTGAAAGGTCGAAAGCGCAAACGACTCCCCTTCCGCGGCGAGAGGAGCCATGGCGCAAGTTCGAGGGCTAGACCAGAGCTCCTATAGATAGGAAACGACTCGGCTTGAAAGGAGGCGAGAGGAGGGAGGAGGGAGAGGGGGGGAGGGGGGGGGGGACGAGGAGGAGGGAAGTCGAGCTCAACCTTCGAACGAGCTCCCTCTTCTGATTTCGCAAGAGGGGAGGACCTCGTTCTACAGCCAAGCAGGTGGTCGGGGAGAAGAATGAGGTGATGGTTCCGACGAGAGTATGGGAGGAGAAAGAGCAGAGAAGGGAGGTCGTGATGGATGGAAGGGAAAGAGAAGGAAGGTCGAAGCTCAACGAAGGCGAGTCCGTTTCAGCCCTCGGCCTTCTTGTGGTTTCGATGCGTTTGTTTTGATTCTTTCCGCAGGCAAACTGTTTCTTGCTTCTCATCCGACTCTCTAGATGCTCTCGAAGATCTCACACAGCCCTCAGATCGTGATCTGTTAGAGTCGAGGGCGAAGCAGTCTTCGCGACCGCTCGTTTGGTTGTCTCTTCTCTTCTGCTTCCTCTCAACGTCCAGCATCGAAATGTGGCATTTTTCAGCTCCAGCAGCTCTTCACTCATGAGCCCTTCCACTTTCAGCCCGAATCCAATCAACAAAGCCATCCTGAACTCTCTTCTTCGAGACGCGTCGCCAACTCGAACGTGGTCGACGCACCACGAGCGGTTCCCTCGCTCTTCCTCCCCTCTCTACTCCCAAAATTTACCTGTCTCGATCCAGTTCGTGGGCGACTGCTCTCATACGTTTCGGGTGACCCAAGAAGAGATTTTTCACCATGACGTTTTGATTTCTTAGAGCACAGCTGCGAGGATTTGGACGAGCTCCTCTCTCCTCCTCCCTCTTTCTCCAACCCACCACCTCTCCCCCTCCCCCCCCCATACCTTCTTTTCCTCTCACCTCCTTCAAAATGGCCAAGTCCGCTAAAGCTACCATCGAGTCCGCCGCCCAGAAGTCCGACTCGTGGCTCGAGTCCAACGAGACTGAGATCACCCGTCTCCACGCTCGTTCGTGTTCCCTTCCTCTCTTCTTTCAGCCCTCCTTCTCCTCACAAATCTGACTTCCTTTCACTGGGATTCTTTGCAGTCCACACCGCCACCCAGGATGCTGTCCTCAAGGCTACCGTCGAGGCTTACAACAAGTACTACAACGAGCGAACCGCCGCCTTCGCGAAGATCCCTTCCTTCTGGTTCTCGACTTTCATGGTTCGTCCCAACACTTTTCACGCTTCTCTTCTTACGTCGAGCTCAAACTCGAGCTCACCTCGGTTCTATACGTTTCTGTTTTTCTCTTCGATACATACAGAAGCACCCCCAGCGTTCGTCCCGCATCCCTTCCTTCGAGCTCAACGTTTGCGAGCGAGGGCTGATCTATCTCTTGTCGCTTCCGCTACTACAGTCTCCCTCTTCCTCGCCGCCGATGCCGACCAGGAGGCTCTTACCTACCTCGAGGACGTCAAGCTCGTTCGAGGAGGAGACAAGAAGTCTTTGGACGAGTTCGACTTGGTCTTCGTGGGTTTTGAGCCCCTCTCCTCCACCTTCCACCCTTCCCGTCGCCCCTCTCCGTCGAGCTGCTACGACGCCGTCTCAAGACTCAAAGCAAGACCCAGAGCTGACCAGCTTTATATTCCTGCATTCGCTCTGCTTGTTTGCTCGAAACAGACCTTCAAGGAGAACCCTTTCTTCTCCGAGACCGTCCTCACCAAGTCCTACACCGTCGCTCCCCAGGACCACTCTGGACACAACCACGCTGAGGGAGAGGGACACGGAGATGATGAGGTTGAGCTCGTTGGAACTGTGAGTATCTCATTTCTCACTTCAGACTTCCCATCGAGCTCGCGAGCTCTCCGTCCCTTCCATCGCATCTCGCGCGTCTCCTTCTCCAACCCTCTCGGAGCTCACTCCCTTCTTCAATCTCGGTTCTTGCGTTTCTTTAGGTCGCCCCCATCACCTGGAAGGACGCTTCCCGAAACCTCGTCAAGGCGTCCCCCCGGAACGTCGGAGACGAGGACGAGGAGTCGCTCGAGCCCGGATCTTTCTTCTGCCTCTTCACCGAGGCCCAGGATCCTTTCAACCTCGGTGAGGTGCTCAGGGACGAGGTTGTTCCCAAGTGAGTCACATATCCTATACATCTTTGCTTCTTATCTTCCAGTACGAACGCACGAGCGCTTTCTCCTCGCTTCCACGTCGCTCGACGTGTTTCTTTGACCTCTCACTGACCTCGGTCCGTCTTCTCTTTTGCTTCACAGCGCTCTTGAGCTCTTCGCCGGCATGGCCGACTTGAGTGATGACGACGAGGACTTCGAGGACGACTCTGAGGAGGAGGACCTCGATCCTCGACCTACGAAGCGAACCAAGGCTTAAAACTTCGAACGAAGACGATACGGAGGAGGAGAGGAGGAGGAGGAGGAGGAGGATCTCGACCTTGGACGTACCAACCGTTTCAAACCTTCGACCAACCCTCCGACCGCAACGCAACCTAAAATACCTACCTACCTATACCGGAACAGAATCGATATGTGACTTTTGTGCTCTTTGGGGAACGTGACAGGAAGGAGAAGGAAGGAAGGGCGAGCAAGCGAGGTCGAGAGAGAGGGACGGAAACGAGAGACGCGCTCACCTTCCTCAGCCTCCACCCTCTCTGGAGGGCTAGAACCAGATACCCTTTGCCCCCACTCGGACCTCAACATTACCGGGGACTACTTCGACAAGCAACGTGGTCCCTTCGCTAATTCTCGAGCTCCAGCAACCGCGAAGCTCGCTTCGGGAACTCGATCTCCCGCTCGCTCGACCTTTCGTCTCTGCCTCCCTCTTCCACGACTCACCAACGCCCATCACCACCCAAATGACTCTTCACCTCGCTTCCCTCATCCTCTCGGATCCAGCATTGCCGCACGAGTCGGAGTACACTCTCCCTCCCATCACGCTTTGGGCCTTCGAATCAATCGACTCTGTCCACGTCCTTCCCTCTCGACTTCGGCTCGACCTCTTCCTTCGTGCGGTTGGGTTGGCGGCTGGGAGGGTGAGGGGAGCAGGTGGGAGGTTCAGGAGAAGGGAGAGAAGTTCGGAGGACGGGGGGAGAGGAAGGTTTACTTACTTTGTGAGTCTATAGGAGGAGGAGAAAAGGACAGAAGGAGCGGGCGAGGGCTGAACTCGAGCTCATCAACTCCTCCTCCTTCCTCTCTTTGCCTCTCTCCCTCCGCTGGCTACGATCGCCTCTTCGCTCGACTTTCCTCGCCGCCAGATCTCCCTCATCGACTCTCCAATGCCAGTCGAACACCTCCTCGTCCCCTTCTCTTCATCCCTCCCAGCGAATCGTGACGTCGTCCGAAACGACCTCGGTCCCTTCATCCCCAAAGTCAAGGCGCTCGTCAACAGCGAGGAGCCTCTTTTCCGGATCAGGATCACCGAGGAGGTAGAGGGAGAGGGTAGGACTGTGCTGAGCTTCAGTTGGTTTCACGGCCTGGGTGAGTTGCCCTCGCAGAGATTTGTCGGAAGATCGTGAGCTCGATTCAGCCGGAGCTGACCGTCGTCTCTCGTTCTCGTTTCTCCAGGCGATGCAGCAGCCTTCAGTCTCCTCCTCTCCTCCATCTCCACTATCTACTCTACCCTCCTGTCATCTACCTCAGAAAACATCGACCTCCCCTCACTCTCCCTCCCTCAACCAACGACCACCCATCTCCACTTCGATCCTCCCTCCGACGAGGCCGTTCGCGAGTTTGCGATCGTTCAAACGGAGCCTCTACCGATGGCGGAGGTCTCCCGTCGCTACAAGGAGGGAGCCTCGGGGAGTCAGTCGGTGATGATACGTCTCTCGAAGAAGGAGCTGGGGATCTTGAAGGCGAAGGCGAGCGGGGAGGACGCGTCGAGCTGGATCAGCACGCAGGATGCGTTGAGCTCTTGGTACGTGGAGGTGTTGAGGTCTTGCGGTGTGGAAGCGCAGGATGTCATCAATGCAATCAACGTGAGTTCCGGACTCCTGTATATCGCTCGTCGAACGAAGGCGGCTCTGCTGACTCCGTTCGTTTTTTCTCGTCGATCTTCAGTATCGTTCCCTCCCACCCTTGGACCCTTTTAACTCTCTCTTCCCCGTCCCTCTCACTTACCTAACGGGCAACGTAGCTCAAATGCGAGCCTCTCCAATATCACCTCCTTCAACTCCTCCCTCCCTCGTCCCAACAGCCCAAGCTCTCCGCGCGGACCTCCACGCTCTCGCCGAACCTCAACGGCTTTACGACTGGCTCTCGGTGCAGGCTGAGAGGCTGGAACGAGCGACGGACGAAGGAATGGGACACTGCGTGCTTCCGACTGAGGGATCCGTGGCGGTGAACTCGAATCTGAGGTGAGTTTGCGAAGCGAGGGAAGAGCGAGGAGTTTCGAGTTGACGCGACGCTGACTTGATTCGCTTTGCCATCGTTCGTTCTTTACATCGTTCCTCAAGATTCGACTGGAACCTGCCTTTTGGCTACCCACAAGGCTCAACCTCCTATCACAGCTCGTTCTCAGGCTATCACTTCCTTCGAGTTTTCCAGCCCAACCCGTTCGTCGCGTTTCGTTTCCTCCCAGGCCATCGGCCATCTCGTCCTTCGTCTTCTTCTCGCTCGAAGCGCCGGAGCCTGATCCTCTCTCGTCCTCTTCCCCTTCCCCTTCACTTGCTTGTACTGTTCAGGTATCCCGGAGACGAGGCAGCGAGCGGTGGAGGAGCAGAGCTCGTCTTCAGTGTTCGATCGGAGATCTTTTCAGAGGTTGTTGAGCTGATGGAGAAGGATAGAAGGGAGGGCTGGGAGAGACTCGTTTGAGGTTGGAGGTCATGGATGTATACAGTCGTCGTATTCTCTCCTCGACCTGCAAGCTCTCTCTGAAACAGCTCGTGGAGGAAGTCGGGCGGGAGAGGAGAAGGGTCCCGACGCGTCTCGATCGATCAGCTCGAGTCAAAACTGAAACGACCGAGATGGAAGCTTTGAACGAATACGTGTGTGCGCTGGCATTGCTGGACGTATACGAGGAGGCGGAGGAAAGGCTCTAGAGGGAGGAAGAGCGATGTTTGTGAACCAAAACAAACGACGTCGCGAACGTGTCAACAAACGCGCGTGTTCGAGGTCGTTTGGTCTCTCTGCTTGAGAAACTGATTCCACTGGGTGAGAAAGCGAAGAGCGAAGTCCAGACTGCTACGAAGCGGTAAGAAGAGAGCTTATCTGTCCAGGGAGAGGTGTGAGAGCGCGTCGTGGTTCCCAGTCGAGAGACGCGTCGTCGAGAAACTCGCGTCGACTTTTCTTTCGCTTTCCTTCGTGCTGGCTCGAGAGAATCGGCGCAGACTTTCGAGCAGAGGTCGAAGCGAGGAGCAGGGACGGACCCCTGCTGACACCGCTTTGAGCGACGAGCCGAGGGGAGACGGAGCAGGGTTTCTGAACAAGCAACAAGCAGAACCCCGCTGTTGGTTGGGAAAGGAACGGAATGAGAAGAAAAACAAAGACGGGGGGCTGCTCTTTCAACCTTCCGATTTCGACGACTGTCCCATCCTTTTGGTCGATATCCTCTTCTTCTCAGCAAGAAGGACGAGACGAGAGCAAACCTTTCGCGCCTGCCCCACGAAGTGGAGAGACCGAGGAACTGGAGGAGGGAAGCCCTTTCCGTGCGCGGAAACGAAGAGGCTGCTTCGGGCTGCAGAGAAACGATTAATGATCTGTTGCTGCTCCTATCCGGTTCCTGATGGGCAGATAAGATCTGGTGACCTCAGAAACAATTTACGAAAACAAGAAAAACAAGAGGTCCTGCCCTGTCGAAGGGGGCTCTCGAAGAGGAGAAAGTCTCGAAGGGGTGAGCTCGCCTCTCTTTCCCTCTTTCCCTCCACCGTCAAACACCTGGAACTCAACATCCGGCATGCCTTTGCCCTCGCCAGACGACTTGTCCCCTGGTGGTTCCTCTCTCCCACCCACCTCAAGGAGATTAACCCCGACGTCTTTGCTCGCTCAAACTCTTCAAACGAACCAACCTCCAGCACCTTCCTCTGCCCAAGGTCCACCTCACTGCATACTATACCGATAAGGTCGGAACGAATCACGCCTTCCGTTTCCATCCCTGCATCATTCTGAGTCGTCTTTCTCGCAGCGTAAGGCGTAGGAGATGGAACAACAACGCGACGCGACGCAACCTTCGAATACTTTCCTTTCCAACTTCAAACTTCGTCGCCGAGCCCGTTCGACCGCGAGCTCACCTCCCAGCTCTAGAAGAAGTCATATAGCGTGTGAAAAGGTCCTGTCGCAACTTTGAACAGCGACGCAGCCGCCGGAAGCTCCTTCGGCTTCCCGTCCTCCCGCTCCCGCTCCTGTCCTTGCTCTCCTTGAAGTACACGAGAAGGTCATGATTTCGCTCGCTCGTAATGTAATTAGAAGAAAGGACAAGAGTAAAAGAAGAAGCATAGAGTTTACGTAGCAAAAGCGAGAAACCAAGAAGACTGACGACTCGAAATCCAAAAACGACGACGCGACCGAAACGAAATCGACTCCCTCGCTTCTAGAACTGCTGAGAACTGCCCCTTCCATCGATTCCTCCCACTCCCTCGTCCGCACGATGCCCACCTCCATCCGCTCCTCCGCTCATATCCGCGTAGCCGAGTCCTCCCGTAGATCCCATTCCCGACGGCCCTCCCATCGACTGATTGGGGAAGGGGTGGTTGAAAGCTTGAGATCCGCCGAACATCGAGCCCATTCCTTCGCCTTCTTGAAGAGAGAGAGGATCTCCAGCACCGAAGTTGCTGCAGAAGAGAAAACCGAAGATGGGAAGGGCGAGCGTCAGCGTCGAGAAGGGCAAGAGGAAGAGAGAGGGGAGAAGGTGAAACGAACGAGAGGTAACCCGTTCCCAGCAGACTCGCCCAGTTCTGCCACTGAGGCTGATCGGGGTTGTCTTGGCCGTTCTGGTTGAGGGTTCGAGTAGCGAGGTCGAAGGGAGCCGAAGGAGGAGAGAAGGACTCGGGAACGAAGGTCTCGTCTCGGAAGGAGGGTTGCATGACTGTGAAGATGAGAGACGAAAGAACGGGATCAGCGACGACGAGCGCGACGAGCAGATTCCGAGCAGTAGATCAACTCACGACCGACCCAAGAGGCGACGAAACTGTCGTCGCTGTGAAGGAGAAAGCAGAGTGGAAGGAGGAAAGGAAGAGAGTCAGGCCGCGTAACGAAGGAGGGAGGGTAGATGGACGAGAAGAGAGAAACTCACTCGAACGCGTTCGTCGTCGAGGCAGTAAGCCTGAGAGGAGGGATCGAGGGATCCGGGCGTCTTGCATATCGACTCGGCGGTACAGCGGTTCCTCCAGCGGTTCGATTCGTCCTAGAAGAGTCGTCCGACTTGGTGGATTTGGACATCGAGCTCCTGTCCCGTTGATTCGATCCGTTCTCGTTCAGCCCCTCGAGTTCAGGCTTCGGGCTTTTGATGGCTCGATCGATTCCGAGAAGGATCCTGTAGCATCGACGAGCGGTACTCTGGACCGAGTCGGGAGGGTAGCGAACCTCAGTTGGTGATCCCGAGGACGTGACTCCCTTCGTCGATTCCCAACCGAGCTCGATGAGGAAGTCGTAGGCTGAACGAAGAGCGTGAGCCGCGGCGGCTTGAGCGGTGGGAGACGAGGAATCCGGCTGAGACCTGTCGACGATTCGGTTGGCGAGAAGGACCTGGAAGCGACGAGACGAGGTGATGAGCTCGCGTCGAGGCGAGTGAGGTCGAGAAAGAACGAAAGACTCACGAGACAAGACGAGTAGACCTGACCCAGACTCATCCACCACCAGCCAATCATGATACCCTTCCAATTCTGGGAGACTCGCTCGATCAACTCGACGGCAGCTTCGGCGCAGACGACGGCGCTGGAAGGAGAAAGATGAAGTCTCGTCAGCGAGGGTCACCACGGTTCGACGAAGAAGAACGAGACGAACCTTTTCCTCGCGAGATTGAACTTCAAGGAGTCAGGTAGCGGATAGCCTCCTCCAGGAGTGGCACAGAACTGATGTGCAGAAAACGTCGACGATCAGAACGACTTTTGAAACGAGCGAAGAGAAGAAAGCGGACTCACGAAGAACAAGAACGGTCGGTAAAGCTGGGAGCGAGAAGAAGAAGGTCAGCAAAGGAGAACGCTCGATGAAAGAGCCCGATGGACGTACCAGTATTCGACAGTTGGTGTAGCTGCGCATGGGAGAGCGAAGTCAGCTCGAGAAGTCGCAAGACACGTCGAAGGGAACGGGATCGAGAGCTCACCGATTCAGCAGCACATGAGCTTGAAGCTTGTAGGCTCCACCTAGGGGCGTCTTGGAAGGGTCCTTGAGGAATTCCGGTACTCCCTGATGCCAGAGAAGAAGCTGCTCTTCCAGCACCAAGACGTCGTGGGCATCTGCGAAGCGAGAGGGGAAGAACGAGCGTCAGCGACGCCAACGGAAGAGGCCTGGTAGATCCGAGGAGACTCACGAGGGAAACTCTTGGGGTTCTGAAGGTCGTAGAGACTCCTGAGGATCCGACACTTGATGGCGAAGAGCTTGACGACCTGGGTGGGGAAGGAGAAAGGATAAAGAGGCGCGTCAGCTTCGAGCTCTTCGTCGGCTCGAGCGACGAATCGAGAGACTGACCTGGATGAAGAACTCGATCTTCTTCGGAGACGATCCCTCTCCTCTTGCTACGACGGAGTTTTCGCCGAGGTCCTCGTCGTCGAAAGGTTCGGGGAAGCCGGAAGGGTCAAAGTCCTCGTCCGTCGACGTGGTTTGGCGGTAGAGCATTGCTGACGAGGTAGCTTCCATCTGCAGGCAAGCTGAGCAACATAGGGAGGAGGATAAGGTCAGCTGTGACTTCGAACCATCGCTCGAGGTTGGAGAGCTTCGAAGAGACGTACCAGCCCAAGCTCGCTGACGGACGTTCCGTTCGAGAGGTCCGAAGGTCTTGTTGACTTTTTGAACGTGAAGCTGAAGACCTCGCGACATGAGGATGGCGAGACCGACGGCGTTGGCTGAGAGGTTTCCTTTCGAGCAGCTGCGAATGATGAACGAAGGAGGGAGAAACGAGGGAAGTCGGTCAGCTCGACATTCGTTCGAAACGAAGAGAGAGAAACGAGACGCGTACGATTGTGAGTACTGGCACAGAAGGAGGAGGTAGTCGATGATCTGAACGTTGCCCATGAGGAGGACTGTAGAGATAAAGAGAGAGATCGTTAGTCCTGAGTCGAGATCGCGACGAGAGGCTCGCCAGAGGCAGAAGGAGGGGGGACTCGACTCACTGAACGGCACGGACATCAGCGTCTGAGATCGCCTGAAGTAGACTCCTCCAGAAATGTTGTCGTCCTTCCCTGACCGAAGAGCGCAGGTGATGCAGAAGAGGATGTTGAGGGTCGCGAGGAAGATGTGATCTGCAGCGATGAGGTGCTCCTCCGTCGGCCACGTCCAGATCTTCTCGTACTTCTTGAGCAGCGATGGCCAGTGAAGGATCGGGTACACTGAATGGAGCGAAGGAGGATCGTTGTCAGTCGAGAGAGAAGAGAAGAGCAGAGGCAAAGGGAACGAGAGGGCCGTACGAGGATGGACTGCGAAGGGAAGAGATGAGGGGAGGAGATCAGCCAACGGAAGAGAGACGACGACGACGACGAAAACAAGTCGAGGGCTGACCTTTGTCGTGGTAGAACGCTAGTAGATCGTCGGCAACCTTCCTCTCCGGCAGATCGTACTTCGCGAACACTCGTTGTTGTAGATTCCTGACGTCGGCAGTCTGACCCTTGACGGCGCTCTCTCCTCCAGTTTCACCGATCGTCGCGCTCAATCCGTTGGCGATGGAACGAGGAGAGAGAGCGAGGGCTGTCGAAGAAGGTGGTCGAGACGTTGAGAGAGGGAGGAGTCAGCCAAAGGAAGGGGTGAGGGTCGAAGAGAGAGGGTGGGAACGAACCTTGAGTGACGAACGCGTCCTCGGGCTGACCAGTCGGATGGAGACGAGACGCTTTGATGACCTGACCGGCGAGTTTTGCTGCTGCGTTCTCGACGAGTTCCGTTGACACTCCATCCTCTGTTTTGACGAAGAACGAGAACGAGATCAGTGGTGAACTCACCTCGCGAAAACGCGTCAAGAACGAAGGAGACTCGAGACTCACGACCTTGCCTCTCCCACCTGCTCGCTCGATCCACCATCGGATGAGTTTCGAATAACGCTCCACCTCTACCCGTTCCCTCCATCGCCACATCCTGATCTCCCTCCTCTGAACTCTCTCCAGGCGAGAACTCCCTCTCTCCAGTGTCCGGTCGAACGAGTCCATGATTCTCCGCTCGCGAGAGGTTCGGGTCGAGCTGTCCTGCGAAGGAAGCGTTCGGCATCGTTGGTTGGTAGGAGTTCGGTATAGACTGGTGCTGCTGATGAAGGTGGTGATCTGAGGGAGGGTAGGGAGCTGAGGAAGTCGAAGCGAAGGGCTGAGGATGGGCGAACGGTTGAGGAGGGACGGCGTTGAAGTAGGGATTCGAGGGTTGGGAGGTGAGGGTCGGACGAGGGTAGTTCTGCTGCATGTGGTGGTGATCCTGGCGCTGAGGATGATCTTCGTCCTGGAAGTAGTTTTGCTGCTGGTGCTGGTTTTGGTTGTACTGCTGCTGCTGGTGTTGCTGCTGCTGCTGAGGAGGGTAGGGCTGAGGTTGGAAAGGGAGGTGTTGAGGATAAGGGTACTGCTGATGAGGATGGTTTTGAGGAGGACCCATGTCTTGACGAGAGGAGCTCGATCCTGACGGAGGGTAGCTGGATTGATGCGAAGGGAGAGGTGGAGGAGGGTTGGCGTGGTAGGGAGGTCCAGAGGGAGAATCGGAGGATATCGAGGGAGTTCCGTTCGAGTCTCGGCCCGCTGAGGGTATCGAAGAGTTCCGAGATGAAGACTCCAGACTCGCCAGCTTCTGTTCGAGCTCCTCGACGTATCTGGGGGGATGGAAGGAAAGAGGAAGGAAGTCAGCCCGGCGTGTTTGGTCGAGAGCGACGGCGCGCGCGAATCCAGCCTTCTCCAGCATCACGCTCTCAAGAAACGGGGTGAGCTGCACGATAACAGAGAAGAGGTGTAGCCAGAGGTGCTAGCACCAGAATCTGGAGTGGAGGCGAGCGGTAGGGCTGGATGGGAAGCTTTTCTTCGACCTCAACTCCCTAGCCTCGCTCCTGGGTCGTTTTGCTCCCTTCTCGATCTCAAAGCCCCGCCCAGGCCCGACTCTACGTTTTTTCGGACTCACTTGATGGTTACTCGTCTCGGTGGAGGAGGGTAGGTACATTCGGCGTTGTTGTTGGTACAGATAGCACAAGGAGTCCCTCCTGCGAATGACCGGCAGCAGTAGCAAAGGACGAGGAAGAAGGAGGGTCAGCGTTTGGAACGATATCAAAGAAACGAGTTTGGGCAACGAACCATCGCACTGAGAGATGAAGCGTTCGAACGAGAGGAGAGAGGCGAAGAAGATGGTCGATTAGAGATATGTCAGCAACTCGAGGGAAGAGAAGAAGGGCAAGGAAAAAAGAAGGGAAGGGAAGGCACCTTCGACCTCCTTTGGCGACAACCGCTGAAGAGCGAGAACGAAGACGTTTTGATCAGCTCTCGATCCTGCGAAGTCCCTGGCTAGTATAGACTCACAAGCACGCTCTCTCCACGCGCTTTCGCGCTCTCTTAGGGTCATGTCCCTCGTCTTCAGCCTGGTCGTCGCCGTCCTCAGCATGCTTGAGTGGGCGACTCTTCTTCCCAGCTCCTCCTCCTCCTCCTCCAGCTCCCGAGCTCCCTCCTACGACCTGTCCTCCGTGCCCTGCTCCTCCGCTCCCACCGCCCGTTCCACTAGGGCCTGCGACTGGAGCTGCTGCTGCAGTAGACGAGCTTCCAGCCGAGGAGGAGGATTTGAAGGGATGATGAGAACCTCCGGCCATCAAAAGGTGAGGAGGGAGAGCGGAAGGATGGGGAAGGGAGGAGGAAGAAGGAGGACCTTGGGCAGAGGAAGGTGCTGGAGGTTGGTTCGTTTGAAGAGTTTGAGCGAGCAAAGACGTCGGGGTTAATCTCCTTGAGGTGGGTGGGAGAGAGGAACCACCAGGGGACAAGTCGTCTGGCGAGGGCAAAGGCATGCCGGATGTTGAGTTCCAGGTGTTTGACGGTGGAGGGAAAGAGGGAAAGAGAGGCGAGCTCACCCCTTCGAGACTTTCTCCTCTTCGAGAGCCCCCTTCGACAGGGCAGGACCTCTTGTTTTTCTTGTTTTCGTAAATTGTTTCTGAGGTCACCAGATCTTATCTGCCCATCAGGAACCGGATAGGAGCAGCAACAGATCATTAATCGTTTCTCTGCAGCCCGAAGCAGCCTCTTCGTTTCCGCGCACGGAAAGGGCTTCCCTCCTCCAGTTCCTCGGTCTCTCCACTTCGTGGGGCAGGCGCGAAAGGTTTGCTCTCGTCTCGTCCTTCTTGCTGAGAAGAAGAGGATATCGACCAAAAGGATGGGACAGTCGTCGAAATCGGAAGGTTGAAAGAGCAGCCCCCCGTCTTTGTTTTTCTTCTCATTCCGTTCCTTCCCAACCAACAGCGGGGTTCTGCTTGTTGCTTGTTCAGAAACCCTGCTCCGTCTCCCCTCGGCTCGTCGCTCAAAGCGGCGTCAACAGGGGTGCGTCCCTACTCCTCGCTTCGACGTCTGCTCGAAAGTCTGCGCCGATTCTCTCGAGCCAGCACGAAGGAGAGCGAAAGAAAAGTCGACGCGAGTTTCTCGACGACTCGTCTCTCGACTTGACCACGACGCGCTCTCACCCCCCCCCCCTGGACAGATAAGCTCTCTTCGTATCGCTTCGTAGCAATCTGTTCTCCTCTCTTCACTTTCTCACCCAATGGAATCAGTTTCTCAAGCAGAGAAACCAAACGATCTCGAACGAGCGCGTTTGTTGACACGTTCGTTTGTTCACAAACATCGCTCTTCCTCCCTCTAGATCCTTCCCTCCACCTCCTCGCATGCGTCTAGTGATGCCAGCCTACACGCGCATTCGTTCAGAAGCGAGCTACTCTTCGTCGGTCCCTTCAAGTTTTGACTCGAGTTGATCGATCGAGACGCGTCGGTCGGGATTCACTTCCCTCCCTCCAATTCTTCTCCTCCTAGCTCTTCCCTGCAGAGCTTGCAAGGGAAATAGAGCGCACTCCGTCTGTACCGAAGCATCACGATCGACCACACACGAGCCCCTCCCAGCCCACCCTTCTATCCTTCTCCATCAGCTCCCTTTGGAAAGATTTCCGATCCAACACTGAAGACGAGCTCTCCCCCTCTTTCTTCTTCCTTGCGTCGTCTCCTGACCCCAATAATGTTACTCCATGAGCTCACAAGTCCACGGATACAAGCCTCGTGCCGCCTCTCCACTCACATCTGCTTCAAAGCTGCTGGGTTTGGGACAGAAAATCCCACCCGACTCGCCTCGTCCCTCGTCCCAAGCTCGTCTCACGCCTCGCACAAAACAAGAAGAAGAAAAGAGAAGAAGAGAGATCATGAAATCGTGAACAATAACAAGTCCAGATAAGATGGATACATGTAGATAAACAAGCAAAAAAACAAACCGAACGAACGGAAACGCGTCGTCGTTTCGTTGCTTTCCTCTTTCGGAGAGCGAACGGAGCTGGATCGAAGCCTAAACTAAGGAGCGACGGGCGAGTACGTAAAGTAAGGAGTCGAGCGGGCGAACGACATGCGAGATCGTCACGGAGGGGTTGAACGAACGAACTCGCGTCGAGCGAACGAGCGAGCGAAACAAACACATGGGTTGAGTTGGGTTCTACATCTTTGGTAAAGAGAGTGGTGGGTGGTGTTGGGTGTTTAGTAGTAGTAGTGGTTAACTGTCGAGGTCGAGGGCGAGCGAAGAGGAAGAGAGGGAGGTCAGTTTGAGGGACGAAGGGAGAAGACGGGGAGGTGGCACGGAGAACGGCTCGACTCACCATCGTTTCAGTTTTCTCCATAGTCATCAAGTTCCTACACCGAGTGAAGAGTTCACTCCGCTACCAACTCCAACTTCAACTGATGCTCCATCTTTTCCACCAATGCCAGCCCGTAAGTCGCTTCCAAATCCACCACCCTCAATCCTCGCACGACGTCGTCCTCCCCTCCCTCCTCCTTGACGAGCACAGGCGAGCGTGTTGCGGCGAGGTTTTTGGTGTTTCGACGACGGTTGGGAGGGAGGGTTAGTGTGAAGTTGGCGAGGGAGAGGGAAGCTCGAGGACCCGAGGGGGAGATGTCGTGAACGTGGGTGTCGGAAGAGGGAGGAGGTGGAGGAGTTGACGAGAGGTTTCGTTGTGCTTCGAGTCCGCTGGGTCCAAATGACGATGAAGAGTAGGAGTAGGATGAGGAGGAAGAAGAGGAGGTTGGAGAGGTGGAGAGGAAGGCCGAGTGATCCATGTGGTCGGCGAGGGTGAGGGAGGAGGAGACGGTGGAGGAGGGGGAGACGAGGGAGGACGCGTCGTTGATGGGGTGGGAGGAAGCCGACTTGTCCGGTTCAGTTTCGAGTCCGAACGAGGGAGAGTGCCTGGCTTGAGGTGCTGGTGCTGGTGGTGGAGGAGGGAAGTAGAGTCCTTGACGCTGACTCTTGTACGAGTTGAGGTAGAAGGACGCTTGGGAGGAGGTTGTGGAGGACGACGAACTGTCGCTCGAAAGAGGGGAGGAGAGGTCGTCGTAGTGATCGTCCTCCTCGTCCTTCAGGCTCGCTGATTCCTGGGTCGTAGAGAGGGTTCGGTGCAGAGGGAGAGAGAAGTAATCCATCGGTGGTGGTGGTTGAAGGGTAGATGGGATTGAGGGTTTGGGTGGGGAGGAAGGTGGCTCGGTTGGTCTGAAATCGAACGTGCAGGAAGCTGGTCAGATTCCCAATCGATAAGACGTCTTAGGTGTCGGAGGTTTGAGAGCTAGCGAGGTGAACATACGAGTTTTTGGTGTGGAAGGGGAGACGAGAGGATGGTGGTTGGAGGTTGATCTGTAACGAGAGAAGGACGAGACGGAAAAAGGAACGTCGTCAGTTTCCTGCGAGGCTCGCACTGCACGCGGGGACTGAGCCGCCTTTCTCTTGCTCACTCACCTCTTCGTTCCGTCCTTCGTTCGAGAGACTGTTGTAGTTAGAGGTCAGAAGCAGACGAGGACCGACTTGAAAGGAAAATACGGCTCTCGGAGACGGAGAGGAGAGAAAAGGAAGACCGGGCTGCCGGATCAACCCGACCACGCTCGAGCGAGGTGCGTCGACGTCTTCTAGACCGCTTAAAGCCAGATGACAGCGTTAGAAGTTTCGTTATAGAGACCTGCTGAGTGAGAAGAAGGTGGAAGACGAAGAGTCAGCGACGCCGAGAAGCAAGAAGTGAGAGGGAGGTGACGAACGCGTCGAGTCGGCCACCGGTCGAGCGAGGAGAGGCGAACGAGGAAGCGGTGGCCGTGCTAGGGAGGGAAGAAGCACTCACCGATAAGTGTGGAACGGTCTCAAAAGCGAACTGGGATGCGAGACGCTCGAGGGGTCCTAGTCGACCGTACGAGGAAAGTCGTTCGGCCACGGCGACGAGCATCTCGAAAGCTCATGCCTCCCGCTCTGCTGTAGAAGCTGCTGGCTGCTGCGACAGGATTGAAGGATGAGATGAAGAGCTCCTGGTGAGGTGAGCCCACTGGTGAGAAGAGACCCGACCTGATCGCTCGAAAGAAAGGAGTGAGGGAGTCCGCCTCGACGCGGATGGGAGGAGACCGGAGCAACGAGAAAAGATGAACGAGACGTTGGAACACTCACAGCAGGCTGGTCACTCGGTAGGATATACGGAAGTATCATCATTGATGTCTTGAACAGTACGATGGCCAAGGGATCAAGAGTTGGGCGACGCGGATGGGGAGGAAAGGAGGTGAGACGGGGTTGACGAGCGAAGATGAACTCTCGACGGTCTCGTGAAAGCCTGAAAAGGGAGAAGGAGGTAGTGTCAGTATAAGTCTCGATGAGACTGAACACGGAAGAGACTTGGAGACGTACCTTTCGAGGGAGAAGCAGAGCGATGAACCGTCGTCGGAGGGAGGACATGACTGGACCGGACCGAAAGCTGCTGTTGCTGGGAGAGGAGGAAGGAGAGGTTCAAACCCTTTGGAAGGAGGAAGATGAGCTTTACAGGGAGCCCTCTGAGCTATGAGAGCCTTGGGATCAACAAGGGAGGTTGCCGAGGAGCTGAAGGGCGAGCTGAAGGGGAGGAGGGGAAGGGATGGGGAGGAGGGTGAGAGGTGGACGTTGGAATTGAGCTGGTGGAGGCTGTAGGGTAGAGGCTCTCCTCAAAATTGCTGGTGGGGAAGGAGCTGCGTCTTGGGTAGGTCCTGAGGAGATCGACCACGAGATGAACGCCCTTCGATCTGAAGGATTGTGGCCGTTTGTTGGTGAAAGAAGGAAGGGCTTTGTCTCGAGGTTTTCGGGTTGAGCTCGTCCTCGTCCTTCTCCCTTCTCTCTCCCACCCCCATCCCCATCTTCTTCCTTTTCTTGTTCTCTTCTCGTTCAGATCCACCTTTTAGCCGTCGCCACCTCAGCTCCAAAGCCAGACAACCCTACCCTCGCTCTCCATCGCTCTCGAGCTCGCTCTCTTCACCTCCTCCCCTCTCGCCGAGCTCGGTTTCGTCTGATTCAACATGGGTATCCTTGAGAAGGTGAGTCCAGATAACGAAGGTACATATGCTCGTAGAAGCTGAGAGCTGACTCGTTGCACCCTGTTTCGTCTCTACTCCTACAGTTGGAGGAAGTCCAGAGTTCGTCCCTTGATGAGCGCCTCCCTTCCTCCGTCGAGCTCACCTCTCGATGCTGATCCTTCTGCTCTCTCCCCACGTTCGCTCGCTTCCCTACAGAGGAGATGGCTAGGACTCAAGTACGCTCGACTTACTTTCCTCTTCATCCTATAAGATCTCTCGCTGACTCGGTCGCTCTCCCTCTCGCTCTCGTGTTCGCTTTCACAGAAGGCAAGCTCTCGACTCGACTCCATCAGCTCACTCCCTCTCTCTCAACAAAACTAATATGTTAACCCTTCTCCCTTTCACTCGTTCCGGCACTCTCGATCTAACAGAACAAGGTAGGTACACATCTGCCCCCGTCTCGAGCCCTTCCGTTGGAGGGGGGATAGCTCAGGGAAGGAGCGAGCGAGCTCACGCCTCTCCCTCCCTTCCCTTTGATTCGTTCGACTGACCTTGTTCTCTTCCTCCAGGCGACCGAGTACCATCTCGGAACCCTCAAGGCCAAGGTAGCCAAGTACAGAGCCATGTTGCTCGAGCCTGACAAGAAGTCCAAAGCTGGAGAAGGTCAGCTCGAGCTCCCTCTCCTGCCCTCGCGATCCTCGAAGCTCACCACCCGGTTCCTTCCTCGTCTCGCTCGACAGGTTTCGACGTCATGAAGTCGGGAGATGCTCGTGTCGCTTTGATAGTGAGTTCAGGCGTTTTCCCTCGTCCGTCTCGAACGCAGAAGCTAACTGCATCTGCCCTCTGTCCAAACTCTCCAGGGATTCCCTTCGTGAGCTCGCGCTTTCACCTCCTCGCTCGTCGATCTCACGCTCACATCCGCCTCGCCTCGTCTCTCTACAGCGTCGGAAAGTCTACCCTGCTCTCAAAAACAACCAAGACCACCTCGGAAGTCGCGTCGTACGAGTTCACAACCCTCACGGTTAGTCCTCCCAACCGCGTCGCTCACGAAATCTCGCTGACCCTCTGCTCTCCTCGCTTCAGGCTATTCCCGGAGTCATCGAGTACGAAGGAGCCAAGATCCAACTGCTAGATTTGCCTGGTATCGTAGAGGGAGCTTCTCAAGGTCAGTTCGACTCGATCAAACTCAGTCGACGAGGCGAGAGCTGACCCACCGCGTTCGCTTCTCGAACAGGTCGAGGTCGAGGTCGACAGGTAATCGCAGGTGAGCGAACATTCACCTATACCAATCAGACCCTTCTACGTTTAAGCGCTATCTCTGACTCACCTGGTTTCGAATCGAATCAGTCGCGAAGACGGCGGATTTGGTGAGTCCAACGTCTTCTCTCCCCTTCGACGAAACGAACGACGCGCGAGAGCGAGACGCAGGCTTATCTTCCCTTCGCTTTGATTCGCTTCGCAGGTCATCATCCTTCTCGACGCAACGAAACAGACGGAGCAACGTCGACTGCTGGAGATCGAGTTGGAGGCGGTTGGGATCAGGTTGAACAGGAAGAAGCCTGATGTTGTTTTGAAGACCAAGACCGCTGGAGGGATCACGGTGAGTTTCCGTCTCACTCGCTCTCCTCGCTGTTGTTCTCCTTCGACTCGAGGCTAACGAGGAATTGGTATTGGGTTCTAGATCAACGCTACTACGAAACTCACCAAGATCGACGATAGAATGATCAGGACGATTCTGCAGAGTTACAAGAGTTCGTCTCGTCTTGTCCTTTCTCGTTCTCGTCCTTCTCTCGCACCAACTGACTTTGGTCTCGTTTCCTGCCAGTCCACAACTGCGACGTAATGGTTCGAGAAGACATCGACACAGACGAGTTCATCGATGTTCTGCTAGGAAACAGGAAATATCTTCAGTGCCTTTACGTTCGTCCCTTTTTCTCCCTCCTCCCTCCAACTCGCTTCCCCTCTAACCTCCCTCCCTCGCCCCCGCCAGGTCTACAACAAGATCGACTCGATACCTCTCGAAGAAGTAGATCGACTCTCTCGTCAACCCATGTCCCTCGCAATCTCGTGCGAACTCTCGCTGAAGTGGGTCTCTCGTCCTCTCTCTTCTCCTCATCATCATCACCTCCCAATCCCTTCGCCTCGTCGTTTCGGTTCTCCTTCTTCGTTTCTCGGCTCTCTCTTACCTCACCTGACACGTTCTCTATGTTGTCTTTTGCAGTCTGGATTACCTGATCGAGAGGATTTGGGATGTGAGTTCGGCGAAGCAACGAGGACGGCGAAGCTCGAAGAGTCTTCGCGTCCGATAATTCCGACCCACTTTGACCGACGCTCGCTGATCCGTGTCTCCCTTTGCCTTTTATCCGTTGCGCAGGAACTGGCGCTGGTGAAGGTGTACACGAAGAAGAGAGGGTCGCAGCCTGATCTGGCGGATCCTATTTGCTTGAGGAAGGGAGCGACGATTGAGTGAGTTTGAGAGCGAGGAGAGTCGAGTTGAGGGTGCGAGGGAACAAACGAAACGCTGACTTTCTCGACCCTCTCTGCTACGTCCGCGTCTTCTCAGGCACGTCTGTCACGGTATCCATCGATCCATCGTCTCGCACTTCCGATACGCGTGAGTCCTCGAGCTTGAACGACGAGGAGGGAAGGACGTCGCGAGGGAACGAGTCTCGTCGTATCCTCTCTCGAACGTCTATACTGACCTTCGTCCACCTTCCCCGTATGCAGACTCGTCTGGGGAAAGTCGTCAAAGTTCTCTCCTCAGCCTCAGAAGGTCGGATTGACGCATCAGGTTCAGGACGAGGACGTCGGTTCGTTCCCTTTCCTCTCTTCTTCCTTCCTCTCCGACGAAGATCCTTACTGACTTCGTTCTTCCTCGCCCTCACAGTCAGCATCTTTACGAAGTAGATCGGATTTTCATGATTTTCTCGACGCAGCAGCATTCGCAGAGAATGAGCGAGAGGGACAGGTGTCTCGCGACGCGGTCGGTCGAATCCGTCGCGACGCGTCCTTTCTTTTTCTCCCTCGCTGCACCCTCGCTACCGCACCGCCTCCAACGAGTCTCTGCCTTTGCGAGGAAGGTTTTGTCCCCATTTCTATTGGCTCGGACGCTTATCTACCCCCTGCCTCTTATCTTCGAGTCGCCCCACGCGAACCAGAGCACGACTTGGTACTCGTCACAGCTCCGCCCAAAGAAGATGACCGCGGCTCTCTCTGCTTCCTTCCTTCCTTCCTTGCCTGCCAGAGACGAGAGACGCGTACCGACGAAGGCCGATTGAGAGAGGGAACCGCTTCGAGAGCAGAACCTGACCTCTTGATTTTTCACCTCCTACGACACATCCTATCCCTCAGCAGACCTCCAAATCCCAAATCATCGATGATTTGTACCAGATCGAGAAAGGTGGGGCCAACGGCCAAGCAACTTCCGACCAAAGGACTCCGCTTTCATTTCAGGTCCTCCCCTCCCTCTTTCTTCTTCAAACCCTCACCCGCCAACAACTCTCCTTCCCTCTTCCCCCCTTTTCCTTCCCTTCTCGACTTGTTGATTCAGTCAAGATGGCCATCTCCCCCGCCGACACCCACCCTGTAACCGAGAGCAGCATCGTCAACGAGAAGGGCGAGAAGGACGATGGCTCAGGCAACGTCGAAGAAGCTGGCTCGTACGAACGATCCAGGGAGAAAGGTCCCACCGTGATGGACTCTGATCAGCTTTCAGAGCTCGGAAGGATCGAGAGGACTACTACACATCGTGGACTCAAGTCTCGACACGTTTCTATGATTGCTATGTACGTAAACACTCGCCCACTCGAGCGAGAGGGAAGCGAGAGGGAAACAAAAGCTGACCTCTTTCGTCCTCGGTGCTTCTTATCGTCCTTTGCGTGAAAACTTGATGCGTTAACAGTGGAGGAGCCGTTGGAACTGGTCTCATTATCGGGTCTGGTAAGTCTTCTTTCCACTCTCTGTGCTGGTGACAGATTTTCTCGGGGGGGAGAGGGGGTCGCGGCTAGGTTCAGACCCGACTCGAACGTCCCTCGCCTCGCGCAAGAAACCTCCGCTCACCTCCTCTCCTCCCTCTCCCTCCTTCCAGGTCAAGCTATCGGACGAGCTGGACCCGTAGGTCTTCTCATAGGATACATAGTTATGGGAGCTGTGTGCTTCTTCGTGATGGTTTCCCTTGGAGAGGTGAGTCTTTGCTGGGAGGAGGCGAAGCGTCCAGCCGTCTCGCTCCCTTTCTCCCTTTCGACCGGCGTCGCTGACCTCAAATTTCTCCACTCCCTCTCGCATCCACTTCTCGTAGATGGCTACCTACCTCCCTCACAAGCAGGGATTCGCTGGATACGCTACTCGTTTCGTCGACCCAGCTCTTGGATTTGCCCTTGGTGCGTCGCGAATTCTTTAGGCTGAGACGCCGAACGCTCAAACATCAACTCACTCACCCTTTCTTCCTCTCCCTTCCTGCATCTGTTTTCTGCCATCTAGGATGGAACTACCTCTTCAAGTACCTCATTGGTGAGTCGACTGGATCTGCTTATTTGGGCTGAGCCGTCGAGGGTTCGACCGCGCTCAACTTAACGACTGACCTCGCCGCTCTTCCCTCCTTTGTTCCCTCCTTTCCTCACGCAAACAGTCACTCCCAACAACATCGTTGCCTGCGTCGTCACTGTATGTATCTTTTCGCCCACCTGTGGCCGTCTCGACGAGCCTATCGAGTTCCGGACGCGGTCTCTCGAATCCTGAACGAGGTCAAGCTCACGCGTCGCTCTCCCTCTCGTCTTTCCCTTTCAGATCAACTACTGGGACAACAAGAAGTACAACCCTGCCATTTGGGTCTCGCTCGTCATTGCCGCCATCTTTACCATCAACTTGCTCGGTGTAGCCGTCTTCGGAGAGTTCGAGGTGAGTCTAGCTTTGCTTCCCGCCCGACTCGACTCGTTCCCGCTCGAGCCCGCGCGCGTTTCCTGATTGCAAACTCGCGCTTCCTCTCTCTCTTCTCTCTCCCTCTCTCAGTTCTGGATGTCTAGCATCAAGGTCATTGTCCTCGTCGGTCTCATCATCCTCGGAATCGTTCTTGATCTCGGAGGAGGTCCCACTCACGATCGAATCGGCGAGTCCTCTGTCCCCTTTCGCCTCTCATCCACAGCCCTCGCTGACTTCCTGTTCACTCTAGGTTTCCGTTACTGGAAGAACCCTGGGCCGTTCGCCTACTACATCTTCCCCGGAACCACCATCGGTCGATTCCTCGGAGCCTGGTACGCGTTCCCCAACGCGCTCTTCGCCTACATCGGAACGGAGCTCGGTTCGTCTTCGAGTCCCTCGAGACTTCGACATCGAATCTAACGCGTCTCTCTCTGTATATGTTCAGTTGGAGTCACGGTGGGAGAGTGCGCTAACCCTAGGAAACAAGTCCCCCGAGCTATTCGATCTACCTTCTGGCGAATTCTCGTCTTCTGTGAGTCGACGAAACGAACTCGTCGCGACTCGCTTCCCTCGAGATTGAAACTGACGCGTCTGCTTCCTTCCTCTCTCTTCCCAGACGTTGGAGGAATCTTCGTGATCGGTCTCCTCGTCCCCTCGAACTCTCAACTCTGTACGTGGTCTTTTCAGCAAGACGTGAGCGCGGAGAAAGACGAACGCCGAGTTGATCCTCCCTTTCCTTCCCTCCCATTTTTTTTCCTCAGTGACCACCGCTCTCAAGGCTCCTGCGAATGCGGCCGCCTCGCCTTTCGTCGTCGCCATTCAAATCGCCAAGATCAAGACTCTTCCCTCCATCCTCAACGCGTGAGCGACTTCGAGATCGAGACGACGCGTCGAGCCTCAGACTGACTCCTCCCCTCCCTCTTCCCTTCTTTCCCCTCTTTCTTCTTCACTTTCTCCTTCCTCCAGCTGCATTCTCGTACGTTCGAGACTCCGCGAGATCGAGACGACGCGACGAGCCTCGAACTGAGTCTCTCCCTCCCTTCCCCTCCCCCTTCCCCTCTTCCCTCTTTGTTCTTTCCACCTTCCAGCTCTTCGTCTTCTCTGCCGCCAACTCTGATCTCTACATCGGATCCAGGACTCTCTTCGCCCTCGCCGTCGAGGGACAAGCTCCCGCGATCTTCAAGAAGGTGTCCAAGCGAGGAATCCCTTTCCCGGCTTTGATCTTCTGCACTGCTTTCTGTGGACTCGCTTACTGTGCTGTGAGTTCACGATTCCATCCCGCCCACCACGATGAACATCTACTGACTCCAGCTCTCGTTACGAACCCGCCCTCGTTCGAACAGTGCGCCGCTTCCGCCCTCACCGTGTTCAAGTACTTCGTCTCGGTCATCTCGATGCTCGGAGCCATCACCTGGATGGTTATCCTCTACTCCCACATGGCGTTCATGAAGGCCCTTAAAGCTCAAGGCATTGAGCGATCGTCGCTCCCGTACATGGCTCCTTTCCAGGTAAGTAGCTCAGAAACTGCGTCGACTGCCGTCGTTCTTCGTTCGACTTCACCTGACCTTCGCCCGCTCTCCTCACCTCTCAGCCCTACGGAAGCTGGTTCGCCTTCGGATTCACCGGACTTGTGGCCTTCTTCAAAGGATACGACTCGATCGTCAAGAAGTTCGCCTACGTCTCGTTCATCACGAACTACATCGCTCTCCCCGTTCGTTCCCTTCCTCCTCTCCTCGTTCCCTCTTCCGCCTCTTCACCTCGCTGACCTTCGCTCTTTTGACCGCTACCCAGGTCTTCGTCATCCTCCTCATCGGATACAAGGTCTTGTACAAGACCAAGGTCCACAAGGCTCACGAGGTCGATCTCTTCTCCGGAGGTGAGCTCGCTCGTCTTCCTCTTTTTTCCTCGAACAGAACTGACGACCCTTCTTCCTTCTTCCCCTACCAGTTCGAGAGATCGACGAGGACGAGGCTGATTACGAGGCTGAGCACGACGCTGGACCCAAGCAGAACTTCTTCCTCAGGTACGTCTCGCTTCTCTGCTCTCGTTCCTCGACGCGTCGACGCTGACCCTTTCCTCTTCCTCTTCTCTTCTCGCTCTTCAGGTGGTGGAACAACTAGACGCACCTCGTCTTCCTGCTCTCCCTCCTTTTTACGACCATCTTTGGCTCCTCATCTCGTCTTTGTTTCCTCCCCAAGTTGTGATCTGTGCTTGCTTCCGTCTCGCGTCGTCTTCGTTCTCCCCCTTCTGTTTTTCTTTCGCTTTGCTTTGTGTTCGGCTTCAGTCTTTTTGCCTTTGCCACCTCGCCATCCCCCTTTATACTTTTACTTCTCTCTTGGTTAATAGAGAGAGAACTCACGTAGATTAAGGAAACGACTCGTCTCTTTTTGTAGAGCAACGCTTAGTTGATGATCATGGTTCTTTCACGAAAACCACTTCCTGCGTGCACGCAGAGCAGTCTTATCTAGTGCCAGTAAAGAGATACTTCTCTGCTCCGAGCTTCGTGGTGGCGAGGAGAAGAACGCAGAGGGATCTCTCGATCCGCGTTCGCATCCAGTGGGTCGCATGCCCTCCTTCCTTCGATGAAGCGAGAGTTCACAATTCTCGCTCGTTCTACTTCTTCGAGACTCTTTCGTGGTTCTTTGGGGGGCGCGAGAAACGCGAGCAAATCTCGGGGAAAGGACCGAACTCGACTTCGACGCGTCCATGATCTTCTGGCTATCCCCTCCCACACGACTTCCCAGGCATCTTTTGTGCGAGTGAAATTCCGAGTGGGAGCTCCTCTCCAGACTTCATAGAAGGCCACGAAGCGGAACATACGTAGATGGAGAGATCGAAAGAATTTCAACGGAGGACCTTGAACAAGGACGACGAACGAGCGACGACGAGAGCACTCGAGCAAGCTCAGCTCCTCCTTCCTTCCCTCCCAACTCCACCCGGCTCTCCTTCGTATGGAATCGAACCTTTTCTCCCGGAGGACTGAAAGTTAGACCCATCGCACCAGTGAGTGCACATTCCACCTAGTTTTGAGCAGATTTGCGTCTCGAACGAAGCGGCTGAGGCGAGCTTCCTTCCCTCCTCCCTCGTCAGCTTCCCTTCCTTCGCCATGTCGATCAAGCTTCAACTCCTCCCTCCTACTTCGGCCTCGTCCTCGATTCCCCTCAAGATCAAGGTCCTCCCTTCGACCAAGATCTCCGCTCTGATCCATACGTACCTCGTCAAATCCAAGCTTCCTCTGAGCCAGAAGGAGCACCTCTCGGTCTGGTTGGAGGACGAGGAACTCGAGTTGGCAGCGATCGTGGCAGAGGAGGAGATCTCCTCGGGAGAGAAGCTCAGGATTGTATACAAGGAGAAGAGGAAGGTTGATAAGGGGAAGGGGAGGATGGTAGAACCGGTGGTGGAGAAGGGGAAGGGGAAGGGCAAGGGCAAAGGAACGGAGGAGCCGAGGAGGGAGGAGGACGAGGAGGATGAGCTCGACGAAGGACCCGAGTGGGACGACGCTTTCCTACGAGAACTCGATCAAAAATCGAACCCGCCACCAGCAGCTCCTACCAGACCCTCCTCTTCCTCCTCCCCCTCGTCTTCGAAACACCTCAAACCATCCACTTCAGCAGCCAACAACTCAACCACCATCGTCCAACTCGCAACCCTCCATCCTCGTCCGAAGACCGAGTACACTTCGACAACCTACATCACCTACACTCCCGGCTCCTCCTCCAAACGACCAAAGTTCAAACCGCTCGTACCCAGCCACCTCAACAACCCATCCTCCTCCAACGTCGCATCCGTCGCTCAAGAGGAAGAGGAAGACGAGTTCTCCTCCTTCTTCCCAGGCGACGATCTTCTCGCTTCTATCGATCTTGCACCTCCAGCAGCCGTCGAAGAACCCATCAGCCTACCGTCTACTCCTCCTCCTCTCCCTCACGCTCCTCCAAACACGCCAGACTACGTCCCATCGCCGGAGACGCTCCTCGCCCTTCAGGAACGGCTCTCAGCACTCCCAGGATCGTCGCCGCCGACACGCGACTCTCGTCCGTCAAGAGGAGCAGCTCAACCACATCCCCAGAAGGCTTCACCACCACCCTCACCCTCACGACCAAAAGAAGCCGTCGCTCCTCCGCCCCCACCGTCAACCAAACGATCCTCCAACCCTCCCACCTCCTCCTCGACCGCTTCCTCTTCATCGTCAACAGCAGCGGACAAGCTCGCCAAGTTCCGCTACGTCACTCCTCTTCCGGAACCAGAACCAGCTTCTCCCTCCCCACCACCAGCTGCCTCGCCGAAACCGTCTACACCTCCTCATCACTCCTCCTCCCCACTCTTCAACTCTCAACCCTTCGCCTCCTCCTCCTCCAAACCCAAACCCACCTCAACCAATCCTCCCCTCCCTCGAACCAAGGACGTCTACGGAGTCGACACCATCGACGACTTCTTCTCCGATGCTGTCGATCCTCGGGATGGGTACGAGAGGGTCAAGATCAAGGAGGAGGAGGAGGAAGGACGAGCTGGGTTGGACGCGTCGCACGAGAACGAAGAGGAGAGGGACGAACTTGCGGAGGAGGAGGAGCCTTCGAGGCAGCAGGAGGACATGGTCGTTGATTTCTGGGGAGGTGGATGGATGGTGAAGAAGGGTGAGGAGAGTGGGCCGCCTGCTTCGTTCGTTGCGCGGAGGGACGAGGGAGAGGGAGAGGAGAAGGGTTGGGTTTACGAGGAGGAGGGAGGAGGAGGTGCAGGGTTTGGGTTTGAGGGGGATGGTGGGGATGGGGATGGGTTTAGAGTGAGTGGTGTGGGGGGGTTCGTCGCGTCGCTGCCCGTTGTGCGAGAGGAGGAAGAGGTTGATGAGTTGGAGGCCGACGGCGTTGTTGGTGCTGGTGGAGGAGACGCGATGGAGGGTGGGAAAGATGCTGCTGGTGGAGAGACGCTAGTGGAGAGTGAGGATACAAAGTTGAAGGTGGGCGAGGGAGAGGAGGCGGGAGAGAAGGAGAAGCTAGTGGTGGTGAGTCGCGTTGCGTCTCCGTTCTTCTCCTCTTCCTCGTGTCGAGATCTCGATGCTGATCTTCCTTTCTTCCTCTCCTCCCCAACATGGCAGATGGCTCTTCCACCAACTCCTGAATCCCTTCCTCGCCCAGATCGACCTCTCAACCCTTCCACCTCGACCGACGCTGCTCCTCCTCCTCGACCCTCCTTCACCATCGCGGACAGCACGCCTCCACCCTCTCGGAACCTTACCATCCTCAGCCTCCCCTCCTCAGTCCTCCACCTCATTCTCCTCCAAACCATCGATCCCTCTTGCCTCTCCAACCTCTCCATCCTCCTCACCTCCAAACTCTTCCACTCCATCGCCCGTCCAATCCTCTACCGCGTCGTCTCCCTCCGCTCAACCCAAGGCTGGTCCTCCTTCTTCGCCTCCGGCTCCTCCGCTCAACTCCGCTCAGCCTCAGGGAACGTCGCTCGTCGGAAGGAAGACTACGACGCCATCGAGGAACTCGAGATCCACGCCGAGGCTTCGAACGTCGCGTCCCATCTAGCAAGAATCGACATGGTTCTCGCTCTACACGACATCTCCAGCAGACGAGGTCGGACGAAGAACAGAGCTTTCGTACCCAACTCGACTCCCTTCCTCCCCAAACTCAAGAAAGTCACCCTCTCCTTCCCTCCCACCTCGCCGACCTCCTCGCTCGACCACACCGTCACCCTCCGTCCCTTCCACCCGGCGCTCCTCAAAGCGCTTTCCTTCCCCACCCCGACGGTGGAGATCACGCTCATCGAAGTAAGGAAGTCGGATCAAGTCAGAGCGGTGTTTGGGACGGTGCAGGGGGTGAAGAAGGTGGTGCTGGAGAGACCGGTCGAGGGAGGGAGGAGGGAGTTGAGCGAGATGGCGAGGACGAGTGGAGGGAGGATTGAGGTTCCGACGGGGGACGAGGGGTGGGTGCCCGTGGAAAGGGTGGAGGAGTGGAGGAAGAAGAGTGTTTGGGTGGGGATGCTTTGAAGGGAGGAAGGGAGAACGCGTTTTTCAGGGTGATTGACTTTCATTCGTTCGTTTCGACGCGACTTTTTTTTTGCTCGCTCTTGCTTTGGTTGGTTTGCTTGGTGTCCTTTTCTCTCCTTATTTTCACGACTTCTATGATGACGAAACGTTCTAGCAGCCTCCGTGGCCCCTTCTTCCTTTGGTTTTCAGGTTCTCCGACCTTCTCCTCCAACGGCATCAGTCAAACGAAACGACCTTCCTTTTCCTCCCTCCCTTCCTCCTCCTCTCACCGCTTCCTCAAGATGAACTCTAGTCAAGTCGAGGAAACAGTCACCCGCTTCGCTGGACTCCTCAAGATCGACGATGCTTCTTTCAAGCTAGCGAAAGAAACGAACTATCGCTGGACGGGGCAAGAGGGATCTGAGGAGGTTCGTTCGCCCGCTTCCTCTTCTCCTTCTCCTCTCGTTCGCTTCGACCAGGAATGTTTCCTTCCTGTCTGAACTCCCTCAGCGCTTTTCTCCGATCCAGATTTCGGGATGGTGGGCAGAACAGAGGAAACGAGGAGTCGAGTCGCAGACGGTTCCTCAGATGTTTGCGAGTTTGCCCACGCTCCTCCCTTTTCCCCTCCCCTCCTCAACTCTTCCTCTTCCTCTCTCGCACCCTTCCGCTCTCTGACCCTTGCTGCCTTGCGGTACATCGCTCCCATTTGTTGTTTCAAGACCGCTCTGGCGAGCAAGCACCTCCCTCGATTCATCGAGGTTTACCGAGACGTCTTTCCAAAACAGCTTTGGGACGAAGCTCCCTTCTCGCTCGTCGTTCTCACCGGACTTTCGACGACCCCTCTCTTCAGTCGATACATGCACACCATCGATGGAGCAAAGCTTTTCACCGCTCTGGCTTCCAAGATCGTCAAGTTCAGGAAAATGGATCCAGAGGAAGTTGTGCGTTCGTCTTTGATGGTTGCACCAGGTGAAACGCGTCTTCATGGCTGATCATCCTTCCACGTTTCTCGATCTTCACAGGAGTCAGATCCCTCGGTATCCAGCTTCGCTACCCTCTTTCAGAACGTGGCCCGAGTCCTCTTCAGCATCGCAACGAACCTCAACAGGTCGAAGATCTCTCCCTCCGTCCTCACATCTCTTCAGCGTGAGATCCTCCCTCAGCTCAAGAGCATCGATCGCTGGCTCGGTATCGCGGAAAACGTCAACTTCCGAGAGGTTATCGACGACCTCTCTTCAATGAAGAAGGACTTTACTCGACTCCTCACGTTCGTCCAAACCTCGACGACGGACGCGTCGTGGTCGACGTACCTGGACGGTGATGGACCTGGCGAGATCTCTCGATGGATGAAGTGCGAGGGAGGATTCGAAAAGGGGGATTGCATGCCTGCTTTGGCCGGTCAAGACCTTCCTGGATGTGCTAAGGTGAGTTGAATTAGGCGGAGCTCGCTCGACACGCCATCAGAACGCATTTCGACTTCGCCCTCGCTGAACCCCTTCTTCTCCTCTTCAGTGCCAATCTGTTCGATACTGTTCGAAAGGTCAGTCGGTTCTTGAGCACGTTTGAGTCTTTCCTCTCACTCGAACTGACGCCTCTCGTCCCTCGTTCGAATCACAGCTCATCAAAAAGCTCACTGGAAGATCCATAAGCACATCTGCTTCAGACCTACTTGGGCTTAGATTGATCGCAGGATGCATCTTATGAATTTCGCCTCCGATGAGTGTCGTCTGTTCGCTTCTGCCCTTCATACCGAAGGAGCTCTGCTCGTTAGAGTTTGACGCGCCTCGCTCTGAGTCGCTCTCTTCCTTCTTCTTCGCTCGTCGGTCACCTCCAATGCTTCGACAGTCACACGAGTAGCTTATATCTCTCTCTTTGAACGATGAACCAGAAACCAAAGTCCAAGCAAAGTGTAGATTGGCGATGTACATACGGAATGCGACGCGACTTGGTCCCTTCGAACCCGTCCCTCTACCCTCCATCATTTCAGCTCCCTCCACCACCGACTCTCATTCACCACGACCCTGGTGCACCTCTTCTCCTCCTCTTCCATCTCCAACAAACTCTCCACCTCGTTCAACCACTCCTCGACCGCGTCCTTCTCCTCCTCCGACCCAACATCCAGCACCAACGCTCCCTCTCTCCCTCCCCACCCCTTCAAATGCAGCCCTCCACCCTTCAACATTGCTTCCAAACAGTCCACGAGATCCTGAGCCGAGGCGGGAGACGCGGGTTCCGAGGCCGAGTTCGAGTTGTTCGAGCGAAGAACGAACCTCAACGATCCCTCCTCATCGGCTCTCCTCCTCAACCCACCCAGCAGCCTCTCAGGACGATAAACTCCCGCTCCCAGTTCCAACTCCATCACGATGGTGACCTCCTGGATCCCCATCCTCGTCGCCGAAGGAGTGACCGTCCTCATGGGCGAGTGGCAGCTCTCCTCTCCGTTCGCGGGAGGAGGACGAGGGAGGAGAACCAATACGAGTCCTTCCGTTTTGACGTAGTTGTAGACCGAGTCTCGCTCCGAGAGATCCACCGAAGACGACGGAGTGGATATGACGAGGGTTTGGAGGTTGAGAGAGGAGGTTCCGGTGTTGAGGAGGCGAGAGAAAGGGAAGGAGAGGGAAGAGCCTTGGCGAGTGGACGGGAAAGGGTCAGAGGGAGAGATCGAGAGGTGGAGGGTCTTGATCTGGGAGAGAGAGAGGAAGGGGAGGAGATTGGGTGGTGGGAGGAGTATAGAGGTGGGTAGGAGGTCGGGCTGTATGGATGCATAGGAGGACGGAGAAGAGCGAGTCAGTGAGGGAAGAAGGGAGGGCTGAAGTGACGTCGAGAGCTCACCCCTCCTCCTTTGATGCTCTCTTTCAGCCAGTGCTTGAGCTTGCAAGTCGATTTGAAGCCGTGGGACTGTCGAGAAGAGTAAGGCGAGTAAGCTCATGTACTTTTTAGCATCGAATAAGGAGTGCGAAGGAACCCACCTTGCGTTGAAAGAGCTTGAAGAGTTGAGCGTTCGAGGTGACGTTGACGGTCGAGTACAAGATGGGACTGGCGAGAGCGAGGAACTCGTGAGAGGTGCGAGCGACTTTGGAAAGCGTGTAGGGAGTGCAGAAGGAGAGGATGGCGAGGAAGATCTCGGTTGGAAAAGGTCGATTGGGGGTGGGAGGTGACTTCATGGGCGTTTGGAGGGAAGGGACGAGAGGTCGCGAGCTTCCTCTTCTTCTTCCCTCGAGCCATCACGACCGAATGGAGGATGTCAGATCTTTCGGTGAGTCGATTCAACTTGACTCCCATACTCTCTATTAACGAACTTTTATCCCCTTTTCCCTGCAGTCTTCGTCACTGGAAACCGTCACAAACTCGAAGTCGTAAAGGTGAGCTCGACCTTCCTTCCCTCGTCTCGCCTTCGTCTTCCCTCCCCCGCAGATATTCGCGCACTAACTCAGCCCCGTCTACGTTCTCCATTACAGGCACTTCTATCTGCTGGAGACTCTGGAATTCAAGTCACCTCTCAAGCTCTCGAGAATCGTGAGCTTCAAACCTCTCTCTCCCCTCGACCCCCTCCAATCCTCCGTCGCATCTCTCCGAAGCTCACCAGCTCGCTTCCTCCCTCTCTGATGGAGTGGCTGCAGTCCCCGAGGTCCAAGGAACCACCATAGAAGTCGCTAAAGCGAAATGTAGAGCTGCTGCCCTTCAGGCGAGTCTGTCTCGTACTCTTCCTTCGCTGAGCTCAGCCCTCCCTCTTCGTTGGTTCACTCGATCTCACTCTCTTCCTCTTCCTTTTCACTGGTATAGATCGGAGGCCCCTGCGTAACAGAGGACTCATCGCTAGCCTTCGAAGCTCTCGGAGGTCTCCCAGGTCCTTACATCAAGGATTTCATGGACGCCGTCGGACTCGAAGGCGAGCTCAACGTTTCCATCTCTCCCCTCGTTACTCTCTCTCTCCTTCTCTCCCTGCTCTTCCAGAGCTATCATCAAGCTGCTCCGCAGAGCTTTGATAACGATCATCTTACTGTCGCTCATCCTACTTTGCTTCTTCGCCATGTTGAACCATTCGTTTGTCCTGATCGTTCGTTCGCTCTGGGCCTGACTCTCGTCTCTTCTCGTTACCTTGCTCCCTCCAGGCCTCAACAAGATGCTCGTGGGCTTCCCTTCCAAATCGGCCACCGCCATCTGCACGTTCGCCTACTCGTCTGGACCTGGAGCCGAGCCTCTGGTGTTCGAGGGAAAGACGGACGGGAAGATCGTTTCGGCCCGTCGAGGACAGAACGTCGACGTCTTTGGGTACGCTTCACTCTCGTCCTTGCTCGCCTCTTCTCGCCGGTCGGCCGAGTGATGTGCGGAGTGGTTAACTCTTCATGCATGGTTGCGTCGAGGCGGGAGAAGAGAAGTGTAACAATAAAACGAGCTCGACCTGACCTGACCTAACGCGTCCGTTCTTCCCTCTCTCTTCTCTTCGAAACAGATGGGACCCGATATTCCAACCCAACGGTTACGACGTGACGTGAGTGTCTCTACGTTTCTTCTCCCCTGCGACTCTCCTCTCTTCGAGTCGTGCCCTCGTTCTGCGTTCGACACTCGCTCGTAAACTGATCCTCTTCCCTTCTTACCTCGACTCTCTTGTACAGGTACGCTGAGATGCATCCCATCGAGAAGAACAAGATCTCGCATACGGATCAAGCGTTGACGCTGTTGAAGGCTCATCTGCTCTCGCTTTGATTGACGTTGATGATGAGCTGGTGAGGACGCGTCCTCTCCTGCCTCCCTTTTCCTCTCGCTTTTCTCTCATTCCGACGAAGAGAGTTCTGATTATCTCATCTCAACCCCTTCATTTTGCTTCACCCAGATTCATCCTCGCCTTCTGAAAGCTGGACCTCTCCGAGGCTCGAACTCGTCTCGGTCGTCTTGGTCTTTGTTCCTTTCGTACAACCGGGTTTTAGCGATATAGATGCCAATCAAAAGCCGCAAACAACAACTACACTATACTAAACACCGTGAAACTCTATAGATTAGCTGAGAAGTACAGTACAATGATACAGAACGAACGCCGCGCTCGACACCTGCTCGTCAACCCCTTTCCAGCTCCTCCAACTCCTTGAGTTTCAGTTTCAGCTTCAGCAGTCTGTTCTCCTCTTCCAGCCTCGTAACTCTCTCGTAGATCGTCTCAGTCGCGTGCCTCTTGTCCTCGAACGCCTGCAAAGCCACCGCTTCCTCCGAGTCCCTCCGTTCAACGAACATCATCGCCGTCGCGATTTCTTCGGCTTGCTCGAAAGTCAACGCGTTCTGGCGTTCTGAGAACGACGGAGATAGGGAGAAATCTGTTTTCGCGTCAGAGGAGGAAAGGTAGAAGCGCACAGAAGACGGGAAAGGAAGACGGAAACCCACCTCGACGAACGAGCGAAGAGGTCGAACTGTGTTGAGAGAGGTTCGAGAGTTCAGAGGACGTTGAGTTGGAAAAGGCATTGCTTCGGACGAGGGGTGGCGGATCTGGGAGAGTGAACAGAAGGAGAAGAGAGGGAGGAGGGATGGAAGGAAGAGGGTTCAGCCAACTTCGAATTCGCGAGCTCGACGCGTCTCAGCGGGTCGAGACGAACCTCGAGTCTGTGCTGTCTCAACTCACATGCGTGATGGCCATCCATAGAGGGAGCGAAGGGAGGATGTGTAGTTTAGTGATTGCTTTTGCAGGCAAGAGGGAGGTGATGGTTTGAAGTGAAAAGCAGCGGGAGAAGTCGAGGCGGACGTCGGTCGTTCTGCGGCTTCGATCCCCATTTTGCCATGTTCCAGATTCCCAAGACGCGGCAGGACGATCGAGGACTTCCTATTGCAGACAAACAAGGAGAAACATCCAGTCTTCTCAGGTCGAACGAGAACGCGAGGGAGATGAACTCCTCGCTCAGTCGCCCGTGCTGCTGCAAGTTTTCGCTGGCGTTGACCTTACATCAAGGACGAGAGAAACAGGGTATGAGAGGGCGAAAAGATCGCTCGAAGGAGCACTCGCAAAGTGTATACAGAAGCTTGTGTGATTCAACGGGGAATAGGGTTCGACCAACACGACGCGGGGACGCCCAAAGAGGGAGAGGTTCTCACCGCTCACCGAGGTCGCCGAGCTCTCCTGCCTTCTTTGAGAGATTATATCAATCAAACGCGTCAAATAAGCGATCCCCACGCTCACTGAAGCTCACTCCAAGGGCTCCAAGCGCAGAGAGTGGGACGGACGCGGCCGAGCTTGTCTCTGCGACGTGTCTCGCCTTCGACTGCTTGCAAACCTCCTTCGACAGCTTCTCGGTGTCATTCTCACAGAAGGAAGAGGACATCCGCGGAACTCACAACTCAGAAAGATGAGCTCTCACAGAGCAGACTGAAATGCTGAAGCAGTCTCGAAAATCTCGACGCGTCGAAAGGTCGTCTTCGCTCTCTCATCAAGCGCTTCCCGTCCTTATCGCCCTCTTCTTCACGTTCTGCAGGTTGAGATGCTCGCCCCGCGCGTACTTCTACGTTGTTGTCTGGGAGAAGAAAATAGATTGAGATCGAGTGTGAGGAGAAACGACGAGACGCGAAAACGAAGGTGGTCAACAAAAAAAGAAGGTCGTCGCTGCGGGGGCAGACGAAGGCGAGATGGTCGAGAAGAGGTCGTAACATGTCGTTAGGTTGAATAGGCGTGCGAGAGAGGTGGGACAATCAAGAGAATAACGAAGAAAGAGCAACACGTTCGTCGAAAACGAGAGCTTGCGAGACCGTCGTCGTCGTCGCGGTCGAGAAAGAGAACGTCTGAAGAAAGAAGCAAGAGACGAAGCATAAGAGTAAGGAAGTGAGTTAGCTTCTGTTCTTTAAATCTACTCAGGGAGTCGATAAAGAGATAAGGGAAGAAAGGAAAGCTCACCATTCATCAAACGACGACGGCATCCCCAACAGGCCCACCTTCCTCCCTCCCCTTCCCCCACGAACCCCCTTCCCAGACTCAAAAGCATCCAGCCTCAAACCATCCTCCACCTCCATCGTAGCTCGCTGAGGGAGGAGATCTGGAGTGACGGCTTCGAACCCCTCTTCGACGCTCGCCTTTCGTCCTCTGTTGTTCGCTCCTCCGCCTTCGAGTCTTGTCTGCTCCTGCTCCTCGTCGTCCGAGTCGTCGAAGAGAGGCTTGAACGACTGGTAGTTGAACGATGCGTTGTGGAAGGGAGTTGGTCGTTGGTCGATTTGGTTGGGGAGGAGGGATGAAACGGATGGGGAGGGGAGGGAGGAGGTCGAGGGAGGTTGGGCTGATGAACCGACGAGGAAGGCCTTCATTGCTGAAGGAGGAGGAGGAGCGGGTTGGAGTTTGAACTGAGTGGTCGTATTCTCTTGATTGTCGTCGTCGTCCGAATCGTCGTCGAAGAGAGGTTTGAAGGAAGAGTACTGGAAGGATGAGCCGTGGAAGGACGACGAGCTCGCTCGAGGTTTGCCGTTGGAAGAGGAGGCGAGAGCGTGGTCTTCTTGGTGCTGGAGTTCATTTTCGAAGTCGTCAAGAGTGCTGGCGGTGTGGCTTCGGGGTCGAGTAGAGGTGAGGGAGGGAGAGTGGTCGAGGGAGGATGCTGGAGGGACGGAACGGAAACGGAAGACATCGAGGGAGGAGGTTGGATCGAGATGAGATAACGAGAAGGGAGAGTGGTCAGCGTTCTCGTCGTTCTTCCCCTACGGCTGCAAGAGTGGAAAGGGAGACTCACAAGGGTCTGAAGGAGACATGGGTGAAGGAGCTGAGTTGGAGAGAGTCGTGGTTGGTGATTGGTGAGCATCCCAAAAGCTGACCTCGTCTTCGACTGTCCTTCAGCCCCTGAAATGAGGCGTCGCAGTTCCAATCTCGTCTTGGACCAACGAACCGAGCTAAAAACTTCAGCAGCACCAAGAGAATGGCAGATCCGATCGCATCGCTTCAGTAGCACGAATTAGACAGAACTACAAGAGTTCGGTCTGACTCGGAGATCCAGGCTGCGAAAGAAGAACGAGCTCAGCACTCCCTCGACCCGCGACGCGTCTCAGACCGCTGTCCTCGAGGAGACACTTCCGTCGCTCTTTCCACTCTCTCTCCTCGTCAACAGGAGTATACTCGCCATAGTATCTGCGGCACGTCGTACGAATGAAGGGAGAAAAGAAGAACGGGGGGAGGCGAACTACCACGCGATCTCCTTCAACGAGGAGTTGAAGAACTTCCCCGAGTCCTCGAGAGTTCGAGAGGTGAACATGACGGCACTGATAGGTCCAGAAGTGACAGGGAAAGCAGTCAGCAGTCGGTTTCGAGCTGAAATGGGCGTGGAAAAGGAAGGCAGAGAAACTGAACTCACGCGCGTCGACCTCCCTCTTCAGCGGTCGCGACGACATCGCCCCCTCCGACATCCAGACCGACTTCGAGGGGTACCATGGAAGTAGACGTCACTCCCTGTCAAGACAAGGAAGAAAGAAAAGGAGGTCGGTCAGAGTTGCGCGAGGTGAGAAGGGAGAGCGTTGGGAGACGACGGACGAACAGGATGATAGCAGACGACGATGAAGTTCTCGTGCTTCAGCTCGAAGTTCAATCTCTGGAAGAACTGATTTGAAGCCGCCTTGGACACCCCGTAGGAGACGAAAGCGCCCGAATCTGCGCCGAGGCTCCTGTTACCAAGAAGCAAAAGACAACGCGTCGCAGAATTCGGTCAGCTCTGGACTTTGCTGCGAGCCGGATAAGGTTGGGCGCTCACCATGGACTGGCGTTAGAGCCGACGTTGGAGAAGGTGTAGCTGATCTTCTTCTGGGATCCGAGTCGGAGGAGAGGAAGGAAGACTTGAACGACGTTGATGGCTCCGAACGTGTTCGTCGCGAAGTGCTCGAGCGTGGTTTTGGAGTCTCTGAAGACGAGAGGTCCGTTGAAGTCAGTATCGAGCACCAGGAAGGAAGGATTCGAGTATGATGATACTCACAGTTCGGTGGGTTGGACTTCGTAAGAAAGGAGAACCCCAGCGTTGGCGAACAAGACGGCGATGCCATGTTCGGCGACGGATGGAAGAGCAGCGATCGCTTCAAACGAGGACTTGAATGTCGAATATCGGTCAATCCGTCGGCAATCCAGATCTTCAGCTGAAGTCGGCTGAAGCTCACCTTGACCGAATCCAAATCGCTCACGTCCATCTAGACAACGACGACGCATCCGCTCGTTCTCGCGAGGTTTTGAAGGTCAGCGGCAGCTTCAGGATCTCGAGCCGCTGCGATAACGAAAGTATCGGGGTCCTGGAGAAGCGTCTTGATGGCGTTGAATCCGATCCCGTCAGGTCGGTTGGCTCCCTGAGAAGAAAGAAGAGGTCAGCACGCGCTTCGGACGGGACGAGCAGATCGGAGGAAGAAAAGGGACGAACGGTGACGAGGTATACGACTTGGGACATTGTAGAGAGGGTTTCCAATGGAGGAGTGTGTCTGGTAGACTGGTTGAGAGAGAAAGAGATGGATGTTGAGATGTGGGACAGAAAGAAAGGTAAGGAGGGGAGAAAGCGAGGAGGGCAAGAAGAGTGACGAGAGAAAACGAGAGTTCCGGGTAGCAGAGAGTCTTCCCGGTTTCTGGTAAGGTCCTGTATAGAAGGTCAGGCTGCTGATAATCATGTTTAGAAGAGGAGAGAGCGATATGAGCTCATGGGTCAAGCAGCAGTGACGAGCGAGCGAGCGGCCGGAATCAGCTTCTGGACGCCCTCGATGCGTCGAAGGAAGCTGCATAGGTGGCTCTGAGGGAGGAAGACGAGAATGCGTTGAGCGACCTCGACGGTAAAGAAGAATCGCCAGGATCTGGAGGGTCTTGGGCGAAGAGTGAACGAGATGAGAGGGCTGATCAGCGTTGGAGGAGGGAGAGAAGAAGTGAAGAAGAGAAGAGGGAACGAGCTCACCTTTGCTTTCCTTCCCATTTCGAACTCAGTCCGACGAGCAAGTTTCGTCTTTCATCAGGGATGATCTTGGTTATTAGAGAGTGTTCGAGGAAAACGATAAGACGAAAGCCCTTCAAACAGGCAGGGCGATGCTCGAGGGAAGAAAGGGAAGGAGGGCAGGGCTCAATTCAAAGCTCCTTCGCCGGCGATCTCCATCCGAGGCGACGGGCTTACCCGCTTCACGAACAGTCGATGTAGTCCTGCGAGCCCGGCGACGGTGGTATCTCTGTAGAGAAGAGGGGAGGAGAGTTGGAGGATGGCGAGGGAGACTCGCGAGGTTTGAGCGAGCGTCGAGGGATCGCAGAACTTGAGGATTCCGTGCTTGAGTTCGAGGGGGAGGGCAGGTAGAGGGGGAGAGGTGCGAGTGCTGGCCATGCTGAAGGGCTGAAGAGGGTCTCAAGACGAATAGAAGAAAGGTTCGAGGTCGTGACGGCTGAGGGAAAGAAGGAAGGCAGGGGAGGGAAGGAAGGACGAAGCTCATTTCGCGAAGTCCCTCCCAACGCCTTCCTTCCCCCTTCCCTTCTCTTTTCTCAGTCTGCTTCAACAGCCTTGAAAATGCCATCTAAGGTGAGGGCTTCTTCTCATCTACCCAGCGGAACGAGGATCAAGTCCGAGAGCGCCTTCGTGCGTTCGATGGAAGGCAAAGAGACGAGCTCACCTTCTTCTCCTCCCTTCTCTGCTCTCGTTCTCTTTTCCTTGTCCCCATCGTTCTTCATCCAATCCTACCACTCCCGCTCCCAACAAAGGCCAAGACCAATACATCCTCATCAGTTTCCGAGGCTCGTCAACTCGCAGACCTGCTGGGAATCGGCGAGGGCGACCCTCTTGCCTACTCGTCCGACTCCGAAGCTCAGGAGGATCGATTGGTTCGTCGAGCCTTTCTCTGGTATCTATGGCTCTACCAGACCTCTAGCCTCAGAAATCTGACCACTCTGTGCCTCTCAACTGTCACAGCTCAATTCTACCGAGCTCGTCCAAGAGATGTCGGATAGCTCCAAGGTGAGCGCTGCTCGACCTTGATGCCAGCTTTCGATTCTCGTTCTCGTTTACTTACCTCTTTCCCGTTCCTGCGTTGGTTCATCCTATTAGGCTCGATTCTGCGCCCAGTACCTCCCGGCTCTAGTACGAGCTCTCGGCCAAACCACTCGATCAAGGAGGAGAGATACCGTTCCGTTCTGCATCGCCGCGAGCGAAGTCCTCTGCCTGCTTCGGGGCCAACCAATCTTCAAAACTCACTTCTTTAGAGCCAGCTCCGACGCAGATAACATCCTTTTCACCCTCGTCGAACTCTTCACTCACTTTCCGTGCGGCACACCCATTAACGAAGTGAGTGGAAGCGCCGTTTGGGTGAGTTGCACGCGAGGCGATCTCGGTCACTGACTACTCGCTTCTCCCTGCGTCCCCTCCCCCCTCATTGTCCTCCTCAGGACGCAAACGTCTACTGGGTTCTCTTCTATATCGCCGGAATGGTAGGTTTTGTCCTACCTCAATCGCTGGTTCATGGCTCTGCCTGCAAAGTCAACCTCGTCGTTCCTCCCTCCCTCGGTTCCGACTTCCTCTCCGCCTGTCAAACCCATCTATCCGTCATCGAAGCGCTGTCGGTGACCAATTCAGCGCAGGAGCGCATGCTCGAGGAACTCGAAAACATGCTTACTGTGCTTCCGATGATGCTGGGAATCGAGGGCGTCGAGCCAATTTCGTTCTCAAAACGCGTCAAAACCAACTCCACCTCTCCTGGAACGCTTCGATGTGCGCTGTCAACGCTGGATGTCGACGAATGGGACGAGTGGGACGTTTTGGAGGTAGACGAGTGTGGGAGGCTGTCTGAGAACGGGGCAAAGCTGATGTTCTGCTCGATCGTGGGTCGTCCTCCTCGCTTCCTCGTCACGTCCTTTCTATCTCGCTCGAGCTTCGACTGAACAACTTTCTCCCTTCTTCTTCCCCAGTGCAAATCGGTCGCCTACTGCTCTCCTGGTCCGCCAATATCTCCCCTTCTCTCCTTCTTCCTCGCCTCGCGCTCCTCGAATTGACCTCGCCCTCATCCTCTTTTTCGCCGCCTCGACTTCGAACAGAACACCAACGAGCCGACTGGAAGGAGCACAAGAAGGTCTGCTTTGCCCCGAGCTGGTGACTGGCGCAGGAGGTTGGCTTGTCTGTGGGGCTGGTAAAGCTTGAGGGAGGTCGAGAAGAGTAGCTGTCAGATGCGATGAGCGATCTCACGCGTCGAGTGAACGAAAGCTCGTCGAGATTCTGTTCGCTCTGTCATTCTTTCGCCGAAAGAAGTTAGGAGCTCGTGGGGATCACATCAAACGTAAAACGTCCAAGAACGAAAACGAGGGGACTGGGGCGAGAGGACGGGCGGACATTTCAAGAACGAGAAACAACGAAGGGAAGAGTCGAAGGGGAGCGCGTCGAGTCACGACCAAAAAAGACAAAGTGGGGAAGAGAAGACGAGATAGGTTCGGGAGTTGTAATATACTGTAAAGGGTTGAAACAAGAGAAGAGAGAAAAGTCCTTGAAGAAGAGAGAGTTCTGAGAGATGAGAGAAGATGCGAGCGAAAAGTGAAAGGAGCAAAAAATGCAAGGAAAGGGTTGGGTGTACGCCAAGGGCGAATGGAGAGTAATGTAACAAAGTCCGAGAAGGAGAGACGAGAGGGTCCCGAGATCCATGTGCGTCTAGATCCAACTGGAGGAGACGAGGGAAGAAGAGGGGAGGGGGGGAAGGTCAGCGACGAGGGCTCAAAGTCGCTCGCTCGTTCGACAAAAGAAGTGGTTTGGGAGGAGACTCACGTGTATGAATCTGGAGAGAGATCTATATGGTTTCGAATGACGAAGGGGATGGCTGCAGAAGAGAGAGCGGAACGAGTCAGTTCGAGCTCTCGAGACGAAGACGAAGTCAAGCGAAGCGTTCCACTCACCGATGAGAGCCGCGAAGAAGCAAAGCACGAGCAGGTAGAGCAACGAGTACGACGCGACGATCTTCCTCCTCTGGTTTCGCTGCTTGAAGGAGTAGCTGCGAGGCGGAAAGTGAAGGGACGAGGGAGGTCAGTTCGGGGATTCGCGAAGTCCGTCGAGAGTCGACGCGAAACTCACATGGGAGGTCGGATCTGCTTGTTGGGAGCGAGCCAGACTAGATGAGAGAAGGAGGGAGGCGGTCAGTTGATTCCTCGGGCTGTCGAGCGACTTCATCCCGAAAGACGACGACCAAGAGACATTTTGCTCGAAAGAGATCGACGACTCGAACTCACAGAGCATGACCGAATGGATCCTGTCGAAGTACGGGATGAGGAGAGGCACCGTGAGGATGACGAGAAGAATGTGGCAGGCGATGACTGAGGAGAACAAGGCAGAAGGTCAGCGAGAGTTCGAACGCAAGCCGACTCGAGGCGAGTTCAACGGAGAAAAAAACACTCACAATCGGCAGCGAACAGCCCCAACTCAACGAGCTTGACGATGAACTCTCGGGCAGGCTGGCTCATGACTCCTCCGTTTCCAAGAGCTCGGTTGTACCTGCGAGGAAAAAAACGCGTCGAACGAAGCAAGTCAGCGACGGCGATTCCAAACGACCTCGACTCGATCTTCGACGACTCACCAAACTCCAGTCCACCAAGCTCGGTTGGTCTCGTCGTGCTTGAACTCTCGAGAGAGGAAGAGCGAGATGAGAAGCTTGTAGAGCGCTCGTTGGATGGAAACCGAGGCGAGAACTCCGAGGATGGCGTGGGACGCGTTCCATCGCTCGAGGAACCACTGCGAACGAGGGAGGACGAGAGAGTCAGCGAAGGGCTCGAGAAAGAAGTGGCTATAAGTGGCTATTGGAAGTGGAAGAGCGAGGAAGGAGAGAGGAAACGAAGCCGAAGGGGTTCGGGGGGAGAGCGAGAAAGGAAGACGACAACTCACGAGCAGCTCGAAGAACCCAAGCAATCCAACCACAGCGAGTCCATGAGCGACACCAGCCATCGTCGATCCAAGCCTACTACAGCAGTTGTTGAGGATCGGACCGAGAGCGAGGGAGACGAGGAAGAGGACGATGAGGAAGGCCATGTTGAGCACGACGGGTCCGAGCGAGATAACGGCGATTCGAAGGAGTCCTGAGACCTGCTTGGTTCCGGAGACGGTGAAGCTGGAGCGAACGAACAGAAGCGAGGGTCAGAAAAAGAGGGTAGGCGAAAAAGGGAGAGAGAAAGAGAGAGAGGGAGGGAGCGACTCACGACTTGACGAAGAGGTAAGGGATGGTGAGGATGATGGCGAGAGCGATGGGTCCCAAGATCTCCGAGGTCAAGACGACTCTCCATCCAGCTCGAGGAACGTCGCTGGCAAGCTTCTCCGATGGGTGTCCGAGTCTCTTGCGTTTCTGTGAGGGAAAGAAAGGGAAAAGGGAAACGGGCGAGAATCAGACGCGTTCGTCGTTGGAATCGAGAAAGAGTGAAAGCTCGACTCACGTATCCAGTAATCTTGGTCCTCGACAACCTGCAGTACCCAACCCACGAGTTCGCATGGGTCCTCGAGTTACCCCTCGACATCCACCTGAGGAACTCCCTGTAGTCGATGATGAAGTCCGAGAACGAGAACTGATGGGGGTTGAACAAGAACGGCGAGATCGAGAGAGCCAACGTCGTGACCCAGAAGTAGATAAACCAGTTCATCCAGAGGGCGGTGGTGACGTAGAGCATCATGAGGGCGAGACGCATTCCGAGGTAGATGGAGGGTCCGGCGAATCGAGAGTACAGGATGGAGAAGTTGATCCTGGTGGTGGCGAATCCTCGACCGGTCGCGATGTAACGAGCACCTCCGAAGGTCAGGTTGGAGAGGATGGAGTGGGTGTAGATCTGGGTGGAGAAGACCTCGAAGATGGGCGAGAGGGACATGAAGTGCTTTCCGAGTCGGTAGATGGCTCGTCCGGTTCCTCGCTCGGTGAGTTCTGGGGGAGAGGAAAACAAGAGTCAGACGCGTCTCTCGTTAATCGGTCGACGAAGTCCCGACTCTAACGAACCTTGGAGGAAGAGAGGCAAGAAAGCGATTCCGAAGACGAGGAAGATACTGATGATGCATCGTCGAATCCAATCAAAGACTGAAACGAAGAGGAAGAGTCGAAGTCAGACGCGGACGAGCGACGAAGAGGGCGAGGAGGCACGAGACGAGACGAACCAGGGTCGAGGTTGTAGCATCCGTTCTGACCAGCGATGAGATCTCCGAGCTTGTTGTACTTGCAGATGGCGAGTTGCTGGTTGAGGGAACCCATGTAGACGACTGTTCGCGAAGACCGAGGAGAAGAAAGGTCAGCTCGAGTTCGCGTTCGAAGGGAGAAGGGAAGACGGGGGGACGAACGAGTGACCATGAAGATCTGGACGGCGAGGATGACGAGGATGTTGTTGATGTGGAAACCAGGGTGACCGTAGTAGAAGGTGAGGAATCGATCCATGGGAAGTTGAGTTCCGAGGTAGTAGTATTCCCTGAGGACGACAAAGAGAATGGGAAGTGTCAGCGGGAGGGAGACGAGATCGAGATTGAGCTCGACGGACGAGGAGACGGAGAAAGCGAGACCAGAACGAAAAGGGAAGAACGAGGACGAACCTCGAAAGCATCTGTTCACCCATACCTGTCCCGATCTTGGTCTGGAAGTTCAGGATCGTTCCGAATCCGAGATCTCGACCCTTTCCGCACTGTTTCGAACGAGCGAGCGCAAAGACGAACGAAGAGTCAGCGTTCGTTCTCGAGCGAGGCGAGGCGTTCGTACTCCCACGACTCCCACGAACAGAGGAAACGAGCGAGAAGGGAAAGGAAATGCGACGAAACGCGAGAAGGGCAAACGAACCTGGTAGTACTCCGAATGCTTGATCCTCCCACCTCGTCCGAACGCGTTCATTCCAGCGTAGATATCCTCGTTGAGATGCAGCCCCTTCTGAGCTTTGGAGACTCCTCCTCGGGTGTTCATGAAGATGGCGTTGAGGAAATCGGGGTGACCGTAGTGAAGCTTTCCTCCGATCCACGAGAGCGCTCGAGCCGAGAGGGTTCCGAACGTCTGTTCCTTTCCGGCGGCGACGTCTCCGAGGACTCCGATGTCTGGGAAGCGAGAGCGAAAGAGCGAGAGGGAAAGAAGTATCAGCGAGTGAGGGACGAAGAAAGGGGAGAAGACGAGAGGGAAGGATGGGTGGGTGAGGTGAGAAGGGGAACGACGCGACGACGAGCGAAGATGGACGGAAATCGAGACTCACTCTCCGAGAAAATGTACTCTCGAGCTCCAACGATAGCGACGGGAGACTTCCTGAACTCAGCATGACCCCACTGAGCGTAAGGCGACTGCGACAACGAACGAAACCGGAAAGAAGAACGAGTCAGCGAAAAGCTCTTCGAACGGCGCGACTTCGATTTTCGACTTCGACGCGAAATAAACTCACCTGTCCCGAAGCGTTGAACTCCTCAAACTCTCCCAGCACGTTCCTGATCTTGAGACACTCCTCGAGGTAGTTATCCTGGTTGGCATCGATGAGCTGAAGGTACTCTCCTCGGTAGAAGATCATGGCGTGGTTCTGGTTGTCCGACTTCCCGTCTCCGAGGATGGGGTTTCCAGGGAGTTCGATCCTGAACTTGGGTCTTCTCTTCCCCGAGGGAAGGATCTCCGAGTGACCGTCGATGAGCGCCGAGAACAACCTCGTCTCTCCTCCTTCCTTCCTAGGTGGCTCCTCGTCGAGGAAAGCGATCTGAAGGTCCGGGTACGCTCGAAGAAGGAACTCGGCGTTCTCGTGCTCCTCCTTGGAGAACTTGGAGTATCGCTGCATGGAGATGACGAACTTGAACTTCCTGCGAGCCATTCGTTCGAGCTCTCGTTCGAGCTTGTCGGTGTTTCCTCCGAAGAGCTGGACGACCTCCGGGTTCTCGACTCGGTAGAGGAGCTTGATCGCCTTGGAGTAGTTCATGAAGCCGGAGACCGTTCGGTAGAGGGTTTGAGCTCGAAGGGAGGCCCAGATTCGGGTTCGGAGGGTGTACTCGGGTGCTGCTGACTTGAATCCGACGGTGTAGAAGGGGATGTCGTCGACTCGTTTGGCCTCTGCCTTCTCGTCCGAGTCGGGGAAGGGGTAGTCTCCGGCTTGGAACGACGACGATTCCTCGGCGAGGATTTTCTGGTAGGAAAGGAGGAAGGAAAGAGGTCAGCGAGGAGGAAGGAGGAAGACGCGTCGAGACGCGACGAGCGAGGGAGTCGAAGCAAGACGAAATGAAACGAAGCCATCGAACTCACCGTATCCTTGACGAAGTTATCCCACTCGACCGAATGAAGCTGCTTGAGGTACTCGAGAAGCGTAACCCGGGTGTTCTGATCCTCCTCTCGAATGATCTCCCTGAGCGAAAGTAGGATCTTCTCCGAGTAGTGAGGGACGAGGACGGTGAACGTAGGCATGGCGTCGACGGGGAGGGGTTCCGGGATCGAGGTGGTGAGGGACTGAGCGAAGAAGGAGATTCGTCGTTCGGCTTCCGATCCAGAAGGGAAGAACTCGGTCTTGAGTCCCTTGTCTCCCTGGGAGATGAAGAACGCTGGAGCTCGAAGCGTCCTCTTTCCCTCGTTGTCGGATTGGACCTGATGGTAGAGGAGCTTCTGGACGTGGTCGATCGAGAGGAGATGTTCCCTGTACATGGAGATGACGACGGCGTTCCAGACTTGGGAGACGAGGACCTGCAGGAAGGGAAGGGGAAGAGTCAGCGAGGGAGACGCGACGAGGACGAGAGAACGAGACTCGAACGAACCTTGGGCTTGTACTTGATTTCCATGTCCGACGTCGAGAGGATCTTGGCGTAGATTCGCTTGGGGAGACGAGTGTAGATGTCCTTCCAAGGCGTCCAGATCGACACTGCGAGCGAAGGAACGGACGAGGTCAGAACGAGCGAGAAGCGCAGAGACGAGAGGCCAAACGACTCACTTCCTAGAGCGAACGACCGAGCGATGGAGAAGACGGTGTTCCAGATGACGTACCTGAAGAGGAAGAAAACGGGAAGGGGTCGACGTCAGTACAGAAGAAGCTGAGGACTCGTCGCTCGAGGGACGGGAGGGGACGACGAGAGCGAGCGATGCTTCTCTCGCGTGAAGAAGAGACGGAAACAAGACTCACCAAAGGAACGTATCCAAGAAGAACAGCGCGAGATCCATAACGAACATGATGGCGAGGGTGAAGGCGGCTTGGTTTCGACAGAGGGCGTTTCCGAAGTACTTGTCCGAGCACCCTTGGACCTTCATTCCGGTCATGACGAGGATGGGATCCCTGAACGAGAGCGTGAGGAAGAAGTACGACTCGGCGAACTTGCATCCGAAGATGAGCGTCCAGAGGAGGATCGAAGCGGCTCGGGGTCCAGCTGCGAGAACGAACGACGAGGGAGGGAGGGGGAAAACGAAGGGGGGGAGGAGTCAGCGACGCGTCGTTTCGATCAACGAAGACGACTCAAACGACGAGAGAGAAGTTGCGAAGAAGGAAACTGATGTACTCACTCTGAAGCTTGGGGTACGAAGCCGTGAACGTCTGATTCGCCAGGTACTTCCTACTCTTCCCCGCGACTCGATCTCCAAACATCCTTCCCGAGGGCATGACTCCGAACAGGACCGTGACGGCGACCGAGACGAAGAACTGGACGATTCCGATGATGTACGCGACCTGGGAGGTGTCGTCGAAGCCTGCGATGTAGATGGTGGGACCTCCGGTGAGGGCGAGGATGATGACGAGGAAGATGAGTCGACGGGTGAGGTGGGAGGTGTTGTTCCAGGTGGTGGGGATGTAGGCGAACTCGCAGACGGTGGCTCCGATCATGATGAGGGTGGCGACGGCTCCACCTGATGAAAAAAGGAAGAAGACGGGAGGAGGGGTTAGCTCTAGGGACGGGACAAGGGGGGAGAACGCGACGCGACGAGGAAGAAGAAGAGGAAACGAACCGAGAGCGACGACCGACCAAGTCATGGCTCGTTGAGGAGTAGTCGAGTTCTGAGGCGAGTAGATGGTAGGCGAGTTGTAGGAGGTGTAGAACCAGAACATCGAGATGTGGGTGACCCAGATTCGGTTGAAGTTGACGAGGAGATGGAGGAACGATCGCTTCTCCTTGTACGTCTTGAAGAAGGCTCGTCCCCAGTCAATCTTGTCGAACTTCATGAACCTCTGAGCTGGAGGAACGTCGATGAGTCGAGTCTGCGAACGAAACGAGGGAAAAGAGGGGTGAGCTCGCAGTCGAGAACGAGAATGAGATCGCGAGAACGAGACGAAAACGAGCTCACCTTGTCCGCCAGGACGATCCTCGCGATGCCCTCCGGGTACCAGAACATCTGGTTCACATCATCGTACCCAATGATATCCTCGTGATCCCTCTCCCTCTTGAGGAACTTGCCCTCGACGACTTCGTATCCCTGATCTCGGATGAAGCGGTAGAGAGGTTTGACGACCGCTCGAAGGTAGAGGCCCTCGGGGACGGGTTCGATCCTGTTCTGGCACTCCGGGCTCCTGTAGTAGTCGTCGGCGCACTTGAAGATGAAACACAAGCATTCCGGCACGAACCTGACCTGCGCGGCCTCTCCCCAGCAAAGGAGGAAGAGGGCGATCTGCCTGAGTCGGTCGTACTGGCTCATGTTGTGCATGGCTTGTCTCCATCTGTTGATGGCTGAGTCGAGGGATTTCTCGGACGGAGTACTGGGGGTTCCTTTAGCGAGCTTGGCCTTCTTCCCACCTGTAGCGACGAGGGACTTGACTCTTGAGAGGGAGGAGATGTTCTGGGAGGAGCCGATGGCGTCGTCGAGGTCGAGTTGGGCTGCGAAGTACCATTTTCGATAGTTGGCGTGTTGACCTCCGATGTAGTCTGCGTGGAGGGTGAGGAGGGCTTGGTTGGGAGTCATCCGAGAGGCTCGAGAGTCGAGTTGGATCATGAGGAAGTCGAAGATGTTTCGGGACGAGTCTGGAGAGGAGGAAGAGGGGAGGGAAGGGAGGAGGCAAGGTCAGCTCACGAGCTCGAACGAAGAGCTCTCCCTTCTTCGCGAGTGAGGATGTATACTGACCCTTCTGAAATCCAAACTTGTTGGCGAGATCGATCAAGACGTCCTCGATCTCCTCCTTGGAGAGAGGAATGTTGCTCTCCGACGTCCAGGCGGGCTTGAAGGGGAGAGAGAGAGGAGGAGAGGGAAGGAATCGTCAAAACACGCTCGCCAAGGAGGTCGACTCTCGAGATCGTCCCTTCTTCGCTCTTCCGAAAAAGTATAGATTCGAGACTCACGTAGGGTTCGTTATGCCTCGTTCCACCTCCTCCTCCATGACCTCCGTGGGATTCTGTGAAGGTAGGAGTGCTGGCTCTCGAGGGAAGGAAGCCTCCTCCTCCCGGCTGCTGAGGACCACCGTAGGAATCGGTCGAGTAGGCTCCTGCTCCTCCTCCTTGAGCGACCTGAGGAGCAGCGTACTGCTGAGAGTAGTGATCAGAGGAAGAGGTAGTAGAAGAGGTAGGAGGTCGACCTGCAGATACGAAGAGCGAGCGAAGAAAAGAGCGTCAGAGAGAGAGGGCGGAGCAAAGAGGGAAGGAGAGAAGGTCGCGAGCAAGCCCCTTCCCTCCCATCGTTCTCTCGTCGATATATAAGATGACTACTAACCTCCATAAGCATCGTAAGTCCCCTCTTGATCCTGAGGTCCGTAAGGGTTGGAAGGGTCCGAGTAGGTCTGGTAGTGGACGTTCGAAGGAGGTTGGAACCCACCGCCGTTCGACATGGCGAGAGGAGAGGAGAGGAAGGGGAGGGGGAGGGGGAGGGGGAGGGGTAAGGGTGGGCGAGAGAGAGAGGTCTGAACGAAGCCAAGAAGATAAGGGCGAGAGATGGGATCAGATCATGGACGAAGAGAAAGCACCGCTCATGGCGAACGAGGAAGGGAACGTCGAGAGAACGTCCACTCACCCTTTGGTCTCTGCTTTTGTCACCGAGATAAAAACGAAACGCCGACGACCGAGGAGTAGGGAGGGGAGGGACGAAGGCGAGAGAGGACTCTCTTCTACACGCGCTAGGGGGAGAAGGAGGAGTAGGAGGGGAGGGAGTAGCTGGACGTTTGGAGAGGAGGAGGAGAGGAGAGGTGACCGCGAGCTTCAGTCGGTCCGCGCTTTCGATCCCTCTTCCTCATCTTTTATTCAACACACAGCTGATGTTTGTTCGTCCTAAGGTCGATAACATAACGAGGAGTCCCTTCAGCGTGAAAATCTTACCCTGCTGGCCCTCCTTCTCTTTTCGCGGGCTGAAGAGAAAAACGCAGCCTCGACGACGCGCGCTCTTGGTGTTTTCCCCTCCCTCGATCGTCGGTCTTTGGAACGATTTCTACGAGGTCCCCTTCTCTTCTGCTGCTGTCGCACCTCAGATTCGAGATGAAGAGCCTACCTCACTCCTTGGGCGACGAAGGTCAACTTTTCTCACGACCTTCCCTCGGGCGAAACTGCGAGCGGAAATGAAACGAACGCGTCACCAGCCAAACCGACCCTTTTTTTCTCTTCCCCAGAAGGAGGGAAAGAAGAACAAAGCTGTGCTCTATAACATAGGTATACAACCGAGATCGAGCTACACTGACTCTCGTTCTACTTCTACTTCGCCACCCACACCCTCACCCATCCCAGCTCGACACTGGACACCTCCCCCTCGTCCCTCTTCCTGCCCTCGAACTCGTCTGGCATCTTGATCAAAACGCTCAGCTCGGCTTCCTTCCCTCGTACGGACGCCAGGAGCTCCTCTTGAGGGATCGGAAGTGGACGCGTTGGCGGCGGCGGGTGAGATGGAGTGGTGGGGGAGGAAGAGGAGGAGGAGAAGAGACGAGCCCATCGACGAGGGAAGAACGTCGGCGGTGGGGGAAGGTCGGCGAGGAGGGGGTTGATGGCTGGTGTGTCGATAGGGGTCGAGGTGGAGGGTGGTGGTTTGTCGGAGGGGAAGCGGAGGGAGAGTGGCTGGTGAAGAAACGGGAGGAGGGAAGACGCGTCGGTCAGCGACATCGAACGAAAACGAGAGAGACACGAGAACAAAAGACAAAAGACGTACCACCATTGCACCCCAGCCCATCCCACCACTCTTCCCCCCAGCTTCAGAGACTTCGTTCTCATCTCCCTCCCCAAGCTGAACCTCCCACATCTCGGGCACAGGACCGAAATCCTTGACGATCTTGGGACGACGACCAAGCGCTCCTCCCATGTTTCCAACGTCGTACTGGATGTGACCGTACGCTTGTCGTCCGAGGTAGTTGTCCATCCCTGATCGAGACAACACAAAAAGAAACGGCGAAGAAAGAAGGGAAGATGAGCTCGAGGTCGCGACTCGAGGGAGGGAGGGAGCGGGCGACTCGGGGAGGAAACGAACGAACCAGGGAAGGTCTCTCCTCTCAGCAGAGCTGCTTCTACGCGAGCCCGGAACCGACGACGGAGGACGAAGGATCGGGTTGCGATAGCTGTGGTGAAGATGGGGCGGAGAGATCAGAGATGAGTTAGCGGAAGCAAAGCGTCGGGTGAAAGGGAGGAGGGCTGAGAAGAGAGGGAGGGAGGAGAGCTGGGGACGAACAGAAAGAGACACCCTGTGGAAAAGAAGCGGAAAAGGTGAGTCAGCGAATCGTTCAGATGAAGGAACAGCGAGACCAGGTTCAAAGAGATGAGTCAAGAGGAAGACAACGAGCTCGACTCGACCTCGGCTGCTCCATTCGACCGACAAGACCTGTCAACCAAGCCCCCTTCCAACTGCGAAAAACATCTGGATGGGAGGGGGTGGAGTAGTAGACGGGAAGATACAGGGAAGGCCATTTTCTGTATCGACTCAACCTCTCGTCGGACGAAGCAAGGAAAGGGAAAGGGAGGGAAGGAGCTGAGGGCGAGCTCGTGCTTTCCCTTCCTTCCAGCCCTCTCGATGCTCATCGCGAGCTCCCAGCTTCCCAACTCCCTCGAAGACTGATTTGGGATCCTTCTCTGCACCCATAACCACCCTCTAGACCAGCTCATCCCACCTCTGCAGCGTCTTGGGCCCGAAACGAGCTAAAGAGAGACGAGCTGATCCCGGCAGCTATCGGGCGAGCTCCCGACGAGCAAATCGTCCTCCTTCTCCCTTGTCCAGCAAACCTTCCACCCTCCCACCGCGCAAGGAGCTCCCGATACACACAAGGTGACCCAGAAGCGAGGCCAGCAGACGACGAAGAGAGGAAGAAGAGCTCACGAGAAGAACAAATAGCGTCGCAAGGAAGGTCTGGACAGGGAGGAAGCAGAAGAGAAGGAGAGGAAGGCGAACGAGTGAAGAGAGAGGCAGAAGGTCAGCTTGGATGCCTTATCTGGTGGAAAGCGAGCTCTCGTAGAGCAAGGGAGATGGACTGACGAACAAATACAAGCTCGACTGAGTCGAAGCCCCGGAACCTCCTCCTCCGCTCGTCTGCGTTGCCGTAGAGGCTGCTGTAGTAGCCGTCCGTGTAGGAGATGTTGACGACATGGCTGGTGAGGTCAGGTTGAGAAGAAGAAGGGGAAAAGGAGGGTGGGGCGGGCTGGATGAGCTTGTTGAAGTTGGGAGAAAGGGAAGGAAGGACGAGCTCAGGTCGATGAGGAATCGGCCAAGATTCGTGAGAGGTTAGATCGCGGCAGCCTTGCCGGATTTCTGAGCAATTTTCGGGCTACTTCGAGTCGTGAAGTCAAAAAGTAGTATATCCTGAGCATCCTGAAAAGACTCGGTGGAAAAAAAGACGCCGGTCTGATGAGGGAGAGACGGCAGCTCGTCCGCGTCGCGATTCCGCGTCAAACAGCCCTTTGGATCATCTTCACCCACCGGAGGGCTTCCTGAAACACTCTGGAGTATCTCTTGTAGATATCGGGTATCCTACGGCTCATAAGATCTGTCAGAAGAGACATAATTTCGACGTGCGCGGAGCCGAACGCGCTCTTTGGACATCGAGACGCGTTTCGCCCCTCTCTTCCTTTGTCGGTCGCTTCTTTCAGGCAGCGACGCCAGAGGCAGAGCTCGTCGATGACTTTCCGGACGCTGAGGATACACATTAGTTTGATTGATACAGCTAAGTAAGGCGAGATATAAGCGAAGAGCAAGATAGGAAGAGACAGGGTGTGAACGAAGAGAGCAAGGGAGGGAGAGGACGTGCGAATTAGGTGTAAGTAAGGTTGGGAGCGATTAAAACGAGAGCGTAATTATTGAGGTAGTGGTTTAAATATCAAACGAAGGATGAAGACAAGCACGAGAAAGAGAACCCACAGCGAGAAGACAAACGCGTCGAGATCAAGCTCCCTCCATCACGAACGGTCGGCTCGCCTCCTCTTTGGTGAGGGACGCGTCCACAGCGGGCTTGGACCAAACCTGATTGATTCGAGATACCAAGAGAGTCAGTTTGAGATCCGAGGTCGGGGAAAGAGTGACGAAAGCGAAATGAGGCGAACGGTAGTGTTTCCCCTCTTCCTCTGAACGAATCCAAAGACGATGTTTCCGATGAAGATCGCGCAGATTAAGATGCAGTTGATCCAGGCGAAGGCGATGAGAGCGTCGATTCGCTGGCAGTAGCTCTTGCCTACGAGGAGAGAAGACCGAAGCAGAAAGGAGAAGAGATCAGCCTCGAACGCGTCGACTTCGAAAGCAGAGGGACTCACGAGTGATTTGGCGAGGCGTGGCGTTGGGATATTGGTTTTTGCTAGTGCATGATACGTCCTTGAGGATCCAGGAGTCCTTTGTCCATGCGATAGTGGCACCTGTATGAGCGAGGAGGAAAGAGTTTGGTTCGAGTCAACTCGCGTCGTCGACCTGACCTCGTCGCTTTGCGTCTCGGAAAACTCACCAAGCCAAAGACCGACGAGACACAAAAGCCAGCCGAGGTCCCATCTGAGCTCCTTGACGATGCTGGGCTTCTTGAGGGTGAGCGGGAGGAGGAAACTGTGCGAGAGGAAGGAGAGGGAAGTGAGCGACGATCAACCTTGGCGGAAGGTCTCGTCGTGACAGCCATTCGAAGGAGAGCGGTGTTTCGACTCACACGAAGAGAGGTACTACGATGACGGTGAGGGCGATGAGACTGATGAAGAGGATGATGATCATGGTGTAGAACGAGTCGTTCGTGTCTGGTGAGGAGGAGGAGAGCGAGAGAAGAAGAGGAGGGCGAGCGAAGAGGGAGGTCGGAGGTCAGCGAAGCGAAGCGAACGAGGAAGAGCGAGAGAGAACGATACCCACAACCAGACTGAAGGACGGAAAGAAAGACAGATAGAGATCAGCACCTGGACTCGATGAGATGAGAGGTGAAGACTTACCCAAGGTAGCCATTCGATGAGCAAGGCGAGGAAGACAAAGTTGAGGAAGAGGAGCGAGAGGTACGCTACGCTCCTCCAAGTAGCGAGAGGCGAGGAAAAGAGTTTGGCTGCCATGTTGGAGTGAGTGGATCGGAGTGGACTGGATTGGAGGGCGTAGTGGTGGTTGGGGTGGTGGTTGGTGATAAAGAGGAGGAAGCGAAAGTGCGGGAGGTCGAACGAACGAACGCCTCCGACCAGGACTGCTTTTCGCTTGGAATTCCCTAAATTGGATCAGGTGGTAATTACAGGAGTTCCGGTTCCGAGACCACAGCATGACGAAGGGGAAGGGTGGACGTGTGGACGACCAACGAGGTGACTCACTTGGCAGGTCGACGACGATCAGCGCGCGAACTCTTTTCTCGACCCTCTCTCGAAAGCTCAACGAGCCTAGCCAACGAGCCCAACAGCCTTCTATGTATCCTCGTGAACAAAGTACTGTAGGTATACTGACCATCTGATCCCTTGACTACTCACACCCAGGCTCCCCTCTGCTGGACACAACAACGAGCTCGATCTTCTCTCGATCCTTGTCTCTCGTCAACTCCACGACGTTCTTCCTCGCTCACCACTGTGGGCGTTCTACGGTAAAGTAAAGGTCTCTAGGTGGGGTTGTGGTGGGTAGCTCTATCGAGGTTCGTGGGAGGAACGACGCTGGCGAGTGCTCGTTGAGGTTTCAGCTCTTGGAGGCTTTGGGGTGGGCTGGGAGAAGGAAGGGAGGTCGGTGGAGAAGGGAAAACGAGAACTACTACTGGCGACTTGAGAACTACGCGAGGGAGAATGAGAACTACTACTGGCGACTTGAGAACTACGCGAGGGAGAATGAGAACTACTACTGGGCGACTTGACGGCGAGACTGGTTCTGGAGAAGGGAAGATGAGAAAGGGAGACGAGAAGGGAAGCTGAGAAGTTGACCAATTCTGGGGTGAAAGTTGATGAATAGCAAGAAGGTCAAAACTAGCCCACTCTTTATACTAAATATGATCTGCAGTCCGAAGCACCGAGAAGAGGAACGAGGCTGGAGGGAGTAGCTAGCGAAAGGGAGGAAGGACGGTGAGACACGACGCGAGACCATCAGCGGTCACAGCAAAGCCAAAAAGGGGTATAAGCTATAAAACGGAAGAGGCAGAGAAGGCGAGAACCGAGAAAAGTATGTACTAAGCAAGAGAGTCGAGACGGAAGGGAAGGCCGAGAAGAAAAGGGGAACGTGAGTGAGGCGCGTCGCGAGGGGAAGGTTTCGGGCAAAGGTATCTACAGAACGAGAAGAGTCGGCGAAGGGAAGCAGAGGACTAAATATAAACAGAAGGGCGAGGCCCAGAACCTATAGAAGCGGGGTCTCTAACCGAGACAGGAGAAAAGGGGAAGAGACGCGTCGAGAAGAAAGCAAAACGAAAGAACGAACGAACCGAGAAGAACTCCTCACTTCCTCTCCGAACCCCCACACCACAAACTCGTTGAACCTTCTCCTGAGGACCCATCTCAAGTCACCCCTCACATCAGCCAACTACATGACGTTCGAAGCGATCAGCGCACCAGGGAAGCACTCGAGATCGCGAAACCGAAGGTCGACGCGAGGGAGAGGACGAGGTGTTGCAGAGGGATGGGAGGGTGGGATGAGGCGATTTTGTCGAAGCGAGGAGAGATTTCGAAGGACGATACGCACTCCTCGTAGATAGTCAGAGAGTTTGAATACCTGCCGGGTGAGAGAAGGAGGGATGAGGCGGTAGATGGAGAGGTTCGGATGAGGGCGAGACGGGGTTGTCGAGCTATGTAGAGGCATTAGAAGCGAGGAGAGGTCAGCTGAAGAAAGACAAGAGCGCCGATGAGATAGATGTATACACTCACAGGGTAGAAGAAGCTTTTGATACCCTTGTACGAGCGAACAATGACGTCTCGACGAAGCAGAGGCGAGGCTTCTTCGACGAGGGGCCGGAGACGAGGGAGAAGGAAGCGAGATCGCTTTGAGGGAGAAAGACGAAGATGTTTTGAGCGACTTCGATAGGAAAGAAGAGCTACAACAACTTGGAGGCCTGTGATCGGAAGTGAGAGAAGCAGAGAGGCGGCTGAGCACCCGAGAAGGAAGACATGGGCGAGAAGGAAGGAGGGACGAGGAGAAGTGCGAGCTCACCATCATCCGACTCCTCCTTCCCTTCGAGCGCAGATAGTCAAGCAGGTTTGGGCTTTATCGATGGTAAGCTTGGTCGGTATAGAGTGAGCGAATTGGTCCAAGAGGCGAGAAGGTCAAAAAGAAGAGGGTTCTGGGTCGGGGCAAGGAAGGGAAGAAGCTCCAAAAGCTCGAGCTCATCAGCGTTCCCTTCCTCCTCTCTCTGCTTCGCTTCCAACCACGTCCCGCTCCGAAATCGACTTTCTCTTACCCTCGCCCATCACCTATGACCGCTGCTACAGCTCTTTCGGATGCTCGTAGATACGCAGACCTCTTGGGAATCGGCGAAGACGAGCCGCTGGCCTTCTTGAAGGAGTCCCACCTCTCGAAGCTCGTTTGTCCTCCTTCCTTCCCTTCCCTTCCCGTACTTGGATTGCACAAGGATGCAATCATTCATGCTGACCCCCTTTGCTTTGTGGCCTTCGAGTTCAGATTGACTCTCTCAACTTCAGCTTGGGGATGAGCCCAAGGGCCAGAGTGAGCTCTCAATCCTTCCCCTCATCAGCCTCACCCTTAAGCGGCTCTCCTCCCCCCTTCTTACTCTTTATCCTCCTCCTGATCGCTCGTTCATCGACCGCTTCAAGTCTGTCACAGGCAGAGTTCTGTGCGAGGTATCTACCAACCCTCGTTCGATGCCTCAAGCATCCCGACCTCCCGACCTTCGGACCTTTCACGACTGCTGCCACTCAAGCCCTCGTTTCCATGGAAGAACAACCCTTGTGGACGGGCCACTTCCTTCGTGCCTGCTCCGAAGCAGAGGATCTTCTCATCACCATCATCTTCTACTTTGTGCATATACCCACGGAGTTTCCCAACGACGTGAGTCAGGATGGATGGACGATACGACTCGACGACGTGGTCGCTGAGCTCCTCTCCGTTCTTCCTCGTTAGTTCCAGTCTCTCCGAATGGTCATCGCTTCTTGCCAGGTTATCGAGACCATCATCCTCAGTGTTTTGGTCCACGGGAAAAACTCCACAGCGAGCCTCATCCTTCAACCCAAGGCTGGATCGTCCTTCCTATCCGCCTGTCGAGCTTTCCTCTCCTCTCCTCTCCTCACCACCCCAAAGGCGAATGACGACACACTGAACGCGGCAGTCTCGCTTTTCAGGTATTATCTGGAGAAGCTGCCGATGATTCTGGGAGTAGACGGAGTGGGCGAGGTCGTGGTGACGAGACGCGTCCTTGCGAACGCGACGTCGGAGGAAACGCTTCGCTTCGAGCTCTCAACGGTCGACGAGGAGAGTTGGGACGACGAGGAGACCGACGAGTGTGTGAAAGTAGCAGGGAAGAATCGAAAGCTCAAGTTCTGCTCGATCGTGAGTCGTCATTTTCTCTTTCTCGTCGCCTGCTCTCGCCTTCGCCTTCAACTGATCCACCCTCTCGACTTTTTCCCCTTAGTGCAAGTCGGTCGCATACTGCTCGCTTGGTCAGCTTTTACCTGCTCCCACCGCTGCTTCACTTTCGCTCTCCCAACTGACCTCTAACTTATTCTCTCGCTGCGCGTCGACTCGAACAGAACATCAACGAGCCGATTGGAAGGAGCACAAGAAGGTCTGCGTTGCCCCGAGCTGGTGAACCGGACGCTGGAGGATCGCTTTAGGTGGGCATGGGATGAGGAGTCGAGTGATTGGATGAGGTTCGTCTGCTTTCGTTGCGTTCGAGAGAGGGAAGCGGAAGAGGAAGCGGGAGCGGCTCGAGCAGTCGCTCTCGTGTAGGGCGCTGATTTCCTTCCTCACAGCGAGCTCTCAAACGGCTCACATACTGGGTTGACGTAGGATCCTCTCGGGAACGAAACATTCGGTGCTCTCGAGTCTGTTTCAAAGGACGAGCTCGGAGCGCTCAACGAAGGCAGCACGCACCTTTCAGCCACCAAAACGTCGAGACCAAAAACGGAGTCGACTGAACAGATTCCTCGATCCCTTTGATCAAACAGCACACAAACGCAGGTAGGGCGGACTCGGAGCATGCTCGGTTCCAAAAGAGGTGCGTGCAGAGAAGAAGGGAGGTCGCTCGTTTTCTCTCCTCGGACTTCGTCCGTCCCCAACTCCCATCCCTCCCCTGCCGATGAGTTCTCTGCCGCTCGGGACGTCTCTTTGCTCCATCCTCCTGGCCAGTCTCATCCTCTTCGTGACGCTCTTCCTCGACCATCAACATCAGCCCATCCTCCAACAAGTTCTCAAGGCCGAGACCAAGACGGCCACCTTCCCTCGACTTCACCTCCTCCTCCCTGCGACTCATTCAGATCCAGGGTTCTGTAAGACTCTGTTAACGACCCTCTTATACGACTACTCGCCTCTCGTCATCAACTGGGGGAGTCAGGAGAGAGGTGTCGAAGGGAAGCTGGCGAAGGTGAGCTTCGACCGAAACGAATCGCCCGTGTTCAGCTTGTTTGTCCGAAGCTGACCTCCCCTTCCCTCCTTTGGTTTCGTTTCTAAGATCCAAGGAGTCCACGACTATATCACTCACAACGTTACGAGTCCAGAGGAGCTCATCTTCATGATCGGTGAGTTGCTGACTGCTGTCCTCGTCTCGCTTCTCGAATTGGTCTGACCTCGCTTGTCCCCTGCTTCTTGCTTCCTTCCTCAGATGCCTTCGACGTCTGGATGCAACACCCACCATCGACTCTTCTACCGAAGTATGTGAGTTGCCCTTCCTTGATGACTCTTCTCGCCGAGCTCAAACCTTTCGTCGGTTCGACGCGTCGTGAATCGAGCTGACCTCTCATCTCTTTCTGCCTTTCAGTTCGTCTCCTCGCCTCGAGTCTTGATCGGAGCCGACAAGGCGTGTTGGCCCTGGTCTAAGGAGTGCCTGGACCTCCCTGAGTCAACTCTCCCGTCTCAAATCTACGGAAAGAACACGGATACTGGAACGCTCGAAGATGTTCGTAATTCGCCGCGTCGAGTCTTCTCCTCGTCCCTACTTCTCCGCTCTTTCGACTCCTCGCTGATCGCGTCTCTCTCCCTTTTGGCGCTTTTTCCCTCCTCCTACCTATCCCTCCTGACAGCTTCCCACCTTAAGATTCAACCGTCCTCGCTACCCAAACTCAGGAACCATCCTTGCCCCTCAATCGCTCCTCCTCCCTCTCTACTCCTCCCTCCTCAAATCAGCAACGTCCCAAATCGGTCCTTTCGACGATCAAAAACTCTTCATCCTCGCCCACGGCTCCCAACCCACCTCTCCTCGCCGTCCCAACACCAACAACGACGCGCCGGCCTACGAGGTCGACTTCACTTCGGATCTCTTCCAGGTCATGACCTTCAGCGAGGACGACGTGGTCTTCATGAGAGGGAAGACGAAACTACCGACCCTTCGGGGAGCGATCAGGAGACGTTGGTGTGGAATCGAGTGACGGGGACGTTGCCGTCGGTGTTGCACTTCAACGGAAAGGAGAAGAGGTTGGTGAAGACGTGGTGGAAGAGGATGTGGTGGGTGACTGGTGGGGAGGGATCGGTGGAGGAGAGGGAGATGGTGAGAAGGTGGGTGAAGAGCAAGGTTAGGAAAGGAGGGGTGACGGACGCGAAGGACGGGAGGTGGATGGGTTGGAGGGAGTTGGGATGCGACACGGAGGCGATTTGGGGTTGACGTGGTATCTGTTTATTCGACCGGACTAGACTGTATGTATTCTTATTCAGCTTGAATCGCTGACGAGAGGATAAGCCTTATTCTTCTCGATCTTTGCGCGAGCGAGTTGAGCGAGACGCGACGCAAAACCACGCGACGCCTCGTCTCCTCTCTCTCCCCGTTCCACACGCCGCCTCGCGACCGTCTACCATCTTCGGATGCATTCTCAGCAGATTACTAGAGATTTGGCGTGCTTTACATAAGGTCTTTCTCGGAAGCACATGGCGACGAGGCCGGGTTTCGAACCGAGCTCACTCGATCTGACTCGCCTTCAAAGTCTCTCCTTTAACTCCCACCAGCTTCTTGAACATGTCAACTCGTCCAGTCATTGTGGTGTCTCTCGTGACTCCCGCGGATTACGAAGCCATGGGAGACGCGAATGTCAGGAGCGTTTCAACACACGGAGGTGAGCCACGACGCATCTCGTTTTTCAGCTGTCGAGGCTGGAGTTTGTTGGTGCGAGAGCTGACTGACTTTTTCATCTCCATGTTATCGCCTTTCTCGATGTCTCAAGGTCATGACCTCGATCTACCCTCCCTCGATTCAACCTTCGCTCGAGACGAAAGCAGGTGAGTCTGTTCTATCGCGTTCAACGGCCCTTCCTTTCCCTCCTGACTTCGCTCTTTTCATTTCCCTCCCTCCACCTCTTCATTTCACTCAACTTTCATCATCCTTCTCTCCCAGCGCTCAACGTCCTCGAACGAACCAAACTCTACACCTCTCCTCCCTCCGACCTCCTCGAAGTCAAAGCAACCATCAACAACCGAGTCGTCGGCGCTGCAGTCTGGTTCACGCCCGTTGATCGAACCTCGACGGAAGAAGACCCTCTACCTGAAGAATTAGCTTTCGCGAAGATGCTGGAGGAGAAGGAGAAGACGGAGGGGAGAGAGTCGTGGGAGGACGAGCTCGACGCGACGAGGGATTTGGTCTTTTACGGCAAGTTCGCTGATGAGTTGACGAGGATTCGGAAGGAGAGGTATGCGAGGAAGGAGCATTGGTACTTGGTGAGTTTGGCGACGTCGAGATAAGATTGCTTCGTCCGGAAGAGGAAATGCTGAGCGCTCGATCTGACGCGTCGACGATTCGTTCCTCCCTCTCTCCTTTCCTCGCTTTGCCAGTCCTACATCTTCGTTCACCCCGACTTCCAAGGGATGGGAGTCGGCACCGCTCTACTCGCATATGGGACAGATCGAGCCGACGCTGCTGGTTTCTGCACTTGGTTGGAAGCGTCGCCTCACGTTCGTCCCGATCTTTCACTCGCTTTATCTTCCTTCTCGCTTCTCTCCTTCCCTCAGAGACTGACCCTCTCTTTATTTTACGACTTCCAGGGCCAGCGCGTCTACTCGAAGAAGGGTTTCGTCGTCACTGGATGGTGCGGAATAGCAGGCGACGAGTTCGAGGGAGGGTCGATCGAGTTCCCTGGGATGGAGAGGAAGCCGATCTCTCGCGCCTTGTGCGATAAGGTTTAGGGTAGAGGGACTCGTAGGTAGAGCTCTCTGGATGCTTCGTTTGTCTGTAGAGGCTCTCGCAGCGGGACGAGTTCGTTGATGAGACGCGTCGACGCGGTCGAGTTCGCTTTGAGGTTTGATCAGACTCGTTTGATCTTCAGATCCAGCTTTGAAAGCAAAGTACTGGCGGACGCTTGAACAGAATCGAGCGAGGTGACTCGCGTCGCTTTCGAAAATCTTCCCTTGAGCTGACGAAGATGAGTCGTCTCGGCGAGGAGGGAAGTGGCGCCGAACCAGATGGATGACCTGAGCTCCTTTCCTCTCTCGTTCTCCCTCCAACGTCTTGGGACGCTCCACTCCCTTTGCCGAGCTCTGTTATAAAGTCCTTCAAGCTCTCGAGAAAACCTTCCCAACTCCAAACTCGCCGTCGTCACATCTCCCCTCTTCCTCCCGCAGCGTCTTCTGTTCCCCTCCTCGGTTCGAAGTCCATGGCCATCCTCGACTCTCGACCCCCAACCCCTCCCAAACACGACACCATGACCACCCACGCCGCTTCTAAGGATCGAAAGCTGATTGCTGTTATCGGAGACGAGGTGAGTAGCCGTCTTTGGAGAGAGCAGACGGAGAAGGAGGGACGAGGGAGCGATGAACGGAGCTGACCGTTTTGATCTTCTCGATGGCTCGTAGGACTCGATAACAGGACTGCTACTCGCTGGAATCGGGCACATCGACAAAGGAACCAAGAATTTCTTGATCGCCAGTGAGAGTGAGTACACTTTCTGGGAGGTCTAGAGCGCAAGAAGGGAGAAAGAGGGACAGACGAAAGGGGGAAGGGAAGGAAGGAGCGAGGAGAGCTGAGCTCAAGGGCCAGCACCTCGCTCAAGAGGGACTGAATGAGCTCGAGGTATATAGATTAGTTGAGCTGGAGCTCCCTAGACGTTCTTGAGCCTGTTGGGACGAGCGAGCTGCTACCTGGAACAGACGAGTCAAAGCTCCTTTCACTCGACGTCGAAGCTGACCTCCTCCGTCGCTTCCTTCTTGCTCGTTCCAACCAACAGAGACGGAACCCTCCGTCATCGAGGCTGCTTTCCAGGAGTTCACAGAACGACCAGACATCGCCATCCTTCTCATCAACCAACATGTACGTGTCCAGACCTCTTTTCCGAAGCTGAGATGGCGGGAGAGGGGGGAGGGAGCGAGCTCGAAGGGAAGGAGCCGAGCTGACGACCTCGTCCCTTCCTTTTTCCTTCCCATCTTCTACCCACCTTCATCGCTCATCCTTTCTACGTCACCCTCTATATCACACATCATACACCTCCCCCTCGCCCATGCGGAATCGCCGTCTCTCCAACAACCCCCCCTTCCTCGACGGCTCGCTCTCGCTCAACCTCCTCCCTTGACCTCTCTCGGACCTCACCTCATCCCCCTTCGTCACAACCACCGCCCTCTACCCTTCCTCCCCTTCCAAACCCTCATCTTCGATATCAGCTCGCCGAAAAGATCCGTCCAACAGTGGATAAATACGCTCAAGCCTTCCCTGCCCTTCTCGAAATCCCATCGTTCGTCCCCGCTTTCTCGTTCCCACCCCTCCTCCTCACCACCTCCCAGCATTCCCTGCCCTCGGTCACAATCACCTCCCTCCATACGCCTCCTCCTCATCACCATCATCATCACCACCACCTCCCACTACCCTCTCCACACCCTCCTTCTCCCTTCTCGATGTTTCAAAGCTCGCGAGCTGACCTCCCTCCTCTCTTCCCTGCGGCCCTCCTACCTTCGCCTCGCCTCGACCACAACCCACGCAACAGCAAATCCCACCCTTACGACCCGTCAAGAGACTCCGTCCTCAAGAGGGTCAGGAAGCTTGCTGGAGATGATTAGTTAGATACCCTCGAGAGGAGAGGAGAGGAGCGTCGAGTTGCGATGGAGAGACGAGGGGCTCGATGATGGATGGCTTTTAACGACTACTCCCACCTTCTCTACTGACGCAATGAAGCCTGAGTATGATTTCTCTCGTGCGACGAAAGAGGGAGAATCCAGCGAGTTCCGAGAGGCGACGCCACTCGCCGTTTGCCTCCTTCTTACAGACGTTCGGTTGGTCTCTCAGCATATGCCCATCCTCGCCCTTCACGAGATGGATCTATGTAAGCCTGTATTCGGTGGGGTGGTTCAGCTTGGTTCGTTTTGATACTCTGGGAAAGCACGACTACTGGATCGAAAAACGAAGACGCGACGCGTCGAAGTCTTGCTAGTTCGCGAAGCAAGACAGCCGGGGTGAGCGTGATCGTCATCAAAGCAGAAAACCATTGCGCACAGCTTGGTACGCCAGCGAGACTACTACCGCCAGCGAGACTACTACATTACTACTCAACAGCTACGAGCTTGACCCTCCCTCGCTCCTCCTCATCGAACCTCGCCAGCTCCGTTTTCCAACGCTCTTCCACCCACTTTCTCACAACAAAAGTAGTACTCAACCCTTCCATCATGAACACCCCCTTCTCTCTCAGATTCGGTGCGAGAAGCGGACATTTCTGGTCCGACCACGCCTCCACGTTGATCTAGAGCTTGAACCCTCCTCCGTTGCGGATGAGAGGTGCGTCGCGAAAGACGAACCGTCGGTCAAGCGAGAGCAGCGGTAGCCATCCTCGACAAGAAACCGATCGAAGGTCCTCCCAAACTGGGATCGTGGTTGACGGCCAGTCGTAAACGTCGAGGAAGAGAGACGAGGGGTCGGGAGGGGAGCCGGAGTCGAAGTGGAGGTGGGTGGGCGAGAAGTGAGGAAGGACGAAGAGGAGAAGATTGGTGATGTGTTCGACTGGTTGTATGTGTAGATGGAGCCGAGCGAGAGGGATGAGGCTGGCGAGTCGAGGAGCGAAGAAACGCCCTCGATGTTCGAGGAGGTGAGAAGTGAGGGTTGGGACCCAAGTGTGGAGGGGATGGATCTCCAGTGTTCGAGTTTGCGTCAAAGCCAGGTGGGGGAGGAGACGAGATCGAGGACGGAGTGGAACCTCAGGCAGTGACGAGAGCGAAGGGGAATGCGACGGGGAGGGAGGAAGAGGGAGAGGAGCGAGAGGGAGAGGAGGGACAAGAGGTCAGCTCAAGTTCCCCTCTTCTGAGGATACATAACTTACTTACCCCGCAGGTGAAGCTGATGAGTCCTCTCTCCGACCTGATGGCGACGTCTCGATACAGCTCCCCACTAGCCTCCTCCATACATTCGAAAGAGACGAGGCAGATGGCGGCGAGGGAGGGAAGGTCTCCGTCGAGCTCTCGAAGGATGAGGTTGACGACCTCGAGAGGGAAGAAGGAGCGAAGGGAGGAGTTCTAGATGAACACAAGATATAGGATGAAGTCAGCTTTTGTATTGAGCTCGAGGCGAGAGCGAAAGGATCCAAGAAAGGAAGGAGAGAAGAAGGAGAGGGAGTGAAGGGATCGAAGGGAAGGGCGAGCTCGCCACCGACGAGGAAGCTCGGTCCTCTACCCCTGGGTCCTGCTGAGCGACGAGTCTTCGAGTTCTGGGAGGCATGGCAGCGAGTTTGATGGATGCTGGGTCCGCTGGAGCGAAAAAGAAGTCGACTTTTGAATCGACCCTGAGCGTTTGAAAGGAAAAGAGAAAGGAAGCTCACCTCTTTCAACTTTGACGGCCATCTCCTTCCCTCCTCCCTCCCTTCTCCATGTCTACTTCTTCTTCAATCGAGCGTACCCCAACCGTATCTGAGCTCGCCTGGCTCTTTGGTATTCGAGACGATCAGCCTGATCGATACAAGTCTCTCAGCTCGGATCAGGCGGCGATAGAAGAGCTCGTACGTTCTTCGTGCCTTCCTTCTCCCCTCTGTCTTTCATCTCGCTGACCGAGTGTTCGCCTTCACTTTGCCAGGTCTCCATCGCTGGAAAATTATCCGAAAGCATGCGTTCCGTCGTAAGCCTGAGCGCTATCTCTCCTCTGATCCGCTTCTTGCAGGTTAGCTGACTGCTTCCTCGTCCTCGCGCCGTTCTTTCCTCCCTCGCAGCTCGCCGAGTTCCTCAGCCTGTACCTTCCTTCGCTCCTCAAAATCCTCCAAGAGTGCTCTCACGCTCCTTCTCTTGTCGATTCCGTTCTCCGCATCCTCTACTGGGCCACTAAAACACCTCAGTCAAGGTCGGAATCCACCGCCTTCGCGAAGCAGCGAACCTCCCAACCTTCCTCGTCCAGCATTTCGTGAACAGCCCTTCGGAGCTTCTCGCAGTGAGTATCTCAGCCTGCTAAGCGATGGAGTAGCCTTCACCTTTACTAAACCTTCTCTTTACTCTCGCTCAAAAACAAGTCAACCACACCGAGCGATTTCTTCGAGCCTTTCAGAGACCTCGTCCTCCTTCGATGCCTCATGCTGTCGGCCATGGACTTCGGACAGGCTTCCCACTGCAACTTTCGACTCTCCTCTACCCTCCTCGCCGATCTCTCCCAAGTTGGATTCAGTTTCCTCTCTGCTCCCTTCGTCCGAGACGCGACCTCGGGAGATCGCTCGGAGGGCTTATCCTTGGGCTTATCCATGGCCTATGGTGTCAAAGGTGCGATCGGGTCAATTCTGACCTCCCTCAACCTCGGAAAGTACGGCGAGGTGGACGATTGCTCAGCTATCTTCCAGTGCGGGCAGGGAGCTGAAGCGGAGGAGAAGTTTTGTTGCCGGGTGAAGAGTTGCAGGAAGGTCGATGGGCTGAACCTTTGCTCGAAGGTGAGCTCTGTGACCACTCGCTCCTTAGCTCGGGAGCTCAAAAAATGACTTTTCCTCTCGTATGTGCCATTGATCAGTGTCTGTGCGTCGCGTACTGCTCGATCGGTTCGTCCCATCTTGCGTCCACGTTTGATGCGTCTTCTACCCCTCTTCGTCGCCCTTCTCGCTTGAGCTTACACCTTCTCTCCCCCCCTTCCTCACTTAGCTCATCAGACTGGAAAGAGCACAAGCTCGTCTGCTTCAAACCGAGCTGGTGAACGTCGGATCGAGCGCGGGAGGTCGGCGCGTCGAAGTCGAGGTGGGGACGAGTCTGGAGCGAGTCGTTTCGGGAATTTGTTGGGCGGGTAACGAGCGTCATCGGTGATGGTATGTTTCAAAAGCTCAGCGGTTCGTCGCTGCGAGGATATGGGAAGGGAAGGAGCTGAGCGGCGGCGCGTTCGACGTTCGTCGAACCAAAGCGTCTTGGAGCTCCCTCCCTTTGAGTGAGAAAAGGCTCGACTCTTCGGCAAGCTTATCCGGTCTGCGCCTTATCTCAACTGAGATCTCATCAACCCACGCGTCCCTTTTTCTCGTCTTTTCTGGGAACTAAGAAACTGACGGCAGAGGAGCGGCTTTTCAGGCGACGACTCTCTAGACTGCTTCAACTCTCAACACTTTCAGCACATTACGTGACCAGACCTCAGCCTCTCAGATATTCCCGCTTCGGAAGCATGTGGAGACGAGCGCTGTTTTTGGTTGAGCTCTCGATCTGCTGGCTTTTCCGTTGCCCTCCTTTTGTTCTTCCGTCAACCACCACCCCTTCTTTCCCTTCGGTATGACAGCCCAATCTCTCATCGAACTCTCTCCCGTTGCCCCAGACGACTACGAAGCCATCGCCATGGCTCGGGTCCTCGCGAACGAGCACACAGAGGTGAGTTCCGAAAACGCGACGCTCAAACTCTGGTCTTCGGTCGAGCCCCGTTGAGACGACGGAGGAGCTGACTGACGCCGCTCGCTGCTCTCTCGGACAGTTTTGCTCGTCTCAGAATATGACCGCCCTCTACCCTCCCGAGAAACAACCTTCCCATGAGGTCAAAGCTGGTGAGTCGTCGCGTCGCAACGAAGTCCTCGTCGCGCTTTCCCTTTCTTGAGAACAAAGACCCATTCACACACTTTCCTCCTCTTCTGATTTTTCACCTCACTCCCACTAAGCTCTAATCGCCCACGACATCATCCAAAGAACCTCTATGCCCTTTCCCGACCTCGTTCAAGTCAAAGCAACCTTCGACGGTCGCGTCGTCGGTTACGCCGTATGGTTCTCTCCCGTCGACAGGACTTCCACCGGAGGAGACCCTCTTCCCTCCGAGGCTAGTCGATGCGAGTCTACCAAGAGAAGAAGATGGAAAAGGGGAGAAAGGCTTGGGAAGACGAGCTCGACGCGATTAAGGATCTCGACATGGTCAAGAAGTGTTATGGAGAGATGGGGATGGTTAGGAAAGAGGGAATGGAGGGTAAGGCACACTGGTACCTCGTCAGTATCGTCTAGTTTCCGCGGGGGAGTCTGGCTGGAAGGAGAGCGAGTTGAGGGTGGTTGATCTGACGCGTCGCGACGGCGACTTGTTTTGATTTCCGCGCTGTTCAACAGGCCGGTCTCTTCGTTCACCCCGACTACCAGCGAAGGGGAATTGGTGGCACGTTGGTCAGATTCGGGACCGATCAGGCGGACAAAGCAGGTGTTCCCTCTTGGCTGGAAGCTACCGCTCGCGTTCGTTCATTCCTCCCGCCCCTCGTCTCTCCTCTCTCTTCTTGTTCTAACCCGAATCACATTATCTAGGGTCTCGAAATCTACTCGAATCTGGGATTCGAGATCAAGGGCTGGTACGAGGTTGCTGGCGGGGAGGAAGGGAAGATCAGATGGCCTGGGATGAAGCGAGAGGCCGTTGTTGCCGCGTGAGCTCGACGGTCAACAACGTGCTCTTGATAAGTAGATAGGTCATTTGTTAAGGTCGGAAATGTTTCATGAAGCTTTGAAGCTGCTACACGAAGCGAGAGGAAGATCGATATCAACCCTCGGAGACGCGTCTCTTCCCTCTCCCTCTCTCTCCCTTGACCAAGTGCGGGCGTAGCAGTATATAGACATCTCGAAGAAAGAGCAACTAAAGAAATATCAGCATAAAAAGTCGACGAGGCAGCTGTAAGGTTATAAGGAAGAGCAACCGTCCATCCAAGAAACAAAGATGACGAAGTGAGAGAGAGAGAAGCACCAAAAAGACGGAAGGAGTAGAGCGAGCGTCTAAAGCAAAGAGGGAACGAGATGGAGGTGTGAGATGGGGATGAGAGAGAAAAAGATAGTTTAGAAGACGGGCTTGGCTCGGGGGGAGAATTTCTGTGGGAGCGAAAGAAGGGAAGAGGGCGGGAGGTCAGCGACGAGCGGGGGACGAAGAGACGAGCACGGAAGGGAAGAGAAGGGGGGAGGAGACGAACGAGGTGAAGACCGTCTTTGGGGAAGATGGTTGCGATGACCCTGAAAGGTACGAAAAGGAAACGAAGGAAGCACGATGTCAGCGAGGAAGAAGAGAGCGGAGGGAGACGAAGAAGGAAGAGGTCGGGACGAACTGGATCTTTCCGGTATCAGGAGTGATCTTGTGAGTCCAATCCATCGTGACAGCAGCAGTTCCGATAGCGGCAGCCAGCTCCATGTAGACGTAGTCGAATCCGATGCACTGCGAGAACGAACAAACGAAGTCAGCTCAACATTTCGACTCGACGCGTCTCGCTCCTCACCCTCCCTTCTCACCCACACCCTGTTCTCCTCTCTCCCAATCGAACCAAGATCGCGCCGAAACGTACCTTGTGAGCACCAGCTCCCCAAACCATGTAGTTCTTAGGGTTGCTCTCGGCGAGGCCGTCCTTCTCGAGCCACCTCTCGGGGATGAAGGTATCCGGCTCGGGGTAGACCTTCTCGTCGTGAAGCGAAGGCCAGGTGGAAGGGATGAGCATTGTACCCTTGGGGACGACGTAGCCTTTGTCTCCGAGGGGGAAGTCCTTGAGGGTCATGTAGGGGACCTGGTAAAGCGAGGCGAAGAGAGGGAAAGGGGAAACCAGAGTCAGCGAACGAACGAGACGAAACGCGGTCGAAGGCTCGAGCAAGATCGAGAGAAGGGTGAAGATATGAGAAAACCTCACCATAATAACGGGAGGAAGGACTCGAAGAGCCTCCTTGACCATAGCTCGGGTGTAAGTCATCGAGTCGACAAGCTCGAGGGTGAGGGGAGCATCGACGTCGTTCTCCCTGATTCGGAGCTGTTCCTCTCGAACCTTGGCGAGGATATCGGGGTGGTCGGCGAGGAGCTCGAAGGTGTTGACCTATGAAGGGGAGGAAGCGGAGAAACGAACGCAGTCAGTTCGCGTTTCGTTCGTGAAGTCTCGTTTCGACGCGTCTCTCCCTCCCTTCCTTGTCTTCATTCCAGCCACTCCTCCACCCGGACAACACCGATGATAGCGGAAAAGAAGAGAGATGATGGTGACTCACGAAAGCAGAGCTCATAGCGTCCTGACTAGCGAACAAGAAACTCAACACGACCATGGCGATCTCGTGATCCGAGAACTCTCGAACGAGGACCTTCCTGTCCTCCTCGGTCTGATCTCCCTGTCCAAGTCGAGCGTCAATCATCTCCTTGATCCAAGCGTCGACGAGGCACGAGACCTCGGCTCCCTCAGCCATGTTGACCTTCGATTTGGCGGCGACGGCGGTGAGGATGACCATGGCTTCCTTTCGGGCTTGGATGGCGTTGTAGACCTGACGATGGGCGAACGAAGGACGGAGATGAGAGAGAAGGGAGTTGGGAAGAAGAAGGAGGAGGAAAGGGAAAGGGAGAAGAGAGACAATGGGAGAGGAGGAGGGAGTCAGTTCGAGGAAGAGACGCGTCGACGAGTCAAGTCGAGTTGAGACGCGAGGCGAGAGCTCAAAGAAAGGGCTCACCTTGGTTCCTGGGATGGCGAAAGGGAAGTTGACGAGCTGAAGAGCGAGGGTGATGAGCCAGTACTTGTCCGAAATGGCGTGTTCCTCCGCGTCCGAGAGGTACTCTCCACAGAAGACTCGAAGGGAGGTCTCCATGGCGAGGTCTCGCATCTTCATCATGTAACTGGTGAGAGAAAGGGCAGACGAGGGAAGGGTGGGAGGTCAACGTGAGGTCTTGAGAGGCGAGGAGGTCGCGAGGGAAGAGGGAGAAGGGAAACGCGTCGGCGACGAGGGTGAGGAGAGGGGACGAACGGCTTGGGCTCAGGGTCGGAATCGTTGGCCCAGGTGCTGTAGTACTTCTTGAAGATCTTCTCCTGGATGGGGAGGTAGACACTGCAACAGCGAAGATCAATGAACGAGTCAGTTTCCAGACTCGGTCGAGACGAGAGGAAAAGGGAAGCGAGACGAGGGAAGATACGTACGAGAGAGCTCGTCGAGTGAAGAGAACGTTCAAAGCTCGTCGGTAGTCGGCGTGGACCTTTCCGTGAAGGAAGACCCTACCAAGTTGAACCAAGAAAGAGGGACATCAGTCTTGTGTCGAGGTCGCGTCGCGGAACCAAGGGACAGGAGAGTTCGAACTCACCAGTTCTCGGGGAGGAGGACCTGCTTAGCGGAAGCGACGAGGCAGGGCTCGGCGAAGTTGGGAGAGTTGAAGACCTTTCGGGTGAGAGCGTTGGAGGAGACCATGACGATGAAGCTGGGAAGGAAACGAGGAACGAAAGCGAGGGAGGGAGGGAGAGTCAGCTTCGGTGTTGCGAACGAGAGAAGGCGAGCTCGCATCCATGTCTTTGCTTCCGCCCTTTCCTGCACCCATACAGCATCCTCTCCATAGACTCAGCCCCATCTCCCTCATCTCCCCTGATCACCGTTCATTACCAGCAACCTCCCTCGGTTCCTGGAAAGCTTCGCAACCCTGGTTCGCACTCCCTCGCCCCTATCTCCTCTCCCCTCCCTCCGACATTTTCAGCCCATCCTCCCTCCTCCCTCCCCCCACCCCAGCTCAGCGCTTATCGCGACTCACATATGGAACACACTAGCCGCGCTCATATCTCCGACCGCCCAACCGCTCTTGTAGTGCTCGAGGGAAGGGTTCATGGAGTCGAGGAAGTTTCCGATGATAGGAATCGTGTAGGTTCGTCCAGGAAGAGTAGCCTTCTTGGATCGCCATCGGACCTGGAGGGTTAAGGAAAGAGGAGCGATAAGATAAGGAGAGTGTTAGTGAGAGAGTGTGAGGTGGGAAACTGAAGGATTGGAGCCAATGAGAAGGTCGAGGATGGTTGGGATCAGAAGGAGGAGGAAGAAGGAGAAGCGAGGTCGAGCTCGTCTTGTTTTCCTTCATCCTTCCAAGGTCGCTGAGAGCTCCCGAGGGGGCGGGAGAGGTATAGATCGACTGATAGATCACTTTATGGTCACCTCGCCGTCTCGAAAAGAGTGTGCCTTCGCGTGTACGAGCACAGGCGGACGAGGAAGGACGAGAAGCAGAGCCAAAGTCGAGCTCGCTCGTTCCCTCTCTCTTCCTTCCCCTTCTCGCATCCCTCCTTCATCTCTCCCCTTCTCTTCGCACCCATGCTTCCTTATCAACGAAGATCAAGAGAGATAAGAGCCACTCACCTGCTCAAGCACCAATCCCGTAGCGAACAAAGCCAACAAACTCCCAAGGACGGTCCTCGCATCCAACGAAGGCAGCCCTCCGAACGAGCTGAGAGGGAAAGAGGAAAGGATGGACGACGAGGAGCCAGTCGAGGAGGGGGAAGGGATGTATTGGGAGGCCATCGTTGCTGGAGAGCAGGATGGGAAAGGGAGAGGGAGTTGAGAAGGGGTGGGAGAGAGTTGGGAGGTGAGGGTGGGAGGAAGGGCGGGGAAGATGGAGGGGAGGAGGGAGAACGAACGAGCGAGCGACTCGTACGATTTTGGACGAGGCAGGCGCGTGAGGAGGAGAGGGGAGGGATGAGTCGTCGACTTCACGAACGAGCTTGAAAATATGCGCATAAGCAAAAATCGGGAGAAGGGAATGTTACGAGACGCGAGCTTGAAGAAGAGAAGGAAAACCTGCTCGAAAAGGCAAAGCAGAGGGAAAGGAGAGGCGCGTCTGAGTTCGAACTCGTTTGGTTCGTCCACTGAGCAGCTCCCAGTGAGCTTGACGAGCTTACTTCTCACAGCGCGAGATCCGGTCTACTCAGTGCTAGATAGAAGCCGCCTCGAGGGCCCGAGGCCGAAAAACTTAACGAGGAGACGGTCGGACGGACGCGTCGCCGCTCAGCTCCTTTCCTTCCTCTCCCACTCTCGCATTCGAACCACGCTCCGCATCACATCAGCGTCATTTTCCTATGCCCACTCAATCCAGACCCGAAACAGCCCACTCAGGATTCGTCTCCTCCGTCTTGCCGACCTCGACGCGTCGTGTTGAGTTGACGACGTTGCTCGACCATCGCGGTTTGAAGCAGAGGAGTTTGTGTTTCTTCCAGGCGGACTTTTGATGAGCTAATATAATTCGAAGGGGAAGGAGGAGGGTCAGTATCGATCACAAAGAGCGAAGAAGTGAAAGGGAAGATGCGTCGCGCGTCGACGGCAGGGGAGGAGCGACGAACCGACGGAGCAGTAGGCGACGATGGTGCACTGGGACAGAGAGAGAGAGAGGCCCGAATCAGCTCAAGTTTCCCGAGAGGAGAGAAGTCCAGAAGGAGAGAGAGAAGAGAGACTCACCCTCGCACAAAGCTTCAAGCCGTCGACCTCATGGCAATCTTCCTCTCCGCACCAAAGCTTCTCCTCGGTCTCAACTCCTTGACCGCACTGAAAGATCGCCGAGCGATCATTCTGCTGCACGTACTTCCCAAGATCGAAAGAGGTCAGAACTGACTGGAGCGCAATCCTGAGAGCAGAGGGGAAGAAGGTGGCGGAAACCGCCAACGACGCGTGTCGGACGGTGGGACAAGCGAGGAAGGCGTTTCCAACTCGGGAAAGGTCGACGAGGAGAGGAGGAGAGAGTCGAAAGTTGCAGTGAGAGCCCTGACCGAAATCCAAGGCCGATTCGATGACGACTTTGAGGAGGACAAGGTCTGCGAAAGGAGCGAAGAACTCGTCGGGTTCGGTTGACTTGATATGAAAGAGGAGAGCAAACGTCAGTTGTAGAGAGAGGCGGCCATCTCGCGTCCAGCAGCTTGTGACCTTGAGTAAATATCGCTCACCAGGAGAAGTTGAGGAGGGTAGCTCACGAAGCGTCGAGCGAGGAGACTCGGCAGGTTCGTTCCTTCCTCGAGGCGATGAATCCCAACCCTGAACTGGGGTGTTCGAGCGGTCCAGAAGAAGATGCGGAGAACGGATTCGACGAGGGGAGGGACATGAGAGCACTCTTGAAAGATCTTCAGGGCGGAAGGGAGGTAGAGGCTGAGGAACTCGGCGAGCTGCGAGGGAGGGAAGATGGGGAGAGGACGAGGAAGGGGTCAGCTTGCTCTAAGAAGCGGATCAGAGGTGAGTAGAGCCGCTAGGGCCTACAGTGGAACGGATCCTATCTGTGAATGTCCGAACCACCAAGACCTGGCAAGGGGAGGACGAATCCTCGGTCAGCAAGACGAAAAACAGAGAGGAAGAAAGTCGACGGCACGAAGGACGAACGAGTTCTTCCATCGCTGCCTGATCTGAAACGATGGACTTGTATCGATCAGGCTGATCGTCTAGGATATCAAAGAGCCAGGCCAGCTCAGGAACGGTGGGGGTACGCTTCGTCGAAGAAGAAGTAGACATGGCGAAGGGAGGGAGGGGGGAAGGAGATGGCCGTTTAAAGTTGAAAGAGGTCAGCTTCCATTATCTTTTCCCCTTCAAACGCTCAGGGTCGATTCAGCAGTTGCCTTTATTTTATCTCAGCTCACCCAGCACTCCAAAAAACGCATATCCATGGCTCCCAGGACTCGAAGACTCGTCGCTCAGCAGGGAGGAGAGGAGGAGGAGCAAGCTTCCTCGTCGATGGTGAGCTCGACCCTCAGGCTTCCCTCCCTCCCTCCTCTTCTTCTCACACGTCCTCCTCTTGGGTTCTCTCGCTCGACTTTTACCACGCTCAGCAGCTGACTCATTTGCTTCTCCCTCTGCTCCTTCTTCCCTCTCGAGGTCGTCAACCTCGTCCTTCGAGAGCTTGGCGACCCTCCTTCCCTCGCCGCCGTCTGCCTCGTCTCGTTCGGATGCTTGGAGGAGGCTAGTGGGGAGCTGTATCGAGACGTCGTCATCAGGTCGGAGAGGGGACTCATCAGCTTCACCTGCGGGGTGAGTCAGGTTTCTTCCTCCAGAACAGTCGATACTCCAGCTAACCTCTCCTCCCTCTCTCTCCCTTCCCCTCCTCGCCGTTCTCGTCGCTGCCTCAGGTCCAAATTCGTCCTCGGTCTCGCCTCGCCCCCCACCTATCATTCAGCCAAACCCGAACCGTCGAGATCCGTCCCTTCTCGTTTAGATCAATCAACCTTCTTCCTTTCTTCGTCGAGAAACGAGGAGTGGCGCTCCCACCGCGTCTCGTCACACCCATCCACCTCGACCTTCTCACAATGAGATCAGCTCACGATGAGGAAACACACGACTTCCTGACCTCTACGGAGATGTTCGACTCGTCCTTCGACTTCCATCTCCTCTTCGTCCTTCCTCACCTCTCACCCACCCACATCCTCTTCGACGCCGGCTCCCCTCCCGACGCCTCGTTCCTCTACTTTTACGCTTACGACTGGCCAAGAACTACGATCCGAGCTTGGAAGGACCTTCGATCAGTAACCTGTCGAGGTTGGGTCCCACTTCTCACGCATGAACTCCGTTTTGTCCTTCGAGACGCACCTCAAGTGCAGGACGGAGGAGCGTTCGAACTGGAGATCAACGTGGAGTCGTGGCCGGACGGGAGGAGCGAAGGACTTGCGGAGGATTTGGTGGAGAAGGGTGCGTTTGCGCTGGAAGGGCTGAGAAGTACTTTTGTCTTGAGGAAGTCGGTGGAGGGGAGTTGGAAGGAGGAGATTGCAACGTTGGACGGGGAGGAGAGAGGGAGGATTAAGCTCGTAGCCGTCTGAAATAGTACTACTTTCGATCTTCCTCATACCCGATACATTCTGGTTCGATTATTTTGACCTATCTCGATGACCATCACGCTCATCCCGACCGTCTCGCTCCGCGAACTGGCACGACTTCGACGCGTCGCGTCCGCTTCTCGCCTCCGCTCCAGCGCCGAAGGAGGAAAGAAGCCCCTCATCCTCTCGAGCGAGCGTGTTTGATATATCTAATAGGTCCAACAAAAACAAAGAACAAGCTCAAGTAGACGCTAACCCCAAATCGCCTCCGTGTCACACCCCAACTCCCTCCAACCCATCCACCTCCCATCCTTCGCGTCCGTCACCCCTCCCTTCCTAACCTTGCTCTTCACCCACCTCCTCACCATCTCCCGTTCCTCCAACGACCCTTCTCCACCCGTCACCCACCACATCCTCTCCCACCACGTCCCCAACAACCTCTTCTCTCCCTCGTTGAAATGCAAGACCGACGGCAACATCCCGGTAACTCGATTCCAAACCACTCTCTCTTCCTCCTTTCCTAGAGGATTCGGTAGGTCCGTCTCCCCTCTCATGAAGATCATGTCGTCCCCCCTCATGGTCATGACCTGGAAGAGGTCGGAAGTGAAGTCGACGTGGATGACCGCGTCGTCCGAGTCGTTGGGATTGTGAGGAGAGGTGGTGGATTGGGAGCTGTAGGCGAGGATGAAGAGTTTTTGATCGTCGAAGGATTCGCTTTGGGTTGTTGATTCGTGGAGGAGGGAGGAGTAGAGTGGTAGGAGGAGGGATTGAGGAGCGAGGATGGTTCCTGAGTTGGGGTAGCGAGTGTTGTTGGGTCGTCCACTTGAGCTTAGGGATGTCTGCAGGATGTGGTTCAAAGCTTGTTGTATAAAGCTAGCTACTCGAAAGGTTTATATACTATGGAAATGGTCACGTGATCTGAAGGTAGCTTACAAAGCTGTTTACGAAGAATGGTTACTAACAAGGGGACTGAACGAGACGCGTTACTAAGCTACCACGTAAGACCTCTCTGCGAGTCGCCACCTTCCAACACTCCCACTCGACGAGCTGAGAGCCCTTCCTTCATTTCCCCCTCTGCGGGTTTCCATCCATGTCTCCGCTGGTCTTCTGATCCATGCGCGAGGGTTCCTTCTGGATGTTGAGCGATTTCTTGAACCGTTCGAGCTTTTCGACTCCGAGAGCCTTGGTGAGGATATCTGCCTGCATGTCCTCGGTGGGACAGTAGGTGAGCTTGATGAATCCTCTCTGTTGGGCCTCTCGTCCGTATTTGTACGCGACGTCGATGTGCTTGGTCTTCTCCGAGTGAGTACCGTTCTTGGTTGTTTCGATGGCTCCTTGGTTGTCTACGTTTACTGGGATCGATCCGGTGTCGTATCCGAGTTCAGCGAGGATCTTGGCGACCCACCTAAGGCTCCGGCATCCTGCGGAGAGAGCGATGTACTCTGCTTCAAGAGAAGAGAGACTGATTGCCTTTTGGCGTCGACTTGCCCAGATGACTGTGGATCCAAATACCTTGACGACGAATCCTGTTGTTGATCGTCTTGATTCCGTGTCTCCGGCGTAGTCGGAGTCGGTCCATAGTTCTGCGATTGGTGCGTCCGAGTGTCCTCCAAGTTGAAGCGACGTGTCTGCTGATCCTTGTAGGTATCGCATGACCTTCTTGACTGCTCCCCAGTGGACCCTTCTTGGGTCCGAGCTGAATCGGCTGAGAACTCCGACGGCGAAGGCGATGTCCGGTCGGGTGCAGACTTGGAGGTACATCAACGATCCCACCGCTTCGAGGTAGGGTACTCCGTCCAGCTTCTCTGATCCCGAATCCTCCGATTGGACCGACTGTTGCCTAAAGTCGTCCATCGGAACCTTGTTTGATTTTGCGTCGACCATGTTGAATCGTTCGAGGACCGTTTGAACGTATCGTTTCTGGCTGAGGTCCATTGTCCCCGCCTTGCGGTCCCTCGTAACGTCGATTCCGAGGATGGTTCCTGGGTTGAGGTCTCCTCTGTCGTCGATCTTGAATTCCTTTTGGATCTCCGTCATGACCCATTCCAAATCCTCCTTGTCTCCTGCGGCGACGAAGTCGTCAACGTACTGGACCAGCATGATCCGTCGTCCCTTCCTATGCCCTATGTAGATGCAAGGGTCCGCTTCGAGTGGATGGAGATTGAGTTGAGTTTGAAAGAACTTTGAGGAATGATTGTAGAACGCGAGTGGTGATTGCTTGAGTCCGTATAGGGCCTTGAGGAGATGCACGACGAGTTTCTTCTTGTCGGCTCCCTTTTGTTCGTACCCTGTTGGCTGTTCCATGAAGACCGTTTCCACTAGGTTTGCTGTGAGGAACGCCGTCTTGAAGTCTCCTTGGACTAGATCGAGATCCTCCGATGCTGCGATGGCGAGGACGATCCTGAGTGAGTTGAGCTTTGATACCGGCGCGTACGTCTCGACGTAGTCGACTCCTTCTTGCTGACTGAATCCCTTGGCGACCCATCTAGCTTTGAAGCGAGTAATCCTCCCGTCGGCTCCTTTCTTGAGCGCGTAGACCCAGCGACCTCTGACCGTTTTTGATCCTGAGGGTAGCTCTGTGAGTTCAAAGACTCCGTTCCCTTCCATCGACACCATCTCTTCGTCCATCGCTTCCCTCCAGAAGTATGCGTGCTCCGACGCCATGGCTTCTCCGTATGTATTTGGGACGGAGGGTGGTGGAAGATCCTCGAGTTTGGGTTGCGTCGCTTGAGCGTGTCCGGCGAAGTCCTCCGAAATGAAGTCGGTGATGTCGTAGTCTGTCTGGACAAATCTTGCCGAGTCTCCTGTTCCTGTGAGAGGTTTCTTGTGCCGTTGACCTCGTCCGTAGCTCCCACTCAAATCGACAGCCGGTTCATCGATGATGGGCTCGTAAGTGTAGGAGTGCTTGACGCGTGATGGGTTGGGTTTCCTTGCCTCGGTCTCCCTGACCGGGTCTTGTTGGTTGGACTTGAGTAGGTGCTGTTCCTCTCCTTTGTCCTCCTCTAGTTCCTTCTCTTCTTCTTCCTCCTCCTTGTGGTCCTCCTTGATTCCGGCTTGTCCCATTCCTGGTAGCTCCACCGTCTGGTGGACTCCACGTGTTTCGTCGAAGATAACGTCCCGAGAATGAAGGATCGACCGCTTGGGGTCTCCATGGACTTGAAGTCGATAGGCCTTCTTCCCGTTGAGATCGCCGTATCCGAGGAAGATGCACTTGATGCTCTTGGGTTGATGCTTGATCTTTTGAAGGTTGAGCGCGTAAGCGAGAGCTCCGAACGTCCGCATTGCAGTGAGGTCGGGCTTCCTTTTGTAGTAGGCTTGGTAGGGGGTTTGAGAGTTGACTGAGGATGAGGGAATGCGGTTGATTGTGTATGTGGCGTAGTTCATGGCTTCCGCCCAGTAGGATCCGTCGAGGTCCCTCGCGTCTCGTAGCGCGCAGGTGATCTTCTCCTCGATGGTTCGCATTCCTCGTTCGGCCTTGCCGTTTTGTTGCGGTGTGCGTGGGATAGTCGTTTCCTTGGTGATTCCTTCGTCCCGGAGGTAGAACTCGTAGTCCTTCGACGTGTATTCCCCACCGTTGTCTGACCTGATCCGTTTGACGACGTGATTGGTCCTTTTCTCCTCCCTTTTCCTCCAGGTGATGAATGTTGCCAGTGTTTCCGACTTCCTCTTCAATGCGAACGACCAGTGGTAGTTGCTGAAGTCGTCCCAGATCGTCATCATGTAACGCATTCCTTGAGCCGAGGCGATTGGCATCGGTCCGGCGAGATCCGTGTGGACGAGTTCGAGAGGTGAAGTGGTTTTGGTGGTGGAGGTGGGGAATGGAGTTCGATGTTGTTTCCCTTCGACGCAAGGTACGCAGATCCTTTCCTTGAATCCGATGATGTCCTTTTTGGTGAAGGTTGGTAGGAGCTTCTGACGAGACAACTCCTCCATGGCGGAGATAGAAGCGTGACCGAGCCGGCGATGAAGGACCTCGATCTTGTCGACTCCTGTTGCCGCGAGTGCTACGTCTTCTCCTCCTGAGCCGACTCCCTTGAAGTCGCTCACGTCCAGCATGTAGAGGTTCTTCGACACCTCTTTTCCCTCCATGAACAGCGATCCGTCTCGAAGGAACTGGCATCGCTTGTTGGTTTGGGTTGTCCCCTTGCTGGGGAACCTGGTCTCGACTCCTTTGTTACCGAGTTGACCGATACTGATGAGGTTGCTGAACCCTGGGATGTGGTATACGTCGGAGATGGTGAAGGCCTTCCTTGATCCTTTCACGGTGGTCTGGAGGTGGATGGAGCCGATGCCGAGGATCTGAACGATTGATCCGTTGGCCGTCGTGACCGTTCCGTTGTGCGCCTTGTATGTTACGAAGCGTTCCCGGTCCCCGACGATGTGGTTTGATGCTCCACTATCGGCGATGTATCCATGCTTGGTTTGAGCGAAGAGCGCTTGGGCCGACGTCGCGATGTCGGATCCTGCTTGAAGACCGTAGTCTACGAGGTGCGCCTCTTCCCTATCCTTCCAGTTCCCCTTGTTCTCCTTCTTCCCCTTCCCGAACTTCCTTCCCTTTCCACCTTGTCCCTGCCCCGTGGGCTTTCCTCCATTCAACTCCCAGCACTCCGACTTGAAGTGTCCGACCTTGTTGCACTGATGGCACTTGGCGGTCCTCTTGTCGACAAGGAGGGCTGTTTCCTTCGACGATGAAGTACCTGTCGGTTTGAGAGACTCGTGAGTCCTTACGTGGATGAGGAGGGATGTGGCGACGGCGGTTGGGTTGAGTTCTTGTTTTGATTCTTGCGCCTGGAGCGTTTGGTGTTGAATGAATTGTTCGAGTGATGCAGGTAATCCACTGAGGAAGAACATTGTGCTCATCCTGTCTGGGATGTTGAGGCCGAGAGCTGACATGTCGTCGATGATCCTTTGGAATTCGTCGATGTACTCCTGTACTGGTTCTCCCTCCTCCATCTTGAGGTCCCTCATCCTTCGGATGGCCATGACCTCTCCCGCTCCTCCTTCCACCTTGTGAGTCTTCCTCAGAAGATCCCATGCCTCCTTTGCGTGTTTGCAGTTCCGGATCCGAGGTAGTTCTCGGTCGCTGACCGCCATTTGAATCCTGTGGAGCGCGAACTCGTCCATATGGTCCCATTCTTCGATGTCCTTGACGTTGTTCTGCTGCTTCACGACCTCTTGTCCGGTGGTGTCCTTTTCCATAATTTCCGGGGTGAGGTTGGGCCTGGTTTTCGTACCGAGGACGACGGGCTTGATTCCTGCTTCTCCAAAAGCGATCTCCATCCTTACTGACCACGTCTCGTAGTTGGTACCATCGAGAGCAGTGAGTTTGAACAGCTTGTGATCTAGCTTCTTGGAGTAGTTGCTTGACATGACGAAGGATTGTTGCTTAGCGGGTGGTGGCGAACTGGTGCTGATAACGTGTTGTTGGGTCGTCCACTTGAGCTTAGGGATGTCTGCAGGATGTGGTTCAAAGCTTGTTGTATAAAGCTAGCTACTCGAAAGGTTTATATACTATGGAAATGGTCACGTGATCTGAAGGTAGCTTACAAAGCTGTTTACGAAGAATGGTTACTAACAAGGGGACTGAACGAGACGCGTTACTAAGCTACCACGTAAGACCTCTCTGCGAGTCGCCACCTTCCAACAGCGAGGACGGTTGAGGTGGAAGGTGGACTGCTGTAGGGAGGGGGGAGGGAGAGGAGAAGAAAAGAACGAGGGTGGAAGGGCAGACAAAAGTCTGTTAGCGAGAAGCAAGCGTAGTCGAGTGCGTGACGACGAGAGGGAGGGTCGATGCGATGAACGAACGAACATGATCTTCCGTTCCAGAATCTGTCTCGTTTCCATAGATTTGAGCCGGAAGAGGCGACTGAGGGAGATTCAAGCATTCCTCGGAGAAGGGCAAGCATCTCTTGTCGGCTCCAATCAGTACTCGAGGCGATGAAGCGAGCTAAAGAGGAGGGAGAGACGAGAAGTCAGCTCGAGCAGCGGAAGAGGTCGCGACGCGTCGAACCGAGGGCAGATTCGAGCCCAGCAAAGAGAGTCACAACCGAAGATTCACTCACATACTTCGTAAGAAGAGTCGAAGGAGGATGTTGCATCCAAACGTCGAAGGCATCTGAGAAAAGAGCAGGAAGGGGAGGGATGGGAAGATGAGAGAGGTCAAACGAACGAAGAGGAAGGCTTCGAGAAGCGGGTCCAGCAACTCACCGACCATAAATATGAGCTCCTCTGGACTCGTAACGTTCGTTGTGATATAATCATGGACTCCTCGTATCTTCCGAAACGAAACCAGAAGAGGCGGGGAAGGAGGTGTCAGCTTCGAACAAACAGCCAGCCGTCGAGTCGAACAAACCGAAGCTCACCTTCGCCAACCTCCCTTCGACGTCTCTCTCCTGACTACCCCAGTTGATGACGACGGGCGAGTAATCCAATAAGAGAGTCGTCAAGAGCGTCTTGCAGAACTCTGGAGTTGAATGAGTCGCAGGGAGGAGGATGTGAAGTCGAGGGAAGGTTTCCGTCTTGGACTCAAGCGTGAGATTTCCGTGGACGATAGGCTGCTCCACGGTCCGTTCGTTGAATAAGATGATGGCGAAGAGGAGGAAGTTAGCCAACAGGAAGAAGGCGATAGACGCCCCGAGCTGAAGAGGTTTCATGGGTGGGGAGAGGTTGGGAGTTGGGGAAGACGGGAGGAGTCGAGGAAAGCTGACCTTCTCTCCCCCTCTTTTGGAACCCAGGATGCTCGAGTTCCGTCCTGCTTGCGTTCGTTTCCTGTTTGCTGAGGTCCGACGATTCTGGTGAAGATCTGTTGAAGAGTCGACTCCGCTTCCCGTTCGGCGGAGGTTGGTCGCCGCCCCTGAACGAGACAGGATTTCGACTCGAAATGTGTCGAGGGCTGTTCAGAGGAAGTGAAAGCGTTTGAAGATCTGTCTCGGACAGGAGTTTGAGTATCCTCGCCAGCGACGCTCGAGGCCGCTTCCGTCTCCCTTCCATTCTCTCTCCACTAAGTTGAACGCGACGAAGGCCGGGACGAACCTCATCAAATTTCTCGACTCCTCATCCCATGTCCACCCAAAACGGTCCTCCAGCATCTGGTTCACCAGCTAGGGGCAAAGCAGTCCTTCTTGTGCTTCTTCCAGTCGGCTCGTTGGTGTTCTGTTCGGATCCACGACGCGTCGAGGAGAGGAGGACAAGGTCAGTTCGACGAGCGACGAGGTCAGGGAGAAGGAGGCTGGAAGAGGTACAAGCGAACCAGGAGAGCAGTAGGCGACTGATTTGCACTGCAGAAGAGAAAGGGGAGGGATCAGTCGAGAGAAGAGGCAGGAGGGGAGGGAATGAAGAACTCAGTTTCGAACAGAACTTCAGCGGGTACTTTGTTCCCATTCCGCCCTTGCATTCCGACCCAGAGTAGCATCCGTCCGAGTCCATCTTGTCCGTCGAAAGCTCGCACCGAAGCGTCCCCTCCGACGTCGCGTTCTCTCGAACGCGTCTCGTCACGACGACCTCTCCGACTCCCTCCAAGCCCAGCATCATCGGAAGCTGCTGCAGATGTTTCTTGAAACTTAAAGTGACCTTGTCAGACCTATCCAGGTCGAAGCGATGGTCCCTCGCGTTGAGCATAGTTGAAGTGGCGAGATGAGCTCGACAGGTGGAAACGAAGTCGGCGGCGAGGGAGGGAGGGAGGTGGAGGTCGACCTGGGACGCTGATCCATGACGAAGGGAGGAGAGGATGATGGAGTTGATGAGCTCGCAGAAATTGTCGAAGATGTCCACAAATCGGATCTGGTCGTTTTCCTGGATCAGAGAGGAAGAAGAAGCTGATCAGTCTGCGTCGAGAGAAACGACCGACGATCGACGCGGTTTCGAACGAACACAACAGAAAAGCTTCTCCGAGACCCTGTTGAACATGTTGATGATGAGGACGAGGAATCCCTCCGCGTCTTGACATCTCCGAATGAAGTCTCCGGTGAAGAGCGGTTGGTCTACGACGTAACTCAGGAGATGTCCCGAGCGGAGCATGAAGTAGTCCCAGTAGTCGTGCGGAGGGCTCTTGAGGGCTTGCATCAGAGCCGGGAGGTAGAGTGCGCAGAATTGGGCCTGAAAGAGTAGAGACAAGGTCAGGGTGGAGAGTAGGAGAAACAGAAAGGGAGAGGAGAGTGAGCTTTGCGCGTTCGAGGGGATGAATGGAGCTCACCAGTCCCGAAGGTGTCATCTCGGACGCTGTTTGGACTGGATCATTCTTTGTTGAAGGAAAGAGGAAGGGACTCTGTCAGTATATCACTTCCGAACGAGGTAACGGATTAGAAGAAAGGGAAGACGAACGCACGTCGTTCTCGACTCGGTAACCGAGAGGGTTGTCTTCCCCAATCCCCAGCTGTTCTGCTAGTAGACGAGCTTGTGAAACGGATGAAAGAGACGATGGGTGTTTTCGCTTGGTTTCGCAAAGAGGAGAACAGCGGAGAGAAGAGGGAAAGCGGGGGGGCAAACGAAGGACGAGCGAAGGAGGGAGGAGAATGAAGGAGGTCAGCTCGCTTCTTCGCTTCCATCGACCGGCCACTAGCTTCCTCGAAGCCTCCCCTGTTTCCCTCTCCCTTTCCTTCGACTCTCCTCGCCCCTTCTATACAGAAATATTGGCGTCGCTGGACTCTTGGGACTGCGATGACTGCTCGTGAAGAGGGTAAGCTCATCAGGTCTTGAAGCAGAGGGGAAAGCACGGGCTGAAGCTGACCTCGACCTCTCCTTCTTTCCTCCTCAGGACTCGCTCGCTCGACTCCATCACCTCGCCGCCGTACCTCGACTTCTCCTACGTTGTCTCGTTCACTATCGGAATCCTCGAGCACCTACCAGTCACTGCCGTCTCTCGGTCAAGCCTCGTCTTTGTCAGGCCAGATCTCCAGCAACAACCTCGTCCTCTCCTCGCGACCCTCCACTGCAGCCGGAGGACCTGCTTCGGACGTGCACTTCCCTCGCTCTATCACGGCCTATACTCTCCTCCTTCTGCTTCTTCAACTTTTTCCTTTTCCCCGTCACTTTCTTTCGCCAGCGAAGCTGTCTCTTTGCTCCTCAACTCGACCAACTGTTGGGCCGCTCGAGAAGGAGGAGAAGGACGCGTCCGACCGTTCGACCAGTGCCTCAACAGGGCCTGATCATGCAGCTGACCGCGCTCTGTATCTCAGAATCCGCTTCTTCACGATCTTCAATGTCGAAGTCATCAAGTACCATCCACCCATCGAATCGCGTCCTCATCAGGTCCGCTCGCCCTCAAATTGTCACCCTTCGTTTTGCTTTCCCTTCGCTCGAGACCCAGTCGACTCTGATCTTCACCGCCCTTCCCCTCGGCCGGTAGGATGTAGTACATCAAAGCTGATCGGCAGCTCTTTCGTTCAAAAAAGCAACAGGTCCTTGACTTCGAAGCCCACTCGCAGAAGCAGATCCGACTCAACACAACTCTCCGCCCCTCCGCGCCCCCCCCCCGCCTCCTCGCCCTTCTCAGTCGACTCCTGCTCAGCTCTTTCTGCTCGGCTCCCCGCACCACCATCACTCTCTCCCCGTCTCCTACGCTGGTTCGCGTTCTTTCCTCCCCCAACCCCTTCTCCACGATGGCCAACTTCGCTTCCGGTCGCCTTCTCCTCGCCTTCATCGTAGTCCTCGTTATCTGCATCGAGATCAAGACCTATCGATGGTGGTCCTCGGAGGAACAAACGTCAGCCGTCGTCGCTGGATCTGGAGCTAGAATCAACCTCGGCTGGGGAAGGAAGCAGTCTGTCCAGCGAAAGAGGATCCTCGTCGCGTCAAGCTTTGGTGCCCATGGCAAGTCCTAGCTTTTCTTCCTCTCCTTCTCCGTCTCTTAAAGCTGACGAGCTCTTCTTTCTTCTTCGCTTGCTCCTTCCTCTCTCGCTTCAGATGGTGAGCTCGCGCACCTCTCACTTCCCCTTTTGCACCTTCCTCCCTCCCTTTCCCCCTCTCCTCTCCTCCTCCTCCTATCCTTCCTCCCTTCCTTTCTCTCACGACTGACTATCTCATCGTCACACTGGGTTGATACTACTTGCTCCAGACGTCTTCATGTCTCTCGTCGACACTCTCGAATCCCTCCTCCTCCCGCTTCCCAACTGTTGGAAGGTGGCGACTCGCAGAGAGATCTTACGTAGTAGCTTAGTAACGCGTCTCGTTCAGTCCCCTTGGTAGTAACCATTCTTCGTAAACAGCTTTGTAAGCTACCTTCAGATCACGTGACCATTTCCATAGTATATAAACCTTTCGAGTAGCTAGCTTTATACAACAAGCTTTGAACCACATCCTGCAGACATCCCTAAGCTCAAGTGGACGACCCAACAACACGTTATCAGCACCAGTTCGCCACCACCCGCTCAGCAATCCTTCGTCATGTCAAGCAACTACTCCAAGAAGCTGGATCACAAGCTGTTCAAACTCACTGCTCTCGATGGTACCAACTACGAGACGTGGTCAGTAAGGATGGAGATCGCTTTTGGAGAAGCAGGAATCAAGCCCGTCGTCCTCGGTACGAAAACCAGGCCCAACCTCACCCCGGAAGTCAAGGAAAAGGACACCACCGGACAAGAGGTCGTGAAGCAGCAGAACAACGTCAAGGACATCGAAGAATGGGACCTTATGGACGAGTTCGCGCTCCACAGGATTCAAATGGCGGTCAGCGACCGAGAACTACCTCGGATCCGGAACTGCAAACACGCAAAGGAGGCATGGGATCTTCTGCGGAAGACTCACAAGGTGGAAGGAGGAGCGGGAGAGGTCATGGCCATCCGAAGGATGAGGGACCTCAAGATGGAGGAGGGAGAACCAGTACAGGAGTACATCGACGAATTCCAAAGGATCATCGACGACATGTCAGCTCTCGGCCTCAACATCCCAGACAGGATGAGCACAATGTTCTTCCTCAGTGGATTACCTGCATCACTCGAACAATTCATTCAACACCAAACGCTCCAGGCACAAGAATCAAAACAAGAACTCAACCCAACCGCCGTCGCCACATCCCTCCTCATCCACGTAAGGACTCACGAGTCTCTCAAACCGACAGGTACTTCATCGTCGAAGGAAACAGCCCTCCTTGTCGACAAGAGGACCGCCAAGTGCCATCAGTGCAACAAGGTCGGACACTTCAAGTCGGAGTGCTGGGAGTTGAATGGAGGAAAGCCCACGGGGCAGGGACAAGGTGGAAAGGGAAGGAAGTTCGGGAAGGGGAAGAAGGAGAACAAGGGGAACTGGAAGGATAGGGAAGAGGCGCACCTCGTAGACTACGGTCTTCAAGCAGGATCCGACATCGCGACGTCGGCCCAAGCGCTCTTCGCTCAAACCAAGCATGGATACATCGCCGATAGTGGAGCATCAAACCACATCGTCGGGGACCGGGAACGCTTCGTAACATACAAGGCGCACAACGGAACGGTCACGACGGCCAACGGATCAATCGTTCAGATCCTCGGCATCGGCTCCATCCACCTCCAGACCACCGTGAAAGGATCAAGGAAGGCCTTCACCATCTCCGACGTATACCACATCCCAGGGTTCAGCAACCTCATCAGTATCGGTCAACTCGGTAACAAAGGAGTCGAGACCAGGTTCCCCAGCAAGGGGACAACCCAAACCAACAAGCGATGCCAGTTCCTTCGAGACGGATCGCTGTTCATGGAGGGAAAAGAGGTGTCGAAGAACCTCTACATGCTGGACGTGAGCGACTTCAAGCGAGTCGGCTCAGGAGGAGAAGACGTAGCACTCGCGGCAACAGGAGTCGACAAGATCGAGGTCCTTCATCGCCGGCTCGGTCACGCTTCTATCTCCGCCATGGAGGAGTTGTCTCGTCAGAAGCTCCTACCAACCTTCACCAAAAAGGACATCATCGGATTCAAGGAAAGGATCTGCGTACCTTGCGTCGAAGGGAAACAACATCGAACTCCATTCCCCACCTCCACCACCAAAACCACTTCACCTCTCGAACTCGTCCACACGGATCTCGCCGGACCGATGCCAATCGCCTCGGCTCAAGGAATGCGTTACATGATGACGATCTGGGACGACTTCAGCAACTACCACTGGTCGTTCGCATTGAAGAGGAAGTCGGAAACACTGGCAACATTCATCGCCTGGAGGAAAAGGGAGGAGAAAAGGACCAATCACGTCGTCAAACGGATCAGGTCAGACAACGGTGGGGAATACACGTCGAAGGACTACGAGTTCTACCTCCGGGACGAAGGAATCACCAAGGAAACGACTATCCCACACACACCGCAACAAAACGGCAAGGCCGAACGAGGAATGCGAACCATCGAGGAGAAGATCACCTGCGCGCTACGAGACGCGAGGGACCTCGACGGATCCTACTGGGCGGAAGCCATGAACTACGCCACATACACAATCAACCGCATTCCCTCATCCTCAGTCAACTCTCAAACCCCCTACCAAGCCTACTACAAAAGGAAGCCCGACCTCACTGCAATGCGGACGTTCGGAGCTCTCGCTTACGCGCTCAACCTTCAAAAGATCAAGCATCAACCCAAGAGCATCAAGTGCATCTTCCTCGGATACGGCGATCTCAACGGGAAGAAGGCCTATCGACTTCAAGTCCATGGAGACCCCAAGCGGTCGATCCTTCATTCTCGGGACGTTATCTTCGACGAAACACGTGGAGTCCACCAGACGGTGGAGCTACCAGGAATGGGACAAGCCGGAATCAAGGAGGACCACAAGGAGGAGGAAGAAGAAGAGAAGGAACTAGAGGAGGACAAAGGAGAGGAACAGCACCTACTCAAGTCCAACCAACAAGACCCGGTCAGGGAGACCGAGGCAAGGAAACCCAACCCATCACGCGTCAAGCACTCCTACACTTACGAGCCCATCATCGATGAACCGGCTGTCGATTTGAGTGGGAGCTACGGACGAGGTCAACGGCACAAGAAACCTCTCACAGGAACAGGAGACTCGGCAAGATTTGTCCAGACAGACTACGACATCACCGACTTCATTTCGGAGGACTTCGCCGGACACGCTCAAGCGACGCAACCCAAACTCGAGGATCTTCCACCACCCTCCGTCCCAAATACATACGGAGAAGCCATGGCGTCGGAGCACGCATACTTCTGGAGGGAAGCGATGGACGAAGAGATGGTGTCGATGGAAGGGAACGGAGTCTTTGAACTCACAGAGCTACCCTCAGGATCAAAAACGGTCAGAGGTCGCTGGGTCTACGCGCTCAAGAAAGGAGCCGACGGGAGGATTACTCGCTTCAAAGCTAGATGGGTCGCCAAGGGATTCAGTCAGCAAGAAGGAGTCGACTACGTCGAGACGTACGCGCCGGTATCAAAGCTCAACTCACTCAGGATCGTCCTCGCCATCGCAGCATCGGAGGATCTCGATCTAGTCCAAGGAGACTTCAAGACGGCGTTCCTCACAGCAAACCTAGTGGAAACGGTCTTCATGGAACAGCCAACAGGGTACGAACAAAAGGGAGCCGACAAGAAGAAACTCGTCGCGCATCTCCTCAAGGCCCTATACGGACTCAAGCAATCACCACTCGCGTTCTACAATCATTCCTCAAAGTTCTTTCAAACTCAACTCAATCTCCATCCACTCGAAGCGGACCCTTGTATCTACATAGGGCATAGGAAGGGACGACGGATCATGTTGGTCCAGTACGTTGACGACTTCGTCGCCGCAGGAGACAAGGAGGATTTGGAGTGGGTCATGACGGAGATCCAGAAGGAATTCAAGATCGACGACAGAGGAGACCTCAACCCAGGAACCATCCTCGGAATCGACGTTACGAGGGACCGCAAGGCGGGGACAATGGACCTCAGCCAGAAACGATACGTTCAAACGGTCCTCGAACGATTCAACATGGTCGACGCAAAATCAAACAAGGTTCCGATGGACGACTTTAGGCAACAGTCGGTCCAATCGGAGGATTCGGGATCAGAGAAGCTGGACGGAGTACCCTACCTCGAAGCGGTGGGATCGTTGATGTACCTCCAAGTCTGCACTCGACCGGACATCGCCTTCGCCGTCGGAGTTCTCAGCCGATTCAGTTCGGACCCACGAAGGGTTCACTGGGGAGCAGTCAAGAAGGTCATGCGATACCTACAAGGATCAGCAGACACGTCGCTTCAACTTGGAGGACACTCGGACGCTCCAATCGCAGAACTATGGACCGACTCCGACTACGCCGGAGACACGGAATCAAGACGATCAACAACAGGATTCGTCGTCAAGGTATTTGGATCCACAGTCATCTGGGCAAGTCGACGCCAAAAGGCAATCAGTCTCTCTTCTCTTGAAGCAGAGTACATCGCTCTCTCCGCAGGATGCCGGAACCTCAGATGGGTCGCCAAGATCCTCGCTGAACTCGGATACGACACCGGATCGATCCCAGTAAACGTAGACAACCAAGGAGCCATCGAAACAACCAAGAACGGTTCTCACTCGGAGAAGACCAAGCACATCGACGTCGCGTACAAATACGGACGAGAGGCCCAACAGAGAGGATTCATCAAGCTCAACTACTGTCCCACCGAGGACATGCAGGCAGACATCCTCACCAAGGCTCTCGGAGTCGAAAAGCTCGAACGGTTTAAGAAATCGCTCAACATCCAGAAGGAAACCTCGCGCGTGGATCAAAAGACCAGCGGAGACATGGATGGAAACCCGCAGAGGGGGAAATGAAGGAAGGACTCTCAGCTCATCGAGTGGGAGTGTTGGAAGGTGGCGACTCGCAGAGAGATCTTACGTAGTAGCTTAGTAACGCGTCTCGTTCAGTCCCCTTGGTAGTAACCATTCTTCGTAAACAGCTTTGTAAGCTACCTTCAGATCACGTGACCATTTCCATAGTATATAAACCTTTCGAGTAGCTAGCTTTATACAACAAGCTTTGAACCACATCCTGCAGACATCCCTAAGCTCAAGTGGACGACCCAACAACACCAACCTCCCCAACGGTTCGACTCCCTCCTCCCCGGTTCGAGTCTATACTCCTGGACTTCGATATGGACTTGGAACTCAGGTACTCTCAGAGCTGGAAATCTACTCTTCGCCGTACTACTCGCCCGCTCAGCTCTTCGAGGACCTCGATGCAGCTTGGGACGGTCTAGGAGCAGAGGTTGTTATTCTCGGAACGTGCGAGGTCGAGTAAGTCCGCCTTCGTCTCTTTTCCCTCTTGTCTCGAGCTCGATACTGATGAACTCTTTGATCTCATGCTCGAAACAGCATGGGCTCCTTCTCCGATGGACTGTGGAAGATCTGGCAGTCGCGTCCCGACGACCGAAAGTTCCCTCTCGTCTGCATCACTCGTGAGTCTCGTCCACGCTTTCTCTCCTCCTTCGCACCATCTCGAGTGCAGTCGAGCTCACTCTCTCTCTTTCCTACCGTTTCTTTCTCTCGCACTCGCACAGATAACACTAACGACTTCAACTGGGCCGAGCGATACTCAGGCGATTGGGCTCGAGTCGGCCAGCTTCGAGTCATGCCCATTTCTCCTCAGTGCGAGCCTTCTCTTCCTCTCTCCTCGTCGAGCTCACCAACTAGTTCTCGTCGTACTGACCACCGGACCGCATCTTCATGTTATACAGCGCCGCTCACTCTCAATACAACCGATTCGTCCAGTTCTCGGACGCGTCGAATCGCTTTCACCTCGGCTACTCTCAGATCTCGGTCCACCCTCACATCCCCATCCTTCCAATCGAACGACTTCGAGGTTTCAACGCCCATGGCGAGCACTCAGGATCGTACATCTTCTCGCCCGAGCAGGATGGTCTCGGAGAGCTTCGTTTGAAGTTCAAGGACATCAACGACGAGGTCGGTGGTGTTCGAGACGAGGGGCTCGACTCGACTTGGGGAAGGAGGGATGGCAGGGTGTTGAGAGATGTTGTCATTCAAGGGAACTTCGAGGTCAGTTCGGACGAGGGAAGAAAGAGTAAGATGGAAAGAGGAGACTCTCAGCTGACTCGACGCGACCTTCCTCCTCTTCGAACCAGGCTTTCCGTCGAAACTACGTTGGGATCTTCGCCGATCTGGAAGCTGAGATAGCTCGTTCGTGCAACTCCCCCTCTCCTCCATCCGAAGCGAGACTACTGCTGACTCGCTCTCGTCGCTCGTCGTTTCACAGTCGATCCCTCTTCGTGGGGGTGAGTTCTGAAACTCTCGATGGACGTCGACGCGACTCGTTTCGGCTGACTCTCGTTACCTTTCCTTTCTCTAGCTACCTCGCTCCCTCCTCCCCTTCTTCTCCCTTCGTGCCAGCTGCGACTCGAGACCATTTTGTCCTACACCTCGCTGGAAACGGAGATCCCGACTTCATTCCTCCCAGGTTAGCGCAACACGTCGTGAAGGTGAGTACGAGGCGTCCTTTCCTTCTCGTCGATCTCGATTCGCTCCTGACGCGTCTCGTCCTCTTCTCTCGCCGAAACAGGTTCACAGAGGACTCTCCTACCTCGACTTCTTCAGCCTCATGGGCAGCATGGACGTCGTGCTGCCTGCTTTCACCGATTCTGGAGGATGTGAGTCTCGCGTTTCGGTGCAGAGATTCTTCGGTGCCGAGGATCGGGACGCGTCGAAGTCAACTCACTGACGCTTCGAGTCCTTCTTCCCTCGCCAGACTACGAATTCGCAGCTTCCTCGACTGTCGCTATGGCTATGCAGTGCGAGGTTCGTTCTCTCCCACTTGATCCTTCTCCCATTGTCTTCGACGAAGAACTGACGACCAAATTCAAACTCTTTTCGCTCGACAGGTCCCTCTCCTCGTCACTGCTCGAATCTTCCGAGCCTACGCTTACCTCAGTTCGTCTCTCCCCATCCCCATCTCCTCTCGCTCTCTTCTCTCCCTACCTCCCCTCTCCGACGCTGACTCTTCGTCCCTTCTTCTCCTCCCCATCCTTCAGCTCCCGATACCACGATCCTTCGACCTCACACCGTCTCCGAAGTCCAAGCTCTCAAGATCCTTCGAACCTCACACTACTCTCGCCCAGCTCGAGGATACCTCCACACCGCCGAACGATCCTACACCGAGACGGACGCGGGACTGGGGAGACTCGGAGTCGTCGCGAGCGAGGGCGAGTTGCTCGAGCACGCTTCGGTTCGAGCGGACGCGGAGGAGATGATCAAGAGGGGTTGGACGACGAACGAGAAGGTGTGGAAAAAGTTCAAGAAGGGGATTAGGGAGATGAACCAGGCTGCTGTGAGGGAGATGGTACTTGAGAGGTAGAAGAGAGAGGCGGAGGTTGGACTTTCGGTCGGTCTCGTTTCGTCTCGTTTCGTTCTCGGGAGATCTTGTGCATACCTTTTGCTTCTGTTTGCTCGTTCCCTGTTCTCTGTTTTGAATCGCGTCTTCGTCTTCACGTCCATCCATCTTCTCCTATCGCATGATTGCTCGCTCGCTCGCTCTTCTTGCTTTCCCTCTCGACTCGTCTCGATGGCCGACGCGTCTCCCAACCAATGGAGCTGAACTGACCGAGTTGAGGAGCTTGATGGACTGATACTCGTGGATGGATAGAGGCTTCTTGGGGACGACCGAATATCTAGACGACGGAGCGAGTCGGGGGAGGACCTGAAACACGAGTCGGTCGCCTTCGACTCGCCAGCTCGTCCTGTTTATTTGTCCTTGCGAGGCACAGCTCGAGTCGAGTCTGCAAGTTCCGATTAAGAAAGTCAAAGCGAAGGTGTGCATACATCGAGAAGAGCTTGAGCAAAGAGCGACGAGTGGTTGAAAAGAGGGAGGGAGAGTAGCGAGGAAGGACCGAGACGGAGAGAGCACAAAAAGAGACAGAAGATTGAGGGAGTGTCCGAGCGAAGCAAAGCGAGATCTAGGATACAAGAAAGGAAGGTAGGGAAGGCTAGAAAGCGTACGAAAGTTAGAGAGGCTCAGGCTGGGAAGTCGTCGCCGACGGGCGAGTCGCGATGGACGTAAATCGAAGGAGGAGCGTCGTTCCAGTCTTCGACTCTACGAGCGTTGATAATGGACATCGTCGAGGCAGCGGTTCCTACGAATCCCTTCCCCATCGAGAGGAGAACGTTATCGATCAGGGTTGGATGCCTGTCTCGCGGAAGAAAGACAAAGGAAAGGTCAGGTCTCGCTCGCCGACGCGAATCGAAGCGACTCAAACGAAGACTCACCAGTCTCCCCACTGCCGCCTGATGCTCAGGCTCATCTCCTCATCAACCGTCTTCCAGCCCTTCCCAACAGTCAACTCCCTCAAGAGCTCGGGGTCCTTCTCGTCCGTTGTAAAGAGGACGTTCTCGACGAGTTTGCCCGTCTCTTGGAAGATCGTCGATTTGAGAGTCTCGACGGCGAACGAATACTGAGCGGCGGACCAGGCGTGCTGAGTGATGTTGGGGCTCAAGGTAGGTGGTGGTGGCCAGAACAGGAGGAAGTCGCCTGAAGGAAAGGAAGGAGAGAAAGAAGAAGATTCGATCAGTTCCATCGACGCGTTCGAAAGACGAGACGAGCGCCACAAGTCGAGACTCACCATGTCGAATATGGACCGAGATGTACTCTACGGGCCCTCCCCACTCAGAGACACCGAATACCCACCTCGCGACAAGTTCGCCTCGAGCCTTGAGCTCTGGCGTCCAGTGCATGTGTCGAGCGACGGCGGGCCACGCACCGACTTCACGCCCCCCATCTCCCGCCCATTCGCTCGAGACGAAACGCTCGTTGGAGGCGTAGTAGTCGTTGTCCTGGATGAAGTCGAGTATTAGAACGAGAATCAGCTCCCGAACGCCAGGCTTGAGCTGAGAACGAAGCGTTCAACTCACGATGCAAGGGAGGTGTGTCGAAGGCAGGAAAGCCTTGGTTCCGTTGATGGCGTCGAGGTAGGGTTGAATGATGGGAGATTTGGGATGGAGGTAGGTGGTGAGGGTGGGTATCGAGATTTCGGGTCGGGAACGACGAGCGAGGGGAGGGAGGTCGGAGAAGGTGGCGTCTGAGAGCGACGACGCGTCGAATCGAAAGGAAACAAAGTCAGCTCCTCCTGCTTCTTGCCTTCCTCTTCATCTTCATCTTCCCTTCCTCCCTCTTCTTTATAAACATGGAGAGCGAGTGAGCTCGAACTCACTGATCCTCAAACGGTGCAACCCCTCGTTTAACCCAGGCGTGTGGGCAGACCAGCACGCGAAATCGACCCAGTCCGTCTCGTTGAAGCCTCCAGGCTCGGATCCGATCGTTACGTTGACCAGCTCTGTCCACTCGATGATTCCGACGAGACCGTGTTCTTGGTGGAGGTAGTCGAAGAGACGAGGGAGGTCGAAGATCGAAGAGAAGGGCATGTCGAGCAGAGGGAAGGTGATGAGGTGATCTCCGAGCTGAGGAGCGTAGCCGAAGATAGGAGGGAGGATGGGGATCCGAGATGTGAGGAGGGCGATGTATATAGCTGGAGGAAGGGGAAGGGAAGAGAGGAGAAGTCAGTAAAGGCGCGCGGTTGGAAGGAGAGCGGGAGGAAGGGCGAACTCGTCGCGAGACACATCACTTGATTCGTCACTCCTCCCTGCGAAGAAGGGCCCAAAGTCAGCTCAGCCACACCTCCAGACTAAGTTCTACTCACCAAGTTTCCAGCGGTGAAGTAGAACTGATCCTCCATCAAACGAGCTGCTCGAGAGAAGAACGAACGAAAGCGGAGAGCGAGATCAGCTTCGCTCTCCTTCTCCTCCTCCTCCTCTCCTCTTCTTTCCTCCCCTCCCCCCGCCCTCTTTTCTTGGAATCTTGTACTCACAAGGCCAATCCATCCCCTTCCCTTCCAGCGTGCCCTTCAAGACCATCGCACTCGGACTCCTCATCACCCTTCCTCCTCCTCTCAGCCAACGCAAGTTGACGATGCGCTCCCTCCGCTGATCCTTCTCCGACGGTGAGGAAGACGAGAGGAAAGAAGACCAGAGAAGCGAGGACTCCAAGGATGAGGATCGACTTGGGGGAACGAGAGAGTCGTCGGGTCATCTGGAAGAAGGAGAGGACGAGCTGGTGGGGTTGGGGAAGAACCTGTCAGCCGGGGCGAGTCGTCTGAGCGAACTCGCTCAGGGGTGAGGGAAGGTCAGTTTCGTACGTTGGCCTGTTGGTTTGATCCTGCCGCCGCCGAGAAGGATCCGAGGATGAGTTCCGGTGGAGAAAGGAGGGAGCGGAGTTGAGTTCTAATTTGGACCCTCGAGGGGGATGATGAGCTCTCGAAGGCAAAAGGGAGGTCTGTTGGGCGCGACGCGTTTCGAACGAAAACTCCAAAACGCTGATCAGCCTTCTCAACTTCGCGCAACTCGAGGAAAGGTTTCAAAGGTTGAAAAGTAGTAGATAGAGATGCCTTGACGTCGCACGCAGTACGCAAGGGAGAAAACCAACAAAACGAAACAGCCCCAAACTCGACTCGTTTAAACAGCCATCTCGACGGCCTTAGCAGCAGCCTCGTCCAGTCCATCTGTAAACAGACCAAAGCGAATCAGCTCGAGTTCGCGAAGCGTTCGAGAGAGAGGAAAAGGATGGACGCTGGAAACTCACCGAAGGGGTAGATCTTCAAACCACTCTTCTTGATCATCTCCTTCGCCTCCTCGGCCTTGGTTCCCTGAAGACGAACGATCAGAGGGATCGTGAGCTCCAACTCCTTGGCAGCCTTGATGATACCCTCAGCGATAACGTCGCATCGCATGATTCCACCGACTGAGAGGACGAAGCGAACGCGGAAAGGGGAGGAGGTCAGCGAACGCGTCGAGACGAGACGAGATTCGAACATCGACGACAGACAGAGGAGGACGCACAGATGTTGACGAAAATGCTCTTGACTTTAGGCTCGGAAAGGACGATCTCGAAAGCCTTCTTGACGGCCTCGGCGGTGGCTCCTCCTCCGACGTCGAGGAAGTCTGGGAACGAACGAAGGAAAGGGTCAGCTCGAGCTCTCTCGTCTTCGTCCCTTCGTTCCTTCCTCGGCCTTCGAAGACATCGATAGATAGAGCAGCACTCACTAGCGGGGTCTCCTCCGTTCAGCTTGAGCACATCCATGGTAGCCATGGCAAGTCCAGCTCCGTTAACGAGGCATCCGATGTTTCCGTCGAGCTCTGAAGCGAAGCAACGAACCAAACCCAAACGCGATTAGCCTCTTGTCCAGTCCACACCCTAACGACTTCTCGCCCTCAACTCGACTCTGTCTTTCCTCCTGCAACGATGGTCGCTGCCTCGAAAGAAGAAGGGCTCGGAATCGAGGAACTCACTGATGAAGTTCAATCCGTACTTAGCAGCGTCGACCTCTCCCTGATCCTCCTGGGACAGATCCCGGAGAGCGAAGATATCCTTCTGTCGGAACTCGGCGTTGTCGTCGAAACCGAACTTGGCGTCCATGCTAGATCACGCCGAAGAAGAAGAAGAGGTCAGTTCGAAGGTCGCGTTACGTCTTCCGTCGACTCGAGCTCGAACTCCAACACGAGCGGAGGTGGAGTGGAGGCAGCGACGTACCAGAGGATAGTTCCATCGGCCAACTCTCCCAAGGGGTTGATCTCGATCTGGGTGGCGTCCTGGTTTCGTCGAAGAACGAAAGAAAGAGCGAGAGGTCAGCTCGGGTGTGAGCGGAGCGCGAGCTCACCTCGCCTCGACTCCTCCTTCGAAACGAGCAGAGATGAACGAACCTTCTCCTTGAAGATCTTGTAAAGGTTCTGGAAGACCTCAGCGGCCTGCTTCCTATAAGGCGAGAAGCGAAGGAATCAATCGAGAAAAGTCAGCTTCGCTCGCTCCTCTTTGCGCTCCTTCCCTCCTTCGAGCGAGCTCGGAGGGCTGAGAGATGAGACGAGAACGTACCTGGAAGCCTCAGACTCGATTCCAATCTTGACAGCGACACCGTAAGCAGCCTCGTCGGAGAGACCGTTAGCGTAGGAGATGGGGGTGGTGATGATGGCGGAAGGATCCGAGTGGGCGACCTCCTCGATGTTCATTCCTCTGATTGATTCGAGGAGAGAAGAGGGGTCAGCTTGGTGCTCTCGACGACCGTGCTGGAGGTATCTCGACGTCTCCGAAAAGAGAAGAGAACTCCAGAGCTGGAGAGCGAAGGAGAGAGAAAGGAAGAGGGAGGACGTACCCCTGAGCAGAAGCGACGAGAACGGGCGACTGAGAAGTTCGGTCGCAGAGAACGGCGACGTAGTACTCCTTCACAGGAGGAGTTCGCTCAGCGAGCATGACCTACACATAACGCAAAAAACGAACCAATGACAACAGCAACGTCAGTCAACGAAGTCCAGGCCCTCGAGATCTCGGAGGCGAGGGCGCGAACGAGGAAGGGAAGGGGAAGGAAGGTCTCTCCTCCTTCCCCTCGAGAGATCTGAGTACTCACAGCCTTGCACAATCGTCCGGCAGCACCAGTCTGCTTGGTGATAAGGTACTCGTTGAGCATCTTGGCAGCGTACTCCTTGGCTTGAGCAGGACTGTCGAATCGCAAAGGGAAAACAAAAGGAGGTCAGCTCGAGATCTTTCTTCCTCCTCGCACGTTGTCCTTCCTTGCGAGCTCGGTTGCTGAGCCGGAGCTCGCACAACCGCACCGACTTCACTACAGATGCATGTTTCCATCGAGACTGTAGATTTTTTGGAGGGCTGGGGAGGCGAGAGAGAGGGTAGAGACTCACGAATCGACCATGTGAACTCCTCCCTGGAACCCGCTCGAGAAGTGACCCTTTCCTCGTCCTCCAGCGAGAACCTGAGCCTTGATCACCAGAGAGTTCTGCTTGTCACCTGAAGAGCAGACGAGAGAGACGAACAGTCCAAGAGTCAGCCCTCGAGATGCGAGCTTGCAAGAAGCAGAGGAACGGTTCGGAGACCGAGGACGGAGGGAGGAGGGAGGGAAGGGAAAGGGCGAGGGGAGGAGTCGTGGCTCTGGAGACGTACCGAACGACTTAGCGACAGCCTCAGCCTCCTCCGGAGTAGTAGCAGCGATGGATTTGGGGGTGGCAATACCGTACTGTTGAGAGAAAAGACATAGGGGAGAGGAAAGGTCAGCGAAAAGGAAGGAAACGAGATGGAGGAAGGGAGGAGGGTGATTCGGCTATCTGAACAGCGAACGAGGTCGTCGAAGAGCTGGGGAGGAAGGTAGGAGGCAGGTGGAAAGCTCGGTAAAGCTCTGAGGAGTATAGAGTAAGTCTAAGTGATGAGGAGAAGGTGGTAGAGGCTCTTGGACGAGGTGCGTGCACTGGCAAAGAGCTCGTCCGTCCTTCCTCCCTCGAACCAACGACGTCGAACCAATCACCCATCTCTCCCTCCTCCGTCCCGTTTCCTTCCGAACCAGTAGATACGACAGAGCAGCTCCTAGCCGAGCCAGCTCTTCTCGCATCACCATGCTGGTCTTGCTCCCCTATATCCGAGCTCGTAAAGAAGCGAGGGGGGGGAACGAAGGAAGGAAAGTGAAAGAGGAAGAGCTGAACTGACCGAGTTGAGGAGCTTGACGGACTGGTACTCGTGGATGGAGAGAGACCTCTTGGCCACAACCGAAGATCTAGACGACGAAGCGAGTCGGGGGAGGAGAGATCGAGAGAACATGGTGAAGAGAGAGAGAGAGGGGGAGGGAGTAGATGATGGTTGAAAGGTCAAAGAGGGATGGGCAGAAAGAGCGAGTCGTTCCGGCCGGGCGTAGGGCGGACTTCCTCGGACAGAGATGGGAGGAGGGAGGAAGATTTTTCCCTGATTTTTTCGGAAGAGGGAATCTTCATCCCCTCGTCCTTCAGACCTCCACAGTTTCTCCCTTATGAAAATCCTCCTTGTCCAAGATATCAATCCCCAAAAAGCGTGACCCGTCTCGACTTCAAAACCTCAGCCCTCCGAGCTCGCTTCTTGTTTTCTCCCAACGACGAGGAGCACGACGACTCTTTACTTTCCTCCCCTCTCCTCATCTGAGCGTTTGGCTGGTCTACTGTATCCCTGTCTCTGCACTCCCCTTTCTTCCGGACTCGTCTGGAGGAGAGAGGTTGCGATGTCCTTGTCAGAGGGAAAAAAAGATCGCCTTGAGTCCGAAACGGCTTCGACCTTTTGGGTTGAACCACTCGTGCTAGTGACGGAATTAGGCTGAGCTACATACTACTAGATCTATCGATGTCATCATTTCTTGCTGTTGCTTCGGTGTTGAAAGAGGCGGAGGGAGGAGCAGAGCCGGCGAGGGAGGAAGGGAGGGAAGGAGAAAACGCGAGCTCGAGTCCTTCCTTCCATCCCTCCAACTCCATCGACAGATCTTCCTTCCTCTCTCTCAGGCCGCCCCTTCGTCGGCGTACAACATAGAGGGACATCGGTCCTTCCTCGAACCTGGGACATCCTTCGCTATCTCCAGACGGTCTCGCTCAGTCTCTCGACTCTCGACTCCCCTCTTGTCCTCGCTGGATCCAACACCGACCCCCAACTCGCTCCTCTCAGCTCCCTGCACATCATCTTCAGGTCCCTATCTACAATGCAGTACCTCAACAGAGTCATCCAAGAACCGTCTCATCTTCTGTATCTACGTATCGCGTCCCGAGGACCCTGCAACCTCGAGGAGATGGACACCGCGGGAGGAGGAAGGAGCGGCTCGTCGAGCTCGAGTTCCTGTGAGTCTCTCCAGCTTTCTTCCCTCGTTCAGAGCTCCAAAGTATAGTAGGCGGATCCTTGGGGACCTGAAGCGTCGAATTTTAACTCTCTTCGCTGGGACGTCGGCTCGGCAGCAGAAAGGGCAAAGAAAAGAAGGAAGCTCGAGCTCACCAACCTCTCCTCTCTTCCTTTCTTCTACAGCTCCCTCTTATTCTCGCCTTGGCATCAAACGCTTCTTCCTCGTCGACAAGGCTTGTTTCCGCATCTTCGAGCTTCTCGTCGAACTGGACAATGCTGGGAAACCCTTCAACTCTAGTTTCACCACGTCAACCGAGGACGAACTCCTCCCTTCGACCCACGCCCCTCCGCCGAAACCTGCAACGGTTACAAAACTTTCATCACAGCTCTTCCGAGATCGGATGCACCTCGTCTCACCTAACTCCTTAACCTCGGTTTATGGTCTTTCGGTCGCCTCTTAACTCGCTTCAATTGTGGTGTTGAACTTGACGTCGTTCTCGTTTGATCAATCTTGCACTCGTCTTCTATCGACTTGACGCCTAGCCGGAGTTTAGTTAAATATGATGTAGTCTCTCCCCGCTACTTCTCCTCTCGTTCACTCTCTACAGGAAACCCAAAGCGACCGAACTCAACACAATCGACGCGACGACTCCCACCCTCAACCCACCTCCGAACCTTGCAGAGGCTCCGCTCGGAGCAGTAATCGCACTCGCGGGTAGCGGGGTTGTTCCATTGATAGCGGCGAGGACCCTGAAGAGTATGAAACAACGCAGAATCGAAAGAAGAAGGTCAGAACGAGACGCGTCGAGAGAGAGAGAGAAAGTGCCTTGTCTCTTCCTCCAAAGAGAGAGGGACTCACTGATCGTAGCTGACCAAGGTTACATTTTGAAGGGGGAACTTCCCTCTTTGCCAGCACGAGCTGAACTGTATCGAGCGAGAGAGACAGGGAGGGATGGAGCGACGGTCAGGTTCTCGTCGAAGCAAGATGGGATGAGAGGCGAACGTACAAGCTCCTGAGTGCTGCTTTTCGCCTCCTGGTAGTACTCGGAACGGCTCACCCCCATGTTCGTGCCGTAGACTGTTGAATCGTTCGCAACCGATCAAGGAAACGAGGAGAGGGAAGTCAGCTCGCATCCCCCCAATTCGCGACTCTGACCAAACCCTCCCTCCCCCCAATTATCCAAGCTTCTGAAACCGACCGACTCACCAACTTCACAATTCACACACCTCATGAACCCATTGAACCTGTCCTGCTCACAAACCCTCAAACACCCATCCAAGTCGTTCGCAGCACAACTTTGGTAGATCGGGACGGTGGAAGCGCAGGAGGTCTGGCATTCCGCTGGGATGGCTTCGGGGCCGAAGGAGAGGGTGGTGGTGGTGAATGAAGAGAGGGTGAGGTTTTGATGCCTTGCGAGGACGAGGGAGGGGAAGGACGACAGCGTTGAGGGAGGAGGGAGGACGGCTGCAAAATGAGCGTTGTCAAACAAGGTTCGTTCAAGCGCGAGGGAAGACTAGAAGGGGATGGACGTACCTGCTGAAGCGACAAGAGCTGATGTAAGGAGAGCGAAGGGGAGAAGGTTGAGGGAGAGCATGGATGGTGGTTCGGAGGGAGAAGGGAAAAAGGAAACAGGACGAGCCCGCGAGTCGAAGGTGACAAACCTGGGTTTCAGGCGAACAGGAAACGGACCAGCGGTAGGATTGCGTTGCCGGAGGGAAAGCTGTGATGGCTTGGCGGACAGGTAGGCGCTTGGATTGAGAGCGAGGGAAGGAAGGTCTGAGCTGGACCATCGAGAGGGAGAGGGAGGGAAAAGGAAACGGCGACGCGTGGAAACTGGATTATCTTCTTGCGGTACGCCGCTTTGCAGTCGAAGTTCGTGAGATTTCCATGGAATCCGAAGATACTACGTACAATTCCACATCGTCAAGAGTTCGGTCGTTCGTTCTGAAGAGAGTGAAATATGAAAAAGAAAGAAAGAGACGCGTCGAGCGAGTCAGTTCGTCTTCTCCCATTCCCCAGCGTTCTCCCATCACTCGAGCAGACTGAGAAGAAGAAACTCACAATGTTCCAGTCATAGGAGGGGTTACAAACGGGAAGCAAGGCTAAGAGGTCCTCGTGTCGATGTCGATGTCGATGTCGCGTCGAGATCGGACTGGAGAGCTGTCGACGACGAGACGCCAGAAGGACGAGTACACGTCAGTTCCGGCTTTTCTCGACGTCAACTCGCATATGCACTACGCCCGAGTGAGAGTAACTCACAGTTCCCAGATCTCTACATCATCACCACCATCGCAACTCCCAGTCCAGCGACGACCCCCATCACTTCCCACCGAACCTTCGACGCTCCACCCGTCGCGCTCGAAGCAGTCGAACTAGGGATGGCCGCCGCAGTAGTGTTCGCGATTTCAGCGACGACCCTGCAACCCAACGATCAGATGGAGTCAGCCACGAAGACAAAGAGGCCTCGCGACTCGACGCGCCGCCGTCTTCGAACAAACCGACTCACTCATCGTACGTCAAGATCGAGACATTCGAGTTAGCCGAGAGGCCTAGTTTCTGACAGGCTGTCACCTGCACACACATAAACGCGAAGGAAAGGGAGAGGATCAGTCCAGGAGGGTCGACGAGAGTGAGCGAGAGGCAAACGAAGACGACGAACGAGGTTGATCATCCCGTACTTCTCCGTATCGTAGTAGGTCTGAGGGTTCTGTCGATGTTGAGGGTCGAAGACTGCGAGACCACCGAAACGACCGAAGGGATATCAGCGAACGCTCTCGACCAGAGCGAGCGAGGGAGCGAGCTCGACACGTCCCTCCCCCTCCCTCTCCCCCTCCTCCCTCCCCTCACCCCCCACTTCCTTCTCCCCCAAAGCACCCAACCACTCACCAAGCAAACAATTCACACATCCGTAGTAACTCCCCATCTCCTGATCCTCACAGATCTTCTCGCACCCAGGGAGATCGTTCGCCTCGCACTTCTCCGAGATGGGGATCGCTGAAGCGCAAGATGGAGGTGTTGGTGAAGACGAAGGGGGTTGCTCTCTTGACCACCAAGGAGAGAGGCTGGGTGGGTTGGGGGGCTGGAGAGGAAGAGGAAGAAGGGGGAGGAGGGGGTGGGCGAGGGTGAGCAGGGAGAGGGAGGGAGGGAAAGGGGAGGAGAGAGGGACTGACCAGCTTGAGTTGAGCTGAGGTGAGCTAGGGTGGAGAGGAGGATGGAGGGGAGAAGCATGGCTGGGAGGAGATGGTGGTTTGGAGGAAAACGAACGAACGAAGACGAGAAGAGAAACAAAAGGCCGCACGCGCCTGTTTCGTGCGACGGTGATCAACCAACAGAATCCGCTCAACTCCGCTGATAGGAAAGCGGTGCGCGGCGGTAGAAGAGGATCTATATCGGGCCGGAAAGGCAGAAGGATCGAGAGGAGCTGAGCGAGAGAGCGCCAGAGGAGAGGGAGGGACGGAGGGGTGGATGAGCTAGGAGGAGGAGGTCGAGCTCGCGAAGGGCTGGAGACGATGGGCGGCCAGAGGTTCTGCTGAGATGCAGAGAGGCAGGTCAAGCAGATGGTCTTGATGGTGAGGAAGCGAGAAAGGGTCAAGAGAAGCTGCTTCTGAGCGCGAGAGGAGCAGGAGGAGGAGGTGAGGTGAGCTCGAGCTCGAGGGCTGCTTCGTTCGTTCTTGACGACGCCAGCGGTTGAGCTTCCCTGAGATCAGTAAACGAAGTCGACGAGATGGTGGCCATTGGAAAGTGGGAGAGACGAAACGAGGTTTCTGACAGGAAAATCCTCTTGAGCAAGTCCTGCGCGTCTGCGAGCACTCCCTCTCTCACTCTCCTCCCTCGCTCGCCTCTCTCGTTCCCCTCACCGCCCATCTCCAATCCTCCCTCCGTTTCCCCAGCTTTCGTCTTCACGGAGTCAAATCTCGAAAAACTTTACAGACTCCTTCTCAGCGCTCGCCACCCCTCCTTCTCACCACCAACCTCCTCCCCTTCACTGGGCGAGAATGGCCAACAACGTACGCTCTCTTTCGTTCCTTCTCCTTCCTCCTTCCTTCCCTTCGCTCAAGCTGACCTCCCTCTTCTTCTTCCCCTCGTTCAGCAACAACAACCTACATCATCTACGAAGAGGAAGGTTTCCTCTTCTGCCACCACGAACGGAGTGAGCGGTCCCTCAGGCGAGGATTGGGCGAGGAGACTGCAGGAGGTAGATCTAAGCAAATCGTGAGTCCAGTCGACGTCCTTCCTCTCTTCTCCTTCTCTCCATCGTCCCTCCCCCCTCCCTCCCTCGACACACGCCCGCCCTTCATTTGAATGATGAGACGAAAGCAAAGTGGGAATCTCTCCTATGTTTCAGTAATTAGTTACGTTGAGGACAACCGAATACAACTATTGCTCTCTGACACTCCTCGACCAACCCATCCTTCCCTCCCCTTCCTTCGCCATCCCCTCCCTCCCTCCCTTCGTTCGCACTCTCGCATACACCCACCTCCCTTCTCTGATGCGCATATACTGACTCTTCTCTTCTTCTTCTTCTTCTTCTTCTTTCCTTCCTCTCACGGCCCCATCTCTACCAGCGACCTGAACCGTCTCGTTCTCGACTACCTCATCGTCGAAGGCTACCAAACCGCCGCGGAGGAGTTCGTCAGAGAGAGTGGAGTCCTAGACTCAGCTACAGGAGGTCGAGGAGGGGAGGACAAGATGGACGAGGATGGAGGAGAGACGGCTATCATCAAGAAGGGAGCCTTGGATCTGGAGGGGATACAGGTGAGCTTCAGCTTCAGTTTTTTCCCTCCTCCTTCTCGCCCTCGTACCCCCCTTCCCTTCCTTCGCCCTCGTTCGCTTTTCGCTCAGCACTTTTTCCCGGACCTATGAGATTTTTCGTCGCTGATTCAGCTCTCTGCTTGCGCTTCTTCAGGAAAGAATGTCAATCCGGAAAGCCATCGAGTCGGGAAGGGTCGAGGAGGCGATTCGAAGAGTGAACGAGTTGGATCCGGAGGTGAGTCTTTGCTGTCTTCTCTTGTCTCTTCCCCTGCGTCTGCAACACTATCTCCACCTACACCTACGCCTACACCTCGCCCACCCATCCATCCACCCAACCTCGCTCGTTGGCTCTCCTCTCCTCTGCCCATCTCTCCCTCCCTCCCTCCTTCGCCCGCCCACCATCTCCTCCCATCCCCCTCCCTCCCTTCCACCCACCCACCTCACCATCCCAACAAAGTGATTAATTTGTATCATGCACCACACTTACCCTCCTCCCCTATCCCTCCTTCCCTCGTCCCCCGTAATTCTTCGCTTCGAACCTGCGTTCGCGCGTTTCGAAGAGGAGTTGAGGGATGAGCTGGATCGCTGGAGAAGGGAGGAATATGGTGATAATGATTCCGACTTACCAAAAGTTGCCTATGATTCTCGTACCCTCGACCTTCCCTCCATGTTTTCTTCTCAACTCGCCGGACTTGCTGCAGAAGCTTGAAGCTGACTTGCTCTCGCGTCTTTCGTCGTCGCTTCTCGCTCGCAACAGATCCTCGACCTTCACCCTCATCTCATCTTCCACCTTCATCTTCTGCACCTCTACGAGCTGCTTCTTTCCTCTCCCCAACCCTCCTCCTCCAACGGGACCACCAACAGCGGAACCAACCTCTCCTCCACCCTCCTCTTCGCCTCGGAAACCCTGGCTCCCTTGGCCCTCTCGTCCCCTTCCCACCTCGCCGAACTGGAGGACGCCCTTTCCCTCCTCCTCGTTTTGCCTAACGCCAACGCTGGAACCAACACCACCATCGGTGGGGGAGGGTTGTCGAAACAAGAACGAAGGGAGAAGGTCGCGAAGGAGTTGAACGCTGCGATCTTGGAAGGACAAGGGAGGGGGTGTGAGAGTAAGCTGGTGGGGGTGTGGAGGTGTTTGAGGTGGGGGGAGGGGGAGTTGAATGGGAGGAAGTAGAGGGGCGAGCTTTAGCGACTGGGGAAGGGAGAGAGGGGTGGGAGGGGAGAGAAGGGGAAGAAGGAGGGAGAGTCGAGGTTCTCGTGTGCGTCTGTTTGTCCGTGTCTCTTGTTATGATTTTATGCCTCGCTTTTACGTCTACCTTTTGCCCTTGTTGGCTTTTGTGCGAGAGAAGAAGAGAAACGCGTCGTCCCCCGTCGCTCTCTCGTCAGCTCGACGTTCCTCCCTCCCTCGCTCGCCCTACCTTCCCCAGCCTGGCCTCGCTCTCGTCCCCCAGGTCTTCTTATCCTCCTCTACACACTTTCCGAGAAAATCTTCTCACCTTCTTTTCCCGCCGGTCAAAAGAACCCCCGCCGATAAACAAAACAGGGAAAGCGAAAACCCGACCTCCCCTCCTCCCTCCCATCTCTTCTCTTCCCTCCAACAAGCCATGTCCCCCTCCACCATCCCAACCGCCAAACTCAACACGGGAGCCTCGATCCCTTTGCTTGGGTTTGGGACTTATGGAGGTGCGTTGCGCCTAACCCGCTTTGTCGCTCTCAAAAGCCTGAACGGAAACGAGAAGAGAAGAGGTCGGAGCTGACCTTTGCTCATCCCCTTCCTCTCGCTTTCGTTCCAACAGATGTCGGGAAAGCTGTGAGCTCGCTTCACTCGTTTGAGAGTGAGGAAAAGGAGAGGCTGACCTTGATTGTTTGGGAACAAACAGTCCACAGACGCGACCAAAGCTGCTATTGAAGCAGGGTTCAGACATCTTGACACGGTGAGCTCGAGCTCTCCTCCTCCCCTCATCTCCCCCCTCTTGAGCGATGTGCTCGAGAGCTCTCTTTCGAGCTCGTTCTGACCTCTATGGACTGCTTGATGGATGCTTGGATCTCGTAGGCCGCCCTCTACCAGTGCGAGGACGCTGTCGGACAAGGGATCAAGGAGTCTGAGCACATCGTGAAGAGGGAGGAGCTGTTTGTCGTTTCGAAACTTTGGTAAGTCGTCGGGAGCTCGCGAGCTCTCTTCTTTCTCCGGTCTCGTAGGGTCGTAGAGGAGAGTACTTGTAAGGGAGATGTAGAGACGAGCTGCTGAAGGTCTGCGACTCTTTTGATCTTCGCTCGTCATCATCAGGAACGATCGCAAAGGAGACGTCCGAGCTGCTCTGGACGAAACGCTCGAGAAGCTTGGACTCGAGTATCTGGATCTCTATTTGGTGCATTGGCCTCAAAGCTTCGTTTCGGAGAAGCCTCGTACGTAAACTCACCCTCAAACCTCCTCCTCCCTCGAGTTTTCGTTCGCGCTCGCGAACTCGCGACTACGTCGAGCTCGAACTGACTCGGTTCACTCTCCTCTTCGTTTTCTCTCATCGTCTCACAGGAGTGACCACCCCCTACGGAACCCAACCCGACTTCAACACTGCTTGGAGGGAGATGTCTGCTATCTTCAAGGAAGGGAAGAAGGTCAAGGCGATTGGAGTTTCGAACTTCAGTGTCAAGACGCTCGAGGAGCTGGCGGCGAAGGGCGGGGAGGGGTTCGTGGTTCCTGCTGTTAACCAGGTGAGTCTGCACATTTCTCGAGCGAGTGGGAGGTGATGCTCTTAGGTGAGAACGTGAGAACGAGAGTGAATTGTCGTAGCTGACCTAGTCGTTCTTGCTTTGATCGTTCCCTCGCAGGTCGAGCTCTCTCCTGACCTTCCTCAGTTCGAGCTGCTAGAGTACTGCAAGTTGAAAGGGATCCACGTGACGGCTTGGTCACCTCTGTATATACTATCTCCCATTCTCGATGCTCTTGAACTCAAAGCGGCGCTGACCTTCGCTCGTTCGTTCTCGACGCGTCTGTCTTTCAGCGGCGGAGGAACTTCGAACTCAACCGCCGCCAGCGGAGGAGCCTCTACTCTTCTCAACCATCCCAAGGTCGTCTCCATCGCCGAAGCTCACAAGTCTTCCACGGGTCAGGTCCTCATCGCTTGGGCTATGCAGGTTCGTTTCGTCTCGTCTCGTCGCGTCGACGTTCTTCCCTCCCTTCCTCCTCTCTTCCTCCCTTCGCTCTCCCCTCCCCCATCCCTCCCAGACTGACACCCACCCACTCCTCCTTTTGATTCGTTCAACTCCCAGCGAGGAACCTCCGTCATCCCCAAATCCTCCTCTCCCGCTCGAATCGTCCAGAACTCGACGCTCATCACGCTCTCGGCGGAGGAGATCAAGATCCTGGACGAGAAGCATGCGGAGGAGGGGAATCCTCAGAGGGTGAGGAAGGGAGGGAGTAAGGAGGAGATGAGCTTTGGGTGGACGTTCGAGGAGATGGGGTGGGAGGGGAGGGAGGAGATGTGAGCCAGACGGACCCGTATGGGCGAGTTGTGGTTGGGTTGGGTTTGAATAGGGGAGGTTGGAGGTTGAGTGAGCTGCAACGGGATAGTTTTAGATGCAGACCCTGCTTCTTTCGACTCGCTTGGGGTCAAAGAGGAAGAGACCTTCCTTCGTCGTCGCTCGCCTCGATGCGTCGAATGAAAGCTCGAGAGGCCGTTGGGGTTCCCTCCTCGCTTTGTTTGTAGCAGAAAGTGCATAAATAATTGATCCTCTCTTCTACACTGTTGTCGACCCAATATCACGGATGAGGTCGAGCAAACCTTACGGGACTAAGTCACGTCGAATCAAATCACATTCCATCTCATCTCATTCCATTTCCTCTCTTCCCCTCCCTCCCGCTGAACCAACGCCGCCTTTCATCCAGCTCCATCCGAATCAACCGACATTCACCAGCTCGGAGCAAAGCACACTTTCTTGTGCTTCCTCCAGTCCGCTCGTTGGTGTTCTGTTCGAGTCGACGCGTCGAGGAAGAGAGATCGAGGTCAGTTCGACGAGCGCGAGGCAAGCGGGAAGGAGGGTGGGATGGATAGAGGCGAACCAGGAGAGCAGTAGGCGACTGATTTGCACTGGGCCAGAGAAGGAAGAGATGCTCAGTTGAGGTCGAGGAAGAAGACGCGACGAATGAGTGGGAGGAGGGACGACTCACGATCGAACAGAACTTCAGCTTTCTCCCGTTCTCAGACAGCCTTCCGCACTCGTCGACCTCCTCACCGTCCCACTCTTCGATATCCAGCGTCGACAGCGCACAACGAAGCGTTCCGGTAGAGGTAGAGTTGGTTTTGACACGCTTCGAAAACACGACGTGCTGGACGCCTTCGAGGGCAAGCATCGCCGGCAGTAAAGTAAGCAAGTGTCCGAGGTGCTTGAGCATGATGCTAGACTCCCTCTCTGCTTTTGACGATAGCGCCTCTACGACGGACAGGTGGGCCTGACAAGCGGAGAGGACTTCGGAACCGAGGGCGGGAGGGACGACGAGGTTGACTTTGCAGGCGGAGCCATGAACCAGGGATCGGGAGAGTACGAGATGTATCATTCCGGCGATGTACACGAGAGTCCAGTAGAATTCTGCGCCCTGAGACGAACGGATGAAGGGAGGGGGAGGGGAAAACCGAGTCAGTGCCCAAGATGGGTCGGCGCGCAACTCAAACCAACGACGTGTCGACTCACCTCCTTGGACTGGATGGGTACGTTGCGCGGAAAATGAGTGAAGAGCTCAACGAGAGTAAGGAGAACGTCCTCTGCCTCGGGGCTGGCTCTGAGGAAGTGAGTTTGGAACAGTGGTTGGTAGCGAAGATGCCGCAGGACCTCGATCGCGGCGATGCAGAACGAAGCGATTTCTTTCCTCCTTGATCGAGTGATTTCGCCCAGAGCTCGGATCAGAGCCGGAAGGTACTGTGCGCAGAACTGAGCCTGAAACATGAAACAACGAAGGGGCGGGAGAGAGGTAAGAAGACGAGGACGAGGATCGAACGCTCGCATCGAGCTCGAGCAGCACTCACCCTCGAACTCTCCGACATGCCCTCGGCACAGTCGGTAGAATCGACCTGTGATGGTTGAGAGCCACAGGATGGTCAGAAAAATCAAGCTAGATGTCTGATAGAGCCAGAGAAAACAGAGAAGGGCTCAACGCACGAGTCGATCCTCCTGAGCTTCGGAGTCGGACGAGTAGGCAAGAGGGTCGCCCTCGCCGATTCCCAGCAGGTCTGCGAGTTGACGAGCTTCGGAAACTGATGAGAATGTATTGGTCTTGGCCTTTGTTGGGAGCAGGAGTGGTAGGATTGGATGAAGAACGATGGGGACAAGGGAAAGAGAACGAGAGCAGAGAAGGGAGGAGAAGGAGGTGAGCTCGTCTCTTTGCCTTCCATCGAACGCACGAAGGCGCTCTCGGACTTGATTCTCGTTCCGCTGGGTAGATGAGAACAAGCCCTCACCTTAGATGGCATTTTCAAGGCTGCAGAAGCAGACTGAGAAAAGAGAAGGGAAGGGGGAAGGAAGGCGTTGGGAGGGACTTCGCGAAATGAGCTTCGTCCTTCCTTCTTTCTCCCAGCCGTCACGACCTCAAACACTTCTTCTCTTCATCTTGGAACCCTCTTTAGCCCTTTTATCATGGTCAATACTCTCACCTCTCCCCCTCTCCCCACCCTTCCTCTCGAAATCGAGCACGAGATCCTCAAGTTCTGCGATCCCTCGACTCTCGCTCAAACCTCTCGAGTCTCGCTCGCCTTCCTCGAGCTTTCCTCGCCCCTCCTCTACACCCACGTCGAGATCCAAGGCTCCGGACAGCTCGAAAGGATGCTCTTAGCGAGGGTCCGTTCCCTTTCCCTGTATACATCTCGCAAGGACGGCAATTGATGAGCTTGCAACTTCCTTCCTCTCACTCCAGGACTCCTCCCATCAACCTCAGCTCTCCGCCGTCCTCTCCCTGGACCAGATCAAGACCCTCACCTTCACCGAACCAAGGTTCAACATCCCACTACCCAGTTACCCTCTCAAACTCGACCGTTTCAGCACTCCTACCACTCCTCTCGTCCTCCAACGACTCACGATCCTCCTCCCCTTCGCCATCTCCCACTTCCCGACGCCAGTAGGACACTACCAAGCCCTCATCTTCGTCGTCCAGAGCATTCTCGCCATCTTCCGCCCCATCGAACTCCACATCGAAGGCATAACCCCTCCTCGTCCTTTTCCGCCGCTCACAACTGAAGAGGAGGACGAGCTGGACGCGCACCATCCGAATCGGTCGAAACGATCCCCTCCTAACCTTCCTATCAACCGACAAATCGCAGAGAACACCCACCTTCGTTCGATCGTACTCAAGAACGCCGTCGTATCGATGAACCAGACCCGGAACTGCACCATTCGAACTGTTCACCTGGAGATTACGGAGGATTTGAACGGGATCGGAAGGGAGAGGAGCGACTTCATCGGTAGAGATGTCTGGAACGCTTTGTTTCGCGCCCACGTTGGCAAGAAGGAAGAGGAGGAGAGGAAGAGGCCAGAGATAGTCGTCCGGGTCGGGTCTGAGGAGAGGAGGAGACAGATGTTGGTGGATTTTGAGGCAAGGGCGAGGAGGATCCGGGTGGAGGGAGTGGCACTCGACGCGTCGCTCCTGGGAAGGTGGGTGAGGAAGCTGGAGGGCGTTGTGAGGGTCTGAGGAGCGTCGAGACATATGCGTAAGTATGCCTTCCTTGCATGACTCCCTCGCTTCGCTCTATCTGACCCCTTCTTTTCTTTCCACTTTCGTCTCTGCAGCGACGCGTCTCTTCTCGCCATCGCCGAGCACCCATCGTCCATCGCTCAAGATCAAGTCCCCCGCCCTATAGATAAGCTTTCTCTCCTATTGTTTCTCGGTCACAACTTTTTCTCGTCGTCTTCCTCGCGCGATTGGGCCGGAGAAAAGAAGTTGAGATCAAGCTGAGCAGCGAACCTGAGTCGCGCGTCCTTCGCTCAAAAACCGTCGGAAAAGCTTCCAGAAAATTGGAGATGACGATCTCACGATTTCAAGCGGGAGTTCTCTACTTTGCGATCCTCGAAAATCTGAGCAGGTGAGCTAAGAGCGGGACGCGTCCGAGAGCACAGCTTCCGTTGAGAAGGAATTTGAGCTCGACCTCCTTCTTCCTTCCTTCCCTTCCAATTCTCTCCCTCTCCTCTCCCCTCCCCTCCTCCTCTCCCTCTCTTTCTCTCTCTGCCTGGCATGGCTTCCTCCTCTACTACACCGGTTATCAACCTCCCCGTCCGACTGGTCACTCGCTCTGCTCAGTATGCGATTCCTCCTGATCAGTACATGATCCCTTCGAACTGGAAACGGTTCCAGCTCTCCCAGCTCATCAACAAGGTCCTCGACACCGGAGTCACACCCGTTCCCTTCGATTTTGTCCACGATGGTCAGATCGTCAGAGGTCCTCTTGGAGATTGGGTCGCCAGCAGAGGAGCAGGACAGGATGGGGTCGGAGAGACCGTCCTCGAGCTCGAGTACATCGAGAGCATCCTTCCTCCCTCCCATGTCGCTAGTTACGAGCACGACGATTGGGTCAGTGCAGTAGACGTTCAGAAGAAGGGGTGAGTGAAGGTTTTCATCTTTCTCGTTTCAGCTTGAGGAAGGGAGAAAGAGGAGCGAGAGAGAGTCGAGGGAAGGAATTCGCGAGCTCACCTCTTTCCTCCTTCCCTCCGCTTCCCTTCCTTCTCCCAGACTCTTCCTCACTGGGTCCTACGACAACAAGCTCCGAGTCTTCTCCTCCTCCCAAACCCTCCTCCACACCATCAACACCGGAGCCCTCTCTGGTGGTATCACCTCCATCTCCTGGCTCCCATCCTCCTCCTCCCCAACCGCCGACTGGCTCGCCTCCGGAAACATGGATGGAATCACTAGAGTCTTCTCCCTCCCCACCATCTCCAACGACACTCTCCCCTCCACCACCCCTTCCTCCACCTCCCTCCTCTCCCTTCACCACCACAACGGACCCGTCTCCTCCATCCAGGCCTCCAAAAACCCATCGTCGTCCAAGACCCTCCTGACCGCTGGATGGGACGGAACCATCGCTCTCTTCCCTCTTCGAGAGCGATCCAAGCACGACAAGAGCGTACCCGAACCTCTGCAGAGCAGTAAACTTCAGACCAAGAGGAGGAAGTTGGACAAGGGGCTGATGGCGGACCAGGAGAAGGAGAGGGAGGAGGGACTCGTCGAGACGACCGGGTGGAGGGTCGGACCTGAGGCTGTCTTCCGAGGACACAAGGGAAGGGTTGGACGAGCGATCTGGGATAAGACTCCTGGGGGGGAGGAGCAGAAGATTTGGAGTTGTGGATGGGATGGAAGCGTGCGCGGATGGGACGTCGAGACGCAGGTCAACTTCCTCATCAAGGTGAGTCTTTTGACGCGTCGAGTTTTTGTGTGGAGGTCGTTCGGTTCGAAGGTTGAGAGCTCATTTAACTCTCTCTTTACCTCTTCGCCTTCGCAGCAAGCACCTTCGGATAAGGTCTGCCTTGACATGGACCAGATGGCTGGATCGTCGTCGATGCTCGTCACGTCTCACGCCGACCGAACCGTTTGTCTCTGGGACGCTCGAGATGGTTCGTTTCGCTCTCTCCCCCCTTCCACCTTTCTCTCTACACTCGGTCACTTCTCCACTCATCATGAAGCAACCTCTCGCTGACTCGCTCTCCTTCCCCTCCCTCTTCCTCCCTCTCTCCCTCCCTCTCCTCCCTCCTTCGTTCTTCGCCCACTTCAGAAAACGCCATCATTTCCCTCACCCTTCCTTCCGCCCACGCCTCCCACATCCCCTTCGTCCGAGCTCACCCTACTTCTCAACACCTCATCGCCACCGCCGGTCACGACGGAGAGCTCAAAATCTGGGACGTTCGGTCGCCCAAGCAGGCTTTGCTGGGAGTCAAGAGGGACGAGAACAGGGAGATCAAGGGAGAGGATAAACTGCTTGCTGGGGATTGGGACGGAGAGATCTTGGCGGTCGGTGGAGAGGGTTGCATCTTGGAGGTTTACCGAGGGAAGGTTTAGATTTGAGCGGGCAGCAGGGGAGCGTCGAGATGCGAATGCTGTCGATTCGCTAGAGCTTGGTCGCGGGATGTGAGGCTGACAACAAGGTGCAGGTACCATCGAGCGTTGCCAGAGGGTGGCGGAATTTTGAAGAGAAGGGAACGCGAAGGACTGCAGAGGAAGAGAGGAAAGCGCGTCGTCTGCGATCCCACTCGCATCGATATTCAGCTCGGACGGCGGGGAGCGAGCAGGTTTCCGAGAAATTCAAAGGAGCCTCATAAACCATGTATATCCAGAGAAGCAAAAGAGAAAACGAGGGGCGGGAAGGTGGGACGGGAAAGACTCGACAAGGACGCGAGCAGAATCGATCGAGTCTACCAAGGGATCTCGTCTCCCGTCTCTCCGAAGAACTTCCCGCTATCCTCAGGTCCCCAAGAGATGATGTGGTCGGCGCTGTGAACGGAAGCGAAGCCAAAAGTCAGATGAAGATCTCGAAAAAGGAAAGGGAGAGCGCGAGCAGAAAACGAGAGGGGAACTGACGCGAGTTTTCCAGCGGCCTCAGGTGAGAGAACGACGACTCCTCCGAGGTCCTCTCCTGCCTTGAGATAGTTGATACTGGTAGCGACCACTCCCTGAAGAGCGAAGACGTCGATGAAGCCGCAGAAGGTCAGGTCAGGTCCTTTCTCGCTCATGTCGAACGAAGGGATGAATGACGCGACCCACGGGGTGGTAGCAAACGACGGTGAAATCCTCAGCCTTCAACTCTCCAGCGAGTCGCTTGAAGAAGTGATTGGCCGCGGCTTTGGACATTCCGTCTGTGAGCGAGGGAGAAGCGAAGAAGAAGGTTCAGCGAAAAAAAAAGAGAATCAAGTTCGAGTCGACGCGACGATGAACTCACAGGATGCGAAAACTCCAGGGAGACCAGCGTCACTGAAAGGGGAGAGCGAAGGGGAGAAGATCAGGGACGTGCTGAAGAAGCGAGCGAAGAGAAGAGCTCGACTCACAACGCGTAAGTAGTCGATGCCAAGTTCGAGGACGTGTAGACGATCTTCTTCTGAGATCCGAGCCTCAAGAGGGGAAGGAAGACCTGCGAGACGTAGATAGCGCCCCAAGTGTTGACTTGGAATTCCTTGAGAGCGTCGGCTGGGTCCCTGAAAGAGATGAAAGAGGAGAAGAGGGAGTCAGGACGTCGTCGTCGTTCGCGTCGAGCTCAGCAAAAGAGTTCGAGAAAGGAAAGCTCACATCTTCGAGGCAGAGACCATAACGTTGGTCGAGACTCCAGCGTTGGCGAACAGAACGTCGATTCCGTGATCTCGAACGGCAGGGAGTCCAGCGATCTCGTCGAACGAGGCCTGTTCGTCAAACAAAACGCAAACTCGAACTGATCAGCTCTGCTCTCCCTCTTCCCTTCCCTCGACCACGTCTTCCGTTCTATCGATCAGAATGATAGACTCACCTTGACGCTCTCCAAATCTCCAACGTCCATCTTCACCACGCTGACCCTTCCCTCGCTGCTCTTGACGAGCGCTTGAAGATCGAGAGCCGAAGCTGGGTTTCGAGCGGCGGCGACGATGTGAGCCTTGGGGTCCTTGAGGAGGTTCTGGATGGCGGAGAATCCGATTCCGTCGGGTCGGTTGGCTCCCTATACATTGAGTGGTTGGAAAGACGGAGGAGCGGGGGAGGGAAACGAGGGAGGGGGGAAGACGGAGCGACGAGATCAGCAACGACGTCCCTCCGAAACTCGCTCGTTCGACTCGAAGCAGGACCAGAGACGACAGGATGGACGAACAGTAACGAGGTAGACGATGCTGGACATTCTTGAGAGCTGGAAGTGAATTTGGGTGGGTGAAGTGAGTTGCGTTGAGAGAGCTGGCGAGGTGGTGGATGGTAAAGGACAGGAAGAACGAAGATCAGCTCGACCCTTTTCAGTCCGTCTCATTCGACTTCGACCGACTCCGAGAGGTCAACAAACTCTGGCTCGGCATCAGGAGTAGTCGACGGGGGCCTGGCTCGAGAAAGGCTCGAGATTCACGCAGATGGTGTTCGCAAGGGCCCCTTGGTTCTGGGAGATCAACTTCGACCGTTCTTCGACCGTCGACCGCGCGAAGCAAGCAGAGACGGGTCAGCCGGCGCGCTGAGAGGAGGACGAGATTGTTGGGAGATGGGGTGCTCACTATGTGATTCGATATACTGCCTAGAATCTGGGAAAAGAAATGAAGCTGCTAAAAAGACCAGCTTGTCGAGCGATGTCGAAGTCGAGAGGGTGTGGACGCGTCGACTGTTTCTCGATCTCCTTTCGTCGCTGCCAGTTTCGAGTCCTTCGATTCGAATAGACGATCTTGTTGGGGTATGATGGCGAAGAGTCATCCATCGAGAGAGCTACCTAGTCCGAGCGACGATGCGAGAAGCGGTCGCCGACGCGTCGAGGAGTTGAGCGACGAACGAGCGGCGAGTGCTGGAGAGAAAACGATGGTTAGAGGGCGAAAGATCAGCGAGCTGATCAGACGAAGGTATGTAGGTGTTTAATGAACTCACAGGTCTTCGTAGGAGAGCTCAAAGACGAACAGCCGCCTCGACCTGCTTCAGCCACCTCCTCGTCACGTCCTCCTCCACCCTTTTCCGCTCAATCTTCTGACGGAGAACTACCAACAGCTCCCTCCTTCTATCCTCAGACCCAACCCGAACCACGACTTCCGGTCCCGCCACCTCAGGCTCGCTGTCGAAGACCTTGTGCCAGATCACGTTCCTCCACAAGAACCAACCCGCCTCGCCCAGGTCCTCCGAGAAGTCAAAGAAGACCCCTCGAAGTGATTGGCGGTTCCTCCCGAAGGATCCTAGTGCGTTCTTGAAGTGAAGAGTGCGTAGGTTGGGGTTGATCTGTCGACCGAGGGAGGGAAGCACGGGAGGGTGCTCACCCTCTCTCTCGATGACCGCACCCTCTACTGATCTGGAGGGCACAATTCCTTCGACGTGGAGATGCACTGGATGGAGGATGTTGAGGATTTGGAGGCAGACGAGAGCGAGGGGGAAGACGTTTCCAGCTGGAGCGAGGAGACCTTCGATGGTGAACGGAAGGAAGATGGAGAGTCGTTGGAGGGAGTGGGTAGAGGATGTGAACCGGTCGAGACAGAGAGGGAAGGTTGGAGAGGGGATGGTGATCCTCGGTTCCGTGAAGGTGAAGGTCTTGATCTGGTCCAGGGAGAGGACGGCGGAGAGCTGAGGTTGATGGGAGGAGTCCTGGAGTGAGAGGAAGGAAGTTGAAAGCTCATCAATTGCCGTCCTTGCGAGATGTATACAGGGAAAGGGAACGGACCCTCGCTAAGAGCATCCTTTCGAGCTGTCCGGAGCCTTGGATCTCGACGTGGGTGTATAGGAGGGGCGAGGAGAGCTCGAGAAAGGCGAGGGAGACTCGAGAGGTTTGAGCGAGCGTCGAGGGATCGCAGAACTTGAGGATCTCGTGCTTGAGTTCAAGAGGGAAGGAGGGGAGACCAGAGGAGGAGGTCATTGGGGAGAGGAGGGAGGTATCAGAGAACAGGAAGTCTGGTTGAAGGTTCGTGACTGCTGGAGGAAAGAAGGAAGGGAGGGAAAGGGAAGAACTCGAAAGGACGAAGCTCATTTCGCCGAGTCCCTGCGAACGGCTTCCTCCCCTCCCCTCCCCTTTTCTAGTTCTTTCTCTGAAGCCTTGAAAATGCCCTCCGAGGTGAGTGCTACCTTCCACGCACTCGATGCAAAAACATCCGGCCTCGAGGAAGCTTTCTTTCGAGAAGGCGAAGAAGCGAGCTGACCTCCCTTCCCCTCCCTCACCTCCCCTTCCTTCGTTTTAGCTCTCTCCCTCTCCCTTCTCTCGAGCCCACTCCTTTCCCTGGGAGACCCTCACTCACATCATCTCCTACGCGGACCAGGCCACTCTCGTGTCTCTCTGCCTCGTCTCGTTCACCGTCTGGGAGATCGCGAGACCCATCCTTTACGAGGAGATCGAGATCTCCAAGTGGAAGACGTTGATCTCGCTCCTCTACACCGTCAGTGTCCTTCTCTCCTTGCCTCGTATGGGCATAACGACTAGGAGCCCAGTCTTTTCTCGCGAACGACTGAATCCCTCTTCTCCCATCTCGAACCAGCAGGTGGTTCCCTCGTCGTCGACTCGCCTCCCTCCCTCCCACTCACGCATCGGGACTCTCACCCTTCGTCTCCCGGTCCTGCCCTTCTACATCTTTCTCCCAGAATATCCCACCTTCGAATACTATACCGGCCATCCACCTCATGCTACCTCCTCGGAAACCGGACTCGTCGTTCCCAACGCTCCTCCCCGACCAACTCGCACCCTCATCTTCGCCTCACCTGATTTTGGCAGCGTAGATGCCGTCGACGCCATCAACCTCGTCCTGGAGAAGGTCTTCCCTCGCATTACTCCCGAGGAGCTCATCTGCACACGTGGACCCAGTGGCGTGTGGGCTACGCTTGTGGATCGGCAGTACACCTCGAATCGAACGGACCCTCCCTTCGTCGAGTTTTGGACGTCGCTTCGTCGGTTGACCTACCAAGGGTACTCGTGGAGCGTCAAGGAATCGGACGACGAGGATGACGAGGGAGCTACCCCGTTCTCTACGCTTTGGCTTCGACGACATCGTCGCTCTCTCGAGATCGTTCTCGATTTCGCGACGGGGAAGCCTAACGGATATCTCGCTTGGAGGAAGCTCAAGTCCACCCAGTCCTACCTGTCCCTCGAGAGGATCCTCATCCACGGAGGAATTAACGATTCGAACATCGAAGATGGGGAGGTGGTGCTGAGGGTTGGGGTCGAGAACGAGGAGGAGGTGAGAAAGGACGTCGGAGAGTTGGAGTTGGAGTTGAGGAGGAAGGTTCGAGTCGAGGTTGTTGGTGGGGCGCAGTAGCAGCCAGGACGTTTCAGAAGCTTGCTGTGTATGTGATGTTTCCGACCGAGACCTCGCTCATGCTCGTGCGAGTCGTTCTGCTGAACATTAAGGGACAAAGGTTTCGACGCGTCGCGTCTTTTCCCTCTCCACTCCTTTTCTCGCCTCTCCTCGGATCGGATTCGAGACTTCAGGTCCGGAAAGGCTGGTACCAAGGTGGGGAGAGAGAAAAAGAGATTGAAGAAAGCTCGAAGGGAAGACCCACAGACAAAGACAACAAGTTTGATGCGTCGATCGCGGGATGGTTTCGACTCTTGCTCTATCTCTCGTTTCGTGCGACAGATCCAAAGCTTCATGAAACGTTTCCAGACGCGTATAAAAACCCTACTTTGTCTTGAAGAGAAGGTTCTCGACCCTCAAGCTCAAGCAGAAACGGGCTCCCTTTTTATCCCAGGCCATCTGATCTTCCCTCCTTCGAACTCCTCGCCAGCAACTTCACACCAGCCCTTGATTTCAAAGCCCAGCTCCAAGTAGATCTCGAGACCCTAACGAACCAGAATCGAGCAAAGAAGAGAAGAGACAGGTTTTGAAGAGGACGAGGGACGACGAGAGATAACTCGACGAAAGGACGAACGCGAGGAGTGGCTTCGAGCCAAGAGGGAACACCTGCTTTGTCGGCTTGAGCGGTTCCAAAGTTGACCAAGGTGCTACCAATTCCTCTTCTCTGGTAGTCGGGGTGAACGAAGAGAGCGGCGTGTCGAGAGTGCGGAAAGCAAATCAAAAGCGCGACGCGTCAGATCAATCACGCTCAACTCGCTCACCTCCCAACCAGACTACTCCACCACAAACACGAGACTAGATGATACTGACGAGGTACCAATGAGGCTTCCCTCCCAGCCCCTCCTTCCTAACCCTCCTCATCTCTCCACCGTCCTCTTGACGAAGTCCAAATCCTTGATCGCGTCGAGCTCGTCCTCCCAAGCCTCTCTCCCCTTCTCCTTCTTCTTCTCTTGGTAGACTCGCATGGCCTCCACCTCCGAGGGGAGAGGGTCTCCGCCGGTAGAGGTCCTGTCGACGGGAGAAAACCATCCGGCGTAACCGACGACGCGACCGTCGAAGGTTGCTTTGACTTGGACGAGATCGGGGAGAGGCATGGAGGTCCTTTGGACCATTTCGTGGACGTTGAGAGCTGAATTAAACGTGGAATCAGAGAGAGGGAAGGGAGGCGAAGGGTCAAAATGGGCTCTCGGTCTCGAGAATCAGAGGCGCGACGAAGATTTCGTCTCGACGCGACAACTCACCAGCTTTGACTTCGTGGGAAGATTGTTTCTCGGGAGGGTAGATCGAGGTGATGATCTTGACAAGAATTGCGTTATCGGAAAAGGATGCCGAGGAATGAAGACGTCGTCAGTTCACTTGTTCAAGGCCTCGAAGAAACAACGACGAGCTCGAGCGTCGCGTCCGCTTTGAAACTCACCTCTGTGTGCTCGAACGCGAGGACCCAAGCCATGGCGATGGCTTCGTAGTCGTCTGGAGTGACGGGAGAGAGTTCGATGAGAGAAGTGGCTGTCATTTCGAAGAAGAGGACGGGGTGGTGGTTGATGGATGAAAAGAGAAGGCGACGAAAATGCCAGCAGATCAAGAGCTCGTCCAAAAACGATACTCGTTGCCACATGCTGCCAAAGCTCGAGTGTCTGAGAGGTTAAGGAAGATTTCCGTAATGTGCTGAGATCCTAGCGAGCTAGACGAGTGAGATAGATCGTTGCCTGGAAAGCCGCTGCCTTCTGCCGTCAAGCTGCTCATTTCCCAGAAAAGACGAGATCCTCCTCTCGATCAAAGGGAGGACGCTACGACGAGCTTCGGACCGACAGAGTTGAACGCGTCGCCGCTCTCAGCTCTTTTCCTTACTTTCCCGCGCTCGCATTCGAACCACGCTCAGCATCACATCGGCACCAATCCTCAAAGCTCACTCAATCAAGTCCCGAAACAGCCCACTCAGGATCCGTCTGTTCCTTCTGGACGACCTCGACGCGTTGTGGCGAGTTGTCGACGTTGCTCAACCAGCGCGGTTTGAAGCAGAGGAGTTTGTGTTTCTTCCAGGCGGACTTTTGATGAGCTGGTAGAAGTTAGAGGGGGAAGGTCAGTATCTATCACGAGGAGCGAAAAGGAGAAAGGGAAAATGCGTCGCGCGTCGACGGCAAGAGAGGGACGACGAACCGACGGAACAGTAGGCGGCGATAGTGCACTGGTTTAGGGAGAGGGGACCATATCAGCTCAGGTTTTCCGTGAGGAGAGAAGACCGGAGGCAAACAGAGAAGAGAGACTCACCCTCGCACAAAGCTTCAAGCCGTCGACCTCATGGCAATCTTCCTCTCCGCACCAAAGCTTCTCCTCGGTCTCAACTCCCTGACCGCATCGAAAGATAGCCGAGCGATCGTCCTGGAACACATACATCCCAAGGCCGAACGAAGTCAGAACTGACTGGAGCGCGATCCTGAGGCGAGAGGGGAAGAACGCGTCGGAGTCCTCGAAGGCTGCGTTTCCAACGGTGGGACAAGCGAGGAAATCGTTCCCAACTCGAGAGAGGTCGGCGAGGAGAGTAGGAGAAAGTCGAAAGTTGCAGCGGGAGGCCGGACCGAAATCCAAGGCCGATTTGACGAGGACGTTGAGGAGGACGAGGTCTCTGAAAGGAGCGAAGAACTCGTCGGATTCGGTTGACTAAGTTGATGCGAGAGGGGAAAGGAATTGTCAGTCGTAGAGAGAGGCGGTGATATCACCTCCAATGGCTCGTAGCTTGAGGCAGATCTCGACTCACCAAGAAAAGCTGAGAAGGGTAGCTCACGAAGCGTCGTGCGAGAAGACTCGGCAGGTTCGTCCCTCCGTCGAGGCGATGGATCCCAACCTGGAACTGAGGTGTGTGAGCGGTCCAGAGGAAGACGTGGAGAACGGGACGGACGAGAGAAGGGACGTGAGAGCACTCCTGGAGGATCTTGAGGAGTGAAGGGAAGTAAAGGCTGAGGAGCTCGGCGAGCTGGCGCAAGGGAGGGAAGAGCGAGAGGAACAGTAGGAAGCGGTCAGCCCGCTCCAAGAAGCCAATCAGAGGTGTCTACAGCACTCAGGCTTACGATGGATTTTCTGCTCTCGGTGAGCCTTCGAACAGTGTAGGCCTGGCAAGGGGAAGAACAACACTCGGTCAGCGAGCCGGAAAGGAAAGGCGAAGGCCACGAACGAGCTCTTCCATCGCTGCCTGATCCGAGCTGAGAGACTTGTATCGATCAGGCTGATCGTCTCGAATACCGAAGAGCCACGCCAGCTCAGAAACGGTTGGGGTACGCTCGGTCGAAGAAGAAGTAGACATGGAGAAGGGAGGGAAGCGAGGGGAGGAGATGGCCGTCGAAAGTTGAAAGAGGCTTCCGCTCTCTTTGTTCCTTCAAACGCTCAGGGTCGAATCAACAGTCGCCTTTATTTTATCTTAGCTCACCCAGCACTCCAACAAACGCGTATCCATGCCTCCCATAACTCGAAGACTCGTCGCTCAGCAGGAAGCAGGGGAGGTGGAGCTAGCTTCCTCGTCGATGGTGAGCTCGACCTTCCTTTCCCTCCCTTCCCTCCCCTCCCTCTCCTTCTTCTCTCGTCCGACCTTCACTCTCTGCCGCTCGACTTGTGCTACGCCGAGCAGCTGACTCTTTCTTCGCTCGGTCTGGGTCCATTTCAGAACTCCTCCCTCCGCTCCTTCTTCCCTCTCGAGGTCGTCAACCTCATCCTTCGAGAGCTCAACGATCCTCCCTCCCTCGCCGCCCTTTGCCTCGTCTCGTTAGGATGCTTGGAGGAAGATAGTGGGCAGCTGTATCGAGACGTTTCCATCAAGTCGGAGAGAGGACTCGTCAGCTTCACCTGCGGGGTAAGTCACGTTCTCATCCATCAGCAGAGGGAAACTCGAGCTGACCTCTTCTCCCTCGTCTCTTCCTCCCTCTCCGTCTCTTTCCTCTTCGCCCCCGTCGCCGTATCAGGTTCCACTCCATCTTGGATCCCGTCTCATCCCTCATCTATCCCTCAGCCAAACCCGAACCCTCAAGATCGATGCCCTCTTCTTCAAAGAGACCACCATCGTCCCCTTCTTCGTCGAGAATCGAGGAGCGACCCTCCCACCCCGTCTCGCTACGCCCCTCCATCTCGACAATCTCACAATCAGCGCCCCTCCCAAACCAGAACCAACCACATGGGTGGACGTTGCCGGACCCTTCAAGTTCTACCTCCTCTACCTCCTTCCCCATCTCCTTCCCACCCGCGTCACCATCAACGCCGGTTCACCCGTCGTCAATCCTCAGGCTCTCTATCTCTTCCAGCACAACTGGACTCCCCCCTTCCGAGCTTGGTCAGACTCTCTATGCACCCTCTCGTTCGACGGCTGGCTTCCTTGCGGTTCGATGGGAGACCGCTCCTTGTTCTTGGAACCCCTGCCAAAGGCGCTGAAGGAGCTCGAGATCAACGTCGCTAGTTGGCCGCAGAAGAGGAGTCGAATCCTTGCGCAAGTGCTCAGGAAGGAGGGGGTGTTCGAACTGGTGGGGATCAGGACGAAGGTCGTGGTGGCCAAGTCGGAGGAGCAGCTTTGGAAGGACGAGATCGCGACGTTGGACGACGAGCAGCGTGAACGAGTCGAGTTGGTAGCTGTTTAGTTTAGTTCGACGGGGATGCAGCTCGGCTCATAGCTACGAGATAACGAAGCGTGCTTCTTCCTTGTCCTCGATCGCGAGCAGAGGAGATCGAGAAAGGACGAAGACGCGTCGAGATGGTCAGACGAGCGCGACTCGCCTTCCCTGACGACGAACTTGTAGGTTTCTCCCCGGAGGAGGGTTTTCTGTAGAAACTTAGCTCACTTTAAGTCTCATCTGAGAACGTTTCGAGATATACACTCATCTGTAGAAACGAAGCGATGGTGACGTCTCTTCCTCCTCCCCTCCCCTTCACCGCCTCTCCTTTTTTCTCGCGTGCTCGAAGGTCGAGGCACGAGAGCAAGAGAGGAGGTCTCCTTCAAACCGCCTTCATCTCGCAGACGTACATTTCTTCTCTTCCTTGCATTCGCTCAAGCTCTCAGGTGAGTCTTTCCCCTCTAATACAGAGCTGCGTCTGCTGCAGGTGGTAGATCTGGGAGGGCGAGGGAAGGGAGGAAGGAACCAGACGAAGCTCGACGTCCTCTCCTTCCCTTCCTTGCCTCCCTCCTCGTCGAGGGCCACCTTCGAGGTCGGAACTTTTACCTTCGCTCGCCAAGCGATTCCATCGTCCAGAGCTTCAAGGGTACCCCCTTTGAAGATTCGAAGTCGAGTTTGGAGGGAGGAAGCTGAGGTCGAACGAGCTCTCTCGCTTTTTCCTTCCCTTCCCTTCCCTCCCTTGCCATCAAGCAGACCTTCGCTCAACCTCCTCCTTGCTTTCTCTCGAGCTGACCTCTACACATCGTGCTCTCTCTCTCTCTTCAGATCTCACCCAACCCCGCTCGCCTTCACTCTCTCAATGGCTTCCTCTACCGAAATGCAATTTGGACCTTCCTGGCTCAAACCCACGACTCGAACAAAGTCATCAAAGACCTCGACTCCCATCGAGGAAAACAACAACAACAACAACCAGCACGCCGCTCCCACCGCGATCTCGTACTCGGCCATCACTCGAGATCACCCCACTCCTCTCTCTCCCGGAGCTGGAGGAGGACACGACGGAGGAGCCAACGGAGAAGGAGGAGGAGGTCCTGCTCTCGACCACATCGTCGACCCTTCCAAGCCCTTCAGGTACACCAAGGAGTACATGCTCGGCCTCTACGACGAGGAGAAACAGAAGGGAAGAGAACTCCCCTTCGAGTTCGAGAGGTGGGGAGTCGTCTTCAGGGAGGAGGGAGGAAACCCAGTTTCGCTCGCGCCCTTGACGGACATGGAGAAGAAGGTCAGTTCAGCTCGCTCTCCTTCCTCCTCACCTTCTTTCCTTCGCGTCGTCGACACATATAGTACTCGAAGTATAGGCTGACTCTCATGCGTTCTCTTTTTCGGTCCCACCAGCTCTTCACCCTCCCCTACAACCCCGACCGACGAGCTCCCAACTCGTCCGATCCCCTTCACCCTTCCGCCTCGCGAAACGGCTCTTCCAGCGATCTCCACTCTCGAAGGAACCGAACCCTCGCCGGCCAAGCTGGAACGCTCAACCTTGAACGAGGATCAGGAGAGCGAGCCATTGGAGAACGAGGAGGAAGCGCTCTCAACTCCCCTGCCCGTGAGAGGTTCGGTGGGATCCAGGGAGGTGTCCTTGGAGGTCTCGCTGGAGCTGGTGGAGTTGGAGAGGGCAGATTGGGAGGGTTGACTAGGGAGAGGTCGGATAGGAGGACTTCTGGTAGAGGTGGACTTAAGGAGGGTGAGGTTGGTGAGTCGCTTTCGCTTTCGATCTGGATCTCCCTCTCTTGCGAGCTTTCGTGTGTTTGCTCGTTCGCCCTTCGGTCGACCTCTGACCACTTTCTCCTCTTCCCGTCGACCTTCCTTCCTCGTACCCACAGACCTCGCTTCCATCGCCCCCCTCCCTCCCTCCTCCACCCACTCCTGGAGACCAACCCGAACCCTCTCCTCCAACAATCCTCCCGCCGCGACCCCTCCTCTCGACTCACCCTCCGCCGAGGAGTCTCGACCTCGATGGAGGGACGCTCCCGCTCCTGCCGCCTCGCGAGAGGTCGCTTCCAGGGATAGGGATGCTAGGGACGAGCTCGACGCTGGAGGAGGGTTCGGAGGAGCTGGAGGACAGCGAGCTGGAGGATGGAGAGAGAGGGAGAGAGTCAGGACTGCTGAGAGGGATTTGGGAGCTGCTGCTGGGTGGGAGAACGTTGGAGCTGCTGGAACTACCAAGGTGAGTCTTGTCTCCGAGCTCTTGTGTCCCTCGTCCGAGGTGAGAGACGGTCGGTGGAGAGGGAGAGGATGTCGTTCGATTCTCGAAGATCGGACGCGACTCGATCAGGCGAGACGGACTCGAGAGCTGACCTTTCGCCTTCCTCGATCTACACTTCCTCACCAGAAACCTGCCGCTGCCACTCGAGCCGACGGTACTCCTCGACAGGACTACGGAAACTCGTTCGCCGCTCTCGAGCAAGAGGAGGACTCGTTCGAGCCTGAGCCCGCCGCCGCTCCCACTCCCCAGGTCTCGGCTCACGCTCTCGCTCAGGCTGCCGCCGAGGCCCAGAGGGAGGAGCTCAAGCAGGTCAAGTGGATGTACAAAGATCCTTCCGGCGCGATCCAAGGTGAGCTCCGTCTTCCTTCCTTAGAATCGCGATCTCGATGCGAGCTCGCAACGAAGCTTCGAGCTGACTCGTTCGTTTACCTCTTTTCCTTCCTTCCTCCTCTTCTCTTCTCTCAGGTCCCTTCCCCGCCTCGAGCATGCAGGACTGGCACGGACAAGGCTACTTCAACGCCTCCCTCCTCGTCAAGCGAGAGACCGACCTCGCGTTCGAGACCGTCGCTACCCTCACCCAACTCGCTCCCTCGGTCGAGGTCATCTTCTTCCTCCCCCCTCCCGTTCGACCTCCTCCTCCTCCCGGAATGATCTCTCGAGGATCCACCCCCGGATACGCCAGTCCCATCGCGTCCTACTCCACCTCGGCCGCCTACGCGTCGTCTCCCATCCAGCAGCACCAGGACGGAAGCATGACTCCTTCGAGACTCGCCGCAGCGGATCCGCTCGATCGATTCCTTCGACAGCAGGGAGAGAAGCCTACCGAGGAGGACGTCAACGGAGCTCGATGGAACGATCAGCAGCAGCAGCAGTCGCCCGTCGTCCAGCAACAGCAACCCTCCTACCCTCAGCAGCAGCAGCAGCTCTACGCTCAGCAGCCCATCGGAGGAGGAGCGTACGATCCTACTCCTCTCGGATACGGAACCAACTCCCAAGCTCCTCGACACATGGCCTACAACGCTCTCGGTCGCCAAGCTCCCCTCCAGGCTGGCGTCTTCGCTCAAGCTCAATCTCCCTACTCCTCCCCCGTCGTTCAGCACCAGGCTCCCTCTCCTTGGGCTCAGCAGCAGCAACCTCAGCAGCAACAGCAGCAGCAGCAGACTCCCGTGAGGAACTACTACGGTCTCGCCGAAGGTCAACAGCTCGGATCTCCCTCGCCCGTCGCTCGAGTTCCTTACCAGTACTCTCCCGTCCAGAACCTCGCTCCCGGAGCCGGATGGGGAGCCAACGACTGGAGGAACGCTCCTTCGCCTGGACAGATGCCTCTCCAACCCGGACAGATCCCTCAGCAGCAGCAGCAGTCGTACCTCAACCAACTCATCCCCGGATCGGTTCAGCAGCACCAGCAGCTCGCTCCCGTCGCTCCTTGGGCTTCGTCTCCCTCCGTCGAGGTCGCTCAGCCTATCCAGCAGCAGCAGCACGTCGAGCAACAGCAGGCTGAGCAGCACCAGCAGCCAGCTCAGGTCGAGGAGCAGCAGCAGCCTCCCGCTTCGCGATGGGCTCAACCTCTCTCGCACGCGTCGGTCCCTTCCACTCCCGCTCAAACCTCCCCCGTCGAAACCTCCTTCGAGTCCCTCGCCATCCAGGAGCAGCAGCCAGCCCAGGTTCAAGCCACCGCTCCCGTCGTCCTCGAGCAGCCCGTCGCGTCGGCTCCTCATCCTTCGACCAAGACCGTCCAACCCGTCTCGGCTCCCCTCCCCTCCAAGCCCACTCCCGCTCAAAAGGCCACTCCCGCCGCTCCCATCGTCTCTCCCACCGTCGAGGAACCTCGAGCCACCACTCCCTCCGTCGCTGCTAAGGTCGCTCCCTGGGCCAACGAGGAGAAGAAGGCTCCCACCGGACCCTCGCTTCGAGAGATCCAGGACGCCGAGGCTCGAAAGGTCGCCGCTGCCAAAGCTGCTCGACCTCCCGCTCCCGTTAAGGAGGTTTCGACCGAACCTCCTACCTCCACCAGCTGGGGACTCATGGGTTCGAGCTCCAACACCGCTCCCGTCAAGGAGAAGTCGTCGGCCTCGACTGGACCCGCCGTCGCTGCTCCTCCCGTCTGGCAGATCGGAGGTGCCGCTCCCTCGAGGACGCTGAAGCAGATCCAGGAGGAGGAGACCAAGCAGAAGGCTAGGGCCGCTCAGTTGAAGGCTGCTCAGATCGCTGCGATGGGTGGAAACGTCGCTCCCAAGGGAGCGTACTCGGGTGCTGCTTCGTCGGCTCCTTCCGCTGTACGTTCTCTTTCCTTCTTCGTTCTCCTCTCGTTTCGTCGACTCGAACCCTAACTGACTTTCCCTCCCTGTCTTTCGTTTCCTCTCGAGCAGAACCCCAATGCTGGAGGAGCCTGGGCCGTCGTCGGAGCCGGAGGAAAGTCGTCGTCCTCTTCGACCATCGCTCCCAAGCCTACCGCTCTCCCTTCCTCCATCCCCGCTCGACCTCTCTCCCAAGCCTCCGTCAAGCCTACCATCCCCGCCGTCTCAGCCATCCAGTCCTCCTCCACCTTCGCCGGAAAGCTCTCGAGGTCCGGAAGCTCTGCTTCCCTTGACGACATCTCCCCCAGCTCGGAGTTCCTCCTCTGGGCTAAGTCGAGCTTGAAGAGCGTTACTGGCGTCAACAGTGAGTAATTTCAACCCATTTTCACCTCTCGTCTCGCTCCTTCGACTTCGAATCGCGTTCGTTCGAGGACTGCAGCAACTGACGCATCTCATTTCTTCCCTCGTTCGTTTTCCTCTCTTCAGTCGACGAGTTCCTCCAAATGCTTCTCTCCTTCCCTCTCAACCCCGACCCAGCCGTCATGGAGATCATCTCCGACTCCATCTACGCCAACTCGGCTACCCTCGACGGACGACGATTCGCTCAGGAGTTCTGCACCAAGAGGAAGGCCGACGCGAAGGGTCAGAAGGCGGGAACCATCCCCAGTGGAAACAACAACTCCAGCAGTCTTGGAAGGGGAAGCTCGTTGGCTGATAGTGAGTTTTGTACCCGTTTATCTTGGGATGAGGAGGGAGAGAGGAGGGAGGGAGGGAGGGAGGGAGGGAAGGAGAAGGGAGGAGGGAGACGCGTTTTCGACTCGATCTCGAAAACGTTTGGACTGACTCGGTTCGCCGTTTTCGTTTCGTGTTCGCAGTCGTCAAGGCTCAGCCTAAGCCTGCCGCCGATGCTGGGTTCGGAGGGTTCAAGGTCGTTAAGAAGAAGGGAAAGAAGTAGTCTGGGTTAGCTAGCTGATCGGTTCGTTTCGGTGAGAGAAGGGTCGAGGTGAGAAGGGAATTGTGATGTCGATTTGTTCTCGTATACATCGATCGGGTTGGGTCTTCGAAAGGAACCCTGTTGCATCTCGCTCGAGCTCAGCAAGAGAGGGAGAAGAGCGAGAGGAACGATGAAGCTGGTTGAGGCTGAATCCGACGCGACGCGACTTCGTCCGAAGAGCTCTTCTCAGTCTCGCTCACCTTCACATAAGTCCTTCTTTGGTAGTACACTGCAACAACAAATACGTGCTTGCTTGCTACACATGTCAATCGTCTCTCGACCTTGTACGAGAACGCAACCTCGACAATTGAGTCGCGTCTCTCCTTTCATTTTGTCCCCCCCCCCCCCCCCCGCCTCTCTCACATTACTCGTGACGCGCTCTACCACTGAGCCATTAAGGCTGAACATGAGCTGTACTGCTTTGATGTCTCCCGTTTTCTCCCTTCTGGGTAAGCGCCCTTGCTGGGACACCTTCCTCGTGCGTTCTCATGGATTCACGATTCGTTGGTGTTGTTGTTGTTGTCTTGTCGACTGCTCTGAGCTTGTTCGGACTCACTGAAGAGCCTGAGGAACGAGAGAAGGGACTGGATGAGATAGCTTTGAAGGTAAAAGGAGTAGAGGGGGGAAGGGGGAAGGGAAGGGTGAGAAACGGGAGGAAAGCGAAGGGAGGGAGGCTGACGCGTCTTGCTGATGCCCTTCCTTTTGTTATCTGCTGATGCTCTCTCCCTTCTTCGCCCTGAAGCGCAAGCAGCCGGGTGATTCGAGTATCATTGCTGGTCAACGGTCAGCTTCGTCAAGAGAGACAAAGTCTGAAGACCGAACGCTCGACGCGTCAGACTTTGCTCATTCTCTCGCTTCTTCGCCTTCTTTGAAGATAGATATGTTACTGACTCGAGCATCGTCCCGAAAGTTAAGACAAATTACCCGCTTCCCATCTATCCACGAAGGCCCTCGGATTGATGAATAACCAAACCTGAAGGCTGAAGAGAAGGTCGCGTCGCGCGACCTTTCCTCTCAGATCAGCAACCTCCCCTCACTGGTGATCCCGAGAGCTGCTTTCCAGCTACGTCGCTGTCTGCGACAGCTCGTCACGTCTGTCGAAGAGCGATCTCCTTGCTTCAGCGACGGCAGATAAGCGAAACGCACAGCCATCCAATCGACCTCCCGCGTCCCGAGTCGCAGATGTACGAGTCCCGAGTCCGCAGAGACCTGAAGCAGTGAGACAAGAGTGGCGAGTTCAGAAGAGCTGCCTGAGCGTCGCGCTCCAGAAGGACGGAAAGAAAGGAGGGAAGAGGTAAAGGAAACATCGAAGCTCACCGATTCTCTCCTTCCCTGGCAGTCCTTTGATCACACCGGCGAATCCTCCTTCCCCTTCTGCTCAATCTCTATGAAAGAAAGCTCCTCCGATACCGCCTCCGTGGCCGGTGGATAAGGTCGATTTTCGGCGTAGTAGCCTGTAGAGATCGATCAAGCAAGGAGAAGCGGAGGAGGAGGACCGCTCAGCCAGGTCCTTCGTTTTCCCCTCTTCGCCGTCTCTGCTCTCCCTTCTGGGCAGCCCAAAGATGTAACGAGCGTCGCACCACGACTCACCATTCACTCCAAGTAGAATTAAGAAGCCGAAAAAGAGCGAGGGCGCTAGGAATCCCGTGTGGTCGACCTTCTTCGTGGATCCGTCTGGGAGGACCTCGTTCTTCGTTCCGACGGCGCACCACAGAGCGAGGAAGGACAGGAACTGGATGTTGGACGCAATCCAGGCAGCGTCGTATCGCTTGAGGGAGGTGAGGTCGGGGGAGATGGTATAGTCGAGAGCGATCGGCTTGAGGAAGAAGTGGACGAAGAGGGAGAGGACGGTGAGAATGAGGAGGGAGAGGAGGGGTTCAGGGAGAGAGAAGGGGTTGACGGGGATGCCGAAGACCCAGACCAGCCCAAACTGGGGGAGGATGACGGCGAGGAGGAGGAGTAAGAGACGAGATCTGGGGAGGGGAGCCATCTTGGTTGGTCGATGGAAGGAGTTGGAAGGGAAGGAAGGAAGGAGAGCGAGCTCGACAGGTTGTTTGGTTGAGTTTCGTTCTCCTCCCTCTCCTCTTGCTCTCCTTCTCCTTCAGCCATCATCATCGAAGCAGACGAAACCCTTCTCCTCGCATGCACCTTCTCTCAACCCTCACCCCAGCTTCGGAACGGATCCCCATCGAAATTCTGCTCGCCATCATCCAACGCTCTCCTCCCTCCTCCCTCGCCCGCCTTCACTCAATGTTCCTTCGCCTGTCTTGAGCTCGCTTCCCCCCTTCTCTACAACTACGTCGTTCTCAAGGATTTTTATTCAGCGAGTATGTTCTTTGCTGCTCCAGTGAGTGACCTCTATCTTCATCTTTCGAAGGGAAAGCGACTCGGTCGAGGAAGCGAACGAGACAATCGAAAGCTCACATCTCCTTCCTTCTCTTCTCCTCGTGTCGTCTCGTCCCTTTCTTCCTTCTCCTCCAGCCCTCTTCGCCTCTACCAGCTCCTCATCTACTTCCTTTCACCTCTCGCACCCAAACCAAACACCTTCACATTGAAATCCCTCATCCTGAGCCCAACGAAGCCCCTCCCGCTCGCAAGACCCTCCACCATCCCTCCTCCGGTCGCCTCCTCCTCGACTCCTACTCCAACGCCTACAACGAAGGCTCCTTTCGCGCCCATATCAACCCCTCTCTCGTCATCATCCATTCGGAATTCAAGACTCCTACCCTCCTCGGTCACGTCCAGTGGACCTCACTGCACTCGCTTCTCTTTCCCTCGACCTGGGATCGCGCAAAAGACGTCGTCCTATTCGGTAGCTTCCCTCACGAGAACACCTGGCCGAATCTCTCCTTGTGGGCAAGGGACGAGAGGGATATCAGAGTGACAATGGATCTCTCGATGATAGAGAGCTCCAAAGCGGATCCTAGGAATCCGAACGGGTCGTATCAGAGGCTGGTGAAGACGTTCGTGGGGAGGCTGAAGGAGCGGGTGAGAGGGAGGATTGGAGTTGGTTCGGAGGAGATGAGGAGGATGTTTGAGATTGCGAGGGAGGAGATGATGGTGAGGAGTAGAGGGAAGCCATTGGAGGCGGAGTTAAGGAGGTTATCGGTGGAGGTTTTGGAGGTGGTGAGTCTTGTTTTGGTTGTGAGCTCGACGCGACTTTTGAGACGAGCAGCTGACTTTGTTCTTTCTTTCACGCGTTTGTTTGGGATTCAAAGACTAGACATCTTTATCGAACGACGTGACACCATCTTAAAACTACAAAAACGAGCGAGAAGGTAGATTTTGGCGCGTCCGAGTCCACTCCGTTTCGGTGAGATCAACGCGTCTCGGGCTAGCAAGCAATGAAGAGAGGAGATCCATCAATTCCCGTCTACTTTGGAGACAGTGTAGAAAGGAGATGATAAAGACAAACCAGGTTTCCTCACGTATCAACAACCTCGACTCTCAAAAGCCTCCTCCACTTCGTCCTCCTCCACTCCCCTCTGCATCCAATCTCCCCCGTCCCGGCCCACCTCAAGTCCACAAATCTCAAGACAGCTTCCCTTTCAAACCTCGTCTCAACCTTGATCACCAACTGCTTCATCAGATCCCTCCCAAAGACGAAGCCCGCCTTGATCGACCGGAACTCCCACTTTGCTCGTTTGCAGGGAACCCCGTACTCAGCAAGAAGGCTCTCCAAGCTCTCAAGTCCCGAGTTGTGGATTTGTTGGTAGAGGAGAGGGTAGGAGAGCTGGAGGAAGGCGAGCGAGACTTGAGCGGTTCGAGCCAGCGTCGAGGGATTACAGTGGTGGAGGATCTCGAGATGGATTTCGGTGGGGAGGGGAGGGAGAGGGTGAAGAGGAGATTGAGATGTAATAGTGATCATTCTGGAGTAGTGGAGAGGGTGTGATGGTGAGAAAACAGGAGTGGCTGGTAGAATGAGTGGGAAAGTGGACACGCTCTCGAGATTCCCGGTGCTATCAACCGGGACGCTCACTCGATAACTCGATAAGCAGGCTCAACCCCACTCTGACGTCCTAGACTCATCATAGTAGACGACTAACCGTATCTGAATTTGCAACGTTGACCGCTAGGAGTAGAGGCGCTGCTTGAAGAGAAGAAGAAACAAAGTGCGAAACCGTGCGACACTTTGCGACACTCGTGCAACGGACAAACACGTTTTTCGCACCTAGCAGTGCGACTATTTTTCCTTTGTTTCCGCCCGACCCAGGAATGAAATATGTTCCAGTGCGACTGCTTACATTCAGACACTCCGCTACACCATCTTGCAAATGAAGGTTGAAAGAGAACGGACACTGGCCGCCTCGAGGAGCTCGTCCTGCTGCCTCGTAGGTCTCAAAGCCTCTGAAAAACCGTCCGAAGTCAGCCAAGTCACATATTGGATGAGGAGATGTGTCGAAGATACACTAAAAAGAGCAGGGAATCAGCACTCAGCAAAAGACAGCGCATCAGCAAGACACGTCAACAGAGCTCCTTCCTCCCTTCTGCTTTCTTCCCGTTTCTCACCCGTCCCTTCCCCCTTCCCCCCTCTACACCTTTTCACCCTCAGAAACTTCTCATCCAATCTCCTTCTTTCCCTTCCCTAGTCTCTCCAACGAGTCCGAACAAGCTCAGAGCAGTCGACAAGACAACAACAACAACACCAACGAATCGTGAATCCATGAGAACGCACGAGGAAGGTGTCCCAGCAAGGGCGCTTACCCAGAAGGGAGAAAACGGGAGACATCAAAGCAGTACAGCTCATGTTCAGCCTTAATGGCTCAGTGGTAGAGCGCGTCACTCGTAATGATGAGATCCCCGGTTCAAACCCGGGTTGAGGCTTCATGAGAGACGCCGAAAGGCGTTCGTTTCCTTTTTGCTTTTTGTCCTCGTCGGTGAGAAAAGACACAAAGAAGCGCGCCAGCGCTTCTTCTTCTTGCGTCTCATCTTCTGCCGTCCTGCCTTTACATGTGATAAGAGCGACTAAATCTTGAAGACGAAGTATAGTAGGCCGCGAAGGATCGAGTTTAGGGTCCCGTCTCAGAAGCTTTCGGCGCAGGAAAGAGAGGCCAGGCTGGTGTGCTAGCGAGTATTACGCACAGGAACCCTAATCTCAACAAGAGCAAGGAGCCTGACGGCTCCTGAGCAGGAGGTTGAGCGAACGTGACGAACCGAAGACGAGTCGAAGACGCGTCGTCGTTTCGAAGCTCTTCTCCCTTTTCCTTTTTTCTCCTTCCAGAGTTGGCATTGAACTGAGGACAAGATGAGGGACTTGCCTCGTATACACGCAGCGAGAGATGTAAGAACGGGCTCTCCCCCAGAAGAAGAGCGAGGCCTCTTCTCTCTCCTTGAACGACGCGAGGCGAGGTCCATCGACCCGTTCCCTCCCCTTCGGAAGGGCGAACGACCGGTGGTTTCTCTTGTATCGACGTCGGAGAGGAGTCGACATGATCCCAGCGTGTCAGGAGTACACTGAGGAGGCAAAAGATGTTGAGAACCTCTGTCCGGAAGAGGAAAAGAGAAGGACGGAGGAGGAGGGCCCAAAGGTTTCCGTGGGAAGAGCAGTACGAGTACCGTGACCGCGAACCGCTGTCATCAAATCTCTTCGGAGGATAGACATGGGGTGGATAGCCAAGTGGTTACGGCGCCAGCTTCAGGTTTCAAGATCTAAATCGCTGGTCTTCACAGGCGTGGGTTCGAATCCCACTTCACTCAAGTTTTTGCTCTTCTGGACAGCGGACTCGGCTTCGCAGAGTCGATGGTGATCGAAGTCGAACCCTTCTTCTCTCTTTTTTGCTCTCTCGGCATCGAACAGCAGCGGATACACTAGCTTGGGAAACTCTTGAGCTGTGTCTTCATCTACCTGACGCCCTTTTGCCTTTGCCTGAGAGCGCTCGGTGCAAGGAACACGCATGGATCCTCCGCTCCGATTGCTCTTCCTCCCTTCTCGCTGGCCCTCTTTTCACTCAACGTCGCATGAAGGTGTCCTTCCCGATCTTCCACCTTCGGTCTCTCACGCTCTCGTACTCTGATCAGAAACAGCGCCGTCAGAGCCGTCCGCCTCGAGCAGATCCGTCAACGCGTGCATTCTTCTCACGTTCAATCACAATCACATCAACTCTCATCAATAACGACGCTCGCTAACTGTATATATATCTAAAGAGGCTTTCTGACGAGGTAGAACTGCATCGGGGTAAAGAGCTGCGACGAACGAAAGCGAGGTCATGTCAGCAACGCGTCGTCTTCTCTTCACCTCTTTTCTCCTCGCAGAAGAACTCTCTCCCCTCCCAAAACGAAGCTCGAAACTCACCTTCTGCCTCCCACCCTCCACCAAGTACTCCGCCGAGATCCTCATGTTCTCCCCGACTGAATGAGTCCCCTTGGGAACGATCCCGAACTTCTCCATTCCCCAGAGCGCGTTGTGGGTGATGAACTGTCCGAGCTTCGTGATCCGGAAGACGGTGAGGTAGTCGTAGAGGGTTTGAGCCTTGGAGAGATCACCTTCGAGAGGGTAGTACCAGTCGACGGCGTCTCCTCGGTCGGCGAGATCTTCTTCGATTAGGACTGGAGAGGGAGAGGGAGGGAGGGAGGGAGGGAAGAGGAGAGAGGGAGAGAGAGGGGAAAGAGAGTCAGTTGGAGAGAGAGAGATAGGGATAGAGAGAAAGAGAGAGGAGGAAGGGAACAAAGAGAGAAGGAGGGAGGGAAGACGCACTCTCAAATCCAGACGAGACAAACGCGTCGTGGGCTTGCTGTCGAGTCCTCATCTCAGCGATACCGTCTCCAACCTGAAGGAAAGCGTGAGAAGAAGAGAAGAAACTATCAGCTCTGGGCCGTCGAGCAGTAGAGATACGAAATCTCGACGCTCTTCAAGGAGAGAGTAGTCGAGTCGACGCGACAAGCCCGGACGAAAGCGAAACTCACCTCGATTCCATGCGCAATCTTCTTGTGCTCGGGGTTTCGGGGATCCCACTTATCGGTCTGAAGGTAAAAGAGCAGAATGCGACGTCAGCTCAGAGCTGTTCGAGTCGGGGGAGTAGGAGTACTCAAGAGAGCAGGCGAAACAGAAACGCGTCGAACTCACCATGACCCACTCGTAAATCCCACAGACTCCTCCGGGCTTGAGGATCTTGAAGATCTCGGAGTAGATACCCTCGAAGGTAGGAGCGTGAACGGTAGCCTCGATGGCGTAGACTGCGACGGAAATGAAAGGAAAAAAAGGTCAGCTCGTTGTTTTACTCGACTCGACTCGACTTCCAACTCAACGCGTCGAGCTCAACCCAGCTCCGTTCGAACGAAAGCGAGCGGGCGAGCCCAAAACGAAGAATGGAAACTCACCAGCATCAAAACTCCCCTCCTCGAACCTCTCACTAAGCTTCATGAAGTCTCCCTGGACGAACCGACACTGGTCCTCCAACCCTTGCTGCTTGGTGTACTTCTCCGCTCGATCTCGCTGGAACTGGTTGAGGGTGACTCCTGTGATCTTAGCGTCCGAGAACCGAGCGATGGATCGAGCGGGTCCTCCTATTCCACAGCCGACGTCGAGGACGTGCATTCCTGGTCGGATGTTCATTTGGGCGGAGAGGTAGTGTTCGTGTCGGGCGAGCTTGAAGAGGGAGAGGGAAGAAGAGGGAGGAGTGAGTCAGCCTTGGGGAGGTTCGAAGGAGGGAGGTGATAGAAAGAGAGGTGGCGCTGGGATGGAGGGATGGTAGGAGGGAGGAGGTGAAGGCGAAGGGAGGAATGGGATTGGAGATCGAGGTGTCGACTGATGCGATGAGAGGAAAGAACGAAAGGATAACGAAAGACTCACTCCGGCAGCGAAGGCTTCTCCCTTGAAGAATCGACAGAAGTGGAAGGATTGGCTGAGGAGAAGGAGGGAGGACGGAGGTCAGCGACCGTTCGAGCTCGAGAAAAGCGAGTTAAAAACGAAAGGGAACGAAACACTCACGCCCATCCGTACTCGTAGAGCTCGGTGCATCCGTCGTAGTACTGGATAGAAGAGGGGAAGCAGAGGTCAGGAAGGAGCTAGAGAGAAAGGTCGATGTAAAGGAGGAGAGATGGGACGAGGAAAAGAGGGAGGACTCACGCCTGAGAACGACGACGAGCACGCACAACGACGCGTTCACAAAAAGTAAATGAGGGATCAGGACAGCTCGGAGGGGCTCGTAGACAGCAGGAGGTATAGACTCACCATTGACTACGTCTTTATACTCAGCCAGGCGATTCTCTGTATGAGCTTTCGAGTCGAGAGCCGAGTCCTTGTCCCACAGGGAAGCGTACTGTTTGAGAGCGTTGGATGCGTTGGGAGCCATGTCTGAAGAGGTTGGAAGAGGGAGGAAGAGTGGGGAGATGGTTGTGGTTGGATAGATAGAAGAGATGGGAAGAAAAGAAAGGCCAGGGAACGAAAGGGAGATGGAGGAGGGCAACGACGAGAAATGATACGATTCCGGGGGACGGAGAACGCAGCGAGCGAATCGTACCATTCCTTCGCCCTCCACCCCTTCCCTCCACTTCTCCGGGTCCTTTTTGGTCGGGTACAAGGTGGGGAGGGCGAGATAAGAGGCTCGGAGGGGAGAAAGGGCGGCCTCGGACCTAACAGGCGTGCGAGAGTCAGAGCAGAGACGGGAGGAAACGCGTCAACCGTCTGGATCAAGAACGAGAGAGAGAGACGGAGACGAAGAGTCGTATGTCAGTCACTGAGCTATAGGATGGTGCGAGCGAGGTCTCTCGAAGACGAGAAGACGAACCTCGAACGAAGGAAGACGAGAAGGTCGAGGGATCGTACAAGCTGCTGCTACTTTATGGGGATCATCGACTCCGGGAGGACTGGATCAGCAGATCTCAGAAATACGATACGTCCCTGTGCGCGAGAGGATGATTGAGCTAAAGTGAGATCGAAGGGAGGAGGAGTAGGAAGGGAAGCGAGGCGGGAAGGAGCTGTTGGTGAGCTTCGACGTTCCCTCGTTGTCCTTCTCGTTGCCGCTTGTTCGCACCTTTCTTGAGCCTCGTTGATGTAGTGTACGTGTAGGTCAACTCCAGATTCGTCGACTGGGTTGTCGTGAAAATCTGCGAAATCGATGCTGATTGTGAGAGAGGAAGAAGGAGGTGACGCTGTTTGGCTCCCACCTTCCATCTGCTCCTCCCTCCCCTCCCCTTCCTTCCTTCGCGATGGCTTCCTCCTCCCTCTTGCCTCACCTCTTCGCTCTCCCCTCACCATCCGCATCTCAATCTCACGCTGTCGAGTCGATCTCGTCTTCGTACGGCTGCTGGGAGGATCTCATTCGGGACGAGCAGCTGAATCAAGATCGACAGGCGACTCAGCATGAGCTCGACACTCTCGACGCGAAGGTACGACCTCCCCTTCGCCTCCTATGCTTCAGAACGAGCTCATGAAGTGATGTCAGTACTCACCGCTTTGTCATTTTGCCTGTCCAGCTCTCTGAATCCTCTCGCACGACACCTCTCAAGCTCAACTCAGCTCTCGTTCGGACGTCCTCCCTTCTCGCCTCAGCTCAAGAGGTCGCCCTCTCGCGTCACGAGCTCGCAGATCTAGTATCAGCCCTCTTAGGTCAACTCGAGGATCCCCTTTCTACTTCGCCGTTCAAATCCAACGCTGGAGGATCCACTCTTCTCGAGACGGCTGAGCTTCTGCTCGTTGCGCTGGAGGAGTCCCAGCTCGGAGAGGAGTATCTTGAGGTCGTCGAACGGTTGCTGGCTCTCAGGTGAGTCCCAGAGTCCTATTCTGAATCGGTCTGAGCGCTCGAGAAGCTGACCACTGTGCGTCTGGGTTGAGTATCTGCAGCGAGGAAGTCCAAGACCTCAGCGGAAGGAGCGACCCCCTCTCGACTCTTCCAACCTATCGAATCCTCTACGACTTCGTCCTTCGCTTGCGAACCAACCTTCCCGATGGATCAACGCTTCCAAACTTGGCGGTAGATGTGCTAAAGAGGACTTGGTCTGGATTGAGGAAGAAACTCTCAGAGTGCGTCCCAATCTCCTTCCCTGCCGCCTTTGGCTCTCGCTCTCGCTTCACCGACGACGCCTTCGCTGACATCTCCTCCATCCCCTCCTGCCCAATTATTTCCACAGCGATCTCGTCCTAGCCTCCACCCAAACCTCGTGGCCCTTCAAGCCTACCACGGTCACGCCTCAAGTCGACGTCGAGCGGTTCAACAGGACGTTCCTCTCCCTTCTCGCGCTTCAACTCGAGTCAGTCCTCGCTCTACCTCCCCTTCGTCCACCCGGCATCGTGCACCTCCTTCAAAACCCTCTCATTGAATTTTTCTTTCCTCTCATCTCCCTCTCGTTCCATTTCTTCTCGAAACAGAGGCGAGAAGATCCATCGTCCCGAGGATCGTCTCGGAGACTTCTTCACAGCAGGAGGTCTCTACCCGATGGAGGCTCTTCTCGAACCCATCAAACAGAGGTGGAGATTCCATTTCGAGGGAGAGAGGGCTACGAACAGGTTGGACAAGGTGCGTCTCGTCCCTTTCGAAGACCTGCCTTCTCGCGTCGAACGACGAGCTGACCTCCCACTTCCCTTCGTTCGTCCGACTCGTTCGTCTCATTTAGCCCGAATGGCCGTTTACCCATCTTCTCAACCTCATCCATGACCTTCGACCTACGGTCGTTGAATGGTTTGGAGAGCTGCTGAAGAGTGGAGGTGTGAAGTCCGATGTTGTCGATCCTTTGGTGAGTTCGCGTCTCGACCCTTCTTGTGCTCCTCGTCCTTCCTCCCATTGCTTTCGACCCAGAGAGGTCCCTTCCTGATCACCGTAACTCACCCTTCCCGCTCCTTCTATCCCTCCCAGTCCGAGTTCATCTCCTCCCTCCTCCCACTCCCAACCAACCTCCTTCTCGCTCGGATCCCATCCCTCCTCCCACCTCAACACCCAGCCCTCCTCGCTCACACGATCCATCAAACACTCGTCTTTGACCACTCGATCCGGTCAGAAGGCTACGACGTCGCGAGGACTTGGGCTGGTCGACGACGAGGAAAGACGGGAGGAGGGTCGACGAAGGAGTGGGAAGGACTTGCTGCTGGAGTCGTGCTTGGTCGAGAGGACTGGTTCAGAGCTTGGATTGATGGGGAGAAGGAATGTGAGTAGTCTTCCCTTCGTCCTCGTTTCGATTCCTGAGTCTAAAAAGGACGCGACGAGGTCGAATCCTCGTTTGCTTTGGTGCTGACCCGCTTCGTGTCTTGTCTCCCCTGGTCACTTCTTCTTCCACATCCAGTCTCCCTCGAGGAATACGGTCGAATCACCAACTCCCAAGAAGCCTGGAAGATCCTCGACTCGTTCGAACTGGAGATCGAGATGTCTGGAGTCGGGGGATCAGGAGACGACTCGGACGACGACGAGAAGGACGCGACGACGCCTTCGGAGGATCGTTGGAGACCTACGAGGAGCTCGCTCGGGATGATCAAGTTGCTGGGTCAGATAACAGGTTCGTTGACTTCTCCCTTTCCGTCCTTCTCGTCCTCCACCGCGAGTGCACAGACCTGACCGGTCCGTCGTTTCGCCTTCCTTGTCTTCCTTCGCCCACAGATCGATACTCCCCTCTCCCCTCCTCGCACCACCGCTTCCTCTTCTTCACCGAGGTCCAACTCCCTCTCCTCCTCGCCTACTCCTCCCGAATCTCCTCCTCCCTCAACGCCTTCGAGCGTCTCTCCTCGTCCTTCGCCAAAATCGTCCCTGGAGCCCTCGCTGGACATGCTTCGAACCCGAACGGATTGGCTGAGTCGACGGCGTTGAAGGGTGTGCAGGGTCTGGGGAGCTTGTGTAAGGCGCTGGTCAGCGTGAGGTGGGTGCTGAAGGGTTTGGAAGGGTGGGGAGACGAGATGGTGAGCTCATTTTTCCCTCGTTTTTGCCGACGCGTCCTTCGTCTCATCTTCCCTCTTCCTTCGCGGCTTTTCTCCTCTCGCCCTTCGCTGACTGACACGCTACCTTCGTCCTTCTTCGCTCGCAGTTCTTCGTCCAACTCTGGGCCGACATCAACTCGGACGCGTCCCTTCGATCTCGAGCCGTCTCCGTCCAAGGACTCCCAGCTCTGCACGGCGGAGGACTCGCCGCGAGCGAAGGAACGATCTTCGACGATCAGATCTCTACCCTCGGACTCATCGCTGCTCGAACGGAGGAGATGCTTGTCAAGCACGTTTGCCACGAGGTCGAGCATGAGTTGAAGGCTCATTTGTCGAGGTGAGTGTCGCGTGGCGCGCTTCCTTCGCTCGTCTTCGTCTTCCGTCCTCGATTCGCGAGTTGAGCTAACCCTTCTCGCGACCATCTCCTCTTCCTTCAGACGGTGGGACACTCCCACACCTCTCTCCTCTGACGCAGAAGATCAACCAACCCTCGCACCCACCCTCCTCACGCCCCTAACCATCCTCTCCACCCACCTAACCTACCTCTCCACCCTCCTCCCCCCCTCCACCTACGTCTCCACAACTCTCTACCGCTCCATCGTCTCCCACCTCTCCTACCACATCATCCAACGAGCCGTCCTCGCCGGGTGGTCTAAGTTCTCGGAGGTGGGTGGGAAGGAGTTCGAGAAGGAGGTGAAGGCTTGGGTGGAGACCTCGAGGATTGGGTTGGGAGGGAAGGGAAAGGGGAAGGGAAAGGGATTGGAGAGACCTTGGAGGAAGATGAGGGAGATGGGGACGCTCGTTGGGCTGCCTGTTGAGAAGGGAGAGGAGGAGGGAGGGATGAGGTTCAGGGAGGTGGTGGAGTTGATGAGGGAGGGTGGGGAGCTGGGTGAGAAGAGAGTGAGGAAGGAGTTGGATGTGAAGGAGCTGACGAGGGCGGAGATGGGGGATGTGTTGAGGAGGAGGTTGGATTACTAGACTGAGTTGATAGGTCGACTCGACGCGTCCGAACGAACGCACGTTCTGCCCTTGCTTTGACTGTCTTTTCCTTTAGATCGTTCGACAAGAGTGATGTGACTTCCGCCATCTCGACGCTTTCCTGACTGCGTCTCGAGAAAAGTAGACAAGAACCGTTTCCATGCATAAATCAAAAGATCGTTGTTTCGTTCGCTCTCCTTTCCGTCCTCTTCCTTCTCCCTCCCGCGTTCGTTCCCTCAAGGTCCCCAGCCCCTCCTAGATCCACGTCCTCCGGTGTGTTCAGCTGACAGCGAAAGGACGAAACGAGAGGGTCAGTCTCGGGTTCCCTTTCGAACGAAGAACGAAGAAGAGGAGAAGACGCGAGGAGAGACGAGCGAAACTCACCAGGAGGAGGCACCCCACCAGCAGCAGCAGCCGCTCTCGCAGCCTGAGGATAAACAGGCACGATAGCCGAGTTCCCAATCATCGTCATCAGATCCTCGGTTCGGAATACGGGTCCTGCGAATCACACCGAAACCAAAACCAGGTCAGCGAACGAGTCTTGTCTCGTCTCGTCTCCCTCCCTCGAAGTGAAGTTCGAGAAGACTCACCATCGAAAGCTCCAGCCGGCGGCAGCTCCCCCAAGAACCAATGCAAGCTCCCATCGTTCACGTTGACCTCGGACTGAGGTGGTTGTCCTCGAACATGAGGCGGAGGACTCCTCTCCCTGTTTCTCGACTGATGAGCAACGGCCACCATCGGACTGACCTCCCTTCCCTTTGCACCAGCACCGGCACCCCAACCTTGATCTCCCCTCCTTCCTCCTCCAGCCATGGGAGCAGCTACTACTGGCGAAGCAGCTCTCATCCTCTTGTTGGACGAGGAAGAAGAGGCGGGTTGGTTCCTCATCGACAGCCGCTCGTTCGAGTCCCTTCTCGTTCTCGACGACGAGGACGAAGGTCCGACGTCCCTCTCCTGAGACTGGTGACGATCGTTGGCGGACTCGAGGTCGGAGTAGAGAGGTCGTTTGGCTGGGGAGGAAGCTGCTACGGTGACGGCGGGAGGAGGAGGAGCAGGAGCGGGGGTAGGTTCGACGATGGGAGGAGCGACGAGGTAGGATTCGGGTGCTCGAGGACCTGTTGGTGTAGGTTTAGAGGACGAGGGGGTGGGTTGAGTTCCGAAGCCGAGATCGACTCGAGCGATTTCATCGATGTCCATGTAGGTGTGACGTCGACCGAGGTTCTTGGTCGCTGAGTCTGAGGAGGGAGCGAGACGAAGGAGGGAAAGTCAGCGCTCCGATCCGACGACGAGCAGGAGGGGGAGAGGAAAGAACCAGAGGGTACGTACCTCCAGGGAAAGTCTCTCCGAACCTCAGATCGAGTCGTTGAGCCGAAGCGATATCCCCGAATAGGTACTCGTATCGAGCCCATCGCTCCCACAGAGGTCGAGCGATCTCGGGAGTGAACTTGGCGACGGATTTTTCGAACAGGACTCGGGCGTCTGTTGGAACGAGGAAAATCACATGTCAGTTGTGTTTCGAAGACGTTGAGGAGCGTTTGAGGGAGGTAAGGGAGACTCACTCTGATCGTCGTTGATGGTGATGAGGAACGAGAGGTATCGATCCACGAAATCGATCTTGTCTCCGTAGACCTTGAGTCCCAGCTCGAAGATCCTCGTAGCGACGCTGGGTTCTTTGCTGCAGTGGTACTCGGTGACGGCTGCGACAGAAAGGGGAAGGGACGAGTCAGAACGAGGGTTTGCCAAGGAAGGGAATATCAGGACGCGTCGAGGAGAAAGAGCGAGATCGACTCACCAGCAGCTTCATAAACCTGCCAAGCGAGATGAGGAGCCTTCCTCGCCTTCTGGAAGATAGCTCGAGCTGACTTGATGCCCTGTTCGTCGACCACCGAAGAAGGAAGCGAAACGTCAGTCTCGTCGAACTCGAACGAACGCGACACGACTCAAACGTACCTCCGCCCTCCTAGCAAACCTCATCCACATAATCCACGCCAGCGCCACTCCCTTCTCCATCTCTTCCGTCTCCCTCTCTCTCCTCACCCTCACCTCCTCCGCCTTCGTCTTCCTCTCCTCCTCCAAAGCCCTCTTCACCTCCGCCAAATCAGGCTCGCTCGGATCCGTAATGAGGTGGTTCCCTGTTGTTCTCTTGACGGCAGCGGTGGTATCGACGACGGAAGCGATGGCGGCGGCGATTTCGGAGGTGATGGAGGCCTTGGTTCGTTCGAGGGTGGGTTGGAGACGGCCGAGGAGGGAGGAGAAGAGGGAGTGGGTGGCGGCGAAGTCTTTCTTGGGGGATTCGTAGAGTTCTGCGAGGGCGAAGGTTAGGAGGAAGCTGTGGGCGGGTGAGTGAACGGGTGAGTGGGAGGAAGGGAGTCAGTTTGGGTTCGATTTGTCGAGAAGACGACCAGAGAAAAACGAGCGAGCGAACCTCGAAGGGTTGGCTTCCACTCCCGACTTCAAGAACCCAATAGCCTCGTCGATCTTGCCCAGGCTTTGGCTGTAGTTCGAAGCGATGTACCTACGCGCCAAAACATACTCCAAAGAAGGTCAGCACAATCCTCTCGCAGTCTCATCTCGTCGCGTCTCGCCCTCCTTCTCGAACTCACCAGATCTCGGGGAAGAACCTGCACTCCCCTCCAACCGTCTTCCTCAACACATAGCCCACCCTCGCCTTCACCTCGTCCTCCTCCTCCAGCTCAAGAGGGTTGCTCATCTCCCACTCGATGTAAGCCTTCCAAGCAGCGACGAGCGTTCGATCCTGGTTCGTCCAAGTCGGTCGGAGAGGGAGCGGAGGAGGGAAGACAGCTGCTGAAGGAGGTCGTTTGGTTCGGAGTTCTTTGAGGGTGGAACGAGCGGTCATGTAGGCTGGAGAACGTTCGGCGAGGAACTTTTTGGCCTGGGGAAAGAGAACAGACGAGATGGGAGGGAGGGAGAGGGAAGGTCAGCGACGCGTTTCGTTCTTCGTCGTCTCGCTCGACACTCCAGCTCGTTCCCGAACTCACCGTGATCTTGTTGACTCCCCCCTCGAACATATCGTACTCCCTCCAAATCCCCTCCACATCCTCGACAGGAACCTTCAGCACCCTCGTATAGACCTTCCTCAGCTCGGCAACCTTCCCTTGTTCCTCCCAGGTCGTTCTCGTCTCTCCTTCCTTGATGAACTGGAGGTACTCCTTCCAGATGGGAGTGGAGAGGGAGTCGAGTCCGATGTGATCGAGAGCGAAGTCGTAGGCTTTTGTGATGGTAAGGCGAGCGTTGAGGTAGGTGGAGGGGAGGTTGGGGAGAGAGGGAGGGACGGGTTCGAGTGGGTTGCGACGACGGATGTAGTGAAGGTAGGAGGCTGGGGAGGCAAAGATAGGTGGAAATCGAGGTCAGCTTTGGACCGTGCGAGATGGATGTGGGTGTGGGAAGGCGACTCACTCCAGAGTGGTGGGTAGGCGAGAGGGAAAGCAGGTCCAGCTGAGCTGGATTTGGCGAAAGCTCGAGAGAAGAGGGCCTCGACTTGTTGGTAGTTGTCGTGAGAGAGTTCGAGTTCGGCGTAGGAGAGGAGTTGGGGAGCCTAGGGAAGGAACGAAAGGAAGAAGCGTCAGGTCAGCTGTTGATCTCGCAGAGAGAAGAGGCGACGGAGGGAAAGAAGGAGAGGACGAACGGCTGTTGGGTAGATCTTCAAGAAAGCCTCGTACCAAGCTCTAGCATCTTCGAGTTCGCTCTGAGCTGTTGCCGAGGAGATGAGAGCGAGAAGAGGGTTCGGGTCCTCGGGGTCTGGGTGGGAAGAAGAAGGAGGAACGAGAAGAGAGGATGAGCTCGAGCTCAACTTGGAAGGAAGGATGGAAGGCTGGGATCGAAGCTGACCTTTGAGATGAGCTGCTACTGCGACCGTTTCTCGAACGACACTCGGACTTGAAGAGTTCAATCCAGGAGGGAGGTTCAGGTCTGCTGCTGGCGAGGAGGACGAGTCGGCGTTGGCGATTGTTGAGGAGGAAGCTTCTGCGGCTGGGGTCGAAGCGAGGGAGGGGATGATGGAGGAGGAAGCGACCTGCTCGACGGGTTGGAGGACTTTTGAAGGAAGAGGAGCGGGTGAAGGGGAAGGGAGAGGTTCTTCCTTGATGGATGCTGGGATGGTGGACTCTCGGATGGGTTCCGAAGGGGCAGGAGCGAGAGGAGGAACGTCTGCGTCCATCGTCGTCGAGCTCATCGTCGATTCTTCCTCCTTCACTGATGAGCTCGCCAGTTGCTGCACTCCTTCCGAGCTCTCCACGGTCGATGTTTCCTGCGGAGAGAAAGCTGCTGGTGGAGGGAGTGATGTTGCTTCCGAGTCTAATGCTGCTGGTGGATGTCCTGAAGTTGAAGAGGGACGGAGGGAGGAGGAAGGAGCTTCGACGGCGTCTACTCCCCCCTCGTTCTGTGCGTCTATCTGCATACCCTCGCTGCTCGTGGTCGCATCCATATCTCGATGATGAAAAGAGGCACTAAACGGCAGGAAACGAGAGCAAAGAGAAGAGTTGGAGGAGGGGGGAGGGCCAAAGGAGGGAGGGGAGGCGAGATGGAGTTGAAGATCGAAAACGAAGGAGCTCAGCTTTCCTCTCTTTGAGCTCGAAACGGCCACAAACTCCTCCACTTTTTGCCCAAAGGCCGAGTAGGGAACTTCTGATCTGGATCTGACTTGAGTCCCGTAGGATGATGTCGAAAATGTGAGCTGATTTGCTCGAGGACGCCTGGAACGAGCGAGAAACGGCGAGGCTGAAGCTCACCTGCTCTCCCTTCCTTCCTCCTCTCCTTCTGACCTTATAGAGCCTCCCACCGGGTCTGAAGTTTCTCAGTCCCTCCTGATGGATCTCACCTACAGTTTTGGACAACTTCACGCTCGCTCGTCCGTCGCCCATCAATTCAGCCCTCCTCCAGCCTCCTCGCCTTCCCTCCCTCGCCCTTTTCAACGTCATCTTTCGTCAGCTTCCCTTTCTCCCTCCAACCACAGTCTCCTTCCCATCCGTTCAAGATGCTTCCCATCACTCAAGAGATCCCCAACGATGTCCTCCTCGACATCTTCTCGTTCTGCTCCCCTGGAACCCTCGCCGCGTGCGCCAGAGTCTCGTACAAGTTCCTCGAGCTCGCCTCCCCTGTCCTCTATCGAGAGGTCACCATCGCAACGAAGGCTCAGCTCTTCAGTCTCCTCTCAAGGGCAAGTTCTCTTCTTCTCTCGCTCTCTACTTATGCCCAAGCGTCCCAAGCGCACCATCCTGATCTACCTTCCTTCCTCGCTTGGTTTCCAGACCACTTCGAACACGAAGAAGACGTCCTACATCCCTCGGGACATCGCTCCCTTCCTCTCCATCTACCAAATCAACACTTTCCACGTCCTCCACCCTCAGACTGACGTCCTTACTGCTTCCCTTCCTCGAGGACGATACCGCTACAGGAGAGATCCCTCCCTCCCCATCGATACCCTCGTTCTCCACGACGCGAGGGCGACGGTTCGCTTCCCCGCTCAAACGGACTCAAACTCCCTCCTTCGACACCTCAAGCCCTACCATCTCATCCTTCTCTTCGAGATGCCCTACTACGACCGACGAAGATTCCCGGAGAGGCTCCAGAGATGCGTGGGAGCCGTTCAAGACGTCACGCTGGTGGATGGAGTCTTCGACAGGATCTTCTTGCTGTTCGGGTTGAGAGACGAAGCGAAGGCTAATCACCTCCGTATCGTTCTCAAGTCGCTCGACGAGAACGACCCTCTCCTCGGAACTCTTCTCGGGGATCCGGGTCGAGACGGAACGTTGGGCTTTGGAGGATTCCGAGGGGAGGAGGGGGCTGTTGTGATCGAGGTCGCGTCTGAGGAGGCGAGGGTCATCGTCGAGGCTGGAGGTGGAGGCTTGACTGATGGGGAGAAGAAGGTCGTTAGGGTTCAGGTGAAGGGGAGTGAATGAGTGGTAGCTAGTTCGTCGCGTCGCGTCGTTTCTTTTCGTTCTCGTTCCGTTTCCGTTTCCATCTAACGACTCATGCTTTCCCTTTCTCCACACGTCTTCAATCCGAGAGGCATTACAAGATATTTCCGTTCTTGTTTTATCAGCAAGACGATCAGGGAAGGGGAAGAGGACGTCGAAGACGTCAACACGACGGCGCGTCCTTTTCTGTTCGCCTTCTCACGGACAACCTCTCTCGAATTCCATCTCATCCTCCGAACAGTCCATAAAATCTTCAGCTTTTGCTTTTGCTCGAGTCTACGAGCAGGTATCTCGCGTGGGAAGGACGCGACAAATTCTTCTCCCGCTCGCAGCGCTTCGAACGACTCGCTGTTGTGCGCTCGTTTGTGTTGACCCTCCTTCGACAACGTTTGTGTTGACCCTCCTTCGACAACACAGAACTCAACGGTCTCTGCTCGGCTTTTCAACCTCTCCCTTCTCAGAACCCTCACTCCTTGAAAGCTGTTCGCCGTCAAACCACCATCTTCCGCAACGAACGACGGTTGCTCGAGCACATGCTCTGGTCTCCTCTCCGCGACGCGATGTCCCTCATCTCGATCTTCCTTCTCCTCGCAGTTCTGCTCTCAGCTGGTGAGCAGATACCTATTATCTCTGTGCGAGAAAGAAGGACGAAAGAAGGAAGAGGGGAAGGACAGCGTTGAGCCTCCAACGGAACGAACTGAAGTCGTTTCGTCTTCCCCATCTTTTCCACCTCAGCTCCCACATCCACCACAACCCTCCCGCCTCTCCCTCTTCGAGCAATCCCCTCCTCCTCCCTAACGTCGACCAACCCCCATCCAACCGCCACCTCCCTCGTCGAAGAACTCACCTCCTCCTCCAACTCCATCATCATCCGAGCAGCCATCGGAGGAGCAGCTGGTCTTTTCGGCCTCCTCTTGACCCTCCTTGGAATTTGGATGTTCTGGAGGAGGAGGAAAAGGATGAAGAGAGCTGCTGCTTGGACGTTCCCGATCCAACCTCACCCTGCGCGGGAGAAGACGAGGAGAGAGAAGAAGAAGAGGGAGGGGGAGGACAAGCAGGAGGGTGAGGGAGAGAATGTTGGGTATGTTGTGAAGGAGATGGAAAGCCCTAGGGTTGAGCCGTACTGCTATACTTGTAAGTGAAGAGAAATGGCTTCAGGGATGCTCGACGCGTTGAGCTGACGGAGTTCGAGTCGCTGACCTTGCATTCGTTCGACTGTCCTCGACAGCTCCCTCTCGACCCGCCACTTCCCCTCTCAGTCAATCTACTATCCTCGAGGAAACGGACTTCGTCCAAGAACTCGCTGCTTCTCAGGAGCCTGTCTACTGGGTTCGTTGTGCTCGTCGTTTTGTCGTTCTTTGGTCGCGCGTCGCGTCGACTGACTCAGGCTCATCGCCTTCGTTTTTGGATTCGCAGAACCGAAACGAGGGACTGGACATTTCCGAGTTTGGGCCGAGCATGGATTCGGAACCAGCAACAACCTCGACGATGGGTCCTCCTCAAATTCCAAACGCGTCGACGTGCAGGTCGCCTTCCTCTCCTCGAGTGAAGCGATGATGCCCTTACTTCCTCTCTCTAGCTATCCTTCGAACTGCTCACATGACCTGAAGTTTAGTCTCTCTTTGTTGTTCAATCCTAGTATGCCTCTGTACTCGTAACTCGATCCGATGAGCTTTCGTCCTCGTCCTCGACGCGTCTCAGCTCTCGAGACTCCTCCCTGCGTTCATCCACCCCTCCGCCTCTCCCTTCCCCTTTCACCCACGTCAGCTCCCCACATCCACCCTCCCATTCCTTGCACCTCTCCCGACGACGACGAAGCAGCAAAGGTCGTTAAACGTACATCGAATCCAAAACCCAACGCCCTCGTCGACGTCTATCAGAACGAGACTAGATATCCTTCTCCTTCCTCCCTCCAATGAGCGCAATCGTCTGCTCGTACACCGTGAAGACGATCCCTCCGCTCAACTGCAAACGAGGACGAACGCGAAACGAAAGATGGGGGAGGTCAGTTCGAGGTTTCAACTCCTTCGACGCGTTCGCGTTCGCACTCGGTGTTCTTCGTTCGACGCCCCCCTTCGCCTTCTTCCTCTTCTCGAATGAAAAGCATTCGTTCGAGAGCGACGAGAGAGGGGTAGGGCAAAGATGGACGCGAAAACTCACCGTCAACCTCGCCAACCTCGGCGTCGTTCCCTTCCAGAACCTCAGCAGCCCTTCCTCGGTGAAGATCCGGTAGCCACAGTGGATGAAGTTTCGGTACTCTGTTCGGGCGGAGAGGGATTGCATTCGGGTTTTGATGACGCTGTGGTGGATGGTGGGGAGGGAGGGAGGGAGAAGAGGGAACGAGGGGACGAGGGGACGAGGAGGTGAGTCAGTTCGAGGACGACAGCGCGAGCGCGAGAAACGAGGGTGAGGCGATGGGCGGGACAGTGAAGAAGAAGCGAGAAAGGATGGGACGGGAGAGGCTGAGACTCACTCGAAAGGCATGGTGGTGTCTGAACAAAAGCGAAGGAGAACGCGAGAAGGTACGAAGAGAAGAGAGGAGGAAGAGTCGCGTCAGTTTGAACTCTCCTTTCTTCGGCCGACACGAACGAACGCGAGCAGGAAAAGACGAGATGAACTCACAAACAGTCACAACTCCAGCGATAGCGCCCAACCCAAACGTGACTCCTCCAGGAAGAGCCTGGCCTGGAGGACCGTTCCCTTGGACGAGCTGTTTGAGAGTCGAGTAGGTCGTGAATCGGACGGCCGAGTTGGCTCCTTGACGGAGCATCTACAGACAAGGGAACGAGAGATTGGCGAGAAGTTAGCAAGAGGGAAGGGAGTGGTTGGGTGACGCGTGACGTAGGTGGGCGAGCAAAAGGGGAGGATAGAAAAGAAGGCGAGGAGGAGAAGGACTCACGACAGCCGAGAGACCTCTGTAGATTCCTGCCACACCCTCCTGGCGAATGATCGCGCTCGTTCCATGGATAAGACCCTTGAACTCAGGCTTAGCCTTGCGCGAATCCTCGATGAGCTTGGTCCTGCGAGGCGAAGTTGAAGGAGAGGTGAGCTCGAACTCGAGGAAGGAGGGACGAAAGCATGTGAGCTCGAGTGAGCGAGAAGAAAGGAGGTAGGTGGACGAACTTGATGGTTTCCGATGGCGTGACAGCAAAGACGGCTTCGGTCATTCCAGCTCCGAGACCAGCTGTATAATATGAACGAAGAAGAACAGTAGATCAGCTCAGATGGGGAGCGAGGGAGACGAGCTAAGAAGGAGGGAGGAGGAACGAACCCAGGAGACTTCGAGGAGCCGTCAGTTTGCCCTGTCGTTCCGACGAAACCCGAGGTGAAAATCAGCGTCCTGGACTCTCCAGAAGGAGGAGATGAAGATGACGAGCTCGAGACGTACGTTATCGTCCTGGAGCAAGCTCTTGTAGTGATCGTAACTGAGGAACCTGACTCCAGCCTTGACGGCGTTCCCAACCACCAGAGCTCCACAGCCAGCGTAAAGTCCCAGAGGTCCTTTGGTAGCAAGTGTGGTCTTGATGATCTGGATAGGACCTGGGGGCTGTAGAGAGCGCAGAGTTGGGGTGAGCTTCAGATGCGAGGCGAAGGGAAGGAGGGAGGGAGGAGTTGAGGTTGACCTTTTCTCCTTTGACTTGGGAAGCGAACTGAGATTGAGTCTTGACGAATTCCGTGGGGTAGGTGACGACTCCTTCTATAGCTCCAGCCAGCACTCCAGCCGTTAACGATGCCCACAGAGGTTCTTTCGCGGGAGGAGCCATCGAAAAGAAGAGGGGAAGGGAGAAGGGGAAGAGGGAGGGAGGAGGTCGAGGTTGGGGTGAGCTCGTCATTTCGACTCGTTGCTTCTTTAACCCTCACAAGCAGAAAGAAGAAGTTTTTCCAAACATGTCCTCCCTCGTCTCTAATCCTTCCCACAAGAGCCTTCCATCGTTCCCTCTCGAGATCCAGCACGAGATGCTCCGCCAGTGCGATCCGTCGACGTTGGCTCGCACCTCTCGGGTCTCCCTCGCCTTCCTGGAACTCTCCGCTCCTCTTCTATACGAGGACGTCACCATCAGGAAGCTAAAACAACTCAACCACCTCTTCTCACGTAGGGTAGGTCCCAGTTATTATTTTCTTTCTCAGGACAGGCCAAATCGTTGACGAGCTCCCTCTCTCCCTCCTCGCCTCTCGTTCACCTTCAACCGGGCCCTTCCTTCCATCCCTCGCCTCTGTTCAGAGGCCCAACCAGCATCCTCATCTCTCTCCTCACCTCTCTCTCAACCAGATCAAAACCCTCCGAATCGTCTTCATTCGCCCCCTCGACTACAACTCCTACGACCCCGTCTACGACTCCGTCCCCAAACTGAGCTCCGTCGAGAAGTTCCTCGACCTCTCTTCGTCCAGGATCAACGGTTCCCGAACCCTACCCATCGCAGAATTCCTCATTACCACCGACTACCTCAACCGCGACCTCCTCCTCGAGCTCTACACCACTCTCCTCCCTCGCCTCAACCCCCTTCGCTCAAGCTGGAGGATCCTCGGCGGTGACAAGCCCGACACCTTTGGTCTTCTCGATATCGACAACTCAGGTTTGGCAGGTTGGACGAGATTGGAGACCCTGGATCTCTACGGGAAGATCCCTCGCAGCTGGAATGGCCCACCCAAATCGAACCTGCCGGTTGGCCTCCCCCTCCTCCTCCCTCCTCGACGTCGAGTCGTTCGGATCCACTTCTCATCCCTCCGCGACGTTCCTGTCAGTCGGCTGGTCGCTATCCTGAGAGAGTTGAACTACTCTCTGGCGTCCTTCGGGCCGGAACCGACGAGTGATGGGTCGTTGGTGTTCGTTGTTGGCTCGGAGAAGGAGCGGGTGGAAGCAGAGGCGGCGATTCGGGAGGATTCGAGGTGGGAGGGATGGAGACGGGTGTGGGGTGTCGAAGTCGGCGTTGACGCTCAGCCTGACGTTTGAGTGAGTGTGCCCTCATCCCAGCAGCTGCATGTCGTCGTGACTTACCGCTGACCTCCTTCTGGCGTCCCTCGTTTCGTTCAGGGCCGCCTGCGAGTTCAGACGCGACTTCCCTTCCCTCCCGCTACCCATCCTTCGAAATCAACTCCATCGGCTTCTCCTCCTCTACCATCTCGTTGGGATCCTTCCTGGATATCCCACTTCACCCACTCAGCCAACTCTCTCGCTTCGTTTCGCTTGTGAGTTTTCATTTCGATGATGTTCCGTCGTCGCGAACGAGGCCTGACGCTTGCCTCCCTTCTCTCTTCCATCTTTCGTAAGATGCGACCCATCCCCTCTCAACAGTCGCCAATCCGCGCATCCTTCCATCACTACGTCGTCGCTCATATCGCTCTTCGTCGTCGTCGGAAACAGGGAGTGTCGACGACGCGAGACCGTCGTGCTCGCTTGTTTCACCGAACTCCCTCGTCCGTCTTGATACACTTTCGGTAGCCTCTTAGTCTACCGATTCACGATCTTACTCTACCACACACCCTGCACGTCTCTTCTCCGAGCGAGATCAGCCAAGCAGCTAGACTGAACGAGCGGGCGACGCGTCTCTTCGCCTTCCTTCTCTTTCGACTTCTCTCGTCCCCGACTCTTCCTCGTCTCATTAAAGGCTTGTTCACACCCTCCCTCGTCCTAACACCGGTTCCAGCCTCCCCGACTCAAGACCTTGCGTGAAAGCTAAGCCAGGCACGCAGATTCAGGGGGAGTCCGAATCAATCGAGCTCGGGACGACGCTCCTTTCGCTCCCTTTCCTCCGACCACAACTCCCTCTTTCAACCTCAAGATGCTTCTCTCTATCCCTTCCGTCTGTAAGTACCCCTCGGTTCTCTCTCTTCATTTCTACATCCCTCCTGCTGACCTCTTGCCCGTATCTTCCTCGTCATCAGGCACCACCCTCCTCCTCCTCCTCACCTCTTCCTCCCTCGCCATCGTCCTCCCTCCCTCCTCACTCTCAACCCTTCACGAGGACCCTCCCTTCTTCTACCCCTTCGACGGCGATATCACCGAACAACTAGCAGCAGCAGAACTCTCCCTCGAGTCCAAGTCGTCGTTCGCAGTTCAGGAACCACCTCAGCTCCCTCCTCCTCAAGCTCCTCTTCGTTGGGATCAGGTCAAGCAGAAGATCATTGAGGATTTGGAGGCTGCGAAGAGTGTGGATGACGGGTATCAGGCTTTTGGGAGGTTCTTCGTTGGGGGTGGGAAGGTGAGCTCGAACGAAGAAGAGAGCCGATCGATTCGGTTGCCCTGCTTCGTCTCGTCGCTGACTCTCGTGCGTTCGTCGCTCTCTCCAGATCTACGAGTCCTCTCCCAAGAAGGAGAATTACGCGGTAGGCTGCTTTTTCTCGCGACTTCACGCGGCTGCTCTCGAAATGAGCGTCGGCGAGGCTGGGATCGTCGGGTACTTCGCTGTTGCTGGATTTGCGGTTCGTCTCGCTCTTCTCCCTTCCGTCTCCTCTCTATCCCAAACGAGATGTGGAACTGATCCTCGTCTCTTCGCATTGCAGTGGTCGGTCCTCGTACGTCTCTCTTTACCTCCTTCGCTGTCGGCCAGCGCTCGATCCCACGAGCGACGCGTTTGACTTTCTCTCTCCTCTCCTCCCTCCATCTTTTCCAAAACAGATGCTTGCCGAACTCCTGCTCTTCTTCTTCCCCGTCTCTCTTACCATTGAGGACTCTGCTCAGCTCGAGGAAGGGATCGCGAGGTGAGCTACCGTCCAAAGCGTCTCGTTTCGAGCGTCGTGGTCGTCGTCGAGCTCACCACGTCTCGTTTTCGTTCGTTCGCAGCTCTTCACCGGAGCAGGAGAAGAGGTCAGCAGCATCTTCCCTGGTTCTACACCTCGCTCGAGGTCTGCAAGCTGACCTTCCTTCCCTCTCTGCTCCCGATGCTCAGCTCCTCAAAACCCTGAGCTTGTCGTCGTCGACGCCGTCGAGTCAGTTCGTCTCTCCCTCCTCCTCCTCCCCTCCTCTCCCTCCCGCTACCCCTTCCGCTACCCCTTCCGCTGATTCCCCACTCTTCTTCGTCTCCACGTCCGTCAGTCCGTGCACTCCCCGTTCTTTACCCATAGCTACCTTAAACCTTCTCGGTCGCTCGCTCCCAAACGATCTTCATGAACCCTCCCTCTCTCGCACGCGGCTTCTTTTTCTTTTCTCGCCACCTCGTCTCGCCGTCTCGTCTCGCAAGTCCTTCACCTCTCTCGTCCTGCTCCCCTCCCCCCTCTTTTTCTCTGTCTCTCTCTCTCTCTGACCACCAGCGTTGTTATGCAAAAGACCAAGGGGGCAATTCCTATAACCAGTCGTGAAAAGAGCGAACGAAAAGGGCAAAGGCAAAACACAAGACGAGAAACGAAGAACGAAGGGTTTAAAGGACGAAAGAACGGCTGAACCGAGAGTAAGGGCAAGAGAGAGAAAGAGGTGAAAACGAAGTATGAAGGGGTGAAAGATCTACAGCGAAACGAAGGGGCACGAAGGCAAAGGCAAAGAGAGAGAAGGGAGAAAGGGCATTACGGACGAGAACGAAGAAGAGCGAGAACGAAGAGAGAAGCGTGTGAGGTGGGGGAAAAGTGTGGTTAAAAAGTATGAAGAGAGAGAGAGAGAGAGAGATCATGATGTGGTGTTGTGTGTTGTGAACCGAAGAGAGAAAAGGCGAAAGGGAAAAGTGGGAGTGGGAACGGAAGGGAGAAACGACGACGCCGCTTTTGGGTGAGCGAAGGGGAGGGACGACCGAAAATGCTAGAGGGTTTGTTGTTAAGGAGGTGGGTGGGTGGGTTTGAGGTTTGATGTGGATGTGGATGTGCTGGAAGAGGGAGGAAGAAAGCGGACGGACGGAGGTCAGCCCAAGCGGAGAGGGACGAAGGGGAGGGAGGGGAACGGAGGGAGAAGGGTTCGTGCATGTATGCGCTCGCCGCTCGAGATCGAAGGAAGGATGACTCACCAAGTGAAGAAAGAAGAAGAAGAGGAAGGGCATAGAGTAGAGACTGCTGTTGTTGTTGATTCATTTATCCCCTGTAGGCGAAGAGACCCATAGGAGGAGGAGGAGGACCCATCGCTCCTTGTTGACCTCCCGAGCTTCCAAACAACCCAGGCTGCCTCCCGATCTTCCTTCCTCGTTGCTGTTGCTGTTGTCCCGAGGAGAGGTAGTTGTTAAGAGAGTAACTGCTCTGCTGCTTCTTAGGGCTGGAAGGAACGCTAGCTCCTCCTCCTCCTCCGAGTTTGACTCCACCACCGAGGACTCCGACCTTGCCGCCGTCGTAGGCGGTGACGGAAGGCTTCTTGACGGGAGAGGAGGACCTGGTTCGAGACTGGTTGTTGTCGGAGGTCATGGAGGAGATGGAGGAGGAGTGACCGTGTCGAACGATGGAAGGGTGGGACGACGAGGTGGTGGAGACGGCCGAGGTTGAGGTGAAGGTTGAGGAGGACGATTCCGATCCGAGAGGGGAGTCTGGTCGTTCCGAGAGGGGAGGAAGGGGAGGTTCCGATTGAGGAGTGGGAGGGGTAAGGAGGGTGGTAGGGGTAGGGAGAGGGGAGGAAGGGAGGAGAGCCGAGGGAGTGGAAGGAGGTCGGATGGTGATGGCATGGGAGAGTCGAGGAGTCGTGGAAGGGAGGATGACTGCTGGAGCTGCCCAGATCGTTCGAAGGGTGTCTAGAGTGGATGAGAGGGATGAATAGGGAGGTAGAGGAGTCAGTATATGCGCATAGAAAACGAAAAAAGAGAGAGGGAAAGGAGAGGGGAAGGGAGGGGAGAGGGGAGGAGGAGGAAGGGAAGGAAGGAGCGAGAAAAAGCAAGAGCGAGGAAGGGAGAGATGAATGAGTGAACATACCTTTCCAGCCTCCCAAGTAGAAGATTCCATCTTCCCACTCCCACCCTCCATCCCTCCAGGACACCCTTCCTGGATCACACCATGCCTGCCACTCTCCTCCTCCTAGTGCGAGCTCCCAAGCGTCGACGGAGACGACTTGAGTGTCCACCGCAGCCTGCCTCAGCGGACGAGGAAGCCTTCCTTTGCAGGCGATCAGACTCCTGAATCCCGATCCTCGAGTAGGGTCTGAGGGTTGCCAGGTAGGGGCGAAGAGGGTGGAGAGGTGGGAGGTGAGGGATTGGCGGAGGAGGGTGGAAGAAGGAAGGGAGAGGGAGGGAAGGAGAGGGAGGACGAGGTGGGTGACGAGCTCATCCAACGCTGGGGAGAGGAGGAGGTTTTCGTTCACAGGTGAAGACGAAGATGCAACGGAGGGGGACATGATGAGGGGGAGGGGAGGAGAAGAGAAGAGGTATATGCGAAGAGAAGAAGGGAGGGGGGGAGGTCGTGGGTGGTGGGAAAGAAAGCTAAAGGGGGGAGGGGAGGGAACTCGAAAGGGGAGGGATGGAGGGGGCGGGTCGAAATCGCGCAGGCGGAGAGTAGATCGTTGAACAACCAGCTTCGACTTCAGTCGTTTTATAAACCACAACGAGGACGGATGGATGGAGAGGATGATGGTTGGTTGAGACGAACAAGTGAGATACCTAAAAGGAGGCAAGCGATGAAGTGAGAGAAGAGGCGGGCAACAGCTCCATCGTTCCATCGAACACACGACTCCCTTCGAGACCCTTCCCTTTCCTGCCCTTGTTCCGGCCACCTCCCCCCTCTCCTCTCCCTCGCCTTCTTTTCTACAGACCCCTGCTGAACACCAGCTCCGTTCCATCGTACTCTTATGAGATCCTTTGGTGTTCGAGTTTCATGGAAGGAGCTCATGAAAGATACAGACGACGCCGAGCTCGACGTGTTGGTTGAGTATCTCCGCCCTCCCTCGTTCGAGCTCACTCGATGAGTTTTCCTCCCTTCCCCTGCTCGAGACCTCATCATCTAACCTGCCACGCGATCTCTTTAATCGACTCGAGTCGGCAGAGCTGTCTCGGGAGCGAAAATGAGGACGAGAGACTGGTGGGCGAGGAGGCGGGAGTCTCGCTGAGACAAGTGAGCGACGCGGCATCGAGAGTCGAGGTTGGAGTGTTGCTGAGACGTCGAGGAGGTCCGGATCCGCTAGAATGAAGATAAGATACAAGGGAGAAGTTGAGTTCGGTTTGAATCTGAAGGCAGTGAGAAGGGAGGAAGGGGACAAGAAGGAAGAAAGCCGCCGCCCGTCGCGAGCAGAATGTTCATGCTATCAGCTGAGGCGTATCGAAGAGATAAGAAACGGAAGTCTGAGCAGGTGACTACGGACAAGGTGAAAGTGAACATTGGGAAATCTCGAGGGGTGGGGGGGAAGAAGAGACGAGGTTGTCGACCGACTCGCGACGCGTCCAGTTCTGTCACGAAACGAGCAAAAGCAAGTCAGCTTTGCGTCAGCATTCGGACGGCGAGCCCGTAGAACGTTGGAAGATATACTCACATTCCTCTCTACCCAACCTCAACCCTCAGCATCCTCCTCAACTCCTCCCTCACCATCCCTTCAATCATCCCCTCCACCTCCCTCTTCCTCCCCTCATCCCTCACAAGCAACACAAACACCCCATCCCCCAACGCCTCCAACCCCAGCTTCTCAACATGTTCCTCCCACTCCATCACAAACTCCCGCACCGCAGCTCTCCCGAACCCAGGCCCTCCAGCTCCAAACGAAGGATCAAACGCGACGCGTTCCAACCTCCCCAAGAACTCCCTCGGAAGCGAAGCGAGCGTAGGTTCCCTCTTGTTCGGGTCGACCCTGACCGGAAGAACTCGGCGGAAGGTGAGGTTCCGTACGCGAGTCCAAGAGAGGAGGTTGGAAGGACCGAACTCGGACGAGACGAGCTCTCCGTAGTCGAGGTTGTCGAAGGGGGAGGAGGAGGCGTAGATCACGTTGAGGGGGTTGAAGTGAGGGAGGAGGTTGGAGAGGAGGAAGAGGATTTGTTTGAAGGATGGATGGAGGAGGATGGTAAGGTTTTTGAGAGGGAGGGGGGTGGAAGGTAGGCGAGATGATGGTGAGGTTGCTGATGGGGAGGAGAGGTGGAGGAGGGCTAGGTAGTCGCTTGGGATATAGGAGTAGACATTGGAGAAGTCGAGGGTGAGAGAGTGGCATCGGCGGAGGGAGAGGTGTGGGGTTATGCGAGCTGATGAAGGGATGGACTGGAGAGAACGAGGGCGAGTCAGTTATGAGCTCGACGAGTCAGACCACGGGGAGGAGTGGCCGAGCTCACCTTCTTCTGGCTAATACCACCCAGCAGCTTCGAGAGCTGGTTCACGGATCGAATGACGATGGAGTTGTAGAGCTGTGGTGAGGTGTCGAGAAGTGTATCGTAGGAGACTCGTCCCAGGACGGCGAGAGTGCGAGTGTCGACGAAGGAGAAGATAATTCGGAGGACGTCCCATGGCAAGCGAGGGTTGGGAGACGCAGATACCTGAGAAGAGGGATCCCTAGATCAGCCTCAAGATCGATGAACGAGCTTCACGCGAGTGGTCAAACCTCAGGCGTAGAGGAGGGAGAGGCTGCAAGGAGAAAGAAGAGGACGGGAGGGAAGCAAGGTCATCCGGTCAGCTCCGCCATCTCTCTCGTCCTCCCTCCTTCTGCCAGTACGAAAGCAAGCGACTCACTAGAAGTTTTGGGCACGCTCGGTGTAGTGCTAGAGCTCGTCATTGGAGATCGAGGAGTCAGAGCTGCAAGGTTGGAGGAGAAAATGCGACGGAAGGGTCAGCTTCCTCGTTCATGCCCTTCCCTCTTCCCCTTGCCCTGCTTCCTCGACGCATCGACCCTCTTTCCAGCTTCGTTTAGTCTCGAGCTCACCTTTGGATCGATTAGAGTGGACTGGAGGTCCGACTGAGGATGTTTGAGAGGAAGAAGATAAAGGACGAGAGGGACGGAAGGGTTTCGTGGCAGAGGGGAGAGCGAACGGAGGCTGAGCTCGAACTCTCCCGGTCAAAGTCTGATCGGCCGTTGCTAGGCTTCCAGATCTAGCAGGAAAGTCTTCTTTGTCGAATGAGTCTCGGAAAGCGAAGGCCCTCTTCGTCGTCTCCTTCGGCTGAAAGTAAAGTTGAATCAGCTTCCGAGAACCGGGAAGGGCTGAGCTCGAACGTCAACGTCTCCGTCTTGCAAACCGGCCCTTCCTTGAACTTCAACCGCCACCACCCAAGACCGCCTCTCCTGCAGCACCCGTCTATCTTCTCTCGAGGATCCAACTCTCAGTTCTCGAGAAAACCTTCACTCCTCCTCACCCTCCCTCCTTCGTCCTCAGGCATGACTCGCGAGTCGGTCCTGTCTTCCTCCTCCACCACTCCCCTTCCTCCCTCTCTTCCCAACGAGCTCAAACGGTCCATCCTCGCCTTCGCCGACACCCAAACGCTAGGGAGATGTTGTCGAGTCAACTTGGCGTTGCTAGAGATCGCTTCGGAGCTGTTGTATCGAGATGTTGAGGTCGATGGCTTCGAGAGGCTCGAGCGGATGTTTTGTACGAAAGTGAGCCAGCCTTCTTGTGCTTCTTGTTACTCAGGGCTCATGCACTAGTAGACACTATTCAGTGCTCACCTTCTTCCTTCCTTTTGATTTCACGTCCTACAGAAAGCTCACTCCTCAGCCCAGGTCGACAACTCCCTCTCCCTCCATCGCATCAAGACGTTCACCTTCCTCGCCGACGCCTGGCCCTCGTACGAAGATCAGCCCAAGCTCCTCTTGGATCGTCAGCACCACCGTCTCGTCGAGTTGGACGTCCTCACCATCAAACCTCCCAATCCCATTCCAGGACGGCCGAATCATGAGCTCAACGCTCGCTCCCTCCTCCTCCCTTTCGACCCAACCTCCTTCAACTTCGTCGTCCCTTCCTCGTTCGGAGAGGCCTACTGTAACTTGAGGCTCAGCACGTGGGAAGCAGGATCCCCAGCCTTACCGATCTCCTCCCCGTCCTGGACTCGACTCTCCTCCCTCCGGCTCGTCAACTCGGCTAGCCAGTACCCCTTCGTCTTTCCTTCGCCCAGCTGGACAACAACCTTCGAGGTGTCGGACCCGTTCTCCGCGAAAGGTAGACCCAGCAACACCCTGTTCCAGATCGGACTCACTCTGACGGGCGAGGAAGAGGAGGACTTTTCGGACGGGGTTCTGCAGTTCGCGACTGTGGTGGTTCAGTCGGAGGAGGAGAAGACCCGCGTAGACGCGTTCTTGAGACGGTCGTGGGGACTGGGAGAGGATAGGATGAAGGATATATCGCTCGTAGTGAGGAAGGTAGCGTTCTGATCCGTGCAAGTCTTCTTTTTGTCCACTTTTCGTTCCACGTCGCCCCGTCGATCCTGACGAGTCGTACTCTTTTCCTCTCCCTTCCATCATCTTCGTATCTACTCCCTTCCTATCTTCTTCCAGCATAGTAGCAGAACACCACCTCCATCCCCCTCACCAGTCGCTCTCGTTTCCCTCGGCTCACCTAGGTTCATCGCCCTCTCGCCAACAAATCAAGTGAGTTCGAACCGAGCGTTCCTCCCTTTTGTTATCCAACCCTCGCACCCTTCTGACTCTTTCTCACTCGCTCTGGCACACTATAGCATACCTCTCGATTCCTCAGATCCCTTCGCCTCGCTCATCACTCGGTCAGTCGACCATTGTTCGTCGCGTAGCTTACTTTTTCTTGCTCAAGCTGACCCTCCTCTTCTCTCTTTGTTCTTCCAGAGGCTACCTTATCAACCTCAATGTTTGACCACTTGGTCTCAAGTGGACAACTTGAGGAGCGACACGCCGAAGGAAGATGGACTGGTAGGGGAAACGCGAGGCGCGCGTCGGCCGTTCCGAGGAATCTGTCTTTTTCGCTTTCTCGTTTTCACTTCACTTAACGAACCCTTCTACCCAGACCTCCCTTTTGCATCGATCAAATGTTTCCATGGTTCCAATAAGCATCTCCTCGTTCGTCTCCCTTGAAAGACCGTCCGTTGAACTCGCTCAACCGCGCTCAGCTCGATGATTCGACCTTCCCCTGAATTATGCGTGCCTGGCTTAGCTTTCACGCAAGGTCTTGAGTCGGGGACGATGGGACCGGTGTTAGGATGAAGGAGGGTGCGAACAAGCCTTTAATGAGACGAGGAAGAGTCGGGGACGAGAGAAGTCGAAAGAGAAGGAAGGCGAAGAGCGCGTCGCTGGATCGTTCAGCCTAGCCGCTTGGCTGATCTCGCTCGGAGCAAAGACGCGAAAGGAGTGAGAGATAGTAAGATCGTGAGTTCGTGAAGTAAAGAGGCTACTGAAAGTGTAAGAAGACGAGGGAGTTCGGTGAAACGAGCGAGAACGACGGTCTCGCTCGACGACGCTCCCTGTCTCCGACGAAGGCGATGGCCGGGATGAAAGACGACGTACGGGAGGAGGGAAGCGAGTGAAGGATGCCGAGAAGGGATGGGGTGCATCTGAAGAAAGAAGAATAGCGAAGACAGAGGGACGTTAGAGAGTCAGAGACGCGTCAGGACTCGTTCGAGACGACGAGCCGCTGAAGAGAAGACTCACGAGAGAGAAAAGTATTAGGAGCGCAGTCCGGTGATTACGACGATGGAGTTGCTGAGATCAGGGAGCATGGGGAGGAGGGAGCGAAGCGAAGGGATTCGGTGGTTGAGCGGGAGGGAGGGTGTGACGAGGTCCACGCGACGCGGGATGGATCTGGAAGGAACGACAAGGCGAATGACGAAGACGAGGTCAGACCAATCCCCAAGTTCGTAAAGCCCATAATTCCGTTGAGAGCAGACGAAGGAGTGGAGACGAACCTCTAGGACCTGACAGAGACCTCGACCCTCGTCAACTTCTCCTTCGCGACCGACGGTTGTAGGACCTCATCCGCGTACATCCTGATGCAGTCCAACCACTTGTCCCGTTCAGTCTTCCCTTTCCCTCGGACCTCACTCCTATTCCTTCCCTCCGCCTTTCACTCTCAACCAAATCACAATCTCTCTCTCTCTCTCTCTCAGCTCTCAACGTCCTCGAGCGAACCAAACTCTACGCCCCTCCTCCCCCCGACCTCCTCGAAGTCAAAGCAACCATAAACAACCGAGTCGTCGGCGCTGCAGTCTGGTTCACGCCCGTCGATCGAACTTATACGGGAGGAGATCCTCTTCCGGATGAGCTAGCGCTCACGAAGATGCTGGAGGAGGAGGAGAAGAAGGAGGGAGGGAGGCGTGGGAAGACGAACTCGACGCGACGCGCGATTTGGTTTTCTACGGCAAGTTCGCTGATGAGTTGACGAGGATCAGGAAGGAGAGATATGGTGGGAGACCTCATTGGTATCTGGTGAGTCCTACGAACCAGAAGTGAGCGTTTCTGATTGAAAAGGGGGGGAGTTGATCGTACGAACTGATCCACGTGTCGTCGACGACGACTCGTTCGTCCCTTTCTCTTTTCTTTGCGTTGGCAGTCCTACATCTTCGTTCACCCCGACTTCCAAGGAATGGGAGTGGGCACCGCTTTGCTCGCCTATGGGACTGATCAAGCCGAGGCTGCTGGTCTCTGCACTTGGTTGGAGGCGTCGCTTCACGTTCGTTTTGATCCTCGATTCGCTTTTCCTTCCTTATCACCTCTCGCCCATTCTCAGACACTGAACATCTCTTTCCTACATCTCTCAGGGCCAGCGCGTCTTTTCCAAGAAGGGTTTCGTCGTCGCTGGGTGGTGCGAGATAGCAGGCGAGGAGTTCGAGGGCGGGTCAATCAAGTTCCCTGGGATGGAGAGGAAGCCTATTCCTCGAGGTTGATGTTCATCTCAAGTTTTCGGTAGAGGAGGATGTCTAGTATCGTGGACCAGATCGTTTCCTCAGCAGACTTGGCGTGGGAAAAGGAGAAGGAGAAAAGAACGACGCGTCGAATGACAGCCGTTGAAAATCTGACCGAACCCATAGACAGAGAGAACCTAAAACCCAAAACAGAGAACTAAACGATGCTAGAGATAAGATGTTACAAAGGGAGGCATATCTAGGACTAGTCTGGTTCAGATCGAACCCGAAGATATGGAAAAAAAAAAAAAAAAAAAAAAAACGAGTTCGTCGCGTCCGTCGAAGGTGAGCGAGCGAAAGAGGGCTCAAGCCATGTCGCACTGGCCAGCGGTTGAGCGGGAGAAGCCTCGGGCGCAGGACTCTGGGGGAAGGGCCAAGAGGCTCTGGTCAGCTTCGCTTGGTCGAGATCGAAAACGAAGGAAGGACGCGTCGAGGAACATCGAAGCTGAACTCACTAACCAGACACGTCCCCCTTTCGCACGCGACTTCGTTCGCTCCGATGATATCAGAGCAGTCAACTCTAGATCCTCCGATGCATCCTCCACACGAGCTGAAGATAAGGAGAGAAGAAGGGAAGAAGGGGGTCAGTAGGAAGCTCCGAGGTCAGGCGAACGAAACGCGTCGAGCTCTCGATCCGAAGCTCAGCCTCGACGCGACTCTGCTCGATTGGACTCGACTCACTTCAGGTTCTCCTTGACGTTGACGCATCCAGAGCCTTTCTTAAGAGGGCAAGCCTGCTCCCCAATCGGACAGACCTTCCCTCCGACGAACGGCGACGGCTTGACGGGAAGGTTTGACCTCTTCTTCTTGTAGGCGGGCGACGCGATAGCTGCAGGAGCGCCTCCCATTGTAGGGCAAGCGGCGAGGTAAGCGGCATCCGTAAGAGGGAGTCCACCGGTGTAGATCTGGAGGAACAGGAGGAGGGAAGCGACGATGTTGTCAGCTCGCGAACGAAGGCGGCGACGCGTCCCATCATCTCGACGGGAAGGCGTCTAGAACTCACGCACGACGAATCTCCCGCCATTTGAAACCCCCCCCCCCCCCTCCTCCTCCGCCCTCGCACCTGTTTACGATCCCTTCAATGTACTGTCCCGCGTTTTCGACGAAACCCGTGCAGGGAGTCGGAGGGAGGCTTTGGACGGACGAATGCAAGCAAAAGAGCGAAAGGTCAGCCTGGAACTCGCTCCGAAAGATGATGCAGAACACTCACACGGTGTACGTGTAGCATTGCTTGTCGCTCGTGCCCCAGAGGTAAGCCAAAGCGTTGAGTGAATCGGCCTTGGTCTCGCAATCTGCTAGCGTCTGCTGGGTCGCGTGGTGAATGATCCGTAGTAGTACAAGTAGTCCGAGAGATGAAGGATGTCGTAGTGGAGATAGGTTCGAACTGCATGAGTGAAGCTGGCGAGGCTGAGGGCGAGGAGGAGGGAGGGGACGATGCCGGGCATGGCTTGGTTTGGGCGGAGGAGGACGGATGAGGAGAGCTGGTGAAAAGGTGAGGGAGGGAAGAGGGAAGGAAGAGAAGAGGAAGGAGAAAGGTGCAGTGAAGGGAGGTAGGGAGGTGGGAGTTGGGAGCAAAGAGAGGAAGAACGAAAACGCCAGGAGGGAGCAAAGTTGTTGTCCCTCCCGCGACGCCTCTTGGGCTTTGAGCCGACTCTCGATCCCACCGATTCACTGCTGTGGAGCTTGTTCGGAGGGGAACCGAGCACGAAGTAGAGAACCCTAAAAAGTGGTGCAAACCGAGAGCGGAATCAGTGTCCGCCGCTGGAACGTTAAGTACAGTAGTCCAGAAGCTCCCGACGAGGCCTGCTTGATGAACGCGAAGCTTTCTTGCTCGCCTTCGCGTGCAATTCTCCGAAACGCAGTCTGCCTTTACGGGGGCACTCCGAGCGTCTAGTTTCTGTGCCCGACGAGGCACTGAAGTCACCAAGGTGAAACAAAGGCGATCGGACGAAGCGACGCGCTGGCGTTTGAGGCGTCGTCGATCCTCCTCGTTCGGGTCGTCGCGCTCGAGTGAATGGAGAGCAAGGAGAAAGAACACGACCATCTGTCACTCACAGAGCTTATTCGAAGAGAAGCGAGTTTCTGAATCTACGAGCTCGAGAGGCTGATGAAAGAAGAAAGGCAGAAGAGACGAGGAGGGGAGGTCAGCGTCGCGTCTCGTCTTTCAACTCGTCGTCCTCGTCGAGCCACCGACTCCCTTACTGAGAAAAAGAGAGCGGAACGTACCTCGGGCTATGACCAAAAGTATGTCCCAAACGGAATCCGGACCAAAGCAAAGCCAACGAGAGTCAGCGTCGTTCGTTCGCTTCCTCCTCCAGCCTTATTTCTCCCAGCCCCAACAAAACGCTCTCGCACTCACCTGCGACTCAATCATTTCCTCGGAGTGAGGAGTTAGAGTCTGAGGGGGTTGATCGTGTCTCGTATTTGTGGCGAAGAGACACGAGCGAACAAGAAGTGAGAACGAGGGGATGAAACGCGTCGCGGCGAGGGCAGAAAGTTCGAACGACTCACCCTCCTCCTCCTCCCTCCGTTGCACGCAACCTCTAGTCCGGCATAGCTCCGCACATTGAGCAGAATAGGCGTCCCCTAGATCTCGGTATCCTCGAGGCAATTGAGAGCGGTCCTCAATCCGAGGAGCGAAGTCGAGGTTGAACGAGCGAGAGTCTGAAGCTCGTCCGGAGCCCATCAGGTCGATAGGCGTGGTTTCGTTGAGAGAACGGAGCGGAGATCGATGGGGAGGGAAGATGCTCGAGTTCTTCGATGAGAGGGGTGGTTCTTCGCCTCGGTGAAGACAAGAGGAGGGTGAGGTTGTTGACCTCGGCCGCGTTGAGGAGAGCGAGGAGGAGGGAGGAACAACAGCCTGAAGACCAGAGAAGAAGACGGAAAGGAAGTCAGTGTTACTGGAGGACGGAAAGAGAGCACGATGTGTCCGTCATCGTAGTAAAGGGAGAGAGGGTCGACTGGGAAGGGAAAGAACAGGGAGGAGAAGGAGGGAGGGAGGGAGGGAGAGGGAAGGTGGACTTGAGCTCGAGTCGTTCGTTCGATGGAGACGCCAGCTCACCTGAGATTCGAAAGGCGATATACACAAGCCTGCATGATATCTAGAGGAACTACGTCACGATGAGCGAAAGAAGAGAACGAGAAAATCTGCTTTGGGAGGCGCTGGCCGTCACAACCAAAAAAGGTGAGCTCGAACGAAATCGACTCCCTTCCTTCTCCCGACAGTCACGATCCCCTCCTCTTCCCTTCTCGTATTCACCCTCCTCTCGCTATGGCTAAGCAGAACGAACAAGTCGTCACACCGAGGCATCAGGACCCGGAGGCAGATCAGGTCGACGACGAGGAGGAGGAGGATGAAGAAGAAGAAGGAGAGGAGGACGAGGAGGTTGAGGTTGAGGAGATCCAAAGCTGGAGGAATGGAGCGCTCGTCGTGTTCAGGGGGAGCGACTTAAAGGGGAACCCTAGATGCTGGCAGAGGGTGTTGATTCGTAAGTAGACTGTCTTCTTGAACAGCGAGGAAGAGGGGGAAGGGCAGGGCAGGGAAGGGAGATGGGGAGGAAGGGAGGGGAGGGAGGGTGAGCTCAACAACCGAACGCTCCACGGAAGCTGACCTCTTCTCCTTCTCTTCTCTTTCAGACAACTGGAGTTTCCAGAGGGTGACGGATCTCATCAGGATGAAGGCTAAGGTCTCCAAGAAGGAAGGAGTCGAGATGAGGCAGTTGAAAGAGGGAGGTCATGTCGAACTCGACGATGGTCAGTTTCCTTCCCCTCCCGTGCTTCCTCGTTTCTTTTTTTATTCCCTCCCTCTTTGCGTCCTACTCTCTAGATGCACTCCCAGGCTGACTTCGTCTCCTTCGTACTCCCTCCCACCAACAGAAGACGACATCCGAGCTCTCAATACGAAGATCTTTGCCGCTGGCGAGCTCAACAAGATCATCACCATCGAATACACCATCCTCCCTTCCTCCTCATCTCCCTCGACCAGCAGCAGCAACAGTCACGTCTCGGACCTTCTTCTCCAGCAACAGGCTCTCTCCATTGTCGAGGAGAAGGAGGAACCGACAGCCAACCACGACGGGGAGTCCTCCGACAACGAGTCGACTCCACCCTCGAAACCCAGCAACGCTCAAGACGAACCCACTCCTCCTCCAGCAGTTCAAAAACCATCCACCGTTCCTAGCACCAACATGCGACCTTCCAAACTCCTCGTCAAATCCTCACCAAGCCAACAACTCGCCTCCTCCTCCGCCTCGACCTCCAAACCAGCTCCAGCTCCAACTCCTTCAACCTCCATCGCTCCTCCTCCTCCTCCTCCCCGCCGATCCTCCACCGCCTCTACCGCCTCCTCCAGCAGCATCAAACCCACCGCTACCACCACACCCGCCCAACCTTCTCAACAGCGCAAGAGGAAGCTCTCCTCCCTCGACGCCGAGCCGTCCAACGAACCCTCCTCCGTCGCCTCGTCGTCCAAACAACCCAAACACTCTCCTCCTCAACCCGAACCCTCCTCCTCCTCAACCCAACGACAATCCTCATCCTCAGACACCTCCCTCGTCTGGGTCCAAGTTCCCTCCCCTCCTTCTCCCCAACCCAAGAAGCAGAAGAAGACCCGACCCACTCCCAACGTCGTCGTTCAGCAGGTCGTCGAACAGGAGGACGAGGATCAACTCGATAGTTCCCAGTACAAGGAGGACTCTCAGCCTCAGAACGTCGTCGCTGTCGGAGCGAAGAAGAGGAAGAACAGCGCTGGAGGAGGGGAGGTGGAGGGTGATAGGAAGAAGAAGATCAAGAAGGACAAGGGGAAGCTGGGGAGTAACGCGACCGGGGCGTCGAGTGGAAGTGCTGGAGAGGTTCGAGCTGGAGGCGGCTCGAGGAAGGGATCGATGGGAGGGGAGACGAAGGCTCTGGAGGAGGGAGGGGAGAGGCGGCTCACGAGGATTGAGAAGGGGAAGGGAAAGGAGGTGGACGCGTCGGACGAGGCTCCTCTTCCTGCTGCTGCCGCGAAGGCTGGAGAAGGGTCGAAGACGGACGACGCGAAGACCCAACTGCACGAGCTCGCCTCTCGTCTCGGTCTTGGAGTTCCGTCGTTCGAGTCGAGGACGAGACGAGACGCCTCGGGAGTCGACGCGTTCGTGGAGAAGGTCGTCGTTGGAGAGCATTCGGAGAAGGGAACGGGGTGGACGAAGGAGGCTGCTCAGCAGAAGGCTTGTAGGAAGATGTTGGAGTCGGGGAAGTTGGGAGGGATGGAGGAAGATGAGTGAGGTGAGTCGAGTTTTGTTTCGTCTCGTCCGACGCGTCGAGAGTTGCTCGTGACTGACTCTTCTCCTCCTCGCATCGCAGTTTCTTGATAGCCTAGCACAACATCTATATCACGCACGCATCTTACGACTCGACGAATTCATGGACACCTTTCGTTTCGGTTGAGTTTGAAAGTAAGGAAAGGCTGGAAGTCGCGCCTCGTTACAGTACGTACTCGCTTGGACTTTCTGCGGCGAGTCGATCCTTCAGAGATGAGGGCCAGGAAAAACATGTATAGCTAGGTATTGAGGTGTAGTTCTCGGATCCAGGTGTACGAAGAAGACGGGGACGAAGGAAGCGAAGCTTAATGGGAATCGAGAGGCGAAACGAACTCTCGTTGGACGAAAGGCGAGCAAATCAGACATCAACATATCTTTTGAGAATGAAGGTTGAGGTGCTGCTCCAGCTGTTTTTGCCAAGGGTACCTGGCGTTCATGAAGAAGGGACGGGATCAGCGTGTGCTCGACAACGAGAGGGCTCGACGACGAGAGGAAAGCTGGGGGCGGAGAACGCGATACTCACGTTCGAGGGCAATGAGGGCATTTGATCTTAAGACCGACCTCGCCTGGCTCGAAGGGGTCGTGAAGAACTCGATGTCGGATGAGAAACCAAGGGTTTGGGAAGAGCTCATGGCAGTCTTGACACGGCGAGGGTAGATCCTGGCGGTCTGGAAGGAAGGGATGGAAGGCAGAGAGAGAGGAAGCTTTGAGGTCAGTTGAGAGTCCTTCCTTCGACAACTCGTTTCCAAGGGAGATACTCTATTACGACTTACCTCCGACGAGTCTCACGGCGTTGAGGACAGCCTCGATCTCGTCCATCGTCGACGCGTCCTCCAAATCTGCTGTCGTCCGACGAATGTGATCAAGCTGATGATGGATCCAAAGGAAGCGGTTTGGCAGATCTTTCCTTCCCACTATTCTTCTCAACTGTCGCCCTAGATGTAGAGATAAGGCCAAGGAGACGATCAGCACGCATTGCGGATTGAAGCGTAATCCCCCTGTTCGAGCGAGTCTCACAACAGTTCTCCCTCCAATCCGTCAACTTGGCTGCCTCATAACCCTTGAGCTCCTTGGGAGTATTCGGAGCTGTAAAACGAGGAATGGCCGTTTATGTGAGCTCGAGAAAACGGAGTCGACGAAGGAGACGCGCTCACGTTGTTTCTGCTCCTTTCCTGGACGCGATGCTCCCGACGGCTCCAAAACGACGGCTAGATGAAAAAGTCAGTAAAGACTCGCCGCATATCGGAAGGTTTGAAAAATCGGCTCACCATGTGGACCTGTAGCAGGCCGAGGAACCTGAGGCGAAGCGAACTTCGAAGGAGCGACGGCGACGAGGTTTCGAGACGAGCTTGCGAGCATCCAAGGAGCAGATGGAGGAGGAGGACCTGCGAAGAGAATAAAACCGAATACTCAAGACTCTATCAAGATGGTAAAGAGAGAGCAGAGGACTTACGAGCAACAGGCAAGTCGCCGAAGAGTTCGCCGATGTCTGAGACGCGAAACGAAACCGACGCGAGTCAGTCTCGACTCTCGAACGCCGAGAAAACGAGAAGGACGTACCGAGATGTTCTGTATCCGAGTCATTCAAGTTGCTGGAGTTGTGGTCGTCGGCGGACCCTTCTGCAGAGGAGTCGTCGTTCGCGACGAGCTTCTTGTGAGCAGGTGCTGGTGAAACGAAGAAAGAAACCAGCGAGAATCAGCACTCGGTCGAGCGACAAAGAACAGTGTAGGCGAGAGTGTACTCACTCTTGGACTTTCGAGCAGGTTCGAGCGACATTCGATCCATTCCAACGACTGCGAAGGGAGAAACGACCGAGGGAAGTCAGCGCCGAACGAAACGAAGGACGACGGAGGTCATCGCTCACCTTCCTGGAGATCTTGAGGTCGAGGCGAAGCTTCCGTGTCCGATGTGGAGACGAGATCGATGACTGCAAGAAAAACGCAAAGTTAGAACGAGGAACGATGGCAGGGAAAGAACACGAGACGCGACGTACCCACTCGTTCCTTTCCCTTTCCCTTTCGATCGACGACATTCGAAGCCTCAGCAGCAGTGACGGGAGCAGGTAGAGGGATCCTCAGAACTCTACCGGGCTGGAAGTCTATGTCTGTTGGTCGAAGAAGCGAAGCGAGTCAGGAGGGCCAAGACCGAGAGAGGGAAGGGGAGGGTTGAACAGACGAACCGTCGTTCTTGTTCGTCGAAGAGGTCTTCGAGCTCGATTTGGATGGTGCAGAGACTGGAGAAGGTGCAGGTTGGGGAAGTCTCGAAGGCTTGAGCATCTTGGGAGGAGAAGCTTGAAGAAAAAAGCGACGAGACGAAGGTCAGCACGCGTCGACTCGAGTCGGATGAGATAGTCGGAAGCGAAGGGAACGAACCAGCTTCTTCTTCATCAGAAGAAGGGTCCTCGTCGGATTCGGACTCGTCGGATGAAGAAACCACTCTCTTCTTCTTGAAGGGTCCTGAGGATACATGAAGCACAGATCGGTAGTCAGCTCGTCGCCGGGTGGGAGTGCGAAAGCGAGGAAGAGAAGGCAACGAACCAGCGTTGTCGTTGCCTGAAGACCTCTTGGATGGAGCTGCGACGATGGAAGGAGGTGCAGCTTCGGGTTGGGCGGAAGGCTTGTACTTCTTGAGGGGAGGTGCTGAACGAAGCGAAAGGCGAGGTTCAGGACGCGTCGACTCGAAGGAGACGGACAGAAGGAAACGAACGAACGAGCTTCTGACTCGTCCGAGAAGCAATCCGAGTCCGAGTCCGAGTGATCCGAGGAAGGAGCGGGGACCCTTCTCTTCTTGATCCCAGTTGCTGGTGAATGGTCGGAAGCAGAACGGGGTGTCAGCTCGTCGCTTCGTTCGTCCCACTTCTCGCTTGCTCTCAACACCAAAGAAGACGCTCAACTCACCAGTGTAGCAGATGACTCCTCCACCCTTCAACCACTTCTCCATATGATAATCGAACACCAACGACGTGACCTTGAAAGCCCTGAGAGGTACGGACTTTCCGAGTGAAAGGTTCGTCCAGAGGGAGATCTTCTTGACCTGCTCGAGAGTGGGGAAGCCTTCGGAGTTGATGGTAGAGACAGCAGCGTCGGCAGCTTCTCCCTCGACGTAGGTGATGAACATATCCTTCGTTCCGTTGGACCTCGTGGTGAAGAGCACGTCGAGGATGTCGCTGGAGAGGAGAAACGAGACGGAGGATGGAGGTTAGTTTCGTTTCGAGTCGACGAGGAGGAACGAATGGAGACTCAAAAAGGACTCACATTTGACCAAACTGAGAGAAAGCTTCCCATGCTTCGTTCTCCAGGAACCTGACAGCGTTCGATCCCTGCACGCGAACCGACCTACCACTGAGGACGACGGAAGGTCGTTCAGCGAGAGACTTGGTGAACGTCGAACCTCCTGGGACGAGCTTGTTCTTCGAGGAGGAGGGCTTGGAGATGTCAGAAGAAGCTAGAGGATCCGAGCGTCCAGTTTTGGGTGCTGAGGACTTGGATTTCGAGGGTTTGGAGGAGGAGGGATCCGAGACGCGACGCTTCGACGAGGAGGAGACGCTAGACTTCGTTTTGGAGGAGGATGCTGTTGCGTTGTGAGATTGCTTGGACGACGATGCGCTGGATGCTGCTGCTGCTGCCTTTGCCTTCGCCTTTGCCTCTTGTCTTTCGAGAGCTGCCTTGGCCTCGAACTTGTTGAAGGTGGAAACGGGAGCCTTGGAGGGAGGAGGTGCAGGAGGAGGCGAGGAGGAGGAGGATGGCGATCGATTGAATTCGGCTCGTTCTTGGTTTCCTGGACATCGTCGAGGGACCAGCTGTCATGGAGGGAGATCGTTCGAGCTTGAAGGCGATAGGGGGAGCTTGAACTTGTTGTTCTACAGAGAAGGGAGGGTAAAGAGCGGGAGGTCAGCGAAGGCAGAGCCGTTCCTAAAACGAACGAAAGGATCTCACCTCTTCCTTTCCCCTTGCTCTTGGATTTCCCCGTCATCTTGTCCGTGTCGACGTGCATGAAGATAACCTCGTCGTCTGACATGCTGTTCGAAGGAAGACGGAGAGGGAGAGTGGGAGGAAACAAGGAAGGAAGAAACGAAGGTGAGCTCGACGGTTCCCTTCAGTGCTCGCTCCCTCGACTTCCGTCTCTTTCCAGCTCTCTGGGAGAACTTACGTTTCTTCTTTGATAGCCTGAGGCATCTTGGAATCCGTTTAGAGCCCTCGTAGAAACGTGAGGTCTGAGAAGGTCGGGGAAGACTGGAGGGCGGTTGTCGAGAAGGAGGGAAGGGAGGGAGGGAGGAGTGCGAGCTCGAGCCAAAGGCTTTGGGGGGCGATTCCGGCCGATGGAAGTCCTTCTCCAGGGGGGAAAGAGCTGGGAGATAAAGAGAAAGGTACTCCGAGTCCTTGGAGATGGTTTTGAAGTGAAAGGAAGGAAACTTTGACTGAGGTCGTTGGCGTTGCAGGTCAAAGGGGCGGAGGGGGGGACGAGCTGGAAACGTCGAAGCTCAACGTTGTCTTCTTCCTCCAAACGTCCAGCAGCTCCCTCCTCCCTTCTCTGGCATGTCCTCCATCAGCAACCTCAAGCGCTGGTCTCCCTCATCTCCTCCTCCCCCTAAATGAGCCCGTTTCGAGGACGACGGTCCCAGCTCAGAGGAGTCGAGCTCAGACGAGGACTCTTCGGACTCTTCGTCTTCATCCTCGTCCTCCAGCTCGGATTCGGATGCGACAGTCAACGACGTCGCTCCTCCCCCACCTAAGGCTACCGTGGCAGGCCTGGTCAACTCTTCCGACTTCTACTTCGAGGATGGGACCCTTATCATCCACGTCGGAGGAACTAGGGCTTTCAAGCTGCATCGAGGATTGTTTGAAAGGTCGAGCGTTTTTGCTGGGATGTTCGAGGTCGGGACTGGAAGTGGGATCGAGGCTGAGGAGGGATGTTCGAAGGAGACTATAGTCAAGGTGGACGACAACGTCAAGGCCTGGGAAGCTTTGCTCAGGGCGATGTACGATGGGACGTGAGTCCGCTTCCCCTTCATCGACCTCGCTCTTTCTCTGAACCTCTTTGCTCACCTTCTTCCCCCTTGTACTCCTCTCAGTACCTTCGCCACATCAGATCACTCTCTAAATGAGCTTCGGGCAGTCCTCCTCCTCTCGGACAAGTTGAGTTCGCAAATTTTCGAGGTTGAGAGAGGAGAGTACGCGTCGACACCCCCCCAGAGCTGTCGCCCTCAGTGCTCATTCCTCCCCGCCTTCTTATATCATCCTCCCTCAGTACGATCTCACTACCATCTTCGAAACTACCAAAACCCTCTTCCTGAACTCAGTCAGCCATCAACTCAAGGCTGATTTCGGACGATTCGCCCAAACCAAGCCCGATCCTTTCTCCTCCGAGGAACTTCGTGGGATCCTCGACATCTCCCTCCGATTCTCCACTCCCGAACTCCTCCCGATGGTTTACTACCGTCTTGCAACCAACACGGAGGACGTACTTGGCAGCCTCTTAGTCGATTGACCTGTGGATCCGTTCGGTTGGGTGAGGGAAGGTCTCTCGAAGGACAATCGTGAGTTTTCGACGTCCCGTCGTTCTTCGGAGACTCTCGCTCGTCCAATCTTTGTCGAGGCAAGGCCTACTGAAATCGAGCAAGTCTGAAATTCCTCCCTCCTTTGCTTCCTTTCGCCTTTCTCGCTCTGCAACTCTCCCGCCACTCAATGTCCCTCCGCCTTCGATCCGTCAGTCGTCAAGATCTTTCGAGTCCATCGGGACGCAACCTGGGAACAGGATCAGTTCTTCCTCAGCGTACAGCATAAGAGTGGAACCGACTACCACGAGCACGCCTGCTCCCCTCTCAACTCGGCCTGCCGCTCCTCGTTGGCTCACCTCCTCGACCAGTTGGCGCCTCCGGCGACGAGGAGGTCGTTGACGTATCGCGCGATGCTGAAGGCGTTCTCTTTCATAGTCGAGCCGGAGATGGAGTTTAGGTGTCGCACGCTTCTGAGGGCAAAGGTGAAGGAGTCTTTGACTGAGGTGAGTCCTCTCCCCTTCGTCCTCTTTCCTCTCCCCCGTTCGCGCTCCGTCGCCTTCGAACTCAGACGGCTGACCCCCTTCTCCTTTCGCTCCTTCTAGTTGAATCAAATCATCGTCGATGCCATAGGAGGGATCGATGGTTACTGTGTCTCGGAAGAGTCTTGAGGAGGAGTGAGAGGGGAGGTGGTGCGACGAGGCGATTTGGGCTTCGCTTCGTCGCGAGTCTACTTCGTTTACCTTACTTGCGCGCTAATTAGCTTTGCTCCTGAGACCTTCCCACCTGGACGCTCGTAATCATTTCTAGTTCGTAGCCATGCTTTGTCTCACCAGCGTTCGAAGGACGAGGTTGAGATAGCGATGCGTCGAAACTCACCCTCCTCGTCGCTTCTTAGAACGGGCGAGCGAGCGGGAGAGAAAACAAGACCATCTATACCCACAGATAACATCCCAAGATAAACAAACACCCAACAAACTAATCAACAAGCTCGAGGGGCTGGTGGAAGGAAAGAAGGGGAGAAGAGCGAAGTCAGCGTCGCGTCTCGCTCGTCCTCAGCGTCTCGTCCCCTCGAACGACCGACTCCTCCTCTCGAATCAAAGAGAAGACAAGAACGTACCTTATACACAGGATCCCAAGTCTGTAACGAACAACGAACAGCGAACCAAGCAAACGAGGGTCAGCGTTCGTTTCTCCCTCCCTCCATCTCATCCCCTCCCCTCCCCTCCCCTCCCAGCCCCAGGCCTCTCCTCACTCACCTGCTGCTTAATCATCTCCTCAATCTCCTCCATATTCATCCCCTGCAGCTCCGGCACCCTCGCTCGTCCTTCATCCACAGCTCGCTTCACCACAGCAGCGGCGACGTGAACGGAGACGGCTCGGACGTCGGGAAGATCGGGGAGGAGGGACGCTCCTGGGTCTTTGAGAGCTGGGGAGAGGGAGGCGAGGGCTTGGACTCCGGCTGCGAACTGGGGACGTAAAGAGGAAGGGAGGAAGGAGTGGGGGGGAGGGAGGTTAGCGAGGGTGTGGGAGGGAAGGAGGGAGAGGGAGGGAGAAGGGTGTGTGAGGACGAGAGACGAACCATTCCAGGCGAAAGCGAACGAGACTTGGAGAGGATGGCTCCGAGTCCGAGAGCGGGGTAGATGAGAGCGTTCTGTATCACGTTCGAAGGCACGAGAGGTGGGGAAGGCGAGTCAGCTCTTCGCTCGCGTCGAAACTCAAGTCGAAACGAGAACAAAACACTCACATTCGTCTGAGCAACGACGTACTGCCTTCCATCGGGAAGCACACAAGGAGGGAAAGGGGATCCAGTAGCGAGAAGAGCTCGTCCTTCGGTCCAAGCGAAGGCGTCCGCTGAAGAAACCAACCCGAAAAGAGCTCGTCAGTCGAGTCGTTCGAGAGAGAACGAAGTGAGGAGAGGAGGAGAAGGGACGAACCAGGGTCGACCTCAGCGAGGGAGGTGGGGTTGGACATGGGGAAGACTGCGAGGGACGAATCAAGAGAGGGGAGTCAGTGGGGAAGGAAGGAAGACGAGGCCAAACAGCGACGGAGAGGACAGAGACGCGTCCAAAACGAAGTGAAGACTCACTAATCGGCCTCTCGACGTTACTAGCCATCTCCTTGATCAACTCCTCGTCGAACGCTCGGGAGTGAGTGGAGGTTCCGATGAGGACGGTGGGTTTCTGAGAGCATCGATCAATCGAAACGCGACGCGAGTCAGCGAACGCGTCTCGTCGAGTCGACTGGATTCGACGAGAGAGAGAGAGAGAGAGGGCGAGAACTCACCACCTGCCTGACGACATCGAGAAGACGAAGAGCATCCTGATCGGGGTTCTGACGAGGCCAGTCGGCGACCTCTGTGCGAATCGAGGGAGGGAAGGTGAGGGTGAGCTCGAACTCGAACGAAAAGGACGAAGGAAGAGGGGAGGACGCGACGAACCAGTATCAGGTCGAGCATACTGCAACTGAGAGTGTCTCAGCGAGCTTCCCATCTGGTTCAAAAAAACCCAACGCAAACCCAAGTCAGCATCGTCTCTCTCTCCCTCCCCCTCCCTCCCTCCTCCTCCCTCCCACCCCCGCCCCCCTCCTCCCAAACCGCCAACCCCTCCAACCCGCCCGCCCGCCCGCCCACCCCCACCCACCCAGAACAAAGCTCCTCACTCACACTCTCAACCAACAGCCCATTCCTATCGACACACCAGAACCTCCTGTTCGCCTCCTCAGCAGTCAATCCGTCGATGAGCACCATGCCATCTCGGATTTGACGAGCGATCCCCATGCCTGCTGAGCCGGCTCCGTAGACGACGATGCGTTGGTCGGAGAGGGTGGATTTGGTTACTCCTACGGCGCTGTTTGGGTGGGCGGGCGGGGATGTGGAATGGGGGAGGGGGAGGAGGGAGAGGTGGGCGGGGAGTGGGTGGGAGAAAGAGGAGGAGGAGGGAAGGGATGAGGGAAGGGGAAAGGGAGGGAGGAAAGAAGAAAAAGCGGAGGGAGAAGAGGTGAAGGGAGGGAAGGACGAGGTGAGCACCAGTCCGAAACGAGACCCAAAGTGAAAAACAAAGGACGAAGGACGTACGCCATCAAAGCAGAAAGAGTAACAGCTCCGGTTCCTTGGATATCATCGCTATCACACCGAACACCAATCCGAGTCAGCTATCTCGTTCGACTCACCGAAAGAGGGAAAGCGTCAAAGAACGGCAACTCACTTGAAGCAAGGGATCTCGTCCGCGTACTTGTCGAGCAGTCGCTGAGCGTTGGTGAGTCCGAAGTCTTCGAAGTGGATGACTGAAGATAAACGAGCGAACCGAGTCAGTTTGAGAAAAGAAGGGAAGGGGGGCAAGGAGGGAAGGGGAAGGCAAGAGAGAGGGGACGAACGCGCGTCGGGCTGAACGAACGAGAACGAAACGAAAGTCAGCGAGACGAGCACGAAAGAGAGGTGAGAGCGAAGAGCGGGAGACGTACGAAAAGCTCCTTGCAGTGGTTGATGAACTTGTCGATGAAGTCGTCGTAGATCTTGCCTCTACGGAGGCGACGGAAGCGAACCACAGAAGAAACCGACGCGTCAGTTTTCGTTTCTCTCTTCTCGCCCTCACGTTCTCCCCCCCACCCTTTTCTTTCTTCTTCTCCAAAGAGTAGGAGTCACAAGCGGGCCACTCACCTAATCCTAGTCCTCTTCCATCCCAAATACAACGGATCTGGCGTTCACCCAATCCAAAACGCGTCAGTCTCTCGCCCTCTCCTTCCCCCGCGCCTTCCCCTCCCTCCCTCCGCCCTCAAACTCACCAGTGAACAACGCATGGTTATCAGTCCCTACGTCCAGAACGACGGGGAGGATCCTGTCACGTGAACGAACGGAAGGAAGAAAGGTGAGCTTGAGCTCGAACGAAGGGAGGGGAGGGGACGAAAACGAACCTATTCGGGTTGATCCCAGCTCCGAGGGTGTAAAGGGCTGCTTTGGAGGTTGAAATCTGATGGAACCACGAAGCCAAAGAGTAAGCGTGACTCGTCCTACTGAACCCAACACCCTCCCCTTCTTCTCTCGCCTCGCCTCTCCTCGTCGCTCACTCCCTCGTTCACTCGCTCCTGCTCGCTTCGCTCCTTCGAACTAACCGTAATCCCTCCCACACCCTGATCCCCAATCCCCAGAATCGCCTCCGAGTCCGTCACAACGATGAGATCGATGGGAGCCGATCGCTTGTTGGCGTCTGTTTTGTTCTCGCTGAGATCGGCTTGACGGTTGAGCGAGTAGAGGTGAGAGGAGAGTTGGGCGGCCATGCCGTCGGCGTTGGGGAAGGACTGTGGGAGGGCGGGAGGGGGTGGGTTGGGTTGGGTTGAGTGTGGGAGGGGGGAGGGGAGGGGGGGGGGGGGGGTGGGTTTGAGTTGGGTGGGTGGGGAGGGGAGAAGAGGGAGGAGAGGAAGGGAGGTGAGCTCGAGCCGAGTCGTCGCGAGCTAGAAAGGAGGGGGAGGGGAACAACGAACGAGATAGCATCCCGTAGGTCTTCTGAACAATCTCGAGTAGTTGCTTACGGCCTGATTATCAACCGAAAACAACAACAAACATACACAGATCAGCCCAAACTCGCCGACCTCTTCCTTCCCTTGTCGGCTAAAACGACTCGAACGTACCTCAGCCGCTCCGGGAGTATACAGCACCCCCAACAGTTCCTTTAGATGATCGCTCATGAGTCTGTAGAACAGAACTTGGTTTTGATCTCGGAGGGAGGCGAGGAAGGCGCTGCGAACCAAAAACGAAAGGAGGGAAGATCAGCTCTCGAGCTCCTTCCTTCGCTCTCGTTTGAAGCGAGACGAGTCGGGGGAGAGACGGACTTACTGCTTAAGCAAAACCGTCGGCTGCTTATGCAGTTGAGCGTAGGCTCGTTTGCATTGCGTTTCGAGGTCGTGAACCTGTAACGAAAAAAGGTCAGCTCGTTCGCTCGCTCGATCTCTCGCGCTTCCTTCCATGACTCTTCCCCTCCCCAGCCCTGGTGCTCGTTCTTGTTAGATTAGAAAAGTCGTTACCACTCACCTCATAAGGCAACATTCCCTCCAACCCAAAGATGCTTCGCTCCTCGCGAGTGAAAGCAGCTCCCTGTTCTCCCCAAACGCCCAAACCCAAAGGTCAGCTCAACTCGTCCTTCCCTCCCTCGTTTGAGTTCGTTGGGTTTGGACGGACCTTATTAAGTCTAGGAGTATTCAAAAGAGCATCTCCTTTGAGATTCGTTCTGATTCAACCCCCCAACACCAACGAAAAACAAAACTTCAGCAAAGACGTCTAAAACGAGAGCTCTTCTCGTTTTGCTGAATCGCCCCCAACCTCTCGCTCGCCCTTGGAATGCCGACACCCTGCTCTCCCCCTTGCGTTCTTCCCCCATAAGAGAGGCGACTCACTTGATCCGTTGGAAGTTCTTATCCCTACTAGCCACGAGTCTTTTCCCCGCTACGGCTGCAACGGAGGAAGGAGGGGAGGCGGAGGAGAGCGTTCGTCTGAGTGAGGTTTGAGAGCTGAGAGGGGGGGAGGGGGAGTTGACCGACGAGGAAAAGTCAGCTCACACAGCTCTTCGCTTTGCTCTGGGTCTTGCCCGAGAGAGAGGCAGAAGGTGAGGCATGGGGTGGGGAGAAAGGACTCACCTCCTCGACGAACTACTCGCCTGCAGAAGAGACGAAGCCGACGTTTTTGAGAACATGCTGAAGGAAGGGGGTTGTGGTTTGGGAGGAAGGGCGACAAGGCGAGATCGCACCGAACGAGCGAGGGCGACGAGGGGGGAAGAGGAGAACAGCCGCGGCAAATGCGGGATGGGTCAAGTGGGGTCGGTTTTGTCGGAGGGAGGAAGGTCGCTTGTTCGAGCTTTTCGCCTCTTTTGAGGTCGAAAATCTGCTTCTTGACGCCAGATTTGGTTCGAGAAGAGAGTTTGAGAGTGAGCGGTTGCCCTTCGGAGCTGAGATGCTGGTTTTGCCCATCCAGGAACACCCAGGAACGAGATCTTCAAGCATCGACCTGGCGTCGGTCTTTTGCGTCCCTCATCTCGCGCCCCACTCCTCGAGATCTTTCAGCGCTCGTGTGAGCGAGAGAGATGTGAGAAGAGATTCGTTTGATACGTAGAGAAGAGAAGAGCAAGCAACAAGGGCTAAGTAAGGAAAGAAAGAGGAAGGGACGGGGGCGAAAGAAGGGTGAAGGGGAGGGCGAGACGACGCGTTCGCGAGAGCTCGAGCGTGTCGAACAAAAGAGGGGGAGAGGGATGTGTGTAAGAGAAAAGGGGAAATGAAGATGATTAGAACTATCGCGCCGCCCTAGCACCCCCAGCGACAGGAGCAGCAGGAGCAGCAGGAGCCGCGTCCCTCCTCTGAATGATGGTTCCGTTCCACTTCTTGATGGCGGATTTCGCGAAGCCCCATCCCTTCTGGACCATGGGGGATTGGTTGGCGATGGTTGCGTCGGCTCTGAGGGAGGTGGGAGGGAGGGGAAGGGTCAGTTGATCGAGAGGGTTGGGGAGGGAAGACGACGCGAGGTGACGAGACGAAATAGAAGGGGGACGAACCGTCCAGTCACGTAATCAACAGCTCCTCGAGTGAAGGCCGAGTGGTGGTATCGCATCCGAAGGAAGTGGGCGACGAGGATAGGGGCACTGAGGGAGGAGGGAACGTGAAGGGGAGGTCAGACGACGAGCTCGGTTCGAGAGCGAGAGCTGAGGGAGGAGGGGACGAACAGGACTGAGTTTTGAAGACTTTGGCAGATGGATGAGCACATGGTAAGGTCAGCTCACTCATGTGTGTACGGGATAGAAACTGAGAGGGATCGAACGTACGTGATGGCTCCGAGCAGGACTCGAACGAAGATGACGAGCTCGGTGTAGGCGACGAACTTCATAGCTCCATCGTAGTTGCCTGAGTAAGCCGAACAAGGACCACAGTCAGATCAGCTTCACTCTTCGTCTCTCGAGTTCCGACAACGCGTCGTCGCGTGAAACTGGACTCACCCTTGACCCAAAGCTGGATCGACCTTCCGACCTTCTCAGGTCCTGAGAGCACGCGAGGAGGCTGACCGGGAGCCGAAGGAGGAGCAGGAGGGGAGAACTTGGGGATGATGTTGGCGCGGATGAAGGTGAGGCAGTGGAAGAGGGAGAAAGTGGCGAAGGGAAGGAGGGAGACTGCAGGAGGAGGAGCCGAGAGAGGAGGGGAGGTCAGCTCGCTCGAACGAGGGAAGGAGATGGAGCTCGGGGAGGAGAGGCTGAGATGACTCACGAGCAACTGAAGATGATGGGAGCGATACGTATAGGAGGAAGTCAGTTCGAGAAGGGAGGGAGAGATGATGATGAGCTCGGTTTGTACTGACCTGGTTTCGAGATCCACCACTGACGAGGTGAGAGGCAGAAGGAAGGTCAGCATCGAGTTCGAACGGAGATATATGCATCTTTGACCAACTCACGTAGCACGAGAGAAGGAAGTACTGGACGTTCTCATCCAGCAGAGCCTTCTGAACGAACTCGATGGAGGGTTGAGGAGTGCCGATGCTCTTGCTGAAAGGGAGGAGGGCGAAGCGAGAAGGGAAGAAAGATGGTCAGTCAACTGAATCGTTCGAGCTCGAGGGCGACAGAGAGCGATAAGATAGGGAAGAAGGACCCACAAGCATACGATGGCATAAGAGAGAAGGGCGCCCGAGTAGGAAGCTGAAGGGAGGATGGACGACCAAGAGAGGGGAGGGAGAGGGAGAGAAGGGAAGGAGTGAGCTCTTCGCTTCGTCTTCGTCCATCTTCAAGAGCGTCCCTGAACGTACCCTTGTACCACAGAGGAGAGACACCTCGGAAGAGGACGGAAGAGATGGCGACCTTGGTCGAGCACGCGAGGAGGAGAGCGTGGCCGAAAGCCCAGATGCTGCAAGAAGGAGAGAAAAGAAGGGAAGGAGCGAGGCGAGCGAGGGAAGGAGATGAGCGAGGGAAGCTCTGAGCCGCAAGAATCACGACTTTGAGGATGGACGTACTAGTGAGGATCGAGCGACATGAGTCTAGGTTGTCGAGAAAGGATAGAAGAGAAGGAGCCGGGTGCGGTTTTGACGACGTGGACGTTGGAGAGCAGGAGGGAGGACGAGAAGGGGCGGATGACGAAGGGGAGGAGTTCGTGGCACGAGCTCGCTTCACTTTCCCTTCCTCCCTTTCTGCCTCTCAACCATCAGCGTAGAAGTCAAACTTTGCTTCCTATCCATCCTCTTCCTCTCACCATGACCCTCAAGCCTTCCGCTCGAATCCCTCTCGAGCTCAAAGCTCACATCCTCCGCTTCTGCGACCCTTCCACGCTCGCCCAAACCTCTCGCGTCTCCCTCGCTTTCCTTGAGCTCTCCTCCCCACTTCTCTATCGAGACATCATCATCGAGGACGCCAAAACGCTTAACTTACTCCTCTCCCTCACTGTACGTCCCGGCTAAGTCGACTCGCGGCCTGTGGCGCTCTCAACAAGCCAGGAAGGGACTTTGGCTGATCTCGTTTTCCACTTTTCCTCCTCCCTCAACTTCGTCGCTCATTTTGGCAGGTGGAGCAAGATCAACATCAGCCACACCTCGACGCATACACCTCACTCTCCCTTATCAGCACTCTTACCCTCATCCCATGGGAAGCAGTCTTCATGAACAGCAGAGACCTCGACGACGGCCTCAGCCTCCATCGCCTTCGTCGTTCGCTTCCCTCCGGTCGCCTTCCTCTCGACACCCTCGAGATCGTCCTTCTCAGCCTGAACGAGGACCACTACGTCCCTTACTTCCAATACCTCGATCCTTTGTTCTTCCACCTCCGAGCAGGCGGCAGGACTGGGGGGACGGTCGACGTTGATCACTTGGTGTGGATTGACTTCGTCGGTTTCGAGGGTTGGGATCGACTGGAACGAATGCTCTTCGTGAGCGCCTACTCAGTTCGCTCGCTGTTGGTGTCAGGCTCGGAGAAACGTAGTCAGTCAGCGCGAGATCGGGGCGTGGAGGTGGTGTACGATCTCACAAGGGTGGCGGGAGGGATTGAGGACGGGCGAGGGGACCTCGATGTTTTGGTGAACGATCCGCTGCCTTTTGGGCTTGGTCTAGAAGACCTTTCGCTGTACAAGGAGGTGCGAATAATGGTCAGGAGCTCGTACGAGAGGAGTTATGTCCTTGATGCTCTGAAGGATTCCCCTTTCCTTCGAAGGATCGAGGTGCAGGTTAGGTGAGTACGTTCTTCCCTCTGTCTCTTCGTTTCTTTGCCTTTTCTTTGCTCGGGCTGACATCTGGTATTCTATTGCTTCAACTCAGATACGAGCCCAGCGCGACAGCCTGAGCTGTGGGCTCGACCTCTTTCCCTCAGAGCTGCATGTCCCACCAACGGTTTCGAAGCTGCTCGATCAAGTCTCGGTCCCAACTGTTTCTACTTCTCTTTCCCCAACTTGTAAGTACCTCGACGCAGCTCATACTGAAGCTCGCTTCCCGGCGTTGCCTTCAGCACTGCGATCGCAACTTCTCCGAAGCTGACTCCCTGCCCATCTTTCTTCTCGCGCCTCCCACAGCGCTACCTGCGTCTTCAGCAACTTCGGTGATCTCTCCTTATCCACGCCGCCAGGAGCATGCCCTCAACGTACGACAGAGAGATGGCGACGGTTTGCGACGGGGCGGGAGGGACGGTATACGTCTGTCGAACTCCGCTGGTCATTGATGGGGTGACGACGTGCACGAACCCTACTAGGAAGAGGAATGGGGTTGATAGGAGTCCTGGTGAGTCGACGTCTTTCTCTCTTGAGGCGGCGGTGGAGAAGGGAAAGAAGAGACGAGCCGTCGAGTCGAGCTGAGCTGACCTCGCTCCTTTTCCCTCGCGTCTCGTCTTCTTCCTCCTTGTCAGATTGGGTGAAGAAGAGACAGCTGAAGAGCAAGAGAGGGATGGTGAAGTCGAGGATGGAGCTGTCGAGGACGCTGGTCTGAACGAGTCGGTTGGACCGTGGACGCGTCGAGCTTTTGCATACTTTGGTCGCCCGCCTGTCGTTTCGCTCTCTTGCTCTCATCCTCTTCGCTGCCCTTCTTCGTGCACCACCTACATAGATTAGTAAGCTCTCTCATGTTCTCACTAGCCCTTTACGTCTGAAAAGGCCGCTCGTGGAGGGTTTGAACTCCATGTATCCTTCGAGGGACGAGAGACAAACGAACGGACCAGTCAACAACGAGAGGCGAGAGGGGGTTTGACGAGTGATCTGTTGAGTTAACGAGAAAGAGGAGCAGTCGGTCAGTTGAGGATGAGCAAGACGGAAGTACGAACGGAGAGAAGTCGAGCGAACGCGGACGCGTCGAGGAACGAACACGGGCAGGAAAGGAGGAGCTTACCCATTAGAGTGAGGAGCCCGCAGATGAACCAGCAGAGTCAACTGATTGGGACTCATCCCTAATGAAAAAAATGACAAGATGGCTATCAGAACTTGTTTGGGGGAGAAGGAAGAGACAAGGGAAGGGAGAGACTTGAGGCGAAGACGAACCTGACCTCGAACGCAAGATGCTCGCTGATATCGTACCCCTCCAGATCCTCTTCAATCCATTCCTTGTGATACCTATCACTCACCACGAGGATGAACTCAAGGGAAGAGGGTTCGATTGGTCCGGTTCGACGGTAAACGAGCTCCTCCCACAGTTGGTTCATCACCGCGTCGTCGAACGTCCCCTCCGCCGAAACGTCAAAGACCATCCTCTTCGGCCTCGCCTCAAGGTTGTGAAAGACTGGACGACAAACGCGTTCTCGTAGAACGTCTCCTCCAGACGACCCCACCAGTGCCTGAAGTCTCCGAGCACGTCGACGACGGTTGTGTTTTCCTCCCTCGAACCAGGAGGAGCCCGAAGGCGAAAGCAAGCGGGATCGAAGTAGTGGGAGATGGGAAGGTGATAGCCGGTGTTCGGCTCGGGAAGGAGAATCTCGAGGGTTTGGATGGGGAGTTGATCGTTCCGTAAGGATTCGCGAAGAAGTCGAGATGGGACGAACGCTTCTTGGTCTGAGGAAAGGAGGGCGAAGAGCCATCTTGAAGAAGGAGCGAAAGTGATGGATTTGATGAGAGTGAGAGTGAGGTAGGGTCGAAGGTGGGGTTGGACGTCTTGGATCTCGACCTGGTCGCAAAGAAGAGGGAGCAGAGAAGGAGGTCGAGAGCAACGTCAGATCGATGAGCTCGGTTGGAACGCTTCGCTTCGCCTCGGGCCTTAGCTCCTCGCTGCGAGTTGACTTCTTAAAACGTACAGTAAAGGAAAGAAGCCTCTTGAGCTGCTCCGAGTTGACGTTGATGTCTCGATAGAGGAGAGGGGAGGAGAGTTGAAGGAAGGCAAGGGAGACCTGGGAGGTGTTTGCGAGGGTCGATTGATCGCAGAACTGGAGGATTTCGTGCTTGACCTCGAGGGGCAGGGTAGGCAGAGGAGACGCGGATGTAGTAGTGACCATGGTGGGAAGGTTTGGATGGTCCTAAGACGAGAAAGGAAGCGTTCGAGATCGTCGAGAGTGATGAGAGAAGCGAAAGGAAGGGAGAGGGTGAGCCTCGCTTGTTCGCTTCCATCGAACGGAGGTGGAAGGATCGCTTGACCACAAGGCTTATTAGTTGTGGGAGGAGCTGGCACAGAGTTACGACATCGGCGGCTCTGTTCTACCACTTGCGGCGGTCGTCTTGGTCAGGGACGACGACGATAAGGGGTATGTTGAAACTACGCTGGAGTTTGCCAGAATTCGCGAGCGACTCACCATTGAGGTCAAGTGAGTTTCGCGTCTCCTCTTTCTCGTCGTCTCCTCCTTTCTCGCGAAGAGCTGTCCTGACCCCTCCTTCTTTTCTTCGGCAACCAGGAACCCAGGGTCTCTGCTCGAAATCTCGTCGGACACCTCGTCGCTCTGATCGGTAAGTCCCTGCTCTTCGTTGAAACGAGTCGACATTCGTTGTTGCTCTCGTCGCGTCTCCCTTCCTCTCCCCTTTCGCTTCCCGTCCTCGCCCCGCCTTCTCGCCTCGTTTGCGTTCCGTCACTGATCCTCGTCACCTCTTTCCTCAGACCATTCACTCGGTGTCTCTCCTCGCCCGCGCCGCTTCAGCGTCGTCGTCGTTGTTGGGAGGATTCACGCGTTTCATTCGTCCTTTACCTCTCTATGTAGCAAGACATGATTTGATCGGCATTGGGGTTGTATCTCGGCTGAGACGAGAAAAGGGTGAGGAAGATACCGAGAGCTGATTGAAAGGAAGGAAGCGAGAGGAAAATGAGATGCGAGACGCGCGCGACGCGCGTCCGTCTGCTGAGCTTTCTCTTCATCAACCACCCTTCCGTCATCTCCCAGATCGACTTCTACAGAGGCGAGATGGGGAGAGCGGCTCAACGCTACTGCTGACGCGAGCTGAGGTCTCCTGGACCTGAACTCGCTGGCTCAAAGCGAACTCAGGAGTTGAACATCGTCAACCTCGACCTCCTTTCCCTCACGGACGACGCAGAGCTCTCGCGGGTCCAGGACTGGGACGAGATCAAGGCAAGGGCATGATGATGCAGTAAGGTGGTCTAGGTAGTCCAGGGAAGGTCGGAGGGGCGAGATCTGGTGCGGCGGGCAAGGGGAAGCGAAAGAAGAGGTCAGTAAACGGCCCTGGAAGCTAGAGACGAAGCCAGAAGGTGGTATAGATGAGGAAGGATGTAGATTTGTTAAAGCCTCCTTCAATGTAGATAATTTAAAACATCATCGTCCGTGGACTAAGAATGAGGTAAAGTTTTTCTCTTCATCGGCTGGTGTGGGATGGGGAGGGAGGAGGGAGGGAAGGGACTCGAACGAAAAGCTCACCTTCTGCAAGATCTCAACACCACCACTACCACGAACACACGACCAAGAGAGCAAGGTTCAAATGCAGAGTCTGTTCGAAGAGCAAGAGGGAGAGAAAGAGGTCAGTAAAAGGAACGAGCGAAGGCGAGCGAGCGAGGAAAGTGCTGGAGGGTTTTGTTTCCTCGGATGTCTTGTTACGACAGAATAATCGTCCTTTGCCTCCTTCCCACGAAGGGAAGGGAGAGCATACGAGTAGCGATTCTAAAAATATATCGTCACCGGAAGAGGTGGGAGGTGGGTGTCGAGGGAGGGGAGGGCTGAAGTTGAGGAAGGGAGGGGAGAAACCCTTCCTTCCGCTCGAGACCCTTTTGCGAGTGGTTCGCACCGGCAAATTTGTTGAAAGTGGTTGGGAAGGGCAGAAAGGCGACTCACCAGTACAACAGCGAAAGAACGAGAGAGGCCCACATCAAGGAAGGGAAGGGGGAGAAGGGAGAAGATGGACGTCGGAAGGAGAAGGGCTCGAAAAGTTCTTGAAGAGGGAGGAGGGATTTGGTCGTGAGGGTAGGGCAGGGCTTGAGGCTGTCAGAGGGATGGGCGAGTTCTGAGTATTGGAAGGATTTTCGAGAGTACTCAGTGAGGCTTCGACTACTACAGCAAGCTCGATGAACAGTTTGAAAGTTTTCTCTCAAAAGAGCGATCTTGGACGAACTCGTCGCGAAGGTGGAGTGGGTCTGCTCGAGGTCGCCCTCTCGACCCTTCTGGTGGTTGAGCCCTTCAACGCCATCCTACCCCTCCCTCTCGTTCTTCTTTTTTCGGCTTTCACCCAGTCCATCGCTCGGATACCCCTACTCCTCTCGCAGATCCAATTCGCGAACTCGCAGAACCTGAAGACGCAAAGGAAGACTCGGCTGTTCTAGATCATGTCGCTTACGCCCACCGCCGGAGAGGCAAAGAAGAGAGTCGTGAGTATCAGTTTGCTTTGTTCTTCATGGATGTGAGGGATGCGAAGACGCTGGGGGAGTGAGTTGAGGAGGAAGCTCAGGATGGGATCGGAAGGAGAGAAGAAGGGAAGAGGTGATGGAAAGGAGGGAGGCGCGGGCAGGGAGCAACCGTACCCTTCACGATGGATCCGGGCTGTAGAGATGGTCCGCAGCTTCAGTATACGCTGAAGATGAGTGCTGAACTTGTATCTATCAATTTTTGGGTCCGCGTTGCAGTGCTACTTCTTCGGTGAGTCCGCTTCTTGACCTTCGACTCTTCTCCTTCCTCGAGCTCAGCTTTCCCTTCCCTTCCTCCCTCCTCCCCGATCCGCTCCCACCCCCGCCCTCCTCGCCCTCCCGGAAACAAGAGCTGACCCTCTCTCCACCTCTCTCTCTCAGACTCTGATATCGGAAACTACCATGTGCGCTTCAAACTCTCTCGTCTCGCTCGCGTTTCCTTCTCCTTCCCTTTTCGCTGACCTCTCCCTCCTTCGATCCCTGCTGCATCCAGTATGGTCCCGGTCATCCCATGAAGCCTACGAGGATCAGAATGTGTCACTCTCTCGTCATGAACTATGGGTCAGTCCAGAACGAGCAGCTTTTCTGATAGAGCGCGAGGGCGAAGGCGGCGGCTCGGTCATCTCGTTCGAAGCTCACCCCTTCCTCCTTCGCGCGCGCCCTTCGCCCTTCGCCCTTCGCCCTTCTTCTTCCCTTCTTTCGCAGGCTCTACAAGAAGATGGAGATCTTCGTGAGTCTCCTCTCACAACTTCCTTGCTGACTGTATCGTTGGCGTCGGAGAAGTTGCCGAGCTGACCGCTTCGGTTCCTTTGGGTCGTTCTTCTCAGCGAGCCAAACCGGCGACCAAACGAGAGATGTCCCAGTTTCACTCGGACGAGTACGTAGAGTTCCTCGCTAGGATCACCCCGGAGAACATGCAGATGTTCGGAAGGGAGCAGGGGAAGTGTGAGTTGTCTTTCTCCCTCTCGTCCCTTCAGCCGAGGTCGTGAGCTCGAATAAGGAAGGGCTCGTTGCTGACCTTCGCCTCTCCCTTCCTTCTCTGCTTCTCGTCTACGACAGACAACGTCGGAGACGACTGCCCTGTGTTCGATGGATTGTTCGAGTACTGCTCGATATCAGCTGGAGGATCTATGGGTGAGTCCTTACGTCTTCGTCGCTTTTGATTCGAATGAAAGGTCGTTCTTGGAAGCTCGAGCTCACCTTCTCCTCCTCCCTTCCCTCTTCGCGTCTCGTTCATCGTACCACAGAGGGAGCTGCTCGACTCTCAAGAGACAAGTGCGACATCGCCATCAACTGGGCTGGAGGTCTGCATCACGCTAAGAAGGCTGAAGCTTCAGGGTTCTGCTACATCAATGGTTCGTGCTCTCAACCTCTCAGCTGTCGTCTCGCTTTGCCGCTTCCTCCCTTTCTCCCACCCTCTTCTGCCTTCGACTGACCTTTGGCCCTCGTTTCTTCCTTCTCAGACATCGTCCTCGGTATTCTCGAACTCCTCCGGTACCACAAACGAGTCCTCTACATCGACATCGACGTTCATCACGGAGACGGAGTCGAGGAAGCCTTCTACACCACCGACCGAGTCATGACCGTCTCGCTTCACAAGTACGGAGAGTTCTTCCCTGGGACGGGAGAGCTGAGGGATCGAGGGATGGGGAAGGGGAAGGGGTGAGTCCATTTGCTCTCTCTCTCTGACGTTCGAGGATCGAGAGTGCCGTCGAGTCGAAGCTGACCTTCCCTCTCCATCCCAACCCTGCCTCCTCGCGTCGACAGATACGCCGTCAACGTCCCCCTCCACGATGGTATCACCGACTCCTCCTACGCCTCCATCTTCCAACCCGTCATCCAACGAGTCATCGAGTGGTACCAACCCAACGCTATCGTCCTTCAGTGTGGATCCGACTCGCTCAGCGGAGACAAGCTCGGACCGTTCAACTTGAGCATGAAGGGACATGCTGAGTGTGTGAGGTTCGTGAAGAGCTTCCAGCTGCCGCTGTTGTTGCTCGGAGGTGGTGGATACACGAGTGAGTCGTCGCGTTCTCCTCTTTTTCAGCTGTATCGGGAGAGAAGTCGGGACGAGACGAGCTGACCATCTTCCTTTCGCGTCGCCGTACGCATTTCTCAGTGAGGAACGTCGCTCGAGCTTGGTGCTACGAGACTGGATTGGCTGCTGGTGTTGAGTTGGGTCACAGTGAGTCTGCTCTCATCCTTATTCTTCACTCCTCGTTCGCTCGCGTTCGTACTTACATACCCCTCGTCCTCTCCTCGAACAGCCCTCCCCATCAACGAGTACTTCTCCTACTTCGGACCCGACTACGAGCTCGACGTTCGAGCTTCGAACGCACCCGTTCGTCTTTCCCTCTTCCTCGCACTCGTTTCATTCCTCGTCGCGTCGATCTCACTCTCTCCCGTTCTTCCTTTTCGTAACACAGGACCTCAACACTCCTGAGTACCTCAACAAGCTCAAGATGGCTATCTTCGAACAGATGAGGGATACCGACTTCGCTCCTTCCGTTCAGATCAACTGTTCGTGTCGCTTCTCTCCGTTTCGACGCGCTCGAATCGCGACGCTGACTCGCGTCTTCTCGATTCACAGCCGTCCCTACGCTCGCTCACGACCACGAGGACGATAACGAGAATGAGGACATGGAGGATCCTGATGATAGGAAGAACCGTGAGTCTCTTGTCGTCCTTCTCCGAGCGAGAAGACGCGAACCAAAACTAACCTCGTTTCGTTTCCTCCTTTCTCAGAGCGAATCCAGGATCAGCGAATCGCTCCCGAGACGGAACTTTCTGACTCGTTCGTCCCTCCGCCTCCTCCTCGTCATATCTCTTATCTCTCTCTTGCTCGAAGCTGACCTCCCTCCCTCCCGTCTTTCGAAACAGCGAGGACGAAGGAACCGGAGACCGTCGAGATCGACGATCCCATCGCTCTTCCCCATCAGCCAACGGAACCTCGAACGGAAAAGGAAAAGGTCGAGCATCCCCTCGTCCTGAGTTCCCTCCAGCAGCAGCGTCGAACGGAACCAAAACGGCCACCTCAACCTTCCCCATCCCCGACCTCCCTCCTCCCGCTCCCACTCCCATCGCTGCTGCTGCTCCCACCCCAGCCGTCGCTCCCACACCCATCATCCCCGTCCCCGAGGTCGCTCAAGCTCCTATACCTCCTCCCGTCGCCGAAGCCGAAGCCACTCCAGCGCCAACACCCATGGAAGTCGAACCCCCCGCTCCCGCTCCCATCGTCGCCGCCGCCGCTCCTCCTCCCCCTCCTCCTCCTCCAGCAGTCGAAGAAGCTCCCCTCCCCATCCCAACAGCTCAACCCTCCTCCTCCTCGGAAACACCAGCATCAGCAGACGCCGAACCTAAAAACACCTCCCCTCTCAAGATCACCATCAAACTCAAGACGGGAAGTCTGGGAACGTCCGAGCACGGTGGATCGACGAGCGGAGCTGCGACGAACGAGGATGCGGTGGTTGGGCTGCCGGAGGAGAAGGTGGTGATGGAGGATGTGGAGATGGCGGACGCTGAGTTGGAAGGAGAGGATCAGGTTGGGGCGGGAGTGTAGTTGAGGGAGAGAGGGGAGATGGAGGGAGACGCGTCCGTTTGGAGCGTGTGGTTGGGTTTGATGAGGGTCCGTCTCTTTGCGGTGTGGGTGGGAGTCTTAGTGTCCGTTTGGTGTTATCATGATCTTCTTAGTTTACTCTTGGATGTGACGTGGGCTGGGAGAGAAGGAAGGAAGAACTAGCGATGGAATCGCGCGACGCGACGCGATGGCTTTTCTCTCATCTTCCAAAGATCTTTGGTTTCGTAAAGCGATCGGGGTAGCTCAAATCAGCACTAAACAACCACTAGCTTTTGGAGTGCTCAGAGCAGAGTTGTCGAGAAGTTTGGGCGAGGGCGGAGTCCTCGTTCGACTCGACGTCGACTCAGGAAGGCTCAGGAAGCGAACGAGCTTCCCCTTCTGAGTGGACGATACGAGCTGGTTTTTGGAACTGTAGATAGCGTAGTCGACATCTCGACTCTTCTTGGCTCTGACCTTGCTGTGCGTATAAAAGCTGGGGCGGTGGACGGTTTTCGATTTTGACCTTCAACCATCAGCTCGCCTTCCTTTCTTTCTCTCTTCCTTTCCTTCCTCCCCTCTTCTCTCTCGCGATACCCGAACCTCGACCCTCCTTGCACCTTGTCTCTCTCCTCGTCACCTGACCCTCTCCTTCACCATCAACCTCGCATCGCTCTCGTTCCCCTTCTCTCAGGTGAGCTTTCCCTCCTCCCACCCACTTTTCTGTCCTTCTCCCTCCTCTCTCCTCCCTCCCTCCAACCTCCTCCGCCTCCAAAATGATGAGAGACATATCATATACCGAATTCTTCATAACTCACTTGATGATCAAAGCTATAGCAACAACTTCCTAATACCCTTCGAACTCTCCTCACCTTCTTGACCCTTCCCTACGACTCTGGATCATTGTTTGCTGACCTTTTTCGTTTCTTCCTTCCTTTCTTTTGTGGTGACTGAAGCATATCTGTATTTCTCGGTCTCGTAACTCACTGTCGACGAACTATCACCATGAACTTGACTTCGATCTCGATGTCGTTTGTCGAAGTGAAAGCGGACGCGTTGCGAGTTGGAACGAGTTCCGTTCCGTTCTCCTCAACTCCCTCCATGACCGTCGCTTCTCCCACCCCGCTTGAGTCTCGGAAGGGATCAAAGATTTACTGCCTCAGATCTGCTCAGCCGTGAACGCTTTCGTCGACCGCGGTCGTCGCGTCGCATCGAACGACCATTCGATTGCTTCGCTCCCGCTCCTTACATCCCTCCCTTGCCCGAGTCGGATCGGATCCATCCATACCAACAGAAGGCTCCATCACCAGCTCGGCTTGAAGCAGACTTGTTTGTGCTTCTTCCAATCGACTCGTTGGTGTTCTGTCCGAGTCGACGCGTCGAGAAAGGGGAAAGGAACGAGGTCAGTCGACGAGCGCAAGGCGAGGGAGACGGAGGGTGGGGGAGTTCCGAGCGAACCAAGAGAGCAGTAGGCGACTGATTTGCACTATGGAACATGAGAGGAAGGTGGTCAGTCGAGGCTCGAGCGAAAGAGAAAGAGCGCGACGAGAAAGAGAGGGACGACGACTCACGATCGAACAGAACTTCAGCTTCTCCTTCTTCCCAGACCTAACTCCACAGCTCCATCCCAGCGACAGCCCATCTTCATCGAATCTTTCCTCCGAAAGCTCACAAATGATCGTCCCCTTGGAGTTCGAGATCTCCCTGACAGATCTCGTCTCGACAACCTCCCCAGCTCCTTCGATCCCCAAGACCATTGGAAGCCTCTGGAGGAACCCACGAAGCCGATCTATGATCGCACGGAAATCTCCGGTGGCCGCATCGTGTTCAGGAGTGAACTTGAGGAGGTGAGCCTTGCAGGTTGAAAGGAAGAGGTTGCCGAGCGACGCAGGGAGTTCGAGGCTGGCTGTCGAGACCGATCCGTTGTTGGGGATTCGACGCTTTTACCTTTCTCGCTCGTTCGAGCTGAGACGTAGGAGGTTGGGTTCGGTTTGTTTTGGTGGTGCTCCTGCGCGTGAGGGGAGACTGGGTGCGAGAGAGAGAGCTGTTGAGAGAGGGTGCTCGAGGCTTCTTCGGCTTTTGGGGAGTAGAGAGGAGGTGTGAGAGAGAGAAGGGAGTGGGAGAGGAGTGGGAGAGGGGTGAGAGAGGAGTGGTGGAGGAGGGAGAGCTGGCGTTTGCTTTCGCTTCGTGGGTCGCGAGTCTTAGTCGGTCTGAGTGCTTGGAGGGTTAGCTTTTAGAGCTAGGTCTCTTCTCTTATGACGGGTTAAGCTGTGAACTTTCGGAGAGGTGGGCTTCTGCTGGCACTCGAGTAAGAGTGGGAGAGGGAGGGAGCGAGGGAGGCGAGAGGTCTTTCGAGTCTTTGCGAGCGAGAGGGTCGAGCTTTCTTCTTCTTAAGAAAGCTGAGAGGGCCGAGAACGTCTTCTTGCTGAGTCTTCTTTCTTGAGCAGACTCTTCTTTCTTTCCTTTCCGAGACCGGTGAGCTAGCTTTTCAGGGTAAGTCGTAGATAGAGGCTAACTAGGTCGAAATCAGTCCAGCTTTTACACCTTTTTCGAGAGGCAGGTGAGTCATTTCCGGAGCCGAAGCTAGGTGAGTCAGAGTGCGTCGAGTCAGATTTTCAGCGTCGGAACCGGGAGAACTAAGCGTAACCTTTTCTTCTATAGTCGCGTCACAAAGAGAGAGAGAGCAAAAGGGAAAGTCGCGTCGAGTCAAACAGGGGTTGGAGAAAGCCGAGGCCGAGCGTCTAAGGGAGAGGAGAGCAAAACTGAAACTACTAAGAGAGGTGTAGAAAATGGACCGAGAAGGAGTCGAGAGCAGAGAGAGAGACTATTTACTGGAGTCGTGGTGAAAGAGGTCTTAAAAAGGGGAGGGGGAGAAAGGGAGGAGTGAGCGAGCGTCGAGACGAGCGAGCTCAAAAAGAAGGAGTCGAAAACTCACCAAGCATCGTCCTTCCAACTCAAACCACCACACCGTGGAGGAGAGTTCCGTCGATGATGGCGTCGATGGTGAGGCACATACTTTCGATCATGACGATGTACATTTGGTAACTGCTGCGGCGTGGCTGGAGAGGCGATAACACGTTAGGGAAGGCGAAAATCGCATCGACTCGCCAGCTGAAGGACGCGACAGGTTGAGGGAAGGCAGACTCACGAAGGCTATAAACTCTGGGCCGAAGCCGACGAAGGCTCTGACAACAATGGGGAGAAGATCCTTCGCCTCGGGACTGGTCCGAAGAAAGTGACCGTCAAAGAGATCCTGAGTCGAGAGAACAGAAAGAACTCGCGTCGCTGCGACGCAGAAGCAGAAGCGACCTTCTAGAGCCTCCCTCATAGCTCGAACCAGGCGAGGTAGGTATTGCGCACAAAATTGAGCCTGGGAAGAGATGAAATGGAGAGACCATCAGCAAAACAAGGAAAGAGGAGAGCTGCAGGGGGACGTCGTGGTGTGACAGATACAGAGCTCAGCTCACCTTCGAGGTCTCAGACATGTCTTGGCTCATGTTCATAACCTTCGTCTACGTTAACAAGCAATATCGTGTGTCAGCGAAGCAAAGATATTCTTAGAATGCTCGATGGAGGGGAAGTACGAACGAAAGAGTTGAGACCGGACGAGAGAGAACGGTGGCGGAGAGGGTCGTCGTCGCCGATTCCCAAAAGGTCAGCGAGTCGGTCGGCTTCGGAGCTGATGATGACGTTTTGGTCTGGATCTGGGTGCGAGGAGGAGTTCAAGATCGGCCGAGGAGACGAGAGGGAGGGATAGAAGAAGGACGGCGAAGACGGAAGGAAGGAGGAGGTCAGCTCGCTTCGTCGCTCCCAACGAACGATTGAGAGCTTCTCGGAGCCGACTCTTTTTGCGTCTAGTATGTGGGAGAGATAAATTACCTCAGATGGCATTTTCAAGGCTGTAGACAAAGAAGTAGAAAAGGGGAGGGGAGGGGAGCAAGCCGTTGGGAGGGACTTCACGAAATGAGCTTCGTCCTTCCTTCCTCCTGCCCTTCCTTCTTCTCCCTCCAGCCGTCACGACCTCAAACACTTCAAGTCTTCATCTCAAACCTCTATCCACCTCCTCAGCATGGCCATGACCTCTATATCCCATCCTCTTCCTACCCTACCCCTCGAACTCAAGCACGAAATCCTCCGCTTCTGCGATCCTTCGACTCTCGCCCAAACCTCTCGAGTTTCCCTCGCCTTCCTCCAGCTCTCTTCGCCGTTCCTCTACAGAGATATCACCATCGTTGGGCTCGCCAAACTACAGCGACTCCTATTGAAGAGGGTAAAAATAAGCTCATAATCTCGAAGCTTCAAAGTGGTCAAGATTGGCTGAAGCTGACCTCCCTCCCCTCCTCACCTCCTCAGGGCTCACTCGCTCAACCTCAGCTGGCTCCCTACCTCAACATCCCCTCCGTCGTCTCTTTCAACTTCGAGATTCTCGACTACGAGGATATCTACAAGTCGATGTTACACCTGGATCGAATCCCCTCGTCCACAGGCCAGATCTCCGTCAAGAACCTCGTCATCACCTCCCCTCCTCGCACCCACCCTCAGTACAGCGAAGTCGAAGCCCTCTCAGCACTTCTCCTCCCACTCTTCGACCCTCGAGACGTCAAGCTCGTCGGCCGGCCCTCCAGCACACCAGCTCAAGTCTTCTTCGCTCTCATCGATCTCGTCGAAACCCCTTGGCCGAACCTCAACCGCGTCACCCTCCTCGGACGCACCTCGACGTACGACTTCCTGGGACGGAGCGGGTTCTTGAAGGTTGGGTTGAAGGAGAGAAGGGTCACGGTCGTAGCGGACCCATCGAGATTGGAGAATGGCACCGTCCTGCCGTTGGGGGGCTTCCAAAGTGCTCTGAATGAAACCGTGGTCGACCTCTCGTCGGATCGTGGCGTCAACGTGCTGCACTCTCCAAGACTCAAGGAGATAGTGGTCAGAGTACCAGATAAGATGTTCGAGGAGATAAGCAGGGAGGAGATCGAGCTCAGTTGGCACGAGTTAGAGGAGGGATTGAAGGAGGAGTGGAGGAGTCGACTTAGGTTTGAGGTTTGCTGAGACGCGAAGGAGTGCTGGTTCGTTCTTTCTTTTTATCTTGTTTGTAGGCGCAGAACGAGTAGAAGATATACTGATCCTACTCTCTTCATCGTCAGGTGCTCGCAATTCCTCGTTGAGGGAAGACCTCGTTCGTTCGTTCGTTCGTTCGCTCGTTCGAAGGTCAGCTCGACGCGTCTTTCCTCTCTTCTCCTTTTCTTCCTCAATCTCGCTGACCTTTGTTATCTTTCGTCAGATATATCAGTACACCAGAAGTTGTCTATAGCTATCTTTCCATGGCGAGTCTCCTCCTTCCTGTGGAATTGCTTGACGACGCGTTCGTTTCTCTGATGCTGAACCGTCCTTCTCTTCGTCCTTCCCTTCTTCCTCTCTCCTTCGGTCTTACAGCACCTGATCTACCCAGAATCTCGGCGTGCAAGGCTCTCGCCACTCCAGGTCGCAGTATCACTGATGTATAGATACCCTTCGCGACGACGGACCCTCGTGCTCCCTCTCGTTTCCCCATCATTCTTCTCCAGGTTTTCCTGTCGTACACCTCGAAATACGCGTGACCCTTGGACCACCCTGGATCACCCAGCTCCCAACCACCATCCTCAACGCTAGACGATGCCAGACCTATGGATTCAGACCGAGGAAAGCTGGGAGTTAGACGTCCCAACGAGGTGAGCTCCATCATTCCTTCCCTCCTCGGCTTAGCCTCGACGCAGCTCACTCACTCTTTCGTCCTCATCTTCCACCTCTGATCCACTCAGGAATACCTCCTCCATACCCAACCTCGACTCCCGCTTCATCTTCCCGACCCTCTGCATCGCTTCCCTCGCCGTCTTCGCCATCCAAACCCTCGTCCTCCTCATCTCCAACTCGCGAGCTCGACAGACTGCGAAGCAGCCAGCCCTCGACTTGAAGCACGGTCTCGTTCATCGGAACGGAGGATGGCTGGCTCTCGAATGGGGTGTGATGAGGCTGGCTGGACTTCTGAGCTTGGTGGGAGTGCAGGTTTGGTTGATCACAGCGGGGGGAGAAGGAGGGAAGGTTGAGTGGGCGGAGTTGACCGCTTTTGTGAGCTCGCCTTCCTTCCTTCTTTCTACCCTGGCGATTGCTGCTAGGATCTAGTTTGAAGACCACACATCGTTGCATTGACCACTTGTTCCCACTCCCCAGATCTACCTCGCATCCGTGTCTCTCCTCTCCATTGTCTTCCCTCCCTCTCCCCTCTCAGCGCTCTCTCGATCGCTTCGACCGATCCTCGTCCTCCTTCTGCTCTTTGTTGGTCTCGCCTACGCCTGGAGGGATGCAGGACCACTCTACGCCTACGATTCGCCCAGTCTCGATCTATGGACATCTCAAACTATCGCCAAACTCGGTGTGAGTCCAGTTCTTTCCGCTCTCTTGCTTTCTTCGACGACGCGGATCCTTCGAGCTGACCTCTACTTCAAAACCTCTCGCCAGCTCATCGCCTTCACTTCAATCCTACCACCACTCCTCTCCCCTCGAATTTTCGTCCCAACCTCTCCAGACAGCGTCGCCACAGACGAGGAAACGACATCCATCCTCTCGTTCATCCTCTACTTCTTCGTCGAACGACGAGTCCTTCGAGCCTGGACCGATCCGAGCTCGCTCTCGCTGGAGCACTTACCTAGACTTAGAAGTCGAGAAGAAGCTTCGTATGGTGAGCCAGTCGAACGGATCGGAAGTGAGCAGCAGGGAAGCGTCGAGGATGCAAGCTGACCTTGGACCGCCGTCTGTTCTGTCTGCTTCACAGTTCGGTCGACCTTCATGCACTGGGTCGACCCAGCGGATCCAAGATCGAAGAAGTCCCTTCTCAGGGGAATTGCGCGCATCTGGTGGAAGGAGGCTATCGCTGTCGAGCTCGTCTCCATCGTTCTGGTGAGCCTGCGTTCGCGCGAGATGCTTCGACGCGTCGTCGACTTCTACTGACCATCGTCCATCTTGCTTCCTTCGGTAGGGAGTATCTCGCTTCTTGCCTCTTCTCGGTGAGCCACGCTTCTCGAAAAACAGAGCCGCTCTACCTTTTTGCTGACGGGTTGTTCGTCGCTTTCCTCTCTTCACCAGGAACCAACCGACTCCTCGCCTACCTTCAAGCTCCTCAAGATGCGTCGATTCGACCCTGGGTCTGGGCAGCCTGCATCGGGCTCGGTCCCTTCACCACCTCGGTCGCCGCTGGTCTCTCTTCGACGTTGAACCTAAGATTCGCTCGACAGTTCGAGTCGCTCATGTTGCAACTGCTGTTCGAAGTCTGTGAGTTCGCCACGACTCTCCCTCTCTCTTCCCTTTTCCGAAGTTACTTTCCTGATCCACTTTTGGGTGGATTCAGCTCTTCGCGTACGAGTGAATGAGGCTCCTTCCCAGCCAGAGGGAGCTAAGGGAAGCAAGAAGACCAGTCGGATGGGGAGGATGATCTCGCTGATCGTGAGTCTTCTCGCTGCTCGCAACTCTTCACGCGTTGCAACCTCCTTTCTGACGACGACTTCCTTCTTTCCCAGTCCAATGATATCAGCTCAGTCTCAAGTATTCGTCAAGTCTTCAACCGATACACAGACGTTGGAATGAGCTTCGGTAGGTCCCGTTTTCTTTCGACGCGACGCGACGATGCTGAAGACCTTCTTCCCTCTTTCCTCTACGACAGTGCTATCCAGCTACGCTCTCTGGAGACTCCTGGGATGGACTTCCTTTGTCGCTATGGGTCTCGCTCGTCAGTCCATCGCTCCCTCGTCCTCCCTTCGCGTTCTCGCTGACCTCGATCCTCCTCTCGCTCTTGCCCAGTCCTCGCCTTACCCATCACCAACAAGGCCATCTCCTACCAACGAAGTCTTCAGAAAACGTTCAAGTCACTCACGGACGTACGAGTTCAGAAGATCAGCGAAGCTCTCGTCGGTCTGCGGATCACGAAAGCGCTGGGACTCGAGGTGAAGGTCAAGGAGGAGCTCGAGGCGACGAGGAAGGATGAGCTTGAGTGAGTCCAAACCCCTCGCCTTCCTTTCCACTCACCTCTGTTCTCGAGTCGTATCTTGGGGTGAGACGTCTAGCATCGGAGAGAGCGAAGCATCTGCGGAAGATGACTCTCGAACGCGTTCTGACTCGCCTCCTCCCGCATTTCGCTCTTCCCCTTCTCCTGAACAGAGTCTCCCGCCGTTCTCGTATCGTCGCTACCCTTGGAAGCCTTCCCATCTCGATAATACCTATCCTCGTCACCATCTCGACTCTTGGAATCTTCACGAAGGTCCAGGGAGGAGTTCTCGACGCTGCGACGGTCTTCACAGCGATGGGCCTCCTCGGTCGCTTCTCTGGATCCATCGCCAGCTTGTTTCGACTCAAAGTCCTTCTGATCGAGCCTAGTGAGTTCTGCAGCGTTCGTTTTGCCTTCCTCGCTCTCTTTTCTGACAAAAGACAACCTCGCCGGGTTCTTTTGTTGCTTTTCTCCCCAGCGACTGCGTTGGAGCGAATGGACGAGTTTCTTCGAGGAAGTCCTCTCATCGATCGTCACAGCTCGGAAGAGACTGTTCCTGTCGAGGAGAGCTGGATCGGATTCAGAAACGCGTCGTTCAGCTGGTACAAGGACCTTCCCGAGGATTCGACGCTCCACAACTTCAAGCTTGAGGTTGAAGATCTCACGTTTGAGAAGGGGAAGGTAGTGAGTAGGACTTCCTTTGTCATCGAGTAAAGCTCGCCTCGCGAACTTGACTTTCCTTTTCTCTCTCCAGACCGTCGTCACTGGACCTGTGAGCCGCGATCCCGACGCGTCTTTTCTCCCCTCCTTTTCGCCCGCTGACCTTCCGTCTTCCACCTTCCAGACTGGCTCGGGGAAGACTAGTCTCCTCATGGCTCTGCTCGGCGAGATGCATCTCGAGAAGAACGTGAGCATGAGTCTCGACGCGTCTTCCTGCTCCTCGTTCTCGACCTGACCTTGGTACTTTCACTCAGCCCGAATCGATCTGCAGTCTCCCTCGATCGAAAGGAATCAGCTACGTTCACCAACAGTCCTTCGTCCAGAACCTCACCATCAGATCCAACATCGTCTTTGGATCACCCTTCGACCGAGAGCGATACGAGCAGGTCATTTCGGCTTGTGGGCTCGAAGCTGATCTCGCTCTCTTTGCTGGTGGAGATCTTACCGAGGTCGGCGGTGCGTCTTGGTACCCTCTCCTTCTTCTCTCGAGACCGCAACCTGACGCTCTTCTCCTTTATATTCACAGAGAAGGGCATCACGCTCTCAGGAGGTTCGTTCTCGTCAACTCTTTCGACGCGAACTGAAACTGATGGTCGTCCCCCTTTTTTTTTTTTTTTTTTTTTTTTTTTTCGTTCAGGACAGCGAAGTCGACTCTCCCTCGCTCGAGCTATCTACTCCTCGGCTAGGACGGTCCTCATCGATGACTGCTTCAGCTCCCTCGACGTACAGACGTCGAAATGGATCGTCGACAAGTGTTTCAAGAGCTCTCTCATCAAAGGTCGAACGGTCATCCTCGTCGTGCGTTCTTCCTTCTCCTTTTTTTCTCTTCGGCACGCCGGCTGACTACTACTCTCTTCTCCAGACTCATCACCTCAGTCTCGTCGCTCCCATTACGGATTTCATCGTCACCATCGAGAAAGGACGGGTCATCGCGTCGGGTCCCGTCGAGAAGGTCCTCGCTGCAGTTCCAGATCTCATCGCTCTCGACGAAAAGGACCTGGAACAGGAGGATGGCCTCCTGGCCGATCTCTCTTCCGAAGAGAAGGAACCAAAGTCTCCCGCAGTCGAAGGAAGGCTCGCAGTCGCGGAGGAGAAGGTCGAGGGCAAGGTCGGATTCGGAACCATGAGCGCTCTTGTCGCGTCTTTCGGCAGCTGGTACTTCTGGATCCCCTACCTCCTCCTCGGTCTCACCGCCGATGTGGCCTTTCCAGCTCGTATGTACGTCTTGTCGGCTTGGTCTAGGGCGTATACAAGGAACGAACCTGCGGAGGTCAGCACGGCGAAGTGAGTCGCATTTGCTTCAGATCTTGTTTCGCGTCGTTTCCGAGTTGACCGACGCTCAAATCCTTTCGTCAGGTATCTCGGACTCTTCTCTGCGATCGCTATCTCGGGAGTCTTGATCAATGCCCTCGTCGGTTACATCTGGACGTTTGGTACGGCCATTCTGTTCGCACTCGTCCTCCTCGACGTCGTCTCACGCTCCCTTCCCTTTCGCAGGAACCTTCCGCTCTGGCCAGATCATTCACCGGAGTCTCCTCGACTCAGTGATCTCCTGCACAACCCGCTTCCTCGACATCACTCCTCAGGTTTGTCGGCACAATCCATTTGAGTCCGAGCAACCCAAGCTCACCTCGCTCTTGTTCGTTCTTCGATTTCGCAGGGCAGGCTTCTCTCCCGTTTCACCAAGGACATCCGAGCCATCGACACCACTCTTCCTAGGAACACGCAAGATGTCATCATCGCTTCGCTCTGGATCGTTGTTCAGGTACGCGTCTTCTTTCACCACTAAAGATCGACGAAGACCTGACTTGCCTTCCCTTTCAGCTCGCCACCCTCATTTCGCTTGTTCCCATCTTCGCCCTCAGCATCTTCGTCATCGCTGGACTCGGATACATCGTCTCCGCTCTTACTCTAAACGCTCAGCGAGCCGTCAAAAGAGACCAAGGAATCCTTCAGGGTCCAGTTTCATCTCACTGTGAGCTCGTTCCGATGCGTCTCGTCCCTCCTGGTCAGTTCGCTGATCTCGCTTCTTCTCATCCCTCTCAGTCTCGGAGGCCATGGCTTCGATAGTCTCCGTCCGAGCCTTCGGCGCTGAGACTCTCTTTCGAGAGGAAGGTATCAAACTCGTCGACCCCTACATGCGGAACTTTGCGTTCAGATCTGCCCTCGTTCGTGCCTGTCCTTCGCCTCTTCTTTTCGAGTCGATTGTTGACTCCGAACGTTCTTCTTCCCCTTTTTAACAGAGCCGATGGTCTCAAGCTCGCTTCAACCTACTCAACGCTCTCTTCTCGGGAGCTCTGGCTGGATATCTCGCGCTCCCTTCTGACAGGGACGCGTCGAAGAGCGGCTTGATCCTCTCCGTCTCCGTTTCTTTCGCCACTCAGATCATCGGACTCATCCGGGACTTCAACGAATGGGAGGTTCGTACATCTTTCGCTCTTCTTCTCGTGCAGCTCTTGGGCTGACTCGCTTCCTTTTTCGTTCGGACGAGCAGGTCGATCTCGTCTCCCTTGAACGGATCCAAGCTTACGTCGAGATCGAGCATGAACCCGCCGCCACTCCCTCCGGCACTCCTCCAGCCTCCTGGCCAACCTCAGGAAATCTCGTTGTCGAAGGTCTGACTGCCAGATACTCGAAAGAAGGTCCCGTCGTTCTCGACGGCGTTTCGTTCTCGCTCAAGTCCGGTCAGAAGTGTGCTGTCGTCGGAAGGTGAGCTCGCCCTGATTCTCCTTTCGCTCTTTCTTTCTTTCTTTCTTTCTTGACACGCCCCTCTTTTTCTTCTCGCAGAACTGGTTCTGGAAAGTCCACCCTCGCCGTCTCTCTCCTTCGTCTTATACCAACGGAGGGAACAGTCACCGTCGACGGTCTCGACACGAACAAGCTCAACCTTCAAGCGATTCGTTCCAACATCACTCTCGTGAGCTCATCCCCTTCCATCTCTGGTAGAGCTCCCTTCCTATACTGACCGGTCGGTTGAATCTCTACCAGATCCCTCAAGATCCAACTCTCTTCTCGTTCGTTCGCGACCGCTTCGACAAGACGTATGCATTGACTGACGCGTTTCTCTCTTCCATCACTCCAGTGGAGACATCCGCAAAAACATCGACCCCTACGGAACTATGGACGACGCTGCTCTAAACGACATCCTTCGATCCATCGGACTTATCAAACCCTTCGAGGAGGGAGAGCCCACCTCCGCTCTGAAAGCCCAACTGGGCCTCGACACCCACGTCTCAGCTGGAGGGGAGAACCTCAGTCAAGGTGAGACGGTCCTTTCTCTACTTTCGAAGCTTCTTGTGCTGAATAGTTGCCTCGTTCGTTCAGGTACTCGCCAACTCGTTTCGTTCGCGAGAGGATTCGTTCGTCGGTCGAAGGCCAGTTCGACGCGTCTTCTCCCCTCAATCTTCGATCTCCTCTCCCTTAACTCCAGCACTGACTTCTTCACTTCTATCTCTGGCTTTCAGATATTCCTCTTCGACGAGTGTACGGCATCGATCGATTACGAGACGGACGCTCTGATCCAGAAGACTCTTCGAACGGAACTTCACGACTCCACCCTCATCACTATCGCACACCGTCTCCTCAGCATCATCTACTACGACGTGATCTTGGTCCTCTCGGATGGGAAGGTGGTGAGTCGGTCGCTCTCTTCTGGCTTTGCGCGCCTTTCGTTTCTCGACGCGTCGTCCGAACGCTGACCTCCTCGCTTCGGCTTCGTTTCTTCGCAGGTCGAGTTCGACTCGCCCAGCAACCTTCTCAAGAACTCAAAGGGACACTTCCGAGCTCTCGTCGAGGCGAGTAGTGACAGAGAGACGTTGCTGTCGATGGTGGAGTCGGAGAAGGAGTAGATTTGGTTCGTCGAGAGGTGGATGGCCCTGAGAAGTCGTGTTTGGTCAGATCTAGATGGAGCGTGAACTAGTAGATACCAATATCGACACCTCTATCTCGGATCAAACCAGTGGGGGAAACGCAAGGACGTCCGTCAGCAGAACATCAACCGCGTCGCGCCGAGACTCAACCGACTCGAGTTTCAAAAGTCGAGCGCGACTTCCCTTTCCCACCTCGAAGCCGAGCGGAGATGCTTCATTGTTTATTGATCGTACAGCACAACTCGAAGCGACGAACTATCAACGAACTACGATCGTGATCCTCCCTCTCTCCTCTTCGTCGAGTCCAGCGACTTCCTCCTCCCATCCCTTTTCCGCCGACTTGCTCACCACGCACGTACTCCTCAATGCTTCCAGCCCAAGCGCACCCGTCTCCTGCAAATCCTTCACGAGCCCTTGACTCCTCTCGTCCGGCCACGACTCCACGTTGATCTCCAGTTCGAACGCTTCTCCGTCCCGGACTTGAGGTGCGTCGCGAAGGACGAAACGGAGTTCATTTGTGGAGAGTGGGATCCACCCTCTACAGGATACTGATCGAAGGTCCTTCCAAGCTCGGAGCGTTGTTGCTGGCCAGTCGTAAGCGTAGAGGTAGAGGTGATCATGAGAGGCTTCGGGAGGGGAGCCGGCGTCGAAGAGGATGTGGGTGGGTGAGAGGTGAGGAAGGACGAAGAGGAGATAGAAGTCGAAGGAGGAGTCGAAGGCTTCCGTAGAGGTCAGGGACTCGTGTGATTCTTGATCGTGGGATATTCTCACTGTGAGAAGGTTGAGGTGGATGGGGGTCACGATCATGAGACGCGGTGGGAACGCAACTCCCCGTTTCTCGACGAAGAAAGGAAGGAGGTTGGTTTGTCTGAATGAGAAGGATCGGATCTCGAGGGTTCGAGTTTGGCTGAGGGATAGATGGGAGACGATGCGAGACCGAGGGCGTAGCTGGACCTGAGACAGCGACGAGAACGGCAAGGAGGGGAAGGAAGAGAGAGGGAGCAGAGGTCAGCTTGAGTATCGGCTGTTTTCAAGGAAGTAAACTTACTCACTCCACATGTGAAGCTTATCAGTCCCTTCTCCGACCTGATGACGACGTCTCGATACAGCTGCCCACTAGCCTCCTCCAAGCATCCGAACGAGACAAGGCAAACGGCGGCGAGGGAGGGAGGGTCGTTGAGCTCTCGAAGGATGAGGTTCACGACCTCGAGAGGGAAGAAGGAGCGGAGAGAGGGGTTCTAGAAGGGACCCATAACAAGAGAAGTAAGAGTCAGCTGCTGGGCAAAGCAGAAGTCGAGCGAGAGAACCCAAGAGGAGGACGTGTGAGAAGAAGAGGAGGGAGGGAGGGAAGCCTGAGGGTCGAGCTCACCATCGACGAGGAAGGTTGCTCCTCTTCCCCTGCTTCCTGCTGGGCAACGAGTCTTCGAGTCCTGAGAGGCATGGTAGCGAGTTGACGAGAGTGTTTGGATGGATGCTGAAAGGGTGGGAGAGAAATGAAGGGTCGGATGGATGATGAGCGTTTGAAGGGAGGAACCGGTGAGGAGCAAGCTCGCTTCTCCCTCTCCCTCTTCTCTCCCGCCCGTCACCAAAATCACCGCTATCGAATCTCGAATTCTGCTACTCCTCGCTCGTTCTACTCTTCTTCCCAGCTTCGGAATTCTACCCGAGCCATTTCTTTCCTGGAACGCTCGCCCACTGCGATCAGCCATCGCGACGCGGCTCGCCATCTGTCGCCTTCTGCCCTGAGTGCCCTCAGTTCCTGGATTCTGTCTACATCAAAACAGAACCTCTGGGAGGCTCATACTACGTTCTGGAAACACAGCGAGCTCATCTAGATCTATTTCGGAGCAAGGCGATCAGCGCGTGGAGACTCGCTTCTGACTCGACCTCTTCATCGTCTGGCTCTTGATGCGCTTCTCTTCTCTCCTCAACACCGTCATCATCTCGAAACATGTCGGATCTGGAACCTGTTCACTTCTTCGACATCAAGTCCTCTCTAGAGGGCGAGTATCTTTCTCTATCTCGGAAGGTTGGCTCGCTTGTCTCTTCGCTTCGACTTCCCACCAACTCATTCGCCTCGCTCCTTCCTCTCCTCTTTGCTTCTCGTCCTCAGGTTCTCTACAGTCCTGGTCTCCCAACACCGTCAAGACCAGAATCTTACTCAACTATCGGAACATCCCTTACACTCAGCAGTGAGTGTTAACCGTCTCTTCCCCTTCACAGAAGCTTCGAGGGAGGAACTCGCGAGCTCACCTCTCTCCGCTTCCCTCTCTTCCTTCCTCTTCCTTCGCTCTCGTCCCTTCCCAGATTCGTCTCCTACCCAGACATCGAGTCCCTCCTCAAAGATCTCTCAGTACCCCCTAGACCTGCAGGTCCCCGTCCCTACATTCTCCCAGCAATCGTCCATCCCTCCATCACCTCCAACTCCTCCCCCGACTCGTCCTCGCCCACCTCCGGAACGATGAACGAGTCTTGGGACATCGCCCTTCACCTCGAACGCGCCTTCCCTCCCTCCCCATCCCACCCATCCATCTTCCCAACCCCTACCTCTTTCGCTCTCGCCCGGCTAACTCAGCAACTCGTCTCAGACGTCGTCCGCGAGAACTGCTACAAGCTTGTCGCTCCTGGCATCCCCTCCATCCTCGACGAACGAGGCCGAGTGTACTTCCGCCTAACGAGAGGAGAGTCGGAAGGAATGCCGGTCGAGGAACTAGCTGGGGACGAAGCAAACCAGCTCAAGTTATGGCAGCGGTACGAGAAGTCTCTTCAGCCTTTCCTCGACATCCTCCGAGGACCTCCCTTCGCGGCGGAGGAGGAGCGAGGACCTTTCCTGGGAGGCAAGCAGTTTGGCTACTCGGATGCCATCCTGCTGGCCAATTTCGCCTGGTTCCATCGAGGGAACAGGGAGGGGTGGGAGAGAATCATGGCGTTGGGAGGAGGAGGGGAGTTCAGGAGATTGTGGGACGCATCGGAGGAGTGGATTGAAGGGCAGGGGGTGGAGAAGTAGTGGGAGGAGAAGGAGGAGGGTGTAGCGAAGTGAGATGGATGATGGGCCTGGAGGTCGGGGGAGGGAGGAGGAACAAGATCGGCCGTCGCGTCCGTTTGGCTCGCTCTCTCAATGATCTATAGTCCATGCGCTCTTCCGAGATCGTCTATACTTCGACTCTGGATTGCAAGGTACTCAGGGGAACCAGCGAAGGCTCAGCTTCCCAGCTTTCAGTCCTAAACGCGACTGATGCGCGACGTGCTCTCGCGTCGGCGTCCTACTCTCCTTCAGTCTTCCACCGTGAAGATCTTTCGGCTGGTAAAGTAATGCACTTCCCTCTGAGCTGCCTGACCTGATCAGTGTGGTCCGATCTGCGAAGAAAGGACAGAAGAGGAGGAACGGACGAGACGAGACGCGTCGAGCTCCCAACCCTCTCTCAGCAAAACGTCTCTTTTTCGATAAGTGGTTTCACCAGCTCATGACCTTCAGTCTCATCCCGTCCTCTCTGGAAGCGAATCAAACTCAAGCTCGAAATTTCGTCCCACGAAAAAGCGAGAACGATGAGCCCGAAACGATCGCTTCACACCCGAGCTCTCTTCAACGCTCACCAACCCCAACCGGACGTCTCGAAGGGAATATTCCTCCCTCCGCCATGGCCGACGAACCTCCTCTCCCCTCTTCCTCTCCCCTCTCAGCGCCCTCGGACGTTGAAGGAGGCTGTTGCGGCGGCAGCTCCTCCCCTTCCTCCCCTCCCGTGCCTCCTCCGACTCTCCCTCCTCCTCCTCCCATCCTCGCAGTATCGACGCCAGCGGTTCCTCCCAACCAAGACACCTGCGGAGGGAGCTGTTGTGGAGAGGAAGAGGAACACTTGGATGCTGAGGAGGATGGGTTTGGGTGTTGCGAGAAGAAGGAAGAGACGAAGGAGGTCGAGGAGGTCTCAGCTCGTGAGCAGGAGGGGAAGGGAGCATGTCAAGACAGCTGCTGTGGAGACGAGGGAGAGACCGAAGAGGAGCTCGACGGAGGATGCTGCTCAGGTACCTCTGGGGCATGTGAGGATGATCGGTTTGACGACGAGGACGATGGTGAGTCCAAGGGAGGAGGAAGACGAAGGGAAGGGAGGAAATGAGGTGAGCTCGGCTGATCCCTTCTTCTTTTCTCACTCAGACTCGCTCTGTCCGTGTTGCGTCAAGGTTGTTCTCGAGCACGCTGGCTCCATTGGGATGAGTCTCTCGGGTACGTCTCCAGAAGGAAGGGTCTATCTATCTGGAACGAAGAGCTGACCTTTGCCTTTCTCCTTCGCTCGACCTCAGACGCCTCCGCCAAGCTCCTCCTCCCTCCCAACTCCTCGAAGAACAACTTCCCCCTCAACCCCAACGCCCCAGCTCTAGAACGACTCCTGGGGAGGATGAGGAAGTGCTGCAGAGTACTCGAAACTCTCTGCAAGGGACTCGACTGCTGCTTCGTGCCGGAATCCAGGACTCGTCGTTCCGTCGCTCCTCCTGTCATCTCAGCTTGCAAGCAGGTCGACGACGAAGAAGCCAAATCCGAGCCCATCCCTTCCCCAATCTCCATCTTCGGCACTCAACCCCTCGCTCTCGAAATCACCGGAATGGACTGCATCGACTGCCTTCCCAAGGTCAACCGAGCCCTCTCCCGCCTTCCCTCCGTCAAACCGGTCGAACTCGACTACCTCTCAGGACTCTCGACCCTCGTCTACGATCAGGAGGTCATCACTGCTGAGGCCATCGCTCGATACGTCGCTCGGGCTACAGGATTCGACTTCAAGCCCGTCGGACGAGGAGTCGAAGGAGGAGGATCCACCTCGCGAATCACGCTACCCCTCAGGTTTAGTCGCGTCCCTCCTCCTGAGATCCTCGACAAGTTTGACACTCGTCCGCGAGTGGAACTGGGAGGCTTCTACGAGGTCTCCTTCGACTCCCAGGGAGAGGAGGCTCGTCAGCCTCGCGACGTCGTCGCTGAACTCGAACCCTTCGGACCAGAGCTCCTCCCCGTCGCTGCTTTCGAAGGAGCCAAGGATCGCGTCGCTCAAGATCTTCGGAGGATAGGTCTTCGGACCCTCGCCGCTTCAGCCCTCAGTATCCCGGTCCTCGTTTTCGCCTGGGCCTCCCTCCCTCCTCATCCTCTCGCCTACGGAATCGCGTCGGTCATCCTCACAACTCTCATCCAAATCGTCGGCTTCCCCATCATCTCAGGATCCGCTCGGTCCCTCATCTACCTACGGGAGGTCGACATGAACGTCTTGGTCAGCCTCTCCACCCTCACGGCCTACGGCTTCTCGGTCGTCGCGTCCGGATTTGAGGTCGCAGGGAAACCCTTCACGGAGCCCTTCTTCGAGACCGTCGCTCTCCTCATCTCGCTCATCTACCTCGGTCGACTGGTCCAGGCTGCGACTCGAAGGTCAGCGAGCTCCGCCATCCGAGCTCTTCAGCAACTCCAGTCGACGGAAGTCGTTCTCGTCGAGCAGATCGGAACGGACGTGGTCGAGAGGCAGCTGGATTCTCGGTGAGCAAAAACGTCCCGTTCTCGCTCTGTTCTCGACTCGAGCTGACCTCGACTCTTTCCTCCATCCCAGTCTCCTCCACTACGGCGACGTCCTTCGGATCCGAGCCGACTCTCGGATCCCAACAGACGGGATCGTCGTCTCAGGCTCAGGAGAGGTCGACGAGTCCTCCGCAACGGGAGAGTCGCTTCCCTCGCTCAAGCAGGTCGGCTCACCCGTCATCGCAGGATCTCTCAACCTCAACGGATCTCTCGACATCCAGATCACTCAGCTCGTCCACGAAAACTCGCTCGCGAGAGTGACAGGCCTCGTTCGTCAAGCTCAGTCGTCGAGGTCGAGGTTCCAGGACGTCGCCGATCGATTCGCGGCTCTCGTCCTCCCCATCGCCGCAACCTCGGCCATCATCTCCTTCGTCGTATGGATTCTCGTCAACCGCTTCGGAAAGGGGATGCCAACCTCGTCGTCGGTTCTCAACGCTCTCACGTACGCGCTCAGTATCCTCATCATCTCATGTCCTTGCGCCATCGGTCTCGCTGTGAGTTCACAGTCTTTCTTCTTCTCAATCCAACTCTCGAGATCATCGAGTTGTTGATCCCTCTGTCCCTCTTGATTTGAATACAGGTCCCTCTCGTCGTCGCGTCGAGTCAAAGAGCAGGTCTCCGCGAAGGCGTCCTCTTCCGATCCTCCGAGGCTCTCCAGACCGCTCACTCAACGGACACGCTCGCCTTCGACAAAACTGGTACCCTCTCTCAAGGAACCTTCACCATCGAACGAACCGAGGTCCTCTTCCTTGGAGTCGAGAAAATCATCCTCCCTCTCGTCGCCTCAAACACCCATCCCATCTCCAAGGCCATCCTCTCCCTCTTCTCTCCCACCTCCCCTTCATCCTCTTCTTCACCTCCTCCTACCCTCGAAGACCTCGTCTCCCTCCCAGGGATGGGAATGAAAGCCACCTTCCGCTCTTACCCTCTCCTCGGCGGATCCCCATCCTTCACCTCGACCTCCCACCTCCCTCTCATCAAAGACCTCACCGCCCTCGGCCTCACCCTCTTCACCATCACCCTCGGAGGCGAACTCGTCGCAGCCATCGGACTCGCCGACGTCGCTCGTCCAGAATCAGCAGCTCTCATCGCGGATCTCATCGCTCGGGGAAAGCATGTCGTCGTTCTCTCAGGAGACAACAAAGGAGCCGTCGAACGCTTCGCCAGGTCAATTCACCTCCCTCTCGAGGACGTCCGAGCTTCTTGCTCTCCGAAGGACAAGGCTACCTTCATCGCGGAACTCCAGCAACGAGGTCATCGAGTCGCTTTCGTGGGAGACGGAACGAACGACGGACCCGCTCTCGCTCAAGCCAACCTCGCCATCTCCATCGGGTCAGGATCGGAAGTCGCCGTCGCTGCTTCGGGAGTCGTCCTCCTCGGGGAGAAGGATCTACGAAGGAGCGTTCTGGCCGTCTTGGACCTCGCTTCGCATGCTCGACAGCACATGATCGCGTCGCTCGTTTGGTGCTTGATTTACTTCGTGTTCGCTTTGCTTTTGACGAGTGGAGCGTTCGTTCGATTTAGGATCGAGCCTCAGTGGGCCGGGCTGGGAGAGGTGGTTAGTGTACTTCCTGTTGTTGCTATAGGCCTCGGGTTGGACGCGAGGTGGAGGTGGAGGAGGGGAGGAGGGAAGTGAGCGTCGTTGGAACGGCTCTCGACGCGTCCCTTTTTGTTCGCCTTCGCTTCCCCGTATTCTTTCTCCGACCCGTGTGCTAGTCTATGTTCTTCAGCATCTCGTCGAGTAGTGACCCCGAACGTGTGCTCGCTCGTATGACTTTCCACTCACCACGGTCGCGTCGTTTGAAAGAGCTCATGTTCTCCGCCTTCGGACAGAACAAGAAGACGGATCGAGATTTTGACAACCATATGATCCAACTCTTCTACTTCCCATCCTTCACATCAATATCCTCCTTCTCATCTCCGAACTCATACGCGAGCGAGAAGTAGTCAGGTGGAAGGTCAGACGAGAGAGCGTTGGACGACTTCTTGTCCTCCTGCTCTTGACCAACGCGAGGATCCGAAGAGATGACGATCGGGAGAAACTTGTGCTCATCCAAATCGTTCTTGAGTCCCTTGAGTGGGACCTGAAGTCGGATCGCGTACTGGATCGAGCGAGATCAAGAAAGGGCGAGATGAGCGACGCGTCGAGAAACAACGACGACTCCTCCCTCTTTCCCTCAGCCTCAGATCAGATTGGAAGAAAAGAGCACTCACATCACACCCCAACAACCCCCTCGTCCCCTCCCCTCCAAAACTCGGCGTCATCCCCAGGCCTCCCAGCTCAAACTCCCCAACCATCACAATCTCCCCTCCCCACCTTTTCCCTCCTCCCTCGACGTCCATCCATTGGCGAGGACCATACCAAACCCTCGTCTCATTTTTCAAATCAATGATCACCCCCGCGTCCTGTTTATGCTTCTGCGAGCCCTTCTTAGCTGTCGTGCTGACCGTTCGACGAAGGGAGAGTCGGATTTCGGATGGGGAGGGGAGGGTGAGAGCTGGTGGGTCGGGACCTCCTTTGCCTTCGGGTGCGAGGACAAGGAGGGAGAGGTAGTAGGGGATGGGTGTGTTTCGGGGGAAGGTTGGGAGGGAGGGAAGGGAGAACTGAGGGGTGAAGCGAGAAAGGGGGGAAGGTGAGCTCGACGCGTCGCGATCGACTCTCGAACCGTACTCGGTCTTTTGCGATTCGGCGATATAAAACGAGACGTACCTTCACATCGACTTTACTCTTCTCCCCTAGCAACGTCTCCTTATACTCCTTCTCCACCGTCGAGGTCGTCCAGCCGTCCTGAGCTGTTGGTCGAGGAGGAGCGACGGGAGAGAGGGATTGCTGTCCGTCGGAGGGTCGAGGGACGATGCAGCGAGGGATTGAGGAGGCGTTGATCGTGGGAGGAAACCTGCAGTAGAATAAGAGAGCTGGTCAGCGAGGAGAGTCTTTGCCGAAAGGAACTTTGCCGTTGAGGAAAACGACGACGCGAGAGGGAAGGATCGTAGGACGAACATGTAAACAAACGGCAGAACCATCCTCTCATCCCTATCAAACCTCCCAGCCTTATGTCCCGATATCTTCACAGCCCCTGTTATATCCCAACCCAAATCACTCCGCTCAGGTCAGCTCCAGGCGCACTCTCCCCAACCTCTCCTCCCCTCGTCGGATCGGACTCACAAACCACCCTCCCAACCACATGCCCCTTCGTCTTCCCCTCCCTATCTCCACCCTCAAAGCTCGGCGGCAGATTCGCTTCCCTCCCAGGAAGAACGAACGAGAACGGAAGCTCGAGGACGGGAGGAGGAGCGCCGGCGCTGGGGAGGGAGGAGGAGGAGGAGGAAGCGGACCAGAGGAGGAGATCTTGCGAGTGCTGGTGGACGAACGCAGACGGGGAGAGATGGTCAGGGTTTCTCGAGCAAAGCGAGGGTCAGAGAGAAAAGGTTATGAGGGACTCACCAACTCAGTCCTTTCCTCCCTAAGGTCTATCTCAGGCTGCAGTCGCCCCCAAACCGAAGCGAACCAACCATCGGATCAGCCCGACTTCTCCTCCCTCCTCGCTCAAGCTCACCATCTCCTCCCCTCCCACCTCCCCTATCCCCCCCCCCCCCAACCCCCCACCCCCATCCCAACCCCACCCTCTCGCTCGTTCACTCGCCCCAACTCACCTGAAAGAAACTGCTCCACATCTCAACACTCAATTTCGCCCTGACTTCATCGAGTTTGAACCGCCTCCTCCCATTCTGACCTTCGGTTTCGAGCCGCAAGGAGATGGATCCGGCGATGAGGGAGGAGGCGGTGAAGGTTTGGGTGTGGGAAGCGGGGAAGGAGGGTGTGATGAGCATGTTGGGAGTGGGAGAAGAAAGGGTGGTGGCATGGGAGAGAGGGGGGTGGGTGGTGGGTGATGGCTGGGGAGAGGGTGGGAGGGAAGAGGAAAGGAAAGGAGATCGTCGACGAGCCTTGGTGGGTACGGCGGCACGTTCTCGTTCTCGTCGCTTGGCTTTGAGGTGACTCACCCGCAGAAAAAAAAAGCAGTGCAGAAGGACCTGAACCTGACTCGATGTGAGAAAGCACGAAAGACGAACGTGAGAAAAACGAGCTCGTCCTTCGACGGTCTCGGTGCCGTCGCGCGTCGCGAACGAGCGTCGTGAAACACATCAGAGATAGAAGAGAGAGAGAGAGAGAGAGAGAGAAAGGTCGTGTACCGGAGGTGTAGCTCTACAACAAAAACACGAGAGGGTGGCCCAAGAAGAAACAGAGGGAAGAGAAAGGGAAAACAACAGAGGCGACGCGAGTGAAGAGAAGAAAGGGAAGAGTTCGTTGAGCGGCGTGAGAGGTAGGTAAGGTAAGCACTGAAGAGGGAAGAAAAACAGAGACGAGACGTGTATGTAGGATGGCGAGAGATCGATGGGAAGGTGTGAAGAATGAAAGGGAAGGGGAGGCAGCAAACGACGGTGCGCACGCACGACGCGAAGTCGACGAACGAAGCTCACTCAAGCGAGAGAGCGTCGATGAACCCGCTACTCCTCCTCATCCCCCGTACTCGGCGTCCCCGAATCCTCCCTCCTCCCAGCGGTATCGGTGCAGTCGACGAGCAGAGCCTTCTCGAGGATGTAGCGGCCCTCCTTGTACTTCTGGGATTGCTCGTAGGCTCGTTCCTGGTGGCGAAGACGAGGGAAACCACGAAAGTCAGCTTCGGTGAGTCGTCGAGAGCGAGAAGAGATGAAAAAGGCGCGAGGAGAAAGGTGGGAGGTGGGCGAGGAGGGAGGGTGGAACGACGAGCGAGAGCGAGCGAGAGGACGAATCGAGCTCACATATTTCCATCCCAACACCGAACTACACTTCCTGCAGCTGATATCCCTGACGGTATGAAGACCTGTAGTCATAGGTCTGTCTTCCACTGTTGCGATCGAAGCGAAAGGAAAGGAGTGAGATAACAGGAGAGCGAGCGAAGGAAAGCGGGGTGGGGAGGAGAGGTTGTTGTGGGGGTGGAGGAAGGACGGTTGAGCTCGAGGAAGGTCGCTCGATAGCTTTGGGAGAGATAGAGAGACAGGACGTACCTGATCCTTCGTTGATGTTGACGACGGTGTGGAAGAGGTAAGCTTGACCGTGTTGGCCGTTGAATTTCTTAAAAGGGAGAAGAGGGAACGCGAGGGAGGGAGGAGAAGAGGGGAGAGGAGGAGGGTCGGACAGGATGACGAGGAGCGAAAGAGGGATGGATGGATGAAGAGATAAGGAAGGGAGGTCAGCTTGATGAGCTCTGGTAGTAGATAAGAGTGTCTAGAGGCAGAGCGAGGGAAACGAAGGAAGGGAAAGGAAGCTGACCTTTGACATCAAGGACTCTATGGAAGTCAAGTGAGTCTTGCAACGTTTACAAGCCCACACCTTCTCGCCTGTGAGATACGTTCGTCGGCTTTGGCCCATAGCGAGAGAAGGTGAGGCAGGTGTTGGTGAGGTGGGTGTAGAGATCTGAGTTGAGTGGAAGGAGATGATGGTCAGGAGGGAAGGTGCGTCGAGGGAGGAGGGCTGCGTCTTTGGACGACGGATTCCTCCGGAGCGACCTCGGATTCGTTTGATCCTCCCAACGACCAACACAGAGGCGGAAAAGATGCAAGTCTCTGCTCGCTTCACTCTCTTGGTATTCTGGCTGTGTCTCTCGAGCTTCATATACGGGTCAGTTTGAAGGGAGAGCAGGTCGAAGAGGGAAGGGAGACGAACGAGCGAGCGAGCTGACCGCTGACCTCCCTTCCCTCTTCTGGCTCGTCCTCCCTCAGCTTCCACATCTCGGTGAGCTCAGGACCTCATTATAAATGAGTCTGTAATGTCAAGCTAACTCCATTACACCCCTTCCCAATCCTTCCCAGGCGCTCAACTCCCCTCAAAGCGTGATCATCTGCCCGATCAGCCTCCCTCTCCTTCATCTCCCTCGTCCTCCTACGTTCCTCCCCTCTTGCCTGGACATCACCACCTCCCAGTTCGGATTCATCACAGCAGCCTTCACCTTCGGAGGTCTCTTTGGTTGTCTCTCCTCTCCGGTCATCCTCCCTTCGCTCTCCATCAAGCGAGCTCTAATCCTCTGTGCCGTCATCTCCCTCCTCGGTGGACTCGCTCAATCCCTCGCACCAGGTCTATGGATCATGCTCTTCGCGAGGGCTCTTACAGGGTTCGGAGCAGCTCTGGGGATTTGCGTCGTACCTCCTGCGCTAGGGCTCATCGCTCCTGAGAAAATTAGGGGGAGTATAGGTCAGTTCAAACGAGTTGAGCTCGTTTGGTTCCTTCGTTCGAACGCGTCGCTCACGCCCACCGTCCCTCCTTCCTACCTTGTCTTTTCTAGGAGTCCTCCATCAACTCAGCATCGTCACCGGAATCCTCCTCGCTCAACTCTCAGGACTCTACCTCTCTCAACCTTCCACTTGGCGCTACATCCCTTTCCTCTCCTCCCTCGTCTGCTTCGCTCAACTCCTTCTCGCTCCCCTCGTTCCCTCCCCGGAAGCCTCCTCTCGAATCGCACTCACTTCCTCCACCTCGCCGAAGCTATCAAGTCGAGCCATCGAGGAGGAAGGGCTGCTCGCTGGAGGAGAGGAGGAAGAGGGGGACGACGAGTCGCGCGCGAGACGAGCTCTGGCTGAGGAGGAATTGGTTGGGAGTGGGGCTGGAGCTGATGGAGGAGAGAAACCGATGGGTGTTTGGGAGATTCTAGTGGATAGGGATATCAGGAGGGGAGTGCTGTGCTGTCTAGGAGCCATGCTGCTGCAGCAGTTCAGCGGTGAGTGGACCGACCATCCAACTTCGCTCTCGCTCTCAACCTGACCCTCCTCACCTCCTCCTCTCCCACCCACCCACCAACCCACCCGCCCACCTCACTCTCTCCCAGGCATCAACGCAGTCTTCTTCTTCTCCGTCTCGATCCTCACTCCTCTCATGCCCACCAACGCCCCCCTCATCGCTCTCTACCTCACCGTCTTCAACTTCCTCATGACCTTCCCTGCCGTCTACCTCGTTGAACGATTGGGAAGGAGGACCTTGCTGCTGGGGAGTATTGCTGGGATGGGGGTGGCGAGTCTTGCGCTGGGGATGGGGTTGAACGGAGGGAGGGATACGTTGAGTGCCGTGGGAGTGTTTGGGTTTGTGAGTTCGAGAGGGAGAGAGGGGGGGGGGGACGCGACGAGAAACGAGACGGGCGAAGCTGACTTTCTTCCTCTTTCGGTTTCGCTCGAGAAGGTCGGAGCCTTCGCTATAGGACTTGGTCCCGTACCCTTCATCATCAGTTCGTCCCTCTCTCTCCCCTCCCATCCACGTCCTTCGTCTCTTCCCTCCCACCCGCACCAAAACCTAACCCTCCCCTCCCTCCCTCCCCCCCCCCCCCTTTCCTTCCCCACCACCAACCCACCAACCCACCCCCCACCCACGCACCCACCACAGTATCCGAACTAGTCCCCTCCCCCGCCCGTTCATCCCTCTCCTCCCTCTCCCTCCTCATCAACTTCCTCTCCAACCTAGCCATCGGAGCCCTCTTCCTTCCCGTGCGAATGGCCCTCTCCTCCCCTCATCCCACACCCGAGGATCCGAGTAAACGGGAGGGAGAGGGGACGGTTTTCTATTTGTTTGCAGGATGTTTGGTACTGGGGGTTTTGGGGCTGGGGAGGGGGTGGAGGGCGTAGAGAGGGGAGGGAGAGAGGGAGTGGAGAGGGGAGGGGAGGGGGAGGGGAGAGAGAGGGATGGGACGAGGGACGAGGACGTTGGGTTCAATTGGTTGTACTGCTAGTTTCGTTTCGATGGACTCCGTTCGTGGTGGAGTTGCAGAGCGAGGAGAAGGCAGAGGTGTAGGGGGCGGAAGAGTGAGAAGAGTGATACGGACCGGGAGAGCAGTATGTGACCGATTTGCACTGAGAGGAGACCAAATAGGTGATCAGTCGAGGCTCGAGCGGTAGAGAAAGGACGCGACGAGGAAGCGAGGAGCAGGACTCACGATCGAACAGAACTTCAGCTTCTCCTTCTTCCCAGACCCACCGCTACAGCTAAATCCCAAGAAGAGACCGTCCTCGTCGAGTTCCCTCTCCGCGAGCTCGCAACTGAGCGTTCCCTTCGAGCGTGAGACAGGCTGGAGTTCGAGGTTGGCTGTCGATTCCGATCCGTGGAGGAGAGTTCCGTCGACGATGGCTTCGATGGTGGAGCACATGCTGTGAAGCATGACGATGTACAAGGTGTGATTTCGTTGGGATGACTGGGGAGCCGAAAACAGTCAGGAAAAGGGGAGACATTGCATCGACTCGCGAGCTGAAAGACGCGACAGGTTGAGGGAAGGCCGACTCACGAAGGATGGGCCGAATTGGACGAAGTTTGCCATAACGATAGAAAGAAGATCCTTTGCCTCGGGACTGGTCCGCAGAAAGTGACCGGTGAAGAGACTTTGATGCGAGAGGACGGAAAGGACCCGCGTCGCCGCCACGCGAAAAGCAAGGCAAGCCTCCCTCATAGCTCGAACCAGCCGAGGTAGATATCGGGCACATAACTGAGCCTGGAAGGGGAAGAAACAAAAGAGTAGATCATCAGCACCAGAAGGAAAGAAGCGTTTAAGGCAGCGGTCGCGAGCGAGCGGGTGGAGGAAGAGCTCAGCTCGCCTTCGAGGTCTCAGACATATATTGGCTCATGTTCAGAACCTCCGTCTGCGTTGGAAGGCAACTGATTTAGTCAGCAAATTAATCCATGAACCAGATGACTCGACGAAGGGCGAAATACGAACGTAAGGGTTGAGATCCGACGAAAGAGAAAGGTAGCGGAAAGGGTCGTCGTCGCCGATTCCTAGGAGTTCCGCAAGCCGTTGGGATTCAGAGGCTGCTGATGGGGTAGTTACCTTAGTAATAATCAAAACATATGTCGTAGAAAGAAACGGTAAGGACGCAGAAGAGCAAAGCGGGATGAAGGAATCAAGGGAGGAAGGAGAAGGAGGTCAGCTCGCTTCTTCGTTTCGTTCGAACGCCAGAGTGCTTCCTCGAAGACGATGATTTTTGCACTCAGTAGAAAGTAGGGCGAGCTTACCTCTGATGTCATTTCGAATGCTGTAGAGGCAGACCGAGAAGAGGGAGGGTGGAGAGGGTCGAAGCCGTTTGGGAGGACTTCGCGAAATGAGCTTCGGCGTTCCTTCCTTTCCCTCCCTTCATTCTTGCCTTCAGCGGTGACGACCTCAAAACCCCCTTTTCTCCATCTTCCGACCTTCTCTACCTCTTTGGCATGGCCACTACCTCCTCTCTCCCTCCTCTCCCCACCCTCCCTCTCGAAGTTCAGCATGAGATCCTCAAGTTCTCCGATCCTTCGACGCTCGCTCAAACCTCCCGACTCTCGTTCGCCTTCCTCGAACTTTCTTCCCCTCTCCTCTACCGCGACGTGACCATCACGGAACTTGGAGCACTGAAAAGCCTCTTCAGCCAAAGGGTAAGCGTCCTTCCTCACCTTCGAGGCGGAGGGACGCTCGATTCGATGAAAGGAGGTCGCTAATGAGCTCGTTTTCCCTTCCCTCTTCTTCTCTCGCACACCTCTCCCTTCCTGCCTCCCTTCTTGCTCCAGGACGCCAGCCATTACCCTCAGGTCTCTTCTCTCCTCTCCCTCACCCAAATCCGAAACCTTCACCTCAACTTCACCTTCTTCGACAGCCGCTACGAGTCCATCCCTTCCGAGACGACCCCCACGGAGGACGAGCTCACCTCCTCTCGCTTCGACGGACTCCAAACCCTACCCCTCGAGGACCTTCGTATAACCGTGGACTTCGACGATCGAGAACTCCTCTCCGAACTCTACACCACCGCCCTGCCTCTCTCCTCAGCCCACTTCGCTCAACTTGGAACATCATCGGTCGTCCAGCCCACGATCGTCGCGTCTTCCAGGAGCTCGACGAGTCGGTCCTTACGGGATGGACAAGACTGGAGGTGCTAGACATCTACGGGATGATACCTTACAGCTGGAGAAGCGAAGATGGACCTGGTTCCGAGGGGACGGACGCGTTGGCTGGTCTACCAGCTCTGACCTTTCCTCCGCGACGTCGAGTCGTTCGACTCGATGTCGCCTCGCTCTGCGAAAGTGTTTCTTGGGTGGAATCCATCTTGGAAAAGATCGTCTGCCTCTCAGCATTGGAGCCGAGCCAGGCTGGGTCGTTGGTGCTGGTGGTTGGCACTGAGGAGGAGAAGGAGGAAGCAGAGGAGCTGATTCGGGTGAACGAAAGGCTGGAGGGATGGAGACGCCTGTTTGCGGTCGAGGTCGTCGCTGACGGTTTGCTTTGCTCATGAGTGAGTACGCACCATATCGGCAGCTGAATTTTGTCGTGAACTCCGACTAAACTACCTTTTGCGTTCTCGTTTCCATCAGATTCACACTCGACGTCGGACGCGTCGTCTTCTCTTCCATCTTCGGACATCCACTCCCCTCGCCCCAACCTCGCCAACCTACCCACCTCGACACCTGCATCACAACCTCCCATCTCCTCCTCCATAGGCTGGACACGTCGTCTTTTGTCCCGACCATCAACAATCTTCGTCGTCCATCCCCACTCTCGCCTCGCCTCGCCTCGCCTCGTCGGTTCAAGAGTTCGGCCTCCTCAAGGATAGGATTATGTCACAACGTGAGTAGATTATTCATACTACCTCGGCATTACTCGTTCACTGACGCTCCATCTTTCTCGACCTTTCCAGATCAACTCGTCTCTCCAACAGCGAACGAACGAAACCGTCCTCCCCATTCTTTCGTTCCGCCCTACCCCCGAGCAAAGCCTCGCTTTCCTTCGTCGTCATCAAACACGGACTGCTCTCCGTCGTTTCGAAGGAGGGTACTCAGAGCGAAGAAGCGCGAAGGAACGGCAAGCTGGACATCTAGAGTAGTATTTCCTCTCTCGATCTGGACCGACTCTATGCTAGATGCGCTCTTTTTCGACGTACCGGTGAGAGAGAGAGGTAAATCTTCGGAATCGAACACTCTACACAGTCACTCTCTCTCTCTCTCTCTCCACTCCTCTCAAATTCGCACTTCGCACTCGAAGTTGGAAAGACGCATCGTGGTCGAACATCCAAGACTCGTCTCCTTCTCCCACTTCGCCTTGCCCCCTCTCTTTTGAGAAACATTCAAAACAGAGGGAGACAACGACTACCATGCACAGGAGACAGGGGTGTCGAGCGGAGGAGGACGGGGCGAGAGAGAGCAGGCGGGGAGGAAAGACGTGACGACTCAGCGAGGTTCGCTGCGTTTGAGTCGCGTTCGTTTGCTCTGGAAGAGCTCACCGCGGGCGAGAGAGGCTTTGTGGTGATGGGTGCTCACGTCAGACAGCTGCCAACGTCTGCGAGATCAGACAAGACCGCGGTCGACAATGCGAGCCGAAGTTCTCGAGCTCGCTCGCTCGCGCTCGGGAAACCCCATCGACCGTTCTCTCCCTTCTCTCCCCCCCCCCCCCCCCCCCTCGCTTCGACATTGTCAGGAAGACTTGTCATCACATATACTCCTCGCTGGAAAATGGAGCTTGACACGTCCCTCCTCGACTTTGTTTCCTTGACGACGGCCTCCAGTCGACTGCGTCGCCGGGAGAGTTGAGCTTGATCCCCTGCTTCCTTCCTCCTCAAGCTTTCAACCCCCCCAACCTTCGTAAAACCTCATCAAAGGTGCGACCAGCATAGATGCAGGTTGGTCCCTTTGGTCGCATGATAAGAAGCGGTGGCCAAAGTAGGCTCGAAAGCGGTCGAGCTGATGATCATGACTCCTTCCCTCCCTTCCTCTCTGATCCTCAGGACGCCCATCGACTCGAGATCCAAGCCAAGAGGGACAGGATCTTAGCTCTTCGTCAAGCTAACGAGGCTCGGGAGGCACGAAAAAAAGCTCTGCTCTCGCAGGCAGGACAAGTGAGTTCATTGGTTCCAAGCTCGCCTCCCTCCTTCCCTGATGACCCTCCTCCTTGATCCCTTCCCTTGCCCTCTCGCTCATCCTACTCTTCCTCTCCCCAGGCACCTATCGCATCCTCCTCCCGCCCCTCGTCCTCTCGTCGCGAGGTAGACACGCTTGTAGCCTCCCTTCTCGGTCCATCAGCAACCTCCTCTGGCTCCTCAGCTTCAACCTCCTATCCTCCCAACGACGCCGTCTTCCTTCCCCCCTCAGCACCGTCAACACCAGCCCACGGGGACTCAACCTCCTCGTCTTCGATACATGGAGCCACGCCGATAGTGAACATAGGGAGCGAGGCAGAGGGAGGGGGAAACCATGGGTCAGCCGAAGCACGAGCTTGTTTGGTCTGAGCTCGAGCAAGGTCGACGTCGACGCGTTGAGAGCTCGCTTATAGCAGTAGAGAGGAACTGACTCGTGTGCTTGCTCTGCTGGTGTCTGGTCCATCAGGATTTTGCCCTCTCGAGCAGGTCTCCCAGATCTCATCGACGTTCAGACAGAGATGTACGAGTTTCGTCCGAAGGTGAGCTCAAGCTCACATCTCCTTCCCTCCTCGTCGTCCCCTTTTCTCCCTCACCTCATTCAACCCTTCACCAACCCACACATACACCCTTCCTTTCCTCTTCACAGCAAAAACTCACCTATACGAAATCCGTCCAAACCTCCTACCACCCTTCTTCCTCCGACTCCGAATCCGACTCCAACATCAACGATCCATTCTCCTCGTCCTCCTCGCATCCCCGTCGCACAACGACGACAAGCACAAGCACTGGGACTGGGACTCGATCATTGGCGAGGGAGACGGAGGAGGAGACGAGGAAGCGGATCAAGGACGAGTTTGAGGAGGAGAAGAGGAAGTTGGATGAGGAGATTGAGGTCGAGCGGAAGAGGTTGGAGAGGAGCCTGGAGGAGGAGAGGACGAGAGGTAAGTCGAGCTCGCGGTTGGGAAAGGGAGGGTAGGATGACGAAGACGAGGTGGGAGTGCTGACTTTTTGCTCGTTCGTTCATGGATGGAACGTAAAACAGAGCTCACGGACGACCAACGAACCCAGATCGAATCAGCACCGGACTTCCTCGACTTCGTCGAGTCGTCGTCCAAGATCGTTCAGAGGGCGCTGAGCGATGGGTACGATTACATCAGAGATTACACACTTGGTGCGCATGAGACTCTGTAAGTCCCACCTACCTCTCCTTCTTTTCCTTATCTCCGAAGGGTGAAGAGGAGACGCTGATCTGAGACGCGTCTGTCTTCGAACTTCGCAGCGACGAGGATGATGGGAAGACGATCAAGCTCGTGTGCTCGTTCTCGGATGAGCGGTGGACGAAGGGAAGGTCGGTTACTGCTGTGGATTGGTCGCCAAAGGTGAGTTGATCTGGGTTTTGAGGAGGAGAAGTGGGCGAGCGAGGGAAGAACGAAAGCTGACCTCGAGTTCCTTCGACGCGTCTCCAGTATCCCGAACTCAGCATCGCCTCGTACAACAAGAACCCAGCAGCCGTCAACGACCCCGACGGACTCGTCTGCGTCTGGAACCAACATCTCGTAGATCGTCCAGAGTTCATCTTCCATTCTCAAGTAAGCCCTCCCTCCTCCACCTCTCCTCCCTCGTTTCGGTCGCCTGAACTGACCGAACTCCTTCGTTTCGTTCTCGCTCCCAGACCGACGTCCTCTCCGTCACCTTCTCTCCCTTCCACTCCAACCTCATCTTCGGAGGAACCTACTCGGGTCAAATCCTCCTCTGGGACACTCGAGCGAAACACCTTCCGGTCCTCAAAACTCCCCTCTCGGCAGCAGGTCACACCCACCCCGTCTACGCGATGAAAATCGTTGGAACCCAGAACGCTCATACCTTGATCACGAGTAGTACGGATGGGATGGTGTGTAGTTGGTTGGTGGATATGCTGGCGCAACCTCAGGTGAGTCGTTGATCGTTTCGCTTTCTGTTCGACGACGCGTTGCTCGTTCGAGAGATCTTTTCCGTCCTCGTCTTCTCGAACGAAGCAGACTCCTACTTACGTGGAACGATCGGTCGTTTCTTATCAGGAAACTCTGAACCTCCAACCCTCCTCCTCCCACGTCAAAACCGACGAGTTCTCCATCACCTCCCTCGACTTCCCCGACAACGAAACCACCACGTTCTGGGTCGGAACGGAGGAAGGAAACGCCTACCAAGCCAACCGCTACGATCGAGCAGGATCCAAAGCAGGTCTCAGCACGCAGGATATCTACAAGGGTCACTCTGCACCGGTGACGGGTCTGCATTTCCACCCCTCGGTCGGGAGTGTGGATTTCTCGGATCTGTTCTTGACGTGCTCGGTGGATTGGACGGTGAAGCTTTGGAGGGCGAAAGGAGACAGGTCGAGCGGAGCGAGTCGAATGGAAGGAGGTGGACTTGGTAGGGGAGGAGAGGGAGAGGGAGGGGTGGGAGGAGGAGCGACGAGTTTGGCTGGACCGACGAACTTCAAGCCCGTGCACTCGTTCGAGGAGGCCACGGGTCAAGTCTACGACGTGAGGTGGCATCCCGTCAACCCTGCTGTATTTGGATCCGTCGACGGAACGGGGAAGTTCGACATGTGGAACTTGAACGTCGATACCGAGGTCAGTTCGCGTCGTCGTTCCTTTCTCTCTCTTTTCCCTCCTCCGCCCCCCACCTTCCTGCCCCATATCGCCCCTCCACTAAACTCTCCCACAACCTCCTTGTTTTCTTTCTTTCGGTTCGTTTGATACCAGGTCCCAACCCTCTCCGTCCAAACGCCCTCCTCCAAAGCACTCAACAAACTCGCCTGGGACAAGAAGGACGGTCGTCGAGTCGCGCTCGGATCGTCGGACGGAACCGTCTACGTCTACGATGTTGGGGAGGCGGCAGTGCCAAGGGAGAGCGAGTGGAGCGAGTTTCAGAAGACGGTGGGCGGGTTGATGGCTGCTTCCTCGAGCGCTGGTGGAGGAGGAGGAGGTCGCTGAGAACAGAGTCGATGTTTTACGTACCCAGTTTTGTTTGGTGTGGCCTGCTTCACGAACCCCTTACGTCTTTTATGAGTCTTCCCACTAGAACTATGCACGATCATCTTCCAGATCTCAGAGCCCGATTGAACTCTCCAGTCGACTCCTTCGAAGCAGTCGAAAGGGAAACGGCGACGCGACGTCAACCTCGCTCGTCGTCGATCGTTCCTTCTCGACTTCTTTTCCTGCCAACCCCAAACTTGTCGTCCGAAAGAAACAAGCGAGCAATACCATGCAAAAGAGCGAGAAGCAAGAGAGACACAAAAACGTACGAAAAAAGCACAAGCCCGACCCAACCCAACGTCGCGCGTCGACGATTTAGAGATCCTCCTCCTCTCCCTCGACCCCTCCACCGCACTCCTTCCAGAACCCAAACACCTTCCTCCTGTTCGCATCCCTACTCCCCTCCTTCCCAGCCTCCTCAAACAGTCCCTTCATCACCTCTCCCTTCTTGCTCTTTCCAACTCCACTCTCCACATCGAGCTCCGTCAAACCCTCCCACTCGTCCGTCCTGAGCAGCGGTGTGTAGAGTGAGGCGAGCAGTCGGGTGAGGAGGGTTGCCGTGGGAGTGTGGAGGAGAAGGGTGGTGAAAGGAAGGAGGAGGTGAGCTAACGGGAGGGGAGCGGTTGCTGGAGGTGGGGAGGAGGAGGAAGAGGTGGTTGAGTTGAGGGTTGTGGAGGAGGGAGGGGAAGCGGCGGAGGGAGAGGAGGCGGCAGGGAGGGTGGCAAGTTCGGTGAGGTAGAGATCGGAAAGATGGTAAGGGATGGCGGTGGGGACTCGGTGGTCTTGCCATCTGCGAAAGAGAGGAGCGAAAAGGAAAGGAGGATGAGCGACAAGGTCGAGGAGGACGCGATGAGGACGGAAGCATTCGCTCGAGCGCGGGGAAGCGAGATCGAAGAGACTCTGAAGTAATATACGCTTCAAGAATATAGGATGGCGACGGTGGTGTCGAAAGCGAAGAGCTCGAAGGCGAAACGACGAGTGCAAGAGAGAGAAGGAAGGACTCACGACAGAGGTCCGCCCTCGGCTTTGGTGAGGATAGCGTTGTAGGCGTCGATGCACACAAGGTCCCAGTTGGATCGCTGTAGGAGTCGAAGTGTGGCGTTGGTGAATCTACGGACGAGCATGTAGTACTTGTCGAGTCTGAAAGGAAGAGAGACGAAAGGAGGAAGGGAGTGGTCAGTTCGCTGGTTCAGACTCAGCAGAGGGAGGAGTGCAACAGTATCGAGACAGCTCGTGGTGTAGATTGTTCAATCCAACGTCTCCAGGTAGGATGAAAAGGATGAAGGAGAGAGGAGGAACGAGAGACGCGACCTCGACCTCAACGCGAACGAAAGCCGAGCTCGCACTCGTGCCAAATCCCTTCCTTCGTTCCTTCGCTCCAAACAACCCACAAACGGTCCCGCCGGCCATCATCTCTATTCTCCTATCCCATCAAACCAGTCCTCCGTCCCCATCAACCAACCAGTGCAACCAGTTCAAGGACGACGAGCGAAAGACTCACCTCAGCCTATCGATCCCACTCCACTCCCTCACGGTAGCCTCCCAGAACCCTCCAACGAACTCCAAAGCGACCAAAGTCCTCTCCCTGAGCGTGTCGACTCCTTTGGGATCCACGAGCAAGACGAGCGACGAGAGTTCTGAAGCGAGAGCTTGTTGAACAAGAGGTTTGTCCGACATCCAGAAACCTGCGAACGCGAAAGAGAGGGAAGAGGCATGGTCAGCTTGAGGAGTTCAAGAACGCGCTAACTGTGTTGGGAAGAGCCACTCCGGGTTCATAAGTCGTAGAAGGGCGAGTAGGGAGTCGTGAGGGAGAGGACAGGTCGAAGGGGAGAGGAGGTGAAGGAGGAAGCTGAGCTCGACCTCCCCTCCTTCCTTCCTTCTCGAGCTCTCCCTGCCGCCCATCTCGAGCTCCCACTTCGCTTCCGTCGCCCATACGACTCCTCGGATAGTGGGAAGTATACGTACAGTAGAAGAGTCCCTTCCAGAGCTTCTGCATCTCCTTGGGATCGAGTCTCCCTCCCCCCTGTCCCTCGCCATCCTCTCCTTCGCTCGCTCGGGACAGGAAGGCAGCAAGCTTCTTGATGGCCTTGTCTCGGACAGATTTCTCTGCATGTATTCAAAGGGGGATATGTCAGGCAGTTTCATTCGTATGCATAGAGAAAGAGCGAGGAAGGAGAGAAGGAGGAGGAGAAATGAGCTTGAAACGAACCTGTTGAAGCGAGGAACTTTCCGAGAGGAGGAGTCGACGACGTCTCAGGAGCGGCAGGAGCGACGGCGGCTCTAGGTTTCTTGGATGTCTTTCCCATAGTGGACTGTAGAGGTGGTGAGGAGGGTGTGAAAGGTGGAAGGGGAAGGAGGGTGCTGAACGTTGGGAGGCAAAGAGAAGGAAGGGACGAGGTCAGCTTGAAATTCTCGACGTCAAGGGCCGCCTCCTTCCCTTCACGACCGTTCACGCGAGAGCAACTTTTCGTGAGCTCTGAAGCTGAGATCGTAAGGAGCACAGCCAGATCATAGATGCGATCATCGCTTCGAAGAACCGAGGCGAAAAATTGCCCGACGAAACAAAGCCGTCTGCGAGCTCGACGACGATCTTGGCTCTCCTCCTCGTTTCCTCGTTTCCTTGATTTCGTGACTCGCCTTCGTTCTCCCCTCCAACTCCAACTTCCCTCTTTTCCACCCTTCTCACTTCGTAGATCATGGCCGCCACCCCTCCCTCACGACCTAGACTGTTCATCCTCGATTACGGAGCAGGAGTGAGTCCTCCAGAGCAAGCTAAACGGGACGAGGTCGAACGAACCAAGCTGACTCGATTCCCTTCCATCCCTCCCTCTTTTGCTCGTAGAACGTTCGATCTCTTGCCAACTCGATCAACAAGCTCGGATACGAGTTCGAATGGATCAAGGATGCCTCTGACTTCGACAAGGCCGATGTGAGTGTCTTTTCTATGGAGGGAGAGCTCATTGAAGGGAGGGGTGGAGGGGAGAGAAAAGAGAGCTCGAGCTCGACCTCCCTCCCTTCTTCACCCTCCATCGAGTCATTGCTGCTAGAGCTCTTGAGCCAGTTCCTCCTCAAAGCGCATATACTCACTCTTTCATCCTGCTTTCACTTCCCTCTCCCTCAGAAACTCCTCTTCCCCGGTGTCGGAGCGTTCAACCAAGCCATCACCTCCCTCCACACCTCCTCCTACTTCCTCCCTCTCAAAAAGTACCTCGCATCAGGCCGACCTTACTTCGGTATCTGCATCGGAATGCAAGTCCTCTTCGCTGGATCCGACGAAGGGGCCGATCTTCCAGGTCTCGGCCTCATCGACGCTCGGGTAGAGCACTTCGGAGACGTCAAGGACGTCAAGACAGGAAGCAAGAAAGCCATCCCTCACATCGGTTGGAACGAGGCCACTCCCTTCCCTACTCTCTCCGCCAGGGCCAAGGAGCAGCAGGTCATCCACGGAGACGGAGGTGTCGACAAGGAGGAGGATCTCTACTTCGTTCACTCGTACGCCGTCCCCTACAGGCCTTCGCCGTTGCTTTCGAGCTGGACCAACACCACGACTCAGTACGGAGACAAGGTTTTCGTGTCCTCCGTTCGACGAGGAAACATCCTCGCCTGCCAGTTTCACCCGGAGAAGAGTGGAGAGGCCGGACTCAAGGTGCTCAAAAGGTGGTTGGACGCTCCCATCGAGGAGCTGAGTGGACCGTTGGAGGAGGAGGCGAAGGAGGAGCTCATCGAGATCAAGGTCAAGGAGGACGATGGCTTCACCAAGAGGATCGTGGCTTGTTTGGATGTCAGGACGAACGATTCGGGTCAGTTATATCGTCATCGTTGCTGCGTTGACGAGCCGAAGCTGATCTTTGTTCGATTCTGCGTTCCCAGGCGACCTCGTCGTGACCAAGGGAGATCAGTACGACGTCCGAGAGAAGGCTCCTGCTCCCGCCGCCGACGCCTCTTCCACCGCCACCACCGCTCCAGGAGGAGACGTCATCAACCTCGGAAAGCCCGTCGATCTCGCTAGGAGGTACTACGAGTCCGGAGCCGATGAGTGAGTCCGATTCTTTTCGCGTCTCGCGTCTCGCGTCTCGCGTCTCGCTCCCTCTTCCGTCTCCTCGTCCCCACCTCCCTCTCGCCCTTGTCTCGGTCCTATCACCATATTTCTCTCCCTTACTGACTTGCTGCCTCGCCTTCGTTTCGTCTCTTGCAGGATCTGCTTCCTCAACATCACCTCCTTCCGATCCTCCGCTCTCCTCGACCAGCCCATGCTCGCCGTCGTTTCCGCCGCTGCCGAGACCATCTTCGTCCCTCTGACGGTGGGAGGAGGTATCAAGGACACTGTGGATCCGGACGGAACGCCTAGGAGCGCGTTGGAGGTTGCTGGAGCTTACTTCAGGAGTGGAGCGGACAAGGTGCGTTTCGTTCGAGTTTGGGTTTCGACGCGTCGAGGTGGAGTTCTTGTCGAGAGAGACGACGTTACTGACTCGCGTGCTCCCTTCTTATCATTCTTCTTCTTCTCTCCATCCTCCTTGCCCTCGCCACATCTCCTACCCGTCCCTCGCCTCACCTCATCCCTTTCCCTCGTTCCTCCTTCCTCGCCCCAGGTCTCCATCGGATCCGACGCCGTCTTTGCCGTCGAAGCCCTCCTCGCCCGTCAAGCTTCCAACACCACTCCCCTCCTCACCGGTCTCACAGGAGTCGAAACCATCTCTCAAGCCTACGGAGCCCAAGCCGTCGTCGTCTCCTTCGACCCCAAACGAGTCTACGTCCCTCTCGACATCGACCCCACCACCCTCGGTCCTCACGCCGCCTCCCTCATCCTCGGTCCCAACGCCAAAGGAAACGTCACCCCCGAAGAACGAACCAAAGCTTGGTGGTATCAGTGCACCGTCATGGGAGGACGAGACGTGAGGGATATCGACGTCGTACAGCTCGCGAAGGGAGTGGAGATGCTTGGAGCTGGGGAGATCTTGTTGAACAGTGTGGATCGGGATGGGAGTGGACGGGGGTTCGATTTGGATTTGGTGAATCTGGTGAAGGGGAGTGTGGGGATTCCGGTGGTGGCGAGTTCGGGAGCTGGGAAGGTGGAGGATTTCGGGGAGGTGTTTGGGGAGACGGAGGTGGAGGCGGCGCTGGCGGCGGGGATTTTCCACAGGAAGGAGGTGCCTATACAGGTTAGTGACTCTTCTCTCTCTCTTCTGCCCTTCTCGAGTAAACGAGACGTTTCGTTCTCCCGCCCCCGCCTCCTCCTTCCAAGTCGCTGACTCTTCGTTCTCGTTCCTCGTTCTCTTTTCGTTTTCGAACTCAACAGGACGTCAAGGCTTACCTCCTCAAGAACAAGATTCCTGCTCGACGGGCTAAGGATCAGGTTGTGTAGTAGAATTAAACCTTAGAGTACTCTCGTTGTAATGCACTACCTCAAAGGAACGAACGACGGCTCAGCGAGCGAACGGAAAGGGAAGGACGCGTTCTCGCTCTCGTCTTAGAGATCAGCTCAAACGATCCTGTACGGGAATCAGTTCGTGGGATGAGAAAGGTCGAGAGATGAATATGATTCGCGAGGACGAGCGATATCGAAAAGCAACGAGTCCCTTCGAGCTCCCGACCTGTTCCCGTATCTGTTCTTTCGTCCGTCGAGACTCCATCCTTCCCACGACGGTGGCGATTGCTGAAGTCGATGCTGGGTCAGGGATTCCGCTGCAGACGGTGGCGGAGGAATGGGCGGTGGAGGGGTGGGTCGTTTCATCCGAAGGGTCGACGAGGTTTGAGCGACGAAGAGGCTGATTAACGAGGATGAAAGAAGAGAGTGGATCGTCAGTCGACGCAAGAAGGGATCAAAAAGCTTCATCCGTCGCTGAGAGGCGAAGAGACGTACTGGTCGAGCAGTGGAGCCGGCGGAAGGGGGGCGTGTCGATTCGACGGACGGACAAAAGGTGGACGCTTGAGCTGAGGAGAGAGGGATTGCATGAGGGAGCACTTTGGGACCAGAGAGAGATGGGCGATGAGCTTCGAAGATTCGGATATGGACAGGAGAACGAGGGAGAAGATAAGGAGAGAGGGAACGAACCAAAGCAAGACACGAAAGCAAGAGGGAGGCATAGGGAGCGACCGAGGTGGGTCTTCCGACGAAGAGGGAAGGAGGAAGAGAGGGAGTTGTGGCGGGAGAGCTGTTAGAAGCTGAGGAGTACGTGTTGACGAAGGAACGAAGCGAAGGAAGGAGGTCAGCGACCACGCGGGATGAACGAATCGACGCGAACACGAACGAACAACGAAGCCGACTCACCCTCCCCACTACGGCTTCGGACACGCCAAGCTAACAGCGTTGTAGTGCAGCGTAATTTCCTCATCCACGACCTTCACCTCCCTCGCGTACTCAGCCTCCTTCGCCTCCAACGCGTTCCTCAGCTCCTCCTCCCTCGCGATCCAACCTCCGTCCTGCCCGACCCTCGCCCAGAGGTTCTGAGTATCCACCCACCCTCGTACGCCCTCCCACTCTCCTCTCGCTACCATCACCTCGGCCTCCAGAGCGTCGATGTGCTGGTTCTTGATGCTAATCCAAGCGAACCACTCCTCGAGGAGTTGGGAGCGGAGACGTTTGTAGATCCCTCCTCGAGGTTCGGACGCGGTTCGGTCCATTCCGATGGCTATGAGAAAGGGTGGGGAGGGCTGGCGATCAGTTTAGGGACTCAAGACTGATCGTAGAAGGAGAAAGTCGAGTCGAGCGACGCGTCGACTGGATGGACAGAGGAGATAAGAGACGGAGAGCGACGACTCACTGAAGAGTTGATGAAGAGCTCGAATGATGATCTCGTAGGTAGCTGAATCTGTTGCTGATCCAGTGAGTCCTGAAAGATTGGGAACTCCCTTGACGGCGTCCTCGTAGTTCATGGCGATCTTGCGAGTGAGATTGTTGAGCTGAGGGGAGGAGGGAGCTCGCGAGCGAGAGAACATGGTTTCGAAGGTGTCGGCTTGGATTTTGAGGTAGTTCCAGAACGCAGAGTTGGGTTTGGGTAGGTTTGGGAGAGAAGGTTGGATCGGACGAGGGGGTGGGAGGAGAGGAGGTCGAGGGGAAGGGAGGGAAGCGAAGGAGGAGGGAGGTTGCTGTTGATCGATGAGAGGAGGAGGATACGAGTAAGGGACCTTGGAAGGCGGAAGAGCTGATGTACTCAGGTTGATGAGGTTGGTAGACGGAGGCGTAGGGTGCTTGGTAGTTGTAGAAGGGGAGTTGTGACATGGCTGAGGAGGGAAGAGAGAGAAGGAAGGAAACGAAGATGGTGAGCTCGCTCGTTGCCGTTCGTCCTTCCCTGCGAGGATCGCTTCGGAACAACCAGCCATAACTTCAGCGGATCAGAGATATCAGGGCTCACTGTAGAATCTTGATGGGAGAGAGCGAAGCTAAAATAGAGGTGGAAGCCGTCGGGAGGGAAGCAGGGACTTTGCGAAATGAGCTTCGACCTTCCTTCCTCTCCTCCCTCTTTTGCTTCCTCCACCCGTCACAACCCCGAAACTCTTCCTCCTTCCATCATCATCTACTCGTCATGTCCACCACTCTCATCTCCTCCCATCTTCCGACCTTCCCTTTCGACATCCATCACTCGATCCTCGCCTTCTGCGATCCCTCAACGCTCGCTCAAACCTCGCGAGTCTCCCTCGCCTTCCTCGAACGCTCCTCCCGTCTCCTCTACCGAGGCGTCGCCACCGAAGGGTTCGAGAGGCTGGAGAAGCTCTTCTGTGCAAGGGTGAGTATCCTCGTATCTGTTGTTTCGCGGGGGTGTATCGAGGAGGAAGAAACTCTCGAGCTGACTCGCCACTTTCTTCCCCCGTTCCTCTTAGGAGACCCACGAATCCTCCCTCGAGTCCCACCTCTCCCTCCACCAGATCCACAGCTTCACCTTCAAGGAGATGACGCTGTCGATCTCTTCTGCACCCGTTCTCCACCGTGCCCGCTTCGAATCACCTACCCTCTCGGTCACTCGACTTTCCATCTTCCCCCCTCCCGTCCCCTCCTCCCCTTCCATCCTTCTCTTCGAGGACGCCAACTCGGAGAACGCGGAGAACGCCAATCGACTCATCGCCAATCTGCTCCTTCCTCTCTTCTCCCCCGGGCTCCTCTACCTTGAAGGGTTCCCAGCCTCGCGAGACGGAGCTGGAGGAGGGCGAGCGCCGATTCCCTCCCCTACCATCTCCTCCCTCGGATCGTTCAACAATCTTCGAACTCTCCACCTCAAGGACGCGGTATATGTTTTTGTCTTTCCTCTCCTCTCCTCGGCGCTTATGGACGTCCTCGTCGTAGTTGAGGAGTCAGATGGGTTGTCCGATCAAGAGCAGGAGAGCTTGCACACCGGGACCGCACGAGGGTTCGTCGAAGGTCTCTGGTACGAGGAGAACGAGGGCTTGTCCAAGACGGGTGTCAGGAGGTTGGAGGTATCGGTTGGGTCGGAGGAAAGGAAGCAGGAGTGGTTGGACTGCATCAGGATGTACGCGGATGAGGTCCTACAACCCTCGGTCGCGAAGGAGAAGTTGGCGAGGGTCGAGGTCTCTGTCAGGTCCTAGAGGTCAGTCTTCACTGCTTCCTATGCTCTCAATGGGGTTATAGGTTTTTCGAAGTCGTCGCCCGCTCTGACCTCGTCTTCGTCCTTCGTCTTGTCGTTTCATCCTCTCTCAGAGCCATCGCGCAATCGCGTCGACTTGATCTCACCCTCCATCCTCCTCAGCCACCGAATCCCTCTCTTCCCTCCGCCTCTTCTCCCTCAAGCTCAATGCTCGATTTATTCCTAAATGCCGGACTGTGCTCCTAACACTTTTTTCCTTCCGTGAGTCTTCTCCTCAGCGGCTCGTCGTCTCGTCGTCCCGAACAAGTCCTGACGCGTCTGACGTATCTCTCTCTTCGCTTTGCTTCAGATGCAACCCCTCACCTCTCGACCGTCGTCACCATGGCCATTCTTCCAGCACCTCTTACGTCGTCGCTCATCTCGGTCTTCGCCTCCGTTGGAAACAGGGAGCGTCGTCGACGCGAGACCGTCGCTCTCGCTCGTTCCGCCAACCTCCCTCGCCTTTGTACACTTTCAGTAGCCCCTTTACTTCACGAAACGATTATCTTACCCTCTCTCTCATCTTTCGCTTCTCTTCTCCGTGCGAGATCAGCCAAGAGGCTGGGAGAAACGATCTCGACGACGCGTCTCTTCATCCCTGCTGTCGTCCCGGCCTCTCCCCTCGTCTCATCAACGCTACTGCCAGTGAAGCCGGAAGGAAGACCACATGTTGAGGAAGCCTCTCTGCGTCGAGTTCAAGGAGTGAAAACAAAGTTGAGCGACGACGCGTCGAGAAGGAGCGAAAGCGTCTCGAGCACTCTTGTTGCGACAACTTGAACGATGAGAGAGGAGGGCGAAAGCCATTCGAGACGGAATGATCAGGATGACGGTCTTGTCCTCTCTCCAAAAAGGTTGAACGCGACGGAGCTCAAAACAAACCTCATTTCCATCCACACGAAAAGAAAACGAGAAGAAACTCAAAGTGCTGCCGCCTTCTTTCCACTCAGCAATCGACTAAAGTGAAACGTCTGGTGCGACTTGAGGAGCGTGACGTTTTTGAACCTGGATCAAAGCAAAGCGGCTGAATTCAGGATCCCTCGTCGCGTCTGTTTCGAACCCGCGCGACTTGTCACTCACGTCCTGGGGCAGCGATCACACCATCGGGGTTGTCCGATCTCCTCCGGTTGGATCGGGTCCTGAAGCACCACATGCCGAGTTAGGAGCCAAGGATTCGAGGATTTGCGCCTGCACGTCTTGCATCGAGCGGGCAGATCCTGTTGATCTGTGTGGTAAGAGAAGTCAAGAACGGAGATTTCTCGTCCTGTCTTCGGTAGCATAAAGATTATGTACTGACCGAATTCAAGACCCACGTCCCTCAAAACGTCGGCGACCTCCGCATCAGAGGCTGACTTCTTGAGCAACGACAGCTGGCGTTGATCGCGCTCGACCAGTCGCTGAGCCCATCGGAAGCGATGAGGAAGCTCATGTCTTCGTTTCTGGAGGAGTCCTAGGAACTTGACTGTGCCAATAGAAAGGGAAACGGTCAGAACTCATCAAAAAGCGGGGTAGAAATCGAGAGAGAACCGTACGAGACTCTGTCGCCGAATGCTTTGTGGTCATGATAGCGGACGCTCTCGTCTGCAGAGGAACAGGAGCTAAAGATCATAGAAAAGGGCGCAGATGAGCTAGTGTTTAGATGCGCGGATTAGCGAACGCACTCACCTTCTGGGACCGGAAGGACTCGAGCGAGAGCCGCCGTCGACGGATCGGACGCGAGATGTTGATGACTTGAGCTCGACGAAGCAGACCCACGAGACACAGCTGCGAAGTGAACGGATGCAGAGGATTCAGCGAAACTATCCCATCTGCCACATGCTATAGAGAGCTGTAACTCACCAGCGACAGGGAGATCGTCTGAAGCGCGAAGAAGAAAAAGGAACGCGCGTCAGTTCCGACTCGAGTCTCGAACGCAAGACGAGACGACGTGATAACTCACCGAGAACTCCAGCATCCGAGTTATCTGGGTCTCCCGAAGCGTCGTCGTCATCCTCATCGGCGGAGGAGTCGTTGTTGGTGATGAGCATCCTCGGAGCTGGAAGCCGATTCGGAGCAGGCGTAGACGCTGAAGAATCGACGACGGAAGCAATGATCAGCACTCCATCAAGCAACAAAGAGGAAAAAACATCGATTCTACGCACTGTTGGACTTCCGAGTAGGTTCGAGAGATAACCGATCCATGCCAGCGACTGCAAAAAAGAAACAAACGAGGGAAGTAAGTCAGCATCGAGGCTCGTTGCGTCGAGCTCAGTGCGAGTTCTCACCTTCATCGAGGTCCACAGCCGCCAGGGTCTCGTCCATATCGGATGAGGATCCAAGATCGATGACTGAGAAGGAAATTTAAGCGAGTCAGAACAACGAGAGAAGGCGAAGTCGAGAAGAACGACGAGACGCACCTTCTCGTCCCTTTCCCTTTCGGTCAACGAAGTTCGAAGTCTGAGCAGGTGCAGTAGCAGCTCGAGTACTCCTCTGGACTCTGGAAGGCTCGATGTCCATGTCTGTTTGTCGAACAAGCGAAGCGAGTCAGCTTGGTGAGAGTCGAGAGCGAGAGAGACGAGTGGTCAAGGACGAGACGAACGGGCGATGGCATTAGTCGACGGCTTCGTCGAGCTCGACTTGGAAGATGATGCGACGGCGAGAAGTAGAGGAGGCTTGGGCGGAGCAGATGTCTTGAGTTTCTTGGGAGCTGAACGAGAAGGAAAGGAGGCAAAAGTCAGGACGCGTCGAGTTGAACGAAACGAAGACGAGAAAAGAGAACGGACCTGGTTCCTCGTCAGACGAGGAGGTACCCTCCTTCTCTGGAAACAAGAAGGCACTGTCGTGCGTCAGTCTCGAGTGCCTCATCACCCTTCATCTCTCCTTCGCCTCGCCGACGGTCGAGGAAAGGTCAAACTCACCAGTCACGACCCACACCCCATCCACCAACCAACTCTCCAACCACGAATCGTACAACACCGCCGGCTCAATCATCCTCGCCTTCAGACCTCCCTCCTTCGCCGTCACTCTCGCCCAGGTAGAGACGCTCGAGGTGTTGGCAGGGAAGTTGGAAGTGTTGATCGCTTCGAGCGCTTTCTTCGCTCGCTTCTTCTTCTCGAACGTGACGAGGAGGATCTGAGTCGTATCGGCCTTCGGCTGGAGGAGGACTTGGATGTTGGTGCTTCAAAATGGAAGAAAATAAAGTAAGCTTCGTGCGAGCTCGTCAAATGGCCGAAGAAGAAAGAAAAAAGACGAAGGTCGGACGTACAGTTTCCCAAACTGAGTGAAAGCCTCCCACGCTTGTTCTGGTCTGCATAGTCTCTTCACTGAATCGACTCGAATCGACTTCTTCGAGATTAAGGTTGGTCGCTCGGCGAGGGTCCTGTCGATTTCAGGGTAGATGTGTGGAAGAGGAGCCGCTTGAGTTCGATTCCAGGAGGAGGAGGAGGTTGGATCCGACTGGCGAGGTTTGGGTCTGGAGGAGGACGCGGTTCTGGAGGCGGGGATGGGGTTCGAGACTCGTCGACTAGGGATAAGAGCTTTGGGTGCTGAGAGGGTGGGTCTGGAAGAGGAGGAGGAGGAGGTGGTGGCGGAGGGGAGAGATCGAGAGGTCGACGCGTCGTCCAGTTTCCGTTTCGACGACGAAGCGACCGGTGATGCTGCGTGTTTATGCTGACGTTCCAAAGCGGCTTGGGCCTCTGCTCTACTGAGAGTACGAGCGGCAGGTTTGGGAGGAGGGGGAGCGGGAGGAGGCGAGGAAGAGGAGGGTGATTCGGATCGGTTGAAGGCGTCTCGCTCTTGTTTCTTCGTCATGGTGGGAGGAGCGGTGATTGAGGCTGAGCGTTCTCCTTTGACTGAGGTAGAGGGGATGGTAGGATGGGAGTGACGAGTGGTCGAAGGAGCTCCTGACGACGGAGGCAACGATGGAAGGAGGTTCGTTCGTCAGCGAGATGAGCGAGTACGAGGTGAAGGGAAGAAGTTTGAAGGTCGAACTCACGACGAACTTGTCGCTGAGACTGAGGCTCCTCACGATCTAGGTCGTTCGAAGATGGGAGTCGTTTGCGACCTGGATGGGAGTCAGAGTGCGAGAAGAGGAATAAGGGTCAGCTTCAGCTTCAACGAGGCAAGTCGAAGGCCTTCTGCGACCTCGTTGGAGGAGCAGACTTTTCACTCACCTCGATCCTTCCGTCCGACTGGAGCCTCCATATCCTCGTCCGAATCGATCACGCGCTTCTTCCCATCTGCATTGTAGATCTCGTCGTCGATGGGGCTGGACAGAAGGAAGGAAGGAAGGAAGGAGAAAAAGGTCAGCCCTTCGCTCTTCGCTCGGTTCGCGTCGAGAGCACCAAAGCGTTGCTGAGAGAGCTCACCTTTGTTCCTGCCTCATCGAAGGAGAGCTTGTGGAGAAGGGGTTACAAGAGGATAGGTTCGTGTCGTGGTTGAGGGCGAGAGAGATGGGATGTTCAGCTTCGTCTGCTGACGAAAAAAAACCCACGCCTTCGAAGGGTGCTCGCTCGTTTCTTCCGAAGCGGAGCGAGGGTCACTGCGCGTTGCTCGTCGTCTGCGAGAGAGCTGGGAGTAGAAGGAGTGAAGATGCCAGGAGGTCAGCGTTCGATAGATCTTGAAGTCTGCGAGGAGGAAGAAAAGAAAGAACGCGCGTGAGAAAACGCGACTCGACGATTCAAACACTCAACGCAACGAGAGGAGACGGTTTCGCCCACCATCTCTCTCTCAACGGTCAAAGAAGCGGCGGTAGCCTGAGAATAGGGAGGCGGGTTAGTGTGTCAGGGCACCCTTCAGCGAACTTAGAGCGGAGGAGCAGACGACTGTCGTCGAAAAACGAGAAACCCATCGGTTGACGACGCGTCGTTCCCCGAGAAAAGGAGGCTGACTGTCCGTGACGATGCAGATCTGCCTGGTAAAGATACACGAACCTCAGTCAGCTCACGCGACGAGGCAAGCTCAGCCAAAAGGGAGAGGAAACGGGGGAGCGACGTGAGGATCGCGGCCAGAGCCGAGAAGGAGGAGGGAGAGACCTCACCAGGGTGCGGTTCCGTTCCGTTTCTTCAGCCAGACGTCAAGAAATCACCTGAGAGTGCTGAAAAGTCGAAGAGGACAGCGAGAAGTAGCTGCAGCGAAGAAGAAAGATGGAAGGAAGGGGAAGAAGTCAGCCCTGGAAGGGAGCTCGACGTCCCTCCTCCTTCCACAGCTCGATGGAGGCGAGAAGACTCACCAGAAGAGTTCAAATAGAGTGGTATAGTCTAGTCAATACGAGGTCCCAGTGAGCGCTTCGTCGCTCCTGGGAGCTCTGAACCTGCTCTTGAAAGGCGAGGCGAAGGTCACTCGTCCGTCCTTCCTCCGTTCTCGAGGCGCATCGAGTTCAGCCGGATGCAGAGGTCCCAATCCAGCTCGATCTGCTTCGATACTCGACGTAGTAGATGATCAAGGTGTTAGTCGAGGTCTGGTAGAGAGAAGGGCCGAATTTGGAGGGTTGTGGTCGGAAGAAGGGCAGGAAAGGGAAGGAAGGCTCAAAAGGGCGAGCTCTTTTGAATCGAGCTGACCTTATCTTGCTCTTCTCTCCCACCTTCCATCTCCTCTTCTCATACTTTCTCACCATCAAGTTCAAGACATCTTCACTCTACTATTACGTCTCTCCCCTGCCCTCGCTGCCCTCGTCCGACAAGCAGGTAACAACGAGCAGGAGCCGCTTCCTTGCCTCCTTCCCTTCCTCTCTCGCCTTTCATCACCTCTGCCTTCCTTCCCTTCCCTTACCGTCTATCCACGATGGAACGAATCGCCATGTGCAGATCTGAGCTCGCCCATGCTATCTCCAGTGAGTAGACCGCTGCCTTGGTCGAGAAGAAAGAGAAGTGGGGGAGGAGAGAGGGAGATCGTAGGAGCCCGAGCTGATCACCTCTCCCTCCTTCCTTCCATCTTCAGTCGAGCCTCTCACCTTCTACTATGGTTCGCCTCAGATTTGTCTTCCCTCGTTTTCGAACGCTCTATCTAACCGCTATCCTCTCGTGTCTTTTCCAGCCTCCATCGCCTACATCTCCTACCGAGACTCGCTCCTCCACTTCCTCGCCCTCGTTCGCCTTCGCCTCAAGGACAAGACCTTCATCCTCGCTCCCTCCTCCCTTCCTCTTCGCCTCCACCTCTTCAACCTACCCAACGAGATCACATACCAGATCTACGAGTACCTCTTCCACTCCCTCATCGAAACCGAGAAGCTCAAGGTCCTCGACAGGATCGGTCTCTGTCCTCACGGGGGAGCTTGCTTCAGTCGCTGGAACCCTCACCGAGCGACTTCCCTCTGCCTCGCCTCCAAGTCCGAGAACATGGAGAGGGAGGGATGGAAGGAATGTAGTGATTCGGACGAAGAGGAAGACTATCCCCCTAAGAAATGGCCGCTGACTCGTTTCGAGGTAGGATCGTGCGATTGCGACGCGTGTTCGAAGAGGCGACGAGAGCTCAGAGCTCTCGTTCTCGACAAGGAAGGAGAGTCTGCTGGAGTCTGCTGGGTTGACTTTGTGCCGAGGATGGAGTGCTGCTTGATTCGACCGAACGATTACGAGGACCTTTCTGAGGAGGGCCAGGAGGACGCTGTTCGGCAGTACTGTCAGTGTGATGAGCTGCAGAGGGAGCAAGCTCTCGCCTTGGGGAAGATTTTCGTTGAGGCTGAACAGAAGGTCAGCCAGTTTCTTTCTCATCTCTGCTGTTCCTCTATGGGTCTTCTTTTCTCTCGTCTCTGCCGCTGACTCGTTTTCGTTCTCCTCCTCGTTCTCGTTCCCTCGCAGATGCGATCCGTCACGACCCTCTTCGACCTCACCCTCTTCTCTCCTCCCTCCTCCGCTGCAGCTCACACGGGAGAGTACGGGGACGATCTCGCTCTCCGTCCTGCACTCGTCGGAATCGGATCCACCGTCCCATCCAGCAATCTTCTCTCGACTTCACACTTCAACCTCAACACGTCCTCTGGCTCCCTCACTCACGCCTGGATCGAGCAGACCGCGAGCATCGTCGAGGAAACCTCCATCACCCATTTCTACGTTCCTGAATCCTCTCAGCTCACGTCTCAGCTCACGGAGGAAGGGCTTCAGAGATTCGAGAGGTTTGGCAGATCGTTGAGATTGCCGAGGGAGGAGGGCGTCTTGAAGGTGTACTACGACTCGATGGGACCGGTTCAACTGGGTCAGGGACGTGGATGGAGACCTAGTTAGAAGCCTTCGTTGATGGTCGTGAACAAGCTCGTGCTTAGCGATTGGAAGGTTCAAGAGCTGCCTCGATGGGAGTAGGACGGCGAGGGAGGGTGGAGGTCGCGTTTCGATTTGTTGCTCTTTTTCTTACGATTTTTTCACGATCTTCATGCTTCCATCTTTACGTGTCAGACTTCTCAAGCATGGGCGTTGCTGCTAGACATCATTCTGTCCTCGAGGCTGGCCGCGAGGGCAGAAGAGGAGGGAGGGAAGGAGGAAGGAGCGAAAATGTTGAGCTCGACCTCTCCTTCCTTTTTGATTCGAGAGATCCCCTTCGTTCCTTCTCCTCCAACTCCCTTCTCGACTTTCACTCCGTTCTGGAGGTAGAGGCTCCTCGTCCATACTTCAAGGACCAGCATCGCCTACTTCTCTCAGCGATGTCGGCTCCTCGACCTAGCTCTTTCCTGGGCGGACCCTTCCTCGTCAACGTCCTTCATCGCCTTCCTATCCCTCTCGTCGATGCCATCTTCAACAACCCTAGAACCTTCAATGATACCCTGTCCCCTCCCGTACTCTTCCACGCAGGCCTTACCACTCTCGGTCAAGTCGTCAGGAAGATACTCTTGGAATCCTTCCCTGATCTGCCAGTCGAAGCTTTGAATGTGAGCTCGACGCTTCCTTCCCTCAGCCCTCCCTTTCCCTTCTCTCTTCTCCCTTTCGTCTTAGCTGACTCTCTTCTCTGCTCAACCTCATCCTGGACAGCACCTCGTCTCCGAATCAACCTCCTCACCCTTCCTCGCCGACCTCGTCTCCTGCTGGGGTCTCAGACGGAGAGCTCTTGAGCTCTCTGCGCCGTCGCCAGAAAGGGAGGAGGAAGTCTTCGTCAGGATCGTAGGAGGGATTCAACTTTTCAAGGACGGAGACTCGCATGTATATCAGTACCTCGGAGTTGTGATGGGAGATCTAGTGAGGGAGCTGAAGGTGGAACTAGAGACGAATGGAAACGGTGAGCTCGAGTTCCCCTTCGCTCGTCGCTCGAGTCACACACCTCCCCTCGGTTTCGTGGCTGACCTGCGTCCTGCTCTCTCTCAGACGACGTACGATCTCTCTTCGTTAAAAGGCAGCTTCAAGCACCACCTCCGCCTCCTCCTGCACCACCTCCTCCAGTCCCTCCGGCTCCTCCGCCTCGAGAAGAAGTCGTCGTTGATCCTCGTCGCGTTCCGGACCCGTCAGACGCTATCTGTGCGTTCATCCCCACCCAGCTTCCTCCGAGCTCTGCACAGCTGACTATCCTTTTTCTCCAGTCCTCAAAAGTTACCCTACCTGCCCAGAAGCGGATCCTCAGCAGCTCGACGCGATCCTCCGCCGACTCTCTCCCTCGACTCGTCAAACCCTTCTCACCCATCCCTCCGCTGATGTATCCAACTACGAGACTCTTCTACGAAAAAAGAAGTATCCACACTGTAACGAGGCATTGAAGTCCCTCGTCGGAAGGATTCTTGCCTCCCATGGACTTTCGTCGAGGAAGAAGATCGTACGTCCGCTCGGTCCAACCGTCAATTCCCCCTCCCCCGCTGCCTTCGCAAGCTGAGCCATTGCGTCGCTCCCCCTTTTTTCCAGGAGGGAGTCTTCTCGGAATGCTTCAAGACGGCTATCCTGCTTCCCTTCCTTCGTCGCTGGCGACTCTCAACCCGAGTTCGAAGAGGAAAGGACGCGACGGATCCCATCAACGAGAAGCTCTTCCTCCTCAGCCTCTTCGCCGGAATCGAACGCGACCTCGGACTTCAAGAAGCAACAGGCGGCTTCGGCGCTCTCTTCGCTCCCGTCGTCAACTACATCCTCGAGACCAAACCCTGTTCGTAACTCTTCCATCTTCTCGACGACTCGGTGCGAAGGTCGGCTCGTTCTGACACTTCCTTCCTTCCCCTCCTCTGCATTCGGAGCCGCCTTGAAAGAGCTCGATCAACTCCGAATGTCTCTGGGAGTGCAGATGCGGTACGACATCCTGGTGGATGGCAGTTCGGAGGAATCGCGTCGGAGGATCCGCGCCGTTTTCGACAACCAGCTCTCGTCGGATGGAGAAGGCTCAACTTGAGCGCACGCGAAGGCTGCAGCTGCTCTCACGTTGTTAGAGTCTAAGACGCTTCCTTCGACAGTCGAGGATGCTGTGGTCGAGAACGATCTGCGACCGTGAATCCTCTCTGCTCGACACGTCTTGTGTTTCTTTCCCCTTCGTCGAAACTGACGACATCGCCTTTTGAACCTCGACCAGACCTCCCTCCTCACAACCTCGTCTTCCTCAACCCTTCGAGTCCCCATCCCTCCTCCTCCAAAACCGATGCTCGCTCCTCGGAATGACCCTCGCGTTCGAGACGATCTCCAGGGAAGGAGATGCCATCTCGACCGTCGTCGTCGTCGCTGGCGGCCGCTTCTCCGCCGAAGGAAAGGGCGAAAATGCAGAGGATGCGAAGGAGGTGGCTTCTCGACTTCTTCTGAAGTCAGGAATCCTACCGGAATCGATGGAGGTCGAGCTGGAGATCGTCAACGACGAGCCGTGAGTAGTTTATCTTTGACTGAGCGATGTTGCTCGACAGCTTTCTGACTTGTATTTCTACTACCGACAGACCATTCTCGGTCAACCATCATCGTACTCCCTCGGCCCTCGTCGAAACAGCACCTCTCGCCTCCCCGATCTCGACTCCAGCAACCCAACGTTCTCTCCACCACGACGAAGACCTCTCTTCCCCTTCGTCGGCTCCGGATATCACTCTTCAGGATCCGGGCTCAGTCTCGACTGGATCCGGAAGAGAGGCTGGTCAGCAGCAGGTCGAACCTAACGAAGATCAGTCAGTTCGCGTCTCGACTTCTCTCACTTCCTCGGTCGACTTCACTGCGAAGCTCTGCTGACCCATGTTTTTCTTCGTTTCCCAACAGACCATCGACATCAAGCGTTCCCGATCCCATCGAGACGGAGGAGAAGAATAAGAAGAAGAAGAAGAAGCAGCGCTCCTCAAGTCAGCTCGCGTCGGTCGACTCCTCCCTCGTCTCTCCTCAATCCACTCCCTCCATCTCCACACACTCAGCATCGCGACCCGATCTTCCCGAATACTCATCTACGTCTTACCGAATCTCAGCCGCTCAACCCTCCTCCTCTCTTCCCTTCGACCAACTCTCCCTCTCTTCGAACGTCGACGAACCCGCCCAACCATCTCCCGTCATAGCCGCCAAACCCAACCGCAAACCACCCACCACCCCATCCACTCCCTCTCGCCCAGCCAAAGACGACTCGAGGAAACGTCTCTCCGAACTCGCCGTGCAACTAGGTCTAGAACCTCCGTCGTTCAAGTCGAAACCGATGAGGAAGGACGAGCGGGGAGTCGACGTGTTTCTCGAGAAGGTTTTCGTTGGGAAGCATTCGGAGAAGGGGACTGGATGGTCGAAGGAGCTGGCGCAGCAGAAGGCTTGTAGGAAGATGCTTGAGTCGGGAGAGTTGGGAGGGATGGAGGGTGTTGAGGGAGGAGGTGAGTCAAGTCGGGTTTCGTTTTGTTTGTTTCGTTCGAGGGGTCGAGAGAGAGAGCTCGTGCTGACCCATCTCATTTCTCACCCTCTCTACAACGTCTCCCAGACCTTTGATAGAGCTCTCTTAGGTACCCGAAGCTGCGATGGGATGAACATCGCTCTCATAATCAAGGCTGTTGTCGACGAGGGAGATCGAAGGGAACGCGAGATCAAAAGGGCGAAACTGACCTCTTCTTCCCTTCACTCCCGACTTCGACCTTCCCTCCTTCCCTTCAATTCAAGATGTCTTCTACCCCTAGCCTTAAACACTGGACACCCTCCTCCCCTCCCCCTCCGAAGCGGGTTCGCCTTGAGGACGAGTCGAGCTCCGAAGAAGAGTCTTCGAGCGAAGAGGACGAGGACTCCTCCGACGAGTCAGATTCGGATACAACTGCCGTCGAGACTCCAATCATCCCTCCTCCAGCCGCCTTGGTCAAGTCCACCGACTTCTACTTCAAGGACGGGAACCTCATCATCCAAGTCGGAGGAACGAAGTCGTTCAAGGTCCATCGAAGTCTCTTTGAGAAGTCGAGCGTCTTCGCTGGGATGTTCGAGGTTGGGACTGGGAATGGAGGGAGCGAGAAGAACTCGAAGGAGAGTGTGGTGAAGCTGGAAGATAATGTTCAGGCATGGGAAGCTTTGCTCAAAGCGATGTATGGAGGGAGGTGAGTTCCCTTCGCTCGTTCACTTCCCTTTCATCGTCCTTGTTCTCGACTCGTTCGCTTGTTGCTCGCCCTTGATCTCGTTTTCGTGCTGACTCTTCTTCTTGTTGCTCTTTCTAAAGCTCTTTCGCGACATCGGATCCTTCTCTCAATGAACTGCGAGCCGTTCTCCTCCTTTCGGACAAAGTGAGTCGCTTCGAAGTTCGAAAACGAGACTCGTCCATGGCTCGCTCGACCAAATGCCAACCTTTCCCTCTCTCTTCCAATTCTACCCACAGTACGACCTCACCACCATCTTCGAAACCACCCAATCCATCTTCATCAAGTCCGTCACCCCTCAACTCAAGCTCGACTTCGACGCCCCATCGCTCCCCGACTCGCTTTCGGCGGAAGAGCTTCGAGGGATTCTCTACATCTCCCTTCGCTTCAAAACACCCCAACTCCTCCCTTTCGTCTACTACCTTCTCGCTTTGAAGATGGAGGAGGTCCTTGGACCTCTGATGGTGGATCGATCTCCGGATCTGTTCGGATGGGCGAGAGGAGGACTGTCCAGGAGCAATCGTGAGTTCGACGCGTCGTCTTTCTCAGTTCCCTCCCTCCGTTCTCGCGCCTCCGACTTCTGGAACCTTCGTGCTCAAACGAAGAGCCGCAAGTGATTTCCGTTACTGGTTCCATCCCAAGATGTTTCCTTTCTTACTCACCTTTGTCTCCTCCACCAATCCCTCGACCCTCCAGTCTACTCGATCTGCCGCCTTCATCACAAAGCCTCCGATCTTCAAAAAATCCTCTTCGTCAAACTGACTCGAGACCAGGGCAGTAACTCGCATTCCATCTGCAGCCTGAACGGCCTCTGCGAGGGGAGCCTGAGTGTCCTGGTGAAGTCGGAGACGAGGGCCGGGAGTAGGCTCAGGTATCGAGAGGTTTTACTGCGGTACATAGCTGGGAGTAACACTGAAGAGGCCTTACCGAACGTGCAGTATAACTGTCGCCTAGACTTCACGGAGGAGATGTCGGATAATCTCGAGAAGGTAAGCAGCTCAGAGGCGTTTATGCGACACAGGGCAACTCGAACCGAAGCTGACATCGTGCTTTTCTCCCCTCTTTCACAGTTCAACCAAGTCATCGTCGACGCCATTGGAGGACTGGATGGCTCCCTCGCAACGGATTCCTACTTCACCGAGAAGGGTACACCAGATCACGTCAATCCCTACTTCCCGAACGGGGTCCCTACTTAGTCGACGCGACGCACTCTCTTACTTACGAGGACATAGTTCGCAGCTTCGCTTCTCGTCTAATAGCTCGCTCTCGTTCGATAGATGTACACCAAAACCTTTCGTGCTCTTTCCCTCCTTCTTTCGAGAAGCGATGTTGACGCGTCGTGAGAAAGTCGTAAAATCGTTATCGAGAAACCCAACCCAACCCATCACACCCTCACTCCTCCATCACCATCTCCACCTCATCCTCCCAATCCCCCTCTTCGACAACCCTATACCCCTGCTCCCCAAGCACCTCCCTCACATCCAACCTCCTGACCTCCTGATCCAACACGAACAACCTCTTCGAGATATCCTCGTGCTTCCTTCTCAGCACCTGCCACTCCTTCCTTATCTCCATCCTTCTTCCCATCGTCTCTTGCCGAGGGCTGCTGGGGTCGTGGATGAACTTGAGGGAGAGGGTTTCTCGAGGTGTTGGGGAGGAGGAGAGAGATCGGGAGAGGGAGCGAGATGAGCGGCGCGACGACGAGTGGGATGGGGAGCGGGAGGGCGAGAGACGAAGCTTTTGATGACGATTCCAGTTGGACGGGTTGGTGCTGCGAGGTGGTGGTGGGATGAGGGCGTAGGTGGATTGGGGAGTGAGGAGGTTGCTGGTGGTGGATTTGGCGTCGTCGTCGTTGAAGACCGAGGAGGGAGTGGTCGATCGAGGAGATGGCTTGATGTCCTCCTCCTCTTCCTCTTCCTCATCCTCCGCATCGCTGGCGTCGACGAGCTTCGTACCCGACTCGGAGGGTGAGGAGTGGATCGAGGAGGATGCTGGGGAGGGAGCTCGACCCTTGGGATCCTGCGAGGCTTCGTCGATCTCCATCTCCTCCGAGCGAACGCGTCGTTCCCTCTCCTCGTCCTGCGACGGCTCTCCTGCCTCCTTCGGCGACTGCGATCTCGGTGCTCGCTCTTGATCCGACGATGGAAGAGGGAGGAGTCCGGAGGGGGTGGGGAGGGCTTCGGTCGAGGGAGTGGACGAAGGAAGAGGGAGGATTGGACGAGGGAGAGCCGAAAGAGGTCGAAGAGGTTTGGAGGAGGGTCGAGAGGAAGCCGCGCAGAAGAGAGGCGATGGTTGAAGCTCTCCTCGCATGGTTGATAGGCCAGGTTCGAACTTCTCCGGGTCGTGAACGTTGTCGGAGTAGAACCTCTTGAGTCCACGAGGGAGGTTGAGGCCTTTGACGAAGGGTCCGAGTCCGTTGACGAGGATTCGATTCGACGGGACTGGAAAGGAGAGGAGGAAAGGTCGGCGAGAGAGATTCAAAAGGAGTTGGAGACGAGTACTCACTTTTCAATGTTGGATGGGCAGGAGAAGACCGGGCTGGGGTGCTGGAGAGGTAAGTGAGGTTGGGATCGAGAGCGGAAGCAGGTGTTTCGACTGAGGGAAGAAGGAACACGGAAGCGTCAGTTACGACAGCCAAAGGCAAAGCTTCGAGACCGAGCAGAAATTATGCTCACAAGCTGGTAGGAGATTCGGTCGCCTCGGTGTCCGACTGGAGGACGAGACTTTCGACGTGTCCTTCGTCGAGGATGAGCGTGAGGATGGTGGATTCGATGAGGATTGCTGACTCTGCTGCTGTTGCGGCGGTGAAGACGAGAGAAGCTGAAATGGTGTGGGAGAGTTGGCTCGACGAGTTCGACCGGCTGTGAAAAGAGAAAGAGAAAAACGCGTCGTGAGTAAGACGAGGAGATCGCTCGTCTGCTCGTTCAAAGTTCGACGAAGACTGACCTGGAACGACGACCACCTCATCCTCTGAAGACTCTGCCTCGTCCTCCGACTCATCTCCGATCTTCAGACCAGTAGCAAGTCGCTCTCGAACTGAGGACAAAGTCACGAAAGATCAGCTTCGCACTCGCTTGTCGAGAGAGGAAAAAGAGCCCACCAACTCACGATCTTTATGACTCCACAAGCACCTCCCCGACCACTCCTGATCCTTCTTGATCCTATCCTCCCTCTCCCTCTTCTTGGCTGCCGAAATCAGGCGCTGCTTCTCAGCCATCCGAAGGTCCAGTCGATCCTGAAGTGTCCGAAGCGGATCCTCGCTCGACGAGACCGAGAACCTCTTCTTCTTGATGACTATGGAAGAAAGCGAGTAATCTCGTCAGTAAGTTAACCAACACTTCGACTTCGAGATGATGGGAAGAAGATCTCACTCTTGAAAGTTCCCTTCGCGTCTCGAAAGACAACCTCGTTGACCTTCGCGAGATCAGGCATCCGAAGCGAGGTTCCGACGGGTTGCTGCCATTCCGAGAGGATCGTTTCCGAGTAGAAATCAATGTAGGCTTGGAGTCGTAGTGCAGCTACATGAGTGGCCTGTAAGTCGACAAAATCGAGGGAGGTGGAGTCAGTGTGAGAAAGCTCGAACATGGACAAGAGGAGAGGGAAGGGGATCGAAGCTGACCTCGGGCATGGAAAGTTCGCTGTTCGAGCTGTACATGTAGATCCGAGCCGCTGAGTTGTGCTCTCGAGGAATGTCTTTGAGAACGACCTTTTGAACTAGGGGAGAAGATAGACGAAAGGAAGAATGGAGGTCAGAAGGGAGGAGGGGGAGGGGACGGGAAGGGAGGGAAGGAGAGGTTCGAGCTCACTGTAAGAACTGACGATGTCTAGAACGGCGACAGAGCTCCAAGGTCGAGGATGAATACATCCCTCAGCTGTTGAGTGGTTGACTATCGGAGATATAAGCTCTTTGGGGAGAGATGGGAAGTCCCGCTGAAGTGTAGGAAGAGAGAGAGGGGAGGGAAGGAAGGGAAGGGAAAGATGAGCTCGAGCTCAAAATGGGATCCTTTCTTCCATGCTTCCTCGTAGCCCCCCATAGCTCTTCAGACCCAACCAAGCTACTGGAAGAGGCACTGACCTTCAAGCATTGCTGTCGAGTAGCCGTCGTAGGTCCAGAGGTAGCAGCGACGACGGGAGGGCAGGTGGGAGCTCGAACGCGTTCATTCTCCTTCTTCGACGCGAGCAAAGGAGGGACCTCGTCCGTCCGTCGCTTCTTCATTGGTCTTGAGGATCCAGAGTTCTTGGTTCCGAGAAGATGAGTGCGAGAGGAAGAGGGAGGCATCGGCCAAGGTGGGGGAAGGGGAAGGGGAAGGGAAGGGTGGCTGTTTGAGGCCTGGGAGGTGAAAGGGAAACGCGAGAGTGAAGGTCCCGCAGCGGAGGACTCCAGCTTTCGACGCGTCAACAATGCATCCGAAACCGATAAGGAAAAGGCGTGGAGTAAAGTATCGATCGAAAAGCTATAGTAAGAGTGCTCAACGCTCACGACAAACGACGGAAAAGAGGTGAAACTGGCGAAGATGATGGCGAAGAATAAGAGCGACACGTTGTCGTTTCGCTCGAACCCACTAACATCCCGTCGAACCTTCACCACTTGTGATCGAACAAGATACGGCTTGCGAGTCTTCTGATGCATGCATTCCGGCTCTTGAGATCTCCTCTTCTTCCTTCAAAGCAGCAAGCGAGACGCGTCGCATCTCGTCCTTTTCTGCGAACAATCCCAAACTCTCGCACCGAACTCTCGATTGTCTCAACTATAGCTTCATCGTATCCAACCCTCTCCCTCTCTGTTTATCTAGGTCTACATACATCAAGGTACACGCTGTTCTAGCAGCAGACGGACAACCTCGTCCCTCGCTCCCTCCGTCGTCGCGACGTGAGCATCGAGTTGAGGATCAATGCGGTGGAATGTGACGATCTGGGAGAGGGATGCGAGGAAGGAGGGGAGAGAGAAGATGGGAGGGAGACGGAGTTAGCTTGAGGAAGGAGAGCGAGAAGATTGAGACGAGACGAAGAAGGGGAGCGAGGTTGAGAGGAGCTCGACGACGACGAACCTTGCAACGGCGATCCTACGCCCGGCTCCGCTCGTGCATCGCCTTCGAAACGGGATCAAGATTGATCAACTGAGTAGATCGAGATCGAAATCGTCAGCATGACACTTCCAAAAGACGCGACTCGAGCGGAAACAAGACGAAGCGACACGAGACTCACCTCATTGATGAAGTCGTTCATCCTGTTCTCCGCAACCAGCCGCATCTGGATGTCCTCCTTAAGGTGGGCTACCAGTTCCTCGAGTTCGACGATCCTCCTCTTTTGGCGAGGCTCTCTTACGACCCAGGCCTTCCCAGCCTTGACTTTGCGTGCGAGAGCGCTCTCCTTCTTCAAGAGCTCGGCTTCGAATACACCGAGATCTTTGAAGCGTTGTCCGAGCTTGAGGAGAGACGAAAGAGTCGGTGAAGGGCCGTCAGCGTCTTCGTGATCTGTCCAAGAAGTGAAGAAGGGGGGCGCTGGCTCACCAGAGAACGCTGCTTCTTCAGCAGAGCTTCAGCCTTCTTCAACGCGTCTCCGAGTGTGTTGAGTCGAGCGTCCCGTTTGGCGATCTGGATAGATGGACGAAGAAGGGAAGCGAAAGGGGTTGGGTGGAATTGAAGAGTCAGTGAGGTTCAAAATGAAGCAAAAACGAGAGACCAAACGAACCGACTTGGCCTTCTTCTCCAGACGAGCTTCAAGCTGCTTGATTTGAGCAAGGAGGTCCTCCTTGGAAGAGTCCAGACTGCTTCCAGAAGTAGACGAAGGCGACTGAACGATAAGCCAGGGGGTAGTGTGAGTTTCGAGAAGGAAGACAGGAGAAGAGAGGGAAGAAATAAGGCGAACGAACCGAGGCGACGGGTGCGACTGGATCCGAAACGGGAGCCGAACCTGAGCCCGAACCGGATGCGACAGTTAGAGCAGGCTGGAGACGAGAGGAAGTAGATCAGGGTCAGCTCTGCTTCTCCTCGGAAGCAAGTCGAGATCATACGCACTCGAGGAAGAGGAGCGATAGGACGCGACGCGATCTGGGCTGTAGGTCGAGTTACCGAAGGCACCACCTTCTTCGAAGCAGCGACAGGGTTGGTGGAGATAGGCTTTGACTGCGAAAAGGAGGAAGGCATATCAGCTTCGTTTTCGGTCTCGAGATGGATCGGGTGAGAAGGACGGACGACGACTGCAGTCTTTCCCTTAGGGTAGCCCTACAATCGATAAACCGGACGATGTCAGCCACGTTTCTCCACTACAAGTCGAGGAGCTGAAAGGGCTTACCTTGCGAGTACGGTTGGGATCTGAGGGAGGGTTCGACGCGATCGAGCTGGTGACCGACGACGACGACGAAGGAGCTGGATCTGAGGGAACGATGTTGACGACGACGGCTTGACTCTGTGAGCGGAACGAAGCAAGTCAGGATCGAGTTGAACCAGGCAACGTCGAACTGTATGGACGAACCGTGGCTGATGCGTGGACGCCGATCAAAGAAGCGTTCGCGACGGGCTGAGCGAGAGAGGAGAGGTTGTTCGACCCAGATGACGCAGAGGATGACGAAATCGATGCCGAATTCTGGAACCGAGGTTTCGAGACGTCAGTCGAACGAGGTATCTCGAGAGGAAGAAGGAGGACAGACCTGAGAAGAGCTGGGCTGAGTGACGACGACGACGTTCTTCTTTTGTCGAGGTTTCTTCGGTTTCGGCGGCTGTTGATGACACAAAGGCTGCGTAGGCTGACGGTTTGAGAGGAGAAAATGTAAGAAATTAGGACCTCCGAGCGAGAAGAGGGAGAGAAAAAGAGTCGAGACGAACGACCTGAGGTTGAGACACGGTCGACGTGGGCTGAGCGTTCGAAGTCTTCTTCTTCTGCTTCTTGTTCGCAGCGGCAGATGACTGATGAAGTAAACAAGGAGGTTGGGTAAGTTCTCGATCTCGAAGGAAGAAGAGAGACAGCGTCGAGGAACTGACGGAGGGTCCACCGGTCGAGGTGACGAGATCCTGCTTCCTCTTGCGAGGGTTCTCGTACGAGGTAGCTTGAGGCACCAGGGAACATTCAAGGCAAAGCAAGAAAAGCAAGGACATGTCAGTGGATTTACGTCGTGAGTCGTAAGGGCGGTGAGATAGCTCGACTCACAGAAGAAGGCGGGTCCGCTGCTGGTCGATTCTCTTCGACAGCTACCGATGGCGAGTTCGAGGAGATCTGAGGGTATGAGACATCGATCAGCTAAAGCCACTCGCGAAGAAGGATTCTGAGAAGCGATTAGACGAACCAAAGACTCCCCGACAACATTCTCCTTGACAGACTCAACCTCGCTCGACGCAGGCTTCTTCGACCTCTTCTTCTGTTTCTTCGGCTTCGGTTTTTCTCCCGAATCCTCCCTACTCGCCGTCGCTCCTAGCTCAGCCCCGTTACTCTCTACCTCCATCTCGACATCTCCATCCCGTTGCGATTCGTCGTTAAGAGGAACGTCTTGAGCGGCCGAGGGAGACGACGACGGCTGGCGGGGAAGAGGAGAGTTCGTCGTCCAGGAAGGGTAATCAAATTCACCGAGCGGCGTTGCGGATCGATTGTTAAGGGGTCGAGAAGGCTGAGAGGGATACTGGGAGATGGGGAAGTCGTTTGAGGAGGAGGAGGAGGACGAAGGGAGGGTGGGTTGACCTGGAGGCGCTGACGACCTGTTGGATCCGGAGAGAAGTGATCCAGGTGTGATGGACGTGGAGGAAGTGGCGATGTGGATCCGAGGATGACGAGAGGGGGACGAGGGTGGATCGGAGGAAGGGTTGGGAGCTCGAGAGCCCGACGACGAGAGCGAGACGCGTTGGTTGTCCGACTTGGATCCGAAGACGACCTCCTCCTGTTCCTGCGATCTAGACGAGGCTCTCGGCGATCCCGTAGACATAGCCGATCCATCCGACGACCGAGAAGGGATCCCCCGCTCCGGCTCCCTTCGTTTCCCCTCCGCCACTTTCGCCACCAACTCGACCACCGCCTCCTTCACGACGTCCTTGAACGGCCAGTCCTTCCCGCTCGCTCCCTCGAGGCGAAGATACCGTTTCCAGGAGTCGAGTCTCACGCCCTGGATGGAGACAAGGGTCAATTCAGTCAGCTCTGAGTCTTCAAAAAGGGCGATGAAGATCACTCACACCAAGATCCATCGTCTCGATCTTCCCTTCGTCCATCTCCTTGAGCAGGGCCTCCCACAGGACTGAAAGCTTGGCTCCCATGTACTTGTTCCCGTTCCGAACGATCGTCTGAGAGAAGAAGCCAACAACGTGGTGTAGAGCCTCGATGTTGTCTTCTGGGAGCGGACGTTGAGTGGAGGAGGTGAGAAGGTCGATGGGAGGGGTGGGAGACGGTTGAGAGGGGAAGGAGGTAAGAGAGTAGGGTTCGAGGGTATTCCAGAAGGGCACGACGTAGTCCTAGAGAAGAAAACCAGAGGGTCAGGGTCGCTTTAGGTCGAGGAGAGCCGAAGCCAAACGAAGGTCGAGCTCACGAAAATCACATCTCCTTCGCCTTTAACTTGTCCCAGACACTCCACGACGTCGTCGAATATCTTATCCGACGTCTCGTAACTTCCCGAGCTGACTCGATCCTGTATGGGAGGAAGGGGGAATCGGTAAACGCGACTTCGAAACCCGGTCGCGTCGACGCGAGGAAAAGGGAGAGGAACGAAGTCGAAGCTCGGATCTCCTGTTCGGAACTCACCAGGATATCCGTAAGCGTCAAATCTTCTTCTTGAAGGCAGCTGGCAGGGCCTAGGTCATGGAACTTGATCGCCTCCTTGATGCCGCTGGACGAGGTGAGGGAAGACGCGAGAAAAAAGTCGATCAGTTTAGATGCGAGCTCGAAGCTCCCTTCCTTCCTCCGCCGTTCCCTTCCTTTCTGCGCGACTCAGCTAGAGGGCTTACTTCGGATCTTCACACAGATATATAGCTTTTAGGAGAGCGTATCCCAGTTTCTTAATGTACCACTCGGGTTCCTGAGAGGGATCCACCGAAGCAATTGATTCGACGGCACTTCGACGCGTTGAAGGACGGGAAGGAGTCGACGTCGATGGTGTTGCTGAACCTCTTAGTCTACCAGAGGGCGGAGGGGCCATGTTGCTGGATGCTGATGTCGACCAGGAAGACGATGGAGAGGCTGGGAAGGAGGAGGGGCGGAGGAGGGGAGGGAGGAAGGGGGGGATGAAAGGGAACGAAAGGTTGGGAGGGAAAGCGAGGTCAGCGAAAAAACGTTGAAGGGAAAACGAACCCCACTTTGGGGTTGTCCGCAATTCGTTGACCACGGATAGACTCACCATCTAGAGCATACAACGAGTCGCACCAAGCACAACTTCGACCTCCTCTCCTCAGAGATCAACTTTCTCGTAAGAAAGAAGAAGGAGAGGACGACGAACGAAAACCTGGTCGACGATCCGTTCTTCTCTTCTCTTAGGGAGTTCTGGGTCTTCGAGGATTCGGGCTGACGAGCTGATCACGAAGAAAATGATCAAAGGTAAGCAATTTCGTCAGTCGAAATTCAGCAAGGAAAAAAGTCAAGGCAGAAGAGGACGTACTAGCGATCGTTTGACGAGGACCAACTCCGTTTCAAACGAGCGAGCGGAGTCACTCGAGACCATCAACGGGGTGCGACCAGCTCCTCGAAGGTCCTCGAGTAGCTGAAAAGATCTGCATGTAAGAGGGAGGCGAGAAGTAGCGGAATGATGGAGTCAGCAGCGGCTGAGAGCTCGTCTCTCGCTCCCTCAAGGACGACGCGTCCTCAACTCGTTGCACTTCCCCTTCCTCGCCCCGCAACGCGAAAGATAGATGAGAGGTGTCTTACCTTGACGCGTATAACTTCGCGCTCGGCTTAGCGCGTTTTGCCTTCGGTTTCAGCCGGTAGCAATGACGGTGCAAAAGGCGCAACAAAATCAGTTCCAGTTCGAAGAGAGGAAATCGGAGGGAAGCGAAAACGAGTCGAAACTCACCTGGACACCAGACGAATAGCAACATGGATCTGTGAGGACAGAGACGAGGGAGAGACGAGGGTGGAAAAAAGGAGCAGAGATCCGTCTGCTTCGTCTCTCCCCGCCTTCTCGCCACTCGCACTTCCCTCGGCAGCTTCCTCGGCAGGGGGAGAGAAAGAGGGACTCGCCTAGCATGACCTGATCCCGCAACTGAGCAAACCAGCACGGTCGTTCCCTCCGCCGGCGTGCAGAAACCTCCTCGCTCTCACGGTCCATCCTCGCAACACTCCTCGACTCGACCCAGCGTTCCTTCCCACTCCTGAGCTGGTACGCACGCAAGAAAGGACCCGATTCCCAGTGGATTGAGCTTCCCGAGGCACTCGACGTCCCCGTAGAGCTGAGTTTCGGCTCGGCGGGTGAAGGGACGAGAGTCGAGGAGGATGTCGACGACGACGCGGTGATGGATGGCGGTTTAAGGAAAGATGGATGATGTCGAGGAGGAGTTGCATGAGCACGTTGTGCTGTTACTGTGGCTTTGAGGTAAGTGGGAGGAAAGGCTGGACTGGAGGGAGGGTTGGTTTATGTACGACGCGTCGAGGGAGGGAGTTTGGAAGAGGAGATGGTCGAGAGGGAGGGGTTGGATGACATCCGCCGACTTATGTAAGAGTAAAAGTATCTTGAGATGCTGCTGGCATCGAGTGCGAGCCTGTGAGGACGAAAGGAAAGGATAGGACGGAGAAAAAGAGCGCGTCGAGGTCAGCTCTGACTTGTCTCCTTCAAATCGTTCTCACACCCAACCCAATTCAGTGGGCGAGAAAAAACAGCAGAGATATATACTCACAGGTGTCCGAGAGAGCTCTACCAGCGGTGATAAGCGAGAGTAGACCTCGAACGGACGAGCGACGACGACGTCGAGGAGAGCGGTTCCCCAGCTCGAAGGGAACGGAGGCCTCAGCCGAGCTCGCTGGCGGCTTGTATGATACGGTGCTTGAGATGGGTTAGCACTGTAGACAGCGATGCTGCAAAGGAGTAGAGGACGACGAAGGTCAGCGACCGTATATCTTCAGCTCTACAAGCTCCCAAATGAAAAGGGAAGGAAGGCCGAACAAAGAGAAGGAATCCCACCGTCGAAGGAATCGATCACCTCCTCCTCGTCCTCATCTCTATCCATCCCGTCAGACGATAAGCGACCAGTGTGATGCTGCTACATATAAGGAAAAGGTCATATCAGTATACATCCAGCGAGCGAAGGGAATACGAACGAGGAAAGGGAATTCAAAGCTCACCTCCTCAATCGATCCAAAGGGAGCCGTGACGAACTCTACTTCCCGAGCCCCAAGTGCTGCTAGCCAGCCCATCCAGCGGCGGGGTAAGTGTATATCCCTCCATGGAGGGTATGGAAGAGGTTGGGAGAGTCCGTGGACCCTGGGGGACGAACGAGGAAAGGAAGGGAGGGATGGGGAAGAAAGGAAGGTCAGCTTCAGCTTCAAGCTCATCTCGTCCTCGTCTCTACCATCCATCCAGAGTATTCGAGCAAGAAGGACTCACTGTCTACTTGTCTACCATCTCAGCCTTCTGAGTTTCCAGCGAAGGTGACTCGGGAGAGCAAGGAGGTCGTCCCTTCCTTCGTGCGAGCTTCAGCCCTCAGCCCTCGCTCTCGTCCGATCGATCCTCCCTCCCTCGATCCATCCATCTCACCCCATCCAGAGCGGACTCCCTCGTCTCAGCAGCCACTGGGTTCATAGCTCGCCGTGGAAGAAGCAACGAGAAGGAGGGAAGGGGGAAGGGGAGTAGATGGGTGTTGGAACGAAGTCGACGAGCTCGCCACTCAAAGTCGAGGAGGGTTCGAGATTCGGACTCGAATCGGGCCGCCGGGGACCGGAGGTAGGGAAAGTTTTTCGACCCTTGGGATTGGAACCTGAGGGGGATCAGATGGGTGAGAGGGTGGGAGGGTGGGATGAAGGATGGGAGAGCGGAAGGGAGGGACTGGGGAGGGAGGGTGGGGAGAGGGCGACGCGTCGTGACTGAGTGGGTGGTTTGCTGCTTGAGACGTTCAGCGTTCTCAGGCGGTGTTCATACGTTCGGGATAAGCTCTCTCCGAGTACTCTTGCATGTAGCAACTATGAATCGAACGGATCTTGCCTATGAGACGAGCGCGTCGCTCTCGCCTCTCTCAATCCTCATTCTCCTCTTGTTCGCCTCGCTTTTCTTCCGCAACTCTCTCCCGACCCACACACTACAAATTTCGAAAAGCACCTCATCATGATCGAGCCAAAAAAACGAAGGAAACGAAGTCCCAGCTCCAGCTCGACGCGTCTCCCTCCTCCTCCTCTCGTCCTCTCCTCCCACAGCTTCCTTTTCCTCTCCCAATCAACCACCACGATCTCCCACGTCATCCTTGCCTACACCCAAGACTCCGTCAACGGGAAGAAGAGACTCCAGACCGACGACGAGAGAGCGGGCGAGACTCGACTCCGCGAACACCAGCACGACAACTCCGCGAGCGAGTGAGGAGGCCATCGGAGTTCCGAACGGCTTGCGTCCGTTCGAGGTTTCGACGGGAGGAGGGCGAACCGGGCGATTCAACTCTGATGGAGGGAGGCACGATCTCGGTTTCGACGACGAGCGAGGGAGGATCCTCGAAGGGTCAAGAGAGGGGTTCGAAGAGGAGAGCGAGGATGCTCGTCGTGAGGAAGGAGATGCGGAAGAGAATGATGAGGAGGCTGTATCGAAGGAAAGACAGAGGGAGGGAGAAATCAGGGTGGGTTTCGTCGACGCGTTCGTTTAAGAGGAGAGGAGAAGGAGTTCGAGAGGGGAGGAGAGGATGGTGAGAGGAGAGGGTCGAGAACTCACCATTGCGCTCCCAATTCGATCCGTGCGAGGACGATATAGAAAGAGAGGGACGGAGGCTGTAACGAAGAAAGGAAAGGAGGGAGGGAGGGAGTCAGGTTCGGTTCGTCTCGCTCGACGCGTTCGTCCGGGAGGAGAGGAGAGGGACTCACCGATGCGAGGACGGCGTAGTAAGAGAGGGTGAGGAGGCTGCAACGAAGAAAGGAAAGGAGGAGGCCGGAGTCAGGATTGATTTCGTCTCGACGCGTTCGTTCGAGGAGAGAAGAGGGACGAAAACTCACCGACGTTCCCTCGATTTGGGCTGTGGTGCAAGAAGGGAGGTAGCGAGCTCCCAAACGAGCGGGGAAGGGTATCCATGTGAGCAAGAGAGGATTTGGACGACGTGAGGAAGGAGAGGATTCGAGGACGAGCGAAGTGGGCTGTGGCAAAACGGAATGAAACGAGGGAGTCAGCCAGAGTTCGTTTCGCGACGTTCGAGAGAAGAGGGGAGTCGAGGACTCACCAGGATTCGAAACAATATGAATTGCGAGGCTTCGATTGAGAGCAGAACGAGTGAGGGAAGACGAGACGAAGCACGAGCTGATGCGACGGCAGGTTTCGTGGGGAACGAGGAGCGAGGAGTTGATGAGTTGATGAGGGTGGCGAGGACTGAGGAGACAGTGGAAAACGAAGGGTAGAGATCGAGGTCAGTTAACGAAGATGTGAAACGAGGGACAGAAGAAGGGAGGGAAGGAGAAGACGCGATGTACAGGCATCTCGACGGCTAAGCTGATTCGACGACGACGGCAACGTCTCCTCCTACTGCTGCTCTTCTGCATGGTAATTCCCGTTCGAGGATCCTGCAACTGGCTCAACTGCTGCTTCCTCTTCCAACGAGTCTTCTGATTCGACGACGACGACCTCCCTGGTCGAGCTCGATGGCGACACGTCTTGGATGGTTGATGAGGAGGGAGGCTGTTGCTGGGTTCCAAAGGAGGTGATCGTCGTCGTCGGAGGACCTTGGAGGAGGTGGTTCGACGAGGAGGAAGCCTGATGGGGAGAAGGGAGAGAGGGTTGCGATTGAGAGTGATTCGAGGGACCTGGGGCGTTGAGATCGATGAGAGTTCGTCGTCGTCGACCTGGTTGGAGGGAACGAACGGGAGGAGGAGGTTGTCGAGTCGCGGAGGGAAGGTTTCGAGTCTTCTTGTTGGTGTGGGTGCTGGTACTGGCGGTGTTGGATGAGGAAGAGGGAGCACGGTCGACGATGGAGTCCTTCCTCTTCCTCTTCTTCGCTCGCTGATGCTTCCTCTTCCCTTCTCCAGCCTCATCGCCATTCGTCCCCTCCAGCTCCTCATCTCCAGTACCCGACGGCTCTTCATCGTTCTGCTCGACGACCCCCAAGCCCTCTCCTACGTCTTCCTCTCGGACTTCCGCTGCGTCGACTCTCATCTCCTCCCCTCCCTCGCTCCCCAATTCCCCAGACCTCACTCTCTCGACTTCCTCCTCTTCATCACCCAGACCCTCCTCTCCATCCACCTGCTCGTACCCTCCCCCAAGCCCCTCAGACCCATCCTCGTTTCCTCCCGCCTCTGGACTCTCCATCGAGTCCGCTCCCACCTCTCCCTCTCCGTCTCCGTCGTCTCGGTTCGCGTTTGCCTCCCTCGCCTCCCTCGCCGAACGCAACATATCGAGCTCCTCGTCGTCGGAGTCGTCCAGTTCCTCGGGATCACAGAGTGGCGCGTTAGACTGCCAGAGCGGGATGGAAGTGGAGGAGGTGGGTGGTTTGATCGAGTTTGAGGAGGACGGGGATGCGAGTTGAGGATGGGACGAGGAGGACGAGGAAGGCGAGTGGTGGGTCAGTTGCGACTGAGAGTTGGTTGCGAGGTTGACGGTCTGGAAGGGAGGAGGTGGTAGGGACGATCGAGCGAACGGGTTGGGGAGGTTGGCGCGTGCAGAGGAAGGTGGATGCTGAGGAGGTGCTGATGAGCTGAGATGCGAGTGTTCCCTTGACGAGGGAGATCCGTGGTTAGAGGAAGTTGGTGCAGGTGAAGGAGCGAGAGGTGGTTGTTGAGCGATTGCATTGAAAGAGGAGGAGCGAGAAGACGACGTGTCGTGATTGAGAGGTGGTGAGTGATGTGCGTTCGAGAAGGAGGAGGAGGGATGTTGAGCTGAGGAGTAATCGGAGTTGATAGCGAGATGGAGGAGGGAGTTTGCGACGTTGGTAGGCGAAGTGGAGAGTTGGGCTGGTGGTGGTTGAGCCTCGCTGTGTTCCTCGTCTGAACCGGCGTCCGACCTGATCTCCTCGACCGCTTCGCCCTCCTCCCACTGTCTCTCGTACATTTCGTCCTCCATCTCCTCCGATTGCCCACGGTTCGACGTCACTTCGTTTCCTTGTTCGAACTGCTCTCCTCCAGATCCCGACGCCCTCCCAGCATCCCTATCGTCGACCTCGAAGGATGCAGTTCGACTCGACCTCTTCCTCGACGCGTCCCAGCCGTTCGTCGATGCTTGCTGAGACGGCTCCTGATCCTCGAGACCATCGGATGCGACGGCGAGCGACTGCTGAGGTTGACCCTGCTCCGAGGACGAGGAAGAGAAGGAGGAAGAGGCGGTCTTCGATCTCTTCGAGGGTAGAGGAGGGTCGAGGAGGGTGGCAGAGGTGGATGGATCCGACGATGACGACGACGATGAGCGTTCCTTCCTCTTTCTCGAGGAGTCGGAAGCGGGATCGACTGGTTCGATGATGTGGGTAGGTGGTGGTGATGACTTGAGAGGGGAAGAGTGATGGTGGGAGGTTCGAGGAGGAGAAGGACCGTCCAGCATGGGTGGGTTTGGGTTTGACTCGGTGGAGGAGAAGGTACCGAGGTTGGTTCGCGGGTCGGCTTGAATGGGTTCAGAGTGGGAGTTGTCGATGGCGTGCGGTGTGCTGGAGGAGGGGTTCGCAGGGAAGGGAGGAGGAGGCGGTGATGCTGCTGCTCCTGAAGGTCGAGGTTCGTCTTGAGCTGAGGGCGAGTCCGAGTTCCTCCCCTCTCCCTCCCCCTCCTCCTCGCCACCGAGTTCCGGGTCCTCCTCCACTGGCTGGGATAGAGGAGCCTGAGTTTGTTCGACGGGCGCAGGTGGTGGCGATCCTCTGTTCTCGTCGGTCTTGTGGTCGGTGGAGGAGGAGGAGGAAGCAGATGGAGCGGCGGGAGGAGGGACGATGACGATGAAGAGGACGACGACTTCCTCGTCGGATGAGAAGGCTATATCGATCTGAGTATGAAGAGCGTCGACGTCGGCCTCTGCATGATTCGAAGACAAAGAGAGGGAAAGTCAGTTGTTAACTCGGAAGATGTTAGAGCAAGGATATGGGAAGGGAGGAAGAGGAGGAGGGAAACTGACCTTCCTCCAAGAGGAGCTTGTGATCTTTTGCTGGCACCCATCGATAGAGTTCGATTCCGTGGTCTTCAGGGAGAGAGATCTTCTTCCTGACGAGCTCCTTCAGCATCACGAGAGTCCAAGCTAGAGGGGAAGAAGGAAGGAAATGGAAAGGAGAGAGGCAAAGGTCAGCTTGAGTTGAGCTCGCTCCATCTGTTCATCTTCTCCTTCCTCCCCACGTTCTGCCTCTGCATGCTATCCCTATCAAGATTCGATGGACGAGCCTCACCATCAACTACTCTCTCCCACCACCTATCCTTCCCCGTATGGTCTTTCCCTCGGAACTCGACGACAGGCTCTCTCCCACCTTCTCCTCCTCCTCCCTTCGACGAGCTCACGACCTCGTTCCCTTCCTCCCTCTCCGTTCGTCCCTGAGTCTTCTTCTTCTGCTTGCTCGATATTTTTGGAAAGTGGTGGTGGTGAGGGGGCGAGGGTGCTGAAAAGAAGGGTCTGGAGTTCGAAGTAGAGAAGGGTTGGGAAGGGGGATCCTCGTCGTTGCGAGGGAAAAAGAAATCGAGAAGAGTCAAGCTCACCTCTTTTTCTTCTTTGCTGCCCGTGCCCTTCCCTCCCTCCCGACGCTCATCAACCCCGGAGTTTGAGCTCGGTATAGCTGCAGCCCGCACTAGGAGAGGAGTACGCCAGTCAAATCCTGCTCAATCGACTCCATCCAGCAGCAATCATCGAGTCCAATCTCTGCGAAGGGAGGAGGTCGGAGGAGGAGCTCAGCTCGTGAGCTCGAACGAAGCCTTTCTAGCAGCTCCAGCGCTCTCAGGATAGAATCAACATCGAACAGCACATTTCAACTCCTATATCTCTCAGCTCTCAGTAGGTCTAATCCCTTTCTCCCTCCTCCCCAGCTCGTCTGTCGAACCCATCAAGCTCAAGCTCACCCTCCTCCCTCCCTGTCTCCCCTCCTCGTTCTTTCTCTCTTCGTCACCCAGCTGTTCCCTTTCTCTCTCCCCCTTCCAGCAACAAGAATATGCTCTAGCTCTGTATCCGTCACATCACACAAGGTGTTCGTGGATTCTTCGCTCAACCCAGCTCGACTCCCGCTCGTTCCCTTCCCCTTTCTCTTCCCTTCACTTCAGCACCTGCTCCTTCGCCCCTGGCCGTCCCTGCGCTTTTTTCAACAGCTCCGTTTGGAGTTTTCACCATCTCTCTCCCAACTACATCCTTCATCTTCAACACCATGGCCAAGAGTGAGTCTCGCTTTCGACCTCTACCATACCCTCTTTCGTTCGAAACAGCCCACGAACCCTTGACCTCCGGTCCTTTGTCTTTCTCCTTATCTTCGCCAGACACCCGAGCCAAAAAGCAACGGAAGCTCATCACGGTCCGCCTTCTGCTCCCTTTTCCTTCCCTCCTTCTTCTTTCCCGCTCCCTCGCTCGCCTTGCGAGTCGAGCTTTTCGTGGCTGACTCTCCCAAACTCTCCGTTCGTTCGACCCATCCCTCCCCTTCACCTTTTCGCTCCCTCCGTTTCTCTTCGCCCCTCGCGCAGTCCGAATTCCAAGGAATGCCTCGAGAGTACGCGGATCGAATCACCTATGGATACGAGCATTCGATTACCTCGCACAACGTGGATCGAGCCGTCGCTGCCTTCAGTGAGTCGACGCGTCGTCTCGCTCCCCTCTTCGTGCAGAGCTGACCCTCCTTCCTCTTCTCTTCCTTCCAGTTCGACACAAGATCCTGGACTGGTATATGCCCATGCAGAGTACCCACCGAATCAACTACCTCCTTCAGTTCTCTCGACGGTGGAACGACGAGGAGGACGAGGACGACACCGCCGACTTCGTTTACAAGGAGGTTCGAGCTCACGCGGACGAATGCACCGACAAGGTCCTCGAGCTTTGGAGGAACCACTCGAACAGTGGCTGGGACGACGACGACGACGCTTGGTGGCTTCAACCGCCTAGCTTCCGAGGACTGAAGACAGGGCAGCGGTTTAGTTGTGAGTCCTTTCGACTTCCCTTTCTCTTCTTCGATTCAACGTCGTCGAGCAACGAAACGAGGACTCTGATGCGAGCTCTTCTACTTCGGGTCGCTGCAGACGAGAAGAAGGGAAAGAGATGGGTCAGGTTTGGACAAGGAGATGGTAAGCAAACATCTCTCGTCTCCCGTCTTGTTCGTCGATCCGCTTCTCCCCCTTCTCGACGCTGACCTGCACCCCCTCGTTCTTCTCTCTTTACAGATAGTGATATCGAGTCCGAGGACGAGATCGAGAACGATTCCAGTAGTGAGCTTGCCCAGACCGACGACGACGAAGAGACGCGACGAGCCGAGTGTCCCTACTGCGAGTACTGCCGGGGATACTCGTGTTCGTACTGCTGAAACCCCCTCCCCAGCTCAAGGAACGAGCAACTGTACGGGAGAAACCGGATGCATAGTTGCTCGTTCGTATTGTTGTGGGAGGTGATGGGAGGGGGAGTTCAGTTCTTTCGAACGCGACAGACGAAGCCAGCTTTGGTAAATCGCGAAACCCTGAAGCATCAAGTGTCGATTGCACCACTGCTCTGTCTTCAGGGATTTCTTTTATCGTCGTACAAAGCTGCTCGTCTTTACCGTCTCCGCTCTTGACCTGTTGGTCAGGGCGGGCTCATAGATGGGTCGTTTGTCCCCTGTAGGCTTTGCTTCGAAGCTAGGCGAGGATAGAGAGACGGTGTCCAGGTTCGAGGATATGAACCTCCCACACTCGTTTCTCTTCCTTTTGCCGACTGTCCCTTATGGACGATGAGGATGTTGTTCTTTTAGTAGCATTTGGTTTCGTTTCGTTTGGTCCGATCTCGATTTTGGTTTCGTGTTTCGATCTCGAACCTGTCTTCGGCGTCAGGCGTCGTGCCTGCTTCAACCTTCACGCTTTTTACCTGTTTCCAGGTCAGCGGCTAGGATAGCGCCGACGTTCAGAGGAGAAGAGCTGAAGAAAGGATTCGAGCTGAGCTTGCGAGAGTCGGGTCGAGCTTCGACCCTTGTTCCACCGTCTCGCGTCACTCACGACTGCCATCTCTCCTCAGCTTCGACGCTATCCGAGCGAGCTAATCGGTAGCCATCCTGCCAGCCTCCGAATCTCCTGGAAGGCTCAACATACTCCTTCGCACGGCGTCGACGAAGAATCAACATCAGAGCCTCCCCGTGTCGCGACGCGTTTTGTTCGATCGATGCACACCTCTCCCGTACTCAACCTCTTCGCCAGCATCAGGCCGTCGCCGCGTTCTGCGTCGAGTCGGCCTCTCTCTCGCTCCCCCTCGAAAGCGAAGCAACAACACCGAGTCGAATCGATCCGAAAGACGTACAACGAACGATACAACCGACACCTCCTTCCTCCCCCTCCCTCCCTCTCGTCACTCAATCCTCCCCCTCCAACTCAACCTTCGCCCTCTTCCTCTTCGTCTTCTCCTTCTTCACCTCGCTCTTCACCTCCCCACCCTCCTCAAGCTCATCCTTCGCCCTCTTCTTCTTCTGACTCTTCTTCTCCTTGCCACCCACCAATCTCTCCCCCTCCTCACCCGCCTCCTCCTTCGTTAACTCAATCTTCACCCTCTTCTCCTTCCTCTTCTCCTCCCCTGCTCCCACCACCACCTCCTCAACCTTCCCCTTCGCCTCCCCACCACCCTCAGCCTTCATCTTCCTCTTCCTCTCCTTCTCTTTCTTCACCTCCCCAACCACCAAACCCTCCCCCTCCTCTCCCCCCTCTTGCTTCACCCTCTTCCTCTTCTCTCTCTTCTTCACCTCTCCACCCGCCTCTCCACCCATCTCCCCACCCACCAAACCCCCAACCCCCTTCTCAACCTCCTCCTCCATCTTCACACCCGCTCGCTTCCTCTTCCCACTCCCACTCCCAACCTATCCAACCCGCCGACCCAACCCCAAACGAACCCAAGAACTCATCAGACGTCGTTGCGGGGAGAAGTTCGGTTGTTGAAAAGGACGAACCGGTTTGCTGCTCGGCCCCGTCGTCGTCGTTGTCGTTGAAGCGAGTGCAGGAGGGAGGGTCGAACTCGACGCGACGGGTTTGGGAGGAGCTTTGGGCAGGGAGGTGGGAGGGAGTTGGATGGTGGGAACAAAAGCTGAGGTTCGGCCTCCGATCTGAGAGGAGGGACAGGGTTTTAAAAAGGGGGGGAGGGGGGAGGGAGGGGGGGGGGGGGGGGGGGGGGGGGGGTGAGAAAGGGGGGAGAGGGAAGGGGAGGGAGAGGAGGGAGGGCGGCGAACAGTGATGAATTCTACTTTAGCGTGAGATCCATCCGGCTTCGAAAACGACGAGAGAGAGTGGGAGGAGTTGGGAGAGTTCGAAGGAGTGAGCAATGAGAGAGAAGGAGAAAAGGGAAAGCAAAAACGCTCGCGCTCGACGCCACTCACCAACAACACACCCTTCCCATCCCCTGCCTTCCCCTTCCCCTTCCCCCACCTCACTCCAAACAACCACTCCTTCGGGAACTTCCTACTATCCGCTTGTACTCCAACCGCGAACGTGCATATACTGATCATCTTGTCGCGGAGGAGGGTGATTTGGGGGAGGGTGAGGTTGGAGGAGAGCGTGAGGGGGTGGATGGTTGATTGGTAGAGGATTTCGTCTGGGAGGGGTGAGAGGGAGGGAAGGGGGTGTGAGATGGGTATGAGGGGAGGAAGGAGAGAGAGACGAAGAAACGCACCAGCTACCCAGTTCCCAACACCCGCTGCGACGGTCTGATCGAGGAGCACGGTCTTGATGGGTGATTTCCTTTTGAGAAGGGAAGTCGAGAGTTGATCGATCGTTGGTGGACAGAGGATAGGGTCGGGACCGAGCTGCATATACATCCGAAGCAGTGTGAGGGAGAGAAAGAGCGAGGGAACGCGAGGGAGCAAGAGAGGTTGAGCTCACAAGAGAAACGGGGGGTTCCGTCGATGGAGATTGGACGAGTCTGATCCTCCCTAGTCTTCGAGGATCGAGGTAGGCGATCTGAACGGGAGCGAGGATGCTGGTGGATTCGATGGGGGAGAGATGGATGATAAACTGGGGACGACGAATGCGTAGTGAGCTCGACGAGAAGAGGAGTGGAGGGAGGGGGGCTGAGGTCGAGCTCACCTTCCAGAATTTGGGTGGCCAGACCTCGTCTGAACCTGAACTTCGACTCTGGTACAAAACAGGAGGAGCTCCCTTGAGCTGGATCATCCCTGTCATCCCGAGATGGAAAACGGGGTGCTTCCCATTTCCAGAGAGGTTCAGCCAGAACCTGAGACGAGACGAAGGTAGGAGGAGGAAGGTGAGCTCGAGCTCAACTCGTTTCCCCTTCGCTTGAGAGAACGCGAGATCGGCAGAGACTGACAGTTTCCCCTTCCTTTCGGCTGAGACGACGCTCCTTCCGATCAGAGTAGATTCCTGAGAGGGAGAGACGCGAGGGATCAGTCGGATGCTTCGACTCGATGCGAGCTCAACCTCCCTCCCTCCCTCCTCCCCTTCTTGTTTGAACTCACGAACTCTCCCTCCTTGAGATCTACAAAAATGATCTCATCGACTGTAGTCTCGACCTTGGTGATGAACAGACCTCGAGTGGAGTCGTGCAGGACTTGGCGAGCTCGTTCAGCTTCTGGAGAGGAGCGAAGAAGAGGAGAGGGAGGGAGGAAAGGTCAGCTCGACTCGTCGTTCATCTTCGAGCTCATGAGGGAGAGGGAGATCGAGCGAAAACGAACCGGGAAGCTCAGGCATGCGAGAGGGAGTTTATACAGGTGTCCGAGAGTGAAAGAGAAGAGGTGTCTCTGAGAGAAGGAAGTCGTTGGGTGGCAGGGGGAGAGAGGGGGGGGGGGCGAGATCGAGAGGTCGAAACGAAAGCTCGGAGACGTCATCGAAGGTGCTCTCCTCTCCTGCGATCGTCAATTTTTCAGGGCGTTCATAGTTGGCCATTCGACAGCGAAGCAGATCAGCTGGAAAGTCAGCTGGCGAAGGAGTCGACAAAACGAAAGAAAAAGGCTCCAGATGAGGGGAGCTCGCTCCTCCCTCCTCCCTCGCTCCGAACGATCATCATCTCCCTCCCTTCCCTTCAGCTCTTCTCTTCTTCTTCTCTAGCCCATCAGCCTTCCAGACCCTTTTCTATCTCACCTCCCATCTCGCTAAGACGTCGCTCCAACCGAAAGCTCAGGACGGAATCTCTATGAAGGGGAAGGGGATGGAGAAGGAGATGAGCTCGACCAAGAAGAAGAAGGGAGGAGATGGACCTAAGGTCGTCGAGTTCGGAGGAGAGGATCACAACGGAAACGAGAAGAACTGGGAGAGAGTCTGGGATAGTGAGTATGACTCTATCTCTCCCATCTTCGGCATCCTAAAGAGCGATGGCAAAGGAAGGAGGGAGGGAGGTGCGAAGGACACGCAAAACGAGCGAGCTCACCATCTTGATCCCTTCTTCCCCTCCCATCTCTCTCCTCCCTTCCAGCCCACTGGGCTCGCCCCATCCTCGTCGACATGGTCAAGACCAAGATCCATCTCCCAGGAAACTACGACGTCGCCCTGTACCAGCTGGACGTGGATGGAGTGACGAGATTCATACTTGAGGAAGGTCAGTTTCCCTCCCTTCTCTCGGTCCCTTCTCCCCCCTTCGCTCCATCTCCTTCTCTCGGGATCGTTGACACCTTCTTCCCTTCGCTCTTTCGACCTCTCCAGAACACGACGTCCAGGCTATGCACCGTCGAATCGACATGACTCCCCGTCAGGATGTGATCGTCGTCCTCTTCGTCGTTTCCAAGGACGCTCCGTCACCTCCTCCCTCGTCAGAGTCGGTCAGCAACGTAGCTCAGCAGAAGAGCGGAGAGGAGCAGGACGATCATCCTCCTGCTGAGGATCGAGGGGAGCGTCCCTCATCGGCGGTTCAGCGAAACTCGAGGTCGGGCGAGGATGATCAGCAGCAGGAGGAAGAGGGAGACGCGAGCTCGAACGAAGAGTCAGCTCCAGACGAACGACCATCTCCTCGACTTCCCTCCTCCTCCACCACCAAAGTCCCTACTCGTCACTCCACCCTCGCCAGTGTCATCGCCTCCACCTCCCAACTTTTCACGAAACTTCTCCCTCCAACGGCATCGACTTCCTCGCTCGCTCCTCCCATCCCCTCTCTCCCGATCCCCGCTGCCCTCTCCTCCTCCTCCTCCCAGCAATCCTCAAAACGCCTCCGCTCGGCCACTACCACCTCCTCCAAGCATCTCCATCCAGCAGCTTCCACCTCCTCTCTCCCTCATCAATCTCTCTCGCTTCCCGCCGTCGCCACCTCCTCCTCGAAACGCCGTCGCTCGTCCACCACCTCCTCCTCCCAGCAACCCCAACAATCTTCGAGCCGTCGAAGATCCGTCGAAGATCCGTCTCCTCCGCTAAGATCATGGGTCCGGAGTGGGCTGGGGCTCAACAAGGTGGTAGCGAGAAGAAGAAGAAGAAGACGAAGAAGGGTCGGGACGCGTCGACGAAGGAGGATGGGAGGGAGCAGTGAAGGAGGATGGAGAGAGGTGGAGAGGAAGGAGCGATTGAGTTGGGGTTGGGAGAGGAGTGAGTGCATGAGGAGGGGAGTGGGATGGGTGTGCGTCGAGGGTGGGTGAGGAGAGAAGAAGGGACTGGAGGAGCTCGGTGAACTTCGCGTGAGGTCGATGAACTGTGCGTCGCCTCTCCCTCTCTCTTCTTCTATCTGCTCCCCATCTCTTCTTGCTGACGCGTCCGGATGCTAACCTCTTCCTCTTGCTCTCCTCGTTATCCTCGTCCTCTCTAGACCTCACCGATCACTCACCAACCAGCTCTCTCTCCTCGGTCGTCGTCGTCCTCCCTTCGTCTTCGCGTCAGGATCTCGCTCGTTCGATACCTTCCGTCGAGTCCCCGATCCAGCAGTTGACGGTCGTTTGCCAGAACGAGAAGGTGAGGACCCTCCTCTCCTTCGTCGAAATGCTTCGAGTGCGAGCGAAACGAACGAGAGCTGACTCGGCTCTTCTCTTTCTTGACTCGTGCTCCAGTCCTCGAGCTGTCGCCTCCACTCCCTCTCATCACCCTCGTCTTCGTCGTCGTCGACCTTTCGAAGGACTCGTTCATCGTCTTCGCGTCGTCGTCCCTTCCCTTGTCCTCGAACGATCCCTCCTCTCGTCCCGTCGTCCCTCATCCACACATCTCAAAGGAACGAGCGACTCTCCCGACGTCAACCCTTCTGCTCGAGTCTCGACGGATCCACTCCCCTTTCGAACGTCGTCGTCCTCAGATTCCTCCTCCCTGGTTCCCTCGTCGTCCTCCGTTCTCACGACCCTCCTCAACTCGTCGGAACGATTCCTCCCTCGTTGTTCGAAGGCTCGTCCTGGTCTCCTCGTCTTCCTCGGATCTCACGAGAACCCTCCTCATCATCCCAGGATCGCGTCGAATCAACTCGTACCTCGTCGTCGCAGGTTCCCCTCCTCCCTCGAAGGACTCGTTCCCGTTGGATCCGCCTGTCCCTCGAAGGTCCTCGTCGTCCTCGGATCCATCACCACCCTCCTCCTCATCCCACGAACTCATCGAATCGACTGGTTCCTCGTCGTCGCAGGATCCACTCCTCCCTCAGGACTCCCTCTCGTTTGATCCTCGTCGTCCTTCGGATCCGCTCATCCTTCGTCGTCGTCGCATCCCTCCTCCTCGATGGCCATCCTCGTCGTTGAACCTTCTCCGGACCATCTCCTCCTTCTACCCCCCTCGCCGTCCTTGGATAGCGTCCCTCCATTCGCGTCGTCGTCGCCTCCCTCGTCCCCAAGGGCTCTTCGGTCCTCCTTCATCGTTCTCTCGGATCCTCCTCGTCCCTCTCCATCGTCCCAGGGTCTCGTCGGATCGAATCGTCCGTCGTCCTCATCATCCTCGGATCGCGTCGGATCGACGCGTCCCTCGTCGTTCGAAGGTCCTAGGATCGACTCGTTCCTCGTCGTCCTCGGATCCACCATCTCCCTCCTCATCGTTCGAGGATCGCGGCAGATCGACTCGTCCTCCTCCTCGTCGGCGTTGCTCCTTTGCGTCCCTCGGTGCTCGTCGTGTCGTCCTCGGATCTCACTCGAACCCTTCTCGAGCTGACGCTCCCGCTCGACTCGCTCTTGGATCGAGCTGTAGTCGAGATGTTGGTTTCTGCGAGCGGGGAGAGGATTCTTCGGGTGCGAGTGTGAAGAGTACGAGGAGATGGGACTGGTGGGGGTGCTGGGTTGAGGAGGAGAGTGAGACGAGGGAGCGAGGAGAGGAGAAAAGGGAGTCGCAAAGGGGCGACGGATGCAGGAGTGGAGAAGAGAGAAGAGAGACGCGTCTTCGAGTCGTACTTTGCTTTGCGTTCTTTTTGGGGTTACTTCGGTCGTTTCCTGCTCTACCCTTATGATTCTGAATCGTTCTAAATTATGGGTATTGCGAAAGACTAGTGAGGTAAGTAGTCGAAACGAGAATGAAGAGAGACAGAACGACGAAGTAGATTGAACAAGCGGGGCGAACGAAAAAACGAAAACCGACGCGACGCGACTCCGTCCAAGCCGACTCATCAAGCAGTCTTGAAGTAACCGTCTACTCCTCCGATGGTATCGACGATCGTTTGGTTGAACTGAACGAGAAGGATAGGAGCAGATGACGAATGAAATCAGCGCGCGCTCTTCTCGAGACTTCTGTGAACGCTGCGAAGCGACGACGGTTTCGACTCACAGATTCCAGGTCAGAGTTCAGCTCCTCCGACAGACTCTCGAAGCATTTCGGCTGCATCCCCCACGCCTCCGCGTCTTTCTTCAGGTGCTTCTGAAGAAGGGCATGATACGTGAGCTTGGTCGGCCAAGTGTTGTTACCGACCATGCGAGCGACGTTGGACCGACAGGACGACTTGGATTGGCAGAAGTGTTCGTGGGATCCGGTCCCGTCCGACTTCTCGTGGATGGCGTCGAAGAAATCCTCTTGGCTCGAAAGGCCTTGTCGACTGAGGCGGGCGATTCGTAGGACTGTCGCGTCGTGAACGATGGGCGGGGAGGAAGGGAATGATGGAAAGGTGATGGGTCAGTGCGAGATCATGGGGCTTGATACGGGAGAGTCGATAAGGTGGCGTCACTAGAGTGAGGAGAGCGAAGAAAGAAGGAGCGGGACGAGGTGAAGACGCGTCGCGATCGAAAGACTTACTTTCGTCCCTCGACAGTCCCTCGATGACCCAGCCGTACGAGTCCGATGGTTGATCGAGGGTGAGAGGATCCAGTACCAGGTCGATACTGGTGGCGAGGAGGTAGTAGACCATGGGGAAAATTTGGTGAACTTGGAATCGGAGAGCCATGTCGAGAACTCCACGAAGCTCTCGGGCGGAGAACGAATCCTCTTGAGCACTCCCGTCCTTGAAGTCTTGGAGAAGTTGAGGGCTGACGAGAGCGATGAACTGAGCCTCGACGATTTGGTGGATGGAGAGGAGCTCGTACTGAGGGAGAGAGGTCGGAAAAGAAATCGGTTGATCAGGATCGAGCGACGGGGTTGAAGCGTCGTTGAAGGATGGACCGGAAGGCTGCTTACCTTGTCCGAGAGAAGAAGAACGGCTCGCAGCTTGTTCAGACTTGGGGCGAAGGTGGAGAAGGCGCTGAAATAGACGGTAAGAGGAGGGTCAGCTTCGTCCAACGGGCGTCAAAGGGGTGAAACATCAAGGGGTGGAGGAGGGATCAAAGCTCACATTCCGTCGTAGACCACCTTCAACAAGAGTTCCCAAGCGTGCAAATCATCTTCCTTGAGCTCTACAACAGCGTCGTCCACCTTATCTCCCTTCGAAGCACCTCCATCGTTCCCCATCCCAACCTCCAGCATGTCGGAAAAGACGGTCGACTTCGCGAACAGGCTCTTGTGGACCTTAAAGGCTCGGGTACCGGCGACTTGGATGATGAGGTTCCCATCCTTGAAGTAGAAGTCCTCCGAGTTGGTGAGAGAAGGCTGGGGAACGCTCGGAAGAGAGGGAGGATCGTCGTTGTTGCCTGTCGTTGAGTCCTCCTCGTCCGAGGAATCGTCGTCCTCCTCCTTCGCAGAGGCGGCGACGGGTTGTTCTTGAAAATCGAGACGAATCCGCTTTGGAGGAGGAGGGAGAGAAGGTTCCCAGCGGGTGAGCTCGAACGCAGCCATGGGGTAGAAGTGAGGGAGAGGAGAGGGTCGACGGTGAAGGGAGGAAGGAGGGGACGTGAGCTTCGCTCTCTTCTCGATTTCAGCTGGACCCCAGCCCTCCTCCCGTTGATGCATAAAAGCCTTCCTTTCACCTCTTCTTCCCTTCCTCGCATCCTCTCTCCACCTCAACGGGCCCTCCCTCTCGTTCGCTTCTTCGTCCTTCCTTCTTCGGCCTCGTTAACGCCATGGACGTCGTACACGCTGTATCAAGATCTGAGCTGGCTCATGCCATCACTAGTGAGTACTCAGCCATCGAAGTGAACGAAGACGGGGTCCAGAGCAAGGGAAGGGAAGGGAAGGGAAGGAGATGGGCGAGCTCGAGCTGACCTTTGCTTCCTTCCTCCTTCTTCAGTCGAGCCTCTCACCTTCTACTACGGTTAGTCTCGGCTCTCTTTTATGTCGCCACGGAAGCCTCTATCTAACCAATATCCCCTCGTGTCCTTCTAGCCTCCCTCGCCTACAGCGCCTACCGAGACTCGCTTCTTCACTTCCTCGCCCTCGTCCGACTTCGAGCTCGAGCTGGCACCCTCCTCCTCGCTCCCTCCTCCCTCTCTCTTCGACTCCACCTCTTCCACCTACCCAACGAGATCACACACGAGATCTACGACTACCTCTTCCACTCCCTCATCGAAACAGAGAAGCTCAAGGTCCTCGACAGGATCGGTCTCTGCCCTCGATCGGGAGCTTGCTTGAGTTTGACCAACTCGCACCGTCTCACCTCCCTCTGCCCTGCCTTGCAGATGGAGGAGAACTGGAGGATGATGGAATCGAGCTCGTCTCCTCCACCTTCGTCGCACATGGTCGAAATGGGAGGAGCTGAGGACGACACCACGCTGAACCTCGTCGAGGCCGAAGGGTGCGATTGCGACGAGTGCTCGAAGAGGAGACGCGAGAGGCGAGACGCCGCTATCGAAGAGGGCGGCGAGCTGGGAGGCGTCTGCTTGGTCGACTTCATCCCTTCCGCTCCCATCGACGGGTGCTGCTTCGAAGACGAAGCTCACGACTTGTCAGGGTCGACGACGGCAGTCGAGGATCATGAGCACGGAGCGTGTCAGAGACTGAGCTCCATCGAGGACGAGTTTTAGGCGGGATGTTTGATGCTGCCGAGTCAGCGGTACGTATTCTCTCTGCAGTTTCCGCTTTTACTCCTCGTACTGACTCTCGTGCGTGGCTTTCTCTTAATCTCCAGATGGGATCCCTCGTCGCGTCGCTCGGACTCACCCTCTTCTCCCAACCGTCTCTTCGACTCTTCGGCGACGACGAAGCCTACGAGGAGGAACTTCATCTCCTCCCCGCCATCGTCGGGATCGGGTCCGTCTCGCAGGAGGAACAGTCCAAGGCCGATCTCGCGTCCTTCAACCTCGTCGCCGAAACCGGCTCACTCTCCTATGCCTCCAGCACAACGAACGACTGGGAGGACAAGGTCGCCGCTTCCCTCTTCTACGTCAAGGAACTTCCGAAGCTCACGACGAAGCAGATCGAGTCGTTCGCGAGGTTTGGGAAAGCGTTGAGGTTGCCGAAGGAGGAGGCGGTCGGGTTGACGAGGTTTTCGAAATTTGAGAGGAGGTATGAGGCTGGGAGGAAGAGGGAGTGGAAGAATGGGTGGGAGCCTTCGCTTGCAGTGGTTAACAAAGTATGTCTTGAGGAATCTGAGGGTGCTGGGTTCCCTTGGTACAACCATTTCGAGTAGTCGTCGTTTCGTTCGCGTTTCTCGCTTACCTTTCGCTCTCGTTTTACGATCATGACGTTTCTATATGTCACACGCTGGCCCGCTCGTTTCAGCTCGAAAGGGACTCAGCGAAGAGATCGAGCAAGAACGAGACGCGTCGTGCCTCTTCGCGTTTCCTCTTCTCTCCTTCCTCGCGACTTTGTTCTTTCCAGACCAAGTGAGACTTCTCTCCATCTGACATGTGCCTCAAAGCTCACATCCAATCAAGATAAAAAAACATAGCGTACAGAAGAAAGCACAAAAGGAAAAGGAGACGCGTCCCACTCGTCGAGCTCAAGCTTCAACCCAACACCAGCACCAACGACAAAACGCGAAGTAGATGATCTGCGAGAGGGAGAAGGGTGGAAGAATTCAGTTTGGGTGCGAATTCGAAGACGGAAACAGCGAGGAAGGGAGGACTGACTGAGGAAAGCTCGACGCTCGTTCGAGTTCGTCTCGTCGCGAAGAGAAGTACGATCTGAGAGAAGAGACGCAAGAAGAGAAAGCGATGGGTCAGCGACGAGTCAAAGGCCATCAGAGGGAGTTGAGAAGAAGGCTCACCAGAGATCCCGATCCGCCTCGAGCTCCTCGTCAAGGAAAGCTCGCGTCGTCCCGTCCTTCAAAACGAGCCTCCAGCCCTTCGCGTTCGACCCCAGAGACACGGCCCATCCGCGAAGCAAGTTCCTCGAGCGTATATCCCGAGTCCCAATCCAAACGATCGAGTTCGCCCTCCATGGAATCCACCAGTACGAGTTCGTGAAAGACCCGTCGAGATGGGGGTCTGCTTCGTGAAGGTCAACGACCCACGTCTTCAACGGGAACACCGGCTTCCAATTATCCGAAGCAGACGAACAAGGGGGCCAGAGACCGAGGGGATGGTGGATGTAGGTCTGGCAACTTTGCAGACCTAGGCGAGCGACCGCGTCTCGCTGGAGCGGGGAACCGAGATCGAAGAAGTTGAAGATGAGATCGTTTCGATACGACCTGCTTCTCCACCAAGGTATGTGGTGAGAGATGTACTCCCGGAGGTTGAGCTCCTCGCCTTCGTACTCGTAGGGAGCCTGGTCGTCCTCGATGCACAGACCCTGGCGGAGGATGAAGACGGAGTGGAGACGCGGGAGAGGGAATTGGAGGTTGGAAAGCTGTAGGAAGGAGGGATCTCGATTTCGAAGAGCATCTCCTCCGAGGTGGTTATTCTTCGCCCTCTCCAGATCCCAAGGGATCCATACGAGGCCTCCATCCCGTCCTTGAACGAAGAGCTCCTTGACCCAGCTCTGCCGGTCGTAGAGGGAGGGTCGTCCCATCCCGAGTTCCCTCCCTCCTAGGATTCCGTCCTCCTCGTTGAAGAGGGTGATCCAGTCCTTTGATCGAAGAATGACGATGGAGTGGTAGAAGTGTGGAAGGACGAGGTGATAGAGTCCTTTGCAGGCGAGGAGAAGTTGGACGGGATGTGAAGGAGGGGAGGGGAAGGTGGTCGACGTCGATGGATCCTTTGAAGGAGGGAAGACGAAGAAGAGGATCCTTTCGATGACCTCGACGGGGACTCGATACGGAGTTGAAGGTGAGGAGGTTCGATTGAGCGAGGTGAGGGTGAGGGAGGGAGGAGAGGGATGGTCCGAGGGAAGGGAAGCCGGAGGAGGGAGGGAGGAGGAGAGGGAGGGATCCGTCGTTCGACGGTTGAAGGGTGTTCCTGGATGCTTGGATCGCTTCGGGAGTCGAAGCAGGCGTCGGAGGAGAGACGGAAGCTTGAGGAAGGGCATGGTGATGATTTTGAAGAAGATTTTCTGTTGGAAAGCTGACGGTTGAGAGTCAAGCGAAGGGAAGGAGGAGCGAAAGTTGAGCTCTCCTCCTTTTTCCCTCCTCCCTCTGCCGCTTCGCCTCTTCTCTCCCAACAACCTCTTCAGCACCACAAACCCTCTTCTCAACCTCTTCCCTCTCCCCTTCCGCCGACTCCTCGCTCGATGTCCTTCCCTCCTCCTGGCGCTCCTGAGGAACGACGTCCTATGGTTCAGCTGAGGACGTCCAAGTATCGACCTGAGCCGCTGCTTCGACCTCGTTGTAAGGAGGATCACAACGTTTCCATCGTAGAGTTCATAGGAGTAGGACCAGAGGGGAGGCTAGTCAACTTCGAGAGAATCTTTGACTGTGAGTATCCGTTTCTCGTTTGTAGAAGGAGGAGAGAGAGAGCAAGTGGGAGGGGAGAGGAGGAAGGGACGGAGAGGGGTCGATGGAAGGGTTCAAGCTGCTTCTCGAGAAGTCGTCTTTTGAAGCACGAGTAGAACATGGCTCGACAGCCAGGAGCTGCAGCATCTCCCTGGGCTCGCTGCACGAGAAGCTTCTCGGAGGGAGCAGACGCAGCGAAGGGACCGTCCGCGAGCTCGAAGCAAAACTCCTTCCCTTTGATCCTTGCTGACTTTCCTCTCTCTCTCCCCTCTTTACAGTCACTTGGACGATCAAATCTATCCTTGAACTTCTCCGCTACAAGTGCAGGACCAAGTCAGATCAAATCTTCGAGATCAATTACAGCTGGAAGCAAGGAAATCTCCATCGAGAGCTCAACAGTGGTGAGCTCGCTCGTTCCTCCTCCCTCCCTCTTTTCGTTCGAGCTCTCCGCCTTGCCTTACATGGCTTTCTCTCATCCACTGACCTTGATCTATGCTTCTTTTCTTCCAGCTGAGGACGTCGAAGCCTTCGTCGAGCTCGGACATGGCTGGTGCCCTCAGGACACCATAATCGTCCACTTCTTCCTCCCTCCCACGGTCGCCGTCCTTGAAGAACAGCTCTACCAGTTCCTCGGAACAATCCTCATGCAGTACGAACCGGAGTCGGCGTGGCCTTAGTCACCATCAACCCTACTCGATCCACCAGCGGTAACCATTGTCGTCCGCGTCGTCCAGAACAGGAGGAAGGAACTCACGGAGGTCGTCGAGGTCAAGTTCGGACGGACGCGGTCATCGCATCTCGTCGTCGTTCATGGCGGTCGCCCTCGCAGGAACTCCGAAGATGGATCAGTACCTCGCCTGGCGCTCTTCTTACCGGTCAAGACCGAATATCAACCAGGGTTTCGCTCCTTCCTCATCGTCGACGACCGGCCCAACCATTCCCTCTCTTTCGACTCTCGACGACCCTCACCTCTCGTCCAACACTTCTACCCACCTCCCTCTACTCCCACCAACCATTCCAGTTCTCCCACCACCACTTCCACCTCTCCCACCACCCCTCGAACTGCGCCGGCGCTCTCCATCTCCCCTCCCACCCTCCTCTCCTCGTCCCAACCTTCAACACAACCCTCTCATCGGCCCTCCCTCGCCTCACCTCCCACTCCTGACCCTTCCCCACCTCGCTCAACTCAATCCCTGGCTACTCCCCGTTCACCCGCACGCCCTCCCTTCCCACCCAAGTCGGCTCGACTCTCTCAGCTCCCAGCTCAACAATCCGCCCCCCCCCAAATCCCCGCCGAACCCGATTCCCTCCTTCCCCAATCTCTCCTCACGCCCTCGGTCGTATTCGCAAACCACTGCTTCGACCGCCGACGCAACGGTCCTTCCAGCCTTTGCTCGCCCGAGTCGCAACATCGTCGTCGGAACGAGGGAGGGAGGCTTCGACGGACGAGCTCTCGACAAGTCGGGTGGTGCAGCTCAGGATCTCCAGGGAGGGGAGGCACGGGAAGAAGGTAGCATGCTGCGAGAGGACGGAAGAGGAGGAGGATGTCGGAAGGATGGTTATGTCTGGGAAACGGGGTTGGTCGAGGACGATGAAGGAAGAGGTTCGAAGTCGCTGTTTCGTTTCGCGTGAGTTCGCATTCCACTCCTTCCTTTTCGACTTCGAGCTCGAGCGGCTCTTGGACTGAGCTCGTTCGCTCTCGCTTTGTGTGGTTCTCAGCCTCGACCACATCCACATCCGTTTCGAGCTCGAACGCTGAGCTGTTGACGAGCTCGTCAACTCAAACCCAACTCAACCCATCGCCCTCATCCCATTCCTCGTCCTCTCCCTCGGTTCACCCTCCCTACCACCCTCTTAACCCACTCTCGCCGCAGAACTGGATCTCAGCATCTCGGCTCGACGTCGACGTGGATACTCGGGACGAAGACGAGCTGGGTGTGAGAGTGCATTGAATCGAGGTGGGAGTGGATGGAGGAAGGGGAGGTAGATGTTCGAAGGAGGTCGACATCAAGAATCCTCGTGGTAGCAGGAGGGTGGATCAGAGCGGAGCCCTATTCTTACGATGTATGTCTCCTCTACTCCCACTTCCAGTTCTGGGACGAAAAGCACACCTTGTTTCCCTGGGGAAGAAGGGAAAAGAACGACGACGCGTCGTTCAACTTCTTCTTGCGCTCGCTCCCCCTTCGCCCCTCGCTTCAAGCCTTCAACCCCGCCACCCCCTGCGCTTTTTCCAACCTCTCGGTCGATGGCGTTTCAATTCCTTCGTTCCCTTCCAACTACATCTCTCTCTTCATCTCTCTCTTCGTCTTCTCGATGGGAAAAGGTGAGTTGCTCGTTCCTCCTTCGTCGTGTTCTCTTCGACTCCTCGCTGACGCCCTCTTCCCTCCTCTCTCTAACGTACAGTACCTTCAACCAAAACCTCGTCCCAACACTCCCAGAGTTACGATTCCAGGCTCGAGCTCATTCTTGTTCGTTCCTCCTCCCCTCCTCGTCTTCCATCCTTCCATCGACGACGCTGACTTCCGCTCTTCTCCGCTTCGCTCTTCGAAACCCATCACAGGCTCGATACCCGTACTTTCCTTCTCAGTACCACGGTCCTATGGTCTTCGGCTACCCTCATCGCTTGACTGGACCGAAGGTCAAACAAGCTTTGGCTGCGTTCGGTGAGTCTCTACCTCGTTCGCGTTTATTTATCTTTCGAGACCGTTGTATGAGCTTGAGGAGTCCTGACGCTTCTCTTTCGTGTTCTTTCAGTTCGCCACCAGCTCCTCGTTTGGTACGACGTCTTGTGGAAAGGCCCTCAATCTCGCTATCTCATTCTCAACTCTCGCCGATGGAACGAGAGCTCCACTCACACCCTCCGTCGCGCGGTGTACTTGGAGATCAGGAACCAGGCCAACGCTTGCTCCGATCTACTCATCGACTGCTGGAGGAATGGAGGAGGATCTCCGACAGGCGGCGGATTTTTCGCGGCGCCTTCCTTCAAGGGCCTCGCGAAGGGAGAGCGCTTCACCTGTACGTCCCTTCTCACTTTCCTCGCTCGTTCTCACTTTCCTCGCTCGTTACCGTCAGGAGCAGCACGTGACTAGCCTGAACGGGTCTCACCGTTTTTCCTTCCTTTCCAGACGACGCAGCAGGGCTCGAGAGGGTCGAGGAGTCCGACGAAGGTGAGCTTGCGTTTCTCTCGTCGACCTTCGTTCGCGTCCTTCCTCGAAGCTGACCTCTTCTCTTCCTCTGCTCTTCCTTCTAGACTCCGACAGTGACAGCGAGTCGAGCGATAGCGATGATGAGGGTATCTCCAGCAGCACTACAGACCTAGACTCCGAGTCAGAAGTCAAAACCAAAACGAATCGAGATCGGTCTCACGACGATCAGTCGAATTCTGACCGTTCCTCGACAGCCGAGGACGTCAGTGACTTCTGATCTCTAGCAGCGAACCATCACTCTTTCGAGAGTCCGCTTGCACTGGGATCAGAAGGGTCGACGACGACGATGTTACTAAAAACACGAAGGAGGAAGTTCCTGCTGGCGAGTCGCTCTCGATCCAGCCAGGGCTTCCCACCGACGTATCAACCAACCACGAGCAGAGCTGAGGAAGGCAGGGTACTACTAGACCTCTTCCTTCGCATCTGACCTCGGACCTCCGCGACGGTCTTCATGACTAGGAGGTTAGTCTTTGCAGACTTTAACTGCTCGTCTTTAGGACGTTAAACGAGCGGAACGAGCGGGAAGGGAGGGTACTTCATTGGCCTACTTCCGTCGCTTCTGATCTCGAACTTACTCGAGGGTCGTTGGAACCTGAGGAGGGTTAGTCTTCGCCGACTCTAACTGCTCGTCTCAAGGACGTTAAACATCAGTTGTGCGACGTCGCGGTGAATGGTCCTTCGTGCCTTCACCCTGCTTCGTCCTCGCGATTCCGAGATCGTCCCTGCGACGTTAAGCACTTCGTTCCCAGAACCATCGTCCTCGCGACGTTAAACACCTAGTCCTCTGGACTATAATTCCTAGTCAACTCCAAAGGCTTTGAACACCGACTCGTTTCGTTTTGGCCGACTAAGAAAGGGCTCGTCGTCGGGACGTTAAAATGTCGAGTCCTCGCCGACTGAAAAAGGCAAAGTCTTCGCCGACTATAAGGCTCCCCCTCCCCCCCTCCCCCTCGTGGGGACGAGGGAAGAGTGAACAATCTTCGATCCTCTTCCTTCGTTCTCTCGCCTTCGTCGGTCGTCGTTGCGTCGACTCCCGTCTCGTCCCTCTCATCTCATGCTGACTCCGCTCTTTCTCTTCTCCCTCTCTTCGCTCATTTCAGGTTCATCGACATTTTCACCCGCATCCTCTACGGAGCCCTCAGGCTTATCGGATCGACTCTCGCCACCATTCGGACGCACACGAGGTGAGTCTCGACGCGACGCGGTTCGCTTTCTTTCTCTCCTTCCTTCTTCAATCTCCCTCGTTCCCTTACTGACTCCCGCCCCTCTATCGTCCACTCTCCAGTAGAGGATCCGGAGTTGCCGCCCCTCAAGATCGCAACCGAGCCATCGATGGACAAAGCCTCTCGCCCTCGGTCTGTTTCGACTCGGCTCGACCTCTCCTCTCTTCTTTTCCCCCCTCCCTCCTTCCTTTTCGTACTCGAATATCCTCAGCACTGACTCTCACTCCTTTTTCACTCGTTGATATTCCCAGGACGCGAACTCAAGCGGACAAGAAGGGTTCGCGACTCGCTCGACCTTCGTCCGTCATCGTCGACGCGTCCCGTCCCTTCCTCCCAACGAGGCTCGTTGCCCTAACTCCTTGCTCTCCCTTTCTCCAGGCTTCGATACCATCTCACTCGTAGCCTCCTCAATTGCTACCACACGCGCCTCCCCCAGCTCGCCTACCCGCTCTTTCTTTCGCTCGTTCCATCTCTTTGTTGCGTACTCTTTTCTTTGGTTTCGTTCTCTCGTTTCTCTGGTTGCGCTTGATATACTGCTTGGGAGGAGGAGACTTACTTGAGATTACTTGAGAGCTGAAGGATAGGAGTTGAAGTATACTGGTCGATGCTGAGTCTATCCTGAGAACGCTTGAGCTGCTGGAAGGCCCTCGTTCGAGCTCACATCGTCGAGCTCCTCCTCCAAGGCGAAGTTGAGCTTGAGCTCGATGGTCGGGAAAGGAGTTGAGTGAGCAAGATTCGACTGCCGTTGCCCTTTGCAAGAGAGGGCCGTAGACATGCTGGACTCGACAAAAACTTCGTGAGCGTCGGGAGCGAGGCAAGGGGACGCAGCCAGAAAACGAAGAAGGGTGAGCTCGACTCTTCTCGATTCCTTCTTCCCTCGCAACGACGAGGATCCCCTTCCCCCTTGCCAACCTTTCTCTTCTTCACACTCCATACCCTTCTTTTCAGCACTTTTCTCTCTCACTCTCTCACCACGACCTCTCAAAAATGTCGCCCCAGCAGAAGAATCCTCAGGGAGAAACGGAGAAGGAGAAAGGGACGAAGGTCGCGAGCTCGTCGAAGGGAGGAGGAGGAGGAGGAAGGAGCCTATCGTCGAATTTCCGAGGGAAAGATCATACAGGGAGGGATAGGTGGTGGGAGAAAATACATGAAGGGGAGTCTCGTCTCTACCGAGCCTTGAGTTGAATGGCATGCAGAGGCAGAACGAGGGAGGAAGGAGAAGCTGAAGAGATGGAGTGAGCTCAACGAAGCTGACCTTGCCGTCCCTTCCTCTCTTCAACCCATCTTCCCCTCTAGCTTGGACTCTCGTGACGCTGAAACAGCTCGTGGGAAAGAAGATCTCCCTGCCTGATGGATACGGAATCGAGCTCTATCGATGGGTGCAAGCGAAAGATCACAAGCTCCTCTTAGAGGAAGGTCAGTCTCCCTCCTCCTCTTCCTCCCTTCCCATCTCCTTGCTCTCACATCTTCTCAGACAACAACTGACCTTCCCTCTCCTTGGCCTTGAGACATCGAGAGGCTGACGTCGACGCTCTCCACACTCCGATCGATATAGCGTTCTCATCAGACAAGGAGGTCGTCGTCCTCTTCATCGTCGTCGTCCCTCCTCCCGCCGCTCCATCTGCTTCCTCCTCCTCCTCCACCGACCTCAAGACCGACGAGAACAAGGGATCATCACCACCCCCACCCTTCGAGCAACTCCAAACTCGATTGCTGCCAGTGAAGGAGGATTCGATACTCGGTGGCGAGGAGGAGGGGGAGGGAGGGAGGAGGAACTCGGACTCGCCGTCAGCTCAAAGACAAAGCTCGACCTTCAGTAGCAGCATCACCTCCTCCTCCCTTACCTGCCTGCCCCTCCTCCAGCACCTCGAACCCTATTTCCGACCCGCACTCCGACCTCATCCAAGCCGACCCCCGTACCGACCTCGAAACCTTCTCCTCCACGAGTCGAATCCCAACGCACCCATGCTCGACGCTCCCTCTCCTCCTCGAGCCTCCCATCAACGGTCGTCCCTTCAAAAATCATCACCACCACCCACTCACTCCACCGAACCGGTCAAAGCCGCCTCCGAGTCCTCTAGAAAAAGGAAGGAACGCTCATCATCGTCGTCGTCGTCGGATCCTGCCTCCTCTGCTACTCTCATCGATCCTCCCCAACCCTCGAAGAGATCGAAGACGTCCTCTTCCTCCTCCTCCTCATCCTCTTCGGAGCAGGATCAATCTCAGCAGCCGTTCGCAGTCGCGTCCGATGGTCTCGAGTCTCAGGAGTTCGCGCAGGACCCGTCGTCAAACGGATGGGACGCGTCGAGGGAGAGGTCGAGTCGAACCGCATCCATCGAGGTCGACTATGGCGGTGCTGGGAGGGCCTCGGGGTCTGACGGAGAAGAGTTCGATGAAGCGGAAGCATGCGCGTCGAGTCGTAGGCAGTCGGAGGAGGTGGAGGACGAAGAGTACGAGAGGGAGCGGGAGGAGAGCGAAGCGGTCGACGAGATCAGCTCGGACGGTGGCTCGGACGACGACCAAGATGAAGCTCCACTACCACCAGTCCAACTCTCCACCTCACCCACCAACGTCGTCAACTCCCTCCTCCATCTCGCCATCAACTCGGATCAATCCTCAGCTCAACATCCCTCCCCCTCCTCCTCGAACGAACAGCAGTCACCACCTCCCGATCCCAACGCGTCACCTCCTCGCTCTTCCTCGCCCAGCCACCACACCCAACAATCACCTCTCGCCCTCTTACCAGCACCAGCCTTGTCGAACCACGGATCTCCCTCATCGAGACACTCCCATCTCAGCTCATCAGCTCCTCCCCAGCACTCCCCACCCTCTCGACGCGGCAAACTGCCCAACCCATTCGCTCGATCTTCCCTTCCACCCCCTCAATCGCGAACCATCGACCTCGCAACCAACTCTCAGTCGCAACTGACCCACCACTCGCCATCCTCTCCCTCCTCGTCTCATCCTCAACTCGCATCCTCGTCCTCCTCGAACTCATCCACAGCTTCCCTCCCGCTCTGGCAGTCGAATGCGCCGCTCTTTGAGCCCGACGAGCTAGATGACGAAGATGATGGGGAGCTGGAGATGCTGCAATCGGCGAGGGAGGCGAGGGAGGCCAACGCGAACCGAGACGACGAAAAAGGAGAGGGAGAGGTGGGAGTGGACGCGATGATGAGTCGAGAGGCGGGAGGAGATGCGGAGCGGGTGGAGGACGAAGGGTTTGATGGTGGAGAGGAAGCTGAGAGGATAATGGAGGAGGAGGAGATGCGAAGCGAGCGTAGGGACGGGGGGGCGGCGAGTCGAGGAGAGGGAGGAGAGCACGAGGAGGAGGTGGGAGTCGACGCGAACGAGCCCGCTGCGAGCTCTGGAGAGGGACTGGGAGGAGGAGAAGAACGGTTCGGTGGTGAGGAGTCGCTCGAGAGGAACGGACCGGAATCGCAGTCTGGAGACGAGGCTGGAAGAGGAGAGACGAGGAAGCACCAGCGAGCGAAGAAGAGGAAGAGGAAGAGTTCAATCGTCGAGAGAGCTGCCTCCTCCTCGTCCAACACCACCACCACCAATCACACCAACAAGAAGACCAGAAATCGAACCTCTGCGACTCGACCACCACCACCTCCCGCTCGTTCCCTCCAGCCAGGTCGACGACGACGAACCCTCATCGACCTCAATGCCCCGGGTCCCTCAAATCACTCTCAATCGCAACACTACCTCCCTCCTCCCGATCTCACTTTCTCCTCGTCGGATGAGCACGCTCAACCACCCTTCCCGACAACAAACACCATCACCGAATCCCACCAGCAGCAGCCTTCGTTCTCTCCAACCATCCAGAACGCGTCGCCGTCGAGTGCGAGCAAAGAGGTCGTCATCGTCGAGCCAGAAGACTCATCGGAGGAGGAAGGGGAAGCCGAGCCAGTTGCAGGACCCTCGAACCGCGGAGAGAACCAGCAGTAGGAGAAGAGGTCGTCCCTGTCGTCGTCGTCGCAGCTTCACAATCGAGATGCCTGTACATCGCGTCTTCTCCTTCCTTCCCTCCTTCTGTCCCTCGTTTCACACCTTCGAAAACTGACCTCTCGCTCCTCCTTTCTCCCTGTTTACTGTCTCTTTAGTTCTCGCCCTTGCCAGCATCAACTCCTCGTTCCTCATTGTTCAGGAAACCTGCCGTCGCGTCGCCTCGTCCTTCATCTCGTCTCGCTTCTCTCCTCGGATCATCAAACCTCTGCCCTTCCCTCCAGTTGGATCAACACAAAACATGGTGAGTCCTCGACTCCCCTCTTCTCTCAAACATCGCGAAATGAACCCTAACTGACTCCCTCGTTCGTTCGTTCGTTTCCCAAAGCACACCTCGTCCTCGAACGCCTCTCCCTGCAGATCACGTCGCCCGAATCCTCCCCTCCCCTCCCATGCGAAGGTTCTTTCCTTCGCTCGCACGAGAGCTCCCCTCCCCTTTCTTTCTGCCAGAACCAAATCAGAGAGCCTCGGTGAGTGCTCTCCTCTCGAACAAACGCGTCGAGCGATACGAACCCTGACTCCTCCGTCCGTCCTTCTCCGCTTTGATACAGCCTCCTCATCATCATCTCCTTCCGCGCCGTCCTCGCATCGAGCATCGTCGTTCTCGTCTTCGAACCCCTTCTCTCGAGACCCTTCCTCGCTTCCAAACTCGTTGACCTCGAGATCGGACGAGCTCGTCACGTTGAATCGGAGGTCGTCCTTCCTTCCCTCCATCGGGGTTCAGGCGGCGGTCTTTGGCTCTTTGAGCTCGATCCTCACCGGAAGGGAAGCCCAGCGGAACCTCGAAAACCTCTCCACTCGCTCGCGGAGTTGTCGGAATGGTGTTCGAGGTGTCGAGCTCTCTGTCGCTCGCTCGTCGTCCAGTCGGAGTCTCATGATTGACGTTGATGGAGACGGAGACAACAGAGTCCGTGGTGTAGGTGAGGATGACGAAGGAGTTTGTGTTGGCTGATTGGGAGAGGACGCGATGGGACGAGAGGAGGAGGGAGCAGAGGAGGGAGGGAAACGCGTCGAGTTGGGGTTTCGTTTCCTTCGTGTCTGATTCGATCATGATGAACTCTTTTTCGAACCTCGTGATGTGTGGGTCGGGAGAGGGTTGGGAAAGAAAAGTGAGGCGAAGAAGAGGAAAATGAGGGTTGGGAGAGACGAGAGCGACGCGCTCGTCTCATGGGCAAGATTCGTTCGATTCTTAGTTGCTACATGAATGAGTACTCTTCTCCCGAGTGTATGCACCCTGACCCTCTCCAGCTCTCCAACGTCAAATCAAACACTCAAACACGACGCGTCGCCCGTCCCCCTCCCCCGTCCCACCTTCCCCCTCCCTTCCTCTGTTCCCTCCATTTTTCGCACTTCTTTTTAACCACATCATCCCTCCTAACCCCCAAACTGCGAAAAATGTTCCCTACCAACGACCCCCTCCGGTCCCCAGCGGCCCGATTTGAGTCCGAATCTTGAGCCCTCCTCCTCGACTTCGAGTGCGAGCTCGTGGTTCGTCTTCGTTCCAACACCCATTCACTCCCTTCCCTACCCTCACGCCTTTCCCACCCTTCTCCCACGGCGTGACACGCATGCTTCTGCCGTCAAAATGAGCTCGTTAGCTCTGGATGGGTCTCTCGAGGTGGAGAGGCAGAGGAACAACAAGGGAGGAAGGGAAGATCGGACGAGAGCGAGGGCTGAGGGCTGAACTCGAAGGAAGGCGACCTTTCTCTGCTCCTTCGGTGGGAGCTCAGAATGATGAGATGGTGGACACGTCGAGAGTGAGTCCTTCTTTGCTTGAAGAGTCTGGATGGATGGGCTGATGGGGGGGGGGGATGAGCTTGAGGCTGAAGCTGAAGCTGACCTTCCTTTGTTCCCCATCCCTCCCTTCCTTTCCTCGTTCGTCCTTCAAGGTCGTCACTCTCTGAGCTTCTTACATACTCTCCTTGGAGGGATGAAGGTCTACCTCGCCGCTGGATGGGCTCTCTAGCAGCACTTGAGGCTCGGGAAGTGGAGCTCGTCACGGCTTTCTTTGCATCGAGAAGGTGAGCTCTGACTTTCCCTGCCCCCGTTCGGTCCTCTCGATCTCCTCCTTCGTTCGCTAGATGTATACTGAATCGACCTCTCCATTCGCTTCAGCAGCACCATCTTCGTCGCTTAGCGTGACGAGATGGACTGGAGTCGTTGGGGACGAGGAGGAGGTGATAGATTCGTTCGAAGGTGAGCTAGCTTGATTCCTTCCCTTCCTTCGTTTTTCCTTCTCGCTTCGCCCGGCAGCTTGATGAGCTCAACTGTCACACTCGCTGACCTCGATAGACCCCTGCTCCTTCGCCACAGCTCCCTCTACATGCCTCACCCGGTTCGAGCCGCCAGTGAGCTCGGCTGAGAACTCCGTCCCTTGCAGCTGGGGAACCGCTCTTCTCGACGTCGTCGTCGCTCGTTCGTTCGAGGTTTGGTCTCGGGTACGAACACCGCTAGTCTTTCCGTGATACCTGTGAGTACTTCTCTCCCTTTTTTCTACGCCGCACGGAAGATAGTTCGGTCGAGAGGTCGAGTCGAAGGAGACGAGAAGAGCTGACCTCGACGCGTTTCCTTTCTTCTTCCGATCCTTGACTATCGTCCTCACAGGCCCGTCCTCGGAATCAACAGCATCTCAGGTTACTTTCACTCCTCTCCAGGTCGTCGGACTCCCTCCGTCACATCCACCTCGACCCAGTCCTCCAAAACTTCAACCCTCGACGCGTCGTCGCACAAACCAACTCTCTCTCTAGTCCAGCCTTCCCTCCCATTCACCTCAAAGCCACACTACCAGCAGAGCAGGCCCACTCACCTCTTCCTCGACATCACCGCTCTTCCCTCAAACCGCCATCCATCACCGCGTCGTCGTTGACGTCCCTCTGGACTCTCCTCCCTTCGCTCGCCCAGTCGAGGCCCAGCTCGTGGGGACCTCGAGTGCCTCGCGAATCGTCCTCCGCTGGGAACTGGGTCTCGTCTCTCGCTGGGGATCAGTCTCGCTCAAGCTTGGGAGAGGAACGCTGGGTCGGGTCGAGGAGTCTTGCGAGGATGTGTATGGAGTGGGAGGAGGTTTTCGGAGGAGGAGAGATCGTGCTGGTGTGCTGGAGGAGAGATGGTCATGCTAGGCGAGTCCCCACGTCTCTCCATCTGCCGACGGAGCTGCCGAGAGAAGTGCGAGTGGCGAGAGAGCGGGGGGAGCGACGAAGCTCGCACTGACGGGTCTCTTCTCCTCTTCTTCACCCTCGTCTCGAGCAGATTGTCTCTCGTCTCTTCTCTTACAGATCCATGACTCCTTGAGGATACCATAGGAACACCTCACTGGCTTCTGCGAGTAACGCCATCGAGACTTCAACGGTCTGCGTTCGTGTGTTCGGGTGAGTCTCGACTCGTTTTCGCTTCCCCTCGATTTCTCTCTTCGAACTCGAACTGATTTTGTTGCGCCTTTTGTACCGTGATTGCTACCAGCTGAAACAGAAGGGAAAACGCGCTAAGCCGAGCGTGAAGTGATACGCGTCAAGGTAAGACACCTCTCATCTATCTTTCGCGTTGCGGGGCGAAGAAGGGGAAGCGTGTCGAGTCGAGGACGCGTCGTCCTTGAGGGAGCGAGAGACGAGCTCTCAGCCGATGATGACTCCTTTTTTCCGCTACCTCACTCTTCACCTCTTCTATGCAGATCTTCTCAGCTACTCGAGAACCTTTGAGGAGCTGGTCGCACCTTGATACTGGTCTCGAGTGACTCCGCTCGCTCGTTTGAAACGGTGTTGGTCCTTGTCGAACGATCGCTAGTACGTCCTCTTCTGCCTTGACTTTTTTTCCTTGCTGACTTCCAGCTGACGAAATTGCTTGCTTTTGATCATTATCTTCGGGCTCAGCTCGCCGACCCCGTTCTCGGAAGACTAGGAAGTCCACACCAAGAGGAAGAACGGATCGTCGACCAGGTTTTCTTTCGACATCTTCTCCTCCTTCTTTCTCTCGAGAAACTTGATTTCTGAGGAGAAGAGGTCGACGCTGCCTCGTTAGGGTTGAGATTCTGTTGGGAATGGTGAGTTTGATTGGAAGTCCTGGTATCGGAACGCTCGCAGCACGACCCACTTTGGATTTTTCCGAGCTCACCGTTTTCCCTTCTCCTCCCTCCCTCCCTCCATCTCCCTCCCTCCCTCCCTTCTTCTTTTCCAGATCTCTCTGTCTCTCTCTCTCTCTCTTCCTCAGGCCCTTCCTCAGGTCCTACAGGCGGTTCAGCACCCATGCCTCCTCGTCGACCCCTTCAACAGGCAGCATCATCAGCACCAACCTCCGTCCCAGCTCTTCTACCCAGGACATCGACGCGTCCCCACCCGAACAACATCAGGGCCAAGGATCCGTCTGTTCAGAGCCACAAGCTCTCCATCGAGCTAGCTCGATTTCTATGCTTCTTCCCCGACCCAAAGTGAGTGTAGTATCTCTCTAACTGCTCACGAGGACGAAGGACGAAGTTCGAACGTCAAAGCTCACACTCCTTCCCATCTTTTACTCCCATTCAGAACGGGTCAGAAGTACTTCAAAGGGCTCGACGTCAACGATGAAGGTGTGTCGATCATCAGGGAGGGTCAGATCTCTGTCAAGAAGATTTTTGTGAGTCCGAAAATCTCAAAACTAATCTTGTTCGATCTCCCCGCTCGTCCGAAGCTAACGCGGCTTTCCGTTTCGCTCACCAGGAGAGGATCGACGATCACAAGTATTCCAACGCTGGGGACGTCCTGCTAGACATTGAGCGTTGCTTGGAGCAGGTGGTGGACGAGAGGAAGAAGGCGTTTTCGATCATTTTGGTGAGCTCAGATCTCCTTCGTCTCGGGCTCACCTCGACCAACTCGAACTGACTCAGTCTTCGAACAAACACCAGGATACGCTATGGAGCTTCCACAAGACTTTCCCTCCATTCGATTCCACCGACCCTCACCCCCAGTATCCTTCTCTTTCCGACCTCGACTCGCCTTCTCTTCCCACCATCGAGAACCACGAGGGCTTCCTCCATATCTCGGACTACCTCGCCAAGTACATGATGGATGACCTCGAGAAGTTCACCACTCCCGACGGCTTCTATCGCTGGTCGTATCTGTGCGACGAGGCAGCGCGTGCGGGTCTTCCTGGAATGAATCTGAAGGTGAGTTGACCTCGACGCGTCGCTGCACAGTCTGCTCGTCTTCGCTTTCGAAACTGAAACAACTTCCTTTCGTTCTGTTTTGCAGAGAGTCCCCCTCGAATCCTGGCTCAAATATATACGGATCAGCCGTCCAACTTCCCGCAAGTCAACTCCACCCGACTACGAGGCGTTCCTCGTGCCCATCCAGCTCGCCTTCGCTCGACTCTCATCGCAGAAGACGCTGGAAGGTCAAGCTCCTCAGCCCTACATCCCCACCTCTTCCCTCTCCTCCTCTTCCAACACCACCAACGCCACTCCTGATTCCAACACCAGCAGCAGTAACACCACCGACGCTCTCTCCTCCTCCCTCCTCGTATCGGTCGCTGCGGAGGAGGAGGACGAGGATCTGCAGGAGGAGGAGGACGTAGAAGGATCTCTTCGGTGGCCGGATGAGATGGTGGCGACTCGAATGGACGTAGAGATGGAGGCTCGGGAGGACGGACGAGATCATCACTCGCCTGAACCGGTTCGTTCTTTCACCCTCGCGACGAGCGTTTGCGATTTTTCATGTTCGCACAGCGTTACTGATCTTGTCTCCTCGCTCTTTGACAGGCTATCCGCTCGATCAAGTGCGAGGACTCTGACGTCGACGCGTCGTTCTTTGTGAGCTCGCGTTTCCCTTTCTTTCTCGTTCCCGTTTCCACCCGCTGGCATGGCTGACAGCTTCTGTTCTTCAAACTCGACTCCAGTCAACTCCTTTTCGGCCTACTTCGACTCACAGCCGACCCCGCAAGGCTGTTTCTTCGCGTTCTCCTCGAGAGTCGTTGAACTCGGTGAGTCAACGCTCTCTTCGCCTTCTTCCTTTCGAACGTCCATACTGACACCGTCCTCTCTACGCTCTTCACTTGCAGTCTTCCACTTCATCTCAGGAATCGAGCTCGCCTGCTTCATCGTCGGAACTGGACGAACCACGTCCGACAACTCAACGACTCTTCGTTGTTTCCTCCTCCTCGTCGTCTGTGAGTTCTGTCGCGCACTTCTCTCCGGCGTGCGATGCTCGAAACGATGCTGATAGTCACGCGCACCTTCTTATTTCTTCCACAGTCGTGCGTCCCTGCCGGCAGCGAGCCTCCGATTCCCTCAACCTTCCCTGGTCGGCCGTCATCTTCGTTCACAAAGACGGTAAGTCTTTACCCATCCGCTCCTCTCTTTGACGAGACGAGACTTCGAGAATCTGACCATTTCATACTTCTTCCTCAGCTTCTAGGATCAGCAGCCCTCGGTCGGCAGAAAAGGAAGCCCAACGCCGCTGGAGCTTCATCTGGTCTCGCCTCGACATCTGCCTCGACTTCGAACTCGACTGCGTCTTCATCTTCGGTGAGTCTCGCTTCTTGGTTTCATTCCGATATCTCTAGACTGACGATGATGTATCTTGCCAGGCTGCATCTTCGTCCCTTCCCCATCCAGTGTTCAAGAAGCTCAGATTTACGGACGTCAACTCGTCGAACGCGACCGGGTTGGGAGCTCTCGCTCAGGTCAGCCCTTTCGAACCTCCCGGTCATCTCTCTCGAGTAACTGACACATTTATCTTCTTTTCAACAGCATCAGCCTCTCGCTTCCGGATCCAGCGTCGTCGCCCCTCAAGCGACGTCTCTCGCCGTCGTTCCTCCGGCTCGTCGCGTCCTTCGTTCCTCCCTCTCCTCCTCTTTGTCTCCTCGGGACGACTGACGACATTGCTCATTTCTTTCTCGTTTAGGCTACTACTGCTCCTCCTACTCTCACCGCTCTGGAGGCCATCGACGCCAGCACTCCCAGAGCTCTTCGTGATGAAATCGTGCTGCTTCGGAGCCAGCTTCGAGTTCTCGACGGCGTCAAGGAGCAGGCAAGTCCTCCCTTTCCGTTCGATTCTACCTTTTGTTCTCGATGAAACGGCTTGGCTAACATGACTCTACTCTCTTCCAGTTCGAGGCTCACAAGCTCGAACATCGGAAGCTCAAACAGACGCACGCTTCGTTGCTGGACATGCCAAGGGTTCAACGGAGAGAAGCGAGTCCCCTCTTCCTCCTCCTCCCTCCTTCATCTCGTCGACTGACTTCGGTTTCCCTTCCTCTTTTCGTCATCTTCAGCTCGATGCCGCGCTCAAGAAGATTGGGCGCTACGAGTTGTATGTGAAGAAGACGACGACGAAGCACGCCGACGAGGTTGCTGCTCTCCAAGCCGACGTGAGTCGCTTCAAAGTCGCCTTGCTCTCTTTTACCTCGTCTCGAATTCTCGCTGACCTCGCACGCTTCCCTTCCCTTCGCGATCTGGTTCGATTCAGCTCGACGCCAAGAAGCTCAAGACTTGGGACCTCTCAACGTCGTTGGCTGATTCGGAAACGGCTCGTACTGCTGTAGAAACCGAGGTGAGCTCGTTTCCTTCCGTTCCATGAACCCTCAATCTCCCCTATTGAGCTCTGTGACTGACCTCACGCGTCGTTCTCGCTGTTCGTTTCCGCTCAGCTCAACCTCGCGAAAGTCGAGATCAACGGTTTGATGGCTTCTCTTCAAGGAGCGGAAACCTCCTTTGCTGAATCGGAGGCTGGGATGTTTGCCTGCCAACAAGCTGTGAGTTATCACGCGAGCGTCTCCCTGCCATCTGTCTCACCCGTCTCGCGAGCTGACTGTCGCGATCCCTTCTTCGACGCGCTTCGTTTTCCAGCTCGAGTCAAAGAAACAAGTTACCCAGGATCTCGAGGACTCCCTCGCCTCTGCCACAAGGGCTCTCAATACTTCGAGGGAGACGATCACGTCTCTTCGGACCGAGGTGAGTTTGTGTCTCTCTTGCTCCTCGAAACTTCTGCGTTCGCCTCGGCTGACTTGCTCGTCCTTATCTCTCCCCTGAACCTCCACCACTTTACCCTCCAGAACAAAGAGCTCGGCCTCTCTCTCTCTCGATCGCAGTGCGATCTGGAATCGTCTCAGACTGCAGTGAGTTCGCGTTCTTGTTGTCCCTCCGTCGAGTCGCGTCGTAGCTCGGGTTCTCCTATAAAGCCTCTTCTCCCCTTTCTTCGAAAAGGTACTGACATACGCGCGTTCACCTCTCGTTCCGACACAGGTCGCTGAGAAGCAGCTCGCCATCCAGAAACTCGGGACGTCGAATGCGGAGCTGACGAGTTCCCTTGCGAGCTCGACGACGAAGATCAGCGACCTCAAGCGCTCGGTGAGTAGTCGAATTAATCTCGATCGACTGGAGCGACTCGAACTGACGCTCGATTCTATTCGTTTCGCCTCACAGCTGGACTCGATGGTGACATCGGACGAGTACACGGATCTCCAGATCGAATTCCGCGATTTGGAGGATGAAGTGAGTAGCTTCGCCTGGTTCGCGGCAAGTCCCTGGTGAGAGATCGTGCTGACTACTTCTCTCATTCTCATCAGCTCACGGCGGAAACCGACGCTCACTCGGAAACCGAACTTCAAGCCCTCGCTTCCGAGAAGGTGAGTTGTTTCGTTTTCCATTTCGGCATCGTGTCTGTCGTGATCCTGCGTTCTGCTCGAAGATTGCGAGCGAAGCGCTGACCGCGAGCCCTTTCCTCTTTATCGTGGCTGGCCATATCGTAACGAAGGGAGTAGAATACTGGACCAAGCTCTGCGTGATGAAGGACCCTTGGCTCGTCGACAAGAACCGATTGCTCAAGGAAGTGGAACGTCTCGAGGCTATCCTCCGCCGGCATGGTCTCTCGGTCTGAGTGGGATTGGTCGTGGAGGAAGGTGCTCGGGTGGAGGAGAGGTGAGCATCTTTCCATCTTTCTTTCGCGCTCGACGCGTCGCGAGCTGTTCTTCCTCTCTCTCGCTTCCTCAAACTGACCCGTCCTCTCCCTTCCTACTCCCCCCGTCCTTCTCCTCCTCCCATCTCCATGCTCTACCTTCTCCCTCGCCCGCTTCTCCTACAGCAGATCATCGAGCTCGTCGTCGGAACGGAAACCTTCAAGTCGTGCTCGGTGGATGGGGCGACGACGGAGTAAGGGAACAAGGATCGTTAAACAGCTGCTGGAACGGTTGTTATTGTGTAGGTTTAGTGTTTCAAATAGGAAAAGGGAAAGGTGGCAGGATACGATGAAGCTATAGTAGACAGAACGGGAGTGCGAGAACGAGAGAGTGTCGAGAGACAACGCGTCTCGCGTTTGCTGTCGAGTCGAACGAGCAGAATGGGAAGCCGCTCGACCAAGGCGAGAGTGAGAGCAAGAGGCAGAGGCATGGTATCATCAGCTGACGAACGAAGGAAGGAGGACGAATGGCGATGATGAGAAGAAGGAGCGAGAACAAAAGAATGAAGAGGAGAGAGATTGAACGAGCACGTCGACGACATGAGACCCGACGACGATGTCCTCAAACGAGCCTCTGTAGCGCTGACTGAACCTCCGTAGTAGCTATGATCCGATGCGATAAAACCGAGGAACATCTGGGGAGCTGAGGAAAGTGGTAGAGAACAGGAGAGGGACGAAGCGAGGTCAGCTCCGAGCACTCTCGTTCGAGATCGATGTACGACGCGTCTCGATGAAGAGAGGAGGAACTCACTTTGCTCGCTCCACGCCAGGTGTCTCGACAGTACTCTAGAGTAACTTAATTAGCTGCTTGACTTCTGTAAAAGCGAGAAGAACCAAAGCGAAGAGGCGGCAAGGTCAGCTCGAGTTCGACTCGACGCCTTCGCCGACTCGTCGTCCTCACGAGTCGTTTCACAAAGAGAACGAGACTGACCATCATTTCTCCCGTCTTGAAGCAGATCCACTCTACCCCCAGCCAGCTCAACAACCCAGCTTTCCTCCACCTCTCCTCTTCTCGTCGTCGTCCATCCCCTGCTCAACTCAACCTCGCGAGGGAGTCGAGTCGAGGGGAGGAGCGACGAAGCTCTCGTTTCCGCCACTGCTGGCATCAGCGAAAGCGGTGAGAGGTGGCGAGTCCAAGACGGAGGTGGTGAGATGGAAGTTGGAAGTCGAGCGAGCTGAGGACGAAGAAGGAGGACGAAGAAAGGGAACGAAACGAATTGAGACGCGTCAGTTCCATCTCCTTCTTCGTCCATCGTCACAAAAGGAATTGCACGCGAGGAGAAGATGAGAGAAGACTTACATCTTTAACAGCCTCCTGTACACCCGATCTAACTCCCAACCCAGCTCTGCTTGACGAGAGGACCCGAGCCTGATTTTTGACTCGACTCGACCAACCGAACACAACTCAACTTGAGTCGACGACGGACGATCCCAGCGCAACTACGGCTCCCCTGAAGTGATAAGAGACGTGGATCCTGTTTCTAAAGCGGCGGGGAAGGAAGCGAAGCGATGGGAGCGAGATGAAAAGGAAGTGGTGCTGATGGAGTTGTTCGGCGGAGTGGAGGCAAGGCGAGACGGGGTTGAGGGTTTTGCGAGAGAGCACGAGGATGCGTTGAGAGGGGAGGAGCGTAGAGGCAATGATGGCGGGGTTGAGGTGGGAGAGCCGTTGATGGATGGGTGGGTTCGAGTCGAGGGTCGAGGGAGGACGGAAGTTGAGTCGAGTCGCGTCGAGGTTTGAAGAGGTGGAGGGAGGGTTGATGAGCGAGGGCATGGGAATCCAGATGCCTGTGAGATGGGAGGGATGCAGAAGGAAAGAGGAAGGTCAGCTGGTGGGTTTGTTTCGAAGAAGAAAACGCGTCGAAAGAAGGAGGAAGACGAGAACGGACCTTTCGCGACGAAGACCGACTCGAGCTCGAGTTCCCCATCAAACGCCCCCAGATATCCTAGCGCAGCTCCATCGCTCCATCTCCAGTGATCCAAACCCTCCGAACTTGACTGCCAATCCAGAGTGATGGTGCTGGAGTGAAGGGGATAGGCACGAAGGGAGGAAGCGAACGAAAGGTCAGCTCGTCGAGTTCCCTTCCCTCCCTCCCCTAGTCTTCCCCTCCGTCAAGTCCCAAACCGCCGATCCCAGCGTTCAAGGGGAATGGATATATACTCACGAGAAGATGAAATCTCGAGAGGACAGGCTTTAGGTCCAGAGATGGGCGAGTGCGAAGACGACGACGAGAGGACTTGGAAGAGTCGTCCTTGAAGCGGATGAACGAAGATGGCGAGCTGCTTTCTTAGAAGATCCGGGATTCGAGGACTGGAGTGTAGGGGAGGGCCGGAGGAGCACACAAGGAAGGATATAGAAGTCAGCGAGAGCGCCCCAATGTAGAACGCGAGTGCTCGACGAACGAACGAAGGAAAGGAAGGCGAACCTCGAGCTCACCTCTTGTCCCTCCCATCGCTTCCGACGAGCTTCCGAAGCTCCCAGAGCTCGCGAAAACGGCTCAGAATCTACAGCGTATCCGCTGAGAGCCCTATGACGGTCTTCTCCCAGAAAAGATGGCGAGAGAATCTGCTTGAAAGAACGAAAACGGGCAAAGAGGGAAGGGAGGGAAGGGAAGGAAAGGGGAGCTCTGCCGTCATCGATTTTCGAGCCTCTCCAACTTCTATACGATGAGCTTGATCGACAAAAATTTGACGGTCGAGCGTACCTGAGATGACTCCTGATGGCGTCGAACTTGAAGCTCCAAGATCCATGAAGACCTGAACAAGGAGAGGATGGGGGGTCAGCTTCATGAGCTCGCTCCTCCGCTCCTTCCTCCCCTCCTCCCCTCCCTTCGTTCCTTCGGGATGCGAGTTACTCACTCTGAGATTCCAAGCGCTCTCTCTGTACATGGTTGAATCTCCTCGCTTGGTAAGCCCCATTGAGACGAGTGGAGAGAAGAGAAGAAGAGAATCTGCTGGAGAGGGTGGGTGCTGGCGGTCGTTCGCTCTTCAAGCTTCAACCGAGGTGAGCTCGACCGAAATCGACTCCCTTCCTTCCCTCCCCCCGGACGGCCACGATCCCTATCTCGCCTCCCTTCCCTTGCACGTTTCTCTATGGCCAATAAGAGCAAGCCCACTACCACCTCTGAGCAGTAAAATCAGGAGGAAAATCAGGAGGCGAAGGAGGAGGAGGGGGGAGAGGACGATGAAGAAGAAGGAGGAGGAGAGGAGGAGGTTGAGGAGGAGGTTCCGAGCTGGAAGAGTGGGACGCTCGTTCAGTTCAAGGGAGACAACTCAATTGGGAACCCGACGTGCTGGCAGAGTGTCTTGAACAGTGAGTAGATGGTATCTTTTGGGTGGCGAGGAAGGGCGGCGAGGGGAAGCGAAGGGAGATGGGAGGGGAGGGAAGGGTGAGCTCGACGGAAGCGTTCCAACGAAGCTGACCTCTTCTCCTTCTTCTCCCTCAGACGACTTGACTCTTCAAGAGTTGAAGGATCTCATTCGAGCTAGGACCGAGAGCTCCGAGAACGAAAGAATCCAGATGAGACAGCTGAGGAAGGACGGTCTAGGTGATCTTGAACTCGACGACGGTAAGCTCATCTCTACCTCCCTCCCCCCCCGCTTCCATTCTCTCTCCCTTCGTCCCGCTCTCGAGATGCACTCCCAAGCTGACCTCGAGTATCCTTTTCACTCCCTCTTTCTACCAGAGTACGACATCCGAGCCCTCAACACGAAACTCGTCGACGCTGCCGATAGCGAGCTCATCATCACCATCGGATACACCCTCCTCGCTCCCTCCTCATCTCCCTCGGCCAACAGCAGCAGCACTCAACTCCCAGCTCTTTTGCCCCAGCAGCCATATCTCCCCGCTCCTCTCCCCGCCGTTGAGGAGAAGGACGAAGCAGCAGTAGAGCGAGACAAGTCTTCCTCCTACGCCGACGAGTCGTCTTCGGCCTCGAAAGCCAACAACGCTCCATCCCAATCCATTCCTCCAGCAGCAGCTCAAAAGCCATCCTCCACTCCCAGCACCAGCGCTCGACCCTCGAACCCCTTCTCCAAACCCTTACCAAGCCAGCAGCTCTCCGCATTCATCGCCCCTTCTCTCCGCCAACCCTCCACTGCATCCGCCTCCTCCTCCAGCAGCATCAAACCTACCGTCACGACTCCCGCCCAGCCCGCTCAACACCCCAAGAGGAAGCTCGCTGCCCTGAACGCTGAGCCCTCCGACGAACCCTCCTCCTCCGCCTCGTCCTCCAAAAAACCCAAGCTCTCTCCCTCTCTCTCCCAACCCGCCGCTCGACGAGCCTCTTCCACCACCGCCTCCTTCACCTGGCTCAAAGCTCCCTCTCCACCTCCTCCTAAAATCAAGGAGCCCAAGCCGAAACGACTCGCTCAGGTCGTTCAGAAGATCGTCAACGAGGAGTCGGACGCGGAAGCGATGGACGAGGAGGAGGATCAGCTTGATAGCTCGCAGTACGAGGAGGAGTCGCAGACCAAGGTCAAGGTTGGGAACAAGAGGAGGATTAGTGTTGGTGGAGTGGAGGAGGAGGGAGAGGGCGAAAAGAAGAGGAGCAAGAAGGGCATGGAGAGGGAGAGAGACGCGACGACGGAGTCGAGTGGGAGCACTGCTGCTACTGCGGCTGGAGAGGTTCAACCTCGAGCTGGATTGAGAGGCGGCTCGACGGGAGGAGAGAAGAAGAAGGATGAGGAGGGAGGGGAGAGGAGGCTCACGTGGACCGAGAAAGGGAAGGGAAAGGAGGGAGTGGACGCGTCGGAGTCGAGCTCGAGTGCTGCCGTCGTCGTCAAGAAGAAGCGTGGAAGGCCACCTGGATCGAGGAACGCGTCGCTCGGAGGAGGAGAGAAGGCGGAGGTTGGGAAGAGGGTTACGAGACGCGGAGGTGGGGAGAAGAAGGCGAAGATGATTGTGGTCGTCGTGCCTGAGGGAAGACGAACGGAGTTGCCGAGGTTGTTCATGAGCGTACGTCTTCCCTCTCTGCCCTTTTCTGAATCTGCGTCTTCCTCGACGAGAATTCGAACTGATAGTTTGCTCTTCCGTCGTTGTGCCTTCCGTTCTCCTCAGATCCTCCCCTTCCTCGTCCCTCTCTTCAACACCCCAACGCTCGCATCCGTCGTCACTCTCTCCCGCTACCACCTCCACCTCCTCGGCCCTCTCCTCTACAGCAACATCAATCTCTCAAGCATCAAACAGTGGAGGAACATCTTCTTCTCCGATACCGTTCGTCCCATCCTTCCCTCTCGCCCGCTCTCGTCGCGTCGAACTGACTCCCTCGCGTCTCTCCTCAGCCCTCCTCCCTCAGCCCCTACCTCGGCCGAAACCTCGTCCACTCCGCCACGCTCTCCCTTTCTCCCACGCTCCTCTTCCCAACGACCAACTCCAACCCCAACCACAGCCTCCTCCCGTCCAACCCGCTCGAAGGAACCAAACCCTCCGCCTCGTCCAACTTCAACTTGAACAACGGACACTTCCAATCAACCTCCCTCCTCTCCCTCCAGATTATCCTCCCTCCCCTCCCCACCTCCCTCACCGGCAGCACCCTCACCTCCGATCGATCCTCCTTCGCGAGCATCAAGAACACGCCTCTTGCGCTGCTGCTCAAATCGATTCGAGCTTTGCTCATCGCGAAGGAGGGGAGGGTGTGGGTGTGGGCTGTTGTTCCACAAAGCGACGAGCAGTGGGAGGGGTGGGTCGGATGGGATGGAGGGGAAATGGGAGAGAGAGAAGCAAAAAAGGGAGGTGGAGTGGGTGGAGAAGGTCCGAAGGGTCGTTTGGGAGAGGGAGGAGAGGTGGATTGGACGGGTCGTAGACGAGAGTGGGAGCGAGAGTGGCGACGAGAGCGAGAGCGAGGATGAGGAGGACCGAGGGGAGAGGGAGAGGGAGGGAGAGAGGAGGTTGGAGGGGTTGGTGAGGGTTGTGGGGAGGGGTTGGTGAGGTGGTGAAGGAGGGCGGGAGACGCGTCAAGTTCTGTTTCGCTTTGGTCGTTTCGTTTCGTTTTAGGTTTGGGTTTGACTCTGGGTTGTGGTGGACGGGCTGGCGGGAAGGAACGGCTCGAGTTCTATGTCTACGTTTTTGGTTTTAGTTCAGCTTCCTTCCGTTTCGTTTGGGGCTCAGGAGGGAGAGGGAAGAGGCCGCGTCAAGTCTAGCTTCGGTTTGGGACGACGAGGACTGAAGACGATTTGAATGAGGTTTCGAGTAGGTTTCTTCAAGTTAGCAACTTGTACGGCGTTCTTCTTTTGTGTTGTTGCGTATGCGTAAGAGAGAGGAAGTAAGAACGAAAACGAGGGAAAGATCGCCGTCCGGTCGAACGCGTCCGGAAACTCGAACTTTCTTCCTTTCTTTCCTCGCTTTCTTTCGTTGCGTTGACATTGTCTTGATGTTCGTTCGTTGAATCCTCTTCACTATTTCACCGGGATCGCTGAAACCATACTATCAAGCAACAAGCAAAGACGCATCACACGAAGAAAGCAGAGATATGGATGTACAGTAAACCGAAGGAAGCGATTGGGAAAAGCTCTCAGAACATATAGTGTTTTCGTCTTGGTAGATCGGGTTAGCGATCATGCTGATCAGCATTGAGCTGGAGATGAGAGGGAGAAAATCAGAGGGGAAGAAGGGAGGAGGGCGGGAGGACGCGATGGAACGAGATGCGATGCAATGAAGTGAGGTGCGATGGGGTGGATAAAAATCTCGACTTCTCCTAACAACAGTTCGCCAGAGCGAGGTGATCCCAGATACGAGCTTGTGGGGCAAGGGCGGCCGTAGGGGAGGAAGAAAGGAATGTGACCGACGCGTCGGCGTTGATCCCTTTGTGGATTCAATCGGGGCCAGTCCTTGGACTCGTTTGTAGTCAGAGACTGTGGCGACTCGACGCGATGCAAGGGAAAGGTGATGACGAGAAGGTGTGTGAAAGAGAGGAAGGAGAGGGGAGAAGGGGAGATTGAACGAAAGAAGACGAACGAAAGGGCTGAAACGAAGCTCAGCCGCCGAACAGCATTGTCAAATGGACTCTGTTCGACACGGATGTTTCGCCTTCAGCGCAGATGCTCGGCTCTGGTAGGGAGAAAAAGAAAAAAAGGGGCCGCAACGAGAAAAAAAAGAGAGAGAAAGAACGTCAACGACGCGTCTGGAACTCGATCGAAGGAAAGCGAAAGAGGGTGAACGAGCTCTCAGATCAACGCCCTCATCATACTGGTTCCGTGTAACGCGCGGTATATGTTCGTCATGGAGTTCGATGTCCAGAGAAAAGGGAGAAGAAGAAGAAGAAGGGAAACAGAGCAGTGAGCGACGCGTCGTGTCCAACGTCACTCGGCTGGTTGCTCCTCGGTCCGAGGCCGAGGCTTTAAGCACGGAGAGAACAGTTGGATGATGACGAAGTGAAATCTACACATCGAGAGATGGGAGAGAGAGATAATAGAAAGAGGATGATCCGAAAATGATTTCCGCACGACGCGTCGGGTTGAAGAGGTGCAGCGGTTCCGACCCACTGGCTTCCGAGGTCCCATAGAGATCATGTAGCCAGTGCGCCAAAGACCACCACCACCTCACGGCTCCTGGATGCTGCGTTAGCCAAAACGAGAGAAGGACCGAACAGACTGAACGAGCAAATGACTCGAAGACGGACCAGCTTGATGACCCTCGCCCTCATCAATGTCGAGGACCCATGAAACGGGAAAGACGAGCTCTCAGATCATTAGCGCTCATCACGATAAGTATGAATGGGCTTGGCTGTAGATGTCTTCATTAAGCTCGAGAGGGGGAAGAACGAAGGGAAGCCGGGGAGTAGGGAGGTGAGTGACGCGATGCGACGCGACGGTCTGCTCATCCTGCTCGGTCCTCAATCCCCCAAGTTTCCACCGAGCTCTTTCGATAGGTCGAAAGATGGCCGTGGATTGATGAGGTTTAAGGAGCGAGCTGGAAGACAGGGTCGAGAGGGAGGGAGAAGGAGAGAAGAAGGGATGAGGCAGAAGTGCGATGACAAGGTCCGAGTCGAAAGCTGGAAACATCTCAACCGACTCGGAAGACCAGATCCTCACCAAGATAAGTGAAAGAGCAAGTTACATCCGAAGGGGAAGGAAGTACAACAGCTCAAGACTCCAACGCACGGAAGAAATGGCAGAAGCGGACGAAGAAGACAAAAAACGGATGCGTTGTCTCACGGTCGGCTCTTCTCGTCCCATTTTCTCTGCACGACTTTCTACCCTAAGGGATCTGCGTTCGATCACCGAAGCCGCTTGAGGGTGTGAGTCGGGGAAGAGAGGAGAAGAGAGATAGAGCTGAAGAAGCAGATGCGCGTTCAACTCCGTCGGAGTCGGTCGTCGCGACGACTCGTAGAAAAGGTCAGAGAAGGCGATTCGATCGTTCAATGTTGGCCGAACGAAATGATCACCGCCGAGACCATCCCTTACGAGAATTGGTGATATTGTGTCTTCAGTGGGAAGGGGATGGAGGGGAATCAGAGGAAGAAAGGATGAAGAGCGAGGACAAGGACAACGCGTCCCGAGAGGTTGAGGTCGGACTTTGCGAAGAAGCGAGCATCTCACAACGTCCAATAGCAGCCAGTGAGATGGACGCTTCTCCGCGAGTCATGCAAAACCTCAGAAAGAGCTCCCGTCTTGGGGTAGGAAGGTGAGAGTGCGAAAGAAAACGATCGACCCACGACACGTCGACCTCGATCCCTTGGGCGTCTTCCCACAGTCGCCTTCAGCGCCGGAACGCAAAACGCGCCAGGCCGAGAGGGTGCTATGGAAGAGACACGCAAGGGGAGGAGGTGTGAGAGTCGGTTCAAGAACAAGGAAAAGGTGGAGAGAGGGAGGAAGAGGAAAGCTTCCCAGAGTACCTCCCCCTCCGGATCGAAAGCGTTGGAGGAGAACGGATAGATCCGAAGAAGAAGAACCCAACGAAGCTCAAGATCTAGCTCCGTCTCTTAGAGGTATGTTAGAAGCAGAAAGTAGAGGGAAGAAGGAGGTGAGATGAGAGGTGAGCGACGCGCTTCGTCTAAACACTGCGCTCGAGGATTTTCGTCCATCTAGCTCACTCCTTCCGTCCATCTCCCTCGGTACGCAAGACAACGTGTATGAGAATGTCAGTACGTACGGAGGTCGGAGGGTAGGAGGGAGAGATTGAAGAGGACGGAAAAGGACGACGCGTCGCTTGAGAGATAGGCCTCCAGTTCTCCCGGCGATGCAGCCTCCAGGTATCGGCAAAAGGATCGCACGTCAATATAATTAGGGATAACTACCTCGGGAGCCGAGGGTCATGTTGATGAGAAGCAGATGATGGGAAGGAGCTAAGAAGAGAGTGAAGCCAACGTCGCGTCAACGAGCTCGTCCGTCGTCGAAAGCAGGCGCTTTGGCACTACTTCTGCTCTGGAACTCTGCCCGCTCGATAGAGTCTTATCTCGCAGCTGCGAGCGACACGGAGACCCCCCAGAAGAACAAAAGGGAGGGAAAGAGGAAACGAAGCGAAAGGGTGAACGAGATGAAGCCATGAGCGAAAAGAAAACAACAAAAGGAGGAAGAGGAGTAGAGCTCTCAGAGTTGAATTGGTTCCCTCACAGGTCTATCGGAAGGAGTTAGATTTTTGGACTCATCATCGAGCTCGGAGAAAAAAAAGGAGGGACGAGAAGAGAAAAGAAGGAAAGGAACAAAGAAGGGTGAGTGACGCGCCGACCACTCTCCTCCTGCTCACCGATCACCTCCCAGAATTCATCAGCCTCAGCTGTCTCCGATACTCTAGGACGGCTGAAAGAGATGATCCAAAGAGGGGAAGAGGCGAGAAGGAAGAGATAAACGGGGGAAGAACGGAGAGAGACGGAAAGACGAGATGATCGAGAGATGAGCAACTTCTCGCCTGCTCGGAAAACTGATTTCTCAGGCAAATTCAGCTTCGAACAAGACTGAAACTCTCTATATCTGAGGAAACAGTTCAGGACGCGAGGGCAGGGGAAGAAGGAGAGAAGGAAAGGAAAGGAACAAAGAAGGGTGACGCGTCGACGTTCCTTCTCCGGCGCTCTGACTTCTCACTCCCTTCCCTCCGATGGATCATCGTGTCACCCTTCGGTCTTCGGTCACGAAGGGTCCGATGAGCCAAGGAAGAGATAGAGTGAGAAGAAAGAGGGGGGAAAGGACAGGAAAGGAAGGAGAAAGGGAGATGCCGGACTCGACTCGGAGAGGTGAGTGACGACCGACCTGCCTCGGAGCGACACGCTGCTCCGAAGCGGATCTCCCGAGGAGGACGGACGACAACGCACCCCTGCCGATGATTCGCCACCAGAAAATGAAAAGAGAGGAGGGAAGGAAGGAGAGAAGGAGAGAGAGCAAGAGGGGAGGAAGAACGAGTCGAGAGGTGAGCGAGCTCCGACATCCTCGGACGACGAGCTTTTAGGATGGGACCCAGCGAAGCACGTCCTCCGAGGATGGAGGCAATCGAGCACAACTGAAGGTCAGGTCAGTGAAACGAAGAGATAACCTGAGAGGGGGAAAGAAGAGAGCGAGAGAAGCGAGAGACGCTGAGTGAACGACGTCGTCCTCGTCCAGCTCGTCTTCAGTTTCTTCTCCAGACTGGCGACCTCCAACGACAAGAGAGATCTATATTTGAGGAGATGACTCCTGAGTTGAGGAGGCCGAGCTGGAGAAGGAAGGAGGGAGGAAGGAAGGCAGATGGTGGCCGTTCGACTCCAACTCCCTTCCCAAAACGAAACTGACTCGACGTCGTTTTGGAGCTGAGGTCAGCTGAGAAGAAGGAGATAGGGCTGGGCGACTACCCCAGCTCGTTCGCTGCTACAGTCTTTAAGCAAAAGTTCTGCATTGTTCAGATGGGCTCACAGGTGGAGTGAAGCTGAGCCCAAGGAAGATGGGGTTGAGCAAGAAAAGGAGGACAGACAGAGGCGACGCGTCGCTCGCTGAGGACTTTCAGTAGCCCTTTTCGTTCTTTTTCCTCTACATTAGCGACACCTCCCAGGGAGGAAGTTGATGGATAACCGGTGACTAGCTCTGCGAACACCAAAAGCCAGATCTCAAGACTCTTGAAGCTCGCAAAAGAGCGCGTCGCCTTCTCCTTTCATCCTTACTCCCATCTCCCTTTCAAGTCGTGAGGTACGGCTGACGCACTGATGACGACATATAGCCATGGAGACAGGACTGGGATGTTGATCCAGCACTCAAAGCCAACGAAGAACAGTGAAAGCTCAAGAAAGCGACGCGTCGTCGTCCCCTCTCCCTCGCTCGCTTCAGACTGCATCTTTCCTTGGATTCTTCTGCCTCAAACTCCCACCCAATCACCCTCCAGATTTATATTCATCTTGTATGCCCCCCGGCTTGAGAAAGTTTGCCTCCTTTTTCGCCTCAGAGACGTCGTTCTCGGCCGTTGCTAAGCAACGGCACTTGCGCCTTGCTGGCGAGCTCCTCCCTTCGGTTCCTTTCGTTTGGTTCGAGCCGCCAACCACGACCTTCTCCCTTCTCTTTCTCTCGGAACGGATCGCTCGATCGGCCGACCTCTCTAACATCACCCCGAGGCAGAACTCTGGATGTAGGAAAGGGAACGAACGAGGGAGCGTGGCGGGGAGGAAGGGAGGAAGGGAGGGAGGGAGGGCAGCAAGGGTTCGAGCTGGCTGGAGCGAGCTGCTAGATCTCTCGGATGGCGGGTCGAGGGGTGTGTATATCAAGGTAAGCCTGCCTTCCTAACATAGTCTGATGAAGAAGGCGGTCGAGGTCTTTGGGAAGGTCTTTGGGAGGAAGATCTGCCTTCGTCGAAACGAAACGAGCTGGAGCTTGAGCTGACCTTTCCTTCCTGCCCTTTCCCTCCTCTCCGACAGCTCTTCCCTGGACAGGATCCGGTAGGAATGGGCATCAGAAGATTCAGCTCGATTTCAGGTACGTCCAACCGCTATTTTTTCATCGATCAAGCTCATCGTTGAAGAGGATGGGAGCTTTGAACATCGAGCTGACCTCGACGCCCTTCCCCTTCCTCCTTCCCCTTCGTTTCGCACCGTCGCTTCGCCTCTTTCAAGCAGATTTTTTCGCCATCTCGCTTGGGAATGACCTTCAAAGGGACACCAGTGGATACCCTGTAACTTTTGGCATCTTTTCGTGGACGCTATGAGCTTCGGAAGCTCGTCGGAAGGGATGGTAGGGACAAGAGGTGAGCTCGCCTTTCCTTCGTTCGTTCGTTCATCGAGCTCCGAATCCCTTTCGCTAAGCTCCCTCGCTGACATCTCTCAACATATCCATGTCTATAGTTCTCCCGATTACCATCAGACTCTCCCATGTCCCGCTCGTTCAGCGGCGAGAGCTCCCTCGACTCGCCATGCACGAGCTCATTCCTTGGATCCCTCGCTCGTCGTCGTCGTCGCTCTCGCCCGTCTCTCGACCCAAAGCCCGTCTTCTCGAGATATCATCCTCTTGTGAGTACATATTCATTCCCTTTTGAATGCTGGGATTAGAGGTGTGGGGACTCGAAGGAAGGGAAGGCGAGGGGAGGGAGGGAAGGGAACTCGACGAGCTGATCTTGGTCTCGTTTTCGTCTCGCTTTCCCCACTCCAGCACCGTCTCTCGATCCTCTACTCCTTCAATCCCTCGTTCGTCAAGTCTGCGGAGCCTACATCACCACCACCTTCACCATCATCACCTCGCCAGGTCTTCTCAGCTCCCCGACCGCTCACCCTCCTCCCTCCCTCGCGTCCTCGCCGTCTCTCGTCCCTCGCCAAAACGGAGAACGCCAACGGGATCTCGCTCGACAGATCGGACATGGTAGGGCGATCTGCGGTGCTGGTTCAGGTGATGGCTGGGTCGTCTTGCTCGAGGATAAGTCTTCGGTTGCGTTCACGTTCGATGACGACGAGTCGTGAGTCTTCCCTTTTTCTCCCTCCCTCCCTCGTCTTGCCCCCTTCATCGTCTCGACGAGCGAGCGCTGTACTGAGCTTCCCACTCCTTCCTCCGATTTTCGGTCTAGCTCCACCTCCCATACCAACCTACTTGCCTTCGACGACCCGACCTTGTTCCTCTCTTCGACGATCTTCACGCCGACGACCTATTCTACTCTACCCCCTCCTTCCCTCATCAAAGCTACACCTAACATCCCTACCATGGCTCCTAAGCGTCCCCATGCACCAGTCAGCTCAGCCCTCATCGCCTCACTTCAGCCGTTGTCTCGCTTCGAGCCGGACGCGTCGTGGCCGCTCTCGTCCAACTCGCCTTTCTTGGGATCAAGACCTTGGAATATATGTGAGCGTGCTTCCATTTTCTGGTTTTACTACCGCTCTCTGAAGGTGGAAGAAGAGACTCATAGGGAACGCAAAGGGTAGGGACGAAAGCTCGATGAGGCTGACCTTCGTTTTCTTTTCGCTTCCTTCCTTCATCCGTCTTCCTCCTCACTCTAGCGCTATCCCTTCATCCTCCACTTGTCGCCTTCGTGTCGGAGCTACTACCGCCATCACCACTCGCTTCGACCTCCACTCCAGCCAACAGAGCCCGCTTCATCGATCGTTCAAACCATCGACCCTTTGGATCTCAACCTCGTCGCCGTCGTCCTTCCTTTGTACTCGAGGCTGGAGCGTAGAGCTGAGGGAGCGGCCGCTGGATTCGTTTGTAGAGCTTTTTGCTCTGGACCCGTTGGGAGGCTGGTCTGAGAGCCGGAAGTACGAGGAAGAGGTGTGAGCTCAAGTCGTTCTCGGTCGCGAAGGTTCGTCACCCTCCCTTCTTCACCCTCGCTCTCCTCCCTTTTGACGCCCCGGTCGTGGAAACCGAGCTATAAACTGACTGACTCATCTGATCGCTTTCTTCACCCTTCAGTCCTCTCGCAAGATTGAGTCTTCCCTCGTCGTCGTCGTCGTCGGAATCGGACGCGTTGTCGTCGCATTTTTGGACTCGACATCTGGCTTCTCTCGTAGGACAGACCGTCTGGGATGAAGTGTGAGTCTTCCCTTCTAAGACTCTCGGTATTTGGAGCTGCTGGCATGAGAAGGAGAAGAAGGAGGAGAAGAACGGAACGAGACTCGACAAGCTGACCTTTCACTTCGTTTTCGTTTCGCATCCTCCCTTCCTCGTCGTTCTCTCACTCAGATCAAGGCTTCATTTGGCAGCATCGGTGACCCTCGGTCCGACCTGCGCCATCCCCTCTTCACCTCCCTCCACTCCAGCCAACTCAACCCTCATCGTCGATCCTCTCCAAAGCTCACCTCTTTCCCTCGCTCGCGTCCCCGTCGTCGTTTCTCGCCTAAACGGAGGATGGCAGCAGGATCTCGATCGACAGAGCGCGTGTGGGAGAGCTCCCGAAGGTGCTGGGTTGGGTGGTAGGGGGGCTGCTCTGGTGGAGGAACAGTTTTCCCGTCGTGTTCGATGACGACGAGTCGTGAGTTCTCGCCTTTCTCCCTCTCTTCCTTCGCTCTGCTCTTCGTCTCGACAAGCGGGCTCTGTAATGACCTTCCCACTTATCTTACTGCTTTTCCTTATCGCTCCCAGATTGGCCTCCACCTCTCATCACCAGCCTTCTCGACTTCGACTTCAACGACCTCCCTCCCTCCCCCGCCAACTCGTCTGCCTCCCACTCGACCTCCTCAACCAACTTCAACGGCCATCGCCACCGCCACCACCATACCTTCCTCCCTCGCTCTTCCAACTCCTATCAGCTCATTGTTCAACCTCCTCCCCGTCGTTCCTTCAACATCAACCTTCGTCTCGTTCGGATCTGGAACTCTTCGTTGTCGCCAGTCGCTGGACTCGGAGCCAACTTTGGAGGATCTTACGGTCGGAGGAGGAGGGTCGGGACTACAAGGCGAGTTGGTTGGAGCTTCGTTGGGACAGCTGCGAGTGTTCGTCGAGAGGTCGAGCTCAATTCATCCTTCGTCGCGAAGGGTTCGTCCTCCTCTTCCTTTGCTCTCTCCCTCCTCTTTTGTCTCGTTCGTTCTTGGAATCGAACCCCTCAACTGACCCCCTTATTCCTCTTTTCTTCTCTATGTCTTCATATCGAAGCCATCTGGATCCCCTCGTCATCGTCGCTCTGCCAATCCTCCTCGTCTTCAAATCTCGACGCGACTCGGCTCAATTCCCATCCTCCCTCGACACCACGACTCGAAACCACCACACCCCATCCTTTTCGCCACTCCACCTCCTCCACGACCACCACCAATCCTACACTCATCTCCTCTCAACAAACCTCTCTCGACCTCGTCTCATCTCTCCCGATCATCAACCTCTAGGCCTCGACTTCATCCCCACTTCGGAGGGAGGTTCCACGTCGCTGTGAGCGCTCGAAGAGGTGGATGGCGGTGTGCTGGGATCGTGCGTCGTCGAGTCGAGTCAAGTGGGGTTCGTCGAGTGGAGCCGAGTCGACTCTAGGAGGAGACTTAGATCTCGCTCAGTCTCGATTTCAGGGATAGCAGGGCTGTCATATAGTGAGTCCCCAGTTCCCTTTGTCTTTGATTCTCTCGCTTAGAGCTGGGGTGGGAAGCGCTGCTTGACGAGGACTTTGGAAACTGACGCGTCTCGATTTCATCTCGTTCCCCTTCTTTATTCCCTTCCCATTCCTCATTCAGTTCGATCCCAAGTTCGACCTCTACTCCAGCTCACTCGACGGCTCGCCAACCCTCCTCACCGTCGCTCACGTCGACAGCAGGTCCAAGCGCGGGCATCATCGTCGTTTCTCTTCTCGACTCGACTCGTTCCTTGAGCTGCGCAGAGGATGGACGACGAGTGAGAGGAGAGGAGGAGTGGTTGAGGAGAGGTGAGTCAAGGTGCTGGGAGGTCTGAGGAGGAGGGTGTGAGGGGATGGGAGCTGGGAGGAGTGATGGTACGTTTTCGTCCTGCTCTTCTCTCTTCTCGAATCAACTGGTGAGGACGACGAGCAGTTGAAAGCGTTTCAGTCGAGTCTGAGCTGACCGACCTTCCTGCTCGGTTCCCTCTCTTTCTTGTTGCAGATCTGGAATGCTTGGATACGCTGCTCTGTACCGCTGCCGAGATACTTGGGTTGACACGAGCGAGGTGAGTCCCTCCTCGTTTCGACGGACGCGTCAAGCGATTGATCTTTGGACGAATGACTCGAAACTGACCTTCCTTCCTCTCTATCCTATGCTCTTCCTCCCTCCTTTTCATCCACTCTCTCACCACTCTCAGTTCTCCAGCTCATCGCCATCTTATCCCTCGTCTCTTCGGCTCTCTCCCTCGCCATCCTCCACTCCAATCCTCCTCGTTTTCCTCGACGCGACCCGGAAACCTCAACGTCAACGACAACTCACCCTCCCCTCCTCGTCGATCTCGCCGGATTGGAGTCAGCGCTGGACCTATGTCGGAGGATTCGATGTATCGAGAACGCAGTGGAGCTAAGGGAGGGGGTGTTGTGAACGAGTGGCGGTCAAAGACAGTGACGGAGGACACAAGATTCGGGTTCAAAGCTCGTTTCGATATGTGAGTGCACCCTTTGTTACTTCGATGCAGGCTGGGAGGTGAGTGGGAGGTGATGAAGAGATGGGAGAGAGGAAGGCTCGCAACGAGGGAGATGGGACGAGACGAGACGAGATGAAACTGACTCTTCCCTCTTTCTCTCTCTTCCACTCAGCCCATCCCCGCCACTCCAGCTGACTCTCGTTCGTCAACTGTTGGGACGCTTTGTGAGTCCTTGTTACTCTTTGAACGCTGTGGTTGGCTGTGGTGAACGGGGAGGAAGGAAAGAGGGAAGGAAGGAACGAAACTCAACGAGCTGACCTTTGGTTTCGTTTTCGTTTCATTTCGCATCTTCTCTTCCTTGTCATTCCCGCGCTCAGATCAAGCCTCCATTTGGCAGCATTGGATCCCCTCGGTACTATTCCCGCCACCACCTCTTCACCTCTCTCCACTCCAGCCAACTCAGCCCTCGTCGTCGATCCTCTCCGCAGCTCACCCCTCTCCCTCGCTCGCGTCGTCGTCGTCTCTGGCCGGACCGGAGGGAGCCAACAAAACTTCGATCGAATGAATATCGTCTGGGAGAGCTTTCGAAGGTTCTCGTTTCGATGGTGGTCGCATCGCCTTGCTCAAGGAGGAGTCTTCGCTCGCGTTCAACGATGAGTCGTGAGTCTCTCCTTCCCCTCTCTTGTCACTCTCTGCTCTTCGTCTCGGCGACCGAGAGCTGTATTGATTTTCCCGCTCCTCTTTTTGACTTCATCCCTCGCTTTCAGGTCTATTCTTCACCTTCCATCACCGACAACGACAACCCTCCCTCCCTCCCTCACCAACTCGTCGACTTGACACTCGACTCCATCCTGCTTCCCTCGGCACGACCACCCCCACCTCGTCCTGACCGCTCTCAGCTTTACCTCATCTCCTCATACTCTACCCGAACCAATCGAGCTCCTCTCCTTGCTTCAACCTTCGTCTTGTTTGGAATCGGACGCGTTGTCGCTCGCTGGACTCGGGAGTCGAGTTTGGAGGCTGTGAGCACCGTAGTAGGCACCGTGGAAATAAGAGGGAAGTTGGCCGGAGCGGTACTAGGACAACTGGGAGCGTTCGGTTGGTGGGCTGAGTTGGAGTCGTTGTTCGTTGCGAAGGTTTGTCTTCGTCCCTCTTTCCTCCATCTCCCGTCCTTTCCGACGCGTGTTGTTCCTTCAAACGACGAACGCGTGACTGACCACCTTCTATTTCTCGCGTCTTGACCAACCCACAGAAAACTGAACCCCCTCGTTGTCGTCGCTCTCGCAACCCTCCCTCCACCAAACCTCGACGCGACTCCACTCAACAACTCCCACCCTCTTTTCCCCTCTCTTTCGCTCTTCGCCAAATCACCTCAACCGAACTCGACCATTGGGCCTTCCCTTCACCATGACGCTCCTCTCCTCGTAACACATCCTTTCCACTCGCTCTCGAAACCCTCAACCTCGTCTCATTTCTACCAACCACTCGAGCTCGCCTCGCCTCGCCTAAGCTCCTCCCCATCTCGCTCTCACCAGCTCCCTCGTCACCTTAAGCGGAGGAACCACGTCCCTCATCGCCTCGGAGGGAGCTGATGTTGTCCTTACATCGCTCGTGGTCGACTCGAGTCGAGATGGGTTTGTCAAGTCGAGTCGGGTCAAGAGCTCATTCAGGTCTTCTCGTCGAGCAGAGTTGGGTTGGGAGCGGGATTGAGTGCATAGGAGGATGGTTGATCTGTGAGTTCCTCTTGTTTTTTCCTCGTGTGTGTCTTCTCTCGTGATGGAACGAGGATGGGCAAGTTTGGACTGACGCGTCTCCTTTCCTTTCCCCCCCTTTTCTCCCTACCCCTCTCTTCCTCCGCCGACTTCAACCTCATCACCTCCTTTCCCAACTGGCCACCTCGTTTCGCCTTTGCTGGTGCCAACAGCGGCGGAAAGGAGACCATCGTCGTTCCTCCTCTTGATTCGACTCCCTCGCGAGGGTGAGTTGAGTAGGGAGGGACAACGACGACAGGAGAGAAGGAGCGGTCGAGGAGAGGTTGGGAGCGGTGATGGTGAGTCCTCGTTCTCTTTGCCGAGATGGCGAGTTGGTGATGTGGAGGTGGCAACGGTGTTGAGTTTGAGTTTGAGCTGACATGATTTCTCTTCGGTTCGGTTCTTCTCGCGTCCAAAGACGTCGAGCAGCTAGCTACGCTTCTTTCGACTGGAGACGAGATCGTTGGCTTGGAACAAGCAGGTGAGTCCGTCTTTCCTTGCCCTCTTCAAATCCTCGGACGCGTCGTGATCTCGATCCTGTCGTCTTGACGTCTCAACGCGGAGCTTCCTTCCTCCCTTCCTTTACTCTCTCACCACTTCCAACGCCTTATACCCATCACTCAGCTTTCCTCCGTCTCCTCTGTGGGGGATTGAATGGGAGAAGGGGATTTGGGGATAGGTTTTTCACTCTCGGTTTTCGGTTCGTTCTTCCTCCTTTCGACACGTTCCCTTTCTCGTTTTCTTCTCCTTCCTTTTCTGCTCGTCCCGAACACTTTCTTCACTGACTCCTCTTCTCTATCTTTTCTCTCTCTCTCTCTCTAGGTTTCGGTTCGGACGACCCTCGTACAAGATCTAGATCGTCGCGGGTTTGGTTTTTCTCTCGACTCGGTTCGTTCATGACTCTCCCACTCTCTTCCGTTCTTGTTTTCTCGCTGACTCCGATCTTCGCTTGACTCAATAGGTACAAATAACACTTTCAGCCACTCCTGGAAGTTGGGATAGCGACAGCTCACACAGTCCGTCCGACTCTCGACGCGTCTTCGCTTTTCTCTGTCGCTCTGACTCTTCTCCTCTTCTCGCTTTTCTTCTCGCTTCTAGTTTAATGCTCTCACCACCCTTGCCTCCATCCACCATCACTCCACCCTCGGTCACCTCGCCCTCATCGACACCCCTACTCTCTTCTGGCTGCTTCCACGCGTCGCTCGTCTTGTTTGGTTTCGGTCGACACCTCGGTTCTCTCTCTCTCTCGCGTTTCTTTCTCTTCTAGAAGGATCGATCTTACTCATTTTGGCTGACTAGTAGACTTCTCGTTCGGGCTCCCCTTCTTACATCCCCGAGGCCGAAACCCCTCCTCGACTATAAAAGACGCGCGCTCGCCTAGCTTTCTTTCACCCATCACCTACTTTGACCAAGATCTGATCACCGTTTTGTCTCACTTCCCTTCTTGTCTCGGAAAGCTTCCCGACTCCCTTCTCTCGCCTCAAGACTCCATCTCATCGACTCAGCTTCCCCAGCGAAAGTCAAACACCCCTCTCCTTTCACCCAAAGCCTCGTTTGAGCTCACACCTCTTCGAGCACTCGCCATTGTCCTCCTCCCTCGAGACCGACAGAGCTACCCCTCACCTACTCGCACCTCTTACTTCCCAGCAAAACGCCCACACCTCATCTCCCCCTCGCCATCCTCACCTCAATCCTCACTTGTCGCATCGCTCGTCGCTCCTCTCAATCAACTCCTCAACAACGACCTCCCATCCTTCCCCCCCTCCTTGCCACTTTTTTCGAATCGCAACCTACCCTGAAGCTCGCCTCTAATCCACCTCGGAGAGCGCTCTGTCTTGAAGACGGACAGGAGCTGGAGGAAGGAGGATTCGCCAGCGAGTCTTGATCAAGGCGGCGGTGGAGGAGGAAAGATTGAGAATTGAGGCTCGTTTGATGAGTGAGTCCACCTTTTTCCCTTCAATGCAGGTCGAGAGATGGGTGGAAGGTGATGAAGAGATGAAAAGAGTGAGAAGGCAGAGGGAGAGGGGAGGGAGACGAAACGGGACGCAACGAGCTGACACTCCTTTCCCTCCTCCTGCTTTCCTCTCCTCAGCCCAATCCACCACCCCCTTCAGCCCTTCTTCCCATATCAACCCTAACCCCGCCACCCCCTCACCGCTTCAATCTCTTCGTCTCCCATCTTCCTCAGCATCCTCCCTGGTCCGCTCTCTTCCCTCTCCCTCAAACAAACAGACACTGGACAAAGGAATGACCTAGGATGCGACGCCCGTGTGTCGGTTGCGTCATTCGATGGTGGCTCTCATCAACGGATAGAGTTGGTGAGTTGCCTCTCTTCTTCTCTTGTCTCGTTCCCTTTTCTCTTCTCTTCATCCGACCCGACACGATGTCAGGGAATCAGGTTTCAGCTCCTTCTTGTTTCACTCTCCCTTACTCTTTCCCTTTCTTCCCCCTACTTCCCTTTCACCGCTACTAGTCCTTTGTTCTCAGCTACGCGTTCTGCCTTTGTCCCTTTGTTCATAACTCTTCCCCTGTTATCGTTTCAGCCTTCAAAGTCTTTTGTTCTTTCTTCCCTTTGATCGCTTCGCCTCCCTTAAATATGTTCGCCTCGCTTTTCACTTTCTAACCTCTATCTTGAATCACCTTTGGATCATACCTCGTCCTCGTTCCTCGATAAGCACCTGACTTCTCTTCGTCGCGTCGCTCTCGTTCCCTCGCCATCCCCGCTCCTCGCTCGATCCTCACACACGACTTCCCCGCCTCGATTCTAAACTCGAGCTGACCGGCTCCTTCCCTTCCTTCCTCTCACCAGCTTTCGGTGATGTGATATCTACCAACGTAGCTGCTTGTAGGTCGTTTTTCTCTCTCTTGAGAGCTCGTCCATCGCGTGAGTCCCATCCCTCTTCTTCTTTCGTCGAGAAGAATCAAGAGCCGAAGACACGTCGGACCTTGAGCTTCTTCAGCATGATTGGAGTTCAAACCTCACACTGCCTCTCTCAGCTTTGTTTTTGGCTTCACCGTACAGCTAGAGATTGTCGTTGTTGCTGGAGAGGGCAAGCGAGATGGATCTTTGACTTGACTCAAGGGGAAGGTCAGCTTCGATTCCCGTCTTCGTAACCCCCCCCTCGTTGCGAGAACCGTGGATCTTCCTCGCTGATCTCCTCACCTTCCTCTCTTCTTCCGCAAAACTGTCGTTACCACCTCGCTGGATCCACACCCTCGCTCGCTCGGAACCCGACACTTGACACCATTACCAACTCGTCGTCCCTCGGCTGGTTTCCTTTCTTTGTCGTCGGACTCGCTCCATGGGTAGGAAACGCTTTCTCGTCTCTGGGTCTCTTGTCGCTGGGAGGAGCAGAGTGTGAGTTCATCAAACTTGTAGGAACTTGAGTGTCGGAAGGAGCTTGAAGTCTTCGGTGTTGAAGAAGTCAGCGATAGGAGCGAGAATGAGGGGCTGGAGGTGATGCCGGAGCTCTCCAACGTGTTGAGGCGAAGCAAGACGAGGTCGAGCATTTTCGGCGAGAGAGCCGAGAGGAGTGTTAGGAGGAGGGGAGGGTAAGAACGTAGATGTTGGACGAGGGGGTGGGAGTGGCAAAGATGATGATGAATGGGTGGGTTCGAGCTGAGGTGTCAACAGAGGACGGAAGTCAAGTCGAGTCGCATTGAGGTTGGAAAGCGAAGGAGGGGTGAGTTGAAGAGCAAGGATGAAGAGGGGATCCAGATCACTGCGAGTTGGAATATATGCTGTGAGGGAGAGGATGGTCGGTTGAGTGCGAAGAAAAGGACGCGTCAAAGAGGAGAATAGGAGGATGGACGGATGAAGAGAGAAAAGAACATTCTCTTCACAATGAAGAACAACTTGAGCTCAGCCAACCAACCAAACACTCCAGCTGACAGAACACACTTCCTACCAGCTCGTTCGTATCCCAACCCTCCTCCTCCAATTTTGACCACTTCCAAAAGCGACTCCCGAGTTCAGCAAACAACGACGGTGGTGTGTCCAATTGCAAGGGAGACAAAGGTCGATGCTGAAGGGTCAAAGGTGGGGAGGTAGAGCATTGATTTGATGGGAGTGTGAAAGGGGAGGATGGTATGGTAGTGGTGGTCGGAACCCCAAAGCTTTGGATTGGGTGAAGAGGTCAAGTTGAAGGTGGGCGAGTAGGGGAGGTGAGGGAGGAGTTGTTTTGACGAGGTCAAGGACGTGGTTCTCGCGAGCTAAAAGAGAGATCCAAATGATCGAAAGGGGTCAGTCAGTGTGCGTCTGATTGAGGGAATGAGGTACACGTAGGAGGAGGGACGAAGTGGAAGCAAAAATGTACCAAGACTCATGACTCAAAGACGCGTCGTCTATCTCAAAGAAGTCAAAGCTCTCCTTGACTGGAGAGTCTCCTAGAGAGCCAGTTCAAACCTTCATCTTGAGTAATTCACGGGAATAGGTTCCGCTCTCTACGACTAGTTCGCAAGGTGGGAATGGGGACAGAGAAAGAGAAAGATGGGGGGAGAGAGCGCAAGCTGAGGACAAGAGGGACAGAGAGCTGGAACCATCTGTTGCTTTGCATCAGATACTATACTGACAAGATTACCATGACACTCATAACTTCCTACCAGGCAACTGAGGAGTGCAAGATTTTTTTAAAACGAACGTAGAAATATGTGCCTGGGTGAGGGGATCGAACACCCGTCGCCCCGTCAGCCTAAGACGTTGCCCGATTTAATCGATTTGCTCGCTTTAGCCCGCAGGAGCCTGTTCGATGTGAGCTAGCGGTCAAACGGCCACCTTCCGAGTGCCTCCCCACCGGTCCGACCACTTTGTCTACTACATGAAAGAGTGTGGAACAGCCCAAAGGGTTGGGAAGTCTCTATTCAGAGTAACGGTGAAGAGCGCATCCCCATTGAGAGCCGCTAGCGGCAATCTTTGTAAGTGCTGTTGCTCTCATCAGCGGTGAGAC